>OW386287.2:153020255-154342755 GCA_936432065.2 Rutpela maculata
TTTTTACTTCAGATATAGGAGACAATTTTAAACACTGTAAACATCACCAGTATGCGGATGACACACAGTTGTACATAAGCTTTATTAAGGATAATGCTTATGAGAAACAATGCAACTTGAATGATGACTTGGAGAATATATACACATATTCAATATGTAACGGACTTAAAACTAACCCAACTAAATCTTTGGGCCACATAAACTGTGGGTGAACGAAAATTTTAAATTGCGCATGTCAAACTCTGAGCTGAATCCTGATAAATAAGTTAAAAACCTAGGCATCGGTATCGATAATGAGCTTGGGTTTAGGGCACATATTGCTAAAATTATACAGATGTGTTATATGTCTTTGAGGCATTTATTTCGTAATAGAAGTATTATCAACTTTAAATTTAAGATAGCCCTATGTGAATCCCTTGTTGTGTCACATCTGAATTACGGAGATATAGTGTATGGTTTCAGTTTGGATCAAATAAACCAATATAGACGGCAAAAAATTCAAAACACCTCCATTAGGTTTATTTACAATTTACGATCCTTTGACCATGTATCGTATAAACTGAAAGAGTTAAAATGGTTGAATATAAAAAACAGACAAATACATCATTTTTGTATATTTTTATTTCAAACATTAAAGACCAATGTCCCATGTTATCTTAAAGAGAAAATTGAATTTAGACATTCTCTTCATAATACCAATTTAAGAATCAATTACAATTTAAATATACCAAAACATAAAACATCACTTTATAAACGATTTTTCTCATAATTTGCAGCCAATGTTTTTAATAATTTTCCAATCACCCTAAAAAATAGTCAGTTATCTGCAAAAACTTTTAAAGTTAAACTATTTGATTATTTATTACAAAAACAGTAAACGAGGCAATTATTTCATTTTCTCTTTGTACGTACTTCTTTTGTTTTTGTATATATACACACATTACATACATCAGTATTCATATATTTTTTAAATTTTAATTAGATTAGTTTTATTTTATAGAAACTCAATTAATCCAGATGTAATTGTTGCAATGTAATGAATACATTTAGTGTTTTCAATTAGCTCTAGATAGTAAGATTTTTTGTTGTTATTTGTTAAGCTCGGTTGAGTCTGAATAGCTATTAGCTAAACTCCGCCGAGGATAAAATAAAGGCATATTATTATTATTGTCGCGTGTGCGATGCTGGACAGTTCTCCCGTGTCTCCGACATTCTCACGGGAGAAGCGCCAGCGGATTATCTGCAGCCACTCCCCGCATCCCGCAGGGTTAGTGACTGTAGATGCCAGATTCGTGTGCCCTAAGAAGACGAAGGGACCCCAGGATAACTGCCTTCTGCATTTGGCCTGCCAACCACTCGGCTGACTTTTGGCAGGCTGGTATGGCCTTTAATTCCGAGAGCAGCGTAGGCCTCATTCCACCAAGTACACCGATTATCAGGACGACCATCTTGACCGAGTAGTCTGGGTAGAGCACTCGGAGCTCATACCGGAGATCTCGGTATTTAGTCCGTTTTTCGCCCTCCTTCAAGATGATGTTTGTCTCGGCAGGTGCCGAGAACTCGATGACATACATCATCTTGGTTTGGTGGTCTAGGAGGACTATGTCAGGCTTGTTTGCCTGAATTTGCCTGACCGTCGGAAACGAGTAGTTCCAATATATTCGGCACTTCTCATTCTCGACAACGGACTCGATCTCTCCGGGGACGTAAAGCAGCACTGGTGTTTGGTCTATTATTATTATTATTATTATTATTATTTTTTTTTTTTTTTTTTTTTTTTTTTTGTTAAAAACCAGTCACCCTTCTCTGTGGCTCCGACCCTCACAGAGGGGAGCTGGTAGTACCGGCAGCCACTCCCCACACCCGTGGGGTAAGTGACTACTGGGTCCGGGAATCGTGTGCCCTGAGCAGACGTAATGAACCGAGGATGACGGCCTTCTGCATTCTGCCGGCTAAGACCTCTGCCGAATTTCGGCATGCCGGTATGATCTTAAGTTCTGAAAGCAGTGTGTGTCTCGTTCCACCGAGGGCTCCTATAATCAGTACCACTATCTTAACAGTATGGTCTGGATACAGTCTGCGGAGTTCGAAGAGCAGATCTCGATATTTTGTCCGTTTTTTCCTCCTCCTTCAAGACAATGTTGTTCTCCCGCGGGAGCCGAGAACTCCACGACAAACATTGTCTTGAGTTGATGGTCGAGGAGTACTACGTCAGGCTTGTTGGCTTGTATTTGCCTGACGGTGGGAAAAGAGTAGTTCCAATAAATTAGACACTTCTCATTTCCCACAACGGACTCAATATCCCCCGGAGCGTAAGGCAGCACTGGTGTCTCGTCTATCCCATATTATTATTATTATTATTATTATTATTATTATTATTATTATTATTATTATTATTATTATTATTATTATTATTATTATTATTTTACTGTTTCACAGAGATTATTATTATTATTATTATTATTATTATTATTATTATTATTATTATTATTATTATTATTATTATTATTATTATTATTATTATTATTATTATTATTATTATTATTATTATTATTATTATTATTATTATTATTATTATTAGTATTATTATTATTATTATTATTATTATTATTATTATTATTATTATTATTATTATTATTATTATTATTATTATTATTATTATTATTATATTATTATTATTATTATTATTATTATTATTATTATTATTATTATTATTATTATTATTATTATTATTATTATTATTATTATTATTATTATTATTATTATTATTATTATTATTATTATTATTATTATTATTATTATTATTATTATTATTATTTATTATATTATTATTATTATTATTATTATTATTATTATTATTATTAGTACTAGCCGAGCTCGTCGAAAATTGACGGAATGGGGATGTTTAAAAATGTCTCCTAGAAATTATTTTTTGGAGGGCACACCTTTGAACTTACTATTAGCACTCACATTTTCGAGAAAATTCGCAGTCCTGTTTCAACGTTCTTAGAGTAGTCCATAAAAGCAAAATAGCCCACTCTAAACATCCTCTGTCAAATGTTGACGTGTTTAGTCCAGTTAATTATTTTGGTCTTTTAGTGAGCACCCCCCGTATATTTTTTTCACTAAAACTAAAATAGCAGCGTGTTAACTATATATCAAATATTCTTATTTTCTGGAACATGTTTTCCTTAATTACTTTTTTGGGGTGTTCAGACTCTATATTTTTTTATCAAAAATACCAGATTTTTTTCCATCGCAATAAGTCTTATTTACCTGCCTCAGTCAAATATTTTTTTAGATATAGAGCCAAGAGACCGATACCTAAATTTTCATAATCTGTCATAATTTGAAATGTGAAAATCAGACGACATGATTTTTTTTAAGTTTGGCTCTGTTGCGCCCAAGCGGCTACGGAATGGTAATGCTGTCTAATTAATCAAAACCGATGCACAGTGCCCCCCCCCCCCCTTTTTTTTCAAATCAGTCTACAGGTCTTAATATTTAAGCAATCGGAAAAGTTTTTTTTCCAAATCTTCATTTTTTAATTGCCTATCGATCTGTCAAGCCAGATTTCCAATTTTTATCTCTGATGTTTCAAAATGTTTCAAAGAACTTTGAATTTTCATCAATAATTTTGAAAAATCAGGGACATCAATCAAAAATCTGGCTTGACAGAGCGATAGACAATTAATGAAGATTTGGAAAAAAAACTTTCCGATTGCTTAAATATTAAGACCTGTAGACTGATCTGAAAACATGTCACTTTGGGCCCATGTGCATTAGTTTTGATTCATTAGACAGCATTCTAATTCCGTAGCGCGCTCGGTCGCAAGACAGTCAAATTTAAAAAAAAATCTCGTCTGTTTCACGCACGATATCAGTATGAATCAATCACTAAAAATAACGTTGGTCTTTTTTGTAATTTCGTACTGTCTAGTTTTTGTCAATTTAGCAAAATAAAAAAAATCTCCCAGGCTACATTTTTCAATGCGCCGACTGCGTAGAGGTTCATGAGATATTTTTTTCTAGAATTTCTATAAATATTAGATATATATTGACTCCACTGTTACATTAAATGCATTGTAAGCTACAATTAAAGAAAGAACAGATTTTTAGTTTGAGAGAAAATTATTTTAAAAATTCAGTTTTTCACAATTCCGAAATGGAGGTAAATTCGCGGATTAAGAGTTGAAGGCAATCCCCGATTTTTATGGGCCCTCTGAATTCGTATTGAGCAGAAAACTTTACATCGAATACAACACTTTTCAGCTTTATGCCTGACAGGTACATAGGAACTGAAAGATAAACGTCTCCAGAACGTGGACCAGAATATTATTGCCCTCCGTTACATTTTCTTCATTATTTTTTTTTCTAGAATGACCACCCTGTATATTTTTCAGATTATTCTTCCTTGACAGTTGTGTTAACTACATATCTAATATTACTTATTTTCCACCAAATGGTCTTGTAGACGTAGCGTCAACCGACAAACAGACATTAGTCCGAGTTATTTGGGTTATTAAATACTTCGTTTCGGTAAGCGAGATAAATTAAAAGGTCTTATGGGCAGGTGAGTGAAAAGTAGTAAGTAATTATACTTTGGTACCAGATATCACTGTACCCTGAGATAAATGATCAAGAGAAAGAATATAATACATAATATTTACATGTATTTAGCAAGATATAATATATAATTTCCAAATTTTTAGGTTTTATTCGGACGTTTAAGCTCTTAAATAAATTACCAAACTTGAACCGCGCGAAAACAGGGCGGAGCTTCGCGTGACGTCACTTCGCTGAAATGCCCCAGAAAACACGTTTATAAGCGTACCTTTTGATCCTGTAATTAGAAAAGTTTGACAGAAAGCTATGCGTCGCTATGTTTTTGTTTCTGACAAATCCCACGTTCATTGCTGTGAAGATACTTTTAACATAATTTTAAATATGCCAATTAGTACAGTACTTTTTCGTTCATTTTTGGCAACTTAATAGTAAATGTATCAAAGAAAAGTTTCTATATTATGCGGCGGCTTGCTAATTTACAGGGGGTGGGTGCCACCTCTTTTCAGGTGGTGGCAACAACGAAAAAATTAAAAACATTGGTGAAATAAAATGATATTTTAAAAAGAAAAGGTTCTATGAAACTTTTCATAAAAATTGATAATCTTTAAGTTATGACGACTTGAAAGATGGGATTTTAGCTTAGAAAAAAGGTGTTAAAAAACAATATTCGTCAAATAAATCGAAAAGTATTACATTGAGCGAAAACATTCTGGAGACAGATAAGAAAGCTATTAAATTGAGGATGAATTTTGTTTTTTTCTAATTCTGTAGAGTTAATGGTTTGGGAGATCTGAAAGTATAAAAATGGCGTCCGAACGTCTATAAGACCAAGTATTTAATGTTAAATATCTCAGAAACTACAGCACTTACGTCAAAAGCGCAAAGAACAAAAATGAAATACTATTAATTAGGTTTTCAAATGTTTTTTTCCTATTTCTATAGCATAAACAACAAAGTAGTTATGACAGGAACGATGTACTTTTTCAATTTTTGTTTATGCAGAATGACGTCACACAAGTCGGCGAAGCGCTTTGTACTGAAATTCGAGCTTTAACATTGAATATCTAAGGACTGGATATACTTATGAAGCTAAAATTTTAACAGCTTATCTAGGTGATCGAATTCTATTGAATACCATATACCAAAAATAACGAAAAATAATTATCGGTAACAAGGCCATTGTCGATCGAGAATTGGATGTGTCTCGAAAACTATTTATAGACATGAAGTAAATTATAATCAATTTTTCTGGTGTGTCTTTGTACTTAACATTTTTTAGATACTACTTTTATAGTAAATAAACTTCTTATGTGTAACAATCAGATTTTTAAGCAATCAGAAAGATGGAAAGATTGGAATTAGAGTAGTGGAGGTGGATAAACCAAAAAAATGTTGAGGCCTTCGGTTCTTGTAGACACACTAAATCCCAATTTCATATTTATCACCTCCTTCAATAATGGAGTGGGGGTGGTAATAGGGGTGGCTAATGGCAAAAAAAAATTTGAGACCTTAGCTTCTCTTACATACACTAAATACCAATTTTATGGACTCTTACTTGCTTAATTTACCTATTTATCCCAATTTACCCCCAAACCTTCAACGGAATAAGATCAAAATATAATCTAGTTCCAGATCTCGTTAAAATACATATGTGTAACAAATTTCAAGTCAATATCTTAACCGGTTCCAGAGTAATCGTAAGCACAAAAAAAGTTACAGACAGTCCGACCGACAGACATAAATTTTTCTGTTTTGCTCAAACTTTAAATTTCGACGTTTCATGACATTATAAGCCTATTTGAACAATACATTTTTTTTTTTAATTTAGCGTTACTATACTTCCACTGGATGTGGAAGTAATATTATACAGTCATTATTTCTAATAACAGATATACTTGTTGCAAGTCACTGTATATTCAATTTATTGACATTTCGTAGGTAGTGAGATAGGTCCTGAAATGCGGGAGCAAGGAAGATTAGGGGCTTGAATTGGTATGAGTGACAAGGGTATTAGCTAAATTAGGATCCACTTGTTTTACAATACACGATGACGTTAAGTTAAATATTGCTCTTTTCCTATATGATACAAATTCGACATTTATGTCGTCGCAAGCAGAACTGAGGGTTTTGTTTTTAACGCAATTTGCGGAATATATTATTTCTTTCCCGCTCACAATAATATGAGTAAAACAATGATACACGTATGAAGTGAAATAAATATTACAATTATCAAATTCCTACTCTCAATATATTCTGTAGAGCGGTACATTTAAAAACCCCTATTTATATTAACTTTGAGTTAATTAGTACAGTAATTGGAGGGCTAACTTCGGAATAATGTTATATGAATTTTTTTCTTCAAAAAGCGTGAAAATTATTATTTTGAGCTAAAACATGCTAAAGACAAATAAGAAAGCTAAGATTTAATTTTCGATTTGGAGTATGCAGTTTACGATGAGGCTAAAACGCCATCCTGCTCTTTCGATATCGTTCAAAAATTACATGTTTTGCTTTTATTGCCATATTTCATCAAATGCGCAAATGTTTCACAGCCACAGCGCAATGGTTAACGTGAGGATTTCCATACAGAAATCCACGTTTCAAATCCTGAACATATCATTTTTTTTCTCTAAAATTATTTTTTATCATCGTGTTCATCACCGTTCAAAAAGCTACAATTTAAGAAAGAAAAAGTTTTAGTTTGACCAAATGGCAATTTTTTATAAAGGATCAAAAATGTTTCAGAAACCTCTTTCTTCCGGGAAAATAATAAATATTCTTATTTGTAATTTTCTATAATTGTTTACACCTACAATATTTATCAGTTCACCAATTTTAATTAAAAAAGGTAAATTATTTATTTAGTAATTTCGGTTTATGTAAAATTAGAAATGATAGTTTTTATTTTATTTGCAAAAAAAGCAAAATGACAGATCACATTTAGACTTATGATGTTTTATTCATAATTCAATGACAAAGATTTTGATATTTTGTTTTGCCCGATCCGAGATATTAAAAAAAAACAGGACGAAAATACGTTTTTCAAAATTAAAACTTAATTTCCAAGAAAACGCACTTCCAAAATTAGACAAAACTTTACTGTAACTTCCTGATAACATACAGATTGCATTTCCAGAAAAGAATTGCCCCCCCCCAACAATCCTTGAGATCGTATTTTTAAAGCTTAGCTTTACTGGACTGATATGTTAAATTTACACCAGTATCGCTGTCCGTGTCACAGCACCGTCAACTCACTTTGACTGACTGCAAAGCGGGAGTTTGGCTTTTTCTTTTTATTAATATCGTCTTGATGAACATTTCCACGCATTATCTAATTAGTGTCGCTTTGCTGCTCTTTCGCATCATCTCCTTGGTAAGATCATCATTTTGGAGGTTGTCCTCTTTGATCTCCCCGGCTGATGTGGCCAACAAATTCGAGATGCTCCGAGTCATTTTGGGAAATATATTTCTTGAACAGTCGAGCTGTTGACGTCACGAGCTGTCTATGGAGTTAGCAGCAATATCTCTAGACTCACATCTCAAAAGCATCATTACGCCTTGAGGTATATCTCCCTAACGGTCCCTGTCTTAGACGCGAAAAAAAAAAAAGACGAAAAAACAAGAAAGGGTCTCGCCGGTTAAGTATATGGAATTGGACCTAGCAGCTTATTGGGCTATTCATTCACATGAATGTTGGATTATGACTAGGAATGCTCAATGAAATATATAATAAACCTCCATCCCCTCTATTAGCAGAGTTATGGGGGTAACAAATTTAAAATTAATTTTTTTCAAGACTATTGAAGATAATTAATTGAAATTAGCAGAAGACGTTGATATAAAATAACTTTATATTTTACATTTTTTTTATATTCCTATTACGTCATTTAGTATATAAAAAAAATAATTTAATTTTTAAGGGTGCTGTTTCTATATCAACCCCTTGAGTGACCCTACCAAAAAAATCTATATTATTTAACACTAGCACATTAACGTGCGTAAAAATTACTTCAAGGTCAAATTGGGAGAAGATGCTTAAAAATATAAATCTAGATAATGAACACAGGCACGCAAAAAAATTTAAGTGCGAAGATCTAGACCACTTAATTCCTACTCATTTGGAAGCTAATAATAAAAAAAAATATGCTACTACTTTTAGTTTGGCTCTCAATTATTTTTTTTTGCTTCAGAAGTATTGATTTTATTGGACAATATGGTTAGGCCATTTTAATTAATCGACAGTAATATCTCTTCAGGAAGGGACACTAGCGAAAAATGTTTCAGACAAAAGTTGTTCTGTTCAGAGGGGGGAATCTTTTGAGTAGAATAATTTTCCACCTCCCACCCCTGATGAGCTTGGGGTGAGGGTTACTTTTGAATTTTTAATGGCACTTTCCATTTTTAATCGAGTAATGATTCTATGAAAAAAAAATACATGACTTTTGTGCCTAACATTTTTTTCTCCCCCCCACCCTGATGAGCGAGGACGGAGGTGTAACTTTCGAATTTTCAAAAACCTGCAGAGGAACATCTCTGAACTAGGGCATATTTAAAAATGCCCTAGTTCAGAGATGTTCGCCTGCAGGATTTTGAAAAATCGAAAGATACACCGCCATCCCCGCTGATCACAGTGGGGAGGAGAAAAAAATGTTTGGTACAAAAGTTATGCAATTTTTTTCGTAGAATCAGAACACGTGATTAAAAATGTAGAGTGCCATTAAAAATTCAAAAGTTACCCCCACCCCCCGCTCATCACGGGTGGGGGGAAGAAAATTGTTCTGCCCAAAAGATGTCTCCCTCTGAACGGAACAACTTTTGTCTCAAACATTTTTTGCTAGTGTCCCTTCCTGAAGAGATATTACTGTGGATTAATTAAAATGGCCTAACCATCATATTGTCTAATAAAATCAATATTTCTGAAGCAAAAAAAATAATTGAGAGCCAAGCTAAAAGTAGTAGTATATTTTTTTGATTATTGGCTTCCAAATGAGTAGGAATTAAGTGGCTTCGCACTTAATTTTTTTTGTGTGCTTGTGTTCATTACCTAAATTTATATTTTTAAGCATCTTCTCTCAATTTGACCTTCAAGTAATTTTTACACACGATAAATATGTTAGTTTTAAATAATATAAATTTTTTTGGTAGGTGTCACTCGAGGGGTTGATATAAAAACAGCACCTTCAAAAATTAAATTATTTTTTTATATACTAAATGCGGAATGTGAAAAAAATGCAAAATATAAAGCTATTTTGTATCAATTTTATAAAACGTTAAAATTTAAATTAATTATCTTCAATAGTTTAAAAAAAAATTAAAGTTGAGGATTGTTACCCACCTAAACTCTGCTAATATAGGGGACAGAGGCTTATTATATATTTCATTGAGCATTTCTAGTCATATGCAACATTCGTGTGAATGAATAGCCCAATAAGCCGCCGCTGGGCCCAAGTCCATATACTTAACCGACGAGACCCTCTGGCAAATCGTCTCGTGATATTGATGCCATGCAAAATTCTGCTGAAATTGTAAATTGCTGGTGTTACTGTAGAAGAACGCACTACCGGGCGTCAAAATGACGCGACACCAATTTATTTCTCAAGGGGCGCCAGTCGCGTATTACCCCGTTCTTCTACCTCCCAGGCGGGTTCGAGATAAGATGCACTTCGATAGCCGAATAATGGACCAAGGCTGCACTACCACAGATCGGAAATGACGCTCTCTCTGGACCTGAATTCCCTCGTTAGGGGTTTAGGTACCTCTTAATTTCCCGAATTTCTGCATAAAAAAATCCCAACCGAAGAATTTCTCTGCGGAGGGATTAATTTTTGTACGTGGAAACCACGTTTTGGTCTGTTAATGACGGAATCTATTTCTCAAAAAACGCATAAAAAAATCCCTATCAAACCTCCGTAAAGCAACCAGAAGGTCGAAAGTTAATGTGAATTAACTCGACACATCCGGTTTTCTATACGAAAGTTCCAGGGATTATAGACCGTCAACAGGCCTCAAGATCAATTAAGAAACAATAGTTCAAAGAATCCGTTTATTTAACAGAATTGGTTATACAAAATTCTCAAGATAAGAATCGTGCCTTCCCCAATCAAGGTAATGACTTTCAGACCATACAAGCGAGAGCGCTGACGCTAACGATCGATTAGGTAGAAAAGATTCATGCATACCTTCTCAGAATCAAAATGCGAGCTTTTTAGAGAAGTCTGAGACTATTTGTAACTTATAATTACGGCTGACTGATATCAACTTAAAAAAGTTTTACTAAATGAATTTAGTTTCGCTAGAGACTACTTAGCTTTAAAGTTCGTTAAAGTGTATCGCGGAGATTCACGTACTCAAACACATTCATGAGAACTTATAACTGCATAAGTTTAATGACGTTCGATCAGTCCACGATTTACTTGCTCCTATGCAGTTGTTCAATATTATCGATATGGCAGCAACCCACCTTCGAGCGACTTTTAGGCAAAATTGAATTTTTGGTTTTTTATGCACAAGGCGTTTTCCTCTATAACTTTGTCATTCCAAACTCTTTCTATGCGAGAAATCGGCCTTGTACATGTGCATTGATTTTTATCAATTTTGGCTTATCGGCACAAAATCTTCTATTTTGCCTTTTTGATGCAGTGCATCGCTAAAATTTTATGCTCATACTTTAGAATTGGGCTTTCAATGACCCTGCATCAACGGTCAATGTCTTTGGTGGAGGAATAAATTGATAAAAAATATTTCAAAGTATATTTTCGTGGTACTTTTTAAACTGACTTTGTGGTACCAATTTTAGCGTACTTTTGAAAAATCGATTTTCGAGCCAAATTTCAAGGTACTTTTGAAAAACTAATCTGCGCGTGAAATTTTGGCGTACTTTTGAAAAATCGATTTTCAAGCCAAATTTCAAGGTACTTTTGAAAAACTAATCTGCGGGTGAAATTTTGGCGTACTTTTGAAAAATCGATTTTCAAGCCAAATTTCAACGCAGTTTTGAAAAATTAGTCTGCAAGTGAAATTTTGGCGTACTTTCGATAAATCGATTCTTGAGCCAAATTTTGACGCCCTTTCAAAAATATTATTTTTTAAAGTCTAATTTGTGGTACCTTTGAAAAAGTATATTATTCATAAATCTTTGTCATTATATACTTCTGCTCTCATATCCTGAACCAAAAACATTTTTCCTAAGCGAAAATTCGGTGTTTCTTCGAATTTTCACCAGGTCATTTCCAACGCCTTATAGAACCCAAAACGGTCCTTATGGACTGATCTGTGCCTCTGCAGACTCTTAAAAATGTCTTTAAATGAAATTTTAGCCTAAGTCGAATTTTGATTCTGTCTTCAACTTAGGACGATTTTGGAGAGTTCTACGACATTACCACCTGTATACTCGAAGGTTGCCAAAGTACATCATCCTGTTTACTACATCACAATCACCTATCCTGGGTGTCTGGGTAGTTTTCGTTTGCTCAACCCACAATCATAATTTTCACAATGTTGTAATCTACACTTAAACAGTAAACCGAAATTATTGCTTGTAGTGGATTGTCTTGGACATCATTTACATTGATATTGATATCAATGTATATTCAGAGATTTGTGGAGGGTTACTTGCCCACCATGGTCTAGGAGATTGTGATTGCTCCAAGTGCAAAGGCAGAAATTTAGCATGAGTGGGTTGGAAATCTGTTCCATCTGGCTGTGTATCAGTTATTTAGCAATAATGGTCTGGAGGCAAATAATTACGTGCTGCTGTTAAGGAGCTTAGGCAGGAAAATATAGCTGCGTAACAAAAGATCTGCTTCGCGCTGCTCTTTATAGATGCAGAGGATATGTTACTGACGACTGAAGGTCATCAACCTCGTTTATTTAATATTTTTCCAAACACAATTTGAAGAGTCGTACTATAGGAACATTGTGGTGCCCTATATTATATGTACTTTTGTTTAAATTAGAGTGTTAGGAAGTTGTCTAAATTGTGAGGCAGTGATTGAGATTCGAAGTGTTTAGCAGGGAGAGGAGATCAAGTAGGTGGATTGACGAAGTCAGAGAAAAAGACGACAAAATTGGAATGGGGTTTTTGAGAAGTTAGAGGCGTCTGTGTGTGGTGAGTCAAAATAGAGGAGAAGTTATATAAAAATAGTTGAAGAGGCGAGACAAGAGAGAAATGATTAGTGGTGCTGCAAGCTGGAAATCTGACAGGTGTAAAATTAGTAGCGTGAAAGCGGGCAGTAGCCGATGTAGTGGAGCGAAACAAGAAGCAGGGTTGAACTGTATATATTTAAACATTGTGTTTTTCGGCTAATCACCGACTCCAGGAGACGAGCTACCCACGACCTAAAAACTTTCTTAAACATTTTCTGGTAAGGAGAGTAGGGATTTTTAGTGGCCTGACAACTAATAAACAACCGACTCTTTACATCCCCTCGAAGGATTGGTGTGTTTCCCTTAACGATCATCTACTTAAGTACTAACCATGATGAATGTTTCTTAACTACATATTAGTACATATATCGAAGACGTGCATAGTCAAGACGTCTCTACGCTCGTCCCTTGCGTGGAGTGCCCCCGTCCGTAAAAAAATTCGTGAGAGGTTTCAGACTACAAAGATTATTCCATTTCTTACACTAAATGCATAAATTATATGCCAGAATATGATAACTATAAGAAGCGGTAGCTAAAAAAACAGTGCGTCCTCGCTGGGGTACCGCAGGGTATTCTAACAATTAGAAAATATAAAATCGACTAGCAAACTATCGTTTTTTTTATATTTCTATTGAAAATATTATTTAACAAAGTTTTTTCAATTATGAGGAAAAGCTGAAATATAGAGTTTAGTTGCAAAATAAGGAAATAACAGTTTTCAAAAAAATTACATTTTATTCAATTAAGTTAAAAACTATTCTACATATAGATACATTTTCCTAATATAATTTTTTTCTAAATTCTTCATAGAAAGATAAGATCACATCAAGTAATGCCATGGATTAATCTCAGTGTCAGTGTAATAGATATTTATTTCTATTTTGTATTTTCTATAAAAATATTGTATTCTGATTATTGAGTTATGCTAACCCCAGAGCAACGAATTTACTTGGTCAAATGGTATGGAATCTGAAATTTTTCATATAAATACGCAATAGAAGCTTTTAATGAGGAGCTTTCAGATGTTGAAGTGACTCGCAAAGCAGTACGTAAATTAATTCATAAATTTGATTCCACTGGGGATGTAAATAAAAAAAAAGAACAAAAAAACAACGAAATGAAGATGACGCTGCTACTCTTATAGTTTTAGACTCTCTACAAGAATACCCAAGATGGTCGTTAAGGAAAAGTTCAATAAATATAGGTGTTATCAAATTTCATATTCAGAGGATTTTAGTCACCAATAAATTTTATGCATTCAAACCTAAATATATTCACAAACTTCAAGTTAGAGATGATGCTAGTCGTTTGGACTTTTGTTTAACTATAGGTGAGAAAAATGTAGCAGTTAGATCAATTCATTGAAAGATTTTATTTGTGGACTAATCTACTTTTATGACTAATGAGGTAGTCTCTTTTCAAAATTGTAGGTAAATGATTATTTCCGGATTACCACTAATAGTAAAAAGTTTAAAAAAGTAAATGTTTGATGCGGTATAATGCACCACAGAATAATCGGTCCTTATTTTATGGATGGAAATCTGAATTAATATACTCGTTTAGAAATTTTGAGTAATTTTGTTTTGGGAGAACTGGACAATAAACATTTGAAATTTTGAATAAAAATACTTTTTCAGCAAGATGGATGCCCGGCACATTCTAAAATTCTATATGGATTGGCCGCTATGAACCAACAGCATAGCCAGCCCGTTTGCCAGATCTAACTCCGTTGGACTACTTCTTATGGGGGTAGTTAAAGCAAAAGTATACGCAAACGATTTAGAAGACAACGTAGATTTATTTAAGTAAAAATTGTGGATGGTGTTGCAACCGTAAATGAAGATGTGATGTCATCTCTCTATGAAGAATTTAGAAAAAGATTAGAAAAATTTGTACTAGTAGGAGGTCTACATGTGGAATAGTTTTCAACTTAGTTGAACAAAACGTTATTTTTTGAAAATTGTTATTTCCATATTTTGCAACTTAACTGCGTGTTTAAGCTTTTCTTCATAATTGAAAAAACTTTGTTAAATAAAATTTTCAATAAAAATGTAATAAAAAGGTTGTTTGCTTAAAGTCGATTTCATATTTTCTAATTTTTAGAATACCCTTTATAATTTATCTTAAATTTAATAACTGTTTATGCCTTCCTAAGATAAGCAAAACATTTTATAAACAATGACTTTTTCTCGGCAAATCAAAAATAGGAAAGTATACAAGAGTGCGGTACCTCATCCGGTGACACAATGTATAATACTAGTTAACATATTTTTAATTTCTGTTTTTATTATTTTTACAATCAATGCCAATGCAACTTTGAAAACAATCATCATATATCTTTCATCTGCATCACAGTCTACAATAAAAAAATCTATATTCCCTTATTACATACTATTGCAATTAGAAACAAATTAATCATACATTCTTAATAATTGTTATTAAACATAATTATGCGTGTATATTTACTAGGTTAATACTGTTAATACACAGAGTGTAAAATTTACATATCACCTTCTTAGCACTACTGGTAAATCTACCATTTATTAGTTGAACCTTCCCTTCTTCCTCGCTTAATATTAATTTATATCCTAAATGGGATTGAGTTTTTTACAGCTACATATTAATCAATCATATCAATCTGAACACGGAAACAGACACTGTGTAATTTATTTCCCATGTTTTTACCTTCCCCTGTGTATAGGTTTCCGCAGTTAATATCAATTTAAATCTTAAATAACATTAAATATTTTATAGTAATCCATTAATCAATCATAACTCGGTAGAGAAAGAATTTTAATTTTCTTTACATTTCCGTAATCATGAGTGATTAACTGAAACGAGAATTTACAATATACAGAGTCCTCTAGTGATGTCTTCCATGTCTTAATACCTTCTTCATTTTTTTTCTCACCTTTTTTTTATCTTTAAAAATACGAAAGCAAAGAATATGTTGCATTTTATCAATACATTTCAAACGATTAAATGAGCACAAAACCTATACATCGAAACCAGTATGCCTACCAAACAGGAAAATCTTAGCAGTTAGCAATACATGAGCTTACTCAAAGAACAGAAAATGCCCTAGACAGTAAATAAACTGCTATAGAAACCTTATTAGACATAAAGGGTGCCTTTGACAATACCTCATTCGACTCACTAAGTGATACACTGAAGAGGCGCGGAGTGGAAAAGTCAATAACAAGATGGATCGACTCAGCACTTAGAACTAGAAAAATTCAGTCCACGATAGGATCCACAACAGAGGAGGTGACCGTGACCAGAAGATGCCTGCAGGGGGGGGGGTCTTCTCTCCTGTGGTGCCTTATCTCGAACTCTTGTCTCGACCGGAATAGCGTGGAATATATGCGCAAGATTATGCAGACGATATCACCATCCTGGTAACAGGAAAACACGAGGGCGCTGCATCGAAAAAAATGCAGCGAGCCGTCGTTATGGTAGACGGATGGTGTACCCACAAAGGTCTTTCCGTAAGTTTAGGGAAGACCACCGTGGTCGTTGTCGCCTTCACAAGAAAAAGGAAACTCAACCTGGGAAGATTATATCTCCGGGGAAATGAATTGCAGGTGAGCAATGAAGTCAAATAGTTGAGACTGATTCTAGACAACAAATTAAACTTCAATGCACATCTAGATAGAGTGACTACCAAAGCTAAGCGGGCCTTATAGATCAGCAGAGGAATGGTAGGAAAAAGCTGGGGACTACAACCAAGAATGATGCACTGGCTATACCACTAGCAAAGGGTTGTAGTACCAATAATAACCTATGCTTCCCTGATCTTGTACGAAAAAACTGGCATGTCTAGACATAACGGGATCAATGTCAACAACACCCACTGCAGCCATGGAAGCACTACTTTGCCTGCCACCACTACATTTAGTTGTGGAAAGTGAGGCACCGCTAGCGGCGTACAGACTGGAAAGAAACGGACATGAGGCCGTTCCAAGAATAGGATACCATACCGAAATATTCCAACAAATAGGAAAAAATCGACTACTGGATATGCATTCAGATAGAATCAGCACTAGCCACAACTTCACAAAAACCTTCAGAGTATACAAACCCGATAGGGAAGAGGAACGAACGAGGCAACTGCGGAGACATCCAACTGACACCATATGGTATACTGACGGATCAAAAACGTCAAGAAGTACTGGAGCAGGTGTTACAGGGGACCAACCAGGGACAGATATTAGTCTGAACCTGGTCAGCACCGCAATGTTGTTCCAAGCAGAAGTCACAGCTATAGAAATCTGTGCACAAGAAATGATACGGAGGTCATATACTGACAAAGAATCCGCATCATCACTGAGTCAAGCAGCTATCAAACCTCTGAATGCAGTAGAGATACGTTCGAAAACGGTAAAGGACTGCCTTGAATCCTTGGCGAAACTGACAGAAAACATCATTATACAACTGGAATGGACGCGAGGACACCAGGGCAATGAAGGCAACGAAAAAGCAGATAAGCTGGCCAAAGGAAGGCGCAAAAATAGCATTGATGGGACCCGAACCATCCTGCGGAATATCATACAATACCGAAAAGAAATGGTAGAGGAACTATTAAGTCAGAAACATAACTTGTATCGGACCGGGGCGCCGAGGATGAGACAGTCACGTATGTTCATCACTGGCGGGCCATCCAAGACAAAGACTAACGAATTGCTAAAGCTGAGCAGAACATAGCTGAGATGTGCAGTGGGAATCTTAACAGGACACTGCACACTAAATAGACACCTAACCAATATAGGTGTCAAGGAAAATCCGGAATGCAGGATATCTCACCATATACTATGTGAATGCCCAGCCTTGTTGGCTAAGAGGTTTTCATACTTCGGGGGACCATTCATGACCCCGGAAGAAATAGGCAGAGCTCCCGTTGACCGTATCATATATTCTCCTTTTGGAGAGGAAAGGGATTAATGGGATAACGAGACTATGGTGTACAATAAACTTAAGCTTCAGTACGGCGGGGCCTCTGACCACGCAACCTATAAAGAAAAAAAAAGTAACTTAAAAAAGAAAATCCCGGTTTTATTGAAATTTGTACAATTGTTAGTGTTAGATGAAGAAAGAACTCCGGCGTTTTTTAAAAAACCGATGTATAAATATAAAGGTTATGAAACATTTTATGAAAAAAATACACTTGAAGTATTGTAATCTTTGCTAAGATTATAGGTTTAAGTGCCATATTTGCAATTTATATTTACCAATCGATGTTTTTCAGAATCAATAGGATTCTTCCTCTAACTAACATTAACTTATGCTTCAAATTTCAATGAAAATGGACTTTTGTTTTATAAATTATCTTACTCACAAAAACGTGCCGTACAGACGGACAAACAAACGCACATAGGATGGACATTTTGAAGTTATTCCGAAAAGACCTAAAATTTATTTTCTCTACGAGTAATATTTACGGCTTTAAAAATGTGTCGATCAAATGCAATTTTCCTTATTTCCGAAGATTATACATACAGTTGTAGATATTGGAATGGTTTGATTTTAGGAAGCGCGTAGCTAGTGGACGTGAAGCCGGCACGGTGCATCGTATAGACTGCGGAGCGCTGTTTTAAATGGGAATACCCAACGAAAATTTCTTAATTCCAATTCAAATTTATATAAAAATTGAATAAATATTAGTTTATAAAATTATGAGTTAAAATTTACTGCAAATTTACTGGTGAGCCACTGCCTAACCTGCCTCATAGTACAAGATACCACTGAATTAAACAGCCAAAAGTTTTTCATTTAATTAATATTTGCAATATCAGACAATCAGAAAGGAAACTTTCAAAGAACTCCTACATATATAGATACAGGTCGAAATTATGCATACCATATTTTGTTCTATCAAGTTGAAATGTTTCATTACATAAAGTTATTACAGGAATTGAACAGCAAAACAACCCTCAAAGGATGAAAAGTTCTTTTTTCTCGAAATCTTTTTAATTTCCTCTTGCATATTGATTAAAGATCAAAAGATTTTTCAGTAAAGGAATTTGAATCATACAATTTTAAAATTTGCATAGTTGTTCTTAGATTACATTCTTTATAATTTACATGTCTGCTCTCTTTGTGTGCAAACTGCTCTAATGGTATTGGTTAATTAACTTTTTAAAATTTGCAATAAAAGTACCGAATATGATAATAAGTCATTGCATTAAAGGACATTTGCAAAATGGGGGTACAGTTTTCTGCAGGGAAAAGAAATATATCATTGATTTCACATGATAAAATTTGTTGTACTTAAATGGAATTTACAAATCATTGCCCTAGTTCTTATTTGATATACAAAGTGTCCCACCTAAAACTTCGATAACTAAAAGAAATATTTGAATTGTATAAAACTGTGGTTCCCAAAGTGTGGGTCGCAACCCCCTGGAGGGTCGCGGTAAGGAACTAGGAGAAGATTCCTAACTAATCAAATAGAAAATATTCTGGCGAAAAACGTTTTCTGTGAAAACCATAGCAAAGATTTATCTCTATTTGGGACAGACGCCAATAAAATTCTTGTCAAAAGGGGGTTCAGCTTTAGAAAAGTTTGGGATCCACTGCTGTAAAGGGTATAAACTTGAATATATAAATGACTTCAGTTTTAGTAAAAATGGTATTTTAAAAATTGAGATATGGATGAAGTTGCGATTCCAAAAAACGAAGGTGGGTTACATTCTAAGAAACTTTAATAATACGAACAATTTTCGAAAAATCACTGGTTTTCAAAATAGTTTAACTTTAATTCAATTCATTAAATAATAAAAATTGCATTATTTTTTTTTTAAAAATAATCAGTAAATTTGCAAATAAAATTCAGTCGAACATGCACTATAAATATAACACAGAAATTACACAATATACAATAAACAGAAATGTCATAACCTTTAATTTCCAAATAGCAGTTGCAGCCACCTTGTTTTACTTGAGAAAATTAAGTAAACATTTATGTTTTATGTTTTCAAATAAATTTGTTTCATTGCTGTATAAATCAGTCTAATTCACTATGAAAAATATCCCAAAGGATCATCTAACATTTATTTTAAAAAAAGTTATGGCGATTTTTTTGCTTAATTAAACTGAAGTTCAAATATCTCGAAAACCAGTGATTTTTCGTAAATCATTCGTATCATAAAAGTTGCTTGGAATGTAATGCCTCATCTCATGGACATAATTTCAAGGTTCCTAAGATCGAACAATTCCTTTGCGTGGCAACGAGATCTGTACATCAATTTGTGAAATGACCATTTTTATTCAAAACTGAAGTAATTTATACATTCTAGTGAGGACCTTTTACGAAATTGAAATATCTGTTTCAGTTACAAACATTTTTGAAAAAGCTCTGAATAATCATCTTGAAGAATTTTTGAATGCTAATCAGATAATATCGAATAATCAGTTTAGTTTTAGACCTAACTATAGTAAGTACTAATCAATTTGATTTTAGAGCTAACTATAGTAAATACTAATAATGCAATGTATACATTAACAAGTTCTATTAAAAAAAAACTAGATGAAAAGAAGAAATACATAACTGTTTATTAGACCTGGCAAAAGCGTTCGAAGTGGTATCACACAAAAAACTAATTACAAAACTAGAGTCAATAGAAGTTAGAGGGCGTGTACTGGACGTCTTTGCCAGTTATCTAAAAAATAGACTACAACTTATCAATATTGACGATAAGATTAGTAAGAGTAGAATAGTAACAACTGGTGTTCCTCAAGGCACAGTTATCGCACAAACATTATTTTCAATTTTTATTAATAACTTGTATCAACTGAATATTGCAGGAAAATTAATTTCATATGCTGATGACACTGCGGTAATTTTTAATGGGTGAAATTGGGATGGAGTGGTTTTAAAAGTTTCCAAAGACATGGAAAAAATAAAAAATTGGTTGGATAGTAATTTATTATCAAAGACAAAATATATCATGTTTTTAATATATAATTCTAAGGTGCATACCATTAAAAAAATAAATATTGCTAATACTACTGAAAACCTCGGGTCTATAGATAAAATTAAATATTTGGGACTAATAGTGGACAAGAATTTGAAGTGGCACGAACAGATACTATAGATAGGAAAAAAATAAGAAAACTAATATATAAATTTTACAATCTTAGAGACATATTATCAAGAAAATCAATACTTACGGTATATAATCACTAATAGAATCAGTTATAAGGTATGAGGTGGAACGTATGAAAATGCTCGAAGCCCTGTAAAAGTTATTCAAAAAACAATATTAAACATTATCTGCGAAAATCAATATATCCGAATATACCCTATTTAAGGAAATAAAATGCCTGAGTGTAAAACAATTATAGATTCTTGAATGTATAGTGTATGTAAAAACTAATTTAACTATGTATAGTAGGGTGGGCTGAAAAACACGAAAATTTGAATTTGCAGATGGTTTAGTTTCTAATTTATTACTATGTATCTAAAACTAATTCGGGTAGATTTTTAGCCGAATCGGTGAATATCTAGCTGGCCCCCCAGGGCCTTGAAAATGAAAGAAAGGGCCAATTTTTAGATTTTTAACATTTTTTAAATTGACATTTGAAATATTTTTTGACTCTTTATTAATGCCTAAGTGCGTGTAGCAAAAGTTTTTCGAATAAAATATTTTTCTGTTCCAGGAAAATTAGAAATTTGTCACTAAAACGTAGAATTCGACGAAAATAAGGTTTTCTGTATAACATTTCTAATTTCCCTGGAACTGAAAAATATTTTATTCGGAAAACTTTTGCTACACGCATTTAGGCATTAATAAAGAGTCAAACAAAATTTCAAATATCAATTTAAAAAATGATAAAAATCGAAAAATTGGCCCTTTCTTTCATTTTCAAGGCCCTGGGGGGCCAGCTAGATATTCACCGATTTGGCTAAAAATTTACCCGAATTAGTTTTAGATACATAGTAATAAGTTAGTAAGTAGGCCATCTGCAAATTCAAATTTTCGTGTTTTTCAGCCCACAGCCTCTCCACAAGTGCGAATAATAGAAAATCAAAGATAAATAAAAACTTTATTGTGAAAATATATATTAACATGTATAGATTACTTACGATCTAGGTACTATAATGTAATATCAGTGGAACTAAAAAATATTTCGAGTAAAAAACATTTTAGGAAGAAATTACTGGAATATATTATATTTATAATATATTCCAGTAATTTTTTCCTAAAATGGAAAATATTATATGTAACAACCATTATTCATCAATCCCACTCAAAATATTTCTCCAGACAATGATTTATTTTATATTGTATGCTTTTGAGTGTGTACGTATGTGTGTATCTGTATAGGTGCACATGTGTGTATGGGTGCATAGGTACATAATCCTTTATTATTTAATGTTGATACATGTGCTAGGATACAGGTGCTTTGATGATTATTATTATATCTATTTATATACAATTATAATTAAATGCAAACAAACCTCTTCGGGGTTTAGACACTTCTTCTTTGATGTAATATTATAAAACATATATATATATATATATATATATATATATATATATATATATATATATATATATATATACGTATATATATATATATGTATATATATATATATATATATATATATATATATATATATATATATATATATACACGTATTTACCGGCATTAGGAAGCCCGAAATTGTATGTTTTCCAGTTGATAGGAAGCCCGTGACCGACTTACGCGGCCCGACTTCGGGCTTAGTAAAACTTACGTGTATATTCAGCGATAAAATATAGTATGGGTCATTGACAGTTTATCTCGCTTCTTAGGGGGGGTTATTGAAGTCATTGCTTACCTTTCCACATATTATTTCAGTTCAAATAAATTACAGTACAAGTAATTTAGCATTTTTACTGATATTTAGAAGGGCCCGTTAAAGTCGTTGTGTCCCTCAAAAGATACAGTTTTAGTTCAAAGAAATTCCGCACTAAGGGCGCCTACGAGAGCTGTATATACACTGTGGATGTAAGCCCGATTATCGGAAGCCCAGTATTTTAGTCGCACTATACGTGGCCCGTAAACTTGACAACAGTGTATCTAATAAAGAAACTCGAAGATCATGGTATAATATGATATTTGAGGAACTTGTAATGAAAGAAATCGAAGGTGCTCTTAAATTCGCTTTTATTCAAATCAAAGTGAGAAAGAAATCGAAGGTGCTCTTAAATTCGCTTTTATTCAAATCAAAGTGAAATAATTAAATTAAATTTAAGTTAATTTTAACTAATAATCAAATACAATTATTTTATCTAATTCAAACAATTACAATTAAAGCCAAAATATTGAAAAGAAACATATAATAATAATAATAAACGTCTTTATTATATACCACAAATATTACACAGAAAAAAAATATAAAAGCTAAGATATAAAAGGCGAAGTTTAATGTATCACAACCGTTTGGTACACAAACAATCATGACCATCAGTCTTACACTTAACCTTAATAAAACTGTTTGCCTAGATTCATACCTGAACTTAAAATAAGTCTACCGAGAGAGAGCCAAAATGTACAAAATTAAGCAAACAGTAATTATTACAATTGCTTTTTGATATTGCATTTATAACAAAGATGACGTAAGAAATCCTTAAAAATTACTTTGGGCTAAGTTTTGGGGGCTATAAATTAGAACATTGACATTCAAAGAGGACAGATTTATATGAATTTTTAAAATTATACATTCTTTTGCTTTTATGTTCATCAATACCGCTATAAATTTTGCAAATTTGGCAACTAAATGATCGTGTGAACAACTGCGAACGGTCTATTGGAGGAGTTAAAAGACCTTTACAGTTATACCTAACATTCAAGTTATGTACATTTGTTCTGAATTTAATTTTCCTATACAGATATATTGGGGATTTGTTCAATATTAATGCATGAAACAAACATGCAGCATGATGA
This sequence comes from Rutpela maculata, assembly GCA_936432065.2. NCBI lineage: Eukaryota > Metazoa > Arthropoda > Insecta > Coleoptera > Cerambycidae > Rutpela > Rutpela maculata. The sequence goes on from OW386287.2 coordinate 153,043,899, forward strand.
ATCCTTCTATTTTGCATATTAAGCCATTTTACTTCGCATAATTTGTGTGATATTCTTTGGTTTCTACAAATTCCATTATATTAATCTAAGACACGAATTTTGCAATTTTTGTATTTTACGTGTGTAAAGTGCATTAAGGCAAGGACCATATAAAGAATCTACATAATTAAGAAGAGATAAAACTAGAGTTTCACAAAGCATGATCTTTGTTTTCTGAAGAAGAGAGTGCCTATTTCCATATATTAATTTTAGAGACAAATAACCTTTTTGAAGCAATTTATCAACATGACTACCAAATCTCAAATCACTGTCAATAATAACACCAAGCCTTTTAACTTTATCTTTTTTTTCCAGCACGTTGTTTTCTACAACAATATTTAAAATTGATTTAACATAATTTCTTTGTTTCTTGGGTCCAAAAATTATTACTTCTGATTTATTTGGATTTATTATTAAACAGTACCTTGAGCTGCCATTATGAATTTTTTAATATCTTCATTTATATGGAAACCGGCTCTCTCCACTTCTAAGGGAAACAACAAAGCGCCAATTGTATTTTAAAAATCCATTTCAAATTTCCATCGGTGCCAGTGACACTTTCAACTACGGGATCAACAAATAAACATCTACAGTTTTGCTATTTATTTGTTCACTTGAAAAAATTGTGGAGAATAAAAGAAAAATAATTCAAATAGTAATCAAAGACATTTAATTATTTCTTCTGTTTGAAACAATCACAATACATTTGATCTAAATGAAAATAGTAAAAAGAAACACATTAGACGCATAGTACAGTATCTAGATTTTTTACTTCGGAATAATGTCATATTGAACAGATTTCTTTCATTTTTGGCAGTATAATAGTAAATGGTTCGCAGAAAAGTTTCTATATTGTGCGGGGCTTGCTAATTTATAGGGGGTGGCACTTAAAAAATATATATATATATATTTATTGGAGCTGAAATAGAATCAAATTTTAAGAAAAAACGGTTCTATGCAATTTTTCACATAAATTGATAGTTTTTAAGTTATAACGACTTCAAAATTGCGATTTAAGCTTAAAAAAAAGTATTTCCAAACGGCTTTCGTCAAGTATCTCGAAAAGTATTACTTTTTCGAGAAAATGTTACAGACCAATTACAGAAAGTACAAACTGAAAATTAATTATATTTTTTGTTTATTGATGTAGGATGAATAATTTCGGAGATATTTAAGTTTATATTTGGTATCCAAATATTTCGAAATTACCTTTAAAGTTCAAAATGCATTTTTTTTAAAGCAAGTGCTTTAAATGAGCAAAAGAAGTTGAGCACCTAGGTAATGCTACATCTTAACGAAAAACTGTATTTGAGATAATTTTTTTAAATTACTGGCTAATTAGAGTAACAAAATGGCGACCTTTTTATATAAAAAAATATAAATACGCACATTTTTCCGTCATAACTTCTTTATTTCTTATGCTACAGAACGAGTAAAAAATAATTTGAAAGCGCAATTAATTGTCTTTAATTTCATTTCTTAGCATGAGTGAATGAGTGAATGGCGTCCAAACGTTTATAAGACGAAAAATGCAGTTTAAATGTTAAATATCTCAGAAATTGTGATACCTACAATTTCTGAGATATTTAACATTTAAACTGCATTTTTCGTCTTATAAACGTTTGGACGCCATTTGTAAACTTTCATATCTCCGAACCTATTAAAGCTATGTAAATAAATAAACAAGTAAAATTCAAGTTTATGAGCTTTATTTTTGGTCCTTTTTCAATAAAACTAATATTTATCGAGATATTTGGAAAAGGAAAAAAATTACGTTTTATCGAAAATACCTTTATAGTTTAAACAGTATCTTTTTCTAAAAAGCGTTGTATACAAACCAAAAAATTTGAGCATCTACGTCATTCTATATATTAATGAGAAACAGTGTTTGAAATTCCCTTTTTTTAATTACTGGCTAATTACAGTAACAAAATGGCGACGTTGTTATTAAAAAAATGTGTAGACGCACATTGCTTCGGTCATAACTTCTTTGTTTTTTATGCTACAGAAACAAATAACAAAAACAGTTGAAAGCTTAATTAATAACCTATTATTTTACCTATTAGCATCCTTGACGTAGGTGTCACAGTTTCTGAGATATTTAACTCTCACTCTAAACAATTTTCTTATGAATACTTGGATGCCTAATGTGAACTTAACTGTCTCCGAAATTATTAATCCTACATCAATAAACAAAAAATATAGTTAATTCCCTAGTTTGTACTGTTAGCATTTTTTCGATAAAGTAATACTTTTCGAGATACTTGACGAAAGCAGTTTGGAAATACCTTTTTTTAAGCTAAAATCGCAATTTTGAAGTCACAATTTTGAACACAATTTTGAACTTAAAAACTATCAATTTATGTGAAAAATTGAATATAATCTTTTCTTCTTAAAATTTGATTCTACTTCAGCTCCAATAAATATATATATTTTTTAAGTGCCCTTAGAGGGGGTCGGCTGCTCCAAGGAAGAACACAGTAACCAACATTTTTTCCAAACTTGATATTTTCACTCATGTGCTGATACTGTGCTGTGCTGCGTCTTTTTATCCAACAGCCGAGCCAACAGCGGTAGTTCTATCTGCAAAGGATATAAAATGTTGTTGGATAAAAAGACGCAGCACAGCACAGTATCAGCAAATGAGTGAAAATATCAAGTTTGGAACCAATGTTGGTTACTGTGTTCTTCCTTGGAGCAGCCCCGGGGTGGCATCCACCCCCTATAAATTTCCATCATAACTTCTTTATTTCTTATGCTACAGGAAAGAGTAAAAAATAATTTGAAAGCACAATTAATTGTCTTTAATTTCATTTCTTAGCATGCGTGACGTAGGTGTTACAATTTCTGAGATATTTAACATTTAAACTACACTTTTCTTCTTATAAACGTTCGGACGCCATTTGTAAACTTTCATATCTCCGAAACTATTAAATCTATGTAAATAAATAAACAAGCCAAGTTCATTATCAGTTTATGAGCTTTATTTTTGGTCTCTACCCATTTTTCAATAAAACTAATATTTATTGAGATATTTAGAAAAGGATAAAAAATACCTTTTTTCTAAAGTAAGTGCTGTATACAAACCAAAAAAATTGAGCATCGACGTCATGCTATATATTAATGAGAAACTGTGTTTGAAATTACTTTTTTCTTAATTACTGGCTAATTACAGTAACAAAATGGCGACGTTGTTATTAAAAAAATGTGTAGACACACATTGTTTCGGTCATAACTTCTTTGTTTTTTATGCTACAGAAACAAATAAAAAAGTAGTTGAAAGCTTAATTAATAACCTATTATTCTACCTATTAGCATTCTTGACGTAGGTATCACAGTTTCTGAGATATTTAGCTCTCACCTCCGATTAAAGAACTTATATCTAGATACATAACAGGCTATCTTTTCACTATATACCTTATTTGCTCCTAACATAGTCACATTATATGACCATTAAAATGGATAGATGAACATCACATCCCATAGGCAACAGTGGCGTTGTGTGTGTAGAAAATGTGTAGAATGGTAAATATTTTCATTAAAATGAATTATTGCAATTCCTGCATTACCGGCTCTTTATATAACGTGATGTAGGCATACGATATTACAGTAAGATAAAACAGTAAGATAAATATGTATTGAAAGGATATTAAAATTTAATTGCTATTTACTTTATAACTGTAAACTGAACTTCATCATGTTACGACTATGGAACGATCGATTTTCTTCTTTTCTAAACTGCTTTCTGCAAACGGCACAGCACCTCACTATTTATTTGCACAAAATATATTGTCACTAAACTGTGTAAATATGAATAGAGAATATTATTTAGGTATTAAGCAAATCACAACTTAAAATTACTTTTTCACCAGTTTTTGGTCGGAGAACACGAAAAACATTTATTGACATTAATGGCCGAACTGTCAACTGCGATTATGATAATCGAACTGAAGCCGATCGTGCACGAGCGGCCGCGAATACGCCGATGGGCCAATCAGCAACTTATGGGAAGAAGTGCCTTAGAATGGGAGTCTTTCAGCGACAAATAAATCAATGCCATTATGTATCTAGATATAAGTTCTTTAATCGGAGGCTCTCACTCTAAATAATTATCTTATGAGCATTTGGATGCCAATTGTAAACTTAAATATCTTCGAAATTATTAATCCTACATCAATAAACAAGAAATATAATTAATTCCCAGTTTGTACTTTCTGTAATTGGTTTGTAACATTTTCTCGGTAAAGTTAATACTTTTCGAGATACTTGACGAAAGCCCGTTTGGAAATACCTTTTTTTTAAGCTAAAATCGCAATTTTGAAGTCGTTATAACTTAAAAACTATCAATTTATGTGAAAAATTACATAGAAACTTTTCTTCTTAAAATTTGATTTTACTTCAGATCCAATAAATATATATATTTTTCAAGCGCCACCCCCTGTCAGGGGTGGCTTCCACCCCCTATAAATTAGCAAGCCTCCGCACAATATAGAAACTTTTCTGTGCAGCATGTAACTGTTTGTCGTCGGGTAGCTGGTTCGGAGATTAATCAGGGTCCAGATTAGTTAATAAGACAGCCCAATAAAGATATAAACAATTTATTTACTTTTCCAAACAGGTGATGTGTGGCAGTGTTACATAACATACAGGTACAGGTTATATGTCCGTATCTTTTACGGTTCTTAGGACAACATTTTCTATTATCTGAGAGAGAGAGAGTGTGTAACGGTTGCGATGCGACGTCTCTGGCTTTGGCGGCGAAACGGCGCCGGGGAATGACTAACGACTCGAGGGGTCCCAGTTCAACACGCTGTAGGATTCCCAGGGTCAGATTGCATTCGTTCCGTCGTGTTTGCGTCGGGAGATGCACAAAACTGCAATATGTCCAGCTCAGCACGCTGTAGACAGATTGGCAGAATTATCCACTCTGAATTATGTTGATTTGCGGCCTGGCTTTTATATCCGAGAATCCTCGCTTACTGGTGACGTAGAACTGCGTATAGTTTAGTGTCGTGTGCAAATCCATGCCTCTAGACGGGAGATGGGTAGGTTTGCGTGCCGTGTGCACATTGGTGTCGTGTGTAAATCCGGAATCTTAGTAATGGAGCAGGAATTTAAAGAATGCTTCATTACACTCCCCTCTTTCTTTACAAAAAAAATTTTCAAAATTCTATCAAAGAGAAAATTTTTACTAACTTAACATCAAAATAAAGCAATGAGAAAACAAGTTACTGAACATCTTCAAACATAATAAAGAAAGAATGTTCAATTCTTTCGTATACACCTGGTATATATACGTATACATGTATGTGCATATGTAGAGAAAAACAAATTTTTAAATAACAAACAGTATGTAAAACATCTTAGAACTATGGTACAGGTAAAATAGTAAAGTAAGTGAACTCTATAATAAAGAAATTAATAAAAGTTTATACAAACTGGTACAAAAACAAATATAGTTTTTTCTTGTGTAGTTTTTTCGCGCACTCGCTTGCCGTACACATTATTATTGTCGCGCACTTTCGGACGTCTGGGGCAGGGGGCTGATGGCGGACAGGCGGATGCTGCCCGGAATCCTAGCTGCGACGGTGCCGTCGTGATTGCGGCGCCTGAATTTCCGCTTCCGTTGCGGAGTAGGAACCGGGAGGGCTGCATCGTCGGCCTGGAAAAATGCCTGTAGGCAGGGGATAGATCTGCCTGGGGTCGGTGGCTTTGGGGGGCTGGGGCTGTCTCCGAATAGTTGGGCGAACTTATTCCCCATGGCGTGGGACAGCGGGGGAGGTGTGCCTGGGGTTGGGGACGGCGTCAGGGACGGCAACTGGGTTGGCACGTCGCTGGCTGGGGGCGGCATCAGGGCTGGCACGTGAGGCGACATCGGGGGTGGCATTGGGGACGGCATCCGGAATGGCATGTCTCTGGCTGGAGGCGGCATCAGGGATGGCATGTTTCCATGTTTCTGGGTATGGGCGGCATCGGGGCCGGCACGTGAGGCGGCATCGGGGGTGGCATTGGGGACGGCATCAAGGATGGCACGTCTCTGTCTGGGGACGGCATCGGGACTGGCTGTTGCGTGAGGCTGGGGCTGTCTCCGAACAGGGCCTGGAATTTGGTCCCCATTGCCTGGGACAACTGGACTGGTGTGTCTGGACCTGGAGGTGGTGGTGTCTTTTCACCGTCTCTGCCTGAAGGGTGGTCTCGGGCTTCTGGCGTCGGGGGCAGGGGTGACAGCGGGGCTGGTACTTGGACCTCTGACCTCATCCTAGCGAGTGGCGGGGTTTTGGGATTGACCGCCTTGGGAGGGCTATAATAAATATACATTTTTTCGTACCCTGGTCCTGGCGGCGACATCGGGCGTGGTGGAGGCGTCGGCGTTGGATCGTCTGATTCCGGGTAGTAAGACGGAGGTGTCATCGTCCACATCTTTCGAATTGAGTGGTTTTGGTCTGACTGGACATTGGATGTGAGCGTGTGTTAATTTATGTGATTTTAGACATGCGCCGGCTTCAAATTTTTCACGTGAACGCGCTCTTTCTTTCGACCGGTGGGGGGTCTAATTTCGACGACAACTGGTGATATATTTCGTGATACGATGTATGGGCCCGAGAATTTAGGTGCTAGTTTTGCGCTGAAATTTCGTATTGCTGAGGACAAGGGGTGTTCTCTCTTCATGACCTGGTCTCCTACACGTGGGGTCCATTCTCGGCGACGAAGGTTGTAGTGATGACTCTGTGTCTGGTATGCTTTAGCTAGGTTTCCTCGGACGAGTTCAAATATATCGGTCATTTTCTGTAATTTGTCTACCTGGTTTTCTCGGTGTATCCTCGGTTGCGAAGTTTTCATTATGATTTTCTATGTTTAGAGAGCTGGGTAGCGTTAATTCTCTGCCGAAATTAAGCATAGCTGGTGTGAATCCCGTGGATTCGTGTCTGGACGAATTTATGGCTAATGTAAATTCCGGTAAAAATTGGTCCCATTTTCGGTGGTCATTCTCGGTGTATTGGGCAATCATAGTCTTTATTACTTTGTTTGTCCTCTCTACTGGATTGCATTGTGGTGAATACGGCGGTGTGGTACGTTGTGTAACTCCGTATTCGGACAACAGAGAAGTGAATTCATTGCTAGTAAACTGTCTCGCGTTATCAGTAATTATGTAGTTTGGACACCCAAATCGGGCAATTATCTTCTCCTTTAGTGCTTTGCCAATGGCGGCCGCTGTTGCCTTTCTTACTGGGTGGCATTCTACCCATTTGGTGAATCTATCTTGGAATACGATGAGGTTATTGTTGCCCTTGCTAGACCTCGGGAGTGGTCCGACAACGTCGATACTAACAGTATCCCAACATCCATTTATTTTCGGGAATTGCATTTTTCCTGCGGTTTGTTGTTGAGATGATTTGTATTTTTGACAGTTCGGGCAGTGTCTTACGTACTTGGCAATATCTCTATACATTCTAGGCCAGTAATATTTATCGGCGATACGGGTAATAGTTTTTGTTATTCCAAGGTGTCCTGCACATGGTGCATCGTGATTTTCTATCAGGATTTGTTTGCGTTGAGGTTGCGGAATACAAAGTTTCCAGGGGTTGGAAAATTCGGGGTCTGTAAAATTGTTACTGCTCCATATATGGCGGTACAGGTTTCCGTCTATAATGCAGTAATCTGGTTTTCTTTCGGGTTTATTTTGTACCAGTCTAACGGTATCTTTGTACCAAGCACAATTCTCTGTATTTTCGATCAAGAAAATACCTTCTTCTGAGTTATTTTTTTCCTCGGTCATGATTGGCTGGCGCGAGAGTGCGTCTGCTACTTTATTCAAAACTCCCTTTCTGTATTTTATTTCGAAGTCATATTGTTGCAATTCCATTACCCATCGAGCCAGGCGTCCATTTGTGGGATTTGTGGAATATAGCCATTTTAAGCTCTGGTGATCTGTTACAACGACGAAATGATATCCCTGTATGTAATTTATATGCTTCCGTATGGCAAACAAGATGGAGGCACATTCTAGTTCTACGGCTGACATCTTCTTTTCAACGTCTGATAAAGAGCGACTTGCGTAAGCTATGATATGATCCTGATTATCGATTTTTTGTAAGAGCGCCGAGCCAAGTCCTTGTGTCGACGCGTCTGTCTGGAGGTAAAAAGTTTTCGTAAAATCAGGGCAGCTGAGTACAGGGGCAGTTGTTAGTGCAGTTTTTAGTTTTGTGAAAGCTTCTTCTTCAACTGGTGTCCATTTCCAGCGCATGTGTTTCCTCAACAATTTATTTAGGGGTGCGGCAGTGTCCGAATACGATTTTATGAATCTTCTATACCAGGATGTCATGCCAAGGAAGCGTCGTAATTGTTTAACGTTCTTTGGGGGCTGGATTGTCACAATGGCACTCACTTTTTCAGGGTCTGTCTTAATGCCTTGTTCGCTCACCAGGTATCCTAAATATCTTAGTTCTTTTCTGCAAAAGTTACATTTGTCTGGGTTTAACTGTAGATTCGCATTTTTTAAATGCTCGAATATTTCTTGTAAGTGTTGTAAATGTTCGTTAAACGTCTTGCTGACTATGACGATGTCATCTAGGTACGCAAATGCGTATGTCATATCAGGGGTTATAATCTGGTCCAGGAGTCTTTGAAATGTACTGGGAGCCGAATGGAGGCCAAAAGGTAAAACTTTGAATTGAAATAATCCTCTTCCGGGTACTGTAAATGCGGTTATCGGCTTACTATCGTCAGTCAAAGATATTTGCCAATAACTGGAGCGTAAATCCAGAGTAGATATGAAGCGGGCTTCCCGTAATTTGTCTAAAATGGCGTTGATAAAGGGTATTGGGTAAGCATCTTTTATTGAAACTTCGTTTACTTTCCGGAAGTCTATGCAGAATCTATATTTGTTATCCTTTTTCTTTACCATAACCACTGGGGAGTTCCACGGGCTTTTAGACGGTTCTACTATACCTTCTTCCAACATCTTATCCAATTCTGTATTAACAATTTCCTGCATGGCCGGGTTTAAAGGTCGGTACCTTTGTTTAATCGGTGTGTCTTCCAGGAGTCTTATTTTGTGTTGTGTTAGTGGGGTAACACCTTGAACTGTGTCAAATTTTTGAAGTTCCACTTGTAAGAAATTTGACAGGATCTGTTTTTCGTCTACTGAGGGTTGAATCAGGGAGAGCGGTATTTGTTCTTCTATCTTGTGATTAAAATCTATCAAATTTCCCATTATTTGGCCCTTTTGTAAATTAAAATCGAGGACAACTTGACGTTTTATTAGGAAATCCATGCCCAAAATAATATCACAACTTAGATTTGGTAAGTAAAAGAAATTATCGGTTAATTTTAGTCCCGTTGTGTAGTAATTTAATTTGAACTCCCTGTTAGTTTGTGTTTCGGTTCCATCTGCCAGTTTGATATTTCGTTGGATACGGTTTATTTCTAATAAATTTGATTTGCACTTTGTGCATACAGCGTCACCTATGTACGAGCGGGCGGACCCTGTGTCTATAATAGCTGTGAAATTGTAGTTTCCTATTTGTATTGGGATCTTTGGTCGTACTTCGTTTGTAGACGCGGGAGGAATTGTACTTACCGACTGGGTTGTCCGCGTGTCAACGCAGTCGTTCTTTCGTTTCCCTGGAGCCTGTTATTGCAATGACAGTCGCGGGAGAATATGCCTAGTCGTCCGCAGCGGGAACAAAACATCTTTGGTGGATTATTACAATACCAGCGGGTGTGATCGGGACTTCCACAGCGCCAGCAGCTTGTATTTTTATTATAGTTTTCGAGTACGGAGTGCGTGGGATTTATTGTTTGTGTATCTCTACTGTTTTGTGCATTCCTGGGGGCGGCCTGTTCTCTAGAGTAATTTTGGGTGGTTGGCATATTGTAGTTTTGTGCGTTATTTCTATAATTATATCTGTAATTTGGTGTCTGGTAACCTCTAGCTTGTGTGGTATTATAATCTAACTTCGGCGTGCCTGTTTGTAATATCTTTTTAGCGGTTTTTTCCTCCTGACAAACGGTTTCATGTTCTCCTGCCAGAGTTACAAGTTGATCAAGTGTCTGGAAATCGGTGCGTTTAATGTATTTTCGGTACTCTGGCTTTAAATTTGAATATATTCGGTATAGTGTTTGTTCTGGGGTTACATTTGTAAGTCTACGTAGTAGAGTCTGGATTGCTACTACATAATCTTTTACATTTTCATTTTCTTTTTGTATTCGAAGTCTGGCTTCATCTTCCAGTTTTAAGTGGTAATCGGAGGGTGCGTAAAACTTTGTTAGTTTCGTGACAAATTGATTCCACGTAGTCCAGGATGTTTTGTTATTTCTGTACCATAATAATGCATCACCTTGTAGTAGTTCGGGTAGGGCTCTTAGCATTTGTTCCTGAGTAAAATTATAGCCGGTCTGTAGTTCTTCAATACGTTCTAAAAACGAGAAAACATCTTTTTTGCCGTCGAAATGAACGTTCCATTTGCGGATTTCTGTCAAAACTGCGCCCAGGGGTGTTTGTGCGACGTATAACATCTGATCAGGTGAACTCATTTGTGTTGGCGGGGGGCTTATTTGGGGAGTTGTTACTTTCTTGGGCGGCTCACTTTTAATACAGCTTTTTAGCCTGCTGCGAAGTTCTTCGACAGTTCCGGTTGTCGTTGCGCCGTACTTGGATAATTCTGTCTGCAACTCGTCTTTTTTTAATTTGTAGATCCATCCTACTGTGGTGTCCGCGACTTCTAGCCCATAAGCACCTTCTGTGTCTGACAGACCCATTTTAAATAAATCCTTTGACTTTAATTATGTAGAAGTATTTGTAATATTTATTTCTCTATAAATATACTTGGAATATCTTTATATCTCTCTCTCATTCGTGAACGTCTCTTTTGGGCTATCTGGAATAAACTAAAATCTCAAAATCTGTTCGGGCGCCAAATTATGTAACTGTTTGTCGTCGGGTAGCTGGTTCGGAGATTAATCAGGGTCCAGATTAGTTAATAAGACAGCCCAATAAAGATATAAACAATTTATTTACTTTTCCAAACAGGTAATGTGTGGCAGTGTTACATAACATACAGGTACAGGTTATATGTCCGTATCTTTTACGGTTCTTAGGACAACATTTTCTATTATCTGAGAGAGAGAGAGTGTGTAACGGTTGCGATGCGACGTCTCTGGCTTTGGCGGCGAAACGGCGCCGGGGAATGACTAACGACTCGAGGGGTCCCAGTTCAACACGCTGTAGGATTCCCAGGGTCAGATTGCATTCGTTCCGTCGTGTTTGCGTCGGGAGATGCACAAAACTGCAATATGTCCAGCTCAGCACGCTGTAGACAGATTGGCAGAATTATCCACTCTGAATTATGTTGATTTGCGGCCTGGCTTTTATATCCGAGAATCCTCGCTTACTGGTGACGTAGAACTGCGTATAGTTTAGTGTCGTGTGCAAATCCATGCCTCTAGACGGGAGATGGGTAGGTTTGCGTGCCGTGTGCACATTGGTGTCGTGTGTAAATCCGGAATCTTAGTAATGGAGCAGGAATTTAAAGAATGCTTCATTACAAGCATTTACTATTATACTGCCAAAAATGAACAAAATCCGTTCAATATGACATTATTCCGAAGTTTTGCATATTTTTTACCTCTAGGTACTGTACTAAATTGGCCTATGATGAATAAAGTACCATTAGAACAGATTAAAAGAAAATAAACCCAAAATACCTTGATTTTTAAAAGTATTACCCATTAAAAAATATTGTTATCTTATCGAATTTTTTCGTTTCTAGTTGAACGCTTGCACGATTCTTTTAAAATGTTGAATATTCTAATAGAAGCGCTGGCAACGATGCCGGGCTTCGTAAAATGCACCAACTACATACATACATACTAACGGGCTTCGTATAGATAGTAGTGTGTGTTGGGCTTCGGATAACCTGAGAAATATATATTTTTGTTAATGTTAAATAAAGTTACCCCTCTTCTAGTGCGCGGTGTATATAAATGTTTCTATGATATATTTGGTAATATACACGCGTCTAACTACAATAAAAGACTCGGGCTTCTGAGTGCCTGTGCAACGTACCGGGCTTGGTATTGGTAGCCGGGTACGTATATATATATATATATATATATATATATATATATATATATATATATATATATATATATATATATACGCGTAAAATCACTAAGTGGCACCGAAAACTAAATTGACGTTCCCGCACCCAATATTTTCCGCATTTAATGTGAGCAAGTGGCTCCCTATATATTCCCGATATGTATATGCGTTTTGGCACCATATATATGGTGAAGACACTTTTTCTTTAGATACTCACTGTGTTGTTAATACATTTAGGATTGCTAACGCGCTCTGTAAAAATAGGCCATTGTGTTGCTTGTCTTTTTGAAACGTATCACAGACGTGCGATATCCGTGGTGTAATTGCAGAAATAGAGGAAATAAGATGAGAAATAATTCTCAAAGAATGAACTAAAAATTGTTATTGATGTTGACTCATCATATTCTATATTTTGTTTCAATTGGGGTTTAAAAAATTATTTGAAAAAAAAGACAAGTAGATGAGGTTGATTAAAAAAGAAACAAATTAATTATTTATTATTCAGTGGTGATGAATCACTTATGAAAACATTTAGAATATCAATTTTAGTAATTGTAAAATACAGTGTGTATTTGTGTATATGACATACCAATAGTAACTGACATGTATTATTGACAGTTCGGCTAATTTCAAAGCATGTCGTACAAAAATAATATAATAATCGTTTCCCTCAAAAATTCTTAAAATCACAAAAATGTATATTACAAAACAATAAGCGAGTAAAATATTAATTTCATATAATAAAAATGTCAATTTATTTACAATCTTTTGATTCTAAATATTATATTATGAAATAGTGTAATAGGTAGTACGATTTAAAAATATAATTTATTACCTTATTTTGTATGAACTGTTACATACGGTAACGTTGGATCTCAACGTTAATATATTTTGTTGAATTTGTACAATTGCTTTAAGGGTGGCGGTCTGGCTTAAAAAAATGATTTCGTAATTCAACAAGTTCTCCTATGAACCGATTGAAAAATATTTTGACAGGCTTTTAGAAAATACTTGATAGAATGATACTGGGATATTGCAGTCAACAAAAAAAATATTTTTTTTTTGTTTTTCACAATAGAAAAAAATGTTTTTCTTTCTTTAGTTTTCAATAAGCTAGTACCATTCTATAAAGTTGCCTATAAAAGCCTATCAAAAAATTATTTTAATCGGTTTAGGAATGTAGGAGAAATTGTCGAATTACGTTCACGGCACCGCTCACCTTAATTACAATAAAAGGTTAAACTACGGTTGATTTCGATACTCTACTTGATTTTATTTATGCCTTTTCAGAAAATTATACATATATAATATGCTCTTAGATTTAGTTTGGGTGAAAGTTATAAAGTATATGGAGCTTTAGCTCTTAAATTTGTTAACGCTGCTAAATAGGTTGTTTTCAGAGTTTATCCCATTCTCTTGTCTATAAAAGGGATAAGTGCCGTTATAAATAAATGTTTATATATTATCTTAAACTAGTTACGGTTCAAATGGTCGGTGCATCAAAGTTTTGTCAATTTTCAGTTCATAGACTTATATTATTAACAGGCACTCACATCAAATCATGGGCCTCGGCCCACCCCCGTTTTTATAAGTACACTACCTGTACCCAAATGTTAATTAGTTTAATATTATTGCATTGCGTTTCCTAGTCTATTCGGACCTCTAAGTGGTCGGGCCCTGGTACCACGGTACCTACTGGACCTACACACCCCCCCCCCTCCCTTGTTGGGGCCCTGATTATAAAGTATAGTTTAAAGTGAGAAATAATGTAAACGACAATTTGTAGATAGGCCAGACTCCTCCTGCCTGAAAGAACATAATACAGACAGATACTACAATTTTATTACATTATCAGATGAAGCTAGTTCAGGGATGACAATGGCTATGCATTGTTATTATAATATACGTATGGCAATGCGGCAATATAGGTAGAGTAATTGTAGAAATACAGGATATAGTCAAGTAAAATTCTGAAAAAGTAAGCTAAATAATTGTATGTGATGTTGACACTCATTGTATATATCACGGGAATGTTAATACTTTTCAGTTGAAAAACTCTGAAAAAAATGTAATTAACAAAGATTAGGCACTTCTCAGTAGGGAGCGATTCATAACAAACAGGTTATGTTAACGAAAGTAGTTACGAAAGTATAGGCAACGTTTAGATTAAGTTAATTATTTTTCAAAAATGAGGCCTCAAGTTTTTACCTTTTTACATATTTTACATATTTACAATTGATTATTTTTATTTATTTGCTTTTATCATGATCAGAGAATATTATTTAGGTATTATGCAAATCACAACTTACACACTTTCTTATTTATTATGAAAATACCTACTTTCTGTATATTGTTGCCCTAATCTGGGCACGCTAATATACTAATAATTTAATACTTCCTCAGTATTAGCTAGAAGATAGTTGTTTTGATTGGTTCTCCAATAATGAGTGTTTGAAGTATTTACCAACTAGTATATTAGCATATTTACATATTTGTTAACGATAACTGTTAATATGAAGGTCAAATTTTAATAATTGTAGAAAATATGGATTTTATTGCCATGTCGATAGTGAAAAATTGCATTCATTAATACAGCGAGAAACTTTTATCTTTCTAGATAAAGGATGGAGACAAGTTTTTATCGTGAAACTTCTATGGGCGCGTTAGGCATTTTTCAGTAGGAAGTAAAGTACTATAAAATGTTTTTGGTTGCTTGAAGTAGAGATCTTACTTCTACTGTGTGGTCATCGGCACACATTTTTTTTTGGGTTACTTCCAATTTAGCCGAAGTTTGCAATTTTTTTATATTTAATGGTAACTTTCTTTCGTAATCCGAAGTTCAATTTTCTTTATACTCCTTTTTTCAAATTTAAGAATGGCTGAGTAAAAATAGAATTTAACATCTCAGTAGAAAGAATGCCATGGAAAAAATATATAAGCTGCAAAATTTTAACAAGCTTACCATGGAGTGTACAAAAAACATAAAACTACCTTCTTCAATTCAATATGTCAATTTTAAACTTATATAAAAATTAAAATTTTCAAAAATTATTGAAAATAAGTCTTTTTAAACATTTTTTTTTATCGGTACCCTATTTTGCTTATTTAAAGTACGCCCCAGAGTGTTTAAATCAAAGTTTTAAAAACGCGCGTGTTTTAAAGTTACCATGGCAACATCAAAGGTAAGCAAGTACAACTCGCTCATCTGTATCTGTTACCTTTTGCTCTTCCATCCATTTGATGAACTTGTATTCTTTTTTATAAGCGTCTTCCGATTTTTGCGGTATTAACCTGCCTTTCTATTTAAGTAATCAATGTTAGAACTCATTTTAAAGCAATATACAATCAGTGACAATAATTAATCCTATGTGACAGATTGCAAATTAATTTTTGTTTTCTCATTTTCATGACACTGACAGGTATCCTGATGTCACATCACGGATTCAACCATTTTACATTCTTATTTCCATTTTTTGTAGTAATAATACCCGTATTTATGATTTCAAAGTGTACCAATAAAAAAAAATAGAATAAAGTATTCGTGGATAACTGGTCTTTAAAACACTTGCTCTATTTCGAGCACTCCGGCTGCGCCGTCGTGCTCGAAAAATCGCGCGTATTTTAAAGACCTTAATATCCACTTATACTTTAATATACTATTTAAATAAAAGTCCCATTTTCTTTTCTATTATTTGTTTGTAATATGTGTTTTCCATTTAATTTTATTTAAATAACAGAGAATTATATAAAATTAATGAAAGCTGAATAGTTTCTTAGAAAAAGTGCCTGCAACATAAATGTTTAAAATGAATAAGATTCCAGAAAGTTTCGATGTAATGTTGAAAAGGGACATGGAGGTAACAAACACGTGTTAATAATAAGACACAAAAGAAGATACTAGAACTTACTTTGACTGAATTTTAAAGTAAATGGACCACTGCACATTTTAAGGAATATATGACATATTTTAAATTAATTAGTTGGCGGGAATTATGGGGTAAAAGAATCATTGTGTACCGTGGACCGCACGGTAGAAATAAAATTTCTAATTCAAGCACATTACGGTAAAAATATTTTATAGCACATCAAAAAGTTGCCTCTAACCTGCCCTTCATTACATATTTTTTTTACATATTTCGGTACATATTTAAATACCGGTTAACCGGTTATGTTCATTTTTATTTACCGATTTACAGGTTATTAAAATTTCCTGTAAATTGCATTGTGCATGTTTACAACTTTATTACTTTCTCAAAGCTTCCTTTTAGTAAAACCTAAGTTTATATTTTCTGCAAAAGATTCAAATAATAGAAAAATATGGAGACTTCCCCCATTCAAAATATGTTTTAAAATGACTTATTTTTAACAAATTAAATAGTGGAAGCCATTACATTGTGATAATTAATCATAATGAAACAGATGAAAACACCTTTCTTTGTTTTTTATCATTAATTTATTATAACCAAACGTTACTGCAGTTTCGACAAGCGTGTAATTTTCAAACAGTTGATTCACAAATACAAAAATTATTTATAGTTTAATTTTGTGTTTTAATGTTTAAAATTTACATATTAATTTAAAGAAAATGCAGTGATATCATTTTCCAAATTTTTTTGCGCATTCTTCATTTAGAAAATATATTTTTAAGACACTTCTTAATAACTTATTAATAAATAAAATGCAGAGGTATTATTGTTGAAAACTTTATACCAATCATTATTAGCCAATCGGACACGTTTATTTTGTCATTGTTGCTATGACAACCATCAATTTTTTTGGAAATTTTACTTACCCATGAGCACCTACCTATGTGATTAATAAGTGGAAATTTCCCTGGTTTGACAGCAATGATTAGACAATGGCGTTTATATTATGCAAAATATCTTTATATTTATTTTGAATTAAATTAGTACAATTCTGGCTTACTATGATTCCTTACATCATTAACTAATTCCAAATGCTTTAAAAATTCCACTTGTACATCTTCTTTCCTCAGAAAATAAAGCACAGAGCCATTTTATGACATATTCCAAGACACTTGTGATTCCATGGCTAACTATTAGCGATCTTTTTAGGGGATATTATTTGTCACCACTTTAAATCACAGCAAATATTATTTCATCTTGATTTCCCTTCACTGTAGTATAAAGATTGCATACGAAATAAATTATTATGACTAATATTAATTAATTCGCTATATTATTTTTATGTGGCTAGAGATTAGGGAATATAAGAAATAAGTACACTAAACTTGTTTTAATTTTATTTCACTCTCATTATTCCATATTTTATCTACTATTAAATATTTCATTTTACTAAGATCTGAGGAAACCACATAAAAAAATAAAAACCAAAAAAATTAATATAACACCAGCAGCTGCCTACAACTTCTCATTACACTTGTTGTCACATCTAAAGAAAATTAAAATCATAAAATCGCTGCAGCAAGACAATTACTTCTTTACCTTATTTGGATGGTTAATTTGAATCCACTTAACGGTAATAGTGGAGCGGGAATCGGTATTCCCGCTCAAATGTACCCTCCGCATGACGAATTTTTTTATTACTTCCAAAAGTTGAGGCACCAATATACTGTAAACTTTGCCTTTTATTTGTCTATTTACTGTCCACTTGTATATGAAATGAATTTTGCATTTACATTCCTATTCATGTTAATATTAGTAGTTAATTTGAATTAGGACCTACCATTTTTTTTTAACTAGGTATGCGAAGTTTTGACCACAATCCAGTTATTAAGATCATTCGAGGCTTATTAGCTATTTTATTATTTAACTAATAAATAAATGTAAATATAAAAGTAACAAATTGATATACTTAATACTTAGTACTTAACTAAATTCATGTAATACTAATATATATTAGCGTGACCGAATTGAGGCACCAATATTCAGAAAGTAGGTAATATCATATTAAATAAAAAAGTGTGTAAGTTGTGATTTGCATAATACCTAAATAATATTTTCTAATCATGATAAAAGAAACTAAATAAAAATATAATTAATTGTAAAAATAAATCAAGAACAGGCTTGTAAATAGTGAATGAATGTTTCTATACCCTACTGATGAGTTCTGAGTTCGAAAAAACTTGTACTTTTCTAGAGTTGAAATAGAATGTAAGGTTCAATAGTTGTTGTGAATGACTGAATTTCAATAAATATAAACATTTTTTTGCTTTAAAATGCTAGGAATCCTATCATGTAATTCAACAATTTGTAAGTATTAGCTAGAAGAGTAGTTGTTTTGATTGGTTCTCTAATAATGAGTGTTTTAAAGTGTTTACTTAAGTAGTATATTAGCGTGACCAGATTAAGATACCAATATACAAAAAGTAGATAATATCATATAAAATAAAATAGTGTGAATGGCTAAATTTAAATAAATGTTATAAAAATTTTCAATATATTTTTTGCTTTAGAATGCTAGGAATCCTATCGCATAATTCAATATTTCGTTAGTATTAGCTAGAAAAGTAGTTGTTTTGATTAGTTCTTCAATAATGAGTGGTTTAAAGTGTTTACCTAACTAGTGTATATTAACATGACCAGATTGAGGCACCAATATACACAAAGTAGGTAATTTTATAGTAATAAAAAAATGTGTAAGTTGTGATTTGCATAATACCTAAATATTATCTTCTATTTATGATAAAAGCAAATAAATAAAAATATAACACAGCCACACAAAAAAAAACAAATATTTTCCAAAGGTGAAAGACATATGTCCTTATGGTTTTTGGGCCGCTGATTCCAAATATCACGTCAAAAATATATGTTTCACTGTTCAATCTTTAGCAAATTGACATTTTATCTCTAAATTCGGGGTTAAATGGCCTTTAAAACTAATAGCACAATATGCGTTGAAGTGAAACTTGTGAATCGTTTAAAATGGCTCTTGTCACATTCTCCCAATGTTCTATCGTACCACGGAAATTATGGTGGTGTACTCCCCCCCACCTCCCCCCCACCTCCCCCAAAAAAAAACTAGTGCAGTGAAACATATATTTTTGAGGTGATATTTGGAATCAGCCTCCCAAAAAACAGACAGATGTCTTTCACCTTTGGAAAATAAAATATTTTTTCTGAAATCGATCGGCAATGTCTACATTTTCGGCGCGATTTCAGAACGAAAAATGCACAATTCCAGTATTTTAGTCCGTTGCTAAGAAACTATCAGAAAACGGACCGGAAAAGATCCGTTGCCAAGCAAAGATCAACAAAACCGTACGGGAAAGTAACATTCCCGTACGGTTTTTAGGTATATATTAGACAGTAAATAAATACACGCAGACAAGCCAACTATCATTAAAATTGCATTTATTAGTAAGCAGTTAGATTGTAAAGAAATGTTATGCATTAATACAAATTTCTTAATTTATAATAATATTGATTGTGATTTCAGAAAAAATAGTATGTATATTTCGGTGTGAAAGCACATTCCCGGACTTCGATGCTTGTTGGCCTCGGCTAGCGCCTCGGCCAACAATTTGCATCGTCGTCCGGGAATGTATTGCTTTCACACCTAAATACACAATATACTATTTTGGGTGGCTGTTTAATTAATTTTAATCATGTAATACCTACTTAATTACTACTGAAAATGCAGAGGAAAGATATATGTAGTACGACTTTTTCGGTTTTTAAATTGATTAACCAAACATTTCATACTTTTTAATTCCAGATTTACTTGAGAAGCTTGACCATTTTTTTAAGGTGTCCAAACCAAGACTGAGTTGTTTTTGGGATGCCAGTATTTTAAATATTGTGTATAAATCGAAAGGTATCTAATAGGTTTCTTAGAAATATTTTTCTGTTCCTTATCCAAAACTGCTAAAATTTACGGGGAGACATTTTAAAAAATGTGAATTGTAATTATAAAAGAAATAAATATTATTTAAGTGCGTAGACTCGTAAGGAGGCAATTATTTTTTTATATATATAATTTTACAAATATTTGATGATGGTAAAAAGAAAAACACTTTTTTTCTTCATTTAAACGATTTTTTTGGAATTAGTTTACAATTTTAGAAAGTGAGACCAAAACATTGAGGACTAACTTTAGAGAAGAAGAAATATCAATTTTTTTATTTATAAGACACCAAAACACAAAAATTAACGTATCTCGGCCCCAAATTCAAGTAAATCACATTCTGTTTTTCAGATGTTGGTTTATTCATCTACATTCATAATTCTTGACTGTTTTTGATTTCATAAAAAACCAGACTTATTAAAATTTGTTTATAATTACAACTGTGAAAATTATAAACAAATTCCAAAAAAAATGTTTAAATTAAAAAAAAACATGTTCTTAATTGTGCTGCAAAATACATTAAAACGACTGATATTTAAAAAATGCGCTTCTATGAGTCGGCGCATTTAAACATTAATCAACTGAAATTTCGAAGTCTTTTTTATTTTCAGCTGTTTAAATAAATATTTTGCATTAAAATTAGACATCAATGTTTAGCTCGATAAAAGGGAATACTCCTATTATGATTTGTGTATTATTATTACATTATATTCTTTATATTATTCCAAAAAGACAATTTTAAAAAATATATATTTTTTGTAAATTAACAAATTATCAGATAGTTTATTTGGAAGTTTTATTTATTTCAAATTTTATTGAGAACAATTTGGTATTTTTATTTTTGAGATGCAATTACTAGAATAGGATCGAGAGAGAAATATTTGAATTTCTGGTAGATTTTACTAGCAACACATGTTCATTATTTTTAAGAGCATCCCTCTACTTGGATACTGTTGTAATTGTAAAATATTATCTTTGCTAACCTTTTCTGTTGACAATTGAACAGCTTAAAGCATGGCGTAGAAAATGAATTTATGGCTTTATTGGCCCTAAAATTCTCATCTTATGAACTCGTTTATGAAATGAATTTTGCTATTAAATCCCTATTCACATTATTTTCTTATTATACCTATTTGATTTAATCAGATAGGTATATTTTAACCAAAAAAAAAAAAAATATAATAATCATAATAGAAAAAAAATCGTACAGAAATCCGTTTCATAACAGGTTGAACTCAATTATCGAATGTATGTGTGTGTGTAGATAGTTTCTTGTAAACAGGATAACTTCTATTAGACTTAAAATAATTATTTCTTTGGCGCGTATGTAAAATAGTGTGGTAAAATACTCCCTGTTGAAATTGGGCCATATCCGCCATACAGGGCGATAACCAGAGGCGACAAATGATCAGGTTTTACACAAACTGTGTTTATTATAATTTTAGAAAAATATTACTATACAAAAATATGAAGATATATAGGGTATCAAAACTATATAATATAGTGCGTCTATAAGGCTCGAAAGTACTTTTACGTAGATTGAAGGGTCTATCAATTTAACTTCAAAATGCTATTGAGGTGTTATTAATAATGAAAATTGCATTCGTGTGCTACCGAATGCTAATACATATTAAACATGATGACTGTAGTTAGACTGAAAATTTTTATTTCAAATTTCGAACATTTGTAAGAAATTAGAGCATATCAGTCATACAGGGCAAGCATTTCCTCAAAACAATACAAAAAAGAGACTATTAGACGAATGTGAAATTATGCATACAAATTAAAATACATTCAAATAACTTTAAAAACTTAGTTCATTATTACAGTGTAATAAAAGGTTAAATTAAGGTCGATAACGATGCCATACAACCTAATTTTATTTAAGCGCCTTTTATCTACATAAAAACCTATGTATTTTACTTGGTGTAACAAAAAGTTTTGCATTCAATCTAAGTTCCGGACGATATTTGAGTAAACAAAACAATGTTTAAAGTAGAGTATTTCGTCTTTTTTCTTAGCTACCACTGGTTGTATAGGTCATATCACAATAAACAACAAACTAGAATGTTTATTATGAAATTGCGACGAAAACTAGATGTGCCGAACCCTTCTCGTCGATATGTCGAAAAAATTAAGACAATTAAAATCGATAGCCTTTAAACAATTGACGGCGACTTAAGTAATAATGCATACATTTCAACGAAATTTTAGGAAATAACGCTTCTAGTTGAGCTAAATCATCATGGCATAATATTAAGGCGAACGCCTAAAAAAATAGCTGTCGAAAATTGAATAGTCGATTGTAAATGCATCAAGTCGCACAACATCTTTTTTGTTACAGTGAAGGTTTTTTCATGTACTTTTTATTAGGCTTAATAATCTACATTGTTTTTTGAAATATTTAAAGCGATTTCTTGCTTTTCTTTAAATTATCTTTTTTAAACAAATCAAAACTCTATTCGAAAATTCAAGTTATTATTATGCATCAAAAATATACAAAAAAGAAACAATTTAAAAAATCTTTTTTTTTTCTATGCCCATTGGGAACAGAGATAAAAGATTTTGCTTGCGCGAAAATATGCATTTGTTTAAAATATAGTTTTTTCAATACCACTGAAAATTAGATGAAACAACCTACATTCTGAAAGAAATATATGTTGTTTTTCTACGACTCGTCCGTCCACTTTAGTCCGGCCATGTAAAACGCGGAGCTTGACGCTCGGAATGCCCCCCTCATCGGGACTACTTTTACTCCATGTTTTTTGAGTCGCTGATCACGAAAATCGGAGTCCCGCGGCTCTAAAAATAATGCGTCACCCCTAACAATGCCAAAAACCACCCCTTTTGGGAATAATACTGTAAAATAATGTTATGAATGTGCCAATTGTAATGATATTTTGCCAGTATGTTCATCTAAATTAAGGACAAATTTTATAGAGGGGGTGAAATTTCCCCTAAATTGACGTAAAATGGAAAAATGATTGAATTTTTTTTTATTCACTTTTTGATTAAAATTTAGATGAATGGGGATTTTATAATGAAGAAAAGTTTTTTCCAACCCTTCATGGGTGAAAACTACCTACGCCTTTAGGTGAAAAAATTTTGTGGTATTTTTTTCGACGGAAGTTTATCAGAAATTACAAGCAAACTACATCTCTACTTAATTTCTAAGCGTTAGTTCAATTTAAAGGCATACAGGGGTAGTTTTCACCCCTGCTGGGTTGGAAAAAATTTTCTTCATTATGCAATCCCCATTCACCTGAATTTAAGTCAAAAAGTGAATAAAAAAAATTCAATCATTTTTCCAGTTTTCACCCCTTGGGTTGGAAAAAAATTTTCTTCATTATACAATCCCCATTTATCTAAATTTAAATCAAAAAGTGAATAAAAAAAATTCAATCATTTTTTCATTTTACGTCAATTTAGAGGTATTTTCACCTCCTCTGGTTAGCCCTCAGCATAAAATTTATCCTTACTTTAGATGAACATACTGAACTGGCAAAATGTCATTACAATTAGCACATTCATAACATTATTTTACAGTATTATTCCCAAAAGGTTTTCGGCATTTTTAGAGCCGCGGGAGCCCGATTTTCGTGATCAGAGACCAAAAAAACATGAAATAAAAGTAGTCCCGATGATGTATTCCGCATTTTACATGGACTACTTGAACAATTGACGATTTAATTTACTACTTTGTTATTCTTTTGTTCATTACACAGACACACACAAAAAAAGTCGAATGCGAAAAGACCTATGTATTCCCATGCATTTTGACCCGCTGAACACGAATCAGATGTCCGTTTTGCCCGATTGGCTCTTGCATTTTTGCTGACCTCAAAAAACACCTTAAAAATGCCCAAAACAAGTAAATAAAAAGCTTAAATGAGCTGATCACTATATCTATACGTAATTTGGGGCGTTGAAACTGAATATGAGGAGGGAATTACCAGATCAGTTGGGAATTTTAACATAACCTCAAAAAATGCCTAAAAATCCAAAACAAATAAATTAAAAGCTTAAACCAAGAACTTTAAAACTAACATAACCTAAGGCAAGAGCTAAAAGCTTTAAACCAAGAACTTCAAACTAAGAATTCTTAACCCAACATAACCTGAGACAAGAACTATAAACCAAAAACTTAAACCTATTATAAATTAAGACAAGACTGTTAAGTCCCTAAGGCAAGAACTATTAAGGTTTAGAGTTCTTGGTTCAGAGTTCTTTGTGTAAAGTTCCTGTCTTAGAATATGTTACATCTAGAGTTCTCGGTTTAAAGTTCTTTGTGTAAAATTCTTGCCTTGTTTTTAGTAAATTCGAGTTCGAAAAAAAAATCAACGATAAAATAAAAAATATTTATCTAAAATGTTATAGTGTGGATAAAGGTTTTCCATGATACCTTGCATCATATGTTATAAGATGTTGGACAAATGGAAAGAACGTTAAAAAGTAAAATATAAAAATCCAATGATATCGAAGGAGCCTGGAATCCGTGAAGAGTGTTATTTTTTAGCAATACAAATGTTTCCGGAATTAATGCTAAAAAAGGGTTAATGGAAATTGATTGTTCCGAAAGTCAAGAAGATGACAGGGAATATGAGTGTTCGATAAGAACTAAAACTCCCAATATTTGGTGAAATGATAAACTTAATAATGTTATTAGAAATTTTGGTCTATCTAATGGTAGGGAAGAATATTTAGCGCCGATTATGGAAAAAGACAATTTGGTATCAAGTGATGTTCATTCTAGCTCATACAGAAAAAGAGAAAAAGACTTTGGAAAATATTTTACACAAGGAAAAGAACACTTGATGAATATACTTAAACCTATCATATATAGATTTTAGATAAATATTTTTTATTTTATCGCTGATCTTTTTTCGATTTTTCGGACCCTTGATTTTACTACAAACAAAACAGAAGGAATTCACATTATTTACACAGTTTTGCAAATTTCTTGTAGCCCTATACTCATAGGAAGGCAAGTTTCTTACTTCACTAGAGCTGCGGTTGCATGATGACGCCCGCAGTCCCGCTTTCCCAACCTGACCTGCCGCCGATACTGGGGTTTCCCTCCCCTGCATCGTAAACTCTGTCTCTACTTTTGCCATGACGGCATTTTTTTTACCTAGGAACTTAGCCGAAATAAATCGTTGCCCGTGGAGTTGTCCTAGTCTCAATAGAAAAAGAAACAAATGGCATATGACAATCAAACAGAATAAAGAAAACTATACAATTCTAAACAGCTCTAAGAAAAAAAAAGTAAAAAATCATCAAGGTAAGTAAATGTTAAGTCCAAACGATATTCCTCTCTCAACAGAGCAAACTTTGAAAAATTTCACTGTTCAGTAATATTTTCCTTAGGATACTTGAAAATTTAAAAGTTACCTATCTCCGCTCACTAGGATTGATGAGAGTATATGCTGAAATGATAGTTCTCTATGAAGTTTGCAGATTGCGCTTTAATTCTGACTACTGTATTGTGTTCAGCGCGTGAAAATACGTCGGAAATTATATGTTCGGATATTATGTAGAGCAAAGTCAATTTCGGGCTATGATTCAGTCATTTTTGGTTACGTTTTCATCCTAAATAAGGATTTTACAAGATATTCGATCGTCGCGCATAAATTCTGACCTTGGATTCGGCTTCAGTGCCCCAAATTAGGTATAAATATAGTGATCAGTTCATGTAGGCATTTTATTTACTTGTTTGGAATTTTTCGGGCATTTTTTAGAGACTATGTTAAAATTTCTAACTGATCGGCCAATTCTGACCCAGATTCGGTCTCAGTGCCCCAAAATACGCACGGAAATGGTGATCAGCTCATTTAAGCCTTTTATTTACTTGTTTGAGGTGTTTCGGGCATTTTAAAGGTTCTTTTGAGGTTAGGAAAAATACAAGAGCCAATCTGGCAAAACGGACATCGAATTCGTATTCAGCAGGTCAAACGTCATGGGAATACATAGGGCCTGCCTTCTCGCACTCGACTTTTTTTGTGTGTGCCGGTGTTATTTTTTGGACTTAAATTTTGACAAGATGATTTATTTAGGTTAGAAATATAATGGAGTAGGAGAGAGTAAAAATATATGCATTATTACGTAAGTTATCATCAATTGTTAAAAAATTATCTTGTTTAAATTTTTTTCAACTTAATATATTGACAAAAAAGTTCGGGCTCATCGAGTTTTCCTCGCAATTTCATAACGGATATTCTAGTTTTTATTTATTTTAGTTATTATTCTATATAACTAGAGATGTTTAAAAACTGCAAAAAAACACAATTTTATACACGGTAGGTATATATAAAAACACTACAAATAAAATATTTACTCATTCCATTATAGATACTCGGTTACAGTATGCAGTTATTTTGAAAAATAAAAAAGTTAATTTGATCACATTTTGCGCTGTAAACTACACAAAGTGATAACGCTTCCATTAATATTAATTTATTATTCAGTCATAATATGTGGTGTGTGTGTATGTGTGTGTGTGTGTGTGTGTTTAATAAGAATTAACTGTCTGTTTTTGTGTGTTTGAGAGTTACATAGCATGTGTCGAATTCAGTGGTCTCATTGTTCGGCTATACAGGGTGTCCGACAATACCGGTCTGGTGCCGATTCTACATGCAAAAATATGAAAGAAAATTTATATAAATATGTCAGCTAATGCTTCCTTATTGACCTACAGTCCTTTGAAGATTGAAGCCAAAAACTGGTATTCTGCTATTTTCATTTTTTTTTTTTCAATTAAATAATGGCAATGAAAATTAATTAATAATGAGCTTATTGTTACTCTACTTGACTTAATTGTTACGTGAAAACTTGAAGCACATCGTGTTTTCTCATTTACACGATTTTTCTCACAAACGGTTAGTTTTTCGATTAAAATGAAAGAGGACCTTTTTTAATATTTTTAATTAGTGCTGTAGCTCAATTATGAAACATTTGCGGGCATTGCGGCACTTTTTTTCAAATTTTTGCGGACATAATCTGTACCAGAAGTTTATTACCGATATTTTCAGACACCCTGTATAGAATATGAAGAAAGTACAGCTAAAGATTTTTAATTATATTAAAAACAATAAGTAAATAAATCATCAAATATTAGATATAAATTAAGGGAACCCTGTCAAAAAAATCTCATCAATCCGTATTGAAAATTATCAAAAATTAATAAGTATCTATGAGAACCTATATGGTCAATAAGTTTCTATAAGAGTTAGGTAAAGTTGCTGTTGAAATTGTTATCAGTTTATATCAGAATTGACCAGCAAAACGAGTCAAGCCATATACATTTGTAAATCCAAACATTTACTTATACCACATCAATGGGAATTTATGAGCACAGTATCTAATGTAATTCGTGCGGTTTTCCATGATTAAAAGACAAGTGTTTCTTTCAGAAACGAGCTGCATTAGGTTAGAACAGTTTTGATTTGCAATTGAAGATTACAAATTACAATGTTTGAATAGGGATGTATGAGATCAGTTTCTATGAGTATTAATGTTTTTTTTTTTCAGTAATATATTTAATGTGTTTTCATTTGTTTGAATGGGTAAAAAGAAAGGTCAGTTTTCAACTGCAATTACAAATACAAGTTTAATCGCTTCCAATGGGGTTATATGCGATCAATTTCTAAAAGTATTTATGCTGTTTTCCGAATATAATTGTGATGAGGTTTAATCAGTAACAAATTGTTCACTATTTGTTATGATATGGTCGGAAATTCCAAGTACACATTTAGTATTCCTTCAAGAGGATTGATGAGAGCAGTTTCTACGAGTATCTATTTGTTGTTCCTATAGTAAATTATATAAGTCTTTATCAGTACAGATTCGGATCTAATTTAAATATGAAAATTATATCAGAATAAAGCAACCAAATATTTTAAACAGTATCTATTTGTAAATCCAAACATTTACTTATACTATCTCAATGAGAATTTATGAGAACAGTATCTAATGTAAAACGTGCGGCTTTCCGTGGTTAAATGGCAAGAGTTTCTATAAGAAACGAGTTGCATTAGGTTAGAACAGTTTTGATTTGTAATTGAAGATTCAAAATTATAATGTTTGAATAGGGATTTATGAGATCAGTTTCTATGAGTATTAATGTGTTTTCTTCAGTAATATATTAAATGTGTTTTCATTTGTTTGAATGGGTAAAAAGGAAGGTCAGTTTTCAACTGCAATTACAAATACAAGTTTAGTCACTTCGAATGGGGTTATATGCGATCAATTTCTAACAGTATTTATGCTGTTTTCCGAATATAATTGTGATGAGGTTTGATCCGTAACAAATTGTTCACTACATGTTATACGATATGGTCGGAAATTCCAGGTACATATTTAGTATTCCTTCAAGAGGATTGATGAGAGCAGTTTCTACGAGTATTTATTTGTTGTTCCTACAGTAAATTATATAAGTCTTTATCAGTATGCATTCGGATCTAATTTAAATGCAAAAATCATATCAGAATGAAACCTCAAATATTTTAAACAGTGTCCACCTGTGAATCCAAACATTTAAAGATAATATTATAATGAGAATCCATCAGAACAGTATCTACCCTACAAACACAAAAGGTTGGCCCTTTAGCGGACCATCACTGTGCCAGAAATGAAACTTCTGGCCCACTGATGGCCCACTGATGGACCGATCTTCGGTGTTTGTTGGGTAATGTAACGTGTGCGGTTTTCCGTGGCTAAATTTTAAAATTATTTGCAATAAATAAGCTTTAAGGGATTCGAACAGTTTTCATTTGCATTTCCAGATAAATAGTTTTAATTGTTAGGGATCTATGAGGACAGTGTAACGTTTTTTTTTTCAATAAAATGTGTTTTTATTAAAAAAAAACATTACACAAAGACACTGATCTCAT
This sequence comes from Rutpela maculata, assembly GCA_936432065.2. Lineage (NCBI taxonomy): Eukaryota > Metazoa > Arthropoda > Insecta > Coleoptera > Cerambycidae > Rutpela > Rutpela maculata. The sequence continues at coordinate 153,072,756 of OW386287.2, forward strand.
AGATCCCTATTTAACAATTAAAACTATTCATCTGGAATTGCAAATTAAAACTGTTCAAATCCGTTAAACCTATTTATTAAAAATACTTTTAAAATTTTGCCACGGAATGCCGCACGCGTTACATTAGATACTGTTCTGATTGGTTCTCATTAAAATATATCTTTAAATGTTTGGATTTACAAGTGGATACTGTTTAAAATATTTGGCTGTTTCATTCTGATATAATTTTTGTATTTAAAGTAGATCCGAATGCATACTGATAAAGACAAATTTTCTATTGGAACAACAAATACATACTCATAGAAACTGCTATCATCAATCCTTTCGAAGGAATACTAAATATGTACCTGGAATTTCCGACCATATCGTAACATGTGGTAAACAATTTGTTACTGATCAAACCTCATCACAATTATATTCGAAATACTGATCGCATATAACCCCATTCGAAGTGATTAAACTTGTACCTATGTAATTGCAGTTGAAAACTGACCTTTCTTTTTACCCATTCAAACAAATGAAAACACATTTAATATACTTATTACTGAAAAAAATAACATTAATACTCATAGAAACTCATCTCATAAATCCTTATTCAAACATCATAATTTGTAATCTTCAATTGCAAATCAAAACCCGGTCTTCGAAGCGTGTCGCCCGGGTTGGCTCCGGCGGGTTATATCGCCTGTAGTCCCCCCTCAAGAAACATGTAATTAGGTTTGTAACCTGTTTGTTTCTTCTTCTAAATAAATAAATAAATAAATAAAAACTGTTCTAACTTAATGCAGCTCGTTTCTTATAGAAACTCTTGCCATTTAACCACGGAAAGCCGCACGTTTTACATTAGATACTGTCCTCATAAATTCTCATTGAGATAGTATAAGTAAATGTCTGGATTTACAAATAGATACTGTTTAAAATATTTGGTTGCTTTATTCTGATATAATTTTCATATTTAAATTAGATCCAAATGCATACTGATAAAGACTTATATAATTTACTATTGGCACAACAAATACATACTCGTAGAAACTGCTATCATCAATCCTTTCGAAGTAATACTAAATATGTACCTGGAATTTCTGACCATATCGTAACATGTAGTGAACAATTTGTTACTGATCAAACCTCATCACAATTATATTCGGAAAACAGCATAAATACTGTTAGAAATTGATCGCGTATAACTCCATTCGAAGTGATTAAATTTGTATTTGTAATTTCAGTTGAAAACTGACCTTTCTTTTTACCCATTCAAACATATGAAAACACATTTAATATATTACTGAAAAAAAAACATTAATACTCATAGAAACTGATCTCATAAATCCCTATTCAAACATTATAATTTGTAATCTTCAATTGCAAATCAAAACTGTTCTAACCTAATACAGCTCGTTTCTTATAGAAACACTTGCCATTTAACCACGGAAAGCCGTACGTTTTAAATTAGATACTGTTCTCATAATTTCTCATTGAGATAGTATAAGTAAATGTAAAGACATATATAATTTACTAGAGGAACAACAAATAGATACTCGTAAAAACTGCTCTCATCAATCCTTTTGAAGGAATACTAAATGTGTACTTGGAATTTCCGACCATATCATAACAAGTAGTAAACAATTTGTTACTGATTAAACCTCATCACAATTATATTCGGAAAACAGCATAAATACTTTTAAAAATTAATCGCATATAACCCCATTCAAAGTGATTAAACTTGTATTTGTAATTGCAGTTGAAAACTGACCTTTCTTTTTACCCATTCAAACAAATGAAAACACATTTAATATACTACTGAAAAAAAACATTAAAACTCATAGAAACTGATCACCCCTATTCAAACATTATAATTAGTAATCTTCAATTGCAAGTCAAAACTGTCCTAACCTAATGCAGCTCGTTTCTTATAGAAACACTTGCCATTTAACCACGGAAAGCCGCACGTTTTACCTTAGATACTGTTCTCATAAATTCTCATTGATGTGGTATAAGTAAATGTTTGCTGCTCCGTTCTGGTAGAAACTGATAGAAATTTCAGCAGCAGCTTTACTCCAGGCTCCAGTAGAGGGAGCTGTATACGTGTCGCTAATTCATATCTACTCTAATGTGACCTAAGGAACTGACGTGTGTTTGTTAAATTAAAAGTAAAGCAGTATCTTTCACTGCCAACTCATTCATTGCTTCTAGGCTAGAACAAGAACACCCGAGGAAATAAGGACTTTGCAGTATTTTGTGTTTACCACAATATTAGTATTTCTATTTGAAATATGCAATTTAAACTGTACATTTGTCGGCATGCATATCCAAATTAATACTAATAAAAAAGCAAAATGGAAGTTTACAATAAAAATACATCTGTAAAATATACAATTGAAACTGTACATTTGTTGACATGTATATCCACATTAATACTAATAAAAAAACAATGTTGAAATTTACAATAAAAACATTTGATAAATGGTGTGTTATATACGATAGATACTGGAGAAAGGACGGACTGGACTCTTATGATATTACTTATAGAAAAGTTCAGAATCTCTTTAAAGTTGTATCTGTAATTCCATATGTTTACAGATATAAGGGCAAGGGTGCATTTGCAGACACTAAACTGTAGATTTGTTGATGTATATTTCATATAAGTACTCATGAAAGGGCAACATGATAATTCCAAATAGCTCATTCGGAATTACTGTTTCATAACCGATTTAAAACTTAATAAAACAGATAAAATCCTGTCTGTATAATAATAATATAACTTATAGGAACGATAAAACCGCATCACTTTTTTTTTATAAGTTTCTATGTGGAATTTTTGGCAGGGAAGTCATCACATAATTTTTACCTGCCCAGGAATTTGACCTCAATAGGCAGTTCACAGAGGTATAATACGATAAAGGGGTTTGTAGATTTCAAAGCGAGAAATAATGTAAACTACGGTTACGACAAAGGTATTGTCGACAAAGGTATTAAATAAACGATGATTAGGGGGCATTGTCGCATGTACCATAAATGTAATGTACTGTGATTTCTTTGTAATTTTTAATATTCTGTATAATGTCTTATATAATATACCCACGGACAAAATGATCGCATCATTCAAAATTTGTCATGATTTGAAGTTAATTTATTTCTAAACCGTTTGTCCGATTTTAATGATAGTTTTATTGTTTAAAAAAAAGTTGCAAAGTTGTAACGAAAACGTAACTTTTTTTATACTATATCTCCTGTCCTGGACATCAAATGCTTAGAACGACGTCGAGATGTAGTTCCGTAAGTAATTGAAGGTTTTCTTAATTTCTTTCAAATTAGATTTAATTTAAACTACTTAGGTACCCGAAAAATTTATCGGATTTTGTTCCATCTATAATATGATTTAAAATTCACTAGCCGTAGAAACCCTGAGGTGCCAGAAAGTCATTTTAAATATCGGGAATCGAGCGCAAATGCATGGTGCCACTAAGTACGGTTAGACATCAGTGGTTGGCACGCCCTCTGCAGATTATACGGTTGAACCAAAATCCAGTTTTTATAGAAAAATCGACCAAGTAGCTCCATCTTGATATTTTGTGGGAAGGATGTTATGATGTTTAGATGTTCAAATACGCGATAAAACGTTCTGGCACCTCGATCTGGTGCCAGAACGTATATATAGGTGCCACTCCGTCCATATATATGTGAATTTGGTGCCTGAACGTTCAGTTTTAAATATATATATATATATATATATATATATATATATATATATATATATATATATATATATATGTTAGATCACGGTTCACATAAATGACTTTTTAAAAACTTTTATTTAGTTACATGGAGCCAACGTTGGCTCTTGGAGAAGGAATGATAAATTAGAAGTGTTGCATTCTAACTGAGTTTAATAACTGATTCAACAAAGCGTGTTTAGTCATATTTATAACATACAGAACCTGAGTAAGCAAAATATATAACAAAGGAATTGCAGTTCTGCAGTCTGCACAAGTTATGAGAAACAAAGGTGTAATATGATATCTTGAAGATAAGCAATTAATAAGAGAAGCTGTTATCGTGAAATACGATATACCTGTGAAGGTTTATTATGGCTAAGTCGCAATAAGATAGCGTGTAATATTATATAACAACTTCCCCCTTAATAAAAAAGTTGATGTTATGCAGCAACTTTTGAAAATTGTTAAAACGTTAAATGAATATAATGCAAAAATAAATTGAAACAATGTTGAATGAATATAAAGCAAAATAATAAAATAATGTAAAAGTTAAAATTGGTAAGCGATAATAAAACATTACATAACGTAATAAGGATAAAATGCAATAGTCTAAATTAATAGACAAGGGTAAAACTCCACATGAAAGTCTATGTTAACTCGATGTCCTCTTCTTCTTGAGGTCTAATACCGGGTCGCTTTCTCGGAGGGATCAGTCTAGGAAATTTGGTAAATACTCTGCTTCGCTCTGAAGGAGGTGAAGGAGGGTTATCCGTTGAGGGTTGGATTCGCAATGCTCCACATCTTCTTCTTCTGCATTTACAAGTTATGTAAAGTAGAACTAATAGGATGATGAGAGTGATTATGAAGTATGTGAACCAAGATACATGTTTGGTCACAAAAGGTTCGTTTATGAGGTCGTCTAGGTCTTTGGAATATTGCTCTAGTTTGTTTTTAGCAATATCTAAATCTTCTACGTCGAGACTGTTTAATTTAAGCGGTTTTAATTTTGGGATTTCGATTTTGTCGGGCATGTGATTGCAGCATTCAAAAGGAATTTGGATTGGATGTGAATTGTCCTTAATTTCGGAAAAGTCTTTAGCACTGGCTTGTATTCGAGTAATGCCTGCATAGGCGTAACATCCTGGTTGTAGTTTTATGATGGAATTTTTGTTAATTAGCTCTGTTATGGATTCTCTCTTCGGGCAGTTGATGGTAATGTGAAGTGGTTCGGAATTAATTACTAGCCATGTGTTGTCTTCAAGTTCTTGGACGTTGTATCCTTGACTAATGATGAAGGAAGTTTGACAATTTTCTGGGAGTTTCGGCAATGGTTTTAATATTCTAGCTTCACAAATGGCATTTTGGTCGATAGGATAAGCAAACAGGTTCGAACATAGTTTGGTTCCAAAATAAAGTGGTTTGCATTCTTTCAAATTTTGTATAGGTATGTACATTAAAGAATCATCGTCTCTCGCGATAAACTTTTGTGAAATAGATAAAAAGTGATGTAGACCAGTTCTGTTATCAAGTATAGGTATAGGGTACAGACGAAAGGTGTTGTAATTTTGAGGTTCAATGAGAGGTATTGTTAAAACAAATATTAAGTTAGAATCTAGTTGAAAAGCTTTTAGTTCAATAATATCCAGATATTGAGCAACTGCTGATAGTTTAATTGGAAGAGGTAAATTGTTCCTTCGCAAACTCTGTGAAATCTCTTGTAACGCCGTTACTAAGTGATCAGGTGTTATGATTGATGAATGAATAATTCCTAATCTGGCGAATGTTATTGAATTTAAAATATCGTTTAGATTGTCTTCGATGTACAAATAGCTGGCCATTAGTTGTTCGGAAATGTATAGAAATTTTAGTTTTATTTCGGCAGCTTGGATCGTTTGAGTCATAGTTTGAATTGTGTGCTCGATTTCTTTGATATCTTTGTTAAATGTTTCCTCATCAATTTGTAATTTTTGTATAGTTGAGTTGAAATTTTTGATAACAGAAGTTGTAACTGAGATTTGATTTTTGATTAAGTTTTCTAATTGATGTTCGTCATTATTTAATTTATTTATACAGTTAGTGTAGTACTCGCCATCTTCGGCGTCTAAGTTTCCGGTAATTGATTTGAATATTGTTCCGACACCGTTAAGTATTCCGCGTTTATATCTCTTTGTGTCTGAAAAGACTTCGTCAAATTTCGTTTTTATTGAACTAGCTATTTGCATTAAAAGGTTAAACTCTGTTTTAACTTCGCTTCTAAACAGGATTGATTTTTGATCAGCACCATCGAGGGTGTTCAAGATTCTGTCTAAATTATTTTGATTCTTGTCAAAGGCTAGTTTGAGGGATGAAATATTTTTATGCACTAGTAGAGTCCATTTGTCATTTGTCACCACGATGTCCGTGTCTTGGTGATAGTATACACCAACAGTGTTATTGATCGGGGTAATTTTGTATTGACAGAGTGCTGATCCGAACAGCAGGAGAAACCTGAAAATAAATTTAATTTTCAGTATATGGTTTCATTCTATCAAAATTTACTTTAGTCTCTTGTTTTGTTTCGAGATTTAATAGGGTAGCAGAATTTTGAAAAATTTCTTTTATTTTAAAGGGACCGTTAAATTTGTTTTGTAGTTTGTTCTTAATTTGTGATTCTTTTACATAAACTAAGTCACCTATTTTGTATTCAGGTCGTTTTTGGGGAATATTTCTGTCGAAGCGAACTTTTGCTTTCTCTTTTTGAGATTGTGTTCGACTACGGGCTATTTTATAGTAGTGGGATATTCTATTGTTTAAATCTCTAACGTATTTAGTTATTAATTCTTTTTGGTTGTACAAAGTTTCGGGTGGTCTGTTAGATGTATGACCAAAGATAAGTTCATATGGGGTAAAACCGTGTGTTTTATTTACCGAATTGTTATAGCATATTACTGCATATGGTAAAATCGTGAAAGGATGTTCGTTTGGGTTTTCAGTTTTGTGGATTCTTATCATTTCGGCTAAAGTAGCATGAAATCTTTCTATGGATCCGTTCGATTGGGGATGTCCTACGCTTGAATAAGTTAATTTTATGTCGTAGAGGGTGCAGAGATCTTTGAGCAAGCGGTTGTCAAATTCGCCACCGTAATCGCAATGGATTCTTAATGGGGTACCATAATGTTGGAAATATAACAACAAAGTGTTTACGACAGATTTTGCGGATTTATCCGGGACTGCATATGCTTGCGTGAATTTAGTTAATTCGTCGCGAATGGTTAAAGCGTAATTTCGAGTAGGGAATTCAAATAAATCGATATTGATTCTTTCGAATGGTGTTCTTGGGGTTTCTGTGACTACTAGAGGGTTATTAAGGTTTTTCCGACATACTTTAGTCTTTTGGCAAGTTTCGCAATTTTTTATAAAATTTTCAACGTCTTTAGTTAGACCTTGCCAAGTGTATTTTTCTCTAATTCTTCGAATCGTTTCATTTATTCCGCGGTGTAGATTATTTTTACCAAAATGATTTTGCTCCAATATAATTGGAATTTCATCTTCGTCGGCAGTTCTGACGATATCTTGACAAATTACTACTTTTAAGTCTTTTTCAGCAAAAATGAATGATAGGATTTCAAGAATGGGGAGGTCTAAGTTATTTTCGACAAAGTATGTCTTAGAGAGATCTAGGGCATCTTGATTTTTAAATAATACCGAAAATAGATGTTCAATTACAGATTCGATATCAAAAGGTAGAGGGATGATAAAATATCTCCTATGTCTGACTGTTTTGCTTGATACAATATTGATTTTATCGTTATGAAATTCGGGGTTTTCTTCGAATATGTCCTCGATAATTTTGTGATGTAGGTCTTGTAAGTTGTTTTGTTGGAAAAAGGTTATAATATCTTTATGTTCTCGATACAAAAGTTGTTTGTTCGAGGCTTTGATTTTCGAATAGTCAATTAAAGATGTTGTTTTATATAAGTTGGCGAAAGTTTCAAATTCTTGGAAAATCTGTTCGTTAGTGATTTCGTTATTATCGTCTGGGTTTTCGTCGTCGTCTGACTCTTCGTCGTTCGCGGCTAGAACCTTTGAATAGAATTTGGAACATTCGGAAAAATGATTAATTTTGATTCTGGAAAGTGCGTCCGCGTTCTTATTGATTTTACCAGGTTTATAAATTATTTCGTAGTCGTACTCTTCTAATTTGAGTCGCCAACGGGCAAGTCTACTTCCTGGATCTTTTATAGAGAATAGCCAGGTGAGTGGTCTATGGTCGGTTACAAGCTTGAACTTTCTACCGTACAGATAGGGTCTAAAGTGCTTTACACTCCATACTATTGATAAAAGCTCGCGTTCAATCGTTGAATACTTAGTTTCTGCACTGCACAAGGTTCTAGAAGCATAGGCAATGGGTAAATCTTTGCCAATAGGCCCCTGGCTCAGCACTGAGCCGACGGCAAATGCGCTCGCATCAGTGGTTAGAACGAAAGGTTCATCAAAGTTGGGGTAGATTAATATCGGAGTTGTCGTTAATGTTTGTTTCAAATTTTGAAAAGAATTTATACAATCATTGTTGAAGAGAAATGGTACGTCTTTTTGTAGTAGTTTTGTTAAAGGCTTGGTTATCTTGGAGAAATTTGGGATAAAGCGCCTGTAATATCCGGCTAAGCCTAGAAATGATTTAATTTCTTTTGGATTTTTCGGTTGAGGAAAATTTAAAATAGCGTCAACTTTCGAAGGGTTCGGTTTTACGCCGTCTTTTGTAATGAGATGTCCTAAATAAGCGACTTCCTTGCGGAGAAACTCGCATTTGTCTGGTTGAATTTTGAGGTTGGCTTTTTGAAGGCGTTTAAAGACTTCAGTTAGACGAGAAATGTGTTCGTGAATTGTAGGAGAGTAAATAATGATATCGTCCATGTAGACGAGACATCGTTCATTTTGAATACCTAACAGGATGTTATCCATAACTCTTTGAAAAGTTGATGGAGCGTTTTTGAGTCCAAATGGCATTCGCACGAATTCATAATGACCGTTCTCAACTGTGAAAGCAGTCTTTTGAATATCTGCGGGATTAATTTCGATTTGGTGGAAACCAGAAGCCAAGTCTAAGGTTGTGAAATATTGGCATTTGCCAAGTTGGTCTAAAAGATCGGAAATGTTGGGCAGAGGATATTTGTCACCAATTGTAACCTCGTTGAGTTTGCGGTAGTCGACTACAACGCGCCATTTCTGTTTTCCAGAAGCGTCCAGTTTTTTGGGAACTACCCAGACAGGAGAGGACCAAGGTGAGATTGAGGGTTGAATAATACCTTGACTTAACATTTTCGATACTTGGGACTTAACTTCTTCTTTATGGACTTGAGGATATCGATACGATTTAGTGAATATCGGTCGGGAATTTTCGGTGTCAATAGAATGCTTAATTTCGTTAGTAAAAGTTAAATTGTCTCCTTCCAAATAGAATATATCTTGAAAGTCTAAACAAAGCTGCGTTACTATTTCGGCCTCTTCTTCGTTTAGATGATCCAAGCGCAATTCGTTCCTAATTTCGAAGGATCTGTCTGTCTGTGGATGTTTGTCGGAATTTTGAGTATTTAAATTAAAAATTGATTTGAATTTTTGTACTGGTTCTAGTTTAAGGTTAGAGAAATTTATAGTTTTCGGTATTGCGTTAGCGTTCACGATCGAAGTTAAAAATTCTCCGTTGCTGTCGATTTTTACGAGAGCATTTGGTAGGCGTACTTTTTCAATTTCTTGGGCTAACAGTATAGCCTCGGTATTTTGCAGATTACATTTTAATTTACAGATTTTTTCCATGCGAGGTTCGATAGAAATTAAATTTTTGATGTTGCCTAAATTTGGATTTTGGTTTTTGATGTTAGAGTTACCAGTTGGTTGTACAGGTAAATTTACTGTAGTTTCTTCCGTGACTTTAAATAGTGGTACGGTTTTAAAATTTGTGACTAGTTGTTTATTTTTGAAATCTACTCGGCATTCGTAATGTTCTAAAAAGTCTGCGCCTAGTAGTCCATCAAAATCTATATCTAGGTTATAGATATAAACCTTGTGTGACTCATCTGAAAAGGGGATGAGAACAGATTCGTTGATATAAATTTTTTGATCAGTAATACCCTGTATAATTACGTTTTCAGAGGATCTACGTCTATAATTTTCAGCTGTTTTAGGTTTAAAAATTGAAATTCCTGCACCTGTGTCAATCAAAATTTTAAATTTGCCGGTTGCGTCTTTGATGTAATAAAGATTTTTTGAATTTACGGTTAATAGGGTGTGAGAAAGCGTATTTACATGAACGTCTGTTCTGGGAAGTTCAGCATTGGATCGAAACTGTCGTTGAGATTCATTGTTTGTATTTGGTTTGATATTTGGTCGAATTGGTCTATTTGTTGTGTTGGAGTATCCGTGGGGTACTCCGGATCTAAGCGAAAATCCTGAGGATTAGCAGTATAATCCTCCTGTAGTGTTTGAGAATTAGCAGTATAATTCTCGTACTGCTCATAATATTGAGAATTAGCCGTATAATTATCTGAAAAGTTTTGAGCGTTGCCTGAATCGTAATTTTCATAACTATCACTTACGTTTTGATAATCGGGTGAGTAGTCATTATATTGATTATAGTTACATTGATTATCATAATTGTCATAGGGTTCGTAATTCAAATGATGAGCTTTTTGCTGGTTAAAGCGATTAAAATTTGGGTTAGGTTGGATAGCTGATGGTCGCTGTTGCATAAAATTAGGGTTCGGCCTTATGGCTGAGGGCCTGTTTTGCTGTGATTGATTTGGCTGATTATTTTGAGGGAATGTCCTCTGACTAAATTGATTATTACTCGGTTGTGCGAAGTTTTGATGAGAAAAATTTTGTGAATTTGGGTTTCCTTGGAAACTTGGTCTCTGGAAGTTTTGAGACTGTTGCCTTGTGCGGCATTCGCTTATTACATGTCCATTCCGTTTACAGAAGGAACAAAACTTTTGTTGCAAATTGGGACCTTGTGGTCGCTTTTGTTGAATTACTGGATTTTTGACTGGACTATTTTTTGGGAATTTTTGCTGTTCAAAATAAGAGAGTTGTAGCTCTCTACGAATTCTAATAATCGCGTTCATTATAGAAGGAGGGTTACTGGCACGTATTATTCTGCCTAGATTTGGTTCTAGACCCGTTAACAAATTATTTAATGTCATAGTTTCAATCAGGTTTGTTTGCGCGGTTCTTTGCTCCGAAGTTAAATTTTGTTTTTGCACTGCAGCGTGCATTTTCGCATTGTGCGTTTGTAAACGCGAAACAAATGTTAAGGCGGATTCACTAGGTAATTGGTGAATTCGTTGTAGGTCCTGAATTAGGGACGTTAAATCTCGGGAGTCTCCGAAGTGAGTTTCTAGTAGTGCCTTTATTTCTGGCCATGTGCTAGGGTTGCGTGAATTTATAAGTTCGGCGGCTCTGCCTTTTAATTTATTTTTGATGTGCATGGTTAATAGAATTTTTTGGTCATGAATTGCCATACTTTGTGCACAGGAACACGAGTTTAGGAATGTCTGTAAATTTATGGCGTTGCCATCGAATTCTGGTATTAGTGAAAAAATTTCAGAGAGCTTGTAAGGCTCAATTTGTTGTGGTTGTTGTTGTTGTTGTTCGGCTGGTGCCGGTGGCACTGGTTGAACAGTCTCTGGTTGAGCTCTATCAGGCATTTTGCTTTTTTATTTAGAGATTTTTGAACTAAAATTGGTTACGTATCAGCAGTATGATACGGAAATTAAATTAAAATTAGCTTGTTTTGTTACGTCGTAAATGAATTGTGTATTAACTGTATAATACACAGTCGTTTCGTGAATACGAAAATATATAACTTAAAATTAGAATTGTTGCGTTGTAGCTTGTAAAGGATTTGTTTGATAACAGAATTGGCTTTGTTTGCCGAGTGTATTAGCGGTATAATACACGTAAATAATTGTGAGAAATAATAATTGTAAAATAAAAAATAAAATAACGAGATGATTCTTAAAAATGACTTACATTAATTTCATCTCCATGAGTAGGTTCTTCGTCCGTCAAGGGATTGGGATCCGCCACCACCAGTGAGGAAGGTCTCCTTGTTCTAATAGATGTACACGCACTAGTTAGGCACCTTTTGCAGATGTTCCCCTTGTTCTCTTACGCTTCACTACCAGTTAGGCTTCTTGTTCTGATGATGTTTACGGATCCTACCGACTGCGCCAATGTTAGATCACGGTTCACATAAATGACTTTTTAAAAACTTTTATTTAGTTACATGGAGCCAACGTTGGCTCTTGGAGAAGGAATGATAAATTAGAAGTGTTGCATTCTAACTGAGTTTAATAACTGATTCAACAAAGCGTGTTTAGTCATATTTATAACATACAGAACCTGAGTAAGCAAAATATATAACAAAGGAATTGCAGTTCTGCAGTCTGCACAAGTTATGAGAAACAAAGGTGTAATATGATATCTTGAAGATAAGCAATTAATAAGAGAAGCTGTTATCGTGAAATACGATATACCTGTGAAGGTTTATTATGGCTAAGTCGCAATAAGATAGCGTGTAATATTATATAACATATATATATATATATATATATATATATATATATATATATATATATATATATATATATATATATATATATATATATATATATATATATATATATATATATATATATATATATATATATATATATATATATATATATATATATATATATATATGATAATAATTGAATAAATGAATTGAATTGAATTTAGTTAACTCCCGATCTTAAGTGAGACACCATGTATATATAATATCACAATAGTACTTTAATAAAACATAGAAGAAAATTTTTCCTCAACAAAAAAATAATTATACAACTCAGTTCAACCTTAGTGCAATAGTGGTAGGTCCCATGCGGATGCACTTCACTTATTAAATGATATTTTCACCTTCAGCAATAAAGTTATGGAATTAATAACTCAATCATGTTCTTTTCTGAAACTCAAAGGTAGCAGTCATTTAATGTAAGGTCACCACAGCCCCATAGTAATAATAAATGAAAATTTGCAAAGTTTCAAAAATATTCCCTTTACTCATCCCTTCTTTACTAGAAAAGAGTCATTTGAAGGAACATGAAAAACAATTAGGAACAGTTTCTTTTATTTTTAAGATTTTTAGATTCTAAAAGAAAAGGGACCAGAACACCCTACAGCCATCTTGATCATTATTATTTTATGACAGAAATATCTTTTTTATGTCCACATAAATGGCCGATAAAATTTAAAATGTGAAATGCATCATTTTAAATTTTATCGGTCGAAATTCGCAGTTTTATAACTTTTATGATTTTTAAATATATTCACCCTAGTGTTCAACTTACAGATTTATTCCACGGTTGGAAATCTGTTTAGTAGCTTACGTGTTTCAGGTCCACAATTCTGGTCCCAATAAAAGGGAACTGTAGGATTACAAATTTGCCTCGTGAAATGGTAAAGTTTATTGATCGATAAGGTCTTAATCTGCTGTTATACGTGGTGTTGTATTAAAGTTAGTTTGTAGCTGGTTTAGACATTGTGTACTCAAACATGGGTAGCTTTTGTTAAACTATGTTGTTAAGAGCATTATAGAAAACCTTTTCAGATAATTAGAATTTGCAAAATATTTCTATAACTTTTGTCCATAGAACTGTCATAAATGATTACAAACCACTTGATGAACAAGGATGAGTGTCCACAACATAAGAAAAAATCCCCTGAAAATCAATCAGTCGTGACAACACCTTGTTACTGATATATGTTATGTATTATTAAAAGATTAATAAAATATGTAAATATAAAAGTAAATATAAAATTATTATTCGTTTTTCGCGTCATGTTTTTTAACTATAAGCGCAACGTTGATACACTTTTATATTTACATATTTTATTAATCTTTTAATAGCACGCAACACATATCAGTAAGTTAGTGATCCTGAATAATAAGTTCCTTTGAAAAAACTTCAATAACCGCTGCCCAAGGAATCACTACTTCTACATCCGGATTTTCTATCCAATTCACACAACGAAAAAAATTTGCATCTGGAAATAATTGTTTATGGAACTTTAATAATATAATATTTGAAATCCTTACCCCAAAAACCCATAAAACGATACCCCACAACGGTAGTGGGGTGGGGGTGGTGACAGGGGGTGGGAGTGGAGGGTGGATAAAGTAAAAAAATATTTTGAGGTTTCTGGTTCTTGTACACACACTAAATCACATTTTTTTTCATCCCCTTTAATAATGGAATGGGGGTGGTAATGGGAGTGGCTAATGCCAAAAATTTTTTGAGACCTTAGCTTCTCTTGTCTATACTAAATATCAATTTTATGAACTCTTACCTGCTTGATTTACCTATTTACTCCAAATTTACCCCAATTTATCCCCCAACCTTTCGACGGAACAAGGTGAAAATATAATCTAGTTCTAGATCTCGTTAAAGTACATATGTGTACCAAATTCCAAGTCAATATCTCAAATGATTCTAGAGTAAACGTGCGCACAAAAAAGTTACCGACCGACAGACAGACAGAAATTTTTTTTCGCTCAAACTTGAAATCTCGACGTTTCATGACATTCTAAGCCTATTTGAACAATAAAATTTTTTTAAAATTATTTTGTCGTTACTATACTTCCACTGGATGTGGAAGTAATTATGGACAGTTTCTCCGATAGATCGCTCTAAAGACTGGACCTACCCCTCGGTACTCTATAAGCGATTTTTCAAAACGTACTACAATGATAACTGCTGGAAATGAATAACCAGATTATTTGCCATTTTTTGGTCTTAGATTGATGTGCCTGAACATCCGGTTTTGCCGGAATTGACGTCAAATCACGTTTTTCGAATGCACAAAACCCGTTTACTTCAATTCAGTGCATCATACATATAATAAGCTTCATTAAAATTCACTATCTTAGTAAATAAGCAAGTACGTGCATTGATTGATAGAACACTGATGTTAGCTTGACACAGGCTACATCATAATCTTGGTACAAAACAAAGTTGATTTTATTTTTCAAGATATAAAATTGCAGTTGTGTCTAGTCAATGAAAACTAATTATTTGTGAGAGCTTTAGGTGAAATAGGCAGTTTTGTTTATTTATAATACACTAAACTTTATTAGTTTTATCATAGCTGATTATTTAGTTATTTTTTTTTTAATATTTACTTTATTTTTAATTGTGGCAGTAAATAGGGATTTAAAAGCACATAAACAATGATTAAGAACATAAGTTTCGTATAGCTACAAGTAACTAATTTAAATCTAGTCTAGTCACTAAACTTTGACAACATCCATTGCGTCACGGTCTCCAGCATCTTCAATTACCTCTAAGATATTCATGGATGAATATTTTACGTGTCATGCACCAAATCCCGTTTGCTACGTGGCAACAAGTAGGAATGCTGTTCGACTTCCAGTCTTGGAAGTACAATAATAGGATACAATTGGTTCTTGACGTACAACAACTTCTCTTATTTGTCCCATAATCATAATTATAATGCACTCACAACTGATGCTTAATCGCATTGCGATGCCTAGACCTAACACGAATTCTCAACAATCCCGACTCATTCACTCTTTCATCATATTCGAAAGCATTGTCCCCTTCTTCTTCTTCTCCTTCTCCTTATTCTTCATCATCATCATCATCATGATCTTCTTCTTCTTCTTCTTCTTCTTCTTCTTCTTCTTCTTCTTCTTTTTCTTTTTCTCCTCCTCCTCCTCCTCCTCCTCCTCCTCCTCCTTCTCCTCTTTCTTCTTCTTCTTCTTCTTCTTCTATATTGAAGTAAGCGGGTGTTGTGCATTCGAAAAACGTGATTTGACCTCACTTCCGGCAAAACCTTTGGAGAAATCTATCGGAGAAACTGTCCATAATTTAAAGTTTTGCCTAAGGAACTTATTGTTCAGAATCAGTTGAATATAACATATCAAAAATTCATTAAAGGCAGGCCACCAATTTACCTATAAAACGTGCAGTGTCCTTTACGTACTACAAATTATTCTTACTAAAAATGTTAATAATATAAATAGAATAATCGTGTCTATGAGGTGGCGATTTGAATTTGAGCAATATCTCACAAGCTATAAAGATAGCACACATTTTATTAATATTTAGTTCTTTGTTATTGGATATGAGTTTTATAAGTAAGCATTTCAAGACAGTATATCTGGAATTTATTTTGAAATATTCATTTAGTGCTTAATATTTCAAAATTAATATTAAAAAAAAAGACTTAAATATTTTAATAAATTATTTTCATTTAAGATTTTAATATTGTTTTATAACATGCTATGATGGAAGAGAAATGTTCAGTGGCCATGACCAGTACAATTAAAATAGTCATGAAGCTAATAAATATTGGTATTGATGAAGATATCTATGTCACTAATGACAGATAAATTAAATAAAATCAAATTTATACGCTACTAGAAGAGGGAACAATTTGCATTTAATAATAATTTAGATATTGAATAATGTTATGTGATTATAGAATCTAGTACTCCATATAAAATAAATAAATTGAAATTATAATATAATTCAATGGTATCAAAGATACTTACTTGTCATAATTAATAAACATACCAGTGAATGAAGTTATAATTAAATAAAAGCAGATATATATTTTAATTAAAACTAAATTACAATTATGTACAAGAAAAATGTTGATAAATATTATAAAATTTTGATTTAGAAATTGGAAAGAAAACCGAAGAGGATTCAAGAATCATTAGATACTATTATAAATTTTTGAAGTTTGGAAACTAGAAAGAAAATCGAAGAGAATAAAAAGTCTCGAGCATTATAAAATGATTAATTTTTGGATTTTATAGTAATTCATTTTAAGTGTTATTATTGTCAGATAATAAGATTTTTATAACTGAAGAATATGCAATCCTTTATACTACTAAGTAATTACAAAAGATAAAGATAGTTTGAGAACTTACTACTAATTTTCGAGTTATGTCATAGCAGGAGTTATTAGAAAGTTAACAATTACAGGTAGGATGTAATTTGAATTTCAAATTGATTGCTAAAAAAATATTGCTAATATATTTATATTAAATTTTAAAATAAATATTCAATTTCCATTTCATTCATGATAAGGTAATCTCTATACAGTCTGATTTACGAGGAAAGGGACATACTGTGATAGTAGACACAGTTCAGTTTGATGAATTTGAAATGGTTATGAAAAAATGTCTGAGCCTTTTTTTATTGAGCTACTGGGTAATTTATCAATTTTGCCCAATACTTCTTAATTTAACGTCATTTTGATAATTAATAAAAATTATTATCATTGGGGGTTCAGAAAATCTAAGGGAAAATCTGAAGATACCTTTAATGGCTGCTAAATATTTTTTCTAGAAAAATGAGATATTACGGAAATATCTAAAGTAAATTAAATATTTAACTCCTCTAACCACTAAGGCTCTTTGAGCGTGAGTTTTATAGCAATCCGTGTGATTTTATTATTATTTAATTTGAGGTAGCCACGTTTTTGGAAAATAATTTAAGCAGTTTTAATTATTGGAACCAGTACCAAAGGTTAAAAAATTTTTTACCACATATATGTTTCATTTAGTAAACATAAACTTTACCAGGTTTTATAATTAATATCGAGCAGTTTCTAAAACTTCCATGCATGTGAGATTTTGCTAACTAGTATATATTTCACGTAGACATGAACTAGAACTTTCAATTTAAATTGAAGTAATTCTTGACTTCGTAGGAGCCATGCAAACGTGGATAATAATAATCCTGTTAGTAATAAAACCAATATTTCCACCATAATTGCTTTGCCAAAGAGCAATATAAATCGTTCACTAATTAACTGCCAATAATATCTCATTCTACAAGCCATTATAAAATAATTAGCTAGTTAACTGAAATTGATATAGAGTTCTGGATGTTTAATATTTATCGAATTATCAACGATTGTTTGCATGATTTGCGTTATATCAGTACCCGCATTATCATGTATAATTTTTCGCAGAATATTTAATGGCGTTTCTTCAACTTTTTGTCATTTTGTCATTTCTGATAAAAATAACAATCTACAGTGTGTCCTCGGATGGGGTACTGCACTCTTGTAAACTTTCTTTTTATTTTTGATATGCCGAAAAAAAGTCATTCTTACCTTATTATTCAACTAAGTTGAAAAGTATTGCCCATATAGACCTCCTACTAGTACTCACCTTTCTAATCTCTTTCTAAATTCTTTATAGACACTGATACTGGAGACTAATCCCTCAAAATAAAAACATTGTTATAAAAAAATAAATAAAGATAGATTTGTTAGAGTTAGAGTTAGTATTTAAGCAGTTAAGCATGTTATTGGTCATGTATAGGAAATGTTAAGTAGGTAGGTCATTTTAAGCAATTATGTTGAATTGAAAATTTTGTTATGATGTAAAAATATTTTAAATTAATTAAGGCATAGCCGATATCAAAAGATTCAGATTAAAACGAATTTAATTACAATAAATGTTGTAATGCAAAAATATTCCAAAAGAGAAATATTTGCTTCTATAATTTGAAATGTCAAAGAAATGTCAAATCCAGTAGGCATAAGTACCAAATTTATGTCAAAATTGAAATTTATTGAAAAATGGATGTGAACATTGAGTCCTTGAGTCGACAAATAAGATAGTCGTTGACAGAGGTAAAAATAATCTAAGAATATTGAAGAAGACATTTATGTCAAATTTTAATTAATGTCAAATAATGAGGAAATGGTAAATGAAACCAAATAACAAAATTTTCAAATGGTAATTTATATGTCCCAAATATTTTATTTCATCGACATCGTCCTTCTCTAAGTCAAGTTTTATGAAAATCGGCTTGGTAGAACCGGAGATATAGCTTGATCTCTACAATAAGCGGCATAAACTTTCATGATCAAACTTCTGTAATATTCCAAAAAATTCGAGAGTTTCTGGATATTCTAGAAAATTTGTGAGCCTTATGAAATATTCCAGAATGGTAATTCTACCTCAAACATCGTTTACAAGGAAGTTTTTTAGATAATTTCAAAATTCCACGCGAACGTAGTCGCGGGCACAGCTAGTCTTAAATAATAATATAATTGGTTTTTGTATTTATAGAACAATATCAACTAATTTCCCAAAAAAAAAACAAACTTCTAAAATTCACACTCAAGTAATATTATCTATGTATATAGTGTAATCAATTGATCATGGCTGATTTAAATGGAACCATATATGCGAATCCGAATCCCTGCAAACTGGGTATCTTGATTTTTTAAGTAAAATTATTATCTAATAGCTGTAAATTTTTTAAATGGACCCTGTTTTATTATTTTATCTTTTTCAGGTAAGTCATCGCTTTGAAATATATCAAGCTATTGCGGTAAGTAACCATATGCAAATAATCTGACTAATATCAAGGGGATATTGATAAAACATGAATATATAGCTACAACTGAGCCCTTCTATGGTTCATATATAACGTTTGACAACATAAAAGAAAGAGGTACTTGCTATAAGGACCTAAATTTAAAAAATGTAGAGTTTTGGAGATTAATAGCAACATTTCGTTAAAAAAAATTAAATTAACTGCTGCTAGAGTTTCATTAACATTACAGATAGAAATAAAAACACATATTACATGACGCTCTAGATTACAGCATGAAACAAAACTAAAATAGAAAGTATAGAATGATCTACTTTCGTTGCATGCTTGATGTAGATGCATATGTTGCGTCCTTTGTGATTATTATTTAAATTGTCCTTTTAGATATATTTTTAAATGCGCGGCTGAATGTTAATAAATTAAGGATTAGTTTCGGATGTCT
The DNA here is from genome assembly GCA_936432065.2 of Rutpela maculata. Lineage (NCBI taxonomy): Eukaryota > Metazoa > Arthropoda > Insecta > Coleoptera > Cerambycidae > Rutpela > Rutpela maculata. The sequence continues at coordinate 153,092,315 of OW386287.2, forward strand.
GAAGCACTGTAAGACTAATAAGGAATGCAGTTAATGGTATTCCAAATATGTTGATTGTAGAGGCTTTTGAAGAATCAGAAAAGCTTTCCGAACCATCTAGCAGAAGACTTAGATGATGGTAAAATGTTTTTCAGTTCCCCAACGGATTTGAAACTAATAACTTTTAGTTCCTAATTATTGTTTGGATATGCGACCCCATATTCATTTAACTCTGTAGCAATCAGCAGTAAGCAGGTTTGTAATGAAATTTTTCAGGTCTTATATAAATCAATATTATGATGCATCTCAAAAACAAGAGTAGTTGCCATATACTCCAAAAAGAAACAAAAACGCAGCTATGGACATGTGTTTTTATATATCAGGAACAAAATTATCAATGATTGGAAAGTAGAATACAGGATACTAAATTCGTAATATTATAATGTTGTCTTCTCCACCCATAAAAATGGGGAGATTACTGCAATTGGTCCAAGGGGAGGACAAGGTGCATTTTTTTTAAGGAAATATGACTGTCTTAGGGTACTTTAAATTTTTTGAGTGCAAAAACATCTTAGCAGGACCTCTTTTCTGTAAAAGCGTGAAAGCACATTCCCGTGAGAAGTGGGCGGAGTTCACTTGAAAATGATTAAAACTCTATTCTCTAACTACGGGAGTGATCACCTCGTACGAAAAATGCGCGAACTTACTTCTACTGGACCTCTATTCTGTAAAAGCGTGAAAGCACATTCCCGTGATAAGTGGGCGGAGTTCACTTGAAAACGAATAAAAGTCTATTCTGTAACTAAGCGAGTGATCACCTCGTACGAAAAATGCGTGAACTTACTTCTACTGGTAAATCGTGAGGGAATCCGTCAGGTCCCCGGGAGAACGGCGATCCTAACCGTACTTTTATGACAGATTGCGTCGGCCAAAAATTATTGTTGTTAAATCTGTGACTCAGAATATACATTGCGGAGTTGCTCATCGTCAATGAGTTAACAATAATATAATTCTTAGCAAATATTACAATTTCTCTTTTATTTTATTATAGTCATATTTTTTAAATATATGTTACCAATAACGAGGGTATATCCTTACGGAATTTTTAGTCAATAAATAAATTCTAGGTATTACGAGATCTTCCTGATGCCAGGAGGATTTGGAAGGGAATGGCAAGTTGTACTTCATAAGATTAACCCTTTTGACCATTAACCGACCGAGTATTTATAAGGAGAGTCAGCAAAGAACTTGCCCGTGATATAATCCTTTCATGCAAGCCCCCATACGACGTTCAGAAATCACCGTCGAGCATAAAGTAAATACTATCACTAAGTTTCTTCAAAGGTGGACCCAATAAAATAACAACGGAACACTGAACAGCTGATGCCTTTGCGCCAACCTAATTGGTTGTAAATTCGGCTATTCTCGCTGAATCACTTCACGTTCACCACCTATTCACTGCACTTACGGAATACAATCTAGGACGGTCGGGTGAGATGCGTGTGAAGGGACTTCTTGCTTCGCACGATGAATGCTCACTCTCCCCATAATTACGGAATAGAGGTCCTGGTATATCGTGAGGAAATTAGTCAGTTCTCCGGGAGAACGGTGATTCTAACCGTACTTTTATGACAGTTTGCGTCATCCAAAAATTATTGTTGTTAAATCTGTGAACCAGAATGGATATTGCGGATTTGCTCATCGCCAATGTGGTAGTAACAATATAATTATTAGCAAATATTACAATTACTCTTTTAGTTTATTATACTCATATTTTTTTTAAATATACATTACGAAATAACGATATCCTTACGGAATTTTTGGTCAATAAATAAATTCTTGGTTTTACGACATCTTCGTGATGTCGAGGAGGATTTGGAAGGGGAACGGCAAGTTCTTCATAAGATTATCTCTTTGCATCATTAATCGACCACTGAACAGCTGATGCTTTTGCGTCAACCTAATTGGTTGTAATTTCGGCTATTCTCGATGAATCGCTTCACGTTTATCACGTATTCACTGCACTTTCGGAATACAGTGTAGGACGTTCGGGTGAGATGCGTGTGATGGGAGCTCTCGCTTCACATGATGAATGCTCACTCTCCCCATAATTACAGAATAGAGGTCCAGGTCTGTTACTGAATGCTGATTATTGAATAGTTTAGGGGAGGTACAAAAAGTGGAGGTGAATGGTGAAATGTTTCGTGATATGGGGATGAAATTTTGTATCGTGAAATTAGGTAAGATTTTCAACTTTTTGAGACCTATTCACCATATTTATCACTTCCGGTTTCACCGGAAATGGCCCCAATAGTCTTTTCTAAATGGACCACCCTGTATGTTTGTACATTTTTGAAATAAAGATCACATTTTGGATACATTTATACTATTTTCAACAATTTATACAGTGTTGCATGAAAAATAATTCGAATTTTAGTTGTCAATCTAAATGGCCGCGAATATGCTAAAATTATTTTTGTTCCAATGTAATTCATATAAAAAATACGAAAACGTCAATATGTCCAATAATACACCATACAGGATGCTGTAAACTCATTAAAATCACATTTTTCAAAATGACTCATTTGTTTTAAATATTATGATATGGGCCACCCGGATATTCAGAAAGCTCTATTTAGTAGGGGTTAAACGGTACCAAAAGTTCCGTAATGTGTAATCGTTACCGGCAGAAATGACAATTTTTCTTAAGAAATTTATGATTTATATCTAACTTCAATTAAATTTTGATCAACCCTGTATATTTTTGTTAATATTTTATGATGTGCCACCCTCCGCAAGAGACAGAATGGGCCTCTGGCTCATTCTTGTTGCATATCATATCATGACAATTTTTCTTAAGAAATTTATGATTTATATCTAACTTCTATTAAAGTTTGATCAATCCTGTATATTTTTGTTAATATTTTATGAAATGACACCCTCCGCAGGAGACAGAATGGGCCTCTGGCTCATTCTTGTTGCATATCAGAAAATATTAACACAAATATACAGGGTTGATCAAAATTTAATTGAAGTTAGATATAAATCATAAATTTCTTAAGAAAAATTGTCATTCCTGCTGGTAAAGATTACACATTACGGAACTTTTGGTACCGTTTAACCCCTACTAAATAGAGCTTTCTGAATATCCGGGTGGCCCATATCATAACATTTAAAACAAATGAGTCATTTTGAAAAATGTGATTTTAATGAGTTTACAGCACCCTGTATGGTGTATTATTGGACATATTCACGTTTTCGTATTTTTTATATGAATTACATTTGAACAAAAATAATTTTACCATATTCGCAGCCATCTAGATTGACAACTAAAATTCGAATTCGAATTATTTTTCGTGAAACACTGTATAAATTGTTCAAAATAGTATGAATGTATCAAAAATGTGATCTTTATTTCAAAAATGTAAAAACATACAGAGTGGTCCATTTAGAAAAGACTATTGTGGCCATTTCCGGTGAAACAGGAAGTGATAAATATGGCGGATGGGTCTGAAAATCTTACCTAATTTCACCATACAAAATTTCATCCCGCTTACTTGCTTCTTTTTCTTACTTACTTCTTTTAATATGAGTCGTAAAACAATAAAGCTTGCACACTTAAATGTTCGTTCACTTACAGCAAATTTTAATAAATTTCGAGAGTTTGTTTTACAGAATAAATACGATGTAGTAGGAGTATCTGAAACATGGCTTACTTCTAATGTTATGAGTGAAAGTATATATATCAATGGATACAATATAGTAAGATGCGACCGCATTAGTAGAGGAGGAGGGGTCTGTATATACATAAAGAAAAATTTAAATTTTACGAAAATTGGGTTCACACAAAATGTCAATGACTTTTTAGAACAGGTATGGGTGCAAATAAAAACTGAAAAAATAACACTAGGATTTGGTGTCGTCTATCGGCCACCAAATACTAATATGCAACACTTTTTTGATATATTTGAAGAAACTGTAGCCTCAATTTATACACAGTGTGATAATGTCGCCTGTGTTGGTGACTTTAATATCAATTTGTTAGATTTAAACTGCAGCAACGCAAAACAATTCCAAACCCTGATGGATGGCATTGATCTGAAACAGATTATTACGGAACCGACGCGCGTTACCCGTAATACTATGTCTCTGATTGATTTATTAATTTTAAATACATCGGTAAACTATAGTAACTGCCTCGCCGAAGATGCTAATATGTCGGATCACAATGCAATTGCATGTGATATTCATATTGATACCAAGCAATCGAAACCAACATATCGAATATACAGAGATTTTTCGAATTTTAGTTCTGAGTTGTTTAATATTGATTTACAAAGTATTCAGTGGCAACTAATCTATGAGATGCATGACATTGATAGAATGGTAGGTTACTTGAATGATAATCTATTATCTTTATTTAATTTGCATGCACCAATGAAAACAGCGCGCTTTACTAGACCACCAGATAATATAAAATTTATGATGGCTCTTCGAGACAAAGCACTAAAAAAATATAAAAAAATCTAAAAACATTGAACACTTCAACTATACAAGCACCTTCGAAATTATACGAATTTCGCAATTTCTACAGAAAAAAAAAGATTCATGGAATACAGATTTAAAAATTTAAGTAGTAAACAAATGTGGAAAACTCTGAGATATCAGTTTGGTATAAATAATAAAAAAAAATAATCTAGAATTAAATTTAAATAAAAATGTAAATGAAATAAACCAATTCTTTTCTAATATCTGTATTCGTTCAGAACCAGATAAAGATATAATAGCATTTTATAAAAATAATTCAAAAATACCTTTTCAAGAAACCTTAAAATTTAATTGTGTTACGGAAGATGACGTCTCTAAGATAATCATGAATATTAAATCGAGAGCATGCGGCTGGATGGCATTAATATAACATTAATTCAACTTTCATGCCCTTTTCTGGTGCCCTATATAACATTCATAATAAATTTTTGTATACAAAACTCAGTTTTTCCCAGAGATTGGAAAAAAGGTCGTATTATTCCTGTAGCTAAAATAGACTCCCCTCAAGAACTTAAAGATTTACGACCTATAACGATACTTCCAACATTTTCAAAAATTCTAGAAAGGATCTTGGAAATTCAATTACGTAACCACCTGATTGTCAATGATATCCTACCAAGCACTCAATCTGGTTTCAGACCCGGCTATAGTTGTGGTACTGCACTTCTCAACATCACTGATGATGTAATAACAGAAATTGATAACAAGCACTGTGGAATTCTAATACTACTTGATTATAGTAAAGCCTTCGATATGATTGGCCACGAAATCCTGCTCTCGATTCTGCACTTTATTGGACTGAGTCATCCAGCAATAGATTTAATTAAACATTATTTAGCAGATCGATCTCAGAGAGTGATATTGGAGGGAGAAATGTCAAATAGCTGTAGGATTTCTAGAGGTGTTCCACAAGGGTCCATTTTGGGACCACTCATTTATACAATTTATACACTAAACTTCCCCTCTGTATTGAACACATGTGAGGTTCACATGTACGCTGATGACACCCAAATATATCACTTTTTTGATAAAGGTAACTGTAGAGCAGCTCTTGCTGATATAAATAGGGACATCCATGAGTTGGTTAACCTGTCGAAGAAACATGATCTATGTATAAATTCCTCTAAGTCATCTGTTCTGCTATTTGGTAGTATCCAACCAAACACAGTCGAGATTAAACTGGGGGAGGACAGGCTCAATATTGTTTCAAAAGTAAAGAATTTGGGTGTAATTATTGATAAAGATCTTAGATTTTCTGACCACGTCTCCCATATGCTGAAAAAGGCATATGGTAACCTAAAAATGTTATATTCCCATAGACACATATTGGGCGTTAAATTGAAAACTTTTTTATGTAACAGCCTGGTCCTCTCCCATTTTAATTATTGTGACTTTGTGTACGGACCCTGCCTCACTGTTAGAGATAGTAAACGAATACAAAAAGTACAAAACTCGTGCTTGCGTCTTATTTATGGTATCCGTAAATATGATAGAATATCCCACACATTATCAATGGCAAGGTGGTTAAATATGGAAAATCGAAGGAAACTTCACGCAAATGTTCTGTACCACAAAATATTAATAAAAAAGACGCCTCCTTACCTAAATAATAAGATTAAGTACAGAACGGACATCCATAATGTAAACATAAGAAGGAAGGAACAACTTACAATTCCGCAACATAGAACGGCCATGTTTCAACGATCCTTTACATTCAATATTGCAAAGAATATAAATGCTCTCTCGATTGATATTAGGTCAATGACGCTCCGGAAATTTTATAAATATGTGCAAGATTTATTAATGGCAGAACAAGAAAGAAGGCAGTAATCTTTCAGTTATATCCTTCTCTCTGGATGGGGGTATTTTGTATATGTATATATGTACTTATTCTGTCAATTCTTAATTATGTAGCTCTCTACTCATCGTAATCAGTATATATTATTACAAATGTTATACACCAATTTAAATTTTAGTTTACTAGTCAAAGTTAATTCCAAATAATTATAATTTTCCTAAAGTTCAAGAAGAATAGCAGAAATTTTAGTCTGAATCTTGCGCCTTTTAATTTAGTATATAACATGTTTGTTATACTGTTTGGTGTCAAACGCGATTTTAAAATTTGTTTATACATTGTTATATATTTAAATTAATAAAGACATTTATTATTATTATTATTATTATATCTTTAAAAACAAGGAAGTAACGGGGGTGGCCCACTATTCGTTTACACCCGTATAATAAAAAACGTTTTTCAGTTTTTTTTTTTGTTCAAAAATAAATTAGGCCGAAAATCGGCCTTATGGGCCCTCCTTCTTTAGAATCAGTTTTGAAAGTCAAACAGCAAGATCTTGGCTTCTAGTCTGCTTCCCATTTGAATTTAATCATACGTTCAGGAAATTTTGTCCTCAAAAGAGTATAAAACTGTTCTTTGAAGATTCCTTGTTCTTAAATCAGGTAGATTCTCTGTAAACAGTAGCGTAACTAGGGGGGGGGGCTGCACCTCCCAGTCCTCACGATATGTAGGCGCCCCTCTCCCGCTTATTTAAAAATATTTTGTCCTATTTTGCACCCCCTCCCTATCAATTTTTTCACCGTTATTGCCCCCGCTCATCATTTTTTTTTTGTTTTAATCGCCCCCCACGCTAATCAATCGGAATTTAAGTTATTGTTATGAACTGTATGCAGTAGATAATAATCCGTATTTCATTTTTATTTGCAACTTTTACACCGCCTTTGAAACGGACTGCCCCTTCCGCCCCAAAATGCCGGGTACGCCACTGTCTTTAAACCATATTCCGCGTTTTTATTTATTCCCTTGAGATGAAAATAAGCTACAGAATTTCCTCAGGAATTTGAAAAAAATAGTGTTGACTACTCAAAATGGTGGCTTTAATTGTTATTCAACTTTTTGTAAACAAAATGAATTTTACAACTTACTTGTTGGCTTATATCTTCGCTTCCAAAGGTCGTAGAAAAACGTTTGACCCGTGCATTTCTTCGTTATGGGTTCCCCTATAAGGAAGATATATGCAAAGAACGAATTTTTGATTGTTAATAACATTTTATGACAAGAAACTAAAAAAATTGAATTTCTCGATCCTCGAACTTTGACGTACTGTAGAAACAAATATAAAATCTGCATTTTAACGATATTATGAGCAGTAATACATATTTTTACCCTTAATGAAATGCACTTTGTCCCGTTGCAAAATATTAATAATTTTTTTTTCAATTAATTTATAAAAAAAAAAATTCAAACTGTTATACTAAAAGATCATATTAATATTTTACACTTCTGTTTCGGTAGAAACATTGTATTTGACGTACATTTACATAATCAAAAAGAATATTTCAAAAAAATTTTGATTTGCTACTTTTTTACGCAAAAAATCAATTTTGCAACTTAAACAAATGTAAATATCTCAGTGGATTTTGAATAAAATTTATTGCAACTAACGGTATTTTAATTGTCATAAAAAAATACGAATTTAAGAAAAAAAAATTTGCTCCGATGCTTTGGAGCCGAGATACGAAGATTTCACGTTTTTTGTGATTACGGCGAAATTTGAAAATATTCTTACTTGAAAATTTAACTGAATATACCTAAATATTATTTTAAAATGTTTTCTCAAAGTATTTACAAGTTGTTGCATTTCATTATAAAGCTTTACCGTATCACTCCATTTTAGGGGATGTTTTTGCGTTTTACTAAAAAACTACCTAGGTAACCCATATTTTTGGCTGCGGATTCGGATTCAGCATAAAAAAATACACAAAATCTATGTATTCACGTCTCTGGTACAGAACTTTTTTTTTGTGGGGCTTAATTCGTTTTCTTAGAATTTTTGACGGAAGTGTCACAGTTTCTAAGATATTCATCATTTAAACTAAATACTTCATCTTATAAACGTCCTTATGCCATCTATTATTATTCATTGAGATATTTGCAATGAAACAAAAATATTCTGTTTTTTTCTAGAATATCTTTACAATTTAGGATTCAATTTTTTTATAAAGCAACGATGTAAACGGCCGACAAAATTTGAGCATCTAGATCATACTATATGTTAACGAAAAACAGTATATGGGAATATATTTCTTTAATTACTGACTACTTACATTGACAAAATGACGACGTTTTTATTAAAAAAAAATGTGAAGAAGCAAATTGTTTCTGTCATAACTTTTTGCTTTTTATGCTATAGAAATAGTTAAAAATCATTTGCAAGCCTAATTAGTCTTTCATTTTGGTTGTTAGCATTTTCAACGTAAATGCCATTAGCTTCTAAGATATTTAATATTTAAACTAAATACTTCGTTTTATAAACGTTCGGTCGCCACTTCTATACTTCCAGACCTCCAAAACCATTAATTCTACAAAGTTTAGAAAAAAGAAACGAAATTCATCCTCATTTTAGTAGTTTTCTTTTGTCTCTAGCGTATTTTCGCTCAGTGTAATACCTTTCGAATTACTTGACACAAATAAATTTTAAATACCTATTTCTCAAGGTAAAAATCCCAATTTTCAAGACGTTGTAACTTAAAGACTATAAATTTATTTGAAAAGTGCATAGAGCCTTTTCTTCTCAAAATGCGATTCTCTTTCAGCTCCAATGTTCTTGTTTTTTTTTATAAATTAGCAACCCCCGCATATTATAGAAACTTTTCTTTGATGCATTTACCATTCTGTGGAAAAAAAATTAGCGAAATGTAATTCATATGACATTGTATATTATTTTTCAATTCTCTGGTGTTTCTAGTAATTTGCCAAAGACAAGTTTGTTCCGAAACTTAATTTGCAAATACATGTATTTTCTGATTGTGTGTAATGTTTTGAAATAAATATTATTATTGTTATTATTATTCCGAAGTTAAAGCCTCTAATTACTGTATTATTTGTCTTTCCTTAAGACTCGCTGAAATTTGTTTAGTGAAGTATCCAGTTGCTGATGGAACTAATAATGATCTTCTGTCTCATCTCACCGCTTTCACGCATCCACTGAATATTTTTGACTGAACGTCCAATACAGTTATACACATGTGTTTATTTATTACAAACAAAATCACTTCCCTCACATTTCGTAATTATGTTGCGTACTGCTGTCATATTACATAATGTCTATCAAAAATTGCACGTAGCTTTCTTCAAATTGTAGCAATTGACCATTGATTTGAATGAAACTTATAAATAATATAATAATAACATGATTTTGCTGTATTTTTACGTGATATCGGCTGAAAAGCTAACGTCAAAAATCAAACCTCTCCAAGGTGATGGCAAATTAGAATTACACACCTCATGTTGAGACGAGACACCCGTTAGTATAACGTTTAAAATGTATTTCCGGATATGATACTATTTAGGTTAAACACATTCTGCGAATTGGTGCAGTAGCGTGTTTTGTTATTTTTGCTGTGAGTATTCTACTTTAATGAGTGTACCTAAACGGCTGTATCTATTCCCTTTAGTGAATCGTACATGTATGCGACACTGTAAAATGAAAACTCAGTCGTAATAGATAGTCAAGATTCTTTCATATATAACATATCAAGCGTATCTCAAACAGCATTGAATTTAGTTTTAATCAAAGTGAAGATAATTTGCTTTTTAAAGCTGCTTTAAATTTAATTTGGCTTTAAGCGACGTGCTTTACCTAGTTAAACTTATTAGCTCTACTTATTATGTATAATAAAGGTGTAACTTTATTTATTTGTACACTAAGCTTTATAATTACAAGTTTAATACCATGAAATATACGCTTTAACTATATAGGATTGCCTTGTAAACTGGGAATTTATTCCACTAAGACTCAGATTTGTAAAATTTACTGAACCGTTGATTATATTTTATTTCTTTTAGTGTGTGTTAAGTTGTATTCTAAAAGGCGTAAATTTTGTGATAACTATACTTATCAGTTGAAATTTTTAATTAGAATTTCGTATATAACGTAAAAACAACTTTAGCGATAAATGAAAAACATATATATAAGAAAAATATGAAATAAAATGTATAAAATTTCTTTTATTTTCACTTACTTAATTCTTTCTAATTAAACTCTCAGATGTAGCATCTTGTAGCTTTTAACAGCTCTTTTGCAAAAGAAATGTCACAAAAAGTTTTCTTAATTTCCATTTCAAACAAAATGTAACAATATTAAATATTTTTTGACAAATAATAGTAATTCCTCTTCAGAATTTTATTTTCCAGGTCTAGTTCTAAAAATCTAAGTTAATTAATTATTGTTAGTTAGTATGGAAGACGTGTTTTGGTAAACTATATATTTTAGTTAATTTCTATTTTAGTAAACTGTGCTGTAATCACTACATAATTTTAAACCATAACGAATCACCGATGCTTAATATTTTGGTTTTATCGAATTTACCACACATTCCCGACTACCTAGTGTAAATTACATAACATAAGAAAAAGTTTAAAAAGGTTTCAACAATTTCACCAGGATTTTCATTTATAAAGGCATTTTAGTGACTACTATACTTCAAGAATCATTTAGATATCATGAAAATCAATGATATTTTGCAAAATTCGTCATTCGTCGTTATTTGCAACTTTTAAATAAATAACTTTTTTAGAGAGCTCATTATGGACCAGAATTCATTAAAATTTAATTTGAGTTGTTAATCGCTTATAGAGAAAATATTTTATTTTTTGCCTGCATATTATTTGTTTATTATACTTTGGATATGAAGACATCCATAATGACCACGGGCATAATGAGCGGGCGTTGTGGCCATAACGCTCTATTATATGAGAAAAAAGAAGCAAATGTTATACAACGAAATCATTTATTTTAAAAAAGGAAATGTTATACCACTAAATATTTTTTAAAAATCTCTAAGAAAATTAAAAGTACAATTTTTAAACTTTCCTGAAAAATTATGTGATCCGAAATTTTCCAAGTTTTTCGAAATTTTTTAAGAGAAAACTTGAATCACCTTCCCAAGCATGCCAAAGTACTCCTGACTTTGGCATGCTTCGGAAGATGATTCACCTGAAAATTTATCATGTCGTAACTAAATCTACTATCATAGTAGACACTCTGTTTTTAGAAACAATGCTCTGCTCTATGTATCCTTCTGCTGCAGATGCAGTTTTCCATTTTCCATGCATTCTTAGAGTCTCGAACGATGCACTAGCCCCAAACAAAAGGGTTGCCGAAGTTCTTTTCAAACAATACCCAGTGTATTCATTTGCATTTTCCAATTTTAAGTATTTTGCAATTATTAAAGGCTCACTTCCCAGTGTATTTTTGCCAATAGGTTGAACGATGCATCGACTGCTTCGAAATGCAAGAAAAATCTTTGGTCCCTTATCCCTTTTGGTCTTAATGCTACATATTTCCTGACCAGTTTTAAAACACCTATTTTATCTTCCTCCACAGTAGTAAATCCTTTTGACGCACCAGTTTTAGTTACTGGTATTTTAACGAGAAAACCGTCATTTTTACAAACTCGTTCCTTCTTAGTCCTCCAAAAACACCCATCACCAGAACTGCTTTATATAAAAGATAAACCGCATCCGAAGCTTTATTGATAAAATTTAGAACCTGATCTGCTTCCACTTTGGATTTCTTAGGAACGTATCCTTTAGATTTCATTTTTGAAAACTATATTAGACGAGAAAAATGGGAAATATCAACATTTTCGTTAACTATTAATGTGGAGTTCAGAATAGAATATTTAGTCCACAAAGAATTTGGAGAATATTTTTCGGACTAAAATAAAAAACTCTAACAAAATCTTGAACTAAAATAAAAAACCAAATAACATACCAATTCCTGAAAGTAAGTATTATCTACGTACAAAGCAAAGCAACGAAATAATCATCAAACGTCAAGATCTCAGCAAGTGTTATAGACTACTTGAAAAAGCGTTAAAAGAAAGAGCATTATAGAATAGACTTATAAATAATGAACGAATGTTTCTATGCTCTACTGATGAAAATTAACGAGTTCGAAAAAACTTGTACAATTTTTCTAGAGTACTGCCTATTAATATCGAAAGTAAGATAAAAACTTTAGCCCAAAATGATAGCTCTGTTATGAAACGCATTGGCGATAATGATTTAATAGCTATGGAAATAAAATATTACGGAAATGCTTTTTAAATTCTTGGATGGTATTAAAGAAGGGTACAGATCTTCAGGTTTCTTCAAATGCAGAAACATACAGATTACATTGGGATATTGCTTTATAAACAATTAGGTAAGTTTATTAAACAAAATCAAACAAAAAGGATATTCTGTTTCGTCAATATACAGATCTCGGAGGAAATTGATCAAAGAGACAGATAATTGACAAATTAAAGATGCATTTCAGTGATGACGTTCAAATTATCGAGTCAACAAGGCCTAATAGGTCAGACATATATTGCCCTCAAAATGTTCATCAAAAGATGAAATTCTACATTCATATATAGAGACTTCCAAGGAATATGATAATCCAATATTTAGAGGATATAGCGAATATTCCGTTCTGTATAATATTATTAATAATAATATGGACAATATTCCGGAAGTTGATGCATTCAAAAATTTGTACTTAACTAATTTCAGAAAATATATTCCTGAAGATTTAATTTGGCAAAAATGCAGGTAGAAATGGTGTACTTGTAGAAAAAATGGTATTTCTTGGACAGGATCATGCAGATGCTTGGGACAAAAATCCAGCCTCAATGTAAATGCAGCAGTCGCCTCCTTCTTCTACATATTGAAGGTGATGACGATTGACGAAACCGAAACTGATAGTGATTAGTGATTAGTATTTTAAGTGGCTAGTACCAATTTTTGTACATATTTCTTTAGGAATACAGGGAAAACGGTATCGCGAATATAATAAAATTTTATAAAGAAAGTTGTAAATAATGTCAGGTGTAGACTTAATACAAAGTTTCATCCACATAGACAATAACTAATTGTTTTGCCAATTTTTATTATTAAATTTTTGTGTAAATTACATTGCCTGTGAATTCAAAAATAAAAAGGCTTACACTGTATGCATAAGCATGTTGTTTTCTTTACCTCATAATATTGTTAATTTGTTCCGTTTTATTTACATACTTTTTTGAGATTGTTACAACTTGTAGCGTCAGAATTCAGAATAATATAACTAGAAATACGTACGTTTTGTAATTCGTTATAACACCCTGTCTGTTTTCTTGGTATTTCATTTGAAGTAATATTGTTAAATAAAAAACAATAACAAAAAAGACAATAAAGCTAAAAATGCAAACCACGGTAGTTGTAAGTTACGATCAGTCTTCGCAGAATATAGACAACTGGAGCGCGCGGGCCGTGCGACGTAAGGGAGGGAGATCGACGGTCGGCTGCCGCGATGTAAATAGAACTGTGCATTGTATTACATTTATTAATTTTCCTACGCTATCTTACGCCCAAAAATTCTAAAAGTTATACCGTTGTAAGCGGGATACTCTACTCTACAATATTGTAAGAAAGGTATTTTTTGATTTAAGTGCTCGTTTTCAAAATATCGGTTGTTAAACGCTAAAATTCAATGAAAAATTACAATTTTTTTAGGTTCTCGAAGCGAGATACGGACGTTCAAAGTTTTAAAACTCCATAAGCGTCAATGCTTTTCCTTTTATTAAATATTTTTTTTAGAGCAACCGCTACAGACTTTTTGATAATTTTCACGCCAAAATATTTACTTTATCTGTAACAATTGTTTAGTGTCAATATCTCGAAAATTTTGAATAACGCCATTTTTCCCAGGCCAATTTTTGGCCAACTTTACACATAAACACAATTAATTATAAGGTATTAAATAAGACTGGTCGCAGCTTTTAGTTTCCAGACCCCCACAGGGTGACACCTTTTGCCCAGCCGTGCTCTCTACTAATAGGATTGCCATGTAAACTGGGAATCTATTCCACTAGGACTTCAGATTTGTAAAATTTACTGAACCGTGATTATATTTTATTTCTTTTAGTGTGTGTTAAGTTGTATTCTAAAAGGCGTAAATTTTGTGATAACTATACTTATCAGTTGAAATTTTTACTTATAATTTCGTATATAACGTAAAAACAACTTTAGCGATAAATGAAAAACATATATATATAAGAAAAATATGAAATAAAATGTATAAAATTTCTTTTATTTTCACTTACTTAATTCTTTCTTATTAATCTCTCAGTTGTAGCATCTTGTAGCTTTTAACAGCTCTTTTGCAAAAGAAATGTCACAAAAAGTTTTCTTAATTTCCATTTCAAACATAATGTAACAATGTTAAATATTTTTTGACAAATAATAGTAATTCCTCTTCAGAATTTTATTTTCTAGGTCTAGTTCTAAAAATCTAAGTTAATTAATTATTGTTAGTTAGTATGGAAGACGTGTTTTGGTAAACTATATATTTTAGTTAGTTTCTATTTTAGCAAACTGTGTTGTAATCACTACATAATTTTAAACCATAACGAATCACCGATGCTTAATACTTTGGTTTTATCGAATTTACCACACATTCCCGACTACCTAGTGAAAATTACATAACATAAGAAAAAGTTTAAAAAGGTTTCAACAATTTCACCAGGATTTTCATTTATAAAGGCATTGTAGTGACTACTATACTTCAAGAATCATTTAGATATCATGAAAATCAATGATATTTTGCAAAATTCGTCATTCGTCGTTATTTGCCACTTTTAAATAAATAACTTTTTTAGAGAGCTCATTATGGACCAGAATTCATTAAAATTTAATTTGAGTTGTTAATCGCTTATAGAGAAAATATTTTATTTTTTGCCTGCATATTATTTGTTTATTATACTTTGGATATGAAGACATCCATAATGACCACGGGCATAATGAGCGGGCGTTGTGGCCATAACGCTCTATTATATGAGAAAAAAAAAGCAAATGTTATACAACGAAATCATTTATTTGTAACAATTTTTAAAAAAGGAAATGTTATACCACTAAATATTTTTTTAAAATCTCTAAGAAAATTAAAAGTACAATTTTTAAACTTTCCTGAAAAATTATGTGATCCGAAATTTTCCAAGTTTTTCGAAATTTTTTAAGAGAAAACTTGAATCACCTTCCCAAGCATGCCAAAGTACTCCTGACTTTGGCATGCTTCGGAAGATGATTCACCTGAAAATTTATCATATGTCGTAACTAAATCTACTATCATAGTAGACACTCTGTTTTTAGAAACAATGCTCTGCTCTATGTATCCTTCTGCTGCAGATGCAGTTTTCCATTTCCCATGCATTTTTAGAATCTCGAACGATGCACTAGCCCCAACCAAAAGGGTTGCCGAAGTTCTTCTCAAACAATACCCAGTGTATTCATTTGCATTTTCCAATTTTAAGTATTTTGCAATTATTAAAGGCACACTTCCCAGTGTATGTTTGCCAATAGGTTAAACGATGCATCGACTGTTTTGATATGCAAGAAAAAATCTTTGTTCCCTTATTCATTTTGGTCTTAATGCTACATATTTCCTGACCAGTTTTAAAACAAATATTTTATCTCCCTCCATAGTAGTAAATCCTTTTGACGCACCAGTTTTAGTTACTGGTATTTTAACGAGAAAACCGTCATTTTCACAAACTCATTCCTTCTTAGTCCTCCAAAAACATCCATCACCAGAACTGCCTTATGTAAGAGATAAACCGCATCCGAAGCTTTATTGATAAAATTTAGAACCTGATCTGCTTCTACTTTGGATTTCTTAGGAACGTATCCTTTAGATTTCATTTCTGAAAACCATATTAGACGATGAAATGGGAATATCAACAGTTTCGTTAACTATTAATGTGGAGTTCAGAATAGAATATTTAGTCCACAAAGAATTTGGAGAATATTTTTCGGACTAAAATAAAAAATTCTAACAAAACCTTGAACTAAAATAAAAAGCCAAATAACATATCAATTCCTGAAAGTAAGCCAATAATACGACCTTATTTATGCTAGTTATTTCATTCTTTAATTTCCATTGAATAAATTCTTTGTATTCCGTTTGAATTTGACCGGCAAAAAATTTTCTGTGGCTTTTGCCGCATTGTTTCGGGTATTTTGTGATACATTCATATTATTTTTCCTTTATTTTGTTAAACGTATTATCTACGTACAAAGCAAAGCAACGAAGTAATCATCAAACGTCAAGATCTCAACAAGTGTCATAGACTATTTCAAAAAAGGTTAAAAGAAAGAGCATTATAGAATAGACTTATAAATAATGAATGAATATTTTTATACTCTACTGATGAGAACTAACGAGTGCGAAAAAACTTGTACAATTTTTCTAGAGTTGAAATAGAACGTAATGTTCAATATACAGGTCTCCAAAAAAAATATTGTCTGCTTCAAGGGCTAAACCTATCATGCCTTAAGTATTCTTGTGTACTGAAACCGAATTTTCAATTTGAAAAATTTTCTGCCACGTGGATTTCGAGTAAATCCCGGTTTTTATTGCCAAAAAATCGTATTTTGGCAATAGACATTTTACTCGAAATCTACGCAGCAGAAAAGGTTTTAAATTGAAAATTCGGTTTCAGCACACAAAAATACTTAAGGAATGAAAATCAGAAATTTTTTTTTGTAGACCTGTGCACAAGTCCACAAAAAAAAAATTACTCCAAAGACTAAACCTATCATACCTTAAATATTTTTGTGTGCTGAATCCGAATTTTTGATTTAAAAAATATTCTACCGAGTAAATCCAGGTTTTTACTGTCAAAATACGATTTTTTGGCAATTTTTGGCATTTACTCGAAATCTACGCGGTAGGAAAATTTTTAAATTGAAAATTCGGTGTCAGCACACAAAAATACTTAAGGCATGATGGGTTTAGTCCTTGGAGCAGAATTTTTTTTTTTTGTAATTATTGTGAATGACTAAATTTCAATAAACAATTTAAGTATTTTCAGTATATTTTTTTGCCTTAAAATGCTAGGTATACTATCATGTAATTCAATACTTCGTCAGTATTAGCTAGAAGAATAGTTGTTTCGATTGGTTCTCCAATGATGAGTGTTTTAAAGTATTTTCATAAGTAGAATATTAGCGTGACCAGATTAAGATACCAATATACAGAAAGTAGATAATTTCATATTAAATAAATAAGTGTGAATGACTGAATTTAAATAAATGATTTAAGTACTTTTAAAATATTCTTTTGCTTTAAAATGCCAAGTATCCTCTCATGTAATTCAAAACTTCGTCAGTATTGGCTAGAAGAGAAGTTGTTTTGATTGGTTCTGCAATAATGAGTGTTTTAAAGAATTTACCTAACTAGTATATTAGGCCAGATTAGGGCAACAATATACAGAAAGTAGGTAATTTTATAATAAATAAAAAAGTGCGTAAGTTGTGATTTGCTTAATACCTAAATAATATTCTCTAAAGAAACAGTTATTCCGAAAAAAATAATTAGGAAATGTTAACGGTTAATTAATTACAGCGTTTGAAACAAGTAAAATAAAGAAATAAATAATGCACCTCTATATTAATATGGTCTTTATAACATAATTAATAGTATATTAATATGGTCTTGATAACACAATTAATAATTGCTAGGTATATCCGAAATATATATTTTTAAAATTTTTTATATTTTATAATATTATTTTGTAAATACTTTCCCGATCCTTCTTTTTAAGATATTAGCAATTAAAGTGAGAGCTCAATACTTTTAAATCGTATATTAATACCTCTGTGATGAATTACCTGACACTTACTTATAATAAATAGTAGTTTGATATGTCTAATTTAGATTTTTCTTGAAAATCTTTTGTGCAAATTATGATTAAAACTTTTTTTTAATTTGATTGTCTTAAAACAATTTTTGTTATTTTTTTAACTACATTTATGTACCGAATTGGTGCAATAACTGGATTATATTACACACTTTATTCACATATTTTTGAAGTCGTCTGAAAAATAATAAATAGTTTCTATAAAGTTAATAATGCCTCTTAAGAATTCTTATGATACTTTAACTAGAATTAGTTATCTATTACTTACTGACAAATTACGATCACATCTGTAAATGATAACATAATTGCCATTTTACGGGAATGTTCGATTTGCATCCATTACCCAAAAATAATTTTAACAAGATAAAGGAAGTAATACAAGAAACAACCTAGAAAGTCTTTGTAGACTGTATTGTACGAAAATTAATAGAGTTCAAATAAAAATTCATCAATCTTTTGTCTTTAGAATCCTTTATCTTCAGGATGTAGTAGCTTTCAGGAAATTAATGTATCATTTGAAATGGCGAAATTTTTCTTCTGTTGCCAAATAATATCCAACCAATAAATAAAATTGAATAAGGTCAATTATTTATTGTTATGATTTGTAAAATCATTTATTATCTAGTTTTAAAATTATTACCCAGAAATACACACTGAATTTGATACTAAAGTGTACTGATAATTAACATTAACAATAACTCAATTACACATTATACTCCTCACTGATATATTGAACTATTTTTATTCTTGTTTCACATTCTATAGGATACTCTTCGCATATTTTTGTAAATGATGTTAGTTTTAGCCATCTTTAATTTAATGTTACCAATTTATTTGTTGGTGAAATTCTCGTCAGTATAAAATAAAAAAATCGCTGCTTAAGGAATCAATCACCATCTAAATTTTCTATCCAAGTCACTTGCGAAAAATTGTTTTGATACTATTTGCACTACAGAAGTAGAAATAATTGTTCTTAGAACTTTAATAATATAATATAATATAATATTTGAAATTGTCTACCCATAAAGCGATATGTCACATCGATGGTGGTGGTGGGAGTGGATAATGCAGCAAAAATATTGAATCCTTTAATTCTTACACAGGCACTAAATCACAATTTTATTTTTTTACCTCCTTTAATAATGGGGGTGCTAGTCGGAGTGGCAGGTGTCAAAAATTTTTTTGAGACTTTGGCTTCTCGTGTATATTAAATCCCAATTCTGTGGAATTTTACTTGCTTGCTTTACCCTTCAACGCAAGCAATTTAAATATAATATTGTTTAATATCTCGTTATCATACCAAATTTCAAGTCAATATCTTATACTGTTCCAGAATAATCGCGCACACAAAAAAGTTAGAGACCGACAGACAGGCAAATCTTTTTCCTCAAACTTAAAATCTCGACAATTCATGACATTCTAACAAAAACAAGTTTATTTTTTTTACCATGCATTTCTATTACTTCTACATCATGGAAGTAATAGAAATGTAATCCAGCCTACTTGCGTCTCCAACTCACGACCCTTGGATTTCCAGTCTTTTACATTTTTTATATTTAACATGTCAAAGTATATATTTCACAGATATTTCATTTATGAGCTTTAACAATAATTTTTAATACCACAACGTTACAATCGCATGTCGCGTGAAACGGACGTAGTGACTGGTATTGTGGCATACAGTTACCTTATAAATAATTTGACATCGGTAGTCTGATAAAAAAGCAATCGACCAGGAACTGATGTTTATTGCGTTATAGTACAGTAAATCTGTCATTTGACCCACGAATAATTCCTAGAAGAGACTCTTTTTTTATACTAAAGAGGGGGTTGGCCCCAATGATTACTTCAAGTTTTCCGTAAAAATATCGTATCCTCTACGGCCGCCATGTTGGAAAAATGTCTTTCAAAATAGGTTTCTCTTTATTATCTCCATTCCTGTTAGTTCTACCCTAAAAAACCGCTGCCCAAGGAATCACTAGTTCCTTCCACATCCAGATTCTCTATCCAAGTCGAAAAAACTTTGTATTCATCCCCTTTAATAATGGGGTGGGGGTGGTAATGGGGGTGGCTAATGCCAAAAATTTTTTTGGGACCTTAGCTTCTCTTGTATATACTAAATACCAATTTTTTGGACTCTTACCTGCTTGATTTACTCATTTACACCAAATTTACCCCCCCCAACCCTTCGACGGAACAATATGAAAATATAATCTAGTTCCAGATCTCGTTAAAGTACATATGTGTCAATATCTTAAACGGTTCCAGAGTAAACGTGCGCACAAAAAAAGTTAGAGACCAACAGACAGAAATTTTTCGTTTCATGATATTTTAAGCCTATTTGAACAATAAAAATTTTTAAAAATTTTTTTGTCGTTACTATACTTCCACTGGATGTGGAAGTAATTAAGTTTTACCAATATTATAGAAAATGAAAAAAAGCTACAATTTATCTCTTTTTTTAATATTTTACGGTTTACAGCCGTCGTATGGTGAGAATGTGTGCGTCGCTGCTGATTTTTGCAATTATCATTACGTAGTAATTGGCTATTATCAGTATTGTAGATCCCAAAATTTCCTAAATCTGTTGTTTAAACAATTTTCTTTCACAGTCAATTGTTAAAAAATTTCAGTAGCTCGAAGTTTGAAAAAGATTCCTTAATTTCGGAAAAATGTCTGCTCCGTTGTTGTTATTCATATTTATTATTAATTTTCTATAATGAATAAAACTGGCTTACAATAGTGTTATTTCTTTAAAAGAATGAGTTTTATTCGAATTATTCGAGTTTTCACTGATCTGTCTATGCCACGTAGGGTATGTTGGCGCAATGCGTCCTGAGTAGGTGGTATGTTTTCAATCTGACGGTTTTTGCGCACGAACATGGTGTGCCGTGCGACGTTCACTGAATCTTCTGAACTTGTTCTGTCATACCTGAGTACCACAAATCGTTCTATAGTTGAGAAACAGGAACTTACTGTTGTCAGTTCTGGGGTCTGGGAAAGTGCCTTCAAAGCCGTTGTTACTGCGGGACAGCTAGACCACGTCGTCCAGGCTGTTGGTTTTCCTTTGCCCAGAAAAGAGGACGTTGTGTCACAGCCTGATAGCGCATAAAATGTCATAAGGGCTTCACATTTCTCAACTCCTAAATTATCAGCAATAACAGTTGCATTAATATACCTGGAGAATAAAAGTACCAAAATTATAAAGACATATTATTACTTCACAAGAAATAAAAAACACCGCACTCACCTGAATGATTTCCCTACAGAGAAAGCGATGTCAAGGTGATCGCAATTCAGTTTTTTCGCGAGACTGACTGCCAGTACCACAACGTCTGAGTCTACGGACCTGATCAGCAAATTGTGGCTCCGAGACTGACTCCATGATGGGCGTGCAGGAAGATGCGCGTGTCAGCTTCCTCTTGGTTGCATGGGAATAGTGTTGAAATGTCTATTTCATTGCAGTTGCTTGTGATGCCTTGTCCATTTGTGACTATTACTATTCCTGGAAATCTAATTTTTGGGAGATGTGTAGCTAAGAGTTGAAACAGTTCCTCTTTATTTTGATTTACCGTAAGAAAACCTTTCCAATCCTTCGGGACACGTTTGGTGAGTTCCACACTCCAACGAGTTCCGCCTCCCCCTCTTCTTCCACGTACCTGCCTTTAAACTGTCCGTGTAATATGAATCAAAAACGACATCAACTGGGCGGAACTGCTTGAGGACATATTCTGAAATTTTTTTTACGTAATTTTGGAATGTATCGTCTCCGGTAGGGCTGATCATGTTCACAATGGCCACTCCATCTGGCAAAACAAAATCGTAGCCAAGGACAAAATCATCATCATTTTGCATTTCCTGCTCGTCTGTGGTGCGTTGTGTGGTGCGTAATTTTGCAAAGCAATCCAGTGGTGATGTATTTGGCGAATTTAAGCAGACTGTATGGAAATTATGAGATATTAAAATGACTTACCCTTCATCCGGCGGTAGTTTCTGTCATTCAAATGTGTTTCACTCGATGGGAGAACGGGAATGGAAAAATATGGGGAATCAGGAGGAAGCGAAGACACGTTTAAATTATAAATAATAATATTTAACACTATTTGATAACTGATAAAATAAATATGCGTTGAACTGGTAAACTTACTACTACGAGGTTTTTATTCGATCTGTCCGCCGCGCTCTCTCTGCCTAGTACAAAACATAAGGTTCTTTTTGGGAAACAAAAACTTTAGAGTTATGGATATATTTAACATACAGAGTGTTTTCAAATTAAAATATAATAAAATATAATTTAATATAAACGGCCAAAACATCCTGCCCCCGGGAGATTGAATGTTAATTCAATGCGTAAAAAATAAATCTATACATTCTATAAGCTAAACTAAAACTATACAAACTTCACTTAGAATTTATCATTAACGGGATACCTAAGTAATATACAAATTAACAATTTAGTAAAAAGACAAAACAACAAAAAGAGATAGCTACTAGATTTTACAAACATAATTCAACTATTATGATTGATTAGGGAGTGGACATAATTTTGCTACTGGTCTAGTGTAAGAACTGTTTTTTGTTCGTACCACTGCTACTCTAGAGACACCATCTTTACCAGCACACAATTTTTCAATTATGGCTAACGGCCAATGTAGTGGTGGAACATTATCTACCATAATAATCACTATCATACCTATTTGAGCAGGATTAGTTGGAGTATTCCATTTTTGTCTGGCTTGTAGAGTAGAAAGGTATTCTATATGCCAACGTTTCCAATAGTGTTGCACCATTGAGTCTAATAATTTATAACGATTTAAACGATTAGGAGACTCTGTTGACAAATCTTCTGCAGGGAATGAATTTAATGGGGATCCATATAAAAAATGTGACGGAGTTAAAGCTTCTGGATCCTTTGGATCAGAGCTTAAGGGACACAGAGGTCTAGAATTAAGTAACGCCTCGATTTGGGTAAGTACTGTATTAAATTCTTCGTAACTTAAAATTTGATTTCCAATTACTCTAAAGAGGTGAGCTTTAACAGATTTTATGTTTGCCTCCCAAATTCCGCCAAAGTGGGGGGCCGAAGGAGGATTAAATTTCCAATCAATTTTGTTATTAATAAGTTCTCGAGATAGGGCATCTTTATATTGTTGAGACTGAGTTAGTTGGTAAATTTCATCAAGTCTAGCCCTTCCTCCTACAAAATTAGTTCCTTGATCAGAAAACAAGGTGGTACAATTTCCGCGACGAGATAAAAATCTTTTGAAAGCCGCTAAAAACGAATCTGTAGATAGATTACTGGCAAGTTCTAAGTGAACGGCCTTGGTAGCAAGACAAATAAATAGGCAAACATATGCCTTTTGGCTTTTAACTCCGCGTTTTCTGCCTAATGTTATATAAAAAGCTCCTGTAAAATCCACGCCTGTGGATAAAAATGCCTTTGCTTGATTTACTCTTTCGGAAGGTAAATCTGACATTATGGGATAATTCGGTTTAGGATTTAATCTAAAACAGTAATTGCATTTCCAAATACGTTGGCGAATAATACCACGAGCTGCTAGAATCCAATAATTTTGTTGTAATAATGATTGCAGCAAATGGGCACCGGTATGAGAATATTTTCTATGGTTATAATCAATCAACAAGTTAATAAAAGGATCTGATTTTGGTAAAAGAATCGGATGTTTATGATTAAAATCAATATTTGCATTCGATAATCTTCCACCTACTCTAATTATACGATCCTTGATAAAGGGATTTAATTTTCGTAGAACATGGGATCGCAAAGGTTTGTTTTCTGAAAGAAGTTTGTATTCTTCGGAAAAATGACGTTGTTGCACAGCTCGTATTAATGTGTATTCAGCTTGGTTAAGGTCAGATTTACATATCGTGTGATTTCGAGGTAAAAGTTTGAGAAATCTCAATACATACACGGTAGAATGAAGAAGTTTAGTCCAAGAGGAAAAATATTCTATCAAAATATATAAGGGAGAAATTGTTGGTTTAACTACGAGGTAAACTAAACTTTCATCTTCCGGAATAGTGATTAAATTATCACTAAACGATTTAATAGGCCATTGGGAGGAATCTAAAAACAACCATTCGGGACCAGAAAACCAATAGGGATGCTTTATCAACGAATCAGGGGAAAGCCCTCGAGAAGCACAGTCAGAAACATTCTGTTTACCGGTTACAAAATACCAATGAGAAGAAGGTAGACAGTTTTGAATTTTAGTGACTCTGTTTGAAATAAAATTTTTCCACTTTTTTGGAGAGGAATGGATCCAATTCAGTGTGATCATTGAATCAGACAGAGCGAATATTTGGTCAATAATTTTTCTAGGAGAATAAGTATCTCTAACATGCGATATAAGCTTGGATAGTAGTACAGCTGCACAAAGTTCTAGCCGAGGTAGGGTGACTTTGGACATTGGAGCAACCTTGGATTGTGCATATAGAAAGTTTACACTCACATGGCCAGTAATATCTGTAGATCGAATATAAATTACAGCAGCATATGCTCTTGAATTAGCATCTGCAAATCCAATGATATCTACCGAGGAATTTTCAAAAACTAACAAATGTCTAGGAATTTGTATATTATTCAATAGTTTAAGTTCTTCTTGGAATTTCATCCACAAATTAACCATATCTTTAGGGGCTTCTGTATCCCAGTCGAAATGTAATTCCCATAATTTTTTTATCAACAATTTTACAAAAAGGGTAATTGGTGCTAGGAAACCTAAAGGATCGAAGATGCGTGCTACTAAAGATAACATATTTCTTTTGTTGCAAGGCAACACAGAGATGGAGATTTTAAAACTAAAATTATCAGACGATGGATTCCACTCTAAACCCAAAACCTTTAAACTTTCTTTGTCAAAGGCCATAGGTTGATTTAATTGTAAGAAATCAGGAATGGACCCGTTTAGTGTGACGTCAGATTCTAGGCAACCAACAATACAAGTGTGTGTTGCTAAAGATTTTGAGCCTTATGTACGATACATTTAAGGGTTAAAAATATGGCTGTTGATCAGGGCCTCTAATTTTATTTGGTTAAAACACATATTAATTTAATTGAGTAAATTATATGTAGAACGAATCTAACGTATTTTAAGAATATGGCCTATGAATTGAATTGTCTTAGATATGCCATATAATTGAGTAATAACACAAAATTGTTAACAGCAATTTTTGTCATCCTTAATAGCAAGGTGCATAAGAGCGAAAATATTAACTGTAAATTTCGTTATCCCACTTGTATTGTTGGTTGCATAATATTTGACGTCACTACTAAACGGGTCCATTTGGGATAATAGTTCACTAGAATTTGACATCCATTTTACCATTTGAAATCCGCCATTTTCAAATAATTTTATCAATTGTGTGTGAATTACTATACTATTTTTTACATCGGGTAAACTACAAATTAAGTCGTCCATATATAAGTCTCGATGAACATAGGACACGGCCTGGGGATATTGTGAAGATTCGTCTTCTGCCAACTGTTTTATGGTACGTAGACTTAAATATGGTGATGATTTCACACCAAAGGTGACAGTATTTAATTGATAAATCGAAATAGGTTCACTGGTATCAAATCTCCACAAAATTCTTTGGTACTGCCGATGGGCTTCGACAATATTAATCTGACGATACATTTGCTTGATGTCAGACACCATAGCTATAGGAAATAATCGAAAGTTTAACAATATTGTAGCTACATTGTTCTGCAGCTTCGGGCCTGTGTACAAAATATCATTTAAAGAAAAACCAGAATCGGTTTTCAGGCTAGCATCGAAGACTATTCTACAGGGTGTTGAAACACTTTGTTTGAAAATACAATGGTGGGGTATATAATAGCAAGAAGGCATATTAATTTTGGACTTTGGTACCAAGGACATGTGACCTTGATCTAAATAATCTTGGATAATAGAACAATAGGTGTTTCGAAGTTCCAGATTTTTTTCTAATCGTTTTTCTAAAGAAAACAACCGACTTTGAGATAAGGCAAATGAATCTCCTAGATGAATCGGATCATCTTTAAAGGGGAGAGATACTGTATATCTTCCAACAGAATCTCGACTAACATTTTCAACGAAAAAATTTTCGCAAATGGAATCTTCAGATGTAGGAACAGGTGGGGTAAAGTTTTCTAATTCCCACATTTTTTCAACCAGGGATTCTAAATTTAAAAAACCAATATGTTTGTTCGGAAAAAGGTATTCGAAGAGGAGGGGCAGGACCTATAATTATGTATCCAAGGGTAGTTTGAATAGCAGCAGGTGTTCCAACAGCTCCTGTTACTTTATGCGATCCTAAAATTTGAGTGAACAACGAAGCTCCTAAAATTCCATCAATCGTCCCTGGAATATGGAAGGTAGGATCGGCTAACGGCAAGCAATTCAAATGTTTCAATGAACTTATGTTTATGGGTAATTCTGGTAAGGAATTAGTGACCTTTTCGACTAACAAAACTTCAAGTGGATATTTAATATTTGGATCAAGATTAGACTGAATTATAAGATTAGCTCGACCTTTGAGTGGTTTTATTATATCACCAATCCCTACAATATTGGAGGATATTTTATGGTAAGGCAAACCTAATTTTTTACAGCAGTCATATGTTAAAATATTAGACATAGAACCGCTGTCAATTAAAAATCTAAGATTTTGTTTATTATTCCATTTATCGGAAACTTTAACTATGGCAGTACTCAATAGTACAACTTGGGGTTTATTAAACTCATTATTGTTTATTTTGGTACACAAAGTATGAATGACGTCACTTTTACTGGTGGATGGGACACTATGTTCTAGATTGTTGAAGTTGCTCGGACTATCATTAATACTTGATTTGGTGTCAACATTACGGTTTTGATCATTTTTATGTAATAAAGTATGATGTTTAGCTTTACATTTAATGCAACTAAATTTGGAAGGACATAAAGAAACTTTATGTTTATTCGAAAAACAATTGATACATAAATTGTTCTCCTTTACTAATTTAAATTTTTGCTCCTGAGGAATATCTTTAAAATACCAACAATCTTTTAATAAATGTGCTTCTTTATGACAAGCAAGGCATTTTCGGCTACCATCGTGGGTTAGAAAAGCTTTGGTATTAGTATTTTTTAAGGTGTTACTATTATTTGGGTTATATTGAGCTGAACGAATTTTATCGTGTTTAACCATTACCTTACTCTGTTGGCGTATAAATTTAATTAACTCGTCATAACTAGGCAATTTTTCATTAGAACGTACTAGTTCAAAATTATTGACAGTTTCTTGGGGTAACTTTAACATAGCAATGTGGGTTAAAATATGATCATCTAAATTTTTTAACTGTAATCGTTTTAGGGCCATAACATTTGTATCAAATTTTTCAAGAAAAGTTTGTAAATTACCAGGGTTATTGTTTAAACAACGAAAATTTAACAATCGGTTCAAATACAAATTTAATAAAAATTTTTCATCATGGTATGTGTCCTGCAGAAGTTTCCAAACAATCTCATAATTGTCTGGAATCGCTTCAATAGCATTACACGTTTTTAGAGCTTTACCCTCTAAACTCCCCAACAAAAAATGTAATTTTTCTGCTTTAGAATACTCGGGTTTAACATGAACTAGGTGCTTAAAATTTTCACTAAACAAAGGCCATAATGTTAAATCTTCACCATTAAATTTTACTAATTGAATATTAGGCATTTTTAGTTTGGATGTACTAGAACTATCATTGTTGAGATTACGTGGAGAAATTGGATTATTATATTTTTTAGCAAGATATTCAACATGACTACATAAATCGTCAAAAGCATCAAGCATACCATAATTAGGTGCTTCATCGGGTTTAAGTTCTTGCTTAACTTCAACAATTTGTTGAACAGTTTCTTGATAATCTAACATTGTTTTGGGTAAAGTTATATAACGAATATTAAAATCCTCTAATTTGGCAACATTTTGGCTATCATCTTTTAAAGACTGTCCAGCATCAAAGCAACGCTGAACTCGTCTAAAAAGATTTTCACGTTTAGAAGTTAATCTCTCCAATTTAGATTCGGCACATGATTTTGGCATCTTGAAATTATTTTTTTTTTTTAAATTGGGCAACAAAATAAAATTGAAATAATTGGATTAAACTAGCAAAATTAAATTCTAAAGGTTACTTTTAATAATAATATTAATTTAAACAATATTCTATATTGGAATACACAATATGTATGTTTATGCGTAAAGATGGTGTAGCAGTTTATTTGAAAATTAATTTAACAAAACACGTAAAAATAGTTATATTGGTTTTAGTAGCAAACAAATTAATTAAATCGTGTGAATTCTGTATAGTTTTCGATTATTATTTGCACTAAAAACGTTGAAAATATTAAATTTATAAAAAGTGGTTGTAAATCGGGGTATATATATATATTTTTTTTTTATGAATAAGATTAGAATGCTAAATTTATATGAAATAAAATTTACGTCTCTAAATATGAATAGTTTCTTGTTCTATAATATATCAGGCAAAGTTTTTTACTAGGCAAAAAATCGAAAATTAGGCTTCAATTTTCTTAATTATAATGCAATAAAAGGCAAGTTTATAACACAATTTTAACAAATCAATTACGGAATTAATATTTAGATTCGTAAAATCAAAAAATTATAGGCAAATTTTGTACGAAATTCAACGCATAAATATGGTACTAGGCTATTATCAATTTTCCGACTGAACACTGACACGAAACAATAATCAGCTATTAAATAGGTGTATTACAACAAAAAATTCCTGAAAAGGCCCAATGCGGCTCGTGAGGAACAATAAATGTGATGTATTTGGCGAATTTAAGCAGACTGTATGGAAATTATGAGATATTAAAATGACTTACCCTTCATCCGGCGGTAGTTTCTGTCATTCAAATGTGTTTCACTCGATGGGAGAACGGGAATGGAAAAATATGGGGAATCAGGAGGAAGCGAAGACACGTTTAAATTATAAATAATAATATTTAACACTATTTGATAACTGATAAAATAAATATGCGTTGAACTGGTAAACTTACTACTACGAGGTTTTTATTCGATCTGTCCGCCGCGCTCTCTCTGCCTAGTAAAAAACATAAGGTTTTTTTTGGGAAACAAAAACTTTAGAGTTATGGATATATTTAACATACAGAGTGTTTTCAAATTAAAATATAATAAAATATAATTTAATATAAACGGCCAAAACACCAGTATATCTGATTTTTGGTCTAATCTGATTCGACCGTAATCCGAAAGTGACACTGGATATGCATGATTCTCACGCCTAAAGAAGTCTTCAAGATCGCCTTCACTTGTCATTAATTGCTCATTTTGATTTACGTTGATATAAAGTACTGTCGAAAGACAATACATAACTCCCGTTTTCGTCACAAATAAACATGAATTTACACTTCAGATATATATAAGTGTATGAAATACG
The DNA here is from genome assembly GCA_936432065.2 of Rutpela maculata. Lineage (NCBI taxonomy): Eukaryota > Metazoa > Arthropoda > Insecta > Coleoptera > Cerambycidae > Rutpela > Rutpela maculata. The sequence continues at coordinate 153,122,037 of OW386287.2, forward strand.
CTCTTTAACGAAAAGTATGTTGAATGACTGTCACGTTTAAATATAATATGTAACTTCAGTTTAAACCATAGTCTTCAGTATAAATTTCTTGTGGATTGCATTTAAAACTCGTTGACATGACATTAAATTTATATTATTGCACTTACCTGGAACTGAAGTAGCCATAATTTTTCTCTTCACCCATTTCACAAAGACAATATATACAAGATAATGGATGGCACCACCTTCACAGCGTCAGTACAAAGCAACAGCCCAATAAGGGCAACAATGCCTTCAAACCAGCCGGCACGTCAACAGGCGAAGAGGCGGTAACAACGACCGCGCAATCGAGTCGCGCGGCAGATTTGAATAAATTTAAACATTTTGCTTTCTAAATTTACCATCTTACCGTACTTATTTCGTGTATTTAAGACACATTTACCAAAACTACCGCACAAGCATCATTGCATAAAACGCATTAAAAATTTCTCTCACCTGCCACTTCTTTTCTCAATTTAATTGAAATAAATAGGCAATAAGTAGGCAATAAGTAGGCAATAATAGGCTAACTAAGTACGGGTTTTGAACAACTAAAAATGTATTTTTATTGCAAAAATCGGCAATCTTCATGTCAATTTACTTAGATTATGTGAGAATCCTACATTAATACGGCGAAAACTGCCAGATATAGTTTTTTTGCATTATCGGCGGCCACTTTGAAAAATCGCCGCCACGGCCGCCATTTTGAATTTTCGAGTGGGCTCTAATTTTAAAATTGAAGTATACACTATTATCCACAAATGTACCAAGTTTCATGATTTTTGCTTCAAGTGCACGATTACCTCTGAATTTTGCAATAGCAGCCGGACTATCACGCAAAAATGTGAAAATGTATGCTTCACTGTAGATTATTACAATTACCTATGTCCCCATTGTTCGTAATTAGCTAGTATCAATATTGTAGATTACAAAATTTCCCAAATTTTTTGTTTAACAAATTTTCTTCTACTCAATTGTTTACAAGTTGCAGCAGCTCGAAAGTTTCATATATTTTTTTAAATTTCGAGCTCCTGTAATTTTAAAACAGTTTTCCATGGAAGAAAATCGCTTAAACAAAAATTTTGGAAAATCTGTAATATTGGTAATAACTAATTACTAGATAGGAGCAACGAGGATGGAAATAGTTGCAAAAATGCGCAGCGAAGCACAAATTTTCGCCATTCTGACGGTTGTAAATCATAAAATTTTAAAAATAGAGACAAATAGTTTAAATAAATGATTCTGTAGCTTTTTTGATTTTTTACAATATTGATAAGACCTAATTTTAGGGTAGAACTAACAGGAAAGGAGATAATTAACCTATATTGACTCATTTGTTTCAACATGGCGGCCGTAGCGGGCATGATATTTTTGTGGCAAAACATTGATTAATGATTGTGGTAACCCCCTCCCTACAATATACAAAAAAAAATCCTTGTAGAAGTTATTCACGGTTTTTTTTTCTTTACAGACTGAATTATTAGTCATTCATTTGTCTAAAGACTAAGATAAATTAAACTAATTGTAACATTTGTTATGTGATAAATTATTACATTGTTTTTCAATATAAAGGAAAGTAAACAATACGCAAATGCAACTAACCGCCAAATTGGAAATCACCATTTACGGAATACGTCATTATTTTGTACCAACCAAGAAAATCGGGGATTAATAATTTGCTTATTTATAAGTTGTGCATCGAAGAAACAGCGGTTTGACGACCTTTGTTTTCCCCTATTTGCTCGAAGGTGCGCATGCACTACCCATCTTGAACCATTTTTTATAAAAAAAAAATCTATTGCTACGCTTATTGTTTAACAGTAGAAATATTTTTAAATACATATTCACTTAAAATTATTGCTGTATGACTGCTACTGAGACACATTTTACCGCCCTTGTTTAACAGCTGCAAATAATTAATAAAATTGAAAACTGCCGCTTGCGGTTCATTTATTCAATCAGAAAGCGAGAACGAATAAGTCACAAATTTACCACTTCATGTTGGTTAAATATGAAAAATAAACGAAATACATAAAATCGAAATTTTGATGGCATCAAATTAGAAGCACAGAAGTTAAATTCAGACGACTCAATTGTTATTTCATAGGCTTAACAGAGATTTGTGGATCATACTGTTATTTTTCAATGATGGTGTAACTTGCTTCCCAGTAAGACTGCGAAGGGTCACTTTGACACCACACCAATAGCCGTACTTACGAAACGGTTAGTCGGGCGCCAGTTTCTATTTTAAGTGCAGGAGGGAAACTACTCTCAAAGCCAGTAAAGCAGGGCTAAAGTAACTTCAGTGGAGAAACGAGGATCAAACGGGAAAATTAGACCCTTTCACATATACATCAGTAAAACGTACAATTCCAAATACAACTAATCTTTATTACTACTATTTACAAGTTATAACTTGCTAACTTACTTGCAATACCAGTGCACATCTGACTTCGGTGGTCGAGGCTTTGAAACTATAAACTGTCTCTGCGAACACGTGGCTCGGACGGCTGCTAGGATCAGTTCACTGGTTGCAGAGTGAGGGAATCCACGGATCTTCTGCGTACCGGGCTTGATGACGGTTATGAAAATTTATTAACATGATCTCTTGATCGACTTAGGAAATTTTCTATCACACTTACTTACTTTCTACTGGACAAGTCGTCTTCGGTATGGTGGATGGTCGGGACTGATTTTACGCTTAGGTTTCAACTGCCGGCAATCTTAAATCAAACGGTGGTCGAGTGGGAGAAATGACCAAAAGCGATGCGTAGAAGTAGCCAGTGATTTACGTTCTACTGTAATATTGTCAATACAAAGTATTTCGAATTTGAAAATTTTTTGGTATTTTTATGGAATAATTTTAACTTCTTATGATGACTGACGTCATGGTTGTAAAGTCTTGTTTACATCTATCATGCAGATGGCTGAGCCTGGACTGATTCGAGTTTGGTTCGAAAGCAGACTAGTGCAGTGACAACTGCGTGCGGCTTTTACTACTCGGCGGCTTATATTCTGGGATGATTCTGCCTGTTGCATATATATTATTCGGAAAATACAAAAAGTATTAATCATAGCCTACAGTTTTACAAGGTAAATAGTAAATAATAGCAACATAACAGAATATACAGTTGCAACTATGCTCACTATAAAAATTGGCTTCGTTACAATGGGGAGATATTAACGGATTTCTTGCCATGTTAGGTATAATAGTCTTTCAACGGGGAAGGAAGTAGATTTTTTACTCCAAACGTAAATGAGGCGATTTTGCAAAATTTCAGATCCCTCAAGCATGCGTCAGTTATGTCTGACTGCTCTGAGCGACTTCTCTCACAATATAAATAGATTTTCAATGAAAGGTGTCAAGATTTAACTGTAAAACATTTAGAACTGATATTACTAATATATCTTTTGTAATTGCCAGGGAATAATTCATATACGTTTGTTAGTTTAGTGTTACATCACCCAATGTCTTCGAGGGAGCGTTTATAATGATTTTACTTTATCAACTTTGGATGTTACAGAATTCACTAAAAAAGTACAAGGGAAAATATTGTATCAGCCATGCATGAAAATTGTACTGATATATCATCATCAGTCACTGTTATAGAACCTCTTAAAATCGACCTAAGTCGAGGACAAAATGAAATTTCGACTTAGATAAGAAATTAATGTAAAGGCATTTTTGAGCATAACATACAAGTTTAGAAGGCATCAGAGTTGAAAACTAGCACAAAAGGACTTTTGTATATGTTCATTAAAACGTAAGGCACAACCAGGTGAAAATTCGAAGAAACGCCGAATTTTCACTTAGGAAAATATGTTTTGTCCAGGCCATGGAAGTGGAAGTATATTGCGGTCATGAAAAAATGTAACAAAAATAAAAATATAATTTCTGGTCAAGGGAAAAGAAACAATATACTTTTACGAAATACTTTGAAAATATTTATGGATATTTTTGACTTTTTAATCTCTTCACAAAAGACCATGAAAGTGAAGATACAGTCATTATGGGTATCATTCAAAAGAATGAACATAAAGTTTTAACGAATTTATGTACCAAAAGGGCGAAACCGGCCAATGGGACAAAGGCGCGCAGCATCTATAAGCAATTATTTAGCAAAAATAGTAGAAATGGCCGGTTTCTCGAATAAAATAAATTTGGATTCATCTAGCGGCTCGTAATTTGGACGAGTGAGTTGGATAATCAGTAGAAAGCGATAGTAGAAAAACCAAATACAGGTCTTTTCAAATGAAAAAGTTATAGAGAAAACCGAGTTGTGCAGAAATATGACAAAAAAAAGTTTTGCCAAAAAGTCGCTCGAACGCTCCAAAGTCGTATCAAATCCCCTTTATTGAACCTGTATGGGGACCAGTACGTCGTGAGACTGACGGGAAGTCGTAAACTCATACATGATATAATCAAAAATAAGAACCTTAAAGCTAATCACAAGCAAACAAAAAATTTTTTAAGTAAAATATTTTTATATTATTTTAGCCACAGTAAAAACCCAAATGCTTTCATTAAATTCTGGGAAAATTGTATACATCTCTTGTACCAAATCGATTGTTGACGCACGCTCTCATTTGTATGGTAATATGTAAAAATTCTCTTAAAGATGTGATCGACCTTGCCTTATTTGGGGAGACGATTCTCTTCAAATTATATAATTTATTAGATATGATATCGCATAATTATTTATGCTTATTTTAAACCTAATTAATATATGGTATTCTTTGAACCTTGCATTTTATTGATAATATGACTTGTTGTAAGTCTTTCCCTCGAGAGTTTCCGTTTAAAAGACAGGAATTGAGTAGATTGGGTATCTCACGACCCCACTAGCTTGAAAATCTCAATTAATTGGTTATATTACGGAAGCTCGAGAGGGATTTTTTTTATGAAAATATCTCAGAAATCTTTAGGCATAAAACTCATTACTAATTAGGTCAAAGAGAAAGACCCATTTTTTATTAGAGAGAGAAAAAAACTATTTTTATTAGAGCGAGGGAGCGCCGTTAATAATCTACGGTAGTGCAGCCTTGGCCTATTACTTTTTCTATCTCGAACCCGCTTGGGAGTGGAAGAACAGGGGAGAAAGCAACTGGCGACCTTAATAAATAAATTGGTGTCACGTCACTCAGACCACGACCGGCTTTAATGTGAACAGGCCGGAATGTACGATGTGGCAACGCTGCAATCTTAAACTCTGTCAGTCCTATTAATAATCTATGTAATGAAGGAAAAAATAGTGTAAATATTTCGTGCAAAGACGAGATTACCTTCGCCCTCCGTTTTCGAGGGTGCTGAACACGATGGAAGTGGTGAAAGAAGTTTTTGACCGCCGCAACCCCCTGAAACGGACAAAAACCATCCCTTTTAACCCTTTATGTTTTTATATATAAACTGGTCTGGGGAGTGATTTATCGACGGGTTATACTTGAAATTACATGGAAGAGGGTTATTCAAAGAACTACATGAAAATATTTTTATGACAAAATAAATTATTTGCTTACAATTAATTTATAAAAACCTATGTCGTTAACAAACAGCATAACAATCCTCATATTCCTCAAAATGCACATCGCACATGATCTCTTCTCCTTCATCATCGCCCCAGCGATAACTGGTGGATGAGGGTAAGTTTCCGTTACACGGGGCACTGCACCAGGCACTGACATAAACTTTTCCATTTCTCTCCTTCCACACACCATAAGCATCTTTGTATCGTTCAGATTTGGATATTGCACTGTCAGAAAAATGTTTTATGCATACCACTGAATTTTTGCTGCCAATTTTTCCTAGAAATACTCTTTAGCCACTGTTTTCTCAGATCTGTCTGGTTCTTTGGGAAATCTAAAGGCTCGGACATAACCTTCAGATGAAGAACTGTAATTGCTTGTACAGCCAGTTACACAATATTTATCCGGCATGTTATTGTTTTCAGACCCCAGACCTAGAATTAATTAAAATTATTTTATTGGTTTTGGTAGTAAAAGTGAATTGAACTAAAAATATAGCTTACATAAAAAGTAAATAACGTAATTTGACGCACAAAAAGTGATTTCAGGTGCGAGCGGTGCGACAGATACCCATATAATTAATTAAAATGATAACTACCTAACAGAGAGGCACTTTTTATGTATTATAATGCCAATTTATTCGTGACAGATTACTGCACAACAATTTAGTTTTGCCAAGAACGGGAACTGAAGCACACGTTGCCACATTTCCATATACTGGCCTGTTCACATTAAAGCCGGTCATGCTCAGACGCATGGCAATAAGTTCTTCTAGATCATCACATAGAGCCAATCTTGGTTTTAATGTCATTTATCGCTACCTCCCGATTTATGGTTATGTGTAAGACTAGCTCATGTAACTCGTTATTTGAGCTCAACTTTCGCTCTTTCACCCAACATGTGTTAATTATTTAATTATTTTTTTTATGTCAAATATAAAAAAAATGTGCGAATGAAGCTCTTTATTATTATTATTATTAATTTTAAAAATTTCTTTCATTTTTCCAGCCTACTCGCTACTTCATAGTTGTGATGATGTGTCCTCTAACCTTTTTTAGAAGATACCAGTCACACTAGTGAAAACCGTATTCAAATCAGATCAGTTGGATGAAGTTGGCTTCGAAGTCGTAGTTTTTCTTCATTTTTGCTCATATTTTAGTTTCAACTTTATGGATTTATTAATTTCAATGTACAATCTTAATGCTGCGTATTCTACTTGCCTTTCTTTGAGTTACATGCACACATCTTTAAGATTCAGGGTCAGAAATGAATGAAAAGTCGACTTTCACTTTAACATTTGAGTATGGAACCGAGGCTATATTTTAAACATTTTATGATTTTGTCGACTATCCTTGTAATTGATTTTTGTTGACTAATAATATCTAATACCTAATTTATATTTTCCCCTAATTTGACAAATACACAATCAATACCAATTTGTTCGACTACATGGCTACAAAACAACCAAAATACCAAACAGAGGTAAATGGAAATGGCAAGTGTATGATGAGATACGCGTATGAAACATTCTCACATATTTATGGCCATTGAGCTTCAGCGATAAACGAAATTATTATATGCCCCTGCAACATATCACTGTATTTTTCCAGCCGTCCGTTGATTCGTGAAACTGGAATATTATAAAGATTTATTGTGGTGCCATATAATACTTTAATTTATCACTCGCACACAGTTAGCGAAAAATTCTCATCGCTTCATTTTTCTATTGCGTAGATCTTTACGAGGGGCAGATATATTTTATAATTAGTTCTATAGTCGAGAAAAATTAAGTTTTATATTCGACAAAATTCATAAAGTTTTGAAACTTGGCACAAATATTAGGAAATGTACCAGAGTCACAATAAAAGGAAGTTCCCACATCTACCGTGGTTGCATTATTCCTTAAAATTGCTAGAACCATATTAGTCTAGGAAATAGCGTGCAAATTCGACGACGAATGGTTACCCTCTGCCAGTCGGTAATCAAAGAGACCATATAAGTACAAAATTTTTTTCTCTCTGGAACTTTTAGGTATGGTGGGGGGATAGGGAGGGGGGGGCATTTATTTTTAAATCGAATGATTATCGATTTCTGTCCGCATAGTTAGTATATGTACTCCACATACCTCAATTACGTTGGCAGATGAAACTTCCGGTCGGCGCGCGCGTTAACCGGAAATAGAAACTAAAAATGTTTTTAGGATGTTTCGCCTGCCAGCGTAATTGAGGTATGTGAGGTACATATACTAATTACCTATGCGGACAGATATCGATAATCATTCGATTAAAAAATAAATGCCCCCCTCCCTATCCCCCCACCATACCAAAAAGTTCCAGAGAGAAAAAAAAATTGTACTTATATGGTCTCTTCGATTACCGACTGGCAGACAGTAACCATTCGTCGTCGAATTTGCACGCTATTTCCTAGATTATGTATTTGATTTAGCCCGTTTATAGCCCGTTTTTCTGCTAAACCGTTCAATATTTGGCAAAAATATTCCCATTAAAAAATATTCTTCATAAAACTTTAGAGAAACATATTTTATTCGTTTTTTTCGAGGAATAAATAGTACTCTCGCAAACATGGTGCAATGGTATGGGTGAGTCAAAGCGCCTCACTTAATACATACCAACGCGCATTTTGCAAATGACTCGGAAACTACTAATTTTATACAAAAAATCCAGAAGACGCAATCAGTAGAACAGGGAATGGGGTACGGAATACGTTTCCTCTGTTAAAAATTGAGAGAGAAAATTGAATCAGAGTTACCATTACTGCGGTTGGTGCTGCTGAAATGTCATTAGACCGAAACAGCTGCCATTGTGGGGCAAGATATCGATATGTTAGCTGTTCTCGTCGCTCTTTCTTCTTATGGCAAGCATGACATTTTTGAAACAACAGGGGAACAACAAAAAAAGTATTTACCGCCCTCGCTATTTGCAGTCGCCAACACTTTTGAGAAACTACAACGAAACAACGCTATTTTCCGACACTATTGCGGTTGCGACGCTATTTTGAGAGCTATTTATTTTCGCTTTATACCAATCTCTTTTCGCAGAAAAAAACCTTGATAACTACAGATTTCTGGCCTTCAACAAACTTGTTGTTGAAAAGGACTGTGTAGTTGGCACACTGTACTACCGCAGACTTCTCCTGCTGCACGCCAGCAGGGCCGTGGAGAGAAAATACGAGGAGGGAGAAATCCGAAAAAAATATTTTCAACATTTTACCAAATTCAGGCATGGGATAACAATTCGTTAGATGCTGTAAAGTGGGGATAGAAGAAATTGGTAACATTTTAATATCGATTCCTCTAACAAAAGCACCAACCCCATAATCTGTTCTCACCCTCATTTTACGCAGCTGCAAATTAAGATGCGGAACCAGATGTGGGCGTGCAAAAGCTAGCCTACGTTGTTCAATAATGTGCTACCACTGCCATGTATAGTCAGGCCTGCCTGATTGTTGAAAGTGTAGAGATACTGCCGAAGACGATAATAGCATTGACGTTGTCGACATACCATACAATGCCTTCAGTGGACTAGGTCTGCAGGGAAAACTACTTAAATAAAAAAATGTGCCAAGAACTATACCTCAAGGGTGGTGTGGAAAGAGAGTTTTCTTAAAAATATTATAAATCGAGCAGAAGGACCTCGATCATTAGCCTATTGAATTGTGATTCAATAAAGTGCTTTTATTATTATATAATCGGGTAAAACATTTAAGGAATAAAATCGTAATAGATTTATCTATTCCCTATTTCCCCCCCATTTAAAATTTTGTGTAAAATTACGAGCTTCCTAGTATTCTGCAGTCAAAACTCGCCATAGGTATGTATTAACTGGAGCACGCTGACTACTTTTATCTCTGCGCTGCATCTGTGAAAGTACTATTCATTCACGGAAAAAAAATTATTAGAACATTTTTTATAGAAAATTTTACAACGAACATTTTCATATAGAAATATCTTTAACAAAAATGGGAATGATGTTTGTAGTCAGCCTACCAAAGAACTGTAGTTTTCAAGGTCCACCACGTGGACAACCAGTACGATTTTGGACAACTTACTATGGGGTGTTTGTTACCGTAAGTCTCCTTGACTTTCACGAGTCGGGGAGCTTGTTTATTGTGAGTTTCCTTGCCTCTCACAATTCGAGGTGACTTCTTTGCGTAAGTCCTCTGACCTTTCATAAATCAGGTTACTCTATATTGGTGAGACATTTCTTAGTCTTCATTGCTATCGTCCTCAATTACAGGAATATTATAATTCCGAGTAAAAATATCGCTGAGAATTTCAACTGGCTTCAAAACTTTCGACAAATACCTTGCATGAGACAGACAATACAATTGCGCCAACGGAAACAGAGCTGTTGGCTGCTACTCGCACGTTGCTACAATTGTATACTATCTGTCCCACGTCAGGTATTTGTCGAAAGTTCTGAAGCCAGCTGAAATTCTCAGCGACATTTTTACTCAGAATAATATTATTCCAGTAATTAAGGATGATAGCAATGAAGACTAAGAGAAGTCTCATCATAGAGTAACCTGATTAGTAAAAAGGGACTCACGCAAAAAAGTCACCCCGAATTGTGAGAGGCAAGCGCCCCAACTAGTATGGGGCAAGGGAACTTACAATAAACAGGCACCTTGTTTAGTGAGAGGCACTGTAACCTCCTCGTAGTGGACTTTGAAAACTATAGTTATTTCATAGGCTGACTACAGCGTTATCATTGCAAAATTTTCAGATATTCAAACTAGATTTTGTTTGACTCAACAGTTGACGTCACAGAATTTGAAAATATCTACACCACACTTCTGGAAGTTTGATACTGATTTGATGTGTAATGGCCGCCAATGACCGTAGTAGTAATGAACCGCACCGCCGCAGTATGCCCATGATTATCAATTTTGAATACATTCTACCCTTCCGGTCGCTTTGAAAATTGGATATGTTTTAAAGGGGCATATAAACATGTATTTAAAAATGATGGATGTGCCTCGAAAACATTCCCTACAATTTTTTTTATTTTGAAAAAAATTTGTCACCACTTCTTTCCGACAAATGGACTCAATAATTTTCTCCTACGTTTGTGCCATCAAAAGCCATGACATATATTTTTTTCATGAAAATCGATTTATCTGTTCTTGAGAAAAATAATGTTTCCTGCTATCAACTTGTGCTGAAAATCTCGACCCGATTGGTGCTGGGCAGCTAACACATGCTTATCCTGCTTTGCCTTTTGACTGCGTCACTTCTAATTGTTTAGGAATTACAGTTGAATAAGCAATGAAACAATTTTTCCATTCAGGTCGGATTCTAACACTAAAGCTACAATTTTTAGAGCCAGGGCATTCCTTATTTCCCCCAGCATAGGAGAACCAATATTAAAGTGTTTGTGCATGAGGATCACAAGACCAGGGCAGGAGGCTAAGATGTAGATGAAAGTTTCCTTCACTTCGCCACAAAATCTACAGGAGGTAATAAATTACTTCTAAAGAGTCTCAAGTTCACAATGACGTCACAAAAACAAAAAGTCCTTTTAAGCCTTGACCCGGCTCAATATATAGAAAAAATAATAATAAAAGTGCCCCTCGCTCCCGCTTGTCTTATTTGGCGCACCTCCAGCTGGAGAAAATTCCCAAGCCCGTATGTCAAAAAACAAAAAAAAGCCATCACGATACACAACTAGAAAGCAATTTACAACAGCTTCAAACAACTGATCTTCAGGTAATGGAATTCGAACCTCCCACCTGAAATGGCAAATTACTGCTACAGTCCCAAGTCTATAATAACATAACGAAAAGGAAGTCCTTATAACTCGTGAACGGCGCAAGATATCAAAAAGATAATCACGTAAAATCATCCTCGCCTGCCCCTATCTTGTTCGGGGCACCTCTACCAATGGAAAAAGTCTCGAGTTCGTATGTCAAAAAATAAAGAACTCTCTACTAGGAGTATTCTTTCATATTTGACAAGAAACCTCGAATTTCTAATATTTAAAATAATTCAACTTATCAACTTTTATTATTATGCCGCCACAAATAAATAGTTCTGGTGTCCTAAATATTGTATCGTGTATAAGTTTTTTCATCATCATGTTGACAAGGTATCAAGTACCTCATCTAATACTCAGTAGGCTACTGAGACAATCCCAAACTCGCTAATAGTCTAGGTTCAATTTTCTAAAAAGCCTTCGGAAATCACTCTTAGGGCCAGTTGTACGAACTAAGTTGAGCCAAGTTTAGCTTGAACCAAGATCAAAATCCATGGTTACGATTATTGTAACAATCGTAACCTTGGCTTTTGATCTTGATTCAAGCTGAACTTGGCTCAACTTGGTTCGAACAACTTGCCTTTAGAAGCAAATCATATTACTTTTTTCCAACCTATGTTTTTAGAGTAACTCGACCCCGCTGATTCCGGTTGGCATCTCGAATGGTGGATTGAACCACCCCAAAACCACCCCTAAAAGTAAATTTTTTCAGTTTATCCACAATATCTTCGTAAGAAGTGAATTGAGAGGAAAATGTCAAGAGAGTTTAAATGTAGCTTATAAATTTTTTTTTAAAATGATGTATACAAAGTTATAATTCCACTAGCTCATTAGCGTGTAATGGGGGTCAAAAAAAACACAAAATAGTTCATCATATGTTCAGAAGGATATTTCTTCACATTATGTGTAAAATATAATAATAATAATAATAATTTTATTTATCTCTGATTGCCACAATAAAGTAGATAAGGAAAGTCAGAAATTCATATAAAATTTGTAAAATACAGTTAAATAGAGACAATACATATAATATATAATACTACAGAATGTAAAAAAAAACTTCTGGAGATACATTTTTAGATTTTATAATCTTTATTTATTTATTCTTTTTTGAATGATGAAGATGCGATCGATCTCAGTTGCTTCTCCCCATGATGTTATATTGTAGGCGATAGCAGAATGTACATAAGCATAATAGATACTTAAAAGTGCCTCTTCGTTTAATGTTTGTTTTAATGTGACAATGGAAAAATACGACTTACTTAACTTAGTGCAAACATTATGTATGTGATTGTTCCATACTTATCTACATTGTGTGGAGACATGTGGAGACTTACTCCACATACAATTATTTTATTACACTTACTGCTAGCAGTTCTAATTATTTATCCGAGACGCTCAAGAAATGCATCAAAATCGCTGCTTGGTGGTCTATGTATTGTGACAATACCTCATTATCAAAAGTTATGGCAACACATTCAGTACACCGCTCCCATGACATTTTATTGATTGCATTAACCACCCTACATCTTGATTCCAACTTATCTACATTATAAATCACCACCCCCCCATGTGTTTGTCAAAAACTGATATGACTTCCTCCAGGGAATGATTTTAGAAGGAGTTTTTAAAAATCAAGCTCGACGCCCATGACATTTCTGACCTTACAGGTAATGAAAATCTAAATATATTTTACATAACGCAAAGTAATATCCTTCTGAACAACTGTGATGAACTATTTTGTTATTTTTTTGAAATATGTCTCATATTTGACCCCCATTGCACGCCAATAAGCTAGTGGAATTATAACTTTATATACATCATTTTAAAGAAAATTTTATAAGCTACATTTAAACTCTCTTGGCATTTTCCTCTCAATTCACTTCTTACGAAGATATTCTCGATAAATTGAAAAAAATGTACCTTTAGGTGTGGTTTGGGGGTGGTTCAACCCCGAATTCGAGATGCCAACCGAAATTTTCGGAATCAGCGGAGTCGAGTTACTCTAAAAATCTGGGTTGGCAAAAGTAATATGATTTGCTTCTAAACATTCGAATTTGAAGAAATAAACTATACTATACTATAATACTATACTATAATTAAGAAGGGTTATAATCCCTACAGCAGTACACGTGACAACTCTCGGACCGTTGAACTACCAGAAAGGCGGTGGGATTGTAGAAAAACGCACTACCGGGCGTCAAAATGACGGGACACCAATTTATTTCTCAGGGGGCGCCAGTCGCGTGCTACCCCGTTCTTCTACCTCCCAGGCGGGTTCGAGATAAAATGCACTTCGATAGCCGAATAATGGACCAAGGCTGCACTACCTCAGATCTTTAACGTCGCTCTCTCTGGCCATGAATTCCTGGATTTAGGTTTTTGTACCTTTTGAAAAGCTAAATTTATGCATAAAAAAATCCCAATCGGAGAATTTCTCTCCGGTGGAATCAATTTTTGTCGTGCTGATCACGTTTTTGTCTGCTAATAACGGACTCTACACCCGAGGATTTCTGAGAAAAACGCATAAAAAAATCCCTATCGAACCTTCGTACAACAACTAGAAGGTCGAGTGTGGTGCAGTAACTCGACACATCCGGTTTTCGGTACGAAAATTACAGGGATTATAGACTAGCAACAAGTCTCAAGATCAATTAAGATGCAATAGTTGAAAATATCCGTTTATTTAACAGATATGGTTATACAAAAAAGAGGTTATAGCAAAATTCTTATTGTAAGAATCCCGCCTTCCCCAATTGAGACAAACGGATTTCAAACCATACAAGCGAGAGCGCTCACGCTAACGATCGATTAGGTAGAAAAGATTCGAGCATACCTTCTCAGAATCAAAATGCGAGCTTTTAGAGAAGTCTCAAACTCTTGTAATTTTAATAATGACGGCTGACTGATTTTAACTTAAAAAAGGTTTACTAAATGAATTTAGTTTCGCTAGAGACTACTTAGCTTTAATGTACTTGTGTCGTGGCAGTTCACGTACTCAAACATATTCATGAGGACTTATGACTGCATAAGTTTGTTTGGCGTTCGATTAGTCCACAACTTACTTGCCCCCATGCAGTTGTTCAATATTAGCAAAATTACAACGCCCACCTCCGAGTGACTTTTAGGCAAAATTGAATTTTTGGTTTTTTATGCACAAGGCGTTTTCCTCTATAACTTTATTATTTGGAAAGCCCTGCTATTGGTTTTCCTACCATCTCTTTGTATGGACTACTCAACGCGCTCGACCAAATTGCGAGCCGCTGAGTGATTCCAAACTCTTTCTATGCGAGAAACCGGCCTTGTGCATATGCATTGATTTTTATCAAATTTTGCTTACGCTACGCCGCTTTTGTCAAAATTGTCGGTTTCGCCTCTTAGATGCATTGCATCGTTAAAATTTTATGCTCATACTTTAGAACAGGACATTCAATGACCGTACCTCATTGGTCAATGTCTTTGGTGGAGCAATAAAAATGGAAAATATTTCAATATTTTTTAAAGTACATTTTTGGAGTACCTTTTAAACTGGCTTCGGGGTACCTTTGAAAAATTAATATTTTTGGCGTACTTTTGATAAATTGATTTTCAAGTCCAATTTCAATGCAGTTTTGAAAAATTTATCTGCAAGTGAAATTTTGGCATAAGTACTTTGTGATAAATCAATTTTCAAGCCAAATTTCAACGCAGTTTTGAAAAATTAATCTGCAAGTGAAATTTTGGCGTACTTTTGACAAATCAATTTTCAAGCCAAATTTCGACGCAGTTTTGATAAAATAATCTGCAAGTCAAATCTCGGCGTACTTTTAAAAAATATTATTATTCTTTCTAAGTTCAACTTTGTTGCACCTCTGAAAAAGTATATTATTCTTAAATCCTTGTTATTATATACTTTCGCTCTCATATCCTGAACTAAAATATATTTTCCTAAGTGAAAATTCGGTGTTTCTTCGAATTTTCATCTGGTAATTTCTAACGCCTTATAGAACTCATAACGGTCCTTATGGACTGTGCCTCTGCAGATACTTAAAAATGTCCTTAAATGAAATTTTTGCTTAAGTTGAATTTTGATTATGTCTTTGATTTAGGTCGATTCTGGAGGGTTCTGCAACAGGATCACCCAGGATGTAAAGTTGGTGGCGAGGACCGTGGTTTGGAGTCCACGCTGCATTGTATATCTCCAGGTGTAGAGCCCGCAATAGGTCTCTTGCACAAAATATAATTTTAGCATTTTTAGAATATTTACTAAATGAGAAACAGTGCATAAATGATTTTTTCTTATTTTTTTCTTTTATAGACGGTATTCGACATTAAAGTTTGAATAAATCCGTTAGGCGCGCAAATAACGTATCACGTCATATGTCAGAAGACGCACAGCGCAACCGTACATTTTAAATTAATTCTATTCATGGACGTTGCCCTTGTAATAACTTGATAGTGGAGCGAAATAGACCATAACAATCTCTCCGTTCTCGAGAAAAAAAAATCAGTGTAGCACCAGAGAGTGTAGTTTTTAAAAACTGAAAATTTCTACATAAGAAATGGCTATTTACTATATTTTTTTGTGGTACAGATATTTTTTATTTCGAAAAAAATTGAGAAATTGGTCGATTATAAAAATCGTGTTTTTTAACATTTACACTGCCATATTTTCAAATCTAATTGACGTATCGATTTTTTTAAATTCAAGTACACAAATAAGCGCTTCCAATGGTCTTTTTGTTTCTATTGATTATTGTTTATTATTTTCTTTAAATAACAATGAACTTATTGCTCGACTATTACTTCCCTAAAAATGTACTCGTAATTTTGACTAAGCGACAAACTTTTTTATTTTTGAAAATTTTCATATACAGGGTGTAATCATTTTCATGTCATTAAAAAAAAGTGGTGGTGGGGAACGACTAGACAAACAAAAAACCTTTATGACTTTTTCCTCTAGGGGCACTTTGAAAAAAACAATTTGAATATTAGGGTAGGAAACATTTGAGAACCACTGCCTTTCTGGGTCAATGGATGTGTAATAGTTCCCAATTATACTACTTTTAAATTGTCATAAAAAAGTGCAAAGATTACCGACCGACTCGTTCTCGGCGGCCCGCGGTTCAAAGCAAAGAAGGACGGCACCTTTGATGATCGCCTCAACCAAACCAATTATAAAAATGTAAACAATTCTTTATCTCTTTTTGCAGAACTGCAAAAGCACATGATCGGCGTAGAAGTTAAACACAGTATTTCTTTCTTTACATGTGTGTCTTTTTAATTTAGAACAAAATAATGGAGCTTTTATTGTTGTTTATAATTTATCAGATTTAAATGTGGTTTATTAACATTTGTAGCCTAAATAATTGTTTTGGGTTAAAAGCTTAAAAAATGAATAATTATTGCATGACATTGGGAAATAAAGAGTTAGACGTCTGAGATACGATAAGGAAAAAACTGATTTATTTAACGAATTGCCGATCAGGTATCGAAAATTAAAATTATTCGATAAATCTAGAACTTACCAATAAAGCTGATTTATATATATTGTTCGAAATGGCTTTCATTTGCATCAATACACTTTTCGGCACGTCGAACTAAGGACATACGCACTCCATTCAACACATTTGGTAAATTAGGATCATTTTTTATGGTTTCTATGCACATTAAAATACCACACTAAACTATTAACTAACGTTGTCAATAAAGAAAATAAAAATAAAAACTTGGTCCTAAATCCAAAAAGCAAGACAAAAAGAACGAACAAGTAGTGTCTGTACGTAATCAAGAACTTACGACTTGAACGGTAAGTCAATAAAATGACGTGTGTACTTAACGAAGTGCCCACTGAAACTAAAATACCGCACCGCTAAAGACCTTACCTTACCCACTTTTGAAAAACCATACAAAAATGTGATTATCAACTTGTGCCTTCGCCGACGCGCGGTCTCTAACACAGGAGCGCGACACTTTGCAAAAGAGCCGTATTAACGTATTTGATGGTTAGAGGAGCCGACATACGCGAAGATAAAAGCTTATCCCAATATTCCAGCAGTTCTCAACAATTCTATTGAAAATTTTCGAAATTTTTGTTTATTTTATTTTCTAAAACTATGGGTTTTAGACCCCATGTTATATAAGGTTTTTTTGTTCGTTAAGTCGTTCCCCACCATCAGTTTTTTTTAATGACATGAATCTGATTACACCCTGTATATGCAGCAAGGCGATTGAAGCTAAGGAGATTTTTTTGAAAAAATAAAACTTCATCTAGGACTTATAGTTTTTTATTTATGAATATTTTTGTGACACACTAGCATATGGCAGGTGTACGGTGTAAATTATCCGACTGACCTTTGAAATAACATTTTTCAGGTATGTTTAAAATAATTTGAACCCTTTGAAATATGGCACAATTCACAGACCGAATACAACTAAATAATTTTAGGAAGTAATCGCAAATATGTTCTAATCATTACACGCATGCACGCGCATAGATATATCTAGTGACAAATGACGTCAACTCTAATATGAGTGTGTTTTCAGATATGCCCCTTCTACCGGATATAAGTCGGTTATTTAAATAATTTCCAGATAGAAATTATGAAAACAGATTTGATAATTGCTAATGTTTGGTAACACTATATTAAAATTTACAAATTAATTTAAAATATACGCCACATGAAAGAGGCCTATTTCGCTTAGTTGCTTAATAAAAAGTAGTACTATTCGATATTCACTATCCATATCTAATATTAGAAAAATTAGACGGATTCTTTGTACTCCTTTCCATTGCATATATATGAAGAAAAATGGCATCTTCATATAAGGTAAAATAGTTGATGCACAGAAACTGGCAGTCAGCAGATCGGCAGACCAAACAATATAAAAAAACCGCTGCCCAAAGAATCACTACTTCCACATCCAGATTTTCTATCCAAGTCACTCACAACGAAAAAATTTTGTATGTGGAAATAATTGTTCATGGAACTTTAATAACATAATGTTTGGAATCCTTTACTCCAAAAACCCATAAAACGATAACCCACATCGGTAGTGGGGTGGGGGTGGTAATAGGGTGGATGAAGTAAAAAAATATTTTTGAAAATAAATTTTGAGGTTTCTGGTTCTAGTACACTAAATCACAATTTTTTTTCATCCCCTTTAATAATGAGTTGGGGGTGGTAATGGGGGTGGCTAATGCCAAATTTTTTTTAAGACCTTAGCTTTTCGTGTATATACTAAATACCAATTTTATGGATTCTTACCTGCTTGATTTACCTATTTACCCCAAATTTACTCCCCAACCCTTCGACGGAACAAGATCTCATTAAAGTACATAAGTGTATCAAATTTCAAGTCAATATCTTAAACGGTTCCAGAATAAACGTGCGCACAAAAAAGTTACAGACAGACAGACCGACAGGCAGAAATTTTTTTTCGCTCAAACTTAAAATCTCGACGTTTCCATGACATTTAAGCCTATTTGAACAATAAAAATTTTTAAAAATTTACTATACTTCCACTGGATGTGGAAGTAATGTTTGATCTGGACTATATGTTGGATTTATTCGTGTACTTGAGACGTAAGTTAT
The DNA here is from genome assembly GCA_936432065.2 of Rutpela maculata. Taxonomy (NCBI): domain Eukaryota; kingdom Metazoa; phylum Arthropoda; class Insecta; order Coleoptera; family Cerambycidae; genus Rutpela; species Rutpela maculata. Next base: position 153,140,926 of record OW386287.2, read on the forward strand.
GCCCAATGAGAGAGGCTCTTAGTCTATTCAGACAGCGTAGCCCTCCAAGGTGAGGCTTCATAAACCAATTTTTTTCGGCTTTACCAGTCACCTTGTATCCCAACAGATTCTGTACGAGTACCTTATGACATAATTAATGGTCAGTAGGTAGTCAAAAAGAAAAAAACATTTTCCTTCATTACGAAAAATTCTCCAGTTAGACCAACTTTTTTTTGGGTTACTAAAGGTGTTCTTTTGCTTTAAAGTGGTTTCTTTCTTGTATTCGATGACGTAAGCTTTTTTACAGTCATCGTCCGGTCTATTAACAAAGCCTGTACGTTCGAAACATGAATAAAATTACGATACTATAGAATTCCGAGATATGCAGATTTTATTCAATCTGCACTTTCACAATGCATAACTTCGCAAAATACATACAAATAATCCAGACTATTTTTCTAGAGAAGTTACAGTTTAACGAGTAAGTCGCAACTGTATATTTACGGATCATTTAGTTTGATAGATTCTGTTTTATGTTTGTTAAAAGTATGACTGAAATATACCAACCGCAAACCAATTTTTATTTACTTTGTATTTAGCATGAAAATATTTGTTTTCCCTAGAAAGTACAATTCAATTTCCGTGAATATCCCAACAGGGAGTCGCCTTCATATTATCGATTTTCACTTCCACCCACTGCACTGTGGCAAGGGTTCATATCTTTGGTTAGTTAAAAATTAAAAAGGCTTTACTTTTGATATAGTTTTCCACAGTGACCTACACGGATTTTCGCTCATAAATATATTTATTATGTATAGAGAAAACCAAGTTATCTTCAAAAGCTTGTCGACGACTTTCGTTATATGCTTTCGAAGTTTTACTCTGAAAAGAGCTTCTACAGGCATAATAGAATCTCAAATACTATCATCTAAAATATTGTACTTGTTCAATTTATTTACGTACCTATCTAACTGAGAATATAACCAATGTTGAGACAAAATAACATGGTATATCCAAATGTTTGTCTAAGGTCTGCTTTTGTACTAACAATGCTGATGTGAAAGCACTGGCTGTTATTTATTTATTTTATTTTCAATTTCTTGCATGCTACTTATAGGGTGGTAAATATTAAAGATAAATAATAATATATTTCTCATACGCCATTTGCTAATTACGGGTTAGGTGTTAAAGAACACATTTGTCTATCTTATTATTATACTCTTCGCAAAAACGAAGAGTATATTGGATTTGGCACATTTCTAAAACAGTAAATATATCTCGTAAAGAAAACATTTTCATATCATTATGTTAGTGAACGAATTCTGAACAACTTTCAAAATGTCTGTCTGTCTGTCCGTCCGTCCGTCACGTTTCTTTTAAACACGATAACCTAAAAGAAAAGTCCGATTGTATTGAAATTTGGAAAATAAGTTAACGTTATCTAGAGGAAGAACTCTATTATTTTTTTAAAAAATCAATCAGTAAGTAAAAAAATTTTTATTCATTTGAATTAAAAAAAATACATTAATTTTTGTCACTTGCACTTAAATAGAAATCTTGCGAAATGTTTCTCTATAATTTTTTTCGTTTATACATTTCGCAAATATATATATATATATATATATATATATATATATATATATATATATATATATATATATATATATATATATATATATATATATATATATATATATATATATATATATATATATATATATATATATATATATATATATATATATATATATATTTATATAAGGTATTCGTTGGCATCCCACAATGTAAAATTTTAGGTTCAGTTGGCATCCACGAGTCAGATGGCATCCGGTATTCGGATGCCATCTGACCTGCTAGAGATATTAACGCAGGGGCATCGTAGATGTCGTATTATGCCATTAAAACTTATTTTAAGTTGGAGGTCAAGTGACCCATTCTAACACCCTAGTGAATATTTTAGTTCAGCGGTTTGTTACTAGCTGCCGTGCCTGTCGCTCGAAAAATATTCATTTTGAATACCTGCTGACCACAGAAGCGGTTTAGATGGCATCTAGTCAGCTGGCAACACCGTGGAAGTAGGTTATTATATACCACATGTTGATCCAGATGTTTTAGTTTGCTCGAATATATTACTACTAGGAAAAGTAAACTTAGTGGAGACAATTCGTGTAACTGTTAAAATGAGGACGGAATTTGTACCTCTTGATTGTAGACAACTTTTGTTAAGGATGGTTCAGCAAGGCTATAAGTAAAATAGTGTTCTGTAGTTTAATTAAACTACAGAAGTAAGAGAAAAGTTATTAGCAAAAATATTTTAGATACGTGATAAACTACAAAATTATGTTAATGTAAAAGAATCTTATTTAGTCTAATTCACAAGTTCAAACACGTGTTAATTCTTGATAAAGCTTGTAAAAATATAAGTGAGGGCTCATTGGATTCGGAATGACGTCTAGAAAAATGTGAAAAAGTTATAAACAAATTAAGATTGAAAAAAATGACGAGTTTCGTTTTTTGCAAATAACTCGAAAACTATTAATAATTGAGAAATTAAAAAAAGAGGTTCTTAAAGAGGAAGAAATTTCCAATAAAAAAGTCTGGACTTCTGGAACTCTATCTCTACTATTAGTAACTTTAATTTAATGTTGAAAATGGGGCTTCGCACGGCGAACGCTAAACCGGTACGATACTCTGAAACCGGTCGTCAGAAGCAAAACAATTTTTTTATATTGTCAAGTATTAATATAATTTTTTTTTCATTGCGTTATTATTTAGACACTTAAAGGAACAATATCCCGTTGGAAAAAATTTTTTTACCGATTTTTCATAAAATGAGCTCGTTGTTAATTAACAATTTTTTTTTTTTGAGTTTACGTTTATGTTTCAAGTCGGAAAATTGTTAAACAAAAGCCACTAAAATTATTTCGCTTCGTGAGGACCTTATGTCAACTATATTTTATGAGATTATGACATTGCGATGTTTTTAATTGTTACAGTCTATTAGTTATTAATTATTTAAGCTAACAAGAAACTAAGAAATTAAATAGAGGTTGAAAATTTTTTTTTATTAATTATTATTATTACTGTTTTTATATTCAAACATACTATAAAATTATATAAACTTTAAATTTTTAGTGCTAATTGTTTAAACAAATTTTATCAAGAAATAGATAAATTACGTATTTTTGAAAAAAAAAATTTCTTAAAACATTTTTTAAATTGTTTATAATTATTTTATCCCGTTTTTCTTCATTTGAACAAATTATTAAGAAAAAAAATATTCTTAAAATTTTTTATTTGCATTTCTCTACAAGGTGGAATTTTTGTTATTAATTAATTTGTTTATTTAATAAACAATTTCTAATTAACAATCGCCGAATGTGTTTATATTTTTTTAGATAGAAAAAATAACCAGAACAACCGTATACATAAATATGTCAAAAAACATTTTTAATATTTAAAATTTAAAATTCTATAAGAAATATTAACATTTTTTCTTTTTTATGTGTTTATGTATACGGTTGTTTTTTTTTTAATTTTTTTTCTATCTAAAAAAATATAAACACATTCGGAAGTTGTTAATAACAAATTATTTATTAAATAAACATATAAATTAACAACAACAAAAAAGTTCCACCTTGTAGAGAATTGCAAATAATAGGTTTTAAGACTAAAATTTTTACTTAATAACTTGTTTAAATAATGAAAAAAGGAAATAAATGATTATAAATTAAAAAATGTTTTTAAGAAAAATTTTTTTTTTAATTCATAATATTTTATAACAAATAAAATGGCAAAAAATGTTTTTCAAAAATAAGTAATTTATCTATTTGTTTATAAAATTTGTTTAAACAAATAACACTAAAAATTTAAAGTTTATGTAATCTTATGTTATTTTTGAATATAAAACAGTAATAATAATTAAAATTAATAAAAAAAATGTCAACCTTTTTTTTTTTAAATTTCTTAGTTTTTTGTTATCTTAAATAATTAATAACTAATAGACTATAACAATTAAAAATATCGCAATGTCATAATCTCGTACAGTATAGTTGATATAAGGTCTAAAGGAAAGGTAATAATTTTAGTGGCTTTTGCTTAACAATTATCCGACTTGAAATATAAACGTAAGCTCTAAAAAAAATTGTTAATTAACAATAGGCTCATTTTATGAAAAATCTGGATTTTTTTTTCTTTAAATGTCTGAATAATACCATAGTTTCTTAAAATTTTTAAATTAATATTTAATACATAAAAAAATATTTTTACTTATTACGGCCGGTTTCGTAACGGCTTAGCGTTTGCCGCACGAAGCCTTATTTTCAACATTAAATTAAAATTATTAATAATAGAGATAGAATACCGGGAGTTCTGACTTTTCTATTGGAAATTTCTTCCTCTTCAAGAATCTTTTTTTTAAATTTCTTAAATATTAACGGTTTTCGAGTTGTTTTCAAAAAACGAAGCTCCTTATTTCTTCAATCTTAATTTGTTTATAACTTTTGCAATTGTTTATATGCGGGTTTGAAAGTTTTGCACATTTTTCTAGACGTTATTCCGAATCCAATGTGCCCTCACTCACATTTTTACAAGCTTTATCAAGAATTAACACGTCTTTGAACTTGTGAACTAGTGTATGTTGGAGATTATTTTAATTCGTTTTGTTTAAATTTTTGGATTTCTTATTGGATTCTATTTAAGAAAAGTATAGTAGGTGACCCAAGAACAACCTCTTGTAGAGAAATGCATGGTTGAAAGAGTTGTAGAGTTACTAAGACACCGTTAAAGATAAAGCTGTCGAATTGAAACTAACAAGATGGAAAAAATTATACGACAAAGTTTGATAGCTTAAATTATAATATATTTTTTACTTTACACTTGCCACTGTGCTTCAAAATTAATCAGTTTGGAGCATCTACAACCTCGTGATTCTAAATGTAAGTTCATAGATATCTGTAAAACTATAATTCATCTAAACTAACAAAGTTTTGTCCAAAGTATATATTTATATAAATAAAATTAAAATTTAATTGCAGTTTACTTTAAGTAAACATATTGCATGTACATATTGCACGTAAAGTATATTTTAGTTTTAATTCGAGCTAGTTTTTTCGCTGATAGTGTTTAAGTAATTCAACAATTTTTACTTCTATTTCTCTCATGATATTAATTATTATAGGTCACTCAAACAACATGTTATAATTAGAATAATAAAGTTGATATAAAAGTCATACAATTTTGTTAATATTTCCGCGCAATTTGTATAGTTTGAATGTAAATTTTTGATTCGTTGTATCTAGCAATTCGTTAAAAAATGGGTTTCTGGAAATATCTTGAAAATTACGAATTATGTCAAAAACTGTTATTTGTACGACTTGAAACATAAGAAATTAACTTTACCTTAAATTTCAGATTAGTCCCGTTCAAAGATTGTTCGAGATATTATTTTTTTTAAGGTTTTGTGTTTTTTCGTCCCTTTCTAAATGTCAAATTTCAACACGTATTTTTCGTGAATAACTTAAAAACCGAAGGGTCTGAAATTGGTTATTACAACGTTGAAAGGTAATTCAATTTAATACATTCCGGTTCTTCTACAATAAAAATTGTCAAAGTTGTGGCTATTTGTTAAAAGATTACTTTTTTTATGAAAATCGAAATTGGAGTATTACTCTCAATTGAGTTGTGATAAAATAATTCATTCAAATTTTGTTGTAGCTTTTGGAATAAAACCGCTGCCTAAGGAATCAATATTTCCACATCCAGATTTCCCATCCAAGTCTCTTTAAAGGAAAACATCTTGACCATATTTGCACTCTAGTATGTGGAAATAATTGGTCACAGAATTTTAATAAAAGGGCGTTGCCGAATGCTAGCCAAACCTCCGGACGCTGCCGAATACGAAGGCAAATTCCGGGCGTTTCCGTATCCATATTAAGATAGTGCCAAATCCATATCCGGGCGCGCCTGAATACCAAGGAAATTTCTGGGCGCTGCCGAATCGATATTAGGATGCCGCTGAATCCATTTTTGGGCGCTGCCGAATTTCAACGTAACTTCCGGGCGCTGCCAAATCCAAATTAGAACGCCGCCGAATCTATATTCGAGCGCTGCATAATCCATATTCGAGAACGGCCAAACACCAAGGTGACTTCCGGACCATGTCCAATACCAAGGCAATTTTCAGGCGCTGCCGAATCCATATTCGAATCTCTCCGGGCGCCACCGAATCCACTATTAAACAATACCTCCAGGACCCATTTTGGTTGCACGATTTGACCCAAACATACTAACTACCGTACAAAGCTTTTAAAATGAAGTTAAATAGAAGATTTTAAAAATTATGTTTCTGGACTGTTATTAGCTTGCTTTATTGTTTTTCCCTATTTACCCTATTTAACTCACAACCCTTCACTGGAATTAGCGCAAGACATAATCTAGTACCAGATCTCGTCATGGAACATATGTGTGCCAAATTTGAAGACAGTATCTTAGACCGTTGCGAAGAAAACGTGCGCACAAAAAAGTTACAGACCGACATACAGACAGAATTTTTTCTCTCTTAAATTTAAAATCTCGGCGTTTTATGACATTTATTATTTCAACAAAAAACATTTTGAAATTTTTTTTAAGATTACTATACAGGGTGCGCCACTTAAAACTCCCCAGGCTTGCAACTTTCTTATTTTTTAAACTACGACCATGTTGGGCATATCAAATTGTAGATAGTTTTAAGGCATTTAAACATGTGTACAGAGTGATTTAAAAAAAATTAAAATAATTGTTAAGAAAGAAAACTTAATTTCCTTGAATATTTGTTTACCTCATCCCGTACATGAACTGCGTCAATGTTTTCTTTTAAAAGTTTTAATTAGCTTCAATTTATGTTATGTTTATTACGTCATACCCGAAATTCTTTTTGGTTTTAGAGAAAGAAATTAAAAACACTCCTTCCGACTCCTAATTTTTTTAAAATATCTGAAAAAATGTAAATAATAATTTTATGCTTTATTTGTAAAAGACATATCACAAAAAATCCTCAACGTAACAAAACAGCAACAAGAAACAAAAGAAATAAATATTTTTAAAAACAAACTCTATTAAAATGTACTAAATAATAGGAATTTTTATTCTTAAAACTTTATTTTTAACAGAAATTGAAGCTAATTAAAACCTTTATAAGAAAACATTAACACATTTCATGTACAAGGTGAGGTAAAAAAATATTCAAAGAAATTAAGTTTCCTTTCTTAGAAATTTTTTCAATTTTTTTTTAAATCACTGTATGCGTGTTTAAGGCTTTAAAAATGTCTACAATTTGATGTGCCCAACAAGGTCATCGCCTTAAAAATAAAAAAGTTACAAGTATGGGCAGTTTTAAGTGGCGCACCCTGTACATCTTTCCACTCCACTACGTGGATGTGGAAGTAATAAATCAAATGGCACATATTTTCATTAAAAATAATGTATGTTTTTATCCGAATTTGTTATAAGTAAGAAACAAGAAATGAAATGTTTCATATTTCTATTGTGAAATATAGTTCATTTAGTTACCCTTAAAATAATCTCATGGAAAAAAACATTTTATATTTATTACAAAAAATGTTTTGTAAGACATACAAAGAAAAATGTTAGTGTAGTTTTGGTGAATAAGTATACCTACTAGAAGCCAAGGCCTCAGATTTTTTTATAATATTTTACACTATAAAGAAAAATACCTGTTGTTAAACTTGAGGCATGTTCAATTTTATTAACATTTAACATTACAAATTGTGTTTTTATAATAAGAAATGTTTCTTTTTATTTAAAATACACTTTCAGATGTATCAATAATCCCTCATGTCATAATATTTTAGCTTCATTAAATCAGTATTTATAATTACTTAATAATTTTCGCACAATTTGTATCCCAATTTGGGACATTGGATGATTTGAGTCGTAAATTTTACTTCCACATCCAAATAGTGGATTGGAAGTATAGTAATCGTAAAAAAAAACTTCAATTTTTTTTTTGTTGAAATCGGTTTAGATGTCATGAAATATCGAGATTTTAAATTTGTGGGCAAAAAGAAATTGTATCTATCGGTCTGTCTGTATTTTTTGTACGCACGTTTCCTGTGGGACGGTTTAAGATATTAACTTAATAGTTGTTACGTGTATGTATTATAAAAAGATCTGGAACACATTGCTATAAAATTACACAAAAAATAATCGTTTTAGATATTCTAGCATTTTACTTAATCGCCAGAATGTATTACAATAACGGTGTAAAAGCCGCTCGAAAAGTGGCTTATATTTGGTAATTTGCGATACAAAATTATATATAGCCAGATAAAACTTACATATATGATTAGGCAGGCAAAAAGAATGAGCAGTGACTTTCAATACTGAAAAGAAATTGACGGACTGACTCATAAAAATTGCATTTTCGTATATGCGATTCTCGGCGATTTCATTTGATAATTAACAACAGACTTACCGACCTGAACTATTTTGTTCATTATTGTCCATTAATTATCGTTTATTTTGGTATATAATTAATAAGGCAGCTGGTACGTTGCCGTGCATATTTCTTATTATTATTATAAGAATGGACAACCTCTGTTTAATTATTATTAAACAGAGGTTGTCCATAGGTAAAATCGTAATATAACAGGCGATGTGATAATTTTTCTAATTTATTAGTATAGAATAGCAGTTACTCAATATTAAAATACACGTAAATCGACATAAACTTCGATATATTACAAAATAAAATAAATACTAAAATACTTAATCATTTAACAAACGTGACAAAAATTAAAAATAATATTTTTGTATATTTTAATTATAGCATATTTTATATGTTATATAATTATATATGAATCTAATATTTTCAATTAAGCTACTTTCTATTGTGTTGATTATATAAATTATCATTAATGTATAATACACCAGCTAAGAGAGTTGTATAGATAAATTTTAGAATTTTTTACATTTTCGGAGTCTGTTATTCTAGTTTCGGTTAAACAGACAATAATGGGTTGTATCTGAAACTAATTGACTTGTCTTTTTGAAATGAAGGATTGCTATTTCTGAAAGACAGTTTTATTGCGTCTTATTATGGACGCTTGTGGGGTAAGGCCTCTATTGTAAGAAATCCTTTCCGAAATATATTAATTTCAACCATATGTTTGGTTTTACTTCCACGTCCAGTGGAAGTATAGTAACGACAAAAAAATTTTTAAAAATTTTTATTGTCCAAATAGGCTTAAAATGTCATGAAACGTCGAGATTTTAAGTTTGAGCGAAAACAAATTTTCTGTCTGTCTGTCTGTCGGTCTGTCGGTCTGTCGGTCTGTCGGTCTGTCTGTAACTTTTTTTTGTGCGCACGTTTACTCTGGAACCGTTTAAGATATTGACTTGAAATTTGGTACACATATGTACTTTAACGAGATCTAGAACTAGATTATATTTTCATCTTGTTCCGTCGAAGGGTTGGGGGGTAAATTGGGGTAAATTGGGTAAATCAAGCCAGTCAGAGTCCATGAAATTGGTATTTAGTATATACAAGAGAAGCTAAGGTCTCAAAAAAATTTTTGGCATTAGCCACCCCCATTACCACCCCCACCTCCTTATTACAGGAGATGAAAAAAAAATGTGATTTAGTTTATGTACAGGAACCAGAAACCTCAAAATATTTTTTTACTTCATCCACCCACCACTACCACCCCCCTATCACCACCCCCACCCCACTACCGATGTGGGGTATCGTTTTATGGGTTTTTGGGGTAGAGGATTTCAAATATTATATTATTAAAGTTCCATAAACAATTATTTTCACATACAAAGTTTTTTCGTTGTGAGTGACTTGGATAGAGAATCTGGATGTGGAAGTAGTGATTCCTTGGGCAGCGGTTTTTTAAATTCATAAACATTTTCTCTACAGATATTTTAAAGGATGTGTGTGTATTGTGTAATTATCTATTGTTCAAAATAAGTACTAGACTTCATCGACTTACAGTCCAATTTACGTCTTTCTATTTGAAAGGGTAAAGGCGGTTTAATATTTGCTTACGAGACATTTTTTCGTTCTTTCTTTTCTTCACAAATTAGATATTTTTCTATTAAATATATATAAATTAATTACAATTTAAGAGATTACATGCATTTTGTGTCATGAAAAAATTTAGATACATTTTGATAGTGAAAAACTGTTGAAAACTCGGAAAATATGTACGTTACAAAAAAATCAGAAGAGAGCAAAATTTTAAAGAATATATTAACCTATACGTTTAATTTTTCCAGATTTTTAAATTTCATAGTTTACGATATTTTCCGTTTTCTGATAAGGGCCTTTTTTTTCGGTTTTTTCCGGGAAACTTGGACAGAGTGCACTTTAGGAAAGAGTCATAAAGGAAAAAAAGTCTTGTAGTTTAATAATATATTCACTCGAATTTATGGATTTTTCTCGTCACTTTTTATTCCACCTTCAACCCTTTTTGGAAAAATTCAACCGCTATATCTCGGAAAATATGCATTTTTCGAAAATTTTACGAGAGTAAAAAGTTGTTATTTTTCATAGAATTATCTAAAAAGACATTTTGTTTTTTTAATTTACCTCAATTTTACTAGTTAACAAATTAGCAACAAGATCATTGTTTATAACAATTGCGAGGCAATATTAGCGGCCATTTTTTTTTTGGAGTTTGATCTAGACTTCAAAACGAACAGAATCCACAAAGTTTCGTGAAAATCCATTCATTCGGTAAACTATTTAGTCAGAATGCTAATTTGCCTACACTATAATGTGTTAGAACTACAAAGTACACATAACATAATCCTGGGATTATACAGACAGAGAAAATAAATTTCCTTTTAAGAGTTGATGTTCGGTTTTTGTTTCATTTTACCATTATTGTATTATTTTGGTTTGAAATACGTATGTTTACATTTTCATAAATGCTAAATATTTGTGTTGTATTCATTTTTTTAAAAGCTTTTATTTAACTTGCAATGTGTTATGTATGAATGTATATTTGTTTGGTGAAATCTTGCAAGCTGAATTTCGACTAGTTCTTATTATACTAGAGCTTTGAAATTTGGCACACTTCTATAAGTCCGGTGACAATGTAACTAGCATAGCCATTACCGGTCTAAATCCAATATGGCGGATGTCCCAAGATGGCGGATCGGCTTTTTAGTCACAACCCTATTGATATGGGTATCAAATGAAGAGGTTTTACGAGTAAAATACGATAGACAATGTGACGTCATTCTAAATTCAATATGGCGGACGTCCCAAGCTGGCAGATCGTCTTTTTCTTCACAACCCCCTTGATATGGAATCAAATGAAAGGGTTTGACGAGTAAAATACGATAAACTATGTAACGCAATTATAAATCCAATATGGCGGACGCCCTAAGATGGCAAATTATCTTTCTTCACGACTCCCTTGCTATTTGTATCAAATGAAAGGGTTTTGTCTGTCTGTCTGTAAAATAAGTAAACTATAAAGTAAAAAATAAAATTATATAAAAAAAATATTTTTAAGAAAAAGCCTTCATTTGAAAAAACTGTACTAAAAAGTTTAAATTAATTTTTTAAAATTCATACACCTGGAAACCAAAAGCTTTGGTGGCGGTCAATTGAGCAAAGTAACTATGCAATAGTGCTATATGACCGTCCGCAAAGTTTTTGGTTTCCAGGTGTATGAATTTAAAAAAATTATTTTTACTTTTTAGTACAGTTTTCTCAAATAAAAGCTTTTTTCTGAAATCGATTGGCAATGTCTACATTTTCGGCGCGATTTCAGATCGAAAAATGCACAATTCCAGTATTTTAGTCCGTTGCTAAGAAACTGCTACAGAAAAGATCGGAAAAGATCCGTTGCCAAGCAACGATCAACAAAACCGTACGTGAATGTTACTTTCCCGGCCTAGGCCGGGAAAGTAACGTACGGTTTTTTATGTACATTTTAGACAGTAAATAAATACACGCAGACAAACCAACTCACATTAAAATTGCATTTATTAGTAAGCAGTTAGATTGTAATGAAGAAATGTTATGCATTAATACAAATTCCCTTAATTTATAATAATATTGATTGAGATTTCAGAAAAAATAGTATGTGTACTTCGGTGTGAAAGCACATTCCCGGACTTGTATTGTATGTATTGCTTTCACACCTAAATACACAATATACTATTTCTTAAAAATATTTTTTTTTATATAATTTTATTTTCAATAAAAACGTTTTCAAGTAAAGCTGTCCTGTTACTTCCTTTTTGGATTTTAAAACTTAGTCATTTATATTTTTTTAAATTGGAATGTGGTTTAGGTTTTTGACTTTTTAAAAGTTTTTATGTAGAAATGAAACACCGTTGTATCTTTGCCGATTTTCATTTTTTTTTACGAAGTTGTTACTGGTCTATAAAATTGGGAGGTCTAGTTATATAGCAGGCAGTATGGGCGTATGAGTTTCGAATACATTTCGGACGCAGTTTATTTGTTGGTATCAGTTCTGGAGACACTACTGATTGTGAGCATCCATGTTACCAGACGGTAACCCGGTCTGATATTGTTTAAAACAATTTTGTTTACAACAAAAGGAAATATTACATTTTTTCAATGAAACAATGTTTTTAAATATTTTTTTATCGATTTCCAACAAGAAATGTTCGATAATTTTTTTCATAAAGTTGATATTTCCAATGTTATTATGTTTTAAAAATTAAAAAAATCTCCAATTTCTCGTTTCAGTAAGAGCCTTACATTTTCTAAGAAAACATATACAGTGTGCCAGGGAGCGACGCATGATTAAATGAGCAATTCATATGTCTTGGAAATTTACCAAAAAAAAGTAACTTCTCTCATTTATAAAGTACTTTTTCTGAAATCGATCGGCAATGTCTACATTTTCGGCGCGATTTCAGATCGAAAAATGCACAATTCCAGTATTTTAGTCCGTTGCTAAGAAACTATCAGAAAACAGACCGGAAAAGATCCGTTGCCAAGCAACGATCAACAAAACCGTACAGGAATGTTACTTTCCCGGCATAGGCCGGGAAAGTAACATTCCCGTATGGTTTTTTATGTATATTTTTGACAGTAAATAAATACACGCAGCCAAACAATCAAACTTACATTTACACTTACACATACATCAAAATTACATTTATTAGTAAGCAGTTAGATTGTAATGAAAAAATGTAATGAAAAAATGTTAGATTATAATGAAGAAATGTTATTCATTAATGAAGAAATTTTATGCATTAATACAAATTCCTTAATTTATAATAATATTGATTGTGATTTCAGAAAAAATGGTATGCGTATTTCGGTGTGAAAGCACATTCCCGAACTTCGATGCATCGTCGTCCCGGAATGTACTGCTTTCACACCTAAATACACAATATACTATTTTCTGTAAGAGATAGGACAATATCTTGGAGAGAATTATTCAGAATGAGTATTGTTTATTTGAGATTTTTTTATAGAATTAGTTATGAATTAGTCAGATTTCAGTTTGTCTTAATATTTTAAGGTTTTTCAAATTGTTTAAACAATTTTAATTTACTTAAATAGTTATAATTTATTTAAGCAATTACGTTTTGTTACAAATTTGTAGCATTTCCATCTTTTTTTAGTTTCACAATTTTGTTTATTAAGAGTTTGCTAATGAAACCTGCAAATTATTTAAGCAACTTATTCCTGTTTATTACCAACTTTCTTCAGAATAGAGCTAGAGTTGTGCAGGTTTTAAGAAATTTTGAACTTTTCATTGACTTTCTGCTCATATTTAAAATAAAGAACATTTTTGAGACTAATTAAAAATAATTTCTGCAAAAAGAGTCGCAAATAAATAACAATAAATGCTAGAAATACATGATACTCTACTTTTGTCATTATGGGGTCATTTTGAGGCCCAATAGTTCTCATGGGGGGTGTAATTGAAAAAATAATTATTAATTCGTATTCTTTGAACTATTGTGAAATTTTAAAAAAGTTGGAAATGTTACAAATTTATAGCAAAATATAATTTTTTGAATAAATTATAATTGTCTAATACATTTGAAAAGCATTAAAATATTAACACAATCTAGAAGGTGATTAATTAATAATAATTTGTGTAAAAGATAACTAAAATAAATAATAATAAACGTTAAAAATACGTGATACTCCAACTTTACCCTTATCACTTTGCAAGTGAGCAAAATTTTAACAAATTCAGTTTTATTTTTCTGAATAATATTTCTTTACAGCACCCTGTCCTATCTCGTACAGAAAATTTGATAAATTGACAAATAGCAGAAAAAACTATCTGTGAGAACTAAAAAGAAAAACTATCTACAAAATTAATTTCCAATCTTTGCAGATACATTTTCTTTTTAGTTCATATAGATTGTTTTTTCTACTGTTTGCCAAATCCCATAAAGAATATGTTTTATAACAATTATAAGCAAATAAAAAGTAACTCACTTTTATGCGAACTTCATGTTTCGAAACTTAAATTGTGACATAAATTAGTATTCTCACAGGATGAGATTTCCTTATTTACTTATACGTCGACAACTGCAGATTGTAATAATATTCTTCTAGGCAAATACGATAAAGCAGCATAGCATATATCTGACAACGCCGCCGGAAGTCAGTTAAACCTGTAATTTTTATATTCGGGTGTCATTTTACGCATCGATTAAAATATTCATAAGGACACCAATTAAACCGTAAAATAGGTAGGATGCTAACTTAGCCTTTAAATAAATTTTGTGTATATCAGTGTGTATATTAGTGGATGCCAAGTGAGAACGTTATTAGGTAGGATGCCAACGGATACCTTATATAAATATATATATATATATTTCATCATAATATATCTGATCCGTTGAAATATAATTCTCGAATAATATATATTACAGACATTCAATTTTTGTAGTAATGTGTGATGATGCAGTGGCTAAATATTTGCCGTGAACTATTGTAGGTACACCTCCCTCAGAGATCTCTATGCACGTTGCCACGACATAACCGCACTAGCGAACTACGTCCAAGAAATCTCACAGAGATTCTACCAGTTCAAACTGGACGGTAATCCGCTAACTCGCAACATTGCCTGAATCAGACAGCATAACGCAATACTTTTTGATATTCGACACACCTTACCATACCAGGCGTTGCCTATCTCTACCCTACCCTTTATCTTTCATCAACTTTACATCTTTCAATCCCTCTTTTGTTATTTTATCCTTTTTGTTATTTTTGTGCTCTTTTGTTTTTTCCAAATCCCCTCTAGGCCGATAACATTTTGTAAATTTACACTTTTTAAACCATACCCTTTTAATCATCCTATCTTCCTCGATGGCGGTCAGACCACGAGGTCGTCATTCATTCGAACGGATTTTTTCGTTTAGCTTTTTCCCGTATTAACAATCAAAATTATCAAAAGTGCGCTTACCTAGTGAGTTCTTAGTTTTATAATGTTTTTAATTAATTAGCTTTAGGTCCATGTGGACACATTCTTTAACATTATCCTAGTTCTTAAGCCTGCCTGCGGCTGACAGGAGTTATTAGTAGTTAATTTAATTACCTTTAAGCCAAAACTTTTTCAAAACAATGGTTTTCTTTTAAAACCAAATTGCACTAAAAAGTAGAAAATAATTTCAACTTTATGAACAACTTTGGTGAAAGGACCCCGCAAAATAATTATAGGAAATGGCTTTCGGGCAAACTCTGGATCCTAGTAGTTCTTGATGTGTAGAACAAAAGTTCACGAGGGCAATAAGTCCTAAAAACTGATGGTTTTGAGATATAGCCCTCTGGAATTGAACTTTACGTGAATTCTGCAGCATATCTCAGGGCTATTCTTAAAACCATGAATTTTTAGAACTTAGTACCCTTGAGAACTTTCGTTCTACACATCAAGAATTACCAGAGTATGACCGAAAGCCATTTCCCATAAGGATTCCGCGAGGTCCTTTCAGTCACTAAATCTGACCTATAAGAAAATCATTGAATAAAATACCAACTGTGTGTATGTTAGTTTTCAGTTTCCTTTATAATTAGTTCATTTTGCGCAACCTTGGCAACGCTGCAATACAAGTGAACAACTTGCATTGTAGGCATCGAAATCCAAAATTAGTTCTTTGTTTTGAATTTTTAAATTTAAAAAATGGCATTGGTCTTCATATTGCATCAGGATTCGCAGATTAAAATAAGTATATGGATGTATTACAAAAACACTATGTATGTAATAATTTTTTTTGTCGATCCTTGTAAAAAAAGGTATCATCTTCAGTTTTTATATGGAAAATTCCGACACTCTCTATGGCCAGAAGCCATATTTTGATCAGTTTATAGATGTAATTGACGAATAAAAGAAATTGTTAATCTGTCGCGCCGCTATAACTTTTAAACTATTAATCGTACAAAAAAAATTACTCTCTACAAAATTCATAAAAACTACTTCTTTTTATAACAAGATGGTGGCTAAAGTAGCGCCCCATCAAGGTAGAAAACTTGGATTCATTAAATGTGTATATATTGACTGGAGTATAAAGACTATCAATTTGTATGAAAAAAATTGCATATAACACTAACCAAAATTTGATTCTCACAGTTCTAGTAATTATTTTTTTTTTTTTGGATGTCACTTGCTCAAAAGAAGTGATTCCCTTCTATTAATTAGCAATTCCCTGCATAATGTACAAAAGTTTGTTTGATGCATTTTTTATTAAATTATTTAAAAAAACGCAATTTATTTCATATGATAATATCTCTAAATTAAAACCTCTAGTTACGGTGCTAATACTAACGAATAAAACAGATATCGTGCGCTAAGTGGATTCTTTGGGTTTTCCTTAAAACATTTTAAAGCGAGTGGGTATAATATTCTCCTTTTAAATGTTTCATTCGAGAATACTTTATAGTGTTCTTTGTCAACATATAAAGGCCTCAGAAGTCGAGACAAGTGTGTACTTTAACAAAACTAATAGAATATGTTTTTATTTTCCCTATTTCTGTTATATATCAGTATAATATAGCACAAACTTCTAAGCTGGCTGTGAAGAAAATAAATGAATCGTTTTAGTTTGCCTTTAAGAAAACGAACTATTTTCAATTTTCTGTGTATTGTTCCCACTTTGACGAAAATCTATGTGGAATGAAAGTAGGTGAACACAGAAGGACTACTTGTAGGTTATGTCAAAATATAACAACCAAGCGAACTACAGAGTGTTTTTTAAATACATCCATAGATACAGATTTGTGAATACTCACATCTTCCTGATATATGCAAAAACATTAATCTAGTAATATGCCCAAGAATAACCGAAAAAATAAATTTTGAAAATTGCAAAGAAATATAGTAGTAGAATAATAGAGTATACTCATGATGATCTTTACGCGACTAGCCTAATTTTGAACTATATCTCACCGCGCAGATGTGAAACCGCAAAAATAAATTCAACAGGCACAGCAGCACCAAGTGACAATGGTCTAGTGTTTACCGCTGTCAAAATACGTACTGATCATTACGCCTACACGTAATAATGAATTATTGTATTTTACGTTTTTAATAATGACGAGTTCTGAAAGCATTAAGTGGAGAAACATTATGCTTTGTTATGGCACGGTTGGAAAAAATGCATCAGGCTCGTACAGGTACTTTACCAGCGACGCGACTGTTTCCCAACAATACATGTTCCTAACGAACAAAATTTTGTGTCGGCTGAGTAACATTTAAAGGACTATGGACATTTTCAATCGAGGGCTATCACTTACATTAACTACATAAAATATCAATTTTGTATGTCAGTTTTCAGTTCTCTTTATAAGTTGATCATTTTATGTAGCCTTCGCAACGCTGCACAGTGGTGCCTTTTGTAAAATTTAAGTGTCAAAAATCTGTCACCATTCCAATTTTTGACTAAAATTAACTGGGTACTCTAAAGGATTTGGATACGCTGAATTCAGTTTTGCTGCCTAAATTTCGTTTTCCAAAATGGCGGCTTCAAAATTTCGGTCAGAATAAGGAAAAAAATGTGAATAATTCAATAAAGTCATTGTTTAAGTTTGGAATGCAGTAAAAATGATGTGAAATTTGTGTCAAAATGTTGTGTTTGGATGTATACATTCATATATAAGTAATGTTAGTACAGATATTTTCTGAATTTTAAATAGCAAATCCATATGGTGATCAATGTGACCAAAGGATTAAAAATCACTCCGAGAACTATTTTTTGTGTTATTGCCTTAATTTTTTTTAAATACTTGGGAAGGAGTCCGCATATATGTTTTTGAAATCCCTCAATTCTAATCTAATGGAGAATTGACGATTTTGACAGTTGACAGCTGCCAACACTAACAGTTCAAGAACTTGAAATAATCTATATAGTCCAATCAATGAATGCCCAAAAGGAGATTGTAGATAACATGGAGGAGAAGAGAATTTTCTTCTTCAGAAATGTGTTGGGTGTAGCTAGGAGGTAAACATACTAAAAGTCCCCGCCCCTGGCCCCGGCGCTTCAGGGGGAAGGGGAGTTGGAAATGTTCCTTCGATTTTGCGCTGATAACTCGAAAACGATGCGTCATATGGGAAAAGGTAATCCATGCAAAATTAAGCATAATTAAATTTCCTACAAGATTGTGTGTATTCATTTTCTTCCTATGTGCTATAGTTTACGAGAATTTGCCAGCCAAAATAGATAATTAATAAATAAATTAGTTAATTGAATATTTCTATCAAAGCGGTTTACCGTGGTCTGCTAATAAATCACAGTCACAAAACGATCTTTATTTTACAACACTCGACGTATTTGCTAACGTAATATTCTGTCGAAATCTATACATTTTCTTAAATATACAGTGTGACTCACTTAAAATGAAGACGTCCTTATATCTTTTTTATTTTGTTTCCGATTTGAATCAAATTTTACTCAGGTATAGAACAAATTAGGATCTACTTATGACCCGAAAAACATTTACCTGCCACAAAATTAAGCCACCTGCGGTACCAAAATATGCTGAAAAGAAATTAAACATCATATTAGTATTCAATTTCACGTATCCACCACAAATTGTGGAAACTGAGGATCTCCTTTGCCAGATGAGTATATGTATGAGAAATCCCAAATCAAATTTTGATGTATGTATGTTTGTGGCGCCGATCCCATGCATTTTTTAGAATTTTTAACATTTAAAATATTTTTATTTTTTTCCGCATATTTTGGTACCGCAGGTGGCTTTGCCTCTGTAGCAGGTGAATGTTTTTCTGGTCATAAGTAGATCTTAATGTGTTCTATACCTGAATAAAATTTGATTCAAATCGGAAAGTTATAAGGGTGTCTTCATTTTAGTCTCACTGTATATTTAAGGAAATGTATAGATTTTTACAAAATATTAAGTTAGTAAATACGTCGAGTGTTGTAAAATAAAGATTGTTTTGTGACTGTCATTTATAAGCAGACCACGGTAAACCGCTTTGATAGAAATATTCAAGGTACCTAATTAATCTATTTATTAATTATCTATTTTGGCTGGCGAATATCTCGTAAACTAAAACACATAGGAAGAAAATGAATATAAACATTCTTGTAGGAAAATTAATTATGTTTAATTTTGCATAGATTGCCTTTTTCCGTACAACGCATCGTTTCCGAGTTATAAGCGAAGAATCGAAAACAGGAACCTTTCCACCCATCCTGGCCCCCTGAGGCTGTGGAGCTAGTAGCGGGGAATGTTAGTATGTTTATCTCCTAACTACCCCCAACACATTCCTGAAGAAGAAAATTCTCTCCTCCTCCATGTTATCTACAACTCTTTCGTTGACTAGACTAATAATAATTATATTGAAAAATGTTGTTTGTTGTTATATTATTCTGGTTGTTGTATTTAAATTTGACGACAGATTAAGAATTTTCATAGCTGACAGCTGTCAAATTGCCATTAATTACACAGGTCTACAAAAAAAAAAGTTCAGTTCCAAGGATTAAACCTATCATCACCCCTCAAGTATTTTTGTGTGCTGAAACCGAATTTTTTATTTAAAAAACTTCCTACCGCGTAGATTTCGAGTAAATATCAAAAATTTTCAAAAAAACGTATTTTGACAATAACAAATGGGATTTACTCGTAAACTACGTGGCAGAAAGTTTTTTAAATTGAAAATGCACAGGTCTACAAAAAAAAATTCTGCTCCAAGGACTGAACTTGTCATGCCTTAAGTATTTTTTTGTGCTGAAGCAGAATTTTCAATTTAAACAACTTTCTGCTGCGTAGATTCCGAGTAAATGTCGAAAGTTCTCAAAAAAATATTTTAACAATAACAAACGGGATTTACTTTTTATGTTCGGTTTCAGCATACAAAATTTTTTTTGTAGACCTGTGCACAAGTCTTGTTCGAGACCAAAAATTCGCATTGTGCGACCCGCCGTGCATATTATATTTTTTATATTTTTATTTTTTTTTGCGTCATACCCAATCAATAAACTAGAAAAAAACTTGAGAAAACTAGTGGAAGTCAGGTTTCATATTTGATAAGCAAATAGTAAAGATAGCGATGCTTGAAATATCCATGGCAACCATCAATAAAATAAATTTAGGAAGCGGCTTCTATTTAAATGACAACTACTGTCATGATAAATTAAATCATATTATTATAAGAGCTCTGAACATTTTCGAAAATAATGTCGGATATAGAAGATATAGCAAGTAAGGCTTGTCTGGATTTACTTTCAAAAAAGTAAAAATATTTAATACTTGTTATATCAAAGAGGAAATTTTCCCAATTTTGCTTTATTTCCCTAGGGACGTTATGAAAAGTAACGACCCATTGCCAATGGTAACAAGCATTTGCTACATAAAGCAACACTTACGATCGACAAAACAATGGAATTAGAGTATACTTATGAGGGAGGTATATCGAAAAATATTTTTAAAGACTTTTTTGCTAGGACTTCTGGTCAAAGATAATAGAATAAAAGATAATAAAATTTGACTTAAAAAAAAGATCTGTTTGTTAGCCTGTCTGTAACTTTTTGAATGATTACTCTCGAATGGTTTACTATATTGACTTGAAATATGGTACACCTACATATGACAACAAGATCTGGAACTAAATTTCTAACGACACTTTGTTGGTGTATTTCAAATTCCCCAATCAAGAGGTGTAGTTACCTAGCTCCTGCTAGCTCAATGCAGGTCTGTGGGTTAATTTTTGTTGTTGTTGTGAAGTTAATTTTTCAAGTTGTACTGGGCCTGAAGGACGCCAGCGTATTTTTAAATAAACAATCGTTACAAAGAGTGAGAGATAGAAACATAATATATTCTTGAATACAATAACGAGTAAGAATAAAAACAATAAAAATTGAACAATATATTACAACAATGTTAAAATTTACAATTTCTGTACAAAGATAAAATAGACAATAGATCATGAAAATTCAAAAAAAAAAATCAATGTGAAAGGTTAAATAGTTACAAAATTTTAAGTTGACTAAATGAATAAAAAAATTACAAATTTGACTGGTTTTTTACAAAAAATTTCTTCTGACCAATTATTCAGAGACAGTACAATTTCCAAAATTCTTACGTAACTTGGTAAGCTGAATGTCACAGGATTATAGGCTGGAATCGCCGACGTCTCGGACTATGAGGGACATATGTTGAGCTGGAATCTCTCCGGAATTCTCCTTTTGGCTTGGAGTATGCTCTGTCCGCTCTCAACGGTGATGCTTCCCAAACCACCAAATTCCTTCATACGATGAAATACGTGTATTGGGTCACTCCTTTTCGCTTGGTCCAAGTGTTTACATAAAAATGGGAGAATAAATGGTTAAAACCAGTCGGGCAAGATAGAAAAAATTGGAAATACGATAAACAATAGATAATAAGTACGAGGTACTCCGATATAAAATTTTGCTAAAACTAAATAGGTAACTACAAAATTTAATCACAATATTCTACATAGAAATTGTAAATTACTAAACTATAAATCAAGGTACTGTGATATTAAGTTAAAGAAAAAAAAATTTGAATGACCAAAACTACGAGAAAATTTTCTCTGCAAAATGACTAGTTACATGAAATTATATTTTCGTGTTAAAAAAAATTGTAACGTGAAATCTACACGAAAATCGATAAAGAAAAATATTCCTAAAAAAATTAGACCAAGTTAGGCTTTACTAAATATTCACTATTATGTGATTAGCATAATCTCATGAACAAGATAATCTACGTTACTTTAAGGTAAAAGATAGCAAAAAGATAAAATTTACGTGATGATTTTAATAAGACAAAAATGTCCAAACAAGATAAAGTTACATGTGGTTTGTTGAAAAAAATCAGACTTCACTACCAGAAATCAGACAAAAAAATTTATAACATGAAAGCTATGTTACTTGTGCATTATGTGACAAATAAATCACGAGATAGATATATTTTAAAAAACTTGGTGTGGACAGATAGACAAAAGGTAAAATAGTTAAAAGATAAATTTTATTTACCAGCTACTAACTGGAGTAAGATAAAAAACCGACACTTACGTTAATGATTAATTTAGGTACAAGAAAAAAATAATAGCGATATAATTAATTCATCAATGCAAGTTACACCAAAGACAATAAGAAAGAAAATGGTTTGTTGGTTCAGAAACCCAAATTCTGGGAATCTCTGGACAAACGTTCGGTGAGTGCTCATATCTCTACAAATTTAATCAAAAGATATTGAAAGAAAAAACTCTCACCTTACGTCTTCCAGAGGTGTCCCAGCGGTAGATTTCCTGGACAAATTCGGCTTCGAGCCTGGTTCCAGCCTAGGTACCATTAAACCAAAAAATTCTACCCTTGATTCCTGCACCAACATAGATTCTCTAGTGCTTCACACACCAGGATGTAGTTCACCTAGAAAAACGCATCGAACAGCAAGAAAATTGTCTAGGAACCACAAAAGAGAAAATAGTGACCTCCACGGTCAATCTATAATTGTTACGTTACACAATTAAAGATTTTAAGATAGTGCCAAGTGGGCCGATAATAATTATTTAATCATTATTAAATAATCACACAAAAAGAAAATGCCAAATGGGCCGATAATAAAAATTAATTAACCGCTAAGTTAATTAATTATCGCTACGAAAATAGGTATTTAACCTTTAAACAAAATACACGGTTTAATAAACTATTCCAAAAAAAAATATGTCCACTTACAAGCTTAAAATACATTCTCAATTAAATTAGCTATATAAAATAATTGAAAAATAAAGGGATTAACTAGATAAAATAAGAAAATAAATGCACAAGACCATACCTCGCCATGTTACCAAACCACAGGATCAGAGCATCGACCACCCTGTCGCAGAGTTCGATCAAAGATCATTCGTTTTCCCCTCGATTTTACCGTCAAACATGTAGTAACAAAATTCCTCATTGCGGCGCTAGTTGTCCAAATTACACCCACGCACCAGAGATATGGTTAAAGGTAGCCGTACACTGCAGCGAATCACTTCATAATTCAAAAACTTCACAAAATATTTAAAATTAATCGCCAAACAGCGAAAAATTAATAAAACATAATGTCTAAAGGGAGCTGTAACGGGATTTCGACAAAAACTCTATTACAAATTATATCTCGATCTTAGTTCGATGAAGGGTTCGGGGGTAACTAAGTAGAGCATGCAAGTAAGTGTATGTACAAGAAAACAAGATCTCATTTTTTTTATAATCGGTCACCACCACTATCACCCACCATTATCACCACCACACGATTATTGAAAGGAAAATAAAGTTGATTTAGTTTGTGTACAATAGCCAAAAGCCTAAATTTTATTTTTACATCAGCCAACCCCCTTTAATAATAGGGTGGGCGTGGTAGTTGGGGACGGGCTCATATAGGAAGAGACTTGGATAGACAAACTGGATGTGGATGTAGTAATTCCTTAGGCAGCGGTTTTTTACATTATGAATATAATAAATATCAAAATATAATAGACATGAATATATTTATATCAGCTAAGCTAAATACATTACAATTAATAATTAGAAATTATCATAATTCAGTTTTCATCAGTGTATTTACCTAAACACCTAAAACCAATAATGCAAGACGCAAATTATCTTACAGTAATACCTCTTGTTGGAAATATTATTCTTACACTGGCAAACGACTGCGTTAGAAGTGACTACCTTCGATTGTTTCTTAGATATGGTAGGTGTCAGTACATTTTCTACTAATGTCTAACCATCTGGTAGTTTTGAAAATATGTTGCCTGCTTCCTTCCAAATGAAAAGTGTATAGGCACATCTTTTGGCATGTTTATAAAATGGTGGAAAAATTGTAAAATCGCTCTTGCAGTTTAAAAATAAATGTGCCCTTAGTTCGTTAAGGCTTCGTTGGAAATCTGTGACCATACAGACATTTAAAGAATATGGAGGGAGTGTTTATAAATTGCATGACGTTGCAATCGTCCACATCATTTCTGTATTTTGCCGTCTTAAATGCGGTCTCTCTTCACTTCTCAAATAAAACTTGCCGCGGTACAGACAAATTTAAAAAAAATATATCTACCGTTTCACACAAGACATCAGTATGAATCAATCAGTAAAAACAATTTTGATCTTTTCTAATAATTTCGTTCAATCTTTTTGTCACTTTCACAAAATATTAAAAAATCGTGCATGCTACATTTTTCAATGTGCCGACGGCTTAGAGGTTCATGGGATATTTTTTCCTAAAATTTCTATGACTATTAGATGTGTTTTGACTAAACTGTTACATTGGATACACTTTGAGCTAGAGTTTAAGACATTTTTAGTTTATCTTGTGGGAGAAAATGCAAGTCATATTTTAAAAAATCAGTTTTTCACAATTTCCGAATTAAGGGAAAATCCTCGGATTGAGGGTTGAAGGCAATCCCCGATTTTTTGGCGCCCTTCGAACAGAAAATTTTACATCGAATACAACATTTCCTAGCTGTATATCTGACAGTGTCTCCAGAATCTGGAGTACCGCCGTTCATTGCATAGACAAATATTTTTTTAATAAATGGCTATCTTTAGTAGAGAGAGAAAGATATTTATATTTTTATTTAGACTGACCATTTTCTATACTTGGTAATAGTACATACCAAAATATTATTTTCGTCAGTAGTTTTTTAGAAATTACATTTAGATTTACCACCCTGTATATATTTTCCACTTAAAGCATAGCAAATTTCTTCCCTTTTAATTGTCGTGTTAACTATATGCCTGTATTGTTATTCCTAGACACATTTTTTAATAATTATTTTTCTAAGGGAACCATATTTTGCATTAAGAGTATACTTACTGAGTTTCCTCCTTGGCAATAACGTCTATTACCTGCTAAATATTATTTTTCTCTGTCAAATAGCTACTTAGATTTAGCGCCAGTCAGACAGATTGGTGAAATTAAAATAACTTAATTTTCTTTATCTACCTAATCTAAGACGTAAAATTTTAATTTTAATAAATTTCTGAGAGTGATTACATTACTTTTATTCGGTAAGCGAGGCAAATAATAATAATAAAGTACCTTTCGGATTCCCATGTTGTCTTTGTGTGTCAGTCCGTCCTGGCTGAGTGGTAGAATAGCCATTGGCTAAACTCCGTCAGGACATTAAAATGAATAAAGCGATTAAAAAAAAATTAGGAACTATTTTCATTGACAAACTACGATATTCAAGTACAACAGAAATTTATAAAAAAGAAATATAATATATAGTTGTATTCGTTAGAGCAATTGCAGTTATTTAAAACAGTTTTAAAGATTATACAATGTTTTTTTTAAAATATTTATAATAAATCGACAATAAACGCATATTTCCCTCTCACTCTGCAAAATCCTATCCTTAATAACTTTCTCTCTTTTCAAACCTGAAGGAAGCTTAATATAAAAACGTCATCAGTTGCGTACAATGCCAGGAGCTGTATTTGTTTAGTAGAGTTAAAATATTTTCAATAAATCTTAATTCATTTTTATACTTTCTAGTAACTGTCAGTTATAATAATATATTATTATTTTATACGCATACGTATAAAATGATATCGTCTTCAAATTCGCGTGTGAAATATTGTTAAAGGACAGTGAATACCTTAGAAATGAAAACGTCTGTCTTCAGCTATTGTGCCATTAAACGTTGCACTCCTGTCATGCACATGCGGTACTCACGGATTAAAAGTAACTGAAGTTGTTTATTGATACATGTTCATATTATCCTATGAAAACTCCATTGATTTGGAAGTAATACTTCTGTAACTTACGAAAACGATAATTTTCAGCATTTCTGATATTTATTCTCAAACTACTTTACCAACAATGCAATTTCAACGTCGAATAAGTTCATATTCTTGGTAGCATACTTTTTAAACTACCTCACTTTTCCTCCTACATTCATTTAAACGGCATTTGTTAGCCTTAGTTTTGCATGTTTACCAATATTTTTGTTCTCTTTATACCAATGTTAAACGGTGCATATTTTCATATTTTTTCCGGGACATCCCAAAATTTATTTTGCTAGTTGAGAAAACAATTTGTGTACTATTTAATTCAGTTGGAAGTATTTAAAAAAGGAAAATCTAGAATAAAGAATAATGACTCATGGCCATTATACAATGACATTAAAATAATAATAATAAAAATAATATATAATATTTCTTTATTTACCAGATATTAAATAATAAAATAATAAATTACCGTAATAAAAGAACACGAAAAGAATGTACTAGAAAATTGCGTATAAAATATGGTAGATAAATAATAAATAATATAATGAGGGTAAACAAAAAAAGACCACTCGTTAAGTATATAGAACACTTTTTTTGAGAAAATAGAACAATACATAATTCAAAAAGTACATCTTAATACTTAAGTGATTTCATAACATACAATTCATACGTGTACAATGTACAATATGCCACATTATTTATGCATACAAAATAGTTCTTAGATAAGTTTACTAAAAGTTAACTTTATATTGAAAACACGGACAAATGTAACAAACAAATTGAAGCAAAAAATACATTTTTGAGTAATACTTCAGACATTAGAGAATTTTACCTTGAAAAATTCATGGTAGTTCTAGAAATAGGTTTAATTTATGTTTTTTGGCTCCCTGAATCCAAATTTTTAACTTCCCACCAAAAATTTCCCCCTGCAACTTCCTCAAATTTATAGAAAAACCCAAAAAATTGGTTTTTGATTTTTTTTATCTTTTTTCTTTTTTCGTTTTAGAGAAAAAATACCCAGACATTCAAAAAATAAACAAAATTTACAACAAAACCAGTCTTTTGACATTTTGACGTCGATGAACGGGAGAGGAGTGAGTGGATCCCGAAACATACGCCTCGGCGCCGCGCGTGCATTTAGGTATCACGGCAACTCCACAGTTGCTCTCTCGTCTTTCGATCTTCTTGGAGTACCCCTCACCACGCTCCTCGAGCTAGCATACTGTTGTCAAGAGGCCCTTCTCTTTTCCCCCCGACTCATGGTGCTTAAGAATTGATAGCAACCTGTTGATCGCGATCGAAGTCTTTTAGGCATATTCACTTTATATTGTTTATTATTTTCATCGCTTTAAAAAACGCTTTGTTTCGTATGAGAACTGTTTTATCATAATATTTTAAACTTGGTTAATGTGACTTTAAATTGTTTCAATTGAGCAAAGTCCTTGTCAGAAACCCAGATTTCCATTCCCTCGCTCAGCTGTTCCGGACTCTAAATACAGATCCACAGGCTATCGCAAAAGCTGGAAATCAATTTTTTCTTTGTTTGTATAGTTGCAAGGATGAAAACATGACTTTGAACGATTTTAGACATCAGTGTTTCATCACGACCGAGTACAGTAGTAAACACAACATTGCCTCTTTAGCCCCAACTGAAGCTGTTGCTGCGCAACACTCACTAAGAACATACCACCAAGTCCAACTTTAGCAAGAAAATGTCATCGAGCCAGAAAAATTGAGCTGGAAAAAAAATAGTTACGGACTTTCTCTTGTCACTACTTTGAAATCTCCTGCTCCACCAAAACTTCTAAAGATTGTCCCCGCCAGGTTTAAAAAAGGCTGCCGTGGCGCGCGTAGTTGCAAGAAAAACGGGTTGAAATGCTCCATCATGTACCTCGAGTGCAACAATTCATGCGAGAATATTCTTGAAGATATCCTCGAGGATCTGGATGAAAATGATTCTCAAGAAGTGGAACTCGAACTGATGTTGATCGAGAAGATGGATAAAGGTGATGAGAATCATTTGGAGGAACCATGTGAACCTGAAGATCCAGAGCTCTAAAACACTGACGAATTGATTTGATATTAGTCATAATTTGTAAATAGTTTTTATTTTGTTTTTACAAATTAAATACATAATGCAAACAACAAATGCATCTCTGTTCTCGTTTTTTCTCATTTTCCGTTAGACTTGGGCAAAAACTAAGCTCAGAATTATTAAATTTTGTTGCAACTGCCTTGTAACATTATTGCACCTATGTATTTTGTTTGTTTTTACCGCAAATTTCAAAATTTCAATCTTTAACTTTTACTGAAACAACGTAAACGACGTGTAACTTAGCGCATGCAGCCCCGAGGCTCACGTTTCAAGGCGTGCTAGCGCTTTCCCGTTCATTCAAGGTTAAAATGTCAAAGAACATTTTTTTGTTGCAAATTTTGTCTACTTTCCGAATTTCTAGGTATCTTTTTCCTAAAACGAAGAAAAAAAAAGATTAAAAAAAGGGCTTATCGGTTTTACTTTCAAATTTTTGAGGAGGTTGCGGGAGGAATTTTTGGTGGGAAGTTAAAAATTCGGATTCAGTTCTCCAAAAAACGTAAAGTAAGTATTTCCAGAACTACCATGAATTTTTCCAGGTAAAGGCCCTATATGGCCTCTACTGCCTGGAGCATATTATGAAAAAATATTTCTGGAATTATGAAAAAATTGGTAGGTGGTTTTACTAAACGAAAAATGTGGATTCATTAT
Organism: Rutpela maculata; assembly: GCA_936432065.2. Lineage (NCBI taxonomy): Eukaryota > Metazoa > Arthropoda > Insecta > Coleoptera > Cerambycidae > Rutpela > Rutpela maculata. The sequence continues at coordinate 153,169,862 of OW386287.2, forward strand.
AATCTTTAACTATTTAGTTATGAATAACGTAATTTTACGTACAATATAAGTATACAATGACAATTGTATAGGAAGTATATTTTATATTTAATTACTCTTAATTTCAATGTGCTTATGGATTATTTTTCTGAGCAAGGATAGGGTAAACTATTTCAATTCAGCTCCGAAAGAATAAATTGTCATCTTTTGTAAATCCATTTACAGTGTTGTATAATATCAGATATAAGAATGCAAAGATCTCTATTATAGCTTTGCCATAAATGGAGATATATGCTATTGTTTACTTCGTGTACTGAGGTCATAGCAATTTAATAAGGACGGACGCGTTTTTTTATCTAATACTTTACATTCATTGCTGTTAAAATAGAATAACTCCGAGGGGTCAACCGCATCCAAAATTATGTACATCAGATTTCCTCAAAAAAAAAAAAAGATTTCCTAAGATTTCCTGAGATTTTGTCGGATTTCCTCAGTTCCTCAGATTTCCTCGGATTTTCTTCTGAGTGTACATCAGATTTCCTTCGCGGTTGAATGCTTGGGTAAGATAATTTTTGATGTAGTATTCATTAGTGTTGGAAACCAGTTTTGTAGAATTTTAAGAGGCTTCACGTAATTTTTTAAGATTTCACCCTAAACTGAAATACCACAAGTCAAATGACTGTCAGCTAAACATGATAACAGATTCACTTATTTGTATTTAAGAATATTAGATACAGTTTTTGAATGTCAAATAAGCCCAGATTTATAAATACCATCGTTTAAGTAAGTGAAAAGAACGTAAAATATGTTCATTAGTTTGCTCCCAAAATTTGTTTGCCTGGCGACAAAAGGAAATGCAGAAAGCCATTAGACAACGGTAACATAGTTACAAAATTTATTTTATTGTAATTTAAAGTAAAATTATTGATATAAAAATTCGAAAATTTTAGTAAATCATTGAAATTTTTTCAAACTTTTTTCCAAAGTTTTCCCTATAAGTATGAGGAAATGATCGACTTAATTCCAAATGATTTGCAGCACTTACAACTTTGCTCTTTATTTATTGTTATTTCATTGAAGTATTTTATCAAATTAACACATCTTTCAACAGCATTGTTACAACATATAAATGTTTAGCTGGATTTAATTGGCTATATCCACCAGAACACTTCACTCGAATTATTACCGCGTGTTTCGCCAACCATCTTGCCAGCGCCAGTAAATATGTTCCTAATTTTGTAACAAAATGATATCATGGTTGACGCATTCAACAAATTCCATCATCCACAGCTAAACTCTGCCTTGGTTCAACTAACCGTGGCGAAATAACCAATAAAGTAGACAATGTGGGATTTTAGATTTGGAATTTTTCACTATTCGTATTATTTTTACATTTTGCAATTTCTAAGCTTTTATTATTTGTCGATTTCTAATTAACCTTATAATTATTGTTATCAGAGGCATGTCTACATTAATAGGATGGAAAACAATAACAAACAGGATAGAAATGTACGCAATGAACTACGGCAGGCATATCCAAAAAAGAAACCCCACCCACATAGCTAGTGAAGAACAACGTTCAGGCCTATGCTGATGATCTGGTCGTTACGGTGATAGGCAGGCATGATGTTATGATTTCAAACCACATGCAAATTGCCTTAAACATGATATCGAAATGGTGCTAGTCGAAGGCGTTAATGTCAGCACAACAGTTATTGTTCCATTCACCAAAAAAAGAAAATACATTTGGGAGCTCCTATGTAAAATGGAACAGTACTTAATTTTTCCAGTGAAGTCAAGTATCTAGAAGTAATCCTGGTCCAAAAACTTACCTGGAACTCGCACTTAGAAAGAACACTTACCAAAATAGTCACGGCTATTTGTAGACTGTTTTTAAGACTTAGTCTGAAGCCAAAAATGATACATTGGTTTTACCTTTCGGTTGTCAGACCTATGGAAACCTACGCATCGTGTGTTTGCGGTGGGCAAAAAACAGAACAGAAAATAGCACAAGGAAAGTTGCAGAAACTGCAACGCCTTACCCATTTAAAGACTACGGGGGCAATGCGCTCCTATCCCACAGCAGCTATGGAGGCAATGCTGGACTTAGTTCCTCTGCATTTGCATGTAAGGAAGGTGGCAGCTCTTAGTACCATAAGGCTGCGTTAGGCACTTGAATTCAGACCAAGCGACCTGATCGGTAACTTAAGGATTCTGGAGCTAATCCGATTTGAATCCATGACCAAACCCACTGACTCAATGTCAATCAAGCATGACTTTGGCTGCCTGTTTGATGTGATGATTGAAAGCCGTCAGGCGAGCAGGGTCGAAGTAATATGGCTGGAGAAAGAGTCACACATTTGGTACACAGATGTATCCAAGATGGACGAAGGGGTTGGTGTGGGCGTAGCGGGACCTAAATGCAGGCTATCTAAAGCCCTCAACCATTTCCCAGGCAAAAATATATACTATAGATCAGTGTGCCCAGGAATGCCTAAATAGAAGCACTCGAAGGGCAAAGATCTATATACTTTCAGATAGTCAGGCAGCACTAAGGGCTCTCAGGCCCTATACCTTCGAGTCTAAAATTGCCTGGGAATACAGACAATCCCTGAAACAACTGGCAAAAAACAACAAGGTTACCTTGATGTGCGTGCTAGAGCATGAGAGAAAAGAAGGCAACGAATTAGCTGACAGCCCCGCAAGAAAAGGGGCTGAAGCCCCATTTTTTGGACCCGAACCGTTCTATGGTTTATCTAAGGGACACAACGGAGGAAGTCCAAGAATAAGAAAAGGAACAAAAGAAGTCCTACTGAAGGAATACACCAGGCCAAAGACAAGCGGAAAGGTTTAAAACCTATTCAACAAAGAATGGCACAAGGCTTCTCGAACTTGAAAAGTCCGACCTAAGGCCGATCACAGGCCTTCTAACTGGCCATTTCCCCTTGAGATGTCATCACCACAACATGGACATGGCAGAAGATGACAAATGCATATACTGTGAAGCTCCAACTGAGACTGCGGAACATATACTTTGTGAATGCAAGGTACTAATCCGCATTAAAACAGGCGGAATTAATGCCTGAAAACAAAAGGAAATTAGCTCCCAGGAAAATGACAAGCTTTGCAAAAAGTCTTGGAATCCTGGGCGACAAACTAGTTGTATGGTAATTCACAAAATACCTTTTAGGTGAAGAAAGGCCAACTGAGTGCCAAACAATTTACAATCTACCCACTGAAGAAAGCACCGATGTTTAAAAAAAAAACAGTTTAAAACCAATGAGATCTTCATACGCGAGGATGACAATAATTGAGAGAACCGTGAACAAACTAAGAATGATACAAGTATACGGGGAATGAACAACAAGGGAAAAAAAGGAATTTCATAAAGCAATTATGCATTACCTGAATCAGAAATGGAAGAAATAAAATATTGAGAAGAAGAGCTCTAGAACCAAAAACACAAATAGAGAAACATAAACACTCCAAATTACGATGCAATGCTGCAACGCATCTCACAAACGCTATGTGGCTCTGCCTGTTCGCAACAAGTATGAACTCAATCCAACCCAGCTGGTAAATCAAATCAATATCAGTGCCAAAGTAATAATTGATAATCAAGTATTAGTTTTCGCAATTTTAATCCGAATATTTAAATAAATTCTGTACACTTTTTAATATTCACTGCCCTTTTAAAATAGTATAATTTTGCACATTTCCTGTAATTTTGAATTTGTTGCATTACATTTAAAATTACTTTATCCTCGCAACTATAATATACGTAGATTAAATATGTCGATAAGAAAACGCAATTTAGAACGAAAATATTTTATGAGAAAATATAATACATTGACTAAAGTCGATTATAAACGGTTCAGTAATCGTGCATGGATCGTGACTTTGCCCAATGGCATTGAATAAAACATTCATGATACATATACAATAAAAACCACATCGACAGAATCGATATTGCGTAAATGATTCATTAGCGGCGTTACAATGCTGCGTTAAGTACTGCTGCTTTTCATTTAAATTGGAATACCGGCAGATTTCATTAAATTTACATATACGTTTTTATGCCCATCTCGCAAAATGAAATATTGTAATAATAACAATGGCAAAAGAGATTTTTTGTGTGTTTACGTTGATATTGTTACGAAGGTTGTGAAATACTGAATACTGCCACAGGAGATGACAAGATGGGAGATTTTTTTAAAATCTCGTTTTCTAATAGCACGGCAAAGTTGTCCTTGATTTTCTTTAATACACACGCGAAATTTCAGAATTTTCAAAAACTGTTGTAAGTTTGATGCAATTAAAAAAAAGATGAGGTGTAATACAAAATATTTTGCTCTGTTGCCACTTATGCACTTATGTTAAATGAAGGCTGCAAATTGGGGGCCCTTTCAAAATACTTTTTAAGCAAGACTTTCACTATGGAAAAATGAGAGAGAAAGCAGGATATTATATTTCTAAAAGTATTCTTACCAAGATTATTAATAATTTTTTTAAAATTATATCTTGCAAGAAGAAAAAATATGAAAAAAGTACAGGATGGTCACATGAAAAAAATTAATGAAAAAAAACTGTGACGGGGGTCAGTAATGTAAGGAAACGCGTTTTAAAGTTAATAAAACATATATTACTAATAATAACAATAGAAACAACAGAAATGGAACTTTACAACTTGCTTCTACAAACGTTCAACACATAATAATAATATAATATGTCTTTTACAAAAAGGAGCTGATTGTGCGAAAGACGATTCGTCATTCCAGTCCAGCTTCGCAAAATACAGGGTGATTAATTCTTACAGTAATATTTGCAATTAACAACTGTCAAGGAAGAAAAACATGAAAAACATACAGAGTGATCACCTTAAAAAATTAATGAAAAAAATATGACGGGGGAGAATAATAATTCGCACTTAGTGCAACTGTAAAGGAATAAAATTATGAAAAATATGTAAACAGTGTTCACCCTAAATAAAATAAATAAAAACTCTAATGGAGTACGATAATATTTCGCATACAGGTAACACAAATCTCAAGGAAGAAAAATATGAAAAATATACATATTGGTAAGTCTAAAAAAATTTATGAAAAAATGTGGCGGGTGATAGATAGATAGATAGATAGATAGATTGTGTTTATTTAGCCACATATATACATATTTGTACATTTGTAGCATGTTAATAAAACAAAAAAAGACAATAAAAAAAGGGTATTAGAAACACAGATTTTGTAATCAGTACATTGTATAAAACGAATGGTCTTTACAGTACATTGATAATAATAATATTTCGCATGCAGTTAACACAATTGTCAGAAAAATATGAAAATTATACAGGGTGGTCATATAAATAATAATTATGGTTTAAATAACATTTGGTCTGTAGCCCAATTACCAAGGATGAATCCTGACTTGTTTTATTGAAAAGTTACAGGGTATGGTGGACACTCTAAGAAGTAACTAATTTAGAAACGACGGAGGAAGGAGAATATTTGGACTGTAGTAGGGAAGAAAAATATGAAAATTATACAGAGTGGTCATTATAAAAAATAAAAAATAATTATGGTAGAAATAACATTTGAATTGTAAGCCATCAAAGAATATTTATGAAAAAATAATGAAAGATCTTAAATAGAGTAGGAAGTTTTGGGTAACTGCTTTTTTTAATCATCATCTGTTCAGAGCGTTTTGATTATCTTTTCTACTTATATATTACTATCCCCGACGGCATGAAGTGTATTCATTTAGGAGTATGTTTTTGTGTTTTTGTGTTTTTGCTTGCCCTTTACATTCCATTTATGTACATTTTGTATTGGATAAATCGATTTCTACAGGAAGGTTTATAAATATTTAAATCTTAAATTTCAGCTGTCATCTTGGTCTGTCAATTGCGTATTTGTGCTGTATAGTACAGTAAAAATAGCTTTAATTATGAAAAATTTGGCAGAACAGTTCATAAGCCATCAAAGAATATTTATGAAAAAGTTTACCACCCGAACCAATGCAAGAGGGCTTTTATGAGGGTGAGAAATGGGGCAAATCGGTTTTTCGTAAACAACTAAAAGTCTTTAACACTAATGAAAAAATGGTTTGAAATAAAAATTGTAGCTACGGAATTTATGCATATTTTTACATCTCTCTACGACAAAATCTCTCTAAGATATAATTTTTTATGATCTGGTGGCTCGAAAATGAGTTGTATATTAATCGTTTTACAAGTTTAATGATATTAAATTAAGAATATTAAAAATGAGTGTCCTAAAAGTAAGGATATGCCTGAATAACTCATCAGCGACCTCTATAAAAGTTGTTGTGGTCATCAGGGGGCACCACTTGACGACCTTTGATTTGCCCTTTAAAGTCATTTTCAGGGTAATTTGAAAGTCAACTTTCGTTTTTTAAATATGACCCCCTATTTTTGACCCCGGATTCTAAAAGAGCAAAACATTTTTCATTGGAGTTGTGTGGTAAGGTAAAATACCCTTCAACGAATTAGCTGATTCAACTTTATTATATGGTGTCATATACGATGTTATGTATAGGGAAAATAAAAAGAAAATCCTATTTTAAAAAAGGTGCTTACACAGACTTTTAGCTGCTGTTGCGTTCTTACGCCATTCGACGTATATTAGTAAGATGTCTACTTGTTCGTCTCTTGAATACATAGTAACGTTAAAAACCACCAATAAACAAGTAATTATTGCACTACGCGTTAACAGAACTGGATTGTTTGTTAATAAGGTTTCTTATAACTGTCGAACAATTTTTGATTTTCATGGCATTACTTTAATAATCATTTATACTATTTTTCTGTCATAATGAAAAGCAGATCATAATTATTTTTGAGTTTAATACTCAAAGAATTTTGTGTTCGATGGTACCGTTGGATTGGTCTTGAAAAGTTGTATTTAACTGAGGGGGCAGCTGCAGGGTGGTGCTATTTGAAAAAAAAAATACTTTTTTGCATGAAACTAATTTCGAAAGATTAAGAATGCACCTGGTTATTAAATTTGTTGGTTAAAAGGCAAATTTGTGTTTTCCATTATTTTTTATGTAATTTATGACGATTTACAGTTAATCGCGACACTCTAGATTCAAAACAAAACTTGGCTCTAAAGAAATCAAGTCGGCGTAAAAACTCACCAATATAGTGAAAATCTATTCAGAATTTTCCGAGAATTCCGAAAATGCAATTATATACATTCAAAAATCAAGAATTAGTGTCACTTCCGGCTAAACCGAAGTCCGAAAAAATCTTCAAATAGGTCAAAATGTGGAATTTTATGTCTACATTAACCATGCCGAGTTCCTTATTGATATATTGAAAAACAAGGAGCAAGAGAGGGGTGCTAGTGATCTCCTTACTGAAGTAGTTAGTGCACAAATGAGATAAACGAGGACTACCTCTGACGTAGCACGCAGTGATTGGTTAGCGCGTCAATATGCTAACCGTTCTTCTCTTCGAGCATATAAGGAAAAACAGATTTTACAACAATACGAATGTTTGTTCTCAACACATATAGACAAGGGACGCGAGAGGCATAGTAAACACCCACAAAACACAATAGAAGACGAAAGTAAACAACACGCAAATGAAGCTAAACGCCATATTAGAGTAGTATTCCCTACGGAACAGGTCATTATTTTCTATCAGCCAAGAGAATCGGGGATTCATAATTTGCTTGTGTACAGTTGTGGGTCGAACAAACAAATAGCTGTTTGGCGACCTATGTTTTCCCCTATTACCTCGAAGGTTCTTCTGGTATCCGTGATCGTCACCCCCGCACTTTCGGTCAATCTGTGGTATAAATGAGCCTTGAATTGTTGAATTATTTAAATTAAAACTAATATTAATGAGGTGAAGTGTACTGTACATCTAGTAAGAATGCATTAAATAACAGCTTTAGGTTCATTAGGGCAGCTGAACTTAATATTTCTACACGTAAATATTTTACTATTTTAGTAAAAGTTTGCAAGCAATTTTCTCGTGCTACTACAATTTAAAATAATTATTGCAAGCTCCACCCTAATAGGAGTTATTAAAATCTAATTAACTGATAGGAAGATAATCAGGTAATGGAAATATCAATGTGTATTTTTATGTTTACCTTTACGATTTATTTTTTTTGTAATTAATGAATCCTGCACCCAAATATTTGCAGTCATGCTACTGACATTATTATTGCATAAACAAGTTACTAATAATACTAATGGTTCTACAAAGATACCTTTAAAATTAACCCCTTTGGTGAAGTAAAGATAAACAGCGATTATTGTATTGGTTATTACGTTGGCAAATATGCTATGGCAAGATATGTGTTGACGATATAATCCACTGAAAAATATAGTTTACAAGTAGCCACTGAAAATAAAAAATATTTAGGCCATTATGTTATCTACGTGATCAGAATAATGTTGATGATGATTTTGTAATCGATAACATATCAGTAAATATGTTCATCAGAACCAAAATAACCTACAGGAGAATGATGAAATATCTAAACCACTAGTTAAAATATGTGCTTAATAGTCGATTAAGGTTTCGTCGAAATTAGAGAAAAATAAAAGGGATTTCATTAATGTTAAGTTGGTTCACCTCTGGTTATCATGTATGCCTCCACGCATCGTGGCCCGTCAGTTAAAGATTACCACTTTATAGGTGACACTCGTGTCAAAAGTTGTCATCTATTTTCTCAACTCTGTATATATTGATAATGAGCTCATCTAGTTTTTTTTTTATTACATTTTCTGAAAGTTCTTTTAATTCTAGAGGGAAATGCAAAAAAAGAATTTTCCAAGGTCTCTATATGCTTTAAAATGTATCAAGATCAACGTGTGGCGCTTTCGGGTTCTAGCTGCGTGACGTCACTCACTCCTATGGCATCGGAAGACGTAACTGCTTACCTAGATGCCTAACAGACTGTATTTAAATACCACAGATATGTCATGCGGACTAAAAGTACCGTTTGTATCATGAATTGTGCAAATACGTAATTAATGGAAAAACTAAAGCATGGTAAATTCACTGAAAACTTGCAATGTAAAACCGTAGCACAATAAATACTAAAAAAATATGCACATTATCACCACCTGATGATGGACATATTAAATCCTGGTAAGAATTCTCAGCTCATATCAACTTGTTTCATATAACGCATCGTATCTGCATAACAAGGTGGCATGACATACATCTGCTACACTGGAATACCTGGATAACACTATCAGCTTTGCTTTACGCGTGTTGAACTTGATTTACTACAAAATTGACTCTACTGGACTAAACTTAATTAGACTATACTGGACTCAAAAACTCAAAGGTGACTGAACTATAAGTTGTAAATTTTCTATCACTAATTTAACTTTGACCATGACCAGATTACGTTAAATACTTGGAACTCCTGAATACAGCAATTTACTTGGATGTATCTTATGATAATAACTATATTGGTATTCGATAAATACTCGTCTCCAAAGATAAATATGACTCGCTAGAAGTTATAATTTCCAAATTTTCCAACGAATTTCCCGTAAACTAATTACTCGATGTTAAATGAATTAATTCGACATAGATGACTTAATTACTTAAGAAATTTGTTAGCAATTAGCTTAAATCGACAGCAAAACTCATTAGAAAAGACATAAAAAATACTCATCAGTACATGTTTGTAAGATGAAGGTTATCACATGAAATAAATTAAATTAGTTTACACAATTGAAAAATATGTCTTTTAGTTGCAAAATATCGGATTGAGGAATGAATTAAATAAATTTTATTACCTTATTCTTCATGGATTTACTACGTAAAATCAGACAACTGCATAACTGACAAAGCGCGTGTCTTTCGTTATCTTGACTTGAGTTTAAGTTATTAAGGCTACTGTAGAGTTGGAAAATTATTTTCCAGTCTACGTGGCAAACAAGAAACAACCTCTATAGCCTTACTCTAATTACTGCGCAAAAGTACCATATTCAATTACCAACTATTAATATATTGCAATTTTATTCTAGTACATTTTGTAATGATTTTTGAAATTTATTGCGTATTTCTCACAGTGTTATAAAATGTTCGGTATATTTACCAATAATATCTTTGACAATTTCATTACTTTTAGATAAAGATTGTTAATCATAATCATTTGAACCTTGTGGTCACATTCTCATAAATTTTGCTATTTGAATTCATTTGTATTGATTGTAATTCACAAGATTTTCGCAAGTTTAAAGGATGTTCAATAAATTATACATTTTATCTTAAAAGTTACATCTTTTCAATTTATCTGTTTGTGTTTGTTATCAGGCTTTTCCACAGCAGTCGGTTTTGTGATTAAGGAGGGTAGTTTATTATCAATTTTTTTATTTGTTCCCTTTTTGATCACGAAATAAACTAGTTGGGCAAATAGCTGTGAAACTATTGGTTTTCTCTCAAACTCATATAAAAATTGAATCCACGAACTCAGCTCCGCATAAGATCAGCCAGTCGTTAGCCGCCCTGGTTCGATTTGGTTGAAATATTTTTATTTATTGCCAAAACTAGGTATAAATAATTATAATTTTTCCAAGACCAATCACGGGCGTTTCAACTTACTGTCTAATATTCAGTATTAAAAACAATAAAATAACCATTCTTTCTATATACTCATGATCTAAGTATGATCGTGCTAGTATATTATAAGAAGCCTCTCTTACACGACGCCCTTTCTAGTACAGGGAGATCGAGAAAGACTGAACGTGCCGCTCCCTTAAGATTGTTTTTGTGCCGCTCACATACTACATACATATGTACTATTTTCTGGTACCTTCAACATTTTCACGTTTTCATACACGTATTTACACAAAATGCGAGTTTCTTTATTAGCTTACCACACAAGTGACAGTCAACTAATTGCGTTGAAAAACACTGATTTATTAGTCAAAAAGGGAGATAAATGATAAATCAAACACAAACTAATAATAATAACATTCATGAAAATGACAGACATCAGATTGGTAACAGTGACTAGAGAACCAGTCGTTACTCCTAGCAACATAGGAAATTAGTTTTAATAATGTATGTAGAATAGAAATAAATTTTCCGTGTGACGTCACGTTCAGTCTTTCTCGATCTCTCGGTAACTCTAACCCTGTCTAGAGGATACTGCATCATTAACAAAAATTTGCTACATTTCAAAGCCAAGTTATTTTGCTTTAGCTAGGTACTTTAAAAAATTCTCTTGGCGAAAACACTTCTGAATTTCTATTATACCACTGAGTACTCTTTAATATCCTATAATATCGTGTATGGCTACAAGCTATAAATTTGCTACGGATGTTTATCCTACAAAAATGCGCAAAAAAGGTCAACATGCATCAGTCAACACTATATTGTCGGTTCATGTTTAAGACAATATTTTAAATAATATCTATGTAACATATTATCGTCCATTCGTTTTCCCTATTGTACATAAATTTGTTTAATTTTAAGGTCTCAGTTTTTTCGTTTTCTAACAAAAACACATCCGGTTTTATAAAATCAATTTTATAATTACTTTGTCCACTTATTTCAGGTATTTTGATACAAACTATACAAACCAATTAGATAATACCTACTGAATTAATTAATTAACCTTTTTGGTAAAAAAAGTTGAATATCTTTTAGAAATATTTGCAAGTATTAATCTAATCTTGATTTTTGCTAAATTTGGATTATTAATTTACGCTTTTTTATAGTCAGCAATTTATACTTTCTTTATAATTTGATTAGTTTATCTTTTTTGTAATCAAACTCCACTCTTAATGTAAATTTCGAATATAGAAAGATTGGCGCCCCGCCTCTCTAGGAAAATTATTATTACATAAGTCAAATTAACATTTCTTTAAGATAAATTATAAAAACATGAGTCATTTATTAACTAAAATCTACCAAACACGTAAGACCATTTGGAAAGTGTTTTCTGACCCATGACTCGCCTGCCGAGTCTCTGAGCTGGTGGTATAGTAACTTGTTTCCTCTAAATAATATAAAGTTCAGTCTGAATCTCGAACACATTACAAAAAAATTAATAATTATTGAACAGCGAAGGAGCAACGTTACAACACCTAATTGTTATATTACCATATTTTTACAGCATTTTGATTCTATTTGTAGGTAAATGGTCTAATTTTATGTAAATGTTCTACATGTTTTGTTTTAAATAACTTAGGCACTGGCCTCTCTCTTTGATGTACATAATCAATTTCTTTGTATTTGGCAAACACGGGTTTAATAAAGATTATCATTACAAACGTCTTGTCAATTCTTTTATACACTTACCATCTAACATTCAGTATGAAAAATAATAAACCATTCTTTCTATATACTGATACTGATGTTCTAAGTCTGATCATATATTAATGTATTATATGAAACCTCCCTTACGGAACATCCTTTCTAGTATCTCTAGCCTTACCTTGAGGATACTCTATCATAAACAAACATCTGTTGCATTTCAAAGCCAACTACTAGAAAGGACAAAGAAAATGGGTTTAAAATTTCACTAACCGCATGCATGTCTTAATGAATAAAATGTTTTGTTCTACTTTCGACTGATTAAACCACTTTAAAAATTGATCAACTTTTTCATTCTCTTTAAAATTTATCAGTTGTGGTATTATTCCATTCCAAACGAAATTACTATTAGAAAATAATAAGAAAATATTTTCATGTAAAAAAACTGACAGGAAACATTTATTTACTTGACAGATATAACAAATATAAAAAATAATCACTTTCGTAGAGCTGCATATATATTTAAAAATAAATATCTTGTATTTCTGCTTACATTATTATTAAAAACATTATACTGTTTTAACGTTAACGAGAGAAATAACCGTGTTTCTGAAGTAACCGAACAGTAAATGTAGAAGTTACGAAACAATTTTATGAAAAATTGCATATAATATATTTTTCATTATTAATATGCAGTGTTGTCCCTTTCGATAATGTTTTACAAACAGAAAAATAATGCAGTATGCTACAAACGTTTCGCCGATCAAGATGGCATAATCGGGAGATGATTGAAATTATAAATGTAACAGTTTTATCTAAAAGATCATTTATTTTTAAAAACTGAAGAGTATACAACAGCATGTTCAACAACTATTTAAAAAATGCAGTAATCCTCTGAGGACTATAATGTTTACATCTAGTTTCTACATAAATATTTACGTAAGACTGTCCAATACATCTATTTTTTTATAATGTCATTACTTACTTAACTCTTGAATATTAAAAACATGTATAATCATATATAACTATTAGAAAATTTTTGCAGAAATTGAAAAGTTTGAACAATGACTTTCTAAAAATATTCTTCATACGCAGAAAAATATAACAAACTTTCTTATACGCTATATTCTAGAGATGAATGAAAATATTTTATAATTATGTAAATACGTTTAACTAAAATTAGGTACCCACTATAAAATATGTATACAAAATAAAATATAAATAAGCCTCAGTAAACTGAGTTTATTTTTTATTTATTGTTAGTATTATTATTATTTCAGTATTCCTTTATCAGCAACATGCTGTTTAAATTAAAATTATTACAAATATTATAAATTTCAAAAGTTAACACTTTGAGCCACAGATGGGTAAAATTTGACCCTCACACAATGTTTCCCTGGATCGCAAGATACCCAAGCTACGGAAAGTACAAAGACTAGCATGTCTAGGCATAACGGGAGCAATGTCAACAACGCCTACCGCAGCCATGGAAGCACTACTTTGCCTGCCCCCACTACAGTTAGTGGTGGAGAGTGAGGCACTGTTGGCGGCGTACAGGCTGAAAATAAACGGACATGGGACCATTCCAAGAATAGGATACCACACCGAAATATTCCAATAAATAGGAAAAAATCGACTACTAGATATGCAGTCAGATAGAATCAGCATAAGCCACAACTTCACAAAGACCTTCAGGGTATACATACCCGATAGGGAAGAGGAAGGAACAAGGCAACTGCGAAGACATCCAAATGATACCATATGGTATACTGACGGATCGAAAACGTCAAGTAGTACTGGAGCAGGTGTTACGGGGGATCAACCAGGGACAGACATCAGTCTGAGCAGTACCGCAACGGTGTTCCAAGCAGAGGTCACAGCCATAGAAATCTGTGCACAAGAAATGATACGGAGGTCATATACTGACAAAAGAATCCGCATCATCACTGACAGTCAAGCAGCTCTCAAAGCTCTGAATGCAGTAGAGATACGTTCCAAAACTGTAAAAGACTGCCTAGAATCCCTGGCGAAACTGGCGGACACAACAGTATACAAATGAAGTGGACGCGAGGACACCAGGGCAATGAAGGCAACGAAAAAGCAGATAAGCTGGCCAAAGAAGGTGAAAAAACAGCCTTGATGGGACCTGAGCCATCCTGCGGGATATCATACAATACCGCAAGAGAAATGGTAATGGAACTATTGAGTCAGAAACATATCTTGTACTGGACTGGCGCGCCGGGGATGAGGCAGTCACGCATGTTCATCACCGGCGGGCCATCCATGACAAAGACCAACGAATTGCTAAAGCTGAGCAGAAAACAGCTGAAATGTGCAGTGGGAATCCTAACAGGACACTGCACACTGAATAGACACCTAACTAACATAGGTGTGAAAGATAATCCAGAATGTAGGATGTGTGGTGAGGATGAAGAAACTCCTCACCACATACTATGTGAATGCCCAGCTTTAGTGGCTGGGAGATTCTCACACTTCGGGGGACTAACCGTAACCCCGGAAGAAATAGCCAGAGCTCCCATTGACCGTATACTCTCCTTTTGGAGAGGAACGGGATTAATGGCATAACGAGACTATGGGGTACAATAAGCTCAAGCTTCAGTACAGCGGGACTTCGGCACCGCAACCCATAAGGAAAAAAAAAGGTACCCACGTGAAAGTCGTAAGTATTCAGTCCTCTATTAAAAGGATAAACGCACATGTACATACTAAATACTTAGGAACTATACAAGCTGGTCCCGGGGGACAGGTAGATATTACCGGGTTGTGGAAATCTTTACATATAAGTTTCCATTTTCAATGTCAAAAATTGCATACTAAGAATTTTTTTTTTTGACATTTGAATTACAAAAACAATGCATATGAACATGTTACTGTAAGTAATGAATAAAACTTTTTATTTTGCGAATTTATGGGACATAAAAAACAAGTTACAAAATAAATAGTAATAATAATATATATTGCAGGTAGAACACATTGTTTTTGGGCATTTTTTTGGGCGGTAAGGCACACGCGAATACCTCACCGGTCCAAGACCCCTGCAGCCCACGAGGTACTTACATGTACCTCAAATTTAAATGTCAATAAAATATAGAAAAAACCAAGATATTTAAAAAAAATGGCCCCAAATGTATCTCTCTGAATGTATTTAACGATATTTGTAAGAAAAAAGGCCGGTTCGGGGGACCCTCAAATCGTTTATATATACCGGTGCTCAACGTGTTAATTTCATAAACTTTTGATCTATAACTTCTACAGTGTTCAGAAATATCTGGAATATAAAAACCTTTGGGATACTTAGTTTAATATTTATATGTTTTTTAATTTTTACTAATTTAAATAGAATTTTAAGACAAAAATTTTCAATAAATGTTGATATTAAAATTTTCAAATTTGAAGTTTGAAAATCAATATACATTTTCCGAGAATATTTGAAATGTCTTCTACTACACATTTTCAAT
This sequence comes from Rutpela maculata, assembly GCA_936432065.2. Lineage (NCBI taxonomy): Eukaryota > Metazoa > Arthropoda > Insecta > Coleoptera > Cerambycidae > Rutpela > Rutpela maculata. The sequence goes on from OW386287.2 coordinate 153,185,576, forward strand.
TTATATTTGTATATTTATATATATTACTGTACTATTTGTAACATTCCTTAACTGTGTCACTAAGGTATTTCTAAATATATTAGTCTTCAATAATGTATGTTCATTTCAACGTAGTTTTTAACTAACTCTCTACTGTACTTCTACTCTATTATTACTATTATTTATTGTTCAACCATGATCTGCAACAGCCGATGTTTGTTTTTAAAAGTAATATAGGAAAAGGCAAGTAAAATGAAGAAAAAGTGTAGTTTAAAGTGAACACTGAACAGTGAATATGAATAATGACTTTGTGTGCATGCTCCTTGTTAGTGTTTACAAGCAGGTTAAATTGTATGAAAACATCGTACCAAGTGAGAAATTACGATAGTCATACATTGCAGAAAATGTCTTTGTGCAATTACAAGTTTACTTAAAGAGTAAAGGCAGAAATTAAAGATTTAGATAAACGTAATAATGTAATATCCATAATATTCTCCTTTTTTTGTTATAATTTGAATAGCGCTGTTACCATGTTTGAAAACAAAATTGTTGAGAACCGCAACCGGAAGTGATGTCTTAAATTTACATGATACCGAAAGCCTTAATTGTTATTAAACATTTTTACAATCCACATCTACGTAGTGGAATGGAAGATTAATAATCGCAATTTTTTTTCTTTTTTTTGTTCAAATGGACTTAGAATGCTATGAAACGTCGAGATTTTAAGTTGGAGCAGACAAAAGTCTGTCTGTCTGTCTGTCTGTCTGTCTGTCTGTCTGTCTGTGTGTGTGTCTGTTTGTCTGTAACTTTTTTTTTTGTGCACAATTTGTACGGAACAGTTTAGGATATTACCTTGAAATTTGAAATTAAATAAGATCTGGAACTAGTTTATATTTTGATCTTATCCCATTGAACGGAGTAAAGCAAGTAAGAGTCCATAAAATTGGAATTTAGTATATGTATACGGGATCAAGGTCCCAAAATTTGTTTGGTGTCCATCCATCATCACATTAATACCCCCACCCCATTATTAAATGGGGTAAAAAAATTAAATTAAGGTAAACCCGTCGAAGTGTAACCTAGTTTTTCACCAGTTCACATACATATTGTCTTTGACTCGTTTGTAGTGACTGATTTTACCTGATATTTTTTTTCTAAGCTTCTCAGGGATTTGGCTTCGCATTGTGAAAGTTTCATAATTTAATACCATATGACAAAAAAAGGTAACAACTTTTTTTTAATGTCCATGGTTCACACTTCCCCCTGCAGTTGGGGTAAGTGTGACCACGGAACATAGCGCTGGCGGATTTGTTCATTTTGGGGGCAAGTGCGAAGTACATAAAAATAAAGAAAAAATTCACCATTTCACTTTTTTGCTTGTTTTAATGCCTTCATTAATAAGAAAGTTAAAACTTTTTAAGGTTAAAAATACAACCCACCAAAATCTACATTAAAAATAATATTGCCTCTTCTGTCTTTAGCAGGGACTGGTATAAATTTAATGATGTCTTCGTTTACTATATTGTCTGAGTCTTCTATGTCTGGCCAGGAGAAGCTATTATTTCTGTGTTTTAGGAACAGAACTTTCCATTCGTTTCCATTTTTGTTTTTAATTTGTCCAATAAAATGTTTGATGGTTTTTTTTGAGCTGTATTCTACAATTACCCAACATCCTACATTAATTTGGCGAATGCTCGTCTCCTCCTCTTCATCTTCTTCGAATATTTCTGCGTCCAAGTCATCTTCCGAATCTATATATACTGGTTCTGCCATTTCTTCTTCTGAACTTGACCTGCCAAAATTTTTCTGTCGTGGTTTTTTTGTCATTTTACGTTTCTTTATTGTTTTCTTTCCCTTTGCCTCTTTCTTTTCCGCCTCTTTCCTTTCTTTCTCTTCTTTTTCTTTAACAAGTCTATTTAATACTTGGTTTGAAGTAATCACCTCAGCACCAGGAGCCACCCTCTTCCTCTCTTTAACTGATGGAGCATCTTTACAGGACTGTTTCATGGTATTCAATAATAGATCTTCAAAACTTCATTTCGATGTACTAGGTCCTGCCTCAGAAATGTTGGGGTCTTGGTTTTCTGTATTACTGTTTATTTCCATTCTGTCATCAGTCTCAATTATTTGAGGCTCAGGGAGGTTTACAGCTTGATTCTTTACAGCAGTATTCTCTTCGTTAATATGGGGGATTCCATTATATTTTTCAACTGTTGTTTGAGTCATTGAAGCCTGTTTTTGGGATGCTTTCTATCTTTTCAGACTCTCAGAATGGTATTTGTCCTCAGGAATGACATTGCGGTTGAAAGGATGAATGCCAGCCTTTAAAAATCCATTTTTGAGTATTTCAGGGCTTACATTTTTCCACGTAGAACCGATCAGTTCCGAAAACTGTTTTTTTGGAATTTTTCTACCTGTATTGTGTCTTTGCCAGGTTACCTTTACAGATTTGAAGACCGACAAATCAAGGGGTTGCAGCAGGTGGCTTGTATGAGGTGGCAGTTTAAGAATCGTGATCTTGTTTGCACGTGCCGCTTCAATAAGTGATATGTTTATATGGGTACTATGCCCATCGTATGTCAACAGAACTGGCCTGTCCGGTCCAAGTGCTGGAATAAAATGTTTTCTGAAAATAATTCAGAAAAATATCCCCCTCCATCCAACCATTGGAACTGGCTGCGTAGGCAGTTCCTGGGAGAGACCTATTGTCGTCAGATAACCATGAATCCCACACATTTTCCCCCTTAAATATAATAAGAGGTGGAGCATTTGCACCTGATGCGGAAACAGCGGAGAGAACTGTGGTATTTCCCTACCTGGCCTGGAAGTAGTTCGTGAACTTGGCTTGCCTTTGCCCCCAACAACTTTGGTTTTCTTCGGATCATGTGACAGGGATGTTTCATCCATATTCCACAACAGTTCTGGCTTTTCGTCTATTTTCAATTCAGCCAATGTTCTTTCAAGAATATCAAAATATTCATTGATAATAAAAGGATCTGTCATTTTCTTTCTTGAATATTCTACCGCTTGTGGCTTTTTAATACTCAGATTGTGTCATTTCTTGAAACCAGCAAACCATTTATCTCCAGGGATGTTATCTTTAAACGGCGTAGTTATTTTGTTTTTACTAAAATCGCCGACAAGACCGACAACTTCTAGTCGAGATAACCAAAATCCCCACTGCTCCATGGTCCTCAACCCAGCAGCTAATCTTCTCTCATCTTCTGGTGGGATTGCTGTTGGCCTACCTTGTGATTTGCTTTTTTGGCCACGGACACCAGTCACGTGGCAGAACAATGTGGTCTTAGGTATGTTATACATTCTATGTGCCCTGTATATCGACAAAGCCCCTCTCCGAATCTCCGACACTACTTCTGTCAACTGAGCTTGGCTATATTGGGTGGCTCTATTGTTTTTTCTTTGGTAGGTTCTCACCATTCTCGTGACTATAAAAAAAATTCAGTTTGTATTCTTGCCGGAAAATAACAAGTTCACATTTGCCCCGTGCACGTGGTCACACTAACCTCGCAACACAATATGTACGAGGTAAGTGTGACCTATGTCTCAATTGTATTAATAGTTGAAATGGCATGATTTCCGTAATAACGCAATACAATCTAATCCTTAAATAACACAATAACTTACAAAAACGTTAGCTTACCTTGTTTATAAACACTTTTTAAAAAGTTACCAAAATTTCGTGTACACTCGCTCGGCGACTAAATCAGAATGGTGCTGACAGTCTGTCAAATCTCATTTTACACAATGATGTCACAGAGTTCGTACTTATAGAGCTGTATTTGTAAAGAACTTGGGCAACCAGCCACGAGATGTCAGTAAGATAGATTCACTGTTAGGGAATTTTAAACGAGTAGTCACACTTTCCCCATAATCACACTTCGACGGATTTACCTTATAACTTAGTGTGTGTACATGAATCAAAGGCCTCAATTTTTTTTCTTGCTCCCTTTATAAGCCCCACCTCAATTAAAGGGGATAAAAAATAAAACTGCTATTTAATGTGTGTACGAGAACCAAAGGCTTTAAAAGAATGCCCGCAAAATAGGCTAAAATTCGTAAGTTCTTGTAACCACTATAATGCCGCAAGAACATAAGCAAAAGAAAAAGGGAGTGCCGCCAGAATTGTTCTTTTTTAAAAACTAAATTGACGTATTTCTGATTAGGGAGTCTACCCCCTAAAAATGGTACAAACCTCACTATATAAGATGAAAATATAAAAAAAGTTGATATAATTATTTGAAAGTATTTTAGTAAAAATAAAATGTAAGATACTACATCATTAAACGCTACAGCCCCATAGGGGCCACTAAGTACAAAAACTTCTCCAAGTGGGTGCTTCGTACTTATTTGCTCTTTGTAGGATGAAATAATGTTAGTGAATCTAGATGAAACAAATTGATCTTTTTAGCAAGGTTGGATAATATTTTGAAATACTTAAATATACTCTTCTGAAATACGAAAACGAAGAGAATATTGCATTTAATCGGCACATTTCTAAAAGAGTAAATATCGCTCGCAGACAGAAAAATTTCGTATCATTGTGTTAGTGAACGAATTCTGAACCATTTTCAAAATGTCCGTCTGTCCGTCTGTCCGTCCGTCACGTTTCTTGTAAGCACGATAACTTAAGAAAGAAAAGACCAAATGCATTGAAAATCGGACAGTAAGTTAGAATTAGCCGGAGGTACTGTTTTTGAACAAAATCGATCAGTAAATAAAAAAGTTATTAATTACACAGCCACACAAAAAAAAACTGGTTTGGCCTGCGGAGCAGACCAGTGTATCCTTATGTATTTGGACCAGCTGAAACCGAATCCGGAGTCAGAATTGTCAGATTGGTTCTTTTTTCACCCCTGACCTCAAAGAACACCCCCCCCCCCCAAAAAAAAAAAGTCGTCCGGCCTGCGGACCATACCAGTGTATCTACATGTATTTGGACCCTCTGAAACCGAATCCGAAATCAGAATTGTCGGATTCGCTCGTTTTTCACCCGGTTTCAGCTGGTCCAAGTACATAAGAATACACTGGTCTGCTCCGCAGGCCAAACCACTTTTTTGTGTGTTATTTAAAGGACCCCGCACATTTCTTATATAAATTGGCTTTAGGTCAAGTTGGTTGAATTTTTAATATGCTGCAGATTTCAACTTTCTGATCAAAAGCTCTAATGGGCCCAACTCAAACCTAGCTTCCGAGATACAGTTCAAGAAATGTACAAGAATGACCTCTTGTGTAATTAAAAAATTTTTCATATATTTTATATTGCGATACATTCTAATAGCCCTTTGTAATATTTTGCCCTAAAACATTTGTTGTTTTAATAAAAATAGTGTAGAAAAAATTTGAGATTGAAAAATGTTGGCGAAGGCGCCGGTAAATCAATATAAAAATAACAAATGAAAAAATATTCGGCCAAATTACCCAAAACATTTTTTACATAAATTATGTGTCTTCCTGTTCAAAAAACCTTTAATTGAAAAACTTTCGGAAATTACTCCTTTGACCTCTAATAACCCCATCAATTAATTAAAAGTTCGACAAGATACAGAATTTTACAAGAATTTATAGCTGTATCTCGGAAACTAGACATAGGATAGAGCTTCTGATCAGAAAGTCGAAATATACGAAAATTGCTATTTCTGATCATGATGGGATTAAAAGTCGAAATATTCAACATATTATGATTCAGCCAATTTGACCTGAAGCCAATTTATATAAGATATGTGGGGTCTTTTGAAACTTTTTTTTAAATTTTTATGTTTTTGTAATTGAATAGAAATCTGGTAAAATGATATTTTGAATAATTTTAATATCTATTTATATATTTTACTAATATTCATTTCATAATATAATAGACCAGGAGCCCGCCGAAAACAAAAAAATCTCTTCCAGAAATATAAGCGATTAAAATCTGCCGGATTTTACCCACTCCTGAAACGTGACATCAGGGGTCCTATTTTCCAACTTAGGAGATGTGAATCGGGGTATTTTTTCTCTTTTTATTTCATTATGTTTCCTATTTCTTTCTCTTTCCTTTCTCACGAAATTACCATTCTCTCGACTGGAGAATGGGGGTCCAGATGGAGAAAGTCGGATGACGGCGTCAAGCGACACCAATTCTGCTTTGGCTTTGATAATTCCGCATGCGCATGCGTATTTGTCAGAAACAACTAGCAACCTAATCTAGAATTTAAATGTATTCGTTGGAAAAACATCTTCAATATTCTGAAATGTCACAAAATGCCACTTTTGATTCGTTCGTGCTGAGCCGAATTTTCGAATTTCGCCATGCAATTTACGATCAGGTTTATCTGGAAGACTTCCTTTTTACGTCGCGACATCATACGGCCGTCCCAATGGTGTTTTTAGAAAAATATGAACGTGCCAAGATGGTATGTTTTTGCAATTTTTTCGGCTCCGATTTGTAAGCTGTTTTTTTTGCTATTTTTCGCAGATATCTCCGAAACGGTGGGAGTAGGCTCGAAATAAGGTCAAACGAGTATTTTCCACTACGAATCTTTTGCTACCATCAGAATCTTGAATTTTTTTTCGTTTCGGAGGTAACTACTGAAATGTCGGCCATGTACGGCAAAAAATCGCAAATGAGCTTCTACAGTTGGCAACTTTTTAATCTTGGCTCCTACGCCAAAAGACTACTCAAGCTAATTGAAATAGAATTAAATTTACTAAAACCTCTTTTTTTACTTTTTGAATTCCGACAAAAATGAAGGAATTAGAAGGGGTGGGATTTGGGACTTTTTTTGGTAAAATTTCTCCATATTATCACCGTAATGAATCGGTAATTAACTAAAATCGATCTCATATCTGATATTCACTTAATATCATGTACTACTTTGACGCTTCGTTAATCTCGGCCCTTCGAAACAAAGTTTTCTGAGAAAAATTATTTTTTTTAAGATTTACATACACTATACGATAACGTGTAATTTCCTATATTTCCTCGAATATATCGATAATTATCGTTTTTTTCGAAAAATTTGTAGATAGATTATGTAAAGATTGAGCTTTCCGACGTTTTTTAAAATTTTTTCTCTAACATAAAAAACAAAAGACTTATGACCGAATATGCCGCCGCTCAGTCTACTAATTAGGGTGAAGACGTATACAGCTCGGCTAAAGTACGCCATCTGTGGGACACCACGCGAGATTAGTTTCTCGATCTAACGTCAGAGTGCTTTTCGCGAGGATCTCAACATTCTCAACTTTAATTATTTATTGCAAAGTAAGTACTGCGATTTAAAAGCTTGTATTCGGTGTGGCGTGTTTTTATACATAAACACACACTTTAATGAAGTAAAAAAAAATGGGCAAGTTACCCATTGTTGTTAATTTGGTGGAGCATAGAAATGTCCATGCCAGCCCTTTTTTTTGGTATAGGGGCGCGGCAGGCCCCCCAAATGTGTAAGAAATATGACTTGTAAGATTAAAAAAAAACCGCCACAAAAAGTAAAAAAATAAGTTTATGAATGGCAATCAGAAACTTGGTAAATATGAACTTACTGAGTGTGAAAATATATTCGCCTTCTCTGAAAAGAGGTACAACGGCCTTGCCATTCACTGTAATGGGCTAATTTAATGAATTTTATTTAGTAGTTGTTACTTCTTGTGGATAAAGCATTATTTAAAATTAGGCAATATGGAACATTTCAGATGAATTCGATATGTGGTTCTCGAAATATCCGACTCCTAAAGAGGGAATTTCAAGCGCAGTGCGACCAACATCTTAACGTCAGAGAATAGGAAACGAAACGGTCTCACAATATATCAAAGCTCGTGCATTCCGCTTGAGATCGTCGAGTCATTCTCTGTGCGACTAGCGGGTTCCTATTAAGTGATGTCACGGCCGAGATTCGACAAGGCGGGTGCCGTTCATGTTTATAATTTTTTTTTACGATTACAGGTTTCACAAAATTTTAGTTTTTTTTCACAGGGTCTTAAAATTTTAAGATCTTTCCGATAATCAAATAAAAAAAGTGCTAAATCAGTTAATTGATGGCGTACCGGAGCTTCCTACCGCATGTAATAGTTACTCGTGTAATTCGATGAATATCATAAATTTACGACTGACAATCAGATACTTGGTAAGTATGAACCACCTGAGTGTGAAGATACATTCGCCATCTTTGAAAAGTTTTACGAAGGTAGCCTTTCACGATAATTGACGGCGTATCGGCTCTTCCTATCGCATGTACTAGTTACTCTTGTAATTCGATGAGTATCACAAATTTACGACTGGCAATTAGATACTTGTAAATATGAACCTCCTGATTGTGAAGATACGTGCGCAATCATTGACAAGTGGTGCAAGGGTCTTGCCTTTTACGATAATTGACGGCGTATCGGAGCTTCCTACCGCGTGTAATAGCTACTCGTGTAATTTGATGAATATCATAAATTTACGGCAATCAGATACTTGGTAAGTATGAACCTCCTGAATGCGAAAATACATTCGCTATCTTTGAAAAGTGGTGCGAATGTCCTGCCATTCACGGTATGGCGTATCGGTGTTTCCAACCGCATGTACTGATTACCTCTTTAACTCGATGAATATCATAAATATAACACTTTTCAAAGATGGCGAATGTATTTTCGCTCTTAAGAGATTCATACTACCAAGTTTCTGATTGCCAGTTGTAAATTTATGACACTCATCGAATTACACGGGTAACTAATACATGCGGTAGAAAACCGTCAATTATCGTGAAAGACGACCTTCGCACCATTTTTCAAAGATAGCGAATGTATTTTTGAACTCGGGGATCATAATTACCAAGTATCTGATTGCTAGTCGTAAATTTATGATATTCATCGAATTACATAGGTAAACAGTATATATGGTAGGGAATTCTGGTACGCCATCAATTATCCTGAATGGCAGGGCTGTAGCACCACTTTTCAGAGAAGGCGAATATATTTTCACACTTGGTAGGGTTCATACGTACCAAATTCCAGATTACCATTCATAAACTTATCATTTTTTTTACCTGACTTTTTTCTCAAAATTGGTCGAACGTAGCGCCTCCTTGTCCCACCCAAAATGAATGGGAGTCTGCATTCATGATTTTTGGGAGTAAATTAATAAATCCCTCCAACCTCCATGCGTAAACCTGTGACATTTTGTGGCTGTGTTTGTTTAATTTTACAAGTCATACTTCTTACACATTTGGGGGTACCGTATGCCGCTGTACCAAAAAAAAGCATGTACATTTCTGTGCTCTGCCACCCCAAATTAACAACAACTCACACATTTTGGGACTAAACTTATGACACACAATTAGTGGTGGGCGGGCTCCTGGTCTATAATATCCAACTGTGGACATATGATTTCAACTCACCGCTTATAATGTAAAAGTTGACCATCTTTCACGTGGTTGGAAACCCACGTAGCTTTGGATGCAGTTCTTTTTTTTATTAGAAACCCACGCAGTTTTTTTTTTACCTTATTTTATAATGTTTCATCAACCAAGTTCGCATGATGTAATTAAAAATGTCTAAAACTAATATTTACAAAAAACTGCGAAGAGTATCCTATATAATGTGTGACAATTGTATAAAAAGTCCAATAAATCGGCGCAGAGGTATAATGCTTCCACTAGTTATACATATATTTTATGTTCTAAGTTATTATCAATCCCCAGTTTTTGTACTTGTTGGCTCTCTATGATATATATGATTGATAATGTAGTATCTTACTCCCTTACATTTAATTTTTACTAAAATTAAATTTCAAATAATTATATCAACTTTTTTTCCACCCTGTATAGTGGGGGTAATTGTCCCCTAATCAAAAATACCAAAAAGACGTCAATTTAGTAAAAATTACCGGTTGTCCCGTTTTTTTTGGGTATTTTATGAATTATGGAGGTTAGAAAAGCAGGCGGATTTTGCGGTTACACATTTCCTTGGCATAAGCCACACCTTCTACCACCTCCAGTACCGCCCTACTCCGTTATTAAATAGGATAAATAAAATTGTGATTTCGTGTATGTAAAAGAACCAAGGGCCCCTACATTTTTTTTACCACCACCACTAGCTTATGGCATATCGCTTTATGAGTTTTTTGTGGTAGGCGATTTCAAACACAGGGTGTAGTTAGTTTCATGCCATTAAAAATACCGGTAATGGGGACCGACTATACAAACAAAAAACCTATATGACTTTTCCTCGAGGGACACTTTGAAAAACACTGACCTAGGTCAAGAATCGGAATGTTAAGGTAGGAGACATTTGAGAATCACTGTTTTTCTGGGTCAATGGACGTATAGTTAGGAATCATAGAAGTTTCTTACTAACTTTTAAAAAGTCATAAAAGAGTGGAATGATTACCTACTTGTGTCTTCGCCGCCGCGCAGTCTCAAATAAAGAAGCACCGCACTTTGATGGGATCGCATTAGCGTATTTGATGGTCAAAGACGCCGATGTACATGATGATAATAAAGCCTACCCCCAACATTCCAGCAGTTCTCAAACAATATTACTAAAAATTTTTGTTTGTTTTTTTTTTCTCCAAAATTATGGGCTTTAGACCCCATGTTATATAAGGTTTTTTGAAAAGGAAAGTTATTTCTGTCTCTCTCTGTCACCCTCTCTACAACTTTCTTGTGATACCGTTTCTGGTATTGACTTGAATGTTGCTGTTTTCCACTGCCAATTTTCTAAATTGTAAGAAACCAAAGTAAAGTTTACATTTCAGAAATGTGACTTTCAATTGTTTTTCTGAAATGTTCTTTGGAAAATACCACTCTGTACATATACTCGTATGTATTATAACGAGATCTGGAATGAAATTATATTTTGATCTTATTATGTTAAAGAGTTGGGGGATAAATGTGGGTAAATATGCAAAGCAAGAAAGTAAGAGTCCATAAAATTGGGATACAGTATTTGAGAAGCCACGGTCAACATTTTTTTAGCATCAGCCACCCACATTCTCACCTTCATTACCACCCACAGCCCAAAGGGGGTAAAAAATAAAATTGTATTTAATATCTACACAAGAACCAAATATCTCAATTATTTTGGCGTAAGTCATTCCTACTACCACCCCCTTTGCTAATGGGGTGGCGTAGTAGTGGGAACTTGGATAGGAATTGACTTGGATAGGAAATTTGAATGTGGAAGTAGTAATTCCTTAGGCAGCCATTTTTTTGTTTAATTTTCTTTAAAATCATACTCGTCGCGCAGAAACATCATATATACCCGAATTCTTAACATTTTTATCTCGAATGCTGAGATGCTCTGGCTTTCGAGCTAACAATCGCAAACTGCATCCTATATAAGAAAATTATATTTGCAAACCTTAGTACAAAAATAATAATGGTTGTATATTTGTCTATGAATTTTCAATACTAATAATCCAGTCGATGAAAGAGTTGTAGAGAACATTGAGGAGGGAAGAATTTTTCTCTTCAGGAATGTGTTGGGGATGGTTAGGAGGTAAATGTACTAAAAGTCCCCGCCCCCATCCTCGCCGTTTCAGGGGGTGAGGGGGGTGGAAAGGTTCCTTTTTTCGATTATTCGCTTATAACTCGGAAACGATGCGTCGTACGGAAAAAGGTAATCTATGCAAAATTCAACGTAATTAAATTTCCCACAGAAAGTTTATATTCATTTTCTTCCTACGTATTATAGTTTACGAAATATTCGCCAGCGAAAATCGATAATTAATGAAAAAAAATCAATTATGTACCTTGAATATTTCTATCAAAGCGGTTTACCCTTACTAACGTAATATTTTGTCGAAATCTATACATTTCCTTAAATATACAGTGCGACTCACTTAAAATGAAGATACCCTTATAACTTTTTCAGCTTATTTCCGATTTGAATCAAATTTTACTCAAGTGTAGAACAAATCAGGATCTACTTATGACCGGAATATTATTCACCTGCTATAAAGGGAAAGCCACCTGCGGTACCAAAATATGAGGAAAAAAAATAAAAATCACGTACCCACCACAAATTGCGGAAACTGAGGATCCCCTTTACCAAATGAGCTTATGTATGAGAAATTCCCCATCAATAACCAAATCAAATTTTGGTGTATGTACGTTTGTGGTGCCAATCGGATGCATTTTTTAGAATTTCTAACATTCAAAATGTTTTATTTTTTTTTAGCATATTTTGGTACCGCAGGTGGCTTTGCCTATGTAGCAGCCGAAGGTTTTTCTGGTCATAAGTAGATTCTAATTTGTTCTATATTGAGTAAAATTTGATTCAAATCGGAAACAAAATAAAAAAGTTATAAAGGTATCTTAATTTTAAGTGAGTCATACTGTATATTTAAGGAAATGTATAGATTTCGACAAAATATTACGTTAGTAAATACGTCGTGTTGTAAAATAAAGGTTGTTTTGTGACTGCGATTTATTAGCAGACCACGGTAAACCGCTTTGATAGAAATATTCAAGGTACATAATACATTTTTTTTTATTAGTAATCGATTTTCGATGGAGAGTATCTCGTAAACTATAACACATAGGAAGAAAATGAATATAAACATTCTTGTGGAAAATTTAATTACGTTTAATTTTGCATAGATTACCTTTTTTCCATACGACGCATCGTTTCCGAGTTATAAGCGAAGAGTCGAAAAACCTCCTAACTACCCCTGACAGATCCTCGAAGAGGAAAATTCTCTCCTCCTAAATGTTCTCTACAATCCCCTTTTGGGCATTCATTGACTGGACTGTAAGGTAAATAAGGATTAAAAGCTTGAAACTCTAGAGTGTGGTTATTAACAGAAATTATACCATTTATAATTTAGTACCTACGATATAAACTCCACTTAATTCATTTACTCATACAATTATGCGGTTCAAGTAAATCAATATTATGAAAGTATACAGCATACTGTTTACTTTTATGAATAATAAGTAATCATATTAATGCATTTCGACGTCAGTTAGCTAATATAGAGTATTAGTAAATTAAATTGATATTCAATTTTCTGTTTTAATATTTGTAAAACTGTTGCCTTTGAAAATTTAGATTTCCATTATTTTGTAGAAATTCATTGTTAAACCATAGAATATGAAGAAACTGCAGTCGGGCGTGACCGATAAATAATGGACACAAAAATTCTCAGCTTTAACAGTGTACAGTATTACACTTTTTTTTACTTAATTTAAGCAGCGTTTAAATTAGGCCAAACCAAGCGTTACACGGTGGGATGGAAAAAAATTACCTTTTAAAAATCGCTGTAGACCTCAGAATTTGTTGGATCATTTTTTGTTTTTGAATGTTCGTTATCAAATTCTTCATCAATCTATAGCGCCGGATTTTCGATTTTTGCCCCTGATTTTTCAAAATTTTCATAAAAAATTTTGAAAAATCAGAGACAAAAATCGAAAATCTGGCTTGACAGATCGATAGGCAATTATAAAACGAATATATCAACAAAAAAATTTTCCGATTGCTTAAGTATTAAGACCTGCAGACTAATGCGGCTGTCCCAAGTCAAAACACTGTATAAACCATTAAGAAAATCATGGAATTCAGTGTTTTAAATTAGTAACCTGATTCGGTTAGTGGATATACAATGGATATTATTGTTTACACATGGACTTTGGACATGGAGTTTTCCTTAATTATGGATTGGTAGATGTTGATACTATATATCCAAAAATGTAAAAATATGATTTTTGATGAAAATGGCTTATACAGTGTTTTGACTTGGGACAGCCGAATGAAAAAGTAACTTTTTCTAAATACTTAAGCAATCAAAAAGTTTTTTTTTAAAACTTCATTTCTTAGTTGCCTATCGATCTATCAAACCAGATTTTCGTTTTTTGTCCCTAATTTTCAAAATTTTTTATGAAAATTCAAAGAGATTGATGAAGATAATAACGAACATTTAAAAAAAAAGATGATGAAGTGGCAGTTTTTTCTTGGATACAGTTTTTTCTTGGATTAATATGATCGAAAAAAGACAAACCAAGTTTAAACAAATCTGGCAACTGTGTCGCTGGTTCCCGTGCCATAGCTTCTAAATGTTTGTAATTTATTGTAAATTGCAAGATTTTGCATTAATAATATTGTTGGCCGATATTTATGAACTTTGATTTCATGTCATGATACTTTATTTTCTTTCGATGTATTTTTTTCTTTCAAACATTGTTGATTAGATTGTTTACTCCTAAAATATTTTTACCGCTGCGTTGTGGAAATCTGGTGTACACACCATTGGAAGTCAACGAAAATCAATTGGAAATCGATGAAAATCAGTGATAATGTAGAAGAACGCACCACCGGGCGTCAAAATGACGCGACACCAATTTATTTCTCAGGGGGCGCCAGTCGCGTATTACCCCGTTCTTCTACCTCCCAGGCGGGTTCGAGATAAGATGACTTCGGTAGCCGAAAAGCGGGACCAAGGCTGCACTACCACAGATCGGAAACTACGCTCTCTCTGGACCCGAATTCCCTCGTTAGGGGTTTAGGCACCTCTTAATTTCCTGAATTTTTGCATAAAAAAATCCCAACCGAAGAATTTCTCTGCGGAGGGATTAGTTTTGGTACGCGAAAATCGCGTTTTGGTCCATTAATAACGGAATATATTTCTCAAAAAACGCATAAAAAAATCCCTATCGAACCTCCGTACAACAACCAGAAGGTCGAACGTTAATGCGAATTAACTCGACACATCCGGTTTTCTATACGAAAGTTCCAGGGATTATAGACCGTCAACAGGCCTCAAGATCAATTAAGAAACATTAGTTCAAAGAATCCGTTTATTTAACAGAATTGGTTATACAAAATTCTCAAGAAAGAATCGTGCCTTCCCCAATCAAGGTAGTGACTTTCAGACCATACAAGCGAGAGCGCTCGCGCTAACGATCGATTAGGTAGAAAAGATTCATACGTACCTTCTCAGAATCAAAATGCGAGCTTTTAGAATCATTTCAGACTCTGGGTAAATGAATAATTAAGGCTGACTGATATTAACTTAAAAAAGTTTTACTAAATGAATTTAGTTTCGCTAGAGACTACCTAGCTTTAAAGTTCTTGTATCGTGGAAATTCACGTACTCAAACACATTCAGAGGACTTATTACTGCATAAGTTGAGTGGCGTTCGATCAGTCCACGACTTACTAACCCTTATCACAGTCGATTAATAATATCGATTTGGCAGCGTCTCACCTTCGAGCGACTATTAGGCAAAATTGAATTTTTGGATTTTTATGCACAAGGCGTTTTCCTCTATAACTTTGTCATTTGAAAAGCCCCGTTAGTGGCTTTTCTACCATCGCTTTGTCTGGACTACTCAACGCGCTCGACCAAATTGCGAGCCGCTGGGTCAATCCAAACTCTTTCCATGCGAGAAACCGGCCTTGTACATGTGCATTGATTTTTATCAATTTTTGCTTATCGGCACTACGCCGGCTTTGACAAAATCTTCTATTTTGCCTTTTGGATGCAGTGCATCGTTAAAATTTTATGCTCATACTTTAGAATTGTGCTTTCAATGATCGTACCTCAAAGGTCAATGTCTTTGGTTGAGGAATAAAAAATAAAAAATAATTTAAAGTATATTTTCGTGGTACTTTTTAAACTGACTTCGTGGTACTTTTGAAAAATCCATTTTAAGACCAATTTCAGCGTACTTTTGAAAAATCGATTTTCGAGCCAAATTTCAAGGTACTTTTGAAAAACTAATCTGCGGGTGAAATTTTGGCGTACTTTTGAAAAATCGATTTTCAAGCCAAATTTCAAGGTACTTTTGAAAAGTTAATCCGCGGGTGGAATTTTGGCGTACTTTTGAAAAATCGATTTTCAAGCCAAATTTCAAGGTACTTTTGAAAAGTTAATCCGCGGGTGGAATTTTGGCGTACTTTTGAAAAATCGATTTTCAAGCCAAATTTCAACGCAGTTTTGAAAAATTAGTCTGCAAGTGAAACTTTGGCGTACTTTCGATAAATCGATTCTTAGGCCAAATTTTGACGCCCTTCCAAAAATATTATTTTTCAAAGTCCAATTTATGGTACCTTTGAAAAAGTATATTATTCATAAATCTTTGTCATTATATACTTCTACTCTGATATTCTGAACCAAAAACATTTTTCCTAAGTGAAAATTCGATGTTTCTTCGAATTTTCACCTGGTCATTTCCAACGCCTTATAGAACCCAAAACGGTCCTTGTGGACTGATCTGCGCCTCTGCAGACTCCCAAAAATGTCTTTAAATGAAATTTTTGCCTAAGTCGAATTTTGATTATGTCTTCAACTTAGGACGATTTTGGAGAGTTCTACAACACTCCCCTCCTTTGGTTGAATCTTTTCTACTCATCGATTGCCTTTAATTTCCATATTCACTTGTATGTCTGTATGCCTTCATTTGACGGTCTGACCTATGGTACAGATGTTTTAAAAATAACGGCCTTAATTGGGGCAGACGGCTGATTCGCCTATCTAACTTAAAAATAATTACATTTTTTAAACAATACGACAAGTTGATACAACATTTTTATCAACTTAATTACACCCGCGTCGAGGTGCGAAGCGTAGCACAATTTTGATTAGCGTCCACTCTCACTAATTCGTTGCACTCGCTTTTTTGCCCTGGTCTCGCTCTTGCTTAACTTCGGCCCTTTCTAGAAGAGTCTGTCTATATCTCCATGCCGCAGCTTGGACGGTCCTCGCCTTTGAGTTCCAGACTTCACCATGCCGCGCCCTTGCGACAGGCTGGGTCATCTTTCCATTTCTGCACATGGAAAATGCAGTTCTGCAACTAGATTGACTTTTTAGCAAGTCGTCGACTGGGACGCGTCGACTAACAAACACAATGTGTTGTTTTTTAATGAAATATTTTTCTAACATGAATTTTGTTAACTTATAATGGTTAGAAATTGGTTCTTCGTAAGGTAGATTGAATCGGCTTACGATACTCGTGCGGTCATCACTACTTTGTGAAAAAAGTATAAAAAAAAATTGAAGCGTCTTCTTGAGCGAAGAACGGCTTCTGAAACTCGTCTCGTAGTTTCTCCTTCGTAAGGTAGATTAAATCGGCTTACGATACTCGTGCGGTCATCACGACTTGTGAAAAAAAATATAAAAAAAAAAAAAAATTGAAGCGTCTTCTTGAGCGAAGGACGGCTTCTGAAACTCGTCTCGTAGTTTCTACTTCGTAAGGTAGATTAAATCGGCTTACGATACTCGTGCGGTCATCACGACTTGTGAAAAAAGTATAAAAAAAAAAATTGAAGCGTCTTCTTGAGCGAAGAACGGCTTCTGAAACTCGTAGTTTCCATTTGGGGTATACGTTAATTTTGTTGACTTAAAATGATTAAAATTGAAGTTGTCTTCTTGCATAAGAAAAAAAACAGCTTCCGAAACTCGTACTGATTCGTACTTATGCCTACGTCCATTACTCGAACTTGGCGGCTCTCGCTCTTGAGAAGCTAGGCTTACCGGATCGCGCTCTTGCGTCGGGTTCGCCGTCTTTCCATGTCTGCTCATGGGGTAGACTTTAAATTTTCGATTCGACCGCATACAGGTCAAAATCGCTACTTAGAATTTTGAGAAAAAATATAAAAAAAAGCGAAAACGGCTATTAGCCGTGGTCGACCTCAGAAATATCTAGAGGTGACTCTTCTATATCTGGCTCATCTCGAGCATCTTCGGGATCTCGACTTATTACATCCGGCTCATCTTGAGCACTTGCGGGAACATTGATTTGAACTAGTGTGGTATCGCTACGTCGCTCTGACCTGGGCGCGATCTCATTGTCTGATGAGGAAGCGTCGTCACTAAGATGAGTTTCATCCGGACTATCTTCTGATTCTTCAGACAATTCCAATTCAACATCGGGGTCTCCCTTAGGTGCCGGCCTGATGGCATCGACATGTAACCTCGTCGAAGTTACCCCCTTGTGAATGAGGTAAACTTCATTAGACAATCTCTTTAAAACCTTGTGTGGCCCACTCCACGACGGTGTGAAGGTATGATCCTTCCTGATCCTTTTAGTCATTACCATATCTCCCACTTTATATACGACCGGCGTTACCGCCACTTTGGGCGCGTAACGCCATTGGTAATTTGTTTGATTTTTACGAATTTCCTTGACTCTTTCAAGGCGGGGAACGTCCGCTTGATTACGACGTTCTTGTCTATAAGCGAACATATTCCAATCACCAATCTGCGGTAATTCATAGCCGAGCACTACGAAACTGGGCGTATGCCCCGTAGCGGCGTTTTTTCTTGTTCTCAAGATATATGCCATCTGACTAACATGTCGATCCCACTCGTCGTTGGGTGAACCATATAATAAGGTTTTTAAGATCTTCTTAGCTTCTTGCACCCTCCTTTCTATTGGATTAGCCTGTTGGTGGTAAGCTGCTGTGAAGAATCTTTCAATATTGTTACGTGTACAGAACGTATCGTAAAAGCCGGAATTGAAGTGGCCTCCCTGGTCGGAAATGATGACCCTCGGAACGCCATATCTCGCCACTAGTTCCTCTTCGATAAATTGTGCTATTGTTTTTCCACTGACTTGGGTGAACGCCTTGGCTTCGACCCACTTACTAAATACATCCTCTACCATTAATATATATCGGTTATCTGCATCTTTGGTTCGCTGAAGCGGTCCGATTACATCGACGCTTAGAACTTCGAACGGATGCGATGGAGCATGGCTTCTGAGAGGAGCCTTCGGTTGTGACTGTCTGCTTTTTACGGAATTACAAATAATGCACTCATTTAAATATTTGTTAACTAGTCTCGACAAATTATTAAAATAATAGCGGCCCGAGATGATTCTAACAGTTTCATCGCGGCCGGGGTGACCTACTTCCGGTCGGTCGTGAAAATGAGATATTACTCTCATGACCATACGTTTTGGTACGTATAATTTTTCTATAACATTTTCGCCTCTCGTCCAAAGTGTGCCGCCTATCACTTGTCTTGTATTGACGAATTTCACCTCTGCCTCGGTTTTATCTGCTTGTCGCACTAGAGTATTCCATCGTTCAATTTGGTCTTGGATATCTCTGGAGTGCGTTTGCGCTTCTCTGACCTGATCGTTTAATTCCAATGTGGTAATCACTGATATTCGTTCCTTGTACGAGAATTTTGGTGGGTACATTCTCTCCTCTTCGTCGTCTGCTTCGACGTTTGGGCCTTGAGGATTCCTGCTAAGATAGTCAGCCAATATATTTTCCTTGCCGGGACAATGTTCTATGGTGAAGCTGTATTCCTGAAGTAATAATGACCAACGAGTAAATTTCGTTTTCTCGTCCTTATGCTTATTTAACCATAGTAAAGCTCGATTGTCGGTTTTGACTATAAATGGACGGTCTGCCAAATATATTTTGTATTTTCTTATATAATTAACGACGCTCAAACATTCCAATTCATTTATATGGTATTTTCTCTCCGTCGGAGATAACGTATTACTAGCATAAGAGACGATGTGCTTCTGGTCATTATCCCCCAATTGATATAATACTGCAGATAATCCTATTAAGGATGCGTCCGTCTGCAGTATGAACATTTTATTGAAATCTGGCCGGTGCAGTCCTAGAGGTTTATTCAATACTTCTTTTAGTAAAATAAAAGCTTCTTGGGCTTCCGGATTCCACTTGAAGCGCCAGTCTTTCGAGAGTAGTCGGGTCAAGGGCTTTGTAATTATTGCAACATTAGGGATATATTCACGTACCCAATTACATAGACCAAGGAAACTCTGAAGCTGGCGCCTTGTCGTAGGGGCCGGATAATTTTGTATCTGTAATATGTGTTTTTCTAATGGTTGAGTGGTGTTGGCATTTATTTGATGCCCGAGATAGGTTATGCTTGACGTGGCTACCACACATTTTTCCGGTGACACCTTTAAATTATGCAAACGCAGGCGTTCAAAGACGGCTCTCAGATGGTTTACATGCTGTTCTATATTTTCGCTGTAGATGATAATATCATCGAGATATACTTTGCAGAAATGATGCAAGTAGCCGGTCAATACGTCTCTTGCCATAAATTTTTGGAATGTACATGGAGCGGTCTTCAATCCGAAAGGCATCACGTTAAATCGGTAAGATGCTCCATCTAATGTTGTAAACGTAGAATAGTTTTTTGACGACTCCTCAAGAGGGATTTGCCAATATCCGCTCTTGAGGTCCAACACCGTAAATATGTTGGCGTTTCCTAGATCCTTTATACTCTCGTATATCTTTGGTAAGACGGATGCTTCGTCTTCCGTTACTTCATTTAAGTGACGATAATCAATGCAGAAGCGAGGCTTCTTGCCGGGCCTTTCAATTATAATGGGAGGCGAACTGTACTGAGCGGTACTCGGTTCTATGACCCCGGCTTTCAGCATCTCTTCAATTTGATCGTACATAACTTTTTTCTTAGAAGGAGACATGGGGTAGGGTTTGATATTGAACGGGCGGTCGTCTTTAACTTTTATTTTATGTTTCGTTGTCACCGTGGTAGCTTGGGTAGGCACCGCGGTGAACAATTCAGCGAATTCCTCGAATAGAGGTTTTAAATTATCGTTTCCGATGATCAGTTCTTCGGGAAGCCGGTATTGCTTCCTTGCTTGATGTGCCGCTTGATTCCAGAAGACGGTTATTCGCTCTTCAGTGCCGACGTAGACACATTTACGTTGATAATCGAATACGACATTGTGAGCATATAAAAACGGGGCTCCCAGAATGAGCTCTTCATTTAAATTTTGAATGACCTGAAACGTGGTCTGAAAGGGTACATCTAGTACATTAACGTTTATGGTCGTAGTCCCGAGGGATTCTACTAAACCATCGCCACAAGCCATAACAAAAGTTTGGGGAGCTGTAAGTTGATCAATGTCGTTCAAAAATTTCGGTTGGATAATATTCCTTGTCGAACCTGTATCCAATAAAGCGTTAACCGCTCGATTATTAATTATAATCTTAATGCGAGGCAGAGGGAAAGCGTCGTTAGTTTGATTGATAGATTCTAATGGAGTGAATCGGTGGGGAGATAGGTTGACTTCTTGATCCTTAAACAGGTAATTAAGGTCAGGAAGGTCATCGAAGTTTTTTAATTTAAACTTCTTGCTTCGGAGCTTCCTCGAGGGTCGCTTCGAGCCTGCTGGGGCCTGGTAGGCGGGGCTGGTACAGTTCGGCCTGGGCCATCGCCTCTGACCCCCGCTTGGTTTCCCGTATTCATATTACGATAGGGATTGTTTGGGCATTCTGCATGAAAATGCCACTGCTCCGTTGGGCAATATCTGCAAGGGCGATACGGGACTCGGGAGTTCCTTACGTCTCCAGTACCCCTTCTCGGTATATCCCCTCTAGGCAGCGAGGAAATATTATTTGCAAAATGCACCCTTGGTGCTGGCGGATTATCTCTTCTTTGAGATCCATTGAATGGTGTCCTAGATGCACCAAAGGAACTGGAGGACGGCTTCGCTAATGCGGAGGGTTCCGTTCTCCAGTTACTGCTCGATTGCTGATTCCCTTGAGCTGAAGCGGTAGAGGTGGACGCTTCTCGGTCTTTGCTTTTCTTTGCATTTTGCAGAATCTCGAATTCTTTATTCTCATCCATGATTTTAGCCATTTGTTCGGTCATCGTCACTAGTGTATTTGTATCTGGTATGACGGCACTCTTTAGGAGCATTTTCATATCAGGTCTCAACTGATTGAAGATGGTAGCCGCCTTCATCGCCTCCGGCTTAAACGGATCGATCCTCTTGAAGAGACATACCTTCCTTGAAATAAATACTGACGTATTTTCCTCGGCATCTTGTTTCTTGCCATATAAATTAGCTACTGCTTCGGTGAGTACTTCACCTGAATCATAACGGCTTCTGAACCGCTCGAGGAATAGAGGATACGTGGTAATTAGGGTTCGATATTGTTCGAACCATTTCTTAGCATCATCTTTGAGCTGTTCTGATATTTTATATAGTCGGTCGTTATCCTGCGTAATTCGTACTCGGACGAAAAATTCCTCCATTTGATAAATGAAGGTTTCAGGGTCTTCGTGTTCGAAGCCATGAAATTCCGCATTTGGATGCTTCGACCGATACTTATGCTCGTGCGTGGCTTCGCTTAGAGCTTTGGCAAGACCTGCTGCCATTTGGGCGAACACTTGTTCTGAGGAGGGCTGTATGACTCCTTCAGTGGTACTCGGGCCAACCCCCGAACTACCCAGTACATCCTCCGCGCACGGCCTCTCTAACCCTCTAGAGACGTTGTCCATCACAGATGTCGGCTCGTCGTAAAACTGGAAAGGCGTTGATTCATCCATATCCTTTCCAGAAAGCCCTGCTGACTAACAACGCCCCACGTTGGGCGCCATGTAGAAGAACGCACCACCGGGCGTCAAAATGACGCGACACCAATTTATTTCTCAGGGGGCGCCAGTCGCGTATTACCCCGTTCTTCTACCTCCCAGGCGGGTTCGAGATAAGATGACTTCGGTAGCCGAAAAGCGGGACCAAGGCTGCACTACCACAGATCGGAAACTACGCTCTCTCTGGACCCGAATTCCCTCGTTAGGGGTTTAGGCACCTCTTAATTTCCTGAATTTTTGCATAAAAAAATCCCAACCGAAGAATTTCTCTGCGGAGGGATTAGTTTTGGTACGCGAAAATCGCGTTTTGGTCCATTAATAACGGAATATATTTCTCAAAAAACGCATAAAAAAATCCCTATCGAACCTCCGTACAACAACCAGAAGGTCGAACGTTAATGCGAATTAACTCGACACATCCGGTTTTCTATACGAAAGTTCCAGGGATTATAGACCGTCAACAGGCCTCAAGATCAATTAAGAAACATTAGTTCAAAGAATCCGTTTATTTAACAGAATTGGTTATACAAAATTCTCAAGAAAGAATCGTGCCTTCCCCAATCAAGGTAGTGACTTTCAGACCATACAAGCGAGAGCGCTCGCGCTAACGATCGATTAGGTAGAAAAGATTCATACGTACCTTCTCAGAATCAAAATGCGAGCTTTTAGAATCATTTCAGACTCTGGGTAAATGAATAATTAAGGCTGACTGATATTAACTTAAAAAAGTTTTACTAAATGAATTTAGTTTCGCTAGAGACTACCTAGCTTTAAAGTTCTTGTATCGTGGAAATTCACGTACTCAAACACATTCAGAGGACTTATTACTGCATAAGTTGAGTGGCGTTCGATCAGTCCACGACTTACTAACCCTTATCACAGTCGATTAATAATATCGATTTGGCAGCGTCTCACCTTCGAGCGACTATTAGGCAAAATTGAATTTTTGGATTTTTATGCACAAGGCGTTTTCCTCTATAACTTTGTCATTTGAAAAGCCCCGTTAGTGGCTTTTCTACCATCGCTTTGTCTGGACTACTCAACGCGCTCGACCAAATTGCGAGCCGCTGGGTCAATCCAAACTCTTTCCATGCGAGAAACCGGCCTTGTACATGTGCATTGATTTTTATCAATTTTTGCTTATCGGCACTACGCCGGCTTTGACAAAATCTTCTATTTTGCCTTTTGGATGCAGTGCATCGTTAAAATTTTATGCTCATACTTTAGAATTGTGCTTTCAATGATCGTACCTCAAAGGTCAATGTCTTTGGTTGAGGAATAAAAAATAAAAAATAATTTAAAGTATATTTTCGTGGTACTTTTTAAACTGACTTCGTGGTACTTTTGAAAAATCCATTTTAAGACCAATTTCAGCGTACTTTTGAAAAATCGATTTTCGAGCCAAATTTCAAGGTACTTTTGAAAAACTAATCTGCGGGTGAAATTTTGGCGTACTTTTGAAAAATCGATTTTCAAGCCAAATTTCAAGGTACTTTTGAAAAGTTAATCCGCGGGTGGAATTTTGGCGTACTTTTGAAAAATCGATTTTCAAGCCAAATTTCAAGGTACTTTTGAAAAGTTAATCCGCGGGTGGAATTTTGGCGTACTTTTGAAAAATCGATTTTCAAGCCAAATTTCAACGCAGTTTTGAAAAATTAGTCTGCAAGTGAAACTTTGGCGTACTTTCGATAAATCGATTCTTAGGCCAAATTTTGACGCCCTTCCAAAAATATTATTTTTCAAAGTCCAATTTATGGTACCTTTGAAAAAGTATATTATTCATAAATCTTTGTCATTATATACTTCTACTCTGATATTCTGAACCAAAAACATTTTTCCTAAGTGAAAATTCGATGTTTCTTCGAATTTTCACCTGGTCATTTCCAACGCCTTATAGAACCCAAAACGGTCCTTGTGGACTGATCTGCGCCTCTGCAGACTCCCAAAAATGTCTTTAAATGAAATTTTTGCCTAAGTCGAATTTTGATTATGTCTTCAACTTAGGACGATTTTGGAGAGTTCTACAACAATAACACAGCCCCACAAAAAAAAAGTGGTCTGTGCGGCGGACCCGACCAATGTATCCGTATGTATCTGGACCGCTAAAACCGAATCCGAAGTCAGAATTATCAGATTGGCTCGTTTTTCAACCCTAACCCCAAAATACACCCCCCCAAAAAATGGTCTGTCCAGCGAACCAGACCAATATATTCTTATGTATTTGGACCTGCTGAAACTGAATTCGAAGTCAGAACTGTCAGATTGGCTCGTTATTCACCTCCAACCCCAAAAAACACCCCCAAAACAAAAACAGAGTGGTCTGTCTGGCGGACTATACCAGTGTATCCTTATGTATTTTGACCTGCTGAATCCGGATTCAAAGTTAGAATTGACAGATTGGCTCATTTTTCACCCCTAATGCCGAAAAACACACCCACCAAAAAAATGGTTTGTACGACGGACTAGATCAGTGTATTCTTATGTATTTGGACCTGCTGAAACCGAATCCGATGTCAGAATTGTCAGACTGGCTCGTTTTTCACCCTCAACCCCAAAAAACACCCCCAAAACAAAAACAAAGTGGTCTGTCATTAGACTGTCATGGCGACAACTGAATAGTTCTGTGTAAATCTTGCTCTGTAAAACTAATTTAAAAATACCTGATAAACAGTGGAAAAAAACATACAAAACTACTACATCTCATAGTTCAAAGTGTACACTAGATTTTAATAATAAAGTCCAAGAATGGGTCCTAAAATAACAAGTGATATTAAACAAACAGTAAAAGAGGCAATAAAAGAAATATTAATGGATGACACATTTCTGGAAACACTATTTAAAAAAGTTAATGAAAAATTAACTAATATTGAAAAACAGGTAAACACAATGCAAAATCAAATAAATATATTGGAAATTAAAGTTGAAAATATGCATCAAAATGAGAAATCAAAAAATATATGCATTTATGGCATTGAGGAAGAACAATCTGAAAAACTGAACGAAAAAGTACTTAAAATATTTCAAGAAAAAATGAAGGTCAATGTACACGCAGATGATATTGTCAAGTTATACAGAATTGGAAATAATAGGAGAAAGGTCAGGCCCGTAATAGTTAAATTCGAAAGAGAAAAATTAAGAAATGACATTATTCGGAGTAGCAAGAACCTTAAAGGAACAAAATTTGCAGTGGCAGCCGATTTAGTAAAGGAGAGACTCGAGTTATACAGGAAAGCACAAGAGAAATTTGATCGAAAATCAGTACGTACATTTGATGGCAACATTTTTGTATATATTGAAAACACGAAACATAAAATCACAAATGAAACCGAACTTAATGAATTACAAAATCAAGTAATATAAATAATAATCATGAAAATTTTGGTACCAGGTAGATATTTAGAAATTAGAATTAAATTGTAAATTATGAGCAAGGAGCATTTTTCAGTTAAGAAATAATAGATACTAATTCATTTCTTTAGTCTTTAGATAAGTTTAAATCTATTGTTAGTTTAAAAATATTATTTAGAATATAACATTTGTATATTTATAGTTATTTATATACAAACTACTTATTTCTTTTTTAGACATAATTAATTTTTACTCAAATACGGTCCTGTACTCTGTTTATCATAATTTGTGTAGTTCTTACTCCTCTGTCACATATCTTAAAATTTTTTTGTTTTAATGAACCATATAGAGTTTAATTCCGAGTTGGATAAAAATATAGAGATAAAAAACTATGTAGTTAATGATCATACTAGTGAACTAATAAAAAACAAAATAAATTTAGATACAATAAATATTATTCATCTAAACATAAGAAGTATTAGAAAAAAACTTTGATAATTTAATGATCCTATTAGAAAGTTTGATAGCAACATTTGAGATAGTAGTCTTGTCAGAAACCTGGAATATAACTAGCACTGAACATTTTAACATTAGGGGTTATAATATATTCTACTCGGGGGGAAATTACAATCAAAATGATGGTGTGATTATTTATGTACACCAGCAATATATGCCAAATTTTGCCACCATTAAATTTACAGAAAATACGTTTACAAACTTATTAGTCGAAATAAACGGTGTCACAGTTAACATTACCGCGGTCTACAGACTGCCATCCACAGTTACTGCCACATTTCTATTAGAATTAGATCAATTATTAAAAAATAACAAAAGGAAAAACGTAGTTGATATATTTGTCGGAGATATTAATATCGATCTATTGAAAAACCAAGAAAACGTTACCAATGAATATTTAAACATAATGGTTGAAAATGGCTTTCATCCCTACATAAATAATCCCACAAGAGTTGTGAATAATACTAGCTCCTGCCTTGATCATTTTTTTGTAAAATTACTATCCAATATAAATAATACTGTAAATATAGTGCCAATAATATTACAAAACAACATTTCCTCTCACTATCCAATAATACTAAAAATAGAATGCATTAAAAATAAGAACAAAATTCAGCTGCAAAGTAAACAAAAAATAACAAAAATAAGCAATAGTTTACTTAAAGAATCGTTAAAAAATGAAACGTGGCAGGGATTATATAATATTGTAATGTATTTCAACCCCTAGAATGTAGGCAACACAGAATGTGATTAATTGATTGGATGTCTGCCTAAATATAGAGATTTGCAGTATTTGCACCTACCAGAGAAAGAACATACTAGAAGATCTAGAGAGATGGCATATCTGTTCTGGAACCATCTGGAGAATGTGACATCATCACAGAAACTTCGAGATCTGTCATCTGTAGGTATATAAGGCATGGAGTAAACCAAAAGGAGAGAAGTTAGTGCAGTACTAATTGTCAGTTGAAATGGTCAGAGAGTAAACACAGTGATAAAGTGACTGAATAACTGAATTGTAGTACACAGTGTATTATTAGCCAAGTAGTTATTGTTGTAATTAAGTAAGTTAATAAATTAGTGTTTAGTGTTACCCTGCTGTTATAATTTCTGAACCCACGATACAGGGTGTTTAGAAAAAGGGTGTAAGCACGTCACAATTGGTGTCAGAAGCGGGATTATAACAGAAGATTTCTGGACTATTCAAGAAGAGGTTTCTACAGTGTTCTTCTTGGGAATTAGTGGTGACACTGGGAATTGATTAACGGGACATTGTTTAAGGACTATTTTTGGACTCGAAACTGTGAAAAAGTGCGTTTTCGGGGAAAGTGACAGAGACACTGAAAAAGACTCATTTGTGCTAGTGCGTGAAAATTACTAGAACTACTGGATAGCGACAAAAGACTCTGGATAAGACTTTTTCGTGCTGTTTGAGATTTTTCTGGAAAGTTCCATTGACGTGATAGTTTTATTTTGCCAAAAACATGGCAGCTGAGAAACAAATACAGGACCTATTTGCGAAATTAATGAGGACGATGGCCCAGCAACGTCAAGAAGAAAAAGAAGAGTATGAAAGAAAACGACAAAAAGAAAAAGAAGAGTATGAAAGAAAACGACAAAAAGAAGAAGAAGAGTATGAAAGAAAACGACAAGAGGAAGAAAAGCGGCGTCAAGAAGAAAAAGAAGAGCAAGAAAAAAGACGACAAGAGGACAAAAAGCGTCGTCAAGAAGAGCAAGAAAAAAGACAAGAGAAAGAGAAGCTTCGTCAAAAAGAAAAAGAAGAACAAGAGAGAAGACATCAAGAAGAAAAAGAAGAGAAAGAAAGACAAGAAAGACAACGTCAAGAGGAAGAGAAGCGACGTCAGGAAGAAAAAGAACAAGAAAGAAGACGGCAAGAAGAAGAAAAGCGTCGTCAAAAAGAAAAAGAAGAACAAGAAAGAAGACGTCAAAAAGAAAAAGAACAGCAAGAAAGAAGACGTCAAGAGGAGAAAGAGGAACAAGAAAGACGCCAGGAAGAACTGAGGAAAATCCTGAATGAACAAATGAAAATCCAACATGATGCTATGAATTCAATCATTAACAAAATCAAGGAGGATATAAAGGCTGAAGTCAGTCAAATCAAAAGAAAGACGAGTGAGGTCGAAGGAGAAGTAGAGCGACTTAAGCGACAATTGGTTGAGAAAGGAGGCCAGCTAGTAACATTGTCAGGCCCTCGGTTAAAACCTCCCTCCTTTGACGGCCTAAGCTCATGGACAACCTACAAGAGACAATTTGAGGCGGCTGCAAGTGCAAATAACTGGGATAATGAGGAAAAGGCTATGGCATTAGTTCTGGCGCTAAGGGGCCAAGCCTCAGAGTTGCTTCAGACCATCCCGGTGGAGAAACAAAGAGACTTCAAAGTTCTGGAAGCTGCATTGGACTTGAGGTATGGCGACCAACACCTCGTTCAAGTATACCAGGCTCAGCTAAAGTCACGGGTTCAAAAAGCTGGAGAAAGTCTGCAAGAATTTGAAGCTGCGATAGAGAGACTGGCACACCTGGCGTATCCGAGTGCACCTAGAGAATTTCAGGAGCAGTTAGCCGTGGGAGCCTTTTTAGAAGGCATAAGGGACGAAGAGGTCAGGCGAATTCTGAGGCTGACGAGACATCAAAGTATTAGCGAGGCTTTGGTGCGTGCCCTTGAAGTAGAGGCTACCTTTAAAGTCACCCAGCGGTCAGAAGTGCGAGCTGTGACTCTCGAAGAATTACAACCAGCAATGAACCGGAACTCTATGTTGACGGACATGCAGAAAATGTTTACCAAATTATTTGATAAACTGGATGACCTCGGAAAGCAGGAAAAACAGCAAAATAAAGGAAAGCCGAGTGGTGGTATTAAATGTTACAACTGCGGCAAGGTAGGACACATGAAGCGAGACTGTCGACAGCAGAACTCAGAGAATCGAATAAATGCTGTGAATGTTGAAGAGAAGCAGGAAAACAGTACCAGGGGGGCGGTGCTGGCTGAAGAAAAGAATGCGCCCAGAGAAATAAAGGTTTGCCAGCTTCGAAGAATCATGAGTAGTCTACCATCACAAGGCTGTGTAAACGAAATGAAAGACATTCCAGAGAATTGGACAAAGAAAGCTTTAAGACAAGAGCAGCTGAGTGATGCAGAAATTGGACCCATATTGCGAGCAAAGGAGAAAGAAACCCGACCAGAATGGAAGGATGTTTCAAACCAAGGAGTAGGAGTGAAGGCTTTGTGGTCGCAATGGGATTCACTGAGAGTCTTAGATGGGCTATTGAGGAGAGCATGGGAAAGCCCGGATGGGAAACAGGTTGCCATGCGTTTAGTGATTCCCAGGTGTCGTGTACCAGAAGTACTCCAGAAAGCGCACAATGAAACATCCGGCGGACACCTTGGAGTAAACAAGACGTTGAGTACAGTACGGGAACGGTTCTATTGGGTTAATAGTCGACAAGATGTAGAGGCTTGGTGTCTCAAGTGCAAGAATTGTGCTGCCAATAAGAAACCACTTTCCGTAACCAACTATGCGAATGAAAGTCGAGAAAAGCCGAAGAATAACCAAGAGCAGTTGACCAAAGCTGGTAACCGAATGAAGGCTCGTTATGATCGGAATGCGAGTACAGGAGGATTCAAGGTGGGAGATCGGGTCTGGCTGTACAATCCACAGCGGAAAGAATGGAGATCCCCGAAGCTTCAACCACCTTGGGATGGACCGTATTCAATCATCACCCGAATTAATGATGTCATATATCGGATTCAACTAAGTAAGAAGTCAAGGATGAAAATCGTACACCTGGATAGACTGGCGAAGTATGTGGAAAAGGCTGAATTGCCTGACCGGGACGTTCAGGCTTAAGGAGGGGGTAGTGTAATGTATTTCAACCCCTAGAATGTAGGCAACACAGAATGCGATTAATTGATTGGATGTCTGCCTAAATATAGAGATTTGCAGTATTTGCACCTACCAGAGAAAGAACATACTAGAAGATCTAGAGAGATGGCATATCTGTTCTGGAACCATCTGGAGAATGTGACATCATCACAGAAACTTCGAGATCTGTCATCTGTAGGTATATAAGGCATGGAGTAAACCAAAAGGAGAGAAGTTAGTGCAGTACTAATTGTCAGTTGAAATGGTCAGAGAGTAAACACAGTGATAAAGTGACTGAATAACTGAATTGTAGTACACAGTGTATTATTAGCCAAGTAGTTATTGTTGTAATTAAGTAAGTTAATAAATTAGTGTTTAGTGTTACCCTGCTGTTATAATTTCCGAACCCACGATACAGGGTGTTTACAAAAAGGGTGTAAGCACGTCACAATATAAAAGATGTAAACACAGCATATGAATATTTTTTAAGCAATCTCTTACGTCATTTGGAAAAGTCCACAAAAACATTCGAAATAAAATCTTTTGAAAAAAAAATAAAACCTTGGATAACAATTGGCTTAATAAAATCAATTCGAATAAGAGATAAATTAAAACATGAGGTAAATCGAAACAAAAATAATATGGAACTTTTAGAAAGATACAAGAATTATAGAAACAAAACAAATAATTTAATAAAAAAAGTAAAAAAAGAATATTATTGCAATAAAATAATAGAAAACAAAAATAATATGAAAAAATTGTGGGACACAATAAAAGACGGATTGAATGAGGGAGAAAACCATAACATATTTGAAATTGATATTAATGATGAAAAAATAAAAGATGTAAACTTAATTTCTGAAAATTTCAACAATTATTTTATAAATATTGGTAAAAACATGGCTGAAAAAATAAAGGTAAATAAGACACTAAGAAAGAGAGAAATGTATTTTAACAGTTTATTTTTAAATCCAATTTCACAACAGGAAGTAATTAAAAACATAAACAATCTAAAAAACACTGCAGCGCCAGGATATGATAAAATTTCCCCTAAAGTACTTAAACTTATAAAAGAAGATGTAGCATTGCCCCTAACTTATATTTTTAATTTATGTTTAGAGAAAGGTATATTTCCAGATGCACTAAAACTGAGTGTTGAAAAATTTTTGATTAGCAACTACAGGCCTATATCTGTTATAAATAATATTGGTAAACTATTAGAAATGTGTTTAAAATCGAGGCTAATGGATCACTTATATTGTAACAAAATATTGTCTAAACACCAGTTTGGCTTCAGAGAAAACATGAGTACTGATGATGCAATGTATATGGTCACAAACACATTATATAATAACATTGAAAACAATAAAAAGCAGATAGCAGTATTTCTTGATTTAGCCAAGGCATTTGATGCAGTGTCTCACAACATGCTTATTGATAAGCTAAACGATTATGGTGTACGAGGAATAGCTAACAACCTATTTCATAGTTACTTACAAAACAGAAAACAATGTGTCAAAATCAGTGATCAACTCAGTACTTTTAAACAGCAATTAGAATATGGTATACCTCAAGGAACCGTTCTAGGACCAACATTATTTTTAATTTACTTAAACGAACTTTTACTTTTAAATACCAAATGCAAAATTATATCATATGCTGATGACACTGTTCTCTTAATGGAAGGTAATAGTTGGGACGAAGTAAAAAAATTGACAATTGAAGAATTTTCAATACAACATTGGCTTTCCGAAAACCTTTTGACAATTAATATGGAAAAAACAAAATTTATGTGTTTCAGTATCTATGACAAATATCTTCCAGATATAAACAAAATTCATTTACACAGTTATAATTGCATTCTTAACAAACTTCAAGATAACTGCTCATGCACACAAGAGATAACAGCCGTAAGTAACATAAAATATCTCGGATTAACTATAGATCAGAATCTCAAATGGATAGAGCATATAAACAATTTAAACAAGAAATTGCGTTTAATAATTTTGAAATTTTATCAACTTAGAGACATTTTACCAAATTACATATTAAAAACACTGTACCATGCCTTGGCTGAATCAATACTGCGCTATGGAATAATAATTTGGGGTAGTGCATATACAACAAATATTGAAGTGTTAAAAATTACCCAAAAATACTTAATCAAAGTAATTCTATCAAAAAATAAACAATATTCCACAAACCTGCTATTTAATGAATTTGATGTTTTGAACGTAGAGTTATTGTATGCTAAATCAGTTCTCATGTTTTCCTACAAACATAAATCGATTTTAAATAAGCAAATCTGTCACACTTATGATACTCGAGGCAAAGTAAATTTAAATATGAATATCCCTGTAAGTACAAAAACACAAACACAAAGATTTATAAATTATTTTGCGCCAAAATTTTACAACTGTTTGCCATATGTAATAAAACAAATAAACAATGTAAATTTATTTAAGAAAAAAATTACTATATTTATACACTCAAATAGGACTGTTTTCTCAAAATTGTTATCAAATAAATAAATCAATTTCTTTTTCATAAACCTCCATTATTTATTATTTTCATAAATTTAACTCGATTTGATCAACAGTTTCAGGACTTTATTTTTGTTTACTTATTATACATATTTATGTAGTATTTATTATTTAAAGACCAATGTTTTTGAATTATTAAACTAAATGTGCAGACATATTAACAAAATTTTTGATATATACACACACAGATATATTTTATATCTAGCTGTATGAATAAATATTAGAAATGTTTAAAAAACTAGGAAACAATGTAAACGTGGTCAATAAATTTTGATTTGATTTTATTTGATTTGTCCGGCGGACTATACCAGTGGATCCTTATGTAATTTAGTCTGCTGAATCCGAATTCGAAGTTAGAATTTTCAGATTTGCTCATATTTCACACCTAACCGCCAAAAAACACCCCCAAAACAAAAAAGTGGTCTGTCCGGCGGACCATACCAGTGTATCCTTATATATTTGGACCGCTGAAACCGAATCTGAAGATAGAATTGTAAAATTGGCTCGTGTTCACCCCTAACCCCCAAAAACACCCCCTCCCCACACACAAAATGGTCTGCCCGGCGGACCATACCAGTGTATCCTTATGTATTTGGTAAGGATACACTGGTATAGTCCGCCGGACAGACCACTTTGTTTTTGTTTTGAGGGTGAAAAACGAGCCAGTCTGACAATTCTGACATCGGATTCGATTTCAGCAGGTCCAAATACATAAGAATACATTGGTCTGGTCCGTTGGACAAACCATTTTTTTGGGGTTAGAGGTGAAAAACCAGCCAATCTGTCAATTCTAACTTCGAATCCGGATTCTAAAAGTCAAAATACATAAGAATACACAAGTATAGTCCGCCGAACTTTGCTTTTGGTTTGGGAATGTTTTTTGGGGTTGGGGGTGAAAACGAGCCAATCTGACAATTCTGACTTCAGATTCGGTTTCAGCAGGTCCAAATATATAAGAAGATACTGGTCTGGTCTGCCGGACAGACCATTTATTTGGGGGGGTGTTTTTTGGGGTTGGGGGTGAAAAACGAGCCAGTCTGACAATTTTGGCTTCAGATTCGGTGTCAGCGGGTCCAAATACATACAGATATACTGGTCGGGTCCGCCGGACAGACCACCATTTTCTTTGTGGGACTGTGTAATCAGTGGACATCAATGAAAATCATTGAAATTCAATTGGAAATCACTGGAAATTATCTGGAAATCAAAGCAAATAAATTTGACAGCAATTGCACTGCGCATGCGCCTATAACAAATTTTCAGTGATAGGCTTACATTGTGGAAACAAATGCGAATTGTACCGAGGCGCGGTAAACTCGGCAGTAAAACATTATTATCATTGTATCATACTTACCTTTTTTTTTTTTTTTTTTCGAATAAAAGTTATTAAAAATGATAGCAACAAAACAAGTGTTTTATACTTTTTCGTCAATATCCTGAAAAACTATCAACTTCTTGAGAGCACAAAATTTTCTAAAATAGTGTTAACAAAAAAAGCGGTACAGTGATAGTTTTAAATTTGTACCAGCTGTCAACGTCTCAAAAATGATGTTCCTAG
The DNA here is from genome assembly GCA_936432065.2 of Rutpela maculata. Lineage (NCBI taxonomy): Eukaryota > Metazoa > Arthropoda > Insecta > Coleoptera > Cerambycidae > Rutpela > Rutpela maculata. The sequence goes on from OW386287.2 coordinate 153,219,716, forward strand.
ACATTATTTGCTTTTCCTCATTTTTTGATAGTGACCTACAACCACGCTCATGACTTTTCACGATCATTTATAATGTAATTAAAAGTCTGAATAAAATTACGGGATCATGGCAGAACAGGTTTTTTAATTTTTTTTTGTTTAAGTTGTTGCTATACAGTGTCAGAAAACTTTTCATTTGGGTCGGCAATGAGAGCAAGCAAGAGCGAAGCAACTAGGCTATTCTTTTTTATCGTATAACACATCCTACTGGTGCCACCTGCTTTCCCCACCACATGTGCGTGGGCAACTCTGCTTGCGGAATTTCAATTTGTTTCCGTCTTGCACTTGCAATGTAAAGAATTATTTGACTCGTTTTGAAAGTACAACGGGTTAAATAATTTCAGTTATTAAAGCACGCAATAATATTACCTATACTGAACAGAGCCAACTAGATCCTTCCTTTGAATAAATGGTACTGAAATTTTTAATAGCAATGATGTATGTACGTGTTTTCTTGATAGCGCGTCATTATTTGCTCCCTCTACTAGAGCACTGGTACACGCCTTTATTGTAGGCGGGTCTGTCAAGTCGTTGAAACTATGCCTGCCACCCAAATCCAAAATCTTCCGACACTGTATAAATAACAATTTTTGTATTGTCATAGGTTTTTGCGCATATTAGGTCTTAGGTATCATCTGAGACAATTTACGTGATATGGATCTTGTTTGTGCCGAAACTTTCGTCGAAAAACATAATCATTATTTGTTTTGTAGAATAAACGCTTATTTTTTAAAATTAATCACGAAGTCGTGATATACTGCAGCTGAGGTAAGAAATGCAAATTTTACTGGAAAAATAGTTTTGCATTATAATTTGAGGTTTTTTGTATAATATGCGAACACATTATTTAATTCATATGGAAAACGTTTTTTAAACATATTGTTTAAGAAAAATTGAAAAATCTCACATATCTAATGTAAAACTATTTTTTCAGAAGAACACGCATTTCACGCTTATATCATGACTTCGCGCTTAAATAAAAGAAAATCAGCGTTTGCTCTACAAAAAATAATGAATACGTCTTTTTCGTCGAAAATTTCGTCAGAAAGAAGATCCATATTACAAAGATTGTCTGAGATGATATGTAGACCTAAAATCCGCAAAAAAAAAAATTAAAAAACCGAACCGCTTTAAAAAAATATCTCTAAAAAGTAAAAAATAAAATTTTACTCAATTTTGCAGATACCTGTGTACCTATTAGTGGAAAGTAGCAAGCAACTGTACCTCAGTACCAAATATCAATCTGAAGTCGGTGCAAACAAAAATTACTAATTTCAAAAATAAGTTTTGCAACGACTTCAAATTGATATTTGGTAATAAGGTGCTTGCTACTTTACAAAAATATATATATTTCAACCATTTTAGTAGCTTCACATATTTTAAGGTTCCTGGAGGATAAACAAATAATACATCATAACCTCCCCTTAGTTCCTTATAATAATATACTTTTAGTCCACTATTCATAATATCAAATAGTCTATTATTTTTCGGTTTCCGCCATTTCACCAAGTTTCACGTAAATCTACAAAAAATTTGCTAGCATTATCGCATCTCAATTAAAAACCATCATGCAACGAAATACTCTACATTAACAGCATTGAAAACAACGACATGAGCGAGAGCATGCTGTATAATTTGTTTGCAAAAGCAAATTGTTCAACGGGAGCGTTTCTCATTAAAAGTCTCAGTTCATACTGTGGTAGAAAACATTATTCGGCTGATTCACCTCCATGCAAGGCTGTCTTTCGTTGAGAAATGGTATATGACATGATAGGAAGTTATAATAATGCCCTGTTGTTTGTGAAAAATTATCATTATTATAAATCGAGGACGAAATTTTTAAATTGCTATCACCGGCGACTCCGCCATATCTTCGAATATGCTCGTAATCTAAAAAATTGTTTCCAATTTTTGTTCACCTTGCACTAGATGTATCTTGATGAATTCAGTGTTTGGCCACCGCCAAACCATAGCCTACTGTTTGCAGTAGATGTGACAGAAGCTACGCCAAAGTAAACATTGAGCAAATATAAAAATTAAAAAAAACATACATACGAGTCGAATTGAGAACCGGTTCCTTTTTTAAGTTTTATGAAGTCGGTTAAAAACTCACACAAAACTATGATTATACAAAAGTCGATTTTTTATTTATTCAGAACAGAAAGGGTCCAAAAATCTGTTGAACCATGAAAAGTATTTTTTGTACTCCACAAATCATGTGTGATTTTTTTTCAGATTTCTCGACTAGACAGAATTATTGTAAAAGATTCGATTTTCAATCTTGGCGAAATGAGAAATATAAATTTCTCACATAGATTTTCAAATAATTGACTGACACTTTCTTAGAACCACCTGAACCTCGACTTCAACAGTGGACGTAGCTATTAAAAACAAATTTTAAACCTGCCTTTCTCTCTTTATATAATATACATATCTACGGCTAAAGATATTTTTATGTGCTTTATATTTTAAGTATATCATATCGTCAGATTTAAATTGCACTCCGAAATATGAATCTTCTCTCTCCACTCCGAAATATGAACCTTACATGCAGAACAGGGCATTATTATCAAATTCAAATTGCTGCACATGCACACGATTCAAATGGAAATAATTGGGAATCAACGGAAATCTTGGTGGAAATCATTGGAAATCGAGACAAAATGGAAATCTAGTGTACAAAATCTTCGATTTTTACCCAACAACAGAGTAATAATTTGTCTTTTTTTTGGATTTCATTCCGAAAAATATTATGCAATAATGACCTAACCTACTAAAAAGCAAGGCTTGGCGATAAACTAATTTTATGAAATACAATTTTTGAAACAACTTGCCAGTAATTAGGTATAAGTAAATTTTACGAAACCAAAAATGTTTTCACTAGCATTATACATTTACATTATGTAGGGTTTTGTATGTTTAAGTCAGTCAGTATGTAAAAAAAATAACAAGTTACCTAAAATCGTTTAAAAGCGTACGTAAAACACACACTGTTCTATTGTTTGAAATATTTAACATTTAAATTTAAACCAACAAAACTAGTTTAAAATAGCTGACTCGTTGCCATTTAACTCATTGTTGCCAGTGATAAATGCAACTGAGTACTAATTTATTAACTAATGCAAAATATCCAACTGCACATACAGCAATTGTGGATTAATATTACACCTTGTACTCCTGCATGGCAATATTGTCAATTTATGGCTTCAATACTTTTTACCAACTGAATATTTTTCACTTAAATAAATTTAACATGAAATGTGGCATACGTATTTTTACAAGGCATTATTCATATATCATTAATTAATAAAACATTTAAATACATTCTTTGCGCAAGTATTTAAAATACCTTATTATGTTGCTTAAAAATATCCTTACATGAATGTGTCTCGGTTTGTTACAGAGCCCGGGCAAACTTATATAAGGGGCTCCAAAAGCTCCTTAGCCTCGAACGCAGGGTAGGGTAGTCACACCGTGCCCTGAACAAAATTTTAGTGTTTTACGTGCAATACACCGGTGAGGAAGAGGTCTCACACGGCTAACTAGTCAGGTCCTTGGGGGTGGTGTAGGTGGTCAGATATAAAAGTCAACGTCATTCTAATTAAACATTTAATCAATAGCAGGGTACGTAGTACAATATATCACTATATTAATCTCAAGAAAACTTACTAATAAGTGGGGCCCACACGCTTAACCTAATATAAATAACATATCTTACAAACTAATAAATACACGAAAGGTCATATATGAGGAACGTGCTAACAAAATAACTACATGTGACCCAAGGCACGATAACACCTAAATGGCTCAAAACTATTGAGATTTATTGGTACAATAAGGCCAAGCCATTTAAACAGCGAGTTAATGTTACACAAAATATGTTAAATATTTACTGAAATTGACTAAAATCGTTATGAACAACACTTTACCAAAATTACTGAAATATTGAATTAGTTATGTGCAAAATAAGACTAAAATGTCACTGAAAATCATATGCTAGGTATGACGACCGGTCCTGTCCGCTCTCGGCCTAATTATATTTACGGTACGTAGTGGACGTAGTTTTCATGTACCGGATCCCTCGTTAGAATAGGAAATATAATTCCGCTTACCTTTGGTAGTGTCTAGATACCTTTTTCCTTCCTACCAGGGTAGCGTAACTCGATGTGAGATGGTACACAATCTACGTGGAGTCTAAGGTATGTGACGAGATCCCCAGTACCAATCAAACACAAGATGATAGGTAATAATCCATCAGCTGGGCACCATACTCCGGACTAGAAGTCGAATCCAGAGTCAGACTGGAAGTCCCTCGTAAAGTGTATAACATGTCGCAGAAGTTCCAAGTAAAATCGTAACGTAGCAACTCCAAACGGATCTCAATGCTCGTAACTTAACAAATAGCTTTAACAACCAGACAACAACCAAATGAGTAGACAAACTAACAAACAAGTAACCAACAAACAAACAAACAAACAGCCCTGCAATAAAATAAATAACCTAAATTACAAATCTATTTGAACCTTAAGTGGGTTTTCAGAAACGATACTCAAAACCAAATGGAAATACGACTAATCTTGTCGTGATGAACACTAAATCCCATAAATGGAGCAAAATTTACAATACTGCTAAAACTCGTATTCAGACGACTCAATCTTCTAGCACGCCATGACTAAGATAAAAAAATGTCCCCCTATCAAAAATCAAGTTTTTCTCACTTCCGATGGTACGTTCAGAATTTCCACTTTACAGTATATCCCACAACTAGAATAGATTTTCCTAACTTCGTTTATATCCACAAATATTACCATAATATACTCCGAAGGCCGACCTCTCATAAATCTACCCACCAAAAGAAGGTTTAATCAACAATAATGGCCATTGTAGAAGCCTTAAAAGGGCGTTTTTGCAATGCACTCTCTTAATGAGTATCTGAACGCACTCAACTTCCTGTATCAAAGCTCATTTAATGGCCGACGTTAAATAACAGGTAGCGCTATTATACAACCAGTTATACTTTATTAATATCTGTTTGGTGAGAAACGGTACCAATATGCTGAAATGCACAATAAAATATGTGTAAATAACGAAGGTAGTACCTAAAATTCTAGTAATTTCTAAATGGGAAAATAGACTGTAACATGTTTATACTATAAAGTTATACTTCTTAGCAATAGAGATCTTGCAATCGTTGAAATTGTGCATATCTACCTTAAAAACCATCTTAAAAGTAAAACAAGGTGAGTACATTATAAAATAAGTCATTCAATCAGATATATTTCAGTGTCGTAACTCTTTAAAATAAACCTATGCTGGTGCAATTTTATACACAAAAGATCATTGATTGGGAATTCAAGTTCTTTTATAAACATTGAAATTATCCTCGCGATTAAATAGAGTGGTAGTATTTACGTCATCGCTGAAGCTCTCATATTTGCATTTCCTTCTGAAAAATCTAACGAGGTGTATTTTTTTAGATAAAGTAAAATGAGAAAATCAACTTGTAGGTATATATGTTATTATAATAAATTCCAAAACCTCATATTTATTTTTGCTACTCTAATATTTAATGAAGCAACTTTTTCCGGCAACATAAAATGAGCAAGAAAAACAGCTGCTTAAATTACATAATGTATATTATATTTTCGTTCAAAATATTATTTATGTAATATAAATGAAAAGAAAATGTGTCAGCTGCATAGGGTAAGGAGCGAAGGTTGTCAATATGTATGAAAAATAGGTGAAAATTCGTTATTTCAACAAAGCTGAAATTCATATATACAGGGTGTTTCAGCTAAAAGTCCCCGGGTCATTATCTCGTAAAATAATAAAGATACTTAAAATTTGTAAATCGCGGATAATTGACACCAAAAAAGATCTTAAATAACTGCAGTTCGAATTGTTCCTTCGCAGTGCACAGAGATGGCACTGCGAGAAGAAATTATTTTTCGATGGCTGGAACCTTGAAACATGATTCATACGATTAATGAATAAATTGTGAATAATTTTGACTGTGCAAAAAATTTTGTAAATACCAGCCGTTTTGGAGATACATGAATATTTTTCTCCATTTTTTTGTCTCTGTAAATTTTGAAAACTTCTGTAGCTTCTCTGTTTATCATTTTAGAACACCAATTATCTGGAACTTTTATCTTATTATATTCCATACTTCTTATATTATTACATATTTTGAAAATTTTTACTAATTTCAAATTTTAAAAATTAGTTGCATTTGAAAAATATAAAAAAACTATTAAAAATTGTCAGCTGACGATACCATGGGACAAAACCTGTCAGCTAGGCCTTTTAAGTGTACCGTAGCGTCCAGGTGCTCACCGCGTATGGTATCTTTAATACCCCAGTTAACGTATAAAACTTGAAAGAAAATCATATTTGTATGAAATATTAGACATACATATTAGAGAATTCTTAGAGATTGCAATCATTGATTGAGAATAGTGAGGATTAAATAATTTTGGCACATTCAATATGAATAAAACAAATCAATTCTCATCTGAATCACTCTCACTGCTGTATTTTAAATTATCTTCCTCTTTGGAAGTGCTATCTGAATGGTCTTCCAAATCTAGATTTTCCTCAGATTCTCGAGCGTCATCGTTCTCATTTTCGTCTTCACAAATATCTGCCGAAAAATATTGAAAATCATTGAAGTGAAGTGAAGAGAATTCATGAAGAAGTAAAAGATTATCTGCATAGAATACTTGGAATTTCCTCGCTCTCATTTACGATACTTTCAATTTTCGTAATCGATCGCCTTGAAACCACTTGAAAATATACTTCTCATCATGTTAGAACGGAAAATTATGAACAAAATATGCATGGCACATCTGAAATACGAACGGATATGCTTCTCCTAATCTTTTATGATCATTTCGACCCAAATCGGACCAGTAACAATCTGTCTGCTGCACTTTATAGCATAATATGATCTAATATTTCATACAAATATGATTTTCTTTCAAGTTTCATATGAGAAAAACGATATCAGCAGGCGTAAAATATAGTATATTTCATTAGCTTGTGTTGAGAGAAACTTGGAATTTATCATAAGGTGGTTGAACAAATGAAATAATACGTTAGCTGGGGCATTAAAGATACCGCGCGCGGGCGACCGCCTGGACGCTGAGGTACACTTAAGAGGTCTAGCTGACAGGTTTTGTCCCATGATATTGTCAGCTGACAATTTTTAACAGTTTTTTTATATCGCAAACTATCATACAAATAAATTTCAGCTTTGTTGAAATAACGAATTTTCACGTGTTTTTCATACATATTGACAACCTTCGCTCCTTACCCTATGCAGCTGACACATTTTCTTTTCATTTATATTACATAAATAAACTATTCATAGTTTTGTAGCTTTGTTGGATTGACGCAAAAAAAAAAAATTACCAAATGCGCAGCCTCCCACGCTCTTAATCTCCACGGTCGCGTCAGCTGACACCACATTCTTCGATAAGCAATGTAAAAACAACCTGCACTGAAAAAATGAGCTTTGTTGAAATTATGTAATTAGATTTGACGCTACCTCCCAGACTAGAAGTAAGTATAGTACTTAACGCAAAAAAAAATTGAAAATTTTTATTGTTCAAATAGTCTTAGAATCTAATGGAACGTCGAGATTTGAGTTCCATTAGATTCGAAGTTTGAGCAAAAAAATGTCTGTCTGTCAGTCTGTCTGTCTAACTTTCTTTGTGCGCACGATTACTCCGGAACCGTTTAATATATTGTCTTGAAATTACGTACACTTATGTATTTCTGGAGCTAGATTATATTTTGATCTTATGCCGTTGAAAGGCTTGAGGGGCAAATTGGGATAAATAGGTAAATCAAGCAAGAATCCATAAAATTGGTATTTAGTATATACAGGAGAAATTTTTTTGTCATGGCCAACTCCACCCCGTTTTTAAAGGGGGTGACAAAAAATAAAATTGTGATTTAGTATGTGTACAAGAACCAAAGGCCTCAAAAATTGTTTTTACTTCATCCACCCCCACTTCCACTACTGATGTGGCATATTGTTTTATGGGTTTTTGGGGCAGACAATTTCAAATATTATATTATTAAAGTTCCATAAACAATTATTTCCACATACTTTTTTTTTCGTTGTGAGACTTGGATAGAAAATCTGAATGTGAAAGTAGTGATTCCTTGGGTAGCAGTTTTTTTATAATTACCAATTTTCATCGTCTTGAACTTGTTGCGTGTCGAAATTTGAGACGAAAATAAAATTTCTATACTATTTGATAAGTGTCATATGAGACATATAGATGTCAATCACGCCTGAAGATATCAATGTTGGTTAGCTTAATCAAATATGGTATAATTACCACACAAAATTTTGAACATTCTTTAGGTACACCATAAGAAAGGCAACATTTCTATATGATACAGATATTAAATCACCATGTGGCGTTCGGTATTTAAAATATGCGTCATACAGGAAAATCAGGAAAAATCTGTGAAATGTATTTTTTCTTGAGTTAAGACCGTTTGTATGTTAAATTATGGCATTTGTTTCTCTTATTCATTTTAATGTAAGGAAATACATGTAGGAAAAATACATGTCATAGAGAAGATATTTTTTTGTGGTTATATAATATTAGTATTTTAAAATATGCTTGATTTTGATTAATAGTCAAGCAGATTCACTAATTTTTGCATAACAGGAGCTAATTTGCGCATGAAGAGAACAATTCTAGAGAAATACAAGTGGGAACCAAAACAAAGCCTTTAACTAACAAAGACCAAAATGCCGCTTGGTAAATTTTTAATGTTAATTTGAACTTGTATAATTATTGTCAGTATTTCCAACAGGTCAACTGTGATGATAATTTAGACGCTATGGTTTTCTTTCTTTATCAAAGAGGGGAAACCCTTATGAGCTTCCCATCACTGGTATAGGTCAATGTGTTAGACACTAACTGACTAAATCCCCTTCGCCCAGTACTCATCTGTAAAGTACTGCGAAGGCACTGCAGCCTCCTGGGCTTATTGCGCTCGCCCATTTTAGTAATCGTGTGCTATTGATAAGGTAGTACAGGTTTGATAATGGGTGAGTTTTGATAGTTTTCGGGTCTGATTGTTCGGTTGCGCAGAGCCTTGCAGTCGTATATAATATGTTCCACAGTTTCTGGTACCTTGGCATACAGTTTGCAGTTAAAGTCGACTGCAAACTTTCCGCTTATGTACAGGTGCTTCTTAACAGGAAATAGTCCTATCAGAAGACCTGTTATAATCCTCAACTGTTGTTAAACTTTTTCCTGACTATGATGACTATATCGACAACATATCATTGGGCTTCAAATCCCTCGTTTGTGAGTTTCTCTAGTAGGCCGTCAACTAGAAGGTTCCATAGCAGAGGGGGGTGTTTTGTCTCCTCTGCGGACATCCCCCAGCAACTAACTCGCCTAAGATTTCATCTATCATTTTGATGAATACCACCCTACCTGCACTGCAACAGGTGTCCTTAACACAACACTCTCTTGCAGTTTCGATGATGGAGTTAAAGGAGGCGTTGTCGAATGTCTCCTCTATGTCGAGGAAGGCAGCCAGTGCCATGTTCTTGTATTTCAACGTCTTTTCCACCTTCTGAATTAGATGGTGAGTTGCCGTTTCTGTAGACATGTCTACTCTGTATGCAAAGCCTTGATGCAGTGGGCTTCTGACTAATACATCATTCCTAATATGTCTGTATTTATCAACAGACAGGCCAGGGCTGATAAGAGATAATGGATGAATAAGTTAGCAACTGAAGCAGAAGAAGCGGCTGAACAGCACGACCTAAAGAAACTGTACACCATCACTAGGCGAGTAACAAGGATAAGTTTCAGAAAGGAATGTCCTATCAAAAGCCAGGTCGGAACACTAATGGTCACAAGAAACGAACAACTACATAGATGGCATGAGCACTTCTCGGAGGGGTTGTTGATGTCGGAATATAATCCAGAACACATCCAGCTACCTGACACCTCTCGAGAGCGAATTAAAGACGGAATTCCAACACCAGCCGAAATCTTCGAGGCCATTGATAACCTTAAATATGGTAAATGCCCAGGACTTGACGGCTTACCAGCAGAAATATTTAAGAGTGATCCACCCTATAATAAAGAACATCTGAGAAAATGAAACTGACATACCAGCAGATTGGAAAGTGGGTACTATTGTGAAAATCCCCAAGAAAGGCGATCTATCAGAGTGTAATAACTGGAGAGGAATTAACGATTTTAAACACATGCAACAAGATATTAGCGAGTATCTTATATAACCGACTTTCCCACTCCATTGACAAAAAAATGAGGGCACATCAGGCTGGATTCAGACCAGAAAGATCATGTATTGACCACATCAATACAGTAAGAATAATTGTCGAAGAGTCTGTTGAGTGGCGCTCCCCTTTGTATATCCTATTTATCGACTTTCAGAGGGCATTTGACAATATCATTCCAGACAGCATATGGCGAGCATTGCGTCAGATGCAGGTCCCACAGAAAAATATAAATATTATCCAGGAGCTGCATAGCCATTAAGAGGGTGTTAGGCAAGAAGGTTGTGTCCTCTCACCCCCATTATTTAATATAGTGCTGGATGGTGTTCTAAGGAAATTTAGTCAACAAGCGAGGGGTATACAATGAACATTACAAACTTCACTGACAGACCTTGAATACGCAGATGATCTTTGTCTTCTGGCACATACATATCAGGATATGGAACAACAACTTGAGCTACTAATTAACAAAGCAGAAAAAGTGGGACTGTACGTTAATGTTAAGAAGACAAAATCAATGAGAATTATGACACCCAACATCAGAACGTTCAGCATCCACAACACCCCCCCATCGAGGATGTCCAAAAATTTAATTATTTGGGCAGTAATATAACATCAGGAGGAACGAATATCGATATTGGAAATCGTATTAAACAGGCCAAAAAGACCTTTGGCATGCTGCACCCCGTTTGGAGATCCAGGGCATACTCAACCAGAATAAAAATGCGCTTCTTTAACTCGCTAGTAAAATCAGTACTGCTTTATGGTTGCCAGACTTAGATGATAAATTATCAAATAACCCATCGTCTATAAACATTTATTAATAAATGCCTGAGAATAATATTACGCATCTTCTGGCCAGACACAATATCAAACCATGACCTCTGGAGCTTGGCTGACCAACGACCAATCTACATTGAATTGAAGTCGAGGAAATGGAAATGGATAGGACATATCTTGCGACGAAACCACGGAAATACCGCAAGAGAGGGTTTAGACTGGAATTCTCAAGGATCCCGCAGACCTGGCAGACCAGCTAACAAGTGTTAGCTGGTCTGCCAGGTCTGCGGACAGTAGACAGTGAAGCCAGCTCAATGGGAAAAACATGGAGAGAAGTGAAAGTCATGGCTGAAAACAGGACATGATGGAGAGTCTTTACGGAGACCCTATGCTCCAACTAGGAGTTCGGGATATATATAATATGTCTGTTAAGCATTTTTTCCATTGTCTTAAGTTGACATGACATAAGACTTATGTGTCTTAGGGACCTGGCTTGAGTATCGGAGTTTCTCCCAGCCTTTGATATGAAGACCACCGTAACTGGCAAACGCTACGATTACTTAAATATAAGAATTTTGCCCAGTATTTTCTAAATTGTGCCTTTGACTTCATTTTAGTTTTGATTTGGTAAAATCAAGTAATTTACAATCTTAATTACTTACTTAGATTGCTAAGATCAATATTAGGTAAAGTTTTACGTTGCAAAAAGCTCTAATAAACCCTCGAATAAACTCATGAACTTCAAAAGGCATTTTTCTGAGTAAAACTTTAAACGTCAGTTTGGAATTGTAAAATAACTCAATTTATTAATGACGCATTAACTTTTTCAGATATGCTGGTACACCGTTTGAACCATGCAAACTGACCCGTTTAATGCATGGTGGTCTGTATAAACTACGTACGGCATATTGTATATGCATAGTGTACTGTATACAATGTAATGTATACTATGCATATGGTACCATGCCACACTTAAAACAAAAAATAAATTTCCGCAAATGTAATTAAAGTATATTTTATTGATTAGCAATCCCCAATTATAAGAAAACACGAATGAATTAGAACAAAATATCCCATGCAGCAAAGGCTGTTTTTGTGCCTGATTTTCTGTGCTTGAAAGAGTTTTAAAGCACTTTGAAAGGAAGTTATAGGTAATATTTAACACATCACAATAACCCACTGGTCCATTGTACTCAGAAGACATCTTCTAGGTAAAAAATAAGTACTTTATTACTCAACCATATAATTTCAAGCTATTATGACTTCATAGTCAGCTATTAAGATGAAATTGAGTAATTGTCTATTTCATTAAATTATTCTGGTCATAGTGATATGTCGGTTTGCTTGTTTGCTACTAGAGACCTGATTTAACAAAAAAAAAAAAACAGAAAATATTAGCGGTACAGTTAGCCATATCTATATTAGATAATATCGGTTTTAGATGCCGCGCCGTACAAATTAATGCAAAGTTAACTAATAGACAACAATACACATTTATCGTAAACACCTTAAGCGATATAAAAACCGTAGAACATGGAGTACCACAAGGTACCGTTTTAGGGCCTATATTGTTTAATACATATATAGATGATTTGTTTATGTTAGAAACAGCAGGAAATTTAATTAGTTTTGCAGACGATACAGTCATATTTTATAATGATGATGATAACATTGAAACAAAAAAATTTAATTCGATTTACTTTTGGTATTCGAATGATTTAACACGAGACTATTGACCATCAATTATAGATAGACTTATTATATGCCTTTCACGTCATATGCAAAATGTCTTCCCACCTACAATAATTTAGAATTAAAAAAAAACAATGAGACAAAAGTAGAAATATCATCTGTTGGAAACTAGAAATACCTGGGTATAAATCTGGACACAAACTTAAAATGAGATATTCATACAAATCATGTTAGTAAAAAAATGAGAAGTTTACTGTATAAATTTAAAGATCTTGCTCTTGTCCTTCAAGTTGAGCAGATGAAAATTCTCTATCATGATTCATGTGAAATACAAAAAACTTTTGTCTTACAAAAATTATTTTTTCTCCAATCCTTAGAAGCAACACCAAAACAAACAAGAGTTAGTCAACATTAAACATGAATATAATACTCATAAACACACCACATAGACAACCACCAAATTCAAAGCCAAGGCTGTCCGGAAGGGGGTTACACATTTGGAAAGACGCAGACATAGATCTATACCCACCGGCGCGGCGTTTTCAATACCGGTGCTGGGGCTCGAACCCAGGACGCGATAGACAGTCGGTCCGCATATTCGCCACTAAATGCGCCTTAACCGACTGTGGTATCCAGAACTCAAAAAACAAAATCCCAAAAATGTTTTACTTATTTAGGCCCAAAACTTTATAATATACTTCACCCACGAAATATGTTCAAGGCTATATTAATTGAAAATTCAATAATAATTTTTTTTCCATACCTTCAGAGATCTTCTAACCAAAAAATTTAACACTAATTGAAAGTAAGAAACCTATCGAATATGTAAACACAGGGTTGCTTACATTTTTCTGTTCAAGGCTGTACGGTTGCTAGGTTTAAATTGATGAATCGAAAGTGGTACCTTCACTGATCTGGTAACCAAATAAATTATATATCAAAATAAAGATAATTTTATTGCGAAACGATAAGTATAAGCGAAATAAAAAAAAACAAAAAAAAGCCTTGAACATATTTCGTTAAGCAACCCATCACCGTTACTTTTGCTAGCATTTTTTTTTTCATAAAAAATAGATTTCATTCGGTTACCTGATCGGTTAAGGTCGACTTTAGTACGTATCTTAGACTATTAAGTTTATATTTGGCATCCAAGTGTTCATAAGAAAATTATTTAGAATGAGAGTTAAATATCTCAGAAACTGTGACACCTACGTCAAGAATGCTAATGGGTAGAATAATAGGTTATTAATTGAACTTTCAACTGTCTTTTAATTTGTTTCTGTAGCATAAAAACAAAGAATTTAAGATTGAAGCAATGTGCGTCTTCACATTCTTTTAATAACAAAGTCGCCATTTTGTTATTGTAATTAGCCAGTAAATTAAAAAAAGGAATTTCAAACACTGTTTCTCATTAATATATAACATGACGTAAATGCTCAAATTTTTTCGTTTGTATACAGCACAGTGGCGGCTGGTGAAATTTCAATATTTTTTTTTCTCGTCTGTGGCGCATGGGACCCATACGAAATATGGGAAATAACATCTAGAGAAGCACTTCTCTAAGGACCCCTCAAAAATTTTGAAAAAGCAGTTTGCGATAAAAATGTTTAAAATTCGGTTGCCCTCCCTGGCCCGGGACTCCTGTAATTTATTTTTTTTTGCCATATACATTTAACTTTTCATAAAAATACAACAATAGGTTTTCGAGTTTATGAAAATATTTTCATTATTAATTGAGATCCAACGAATTGAAATGTTGTAATTTGTTAAATTGTAAATTACAAAATTTCAGTTCATTGTATTTCAGTTAATAATGAAAATATTTTCATAAACTCCAAAACCTATTGTTGTATTTTAATAAAAAGTCAAATGTATATGACAAAAAAATAAATTAAACAGGAGTCCCTAGGGAAAGGAGGGGCAACCGAATTTTAAAAATTCTTTTCGCAAACTGGTTTTTCAAAATTTTTGAGAAGTGCTTCTCTAGATGTTATTTCCCATATTCCGTATGGGTCCCATGCGATACAGATGACGTTTACAAATGACGTCCGAACGTTTATGAGACGAAAAATGCAGTTTAAATGCTAAATATCTCAGAAATTGTAACACCTACGTCACGCATGCTAAGAAATGAAATTAAAGACAATTAACTGCTCTTTCAAATTATTTTTTACTCGTTTCTGTAGCATAAGAGATATAGAAGTGACGGAAAAATGTGCGTATTTATATTCTTTTATATAAAAAGGTCGCCATTTTGTTACTCAAATTAGCTAGTAATTTAAAAAAAATAATCTCAAATACAGTTTTTCGTTAAAATGTAGCATTACCTAGATACTCAATTTTTTTTTGCTCATTTAAAGCACTTGCTTTAAAAAAATGCATTTTAAACTTTAAAGGTAATTTCGAAACACTTGGATGCAAAATATAATTTATATGAACCATTTCTTCTTAAAATTTGATTCTTTTTCAGCTTCAATAAATATATATATTTTTTAAGTGTTACCCCCCGAGAAGAGGTGGCATCCACCCCCTACAAATTATCAAGCCCCCGCACAATATAGAAATTTTTCTATGAAGCATTTACTATAATACTGCCAAAAATGAACGAAATCCGTTCAATATGACATTATTCCGAAGTTAAAACTTCTAGTTACTATACTATCTTACCTTTTTACCTATTTACTGTATACCTTTGTGTATTTTAACATGTTTTAAAATTTTGCATAGCGCCAGTATTCTAATGCAAGTCTTTGATTTATTTATGATATTGAGTTGTGTAAAATTGAACATATAAAAGTACAAATAACATATATTTCTCCATGTAGTAAACCACATATTTTAAAATGATTTATGCCTACAAACAAGCATCGTCTTTTTCTAGGATCTATGTATTTATTTTCAAATAATTTGTTATTATTATCTATTGTATGAGAATAAATCTTATTATTATTATTTTTAAAAATCGGCATGCTTGAAAGTTCTGACGTAGGCTATAGGTCTATTTGATCTTTATGTTGAATCAGTGGAGATACTTAACTTCTAATAGCTTCTTATGATAATTCTTTTGTCTTGTTTCGATTATAAAAAGTTTTTCAAAATGGTATAAACCAGTGATTTTGTAAATCGTGTCTAAAACCTAGAGTAACGATATTTTCAGTACGTGTAGCATATACTTATATAAATGTACCCTGTAAATAAAATACATTTAATATGTTTGTTTACTTTCCTTTAGGTTTATATACTTAAATAGAACTGGACGGCTCTCTAATAAATCATCATTCTAATGTTGTACGACTAATAAATGTTCCTCATTGAAACTCTGCCACCAATCAATCCCCAGTGGTTCTGATATTTTGATTTCGGGAATAGGTTACGTCTCTTCTCACATTGCTGAAAGCGTACTTGATCCATATGGGCCAATATCTCTCAGCGTTGCCTGGTTTCGTCCCGGTTTAATCTCGATTTCCTTATAGGGTAATCAGCAGTCCCATGCACCTAATTCTATCCCTCTGAGATTGATAGGTCGATCTAGATTTCGAAGCTAAAATTTTAGACAATGATTCACTACATCGTACTTCTAACATTACTGCTTATTTATTGACATTTTATTATACAGGATGTGACCTAAGTTATGCGTGTAAAAGTGAAAGTAGATGTAGGAAATGTATTTCTTTGTATGATTTTTATATAACCGGCGATTTTTTTTATAAAAGCTTTAAGTCTTACTCCTTATTTGTCTTTGCCGTATCTACAGTGTGTTTCACTTCTCGTGAAGAGACCCCTGTATCATTTTTATTTTTGGCCGAATTTATTTCAAATTTTTAGCAGCCATACAACTCCATAAGACGACTTTATTCAACACATAAATGTCCCCTAAATTTAAAACGTCGGCCTACTGCGATAAAAAGAATATTGAAATTTTTAAGAAATCATAGTAGACTTAGAGATAGACAAAAATATTGTTAATGAAAGTTGTTCGAAATTACTTGATATGCCCTCCTGTAAAATTTTCTGAAAATCGGAATATTTTCAAAAAAATGATTTTTGTTTCACTTCTCGTGAAGACACCCCTGTAACTTTTTCATTTGTGACCGAATTCAATTCAAATTTTTATCAGCTGCACAACTCCATAAGGCGACTTTATATAACATCACCTAGACAGAACTCTTTCTAACAAATGAAAGTTGTTAACAAAAGTCGGCATTTAATAAAGTGCTAAAATTGACACTTTTTATTATTACACATCAACTTAAATGTAATATCGTTTTCTTTCTTTCAATGGTTTTATAGTACTTGGAAAGTACGAATGTATGTATTATGTATGTATGTATGTATCAAATTTACCCACTTCCCGTTATCCAATCGAGCTGAAATTTTGCATACACGTGTAGTTAAATAGTAAATAATTTCAATAATAATTGTGCATGATTTTCATTTGCTGTAAAAAGTTCTTTTTATGTGTTAGATAAAATCGTCTCATGGAGTTCTAAAGCTGATAAAAATTTGAAATGAATTTGCATTTGTTCAGCCTGCCAGTCCTCATCACAAGTCGCATTACGTCTTCATTACAGATGTTGTAGATGACTGGTGACAGAACATAACGATACAGTCTTTTAGAAAAGCTGATGACAAATCTGTAATTATCATGTCAAAAAAGGCATTGCGTGAGAAGTTGTATCAGTAAGTTTCATTCAACTTTTGTTAAAAAATTTTTGGATAAGAAAAAAATTTACCAAATTAAATGTAGTCCTTTGAGGTAAACCAGAAAAAAGACCAAAAGTTCTGCTACCGGACTGCAAGACATGTACCCCCCGTTTTCGAGGGCGGAGAACACGATGGTGACAATATTTTCCAACCTAGCGTCCAACTGCTACCCCCAAATCGAAAAAAACCACCTCTTTTCCGATTTTTCGGTGCTACGCTTGCGGGGACTTGTCGGATCGGTTTTATTTTTTTGGTGAATTTGAATAAAATAAGTAAATATTGACCACAGGTGACCTAATCCACCCCCGAGGGTTAAACTACCCCCACCCCCAATAACGAAGTACCATGAAACCAACGAAAATCAGTTGGAAAGCGGTATACCCGTTTTCGAGGCCGAGGAATATGATGGTGATATTTCCTGAGGAAACCCCTTCATTCAGTAGCCCTATATCTGAAAACCACCCCCTTTTCCAATTTTCTAGTGCTAGGCTTGCGGGGGCCTGTCGTATCGGGTTTTTCTTGGTCAGTTAGAATAAAATAGGTAAATATTTACTACAGGTGACCACACCCACCCCCAATAACTAAATGCCACGAAAATAACGAAAATCAGCTGAAAAGCTCGTTCATATTCCCCGTTTTCGAGAGCGGGGAATAGGATGGTGACAATATTTCCCGACCTATCCTTCACCTAAACAGAAAAAACCCCACCCTCTTTTCCGATTTTCCTGTGCTAGGCTTGTGAGAGTTCGCCGGGTAGGTTTTTTTTTGGTCAATTCGAATAAAATAGGTAAATATTGACATTTGTCAAATTAAGGAAAATAAGTACGTAACCAAGACAAAATAAACAAAAACAACAAAGCCTACTTAATTACTTCCACATCCAGTGTAAGTATAGTGGCACAAAAAAAATTTTGAAAATTTTTATTGTTCATATAAGCTTAGCGTCGTCATGAAGCATCGAGATTTTAAGTTTTAAAAAAACGTCTGTTGTTCTGTCTGTAACTTTTTTTTGTGTACACGATAACTCTGGAAGCGTTTAAGATATTGAATTGAAATTTGGTACACGTATGTATTTTAACGAGATCTGGAACCACATTATATTTTGATCTTCTTCCGTTGAAGAGTTGGGGGTAAATTTGGATTATTGATAGTAAATATGTAAATCAAGCTAAAGGGGGTGAGGAAAAATATAATTGTGATTTAGTGTGTCTACAAAAACCAAAGGGCTTAACAATTTTTTTTTAATTTCCATCCTCACTACCACTCCCTACCCCAACTCCCACTACCCATCATTTTATGGGTTGTTAGAGTCGACGATATCAAATATTAGATTACTAAAGTTCCATAAACAATTATCTCCACATAGTGGAGTACAAATATAGTACCAAATTTTTTTTCGTTGTGAGAAACTTGGATAGAAAATCTGGATGTGGAAGTATTGATTCCTTGGGCAGCGGTTTTTAATAAAATAGCTTGTTATCGTTGTTGTGGTATTTTGTTATTAGGGTGGGGATAGTTTCCGGGTGTGGGTTAGGACTACTGTGGTCAATCGTTTCTTATTTTATTCTAAATGATAAAAAAAGCGATCCGATAAGCCCTGGCAAGTCTAGCACCGGAAAATCAGAAAAGAGGGTGGTTTTTCAGGTTTGGTTTTTTTTTGTGGTCAATTCGAATAAAATAGGTAAGTCAATATTTACCTATTTTATTCGAATTGACCAAAAAACAAAAAAACAAAAAACAACCCGACGAGCTCTCGCAAATCTAGCACCAGAAAATCTGAGGAGGGTTTTTTTTCGGTTTAGGGATAGTGGGTGAAGGGTAGCTCGGAAAATATTGTCACCATTGTATTCCCCACCCTCGTAAACGGTGGTATACTGCTTTCCAGTTGATTTTCGTTGTTTTAGTGGCATTTAGTTATTGGAGGTGGGGGTAGATTAAACTGTAGTAAATATTTACTTATTTTATTCTGACCAAAAAAAAAAAAACGATACGACAGGCTCTCGCAAGCCTAGCACCGGAAAATCGGAAAAGGAGGTGGTGTTCAGGTATACGGGTAGTGGGTGAAGGGTAGGCAGATCTGGGCAGAGTACCGCACTAAAGTACTCGAGTACTTCACAACAAGTACTTTTAAAAAGTACTCGTGAAAACTTGAGTATGAGTACGTATTTTTGAAGTTTGAGTACTTTTGCAAAATTTGTAGAGTATTCTTCTAAAAATGAGTAACGAGTACGAGTACTTCTAAAGTTATTAAATTGAAATAGGTAATAGAAAAAAATTAGAATGCCACTTACACAATTATCAGTAAATGAAAGTAGATCGACATTTTAATTGCATTTTTAATTAATTGTTGATTAAAAAATCAGCAACGCCATAATGGCTGAAATGGTTTTTCCGGCTTTTTATTATGACGTCTTTACACTTTTCAACTTCAACCACAAAATAATCGCCTTCTTTATATTAATGTCCTAGCGGAGTTTAGCCGTAGGCTATTCTACTACTCAACCAGGACGAACACACACACATAGACAACATCACAACACCCATTCCCTGCGACATTGCCATCTGCCGCAGCTGAGACTATATCTCAGGAGAGGAGAGCGACTAGACCGTGTGGTCTCTCACACAACCGCAGTCTAGAGCCCACTGCTACCGTCTCAGCAACACATGAAAAACGCCACTACACATCCATACCCTAGTCAGGATTCGAACCTGGGACCCCGTGGTCGCAAGCCTAACACCTTAAGCACTGCGCCACCGAGCCGGTGGCGCAGTGCTTATAAGATCATATAAAAATTTCTGCCACCAGCTCCTTAGCTATAACGTGATACATGACTCACCACAATTTTTAATTTTTTTTTTATTTTAAATATCCGCATTTTTTATTACAAATCTGAAGAAATACGAAAGTTAACAAAGCCTAAAGCACCAACTTACCACTCCGTGATATAGTTCACACGTCAAACGCTCACTAATTATGTAGAAGAACGCACTACCGGGCGTCAAAATGACACGACATCAATTTATTTCTCAGGGGGCGTCAGTCGCGTGTTACCCCGTTCTTCTACCTCCCAGGCGGGTTCGAGATAAGATGCACTTCGATAGCCGGATAATGGACCAAGGGTGCACTACCACAGATCGGTAATGACGCTCTCTCTGGACATAAATTCCCTCGTTAGGGGTTTAGGTACCTCTTAATTTTCTGGATTTTTGCATAAAAAAATCCCAACCGAAGAATTTCTCTGCGGAGGGATTAATTTTTGTACGGGGTTTCCACGTTTTTATCTGTTAATAACGGACTCTACACCTTAGGGATTTCTCAAAAAACGCATAAAAAAATCCCTATCGAACCTCCGTAAGGCAACCAGAAGGTCGAGTGTTAATGTGAGTAAACTCGACACATCCGGTTTTCGATACGAAAGTTCCAGGGATTATAGACCGTCAACAGGCCTCAAGATCAATTAAGAAACAATAGTTCAAAGAATCTGTTTATTTAACAGAAATGGTTATACAAAATTTTCAAGATAAGAATCGTGCCTTCCCTAATCAAGGTAATAGCTTTCTAACCATACAAGCGAGAGCGCTTACGCTAACGATCGATTAGGTAGAAAAGATTCATGCATACCTTCTCAGAATCAAAATGCGAGCTTCTTAGTGAAGTCTGAGACTATTTGTAATTCGTAATTACGGCTGACTGATTTTAACTTAAAAAAGTTTTACTAAATGAATTTAGTTTAGCTAGAGACTACTTAGCTTTAAAGTTCTTGTATCGTGGCGGTTCACGTACTCAAACACATACGTGAGGACTTATAACTGCATAAGTTTAATGGTGTTCGATCAGTCCACGATTTACTTGCTCCTATGCAGTTGTTCAATATTATCGATATGGCAGCAACCCACCTTCGAGCGACTTTTAGGCAAAATTGAATTTTTGGTTTTTTATGCACAAGGCGTTTTCCTCTATAACTTTGTCATTTGGAAAGCCCTGCTATTGGCTTTCCTGCCATTGCTCTGTCTGGACCACTCAATGCACTCGACCAAATTGCGAGCCGCTGAGTTAATCCAAACTCTTTCTATGCGAGAAACCGGCCTTGTGCATGTGCATTGATTTTTATCAATTTTTTTGCTTATCGGCACTACGCCGGCTTTGTCAAAATCGTCTATTTTTCCTTTTGGATGCAATGCATCGCTAAAATTTTATGCTCATGCTTTAGAACGGGACATTCAATGACTGTACCTCAAAGGTCAATGTCTTTGGTGGAGGAATAAAAAAT
The DNA here is from genome assembly GCA_936432065.2 of Rutpela maculata. Lineage (NCBI taxonomy): Eukaryota > Metazoa > Arthropoda > Insecta > Coleoptera > Cerambycidae > Rutpela > Rutpela maculata. Next base: position 153,241,490 of record OW386287.2, read on the forward strand.
ATTTCAAAGTATATTTTCGTGGTACTTTTTAAGCTGACTTTGTGGTACTTTTGAAAAATCTATTTTAGCCCAATTTTGGCGTACTTTTGAAAAATCTATTTTCAAGCCAAATTTCAACGCAGTTTTGAAAAATTAATCTGCGAGTGAAATGTTGGCGTACTTTTGATAAATCGATTTTCAAGCCAAATTTCAACGCAGTTTTGAAAAATTAGTCTGCAAGTGAAATTTTGGCGTACTTTCGATAAATCGATTCTTGAGCCAAATTTTGAGGCCCTTTCAAAAATATTATTTTTCAAAGTCCAATTTGTGGTACCTTTGAAAAAGTATATTATTCATAAATCTTTGTCATTATATACTTTCGCTCTCATATTCTGAACCAAAAACATATTTTCCTAAGTGAAAATTCGGTGTTTCTTAGAATTTTCACCTGGTCATTTCTAACGCCTTATAGAACCCAAAACGGTCCTTATGGACTGATCTGTGCCTCTGCAGACTCTTAAAAATGTCCTTAAATGAAATTTATGCCTAAGTCGAATTTTGATTCTGTCTTCAACTTAGGACGATTTTGAAGAGTTCTACAACAATCACACCGCCCGACTGACACTGACTGCCCTGTACACTTGTATGGAAAAAGACATGCTGAGACTTGCCTGTGGTGCACGTCGGTACTCGTACTCGTTACTCGTCAGTCGTGGTCGCCAAAAGTACCTAATAACGTAAAGTACTTGAAAATTTCGAGTACCTACATAGAGTGCCATCCAAATAAAAGTACTTGCGAGTACTTGTTACTGAGTACTTTGGGTACTCAGTACAGTTACGGGTACAATTTACTCGAGTACTGCCCAGCTCTGAGGGAAGGTCGGAAAATATTATCACCATCGTATTCTTGGCCTTCGAAAACGGCTTTCCAGCTGATTTTCATTGTTTTCGTAGTACTTCATTATTGGGGGTGGGTTAGGTCACAGGTCACATTTGGTTAATATTTACTTATTTTATTTAAATTGACCAAAAAAATCTGGATCCGACAAGCCCTCGCAAGCGTAGCACCGAGAAACGGAAAAGGGTTTTTTCGATTTAGGAGTAGCAGTTGGACGCTAGGCCGGAAAATATTGTCACCATCGTGTTCCCCACCCTCGAAAACGGGGGGTTAATGTCTTGCGGTCCGGTCACAGAACTTTTGGGGTAAAAGCTTTACCTCAAGGGACTAATGGCCAGTTCCATACTTTTGAATAACATTGTATATAAGCCTACTACATCTGTTTTATAATCTCAAAGTAAGTGCTTGTTAATTCAATCAGTATCGATTTGCTCACGAATCGTTTCAGCACAAAACTGATGTTTACTGTATATTATAAATAATGTAATGTAATAGTTGCGATGTAAATGCAAATTTATTTATTATTTTATATTTGTTATTTGGATAGATTTATTAACAAATATGAATAAAATTATACGTTTAACTTAGGTATGACTATGAACCATATTTATTTTCATCATTTATCAAATATTGTTTTATTGCATAACGCATATTGATTGAATAAACGTTATATTTCAATATTCTATCTACGCAGTCAATCGTGTAAAGCTTTTCAAATAAATTCATTTATAATAAAAAATAAAAAGAATTGGATAGGCCGATACCATTTGATACTATAAATACGCAGCCGTGGTCAGAGTACAAAATGAGTTGATTTTCTAATAAAGTTGTACTAACGATAGAAATAATATTTGTTTGTATAATATATATAATATATATATATATATATATATATATATATATATATATATATATATATATATATATATATATATATATATATATATATATATATAATAATTATTTTGTATAATATATTAATATTTATTTATTTCTATAATTTGCCCCTTGTTCATCTGGTTCTGTGTATTTTTTAAAATAAGAGGTATTTTTTTTCTTTTTAGATTTAGTGTTCCACAGTCACTTTTTGCGCCAATAACTTTGTCATAAGAGGTATTCCCGAGTAGAAGTTGTATACATACAATATTTTACCTTCTTTATTGTGTATATTTGCTAACAATTTGAAAACATTTTGTGTGTGGTTTACTTCTGGTTTTTCTCCTTTTCCTGAATAAACAATCACTTCAATGAGCAATATTTGTAGAGTTTAATTCCATATTTGTGATTCTTTTTAGCCAAGTACTGACGAAATAGAAGCCTTCCGCGGAATGGTACCGTTGACTCATCAACTACAAGGATAGTACCAAGTTTGATTGTCGACTGAAAGTTTGCTACTATTTCTTTCAGTATTCTTTCTATTTTGTATAGGCGACTATGCTGGTTACAGGTTTCATTATTTTAAAAATTTGAGTAGGTGGATTAGTTGGCTAGTATTTACAATTACCTCAATTAGAACAATTCTTGTCTAAGCATGCCCGTACATGCCACTAAAGGCATATGCCGCATGCGAGTAAAATTTATTAGTCATGTGCGTCACATGCCTTAGAGACATGTGGTACAAGAATATGTAAGTCCTACAATCACTTACAACCCTACTGCTACTTGTATCAGCAAGATACGTTGAAAATTAACGGATTTATTCATTCCGCAAGTTACAGAAGTACCGGTGATTTTCCACTCGCACATAAAACCGGCCACATGTGTCGCAGTCAAGGTGTTAATCGTGTTTCTAATAACATTAAATAAATTTTAACTCACAAATTTGATGACATGATGAAAACCATAGAATAAAGTAAATTTAAATTCAATTCTTGATCAAATTTCTCCCTAAATTGTCAATATGGTTGACATTAGTATATAAACTTATGAAAAATTTTTAAAATATCACAGAAAGAACGTCCAGTAATAATATTCAGATTGTTTAGAATGCTTTTATATCCTATAATAAAAGGACAATTTTTTTTGTAGAAGTAAAGGGATAAACTACTGCAGAGGTTATTTTTTAAGATTAAGTTATTTCGGGTCCACAGAAGAGATCTCCATATGCTACGCCTCACGTAAAAAGAGATCGCTTTAGATTTCAGTTTGAGGATATCCTTACCAACTCAATTTATCTGCTATTTTGTTTTCTCTTCCAAAGTGAATTTTTGCATGTAAACTATGTGTCTACGCTATTTTTTGTGTCATAATGAATCCTGTTTCGTTTAATTTAGTGCAGTGCAATTAGTCATTATATATGAAAAATGATGGAACCAAGCTATAGTGAATGGATTTGAATGATATTTTTTTATTAGATTTCTAATGCCATGAACTAAAAAGTTTACCCATTGAAAATTAACTCAATTTCGAAAATCTGTAATTAAAAAAAAAAATAAAAATTTTTTGGAATCTCAACGAAAAATAAAAATGTATTCGCTGAGATTCGGATATTTTAAATATTTATTTTAAGAAAATAATGAAGGTTATAGTTTTCTAGCTTGTTTATAAAGAATGTGTAAAAAAATGAAACTTTTTAAGAAGCTCCAAAAAGCGAAATAAATGAAAGAAACGTTAAATAATACAAATACATCGATTTTTTTATAGAAAATAATTTATTGACAACTTTTTATTTTTTTAAAATTAAAGGTAAAGAACCCACCTTTCGATAAAAATCGGTCCGAAAAGGGCCAGGTTAATAGATCTTATTTTATTTTAGTTTAACATAAAAAATGCGCTAGCAGCGGAAACACCGTCAACGACAATTTAGCGGTAAACTTCTATGTTAGATGTACTAGGGACTTATTTTTTTTTAAATTAAAGGTAAAGAGCCCACCTTTCGATAAAACTCGGTCCGAAAAGGGACAGGTTAATAGATCTTATTTTATTTTAGTTTAACATCAAATATGAGCTAGCAGCGGAAATGCTGTCAACGACAATTTCGCGGTAAACTTCTATGTTAGATGTACTAGGGACTTAATTTTTTTTTTAAATTAAAGCTAAAGAACCCACCCTTTTATTAAAAGTGGTCTAAAATGGGCCAGGCTATTCAATTCTTTTTATTAACATATTACTTGAGAAATTACGCTCTTGCAGTGAAAACGCTGTCGTCTCTTTTGCGGTAAACTTTTATGTTAGATGTACTAGGGACTTAATTTTTTTTTTTTAATTAAAGCTAAAGAGCCCACCTTTCGATTAAAATCGGACCGAAAAGGCCCAGGTTACTATTTTTATTTAATACGAGTTTTACCTTGGTAGTCAAAATTATTTTGACAATTTGAAGCTAATAGCCTTCTTATTAGCTCTTGGGTCATAATTTGTAGGTAAAAATGTTGATAAAACATTATCTACGAATATTTGTATTCAAAACTGCAAACAAAAAATTTGTTTCGCTGCTAAAATGAGTCTCGTAGGATGACTATAGGATGACTATAGGTCTATAGTTCTCAATTGCATTCGTGTCACCTTTTGAATATAGGGCAAATTTTTGGCCAACACCAAATTTGAGGAAATGTTTCTGTTTTAAGAGATAGATTAAAGATAGTAGTCAGCGATAACGCGAAGATGATTGCGCAGTCTCTTAGTAGAAAAGATGGAATTCCATCAGGTCTAGTAGTTAATTTATTTTTAGATATTAATGAATGAAGTCGAAAACGTTGGAGACAATTTGTTTACATGATTATCCTTGTAATAAAAATTTATAATAATTATTACTTAGCGTAAGTTGTTAATAAATTATTTTCTATAAAAAATTGATGTATTTGTATTATTTAACGTTTCTTTCATTTATTTCGCATTTTGGAGCTTCTGCCATTTTCAAATTAATGTTAAAAAGTTCCATTTTTGTACAAATTCTTTATAAACAACCTAAAAAACTATAACAATCATTATTTTCTTCAAATAAATATTTAAATATTCTGATAATTTTTTCTTTCATTGAGATTTTAAAAAAATTTATTTTTTTTTATAAACTTACGGATTCTCGAAATTGTGGTAATTTTCAATGGGTAAACTTTTCAGTTTATGGCATTAGAAATCCAATAAAAAAAATCATTCAAATCCATTCACTATAGCTGGGTTCCGAGGTATAAATCTAATTGCACTGGACTAATTAACAAGTACTTAGAAAATACCAACAACATTCTCATTATCAGTAGGACAAAAACAGCTCCATCGCTTCATCAAATAATTAGAGTTCATTTTCTACCGACATATATATAAATAAAACAAAATAATATTAATAAATATTGGAAATAAAAATGGAATTGTAAATTAACTAATACTCGAATTTCCGGCGCGCTAGAACTGCTGATGGACGCTTTATGGACCAGGAGCCCGCCGACCACTAATTGGGTGTCATAGGTTTACTCCCAAAATGTGTGAATTGTTGTTAATTTGGGACAGTAGAGCACAGAAATGACCATGCCAGCCTTTTTTTTGGGGATAGGAGCGTACGGCAGGCCCCCAAAGATGTAAGAAATATGACTTGTAAAAGTAAAAAAAAAGTCACAAATAAGTCATAGGTTTACGCATGGGGGTTGGAGGGATTTTTTAATTTACCCCCAAAAATCATGAATCCAGACTGCCATTCATTTTGGGCGATACAAGGAAGCGCTACGCTTGCCCAAATTTGAAGAAAAAGTCAGATAAAAAAAATTATAAGTTTATGAATGGCAATCAGGAACCTAGTAAGTATAAACCTCCTGAGTGCGAAATGACATTCGCCATCTTTGAAAAGTGGTGCGAACGTCTTGCCTTTCACGATAATTGACGGCGTATCGGCTCTTTCTACCGCATGTACTAGTTACCCTTGTAATTCGATGTGTATCATAAATTTACCACTGGCAATCAGAAAATTAGTAATTATGAACCTCTTGATTGCGAAAATACGTGCGCCATCTTTGACAAGTGGTGCAAAGGTCTTGCCTTTCACGATAATTGACGCCGTATCGTCGTAGCTTCCTAGTACATGTACTGGTTATCCATTTAATTCAATCAGAAACTAGTGTCCACGCGTGCGCGCGTGCCTGTTTGTGTGTGTTTGTCACATGTACGAGAGGGTAATTAAAGAGAGAATAATTAAATCTAGAAGAGAAACTAATCGGAAAAATAACAAACTTTATTAGAATGAAAATAGATATAATGGAACCAGGCGCTTAGACGTTTCAACCCCCTCTAGTTGGCCCTTGTACCACTTGTCAAAGATGGAGTACATATTTTTGCAATGAGGAGATTCATACTTACCAAGTGTCTGATTGCCAGTCGTAAATTTATATTATTCATCAAATTACACGGGTAACCAATATATGCGGTAGGAAGCTCCGATAATACTCCATCAATTATTGTAAAAGACAAGACCTTTGCGCCACTTTTTAAAGATGGCGAATGTATTTTTCGCTCTCAGGAAGTTCATGATTACCAAGTTTCTGATTGCCAGTCGTAAATTTATGATACTCATCGAATTACAAGTGTAACTAATACATGCGGTAGGAAGAGCCGATACGCCGTCAATTATCGTGAAAGGCAAGACCTTCACACCACTTTTCAAAGATGACGAATATATTTTCGCACTCAGGAGGTTCATACTTACCAGGTTCCTGATTGCAATTCATAAACTTATCATTTTTTTTATCTGACTTTTTTTTCAAATTTGGGCGAGCGTAACGCTTCCTTGTACCTCCCAAAATAAATGGGAGTCTGGATTCATAATTTTTGGGGATAAATTAAGAAATCCCTCCAACCCCCATGAGTAAACATATGACTTATTTGTCACTTTTTTTACTTTTACAGGTCATATTTCTTACACCTTTGGGGGCTTGTCGTACGCCCCTGTAACAAAAAAAGGCATGGTCGTTTCTGTGCTATACTGCCCCAAATTAACAACAATTCACATATTTTGGGAGTAAACCTATGACACCCAATTAGTGATCGGCGGGCTCCTGGCCTATTAAGTTGACATTTGTCTGACAAATAGTTGTTCTAATCAAATAGGTGCCACAAGATATTAAGTATAGAGAAGCTATTTTCAACATGTTTGTTGAATCAACCAGACCATCATAGCATGTAAACATATTATATCTAGTTTCTATATATCATGATTTTAATATAGTCTGTATTTATATTCTAAACTATTTATTTGTCATCTCGAATTTAGTTGGTTCCCCTATAATTCGCGGTCTGATACCTGTGCGTCAAAGCGTAAAGCTCTGTAGACGTGAAATTCGTGTCTACATTTAAACCTTAATGAGAATACCTATCAACAAAGAACAAACAAAGACTTATTTTCACAAATAGAGGTTATATGCAATCCTGAAAGAGGGTAAAATTGGAGTAGCGAAAACATACTTGGAAACCATGTGAAAATAAGTGAAAATAAGCTCAATCTAAAAATATATATGCAACTTACTTTTACACCTAAACTATTAACACTTTTCATCAAACCGTAATTAAACCTGTCGGTGCCTAAAATCCCAAAAGCATCTAAGTTTCTATTAAGCTTAAGTTATTACCATATATTCTATGATTATTATCAAAGTCATACACTATAATTTCATTGTATTTGAGACAAGCCATGCTTTTTAAATTTAGGTAGACAATTCTTAGGAAATCCAAAGGATAAAATGGAAGTAAATGAAAGGTTCAACGTTTGAGGAAATTAGATAAGAAAAGTGTACTAAAATATATTGGACAAAAGAAACATTTCACTGTAACTAAATTTAAGCAGTACATGGTGCAATTAAAATTTGGAAGAAGTGATACCTATGTAAAAATTTATTACTTTACATACCATTTTGGAGCAATTATTAATAACTTAAAGTTCATTGAAAATGTAACAAATAAAATATATGGCATATAGAACCAACCGTCAAACAAAAATAATTACTCAATACTTCATAAGTTAAGTTTTTTTGTTCAAATAGACGTATATGTTGGACTCGGGATAACCTACATTTTTCAGACAAAATTTCTGTAACAAACATCGAAATTAATAACATGCACTCGATTAGAGAAAGTGAGGCAAAAAAGGAAACTCGAATATTCTATTATTTTTTCGCTTGCGTACAAACAGTTAACCTTTTCTCCCGCTGGTTTCCTTCAACCAGTCAGAGCTTTCCTTCAATCTATCAGATCATGTCAGAAAAGTACAAAAAAGAAAGTACACTCAACTTTATCTTTCTGCTTTTGTTATTTCCTATACCTAAAACATTGAGTGCGCGTTCCAGTTTGCCATTAATTTCGATGGTAACAAATAAAGAGTCCGTTAGGGTATTCAGGTATAATGGGCTCATTTAATGAATTTAATTTAGTAGTTGTTACTTCTTGTGGATAAAGTATTACTTAAAATTAGACGATATTGAAAATTTAAGATGAATCCGATATGTGGTTTTCGAAATATACGATTTTTAAAGAGCACGGTGCGACCAATATCGTGACGTCAGAATAGTAATATAAATCGGTGAAAATAGTTGATAAACTGGAATTCTTCACAAACACGCATGAGTTTCAAAACACACTGCTTGAGTTAACGATTTCTAATATTGTGAAACTATAATAACGCGCTACAGCTAGCCGCTTCGGCTAGCAAGTGACGTCACGGCCGATACTCGCAAGGCGGCGCGGTCCATTTTTATGATTTTTTTTAGACGATTTATAGGTCTTAAAAAATTCTAGTTTTTTGCACAGGGTCTTAAAATTATAAGATCTTTCCGAGGATCTTTCCGATAATAAAATTTAAAAAAACTGCTAAATGAGCCCATTTGGGCTTTTCTCGATGACGGAAATAATTCTTTTTTAATCATTATCTTTTAAATTTAAGTTTCGCACAAATATTCCAAACAAGTTAGGATCTGAAATTGTACTTGTCTGATGTACTTGAACCTACCTGTTTCTAGGCAATCTAGCGAGCGCTCATTTTTTTTTTATTTTTTGAATTTACTATTTTCTTTTTAGAAGTGTAATTTTTAGAGTCTAGGTGGCTTTTGATCTCCAAAACGTCTGTAAATTAATCTGAATACTAACATTAACCGAATTTTCTTGCCTCAGCAGGCATTCATTTTCATTCAGAAGAGAACTAATAAAATTTTCTTTTTGTTTTTTTTTTTTAAATGGTCGAGACTTCGGACTATGACATCATTTTAACATTCAAATATATGCGGAACTATTTCCAATTTGAGTTTATTTCTTTCAGTTTTCATTATTTTCATGTACAAGGTTGTCGCGCGAACATTAGGAGTTACGTAAAAAAGTTCAAAAATAAAAGTTATAGAAAATCATATGTATTTTCCAAAAATTATTTTAGAAAAACAATTGATAGTCGCATTTCGGAGATAGATGAATTTTACTTCGGTTTCTTAAATGGAACACCCTGTATATTTTCACACCATCTGAAATGCCATAAAAAACTTTCCAGTCATATGTAAAACATAGTTTTTTTAAACTGTAGGTACTAGATATTAAATTTTGTATTTTGTTACCATTAAGCCATAGTAGTCCGAAAAATATATATCAAATGCGACGAAATGCGACTTTCAATTTTTGCTCTGACATAATTTTTGAAATAGGTACATGTGATTTTTGTATAACTCTTGGTTTTATACTTTTTTACGTATCTCCAATAATAACGAAGTTAAATGGGGTTCTAATGTTCGCGCGACCACACTGTACATGTATATTTATAGTCTTCACCAAGCTAGGAAAATTGCCAAGTATATTAAATTCTAACACTTGCATAATAGCATAATTACACTAAAATTATCTTCGCAATAAGAGTACGTTCCTTTAACAGATACGGAGACAGTTTTTGCCTAACTCGCAGCTATAATATTCGCGATTTTAAGTAGTGAAATAAAAATTTTAGCTGATGCAATTACTGTAGTATTTTTGCACTCAGAAGCAATGAAATATACTCCAGTATATACAGGTGTTTCTTAAATATGTTAATAAAATTTAGGAAGTGATTATGTGGCCAATTTTAAGAATAAAAGCTCCAATGAAGATATATGGTGCGGAAGAAAGCTACAACTCTGTAAAGATGGCATACAAAAGACGATTTTCAGATACAGTCTCATCAACTTTTGAAGATTTTCACACCAAAGTTTACGCAGGTCTTATCATTGGTAACATTCTATTTATGAGCTACTACATTGAAACTGTCATACATAGGGGCTATTTTTTGAATTTCAAATACCCCGGTATATTTTTCCATACGTTTTTTTACATTATACGATTTTTTCAGCAAAACCACACGAGAAGTCTCTCTTGTTGAATTGACGTAAGATTTACTGTTTTCAAGAGTCCCTTATCGAGACATCCTCTAAAAATTCTCCATATCGGACACCGTTGAGCCTTTGTGGCAGAAAATGAAGACCGAATAAATGATCTCCAATTATTCCAACCCATATATTTACAGAAAATTCATATTAGTAGTGATGTTCACGTACAACGTGAGGATTTACTTCACACCAAGTTGTAGCTTCCTTACGAACCATTTTAGGACGTGATTTCATTAGAATTTTTTTACTTGGGCCAACTAGAAGTAGGTAGTACATGCGGTAGGAAGCTCCGATACGCCGCCCATTATCGTGAAAGGCAAGACTTTCGCATCACTTTTCAAAGATGGTGAATGTTTTTTCGCACTCAGGAGGTCCATACTTATCAAGTATCTGATTGACATTCATAAACTTATAATTTTTTTACCTGGCTTTTTTTTCAAAATTGGGCGGGCGTAGCGCCTCCTTGTACCACCCAAAATGAATGGGAGTCTGGATTCATGATTCATGACATTTCTGACTGTTTGTTTTACTTTTACAAGTCATATTTCTTACATATTGGGGGCCTGCCGTAAGCCCCTGTACCAAAAAAAAAATGCTGGCATGGACATTTCTGTGCTCTACTACCCCATATTAACAACAATTCACACATTTTTGTAGTGACACACGATTAGTAGTCGGCGGGCTCCTGGTCTATAAGGTTTAACAATTTTTTTTATTCCTGAAACTGTTTTCCGCGATTTCAAGTATTTCACGAGTGTGGATGACAATCAAAAATTAGTAATACTATCATCTAGTGACCCGCTAGGCGGCCAGGGCCGTAGTATGATCAATGTATGAATCTAATTAGAAAATAAAAGAAATGGTAAAATTTTTGCAATGCTGTAATTTTCAAACTATTAATCGAACCAAATATTTATTTTTACAAAAGTTGTCGATAATTTTATCCTCCGCAAAATTAATAATAAGTACTATTCCGAAAAATCTACAGGAAACGAATTATTCCTAAAAAGCTCACTTTACTTCTCTGTATAATCAAATGACGGCTAAAGTAGCGCCCATTAGAGGTCGAAAACTTGAATTCTTAATGAGGACCGTCCCCCCTACAATACTGAAGGCACAAAAATTTCCCTGTATTTAATGTTTTTTCAGGGCCTACAAATCGAAAAATTGACTGGAGTAAAACTTGCACCGTCCATTTTATCACTCATATTCACAGATTTTTCATAAAGTCTCATAAAACTGCCATTCGCTAATCAAATCAAAAAGTAACCTCACTACAGTGCACAGTCACTAAACTATGGATCGACTGGTATGACGTCACGTTTGGCCATGCCGCGTTCCGTGGCGCGCTATAATTATTAATTAAAATGAGAAAGAAGCCTCTGTCATGAAACTTTGATTTTTTGCACATATACTATTTAAAACATACATTTTTAAATTATGACAAAAAAGTTGAAAGCGAATGCGGACTATGATTGATAGCTTAACATATCGAAATCTACGGCCTACGCAGACATGGACGAAATTAGTACCACGAACTGAACATATCACTAATATTAAATAGTTATAGGCCTATATAATTAATAAGCAATCTGGCAAAGATATCTGAAACAATTTTAAAAGTACGAATTACCAGCTTTTCAAAATAAACACAATATTCTTTTAGACAGTCAGTTTGGTTTTAGAACGGCGATGTCGACAGAGGATGCAAGGGCAAATGTTATGGAAAAGGTATATAAAGCAGTAGATGAAGAAAAGCCGTCATTATGCATTTTTATCGATTTAGCCAAGACTGTATGTGACAAAATATTAATCAGCACCCTGGAAAATATCGGTTTTAGAGGGACTGCCCTTGACCTTATGCGTAGCTACCTGTCAAGCAGGAAGCAATGCGTGGGTATCGGGAATATCAAAAGCCTGGAAAAAACTGTAGAATTTGAAGTACCTCAAGAGACTGTTTTAGGTCCCATTCTTTTCAATATATATATGCCAATGATTTGCTTAGCCTTAATATGCAGGGGCACATCACTAGCTTTGCCGATGACACTTTCTATAAAAGTGACATTTGGGAACACCTGAAGGATTTAGTTGAAAAAGATTTTGTGACAATTATTAAATGGTTTAATAACAGACCCCTAATCATAAATTTAAAAAAACGTTTTTTATGCCATTCAGTAGTCATGTAGACAAATTACCGTCCTATACTGATAAAAGTACTAGTAAAATTATCGAGTGTTTGAGCACTTTACTAAGTATATTTCCCATGACATACATTTTTTTCTAGATAATATCGGTGTTCAGGTGTAACTTTACCATGTCGTTGTACATTTACAGTAAAACTGTTTTACTTTGAAATTTTAATGGTTTATGTACACTTTAAAAAGAAAATCCTGTCTGGATGAGCAATTTTGTTACACCTCGTGGTGTAACAAAATTAATGTAAAATTACACCAAATTTTAATGTAACTTTACCCGCAAAAAGAGTGTAAAATTTTTATTCACTCTATATATTGGGTAAATAAAATTTTACTCTTTCAGTGGGTAGAATTACACTAAAATTTTACACGCAATGACGATAAATTTACCCTCATTTTTTATAGTGTACAACAATGTTCACATCAGATCCCACGATGAAGAAGTTACGATTTCCGCTGCGAGTAGTATAAAATATTTAGGAATAGCTATCGACAGCCATTTAAGATGGAACCGTCATGTAGACCAAATTGTACTTAAACTTAGACTGTTAGACTTTTGCTAAGATAATTTTGGTTAGAGTAATATAAATTAAATCTTTTTACGCTTCTACCCTCCCACGCACAAAGTTCGCCTTAGTGGGTCAGTATGCCCGTTTATTTACATATTTTAATTATTTTATTCTTCTATGTGTGTAAGTTTTAATTGTGTTTTTGTAAATTTTAAATTTTGTAATTTGTAATCTGTACCTAATTTGTAACTATAATAAACATTATTATTATTCTTATTATTATAGTTAATAAAGCATCAGCATCTCAACTTTTAAGAAGCAGCTCATTCCAAAGCGAATAACACCAGAAATCCGAGAAGTACTTTATTATTCATTGTGTTGAAAAAAAATTAACAGTTAATATAAAACTGGTAATGCCATTGACATTAATTAGAACTTTGCAGCTTTTGTTTAATGATTGGGACAACCCATTATGGCCCCTTGCAGTAGCGCATGGCTTGCGTTGAGTATTTCGTGAAAGTTGAAGCCATTATTCACTCTGCGCGCTATTTGACATCAATTTTGTGTTGAAAATGTTGTTCCGGTTTTACTAGATTTGTTAATAAGTTACATTTGCGACAGTTGGTCTTTCAAAACTGGCATTCATTGAGAGATAAGGTTTGGTACTTAAATAATACGACTGTCAAAAATGAATTAGGGTAAGAAGTAAATAACGCCGTATTCTTAGATGACAAATTGAATCATTTGAGTAGGAGTTCTCATATAGACGTTACTAATTATATCTTCGCCATTCTATTTACATCTGGAGAGTGGCTTTCTTACAAAAGTTAATCTCACGGTGGAGATATTCTTTTTCAAATTATCGCACTGTATTTACTGCTTCTTGTTGCTTCTTCGGATATTCTACATATTCTAGTTCATTGGTAATGTTTTTATGGTGGAATACGTTTTTCTAATCTAAAATCTAAAAATTATATATATATACAGTGTGTTCCCGGATAGGGTATCACACTCTTGCAAACTTTCTTATTTTTTATTTGCCGAGAAAAAGTCATTCTTTCTAAAAAGTGTTGCTTGTCTTAGGAAGTTATAAACAGTTGTCAAACTTAAGATAAGTTATACAGGGTATTCTAAAAATTAGAGAATATGAAATCGACTTTAAGCAAAGTACCTTTTTTACATTTTTATTGAAAATGTTATTTAACAGTTTTTTTCAATTATGAAGAAAAAATTAAATACGGACATTGGTTGCAAAATAAGGAAATAACAATTTTCAAAAAAAAAAAAAATAACATTTTATTCAGCTAAGTTGAAAACTATTCCATATGTAGACCTCCTACTAGTATGCATTGTTCTAATCTTTTTCTAAATTCTTCATGGTAGATGAGACCACCATCTTCATTTATGGTTGCAACAGCATCCACAATTTTTTGCTTTAATAAATCTACGTCGTCTTCGAAATTGCGTATACTTTTGCTTTAAATACCCCCATGAGAAGTAATCCAATGGGGTTAGATCTGGCGGATGGGCTGGCCATGCTGTTGGTTCATAGCGGCCAATCCACATGTCGTGGGAGTGATTGGCTAACCATTTTCTAACTAGAATTGTAGAACGTGCTGGGCATCCATCTTGCTGAAAAAATATTTTTCTTCTAAATTCTAAATTTTCATTGTCCAGTTCGCCCAAAACAAAATTATTCAAATTTATAAATAAGTATTTTGATTCAAATTTCCCATAATATAAGGATCGATTATTCTGTGATGCATTATGCCATATCAAACATTTGTTTTTTCGAACTTTCGATTATTAGTGGTAATTCGGAGATTAGGTACCTACAATTTTGAAAAGAGACTACTCCATTAATCGTAAAAGTAAATTCGTCAGCGAATAAAATGTTTCGATGAAATTATCTATCTATTAATATTTTCTCACCTACAATTAAACAAATTTTCAAACGACGAGAATCATCTCCAACTTGAAGCTTGTGGATAAATTTAGGTTTGCATGCATAAAATCTGTTCCTGAGTAAAATTTTCTGAATATGAGATTTGATAAAACTCAAATTCATTCTTTTCCTTAACGACCATCTTGGGTGTTCTTGTACAGAGTCTAAAATCACGAAGGTAGCAGCGTTATCTCCATTTAATTGTTTTTTGTTTTTGTTTTTTTTTATATTTTTTATATCCCCAGAGGTATCAAATAAGTAGTTTCATGGTAGTGCTACTGCATCACTAAACATAGTATGGAAGGTGAAAGCTGATTTAGCACAATAATTTTTCTAGCAATGTAAACGAGCAATGCAACATTTGTGTCAAGTTTTTGTTAGACAGCAATCGTAAAATTTATTGCACCTATTTGCTAAAATTGTAGATATGTGTGATATAGGCGAAATTAACTCTGGATAGAAAGAATTGGAAGTGGTAGATCACAAATTACACTCGCTGAATCCAACAAATAAAGCTTTTATTGAAAAATGAAAGCGTCTCCACCATCTAACCTGCATTTGGAAAAGCCCTTTGGAATCTGATCCACCAAGCTTGGATTAGACAGATTACGGATTTTGTAAATATGCAAATGCAAAATGCTTAGTACCAGTAACTTTACCTGAAAACACGGAAGTTGCATCTCAAAAGTGCAGCTTTATTTTAAACGATGTTTTGTGCATGTAATACGTATGGTCATTGTTACAACTTAACACCTGCTGTAGAAGAAAGTGATGACGAAGCGCCAGAAGAAGAACCTTGTGAAGAAAACAGTTAGAATTAAAATATTTTCTTATAATTATTTTAACGTAGTCCGTAACCTCCACTAGTCTGACGTAGTTGAAATGAACACACAGATACACACATAAAGCTTTTTATTGAATACAGTCCATTGTCTTCAACAAGTGTTTTAATCGAAATCAAGAAGAAAATAAAATATACGTATTTCATGAACTATAGATTGTATAAATAGAGAAGTCAAACATACTATTTGTATGACATTTCTTTATGAAATAGAACAAGCGATATAGTTTTCTAGAAAACATATTTTATGATAAAGAATATATTTGCAGAATTCTTAAGATATCTTGAAATAAGTATTACAAATTATACAATAATCTACCGATCTTCTGTTTCGATCCTTATTCCGTTTAGATTTATAGGAAACAACGAGCGTTTCTTTTTGATATTTGACTATAATATGGTTAAAAAAAACACTACACTGACTAGTACCCCTAAAAGATAAACAGATTATTAGTTCTGGTACAGAAAGAGGTACCGTAGGTACGGTAAGATATACCGCAATAACCAGAGGTAAAGTTTACTTTGGGATGATTAATATGAGACTGTCAATTTGGAACTGTATTAGTATTATACCTATTTGATATAATCAAATAGGTATATTATTGTAGACATACATTTTTAATCATCGTAAAAAGCATATGAAAACCCGTACACGAAACACGCTCTAATTTCGAATAAATAAACATCTTCATATTTTTGTGTGGTTAACCTAAAATCTTGGTAACATTTTAAGAGATAAGATATACATTTATTGAATTGGGAATTTAAACATTTCCATCACTATACATTTTTCATTGCCTAATTCAATGTAATTCAAGTAAGTAAGTAAAGTAAAGTAAAGTACATAATTCAAAGTAGAGTAAATAATAAACTAACAAATTATAACAAAAATAAAACGGTATTATGTAAGTAATGCCTAAAATTCAGCAACCCAAAGTTGAAATGAAAACACCTAAGCAAATGCTTGTCTTGCGATATTCCAAATCAACTGTAAGTTGAGCACTTTATACTAAAAATTATACAAAAGAATATGAACAGAGTGAGGTAAACTTTGTAGAATAACAGACCAAAAAATAAACGATGAGGTATAACAATAACAGACGGCAGCACGTGATTCTACAATGTTAGTTGGATAATTAGGAGGCGCTTGCAGGATAGTTCATTAATTCTCAATAAGTAATTAAGTAGTTTACAACTACTAATTAGTATAGTTATACACTTGTAACAATCTATGGATTTTAAACTAGTTTTTTATAGGTATAAAATAGCTAAAGATCAATTTACACTTTTAATTTAGAGTTTTTTTTATAACGTTATGATTTTGAATGATAAATTTTTTTATTTCAATTTTATATTTATTAAATTTTCTTAGACTTTTGAGATGGAGTGGTAATATGTTAAATAACTTTGGACTGAGATAGAAAACAAATCTTTGAGTATGGCTTTTCTTAACCCGCGGTATGGCTATAGATTTATTTTCTGTAAATCTAGTATCATATCTATTATGGGCTGGTAAAGTGTTTTTGTTAAACATGTGTAGTAAGCAATGATAGATAAAGAGGTTCTTTATGTTAAATACGTCTGCTTCTTTGTATAACTCAGTGGAGGAATACAGTTTTTTTTTCTTTAGGATTATCTTTAGAATACAATTTTGTGATGTTTGTAAGATTTTCAGTACATTATTATAAAGTCCACCCCAAATGATAATACAATACCTACTTCCTACTTATTGACTCTACTAGTGATTTATATATTAGCATTAAATTATTCCTATCAAGTATGTCTCTTAGAATGACAAACTTGCATAAGTTGTCTCATTTTTTTTGTGATATAAGTTACATGCTCATTCCATCTTAAATGATGGTCGAGCATTACTCCTAGGTATTTTATTTTATTAGTTTTTTCTATTTTGGGACAGCTGCAATTTTCTTCTTGATGACATATATTATTATGTATACATAGAATTTCATTTGTAGGTTGATCGTTAGCTACTAGCGTGAATGTTAAAAATTTGCTTTTTTGTATATTTAAACTTAGCAAACTGTGATTTAGCCACTTAAAGATCAGAGCTAAACTTTCTTCCCATGAGTTTTCCACAACACAATTGCAGTATCATCAGCATATGATACTATCTGGCCTTGAAAGTTTTTTAATTTTGTAATGCTGTTTATATATACAAGGAACAATACTGGACCCAGTACTGTCCCTTGTGGCACGCCTATGGTGACAGTGAGAGGGTCGCTATATACGTCATCTATTTTTACACATTGCTTTCTGTCAGAGAGATAATCTTCTAAGAGACGTAATGCTGGACCACGTATACCATTTTTTTGAAGTCTGTCTAATAAGGTTTGGTGCGCCACGGAATCGAAGGCTTTTGCTAAATCGAGAAATACAGCCATGCATTTTTTTGAATTACCTAAATTTAATATAATTTCTTTTATTAGGTCCAGAACTGCGTGCTCTGTACTTGTATTTTTTTTTGAAGCCAAACTGTCTGTCTGTGATCACGTCATATCTATCAAAAAATTCTACCAGCCTGTTTTTAAGAAATTTTTCAAATATCTTAGCAAAATTGTTGATAACTGAAATAGGTCTGTAATTATTTAAATTTTTATAATCACCAGATTTATGCACGGGAGCCACACTTGACTCCTTCCATTGATGAGGTGTAGATCCAGTTTTAATTGTTAAATTTATTATATGTAGTAATGGTTTAGTGATATGTGAGTGGATGGATTTTATTAGTTTGACAAATATTCCGTCTGGTCCAGCAGACGAGTTATTTTTTAAACTACTGATTATTTCAATTATTTCATTTTTTGTTATCGGTTTAAGAAATATAGATGATTGAATTGAATGATTTATTAAAACATCTTCAGGCAAGTTATCAATTTTATCTATTTTTTGAGACATTTTTGTGCCAATATTTACGAAGTAATCGTTGAAGGTGTTAGCTTTTGTGATATTATCCGTTATTTCTATTCCTGCGTCATTTATTATGTTTATATTTTGCTATATATAATTAAAAATTGCAAGTCTATGGCTATTATAAGATTAAATTAGTCATTTCGTATAATTTCTTTTCAAATTTAAATTTCAAAATAACTTCACAATTTTTATTTTTAATTAACAAAAATATATTGTTTCAGGTATGGAATCAATATTTTCTACTAAACGATATAAGTACTGAACTTAATTTGTGGGTAAGTGTTGACATGAAATATATTTTTAATAATGCTAAAGTAGAAATTCCTATGTGTAAGTGAATTAAATTTAAGATGGAAAGTAGGGCATTCGCCAGATTTTAAAGGTGGTTGAATTATTTAAACTATTGCATATATTATCTATCGACTGTTAGCATAAAAACATAAGTTAGTTTTTCAATTATTTAAAGGGAATAATTACATCATAATTAATCGCCAATGTAGCTGCCTGTCATCTAACCAAAAATATCTGATAATAGATGGGCTTCTGGGGCGCTTGGCACCGGAAGGCTGCTAGCACAGGCATATGCTGATAATTGACTGGTTGCTTTCTGCATGCTGTTTGTGACAGTAACTTGCGGAATCATTGTGGCGTTCCCATTAGCCGATGGCAATGCTAACTATGAAAATGTTTAGTGACCATGGTTGCTCCGGCTTCCTCAGGGTCGTGAAACTTTTATTTATATTCAAAATTATATTTAAACGATACCGGTAAATTAGAACTTGTGAAGCAAGCTATTATATGGGCGCCAGCCGATTACATCGACAGAAGAGGAAAACAAAATAGACAAATTAATTAATAACAAATTATTAAAGCCTTTAATAATTTAAAATTCGTAAAAATTATAACAAAGTTGAAAATGTATATATACACGCGCAACAAATGATTAAACTAAAATATCACTGCAATCAGAGAAAAAGTAATTTAAATAATTAAATTATTTACTTTAATAACAATTTAAAAATGAATACTAAAGGAACATACTTTACAGTAACAGCAACAATACGGAAAAACTCGTCAATCTCTCTAAAGCCTATAGAATTTGGCAAATCTATGGTGTTTTAGTGTAAACACGTGTTTAACGTCAAAATTCAAAAAATAATAAAAAGTAGTGTATCCCCACTAAACAGCTGTTTTATGGTTCACAACAAAATAATATTTTTGCAATTTCATCTTACATAAAATTGTGTAAAATCAATAAGAAAATTGTAATAACTGCATTTCAAGAAAATTAACTTTTACACTTATGGCGGCTTCTTTGTCCGATTGGGGTAGTCCACGCTTGGCAAATATTGTCCCCTTAATTTGATTAAAGATTAAATAAATACCTGGTCAACTCAGATGAAGATTGCCTTACTTTCGCTATATTTCCCGGGCTATTACCAAATGAAAAGTTGTGAAGCGCTGCAACGCCACGTGAAGCACGGGAATTTTCCCAGGGATATTTAATAATTTTCCAGTAATCAATATTATGCAATCGTTATCAAATAACTACTCAACAAGTTTTCTCATAAGTGTCTAAGAGTTGTCTAAGAGTTATATCAGAGTTATCTAAGAGGTATATAAAAGGCCTAAAATAAAAATTTGACATTTAATACCCGAAATATCACTATAAAATTGAGATACGTTTAATTATAACAATTAACTGCATAAAATAAATTGATTTACCTTAGTTTTTATTAGGCTTCGTTTCAAAACTACTTTTATTATTGAATTTGAACTTTCCAGAACACAGTTCTATTAACAAAACACACAATAAGTTGTTACTATTTACCAAACTTAATTAATAGATCTCTGCAGATCTCTGCCTACCCGTGGCCGTCGCGTTAATATCGCGTTTTCCTTGTTCTCTTTTTGTCACAAAAAAACGGCGCGGTTCATTATATATGCTAAAAACTAGCAGCATTAGGAAATGCTATATTTATTCCATTTATGCAGGGTGAGGCAAAATCAAAGTGTTACATACCACCGCTCCCTAGTAAAAAAATATTCAAAACTCACGAGAATATTAACTAAACTAATAAAACAAAATTAATCTAGAATACAGAAATAAATCTGTCTGAGCACCTATTGCTAAGAAAAATAGATGATATTCACTTCCTTCTGGCAAAATAGACAAAATCGGGGAAACAAGTCAATCTTCGGGAATATATCAATACATGCACATCATACAAAGCAAATACAATTTCTTCGCAATGAGTACGTTGTAAGTATTAATAATTTGGTAATTACCAAGACAAAGATCAAGACAAAGAGCTCTCTATTTTTTTCTCTTACTAAGTCATATCCGGTAATTTTTCACTCACTCTTTCATTTACCTAAGCACTGCTACAGTCAAACAAACACTCATTCATTAAGTGAATCTCCTTCCAATCCATGATAAGGTTTCAAGTCCTTAACATGGAACCTACCGATATTTTTCCATCTGGTCCATTTAATTCATAAACAAGTTTAGGTATAACCTTTCTAAGGTACAAAGTATAAACTTCGGTGCTAGTTTAGAAGCAAAGTATTCTGCTTTATTCGATAGAGTGAAATTTTGCTTCCGGACCTTGTCCCCTATATGATAAACGTCAGCAGGTCTCTTGCGTAAATTATACTGTGTCTAGTTTTTTCGATAAGCTGCAGTAAGATTACGGCGAACATCTAAGTATATCGTTGGGACTTTATCCATCTCCTCATCATACTCCTTTCTATTGATACAACTGATATCAAGATCATTGACAGATTGTAGCTTACCATAGTATTGACCATTGGCAGGAACATATCTTTCGAAATTTAAGAAGGTTGGAACATAACCAGAACCTTCATGTACTGCAGTTCTTAAGGAAAACTCTATCTTGGGTAAAGCCTGATCCCATGTACGTTGGTCAACTTCATCTAGATGAAGCGTTTACTTGAGCATGGCAATTCGCGGTGTAGTATATCTTGACACCATAATCGTTGGCAAGTTTCCGGAACATGTTGGTAGTGAACTGACTCCCGTTATCGCATGCGATAATCTGAGGAGCACCATAAACCATGAAAACCTGTTCTTCCAGAAACTTTACATTATGTGAAGTTTACGCTTCTCGAAAAGGATGTAACAGACAAAATTTAGTGAAATAACCGCTCACTAAGAAGATATAAGTAAATCCCTTCTTAGAACGAGGGAGGGGGGCCAATAAATCGACAGAAATATATTCCCACGCAAAACCCACTTTCTTTGGGTGACCCATATAACCGGGACGAGCCGAAGAATTTACTTTTTGAGCAGCGCAAGTTCTACAATATCTGACATAACGTCGTACATCTGCAACATACGAGGCCAATAATAAAGTTATCTGATTCTGTGGACTGTTTTATAAACACCCAAGTGTGCGACCTGCGCATCTTCATGACAGGTTCCATATACCTCAGTTCGCTGTTTCGGCACTACCATTTTCCATTCAGCCGTATTAGTTCTTAAATCGAAATCGAGGGCAGTATGTTTATATAAAACCCATTATCAACTCTCCAGAATATTTCTCAGGAGAACCTTGGATTTTGGTAACCATTTTGACATACCATGGGTCTACTTCAACTAATCCTAAGTCCACGTCGATAATGCATGCTTCAACTGGTGCTCTTGACAGAGCATCTGGTACGATGTTCACTGAGTCTTTCCTATGAACAATATCCATATCATACTGGCTAAGTCTCATCGCCTATCTCGCAAGCCGGCCCGTCGGGTTCTTTAAATTATTCAGCCAAAGTAGGGAATAATGATTCGTAATGACTGTAAAATGTACCCCATCGACATATGGCCGAAATTTATCAATTCCAAACAAACATACTAAAGCCTCCAACTCAGAAACAGTATACTTCCGTTCTGCAGCTGTCAGCATCCTTGAAGCAAATGCAATCACCACCCTCTTTCCCTCAATTTCTTGAGTGAGCACTGAGCCTACCCCTACAGAGGAGGTATTACCTTGAATATAGAAAGGTTTGGTGAAATCAGGTGCTGCTAAGATAGGAGCAGAGACCAATGCTTGTTTAATTTGGTTGAAGGCATTCTTTGTCTCTTCATTCCACGTTATCTTTGAGATTTTTTCCAACTCTTTAACAGAGTATTAAGAAGTGCAGTAATGGTGAAATGGTCTTTGACGAAACGTCTATACCAGCTGCACATGCCTATGAACCTTTTAACTTCGGTAGCGGTGGTAGGTTGAGGGTATTCTAACATAACCCGCACTTTATCAGGATCAGTCCGTAAGCCCTCTCGATCAACCACAAAACCTAGATATTTTAAACTCGGCAGACAAAACATACATTTATCAATGTTTATTGTCAGATTTGCCTCTTTCAACCTCTTAAATACAATTTGTAAAATTTCCAAGTGTTTCTCAAATGATGGTGTAGCTACAACAACATCATCTAAGTAAACAAACACAAAAGGATCTAGTTCTGGACCAAGAACAGTATCCATCAACGCCTGTAAGGTTTGAGCAGCATTACATAACCCGAAAGGCATAACTTCAAATTCAAATAACCCACACCCAGGTACTACAAAAGCTGTTTTCTCACAAGAATCAGGGTGCAAAGGAATCTGCCAAAATGCAGATTTCAAGTCAATACTCGTTAAAAACTCAGCACCTGACAACTTATTGAGAATTTGGTCGACTATTGGTAGAGGGTAAGTGCATTTTTTAGTAACCAAGTTAAGTTTCCTACCGTCGAAACAAAAACGTGGATCCCCATTAGACTTTTCAACAATTAACACCGGGCTAGACCAAGAGCTTGTGGAACGACGTACTACTCCGTGCTCCAACATTCTATCCAATTCCTTATTAAAAATATCTATCTAACTTATAAAGAGACATCACATGGTGCCTCCGCTTAATAGGTTCCGCTCCTGCAGTATCTATCCTATGAACTATCTTGTTTGTTCTTCCAAGTCCGGAAGACGAAAGTGACCGAAATCCCTCGATCGTTGAGTTCATTTGGGCAGATTCCTCCTCGTTCAATTCAGATCTTGAGCAAATTTTATTAATACCACATACAGCATTAGGAAATGCTATATTTTTTCCGTTTATACAGGATGAGGCAAAATCAAAGTGTTACATCATATCACAAAAGAAACGAATCTTTCATCAGTCACTGCATATAAGACTAAGATGGTTCGTTCACTAAGAGAAATTGCCATGGGAATCATATATTTACAGAATTATACAAGAGTTGACGAAAGCGTTTTTTCAGTTGCACCAAGCTGCGGAAGGAAATAGGTACTTCGGATCTCGCATTGGTTGTACACGGCAGAAGTGAATCTCAGGCTCTGTTATAGATTATTATCAGTCTGATGTTTTAGTGTGTATTTTACACATCTCAAAGGCTAGCAAGGGATCCAAGATTTACCTGCCTGTTAGCGAAAACATCCACAGGTGTCTAAGAGATTCTGCTAGGTCTGCCAGTGGTTACCATTTTCAATATCTAGAATCATTTCTGTTTAAATAAGATCGATAGATTAAAGGAGGAATATATGTTTTCGAAGGTGCTGCAGACAGGTTCGACTTTGCGACAGGACCGAAGCAATCAAAGCTGGTCTAGTTACAAGGCCGAAATGGAGCACTCTAATGAACTAATTTGAGTACTAGCACTTCTGTATACCAATAAGATACCTATCACTGGTTGAACTTAAAATAATTATCTCTCACAGTGTAAGGTATCCAACCAAATTTGTCGTGACATAAATATCACGAAACGAGCAAAGATTAGGCTTGCTCTTTCTTTCTTCATGTTTCTGAGACATGGACCAATAGAGAGGCAGGGCATATTGATGCTTTCAAAATATGGATCTGGAGAAATTTGTCATAAATTCCCTGGACATCCCCTTATATGAACAGCAGAATTCTTCAAGAAATACGTCCCACAAAGTGACTCCCCAGCATGGTATTTACTCCTACATTCTAAATTTCTGCTTGTAATATTAATTAGGGCGGCGCAAAGGTTAGGTATCACTAAAACACTAATTTTTCGAATTGTGTTGTTGATAAGCAGCGAACGATTTTATTACAAGCAGACATTTAAACTAGAATAAATATTATACTCTTTGCCGGTTTGTTTTTATATAATCGTTGCACATTCTATAGAATACTCTTCGCATTCCTTTTGTAAATAATAATGTTTTTGAATATTTTAAATTTAATGTCAAATTAGTTGGTGTGACACTCGACGGTATAAAAAATAAGAAAAAAAAAGGCAAAAAAAAACAACTACATCCAACCTATATGTGTCTCGAATTCGAGACCCTTGGATTTCACGTCAAAACATTAACCACTAGACTTCCATGCATTACTGTGAAAAGTGTTAATGTTAAGTGTTATTTGAAAATCATATTTTAACGGTTAGATATTATATTATTATGAAATGTATATTATTGAAACAAACCAGATTAAACATTCTACTCTTCATCGATTTATTGAACTTTTTATATAATTGTTGCACATTCTGTAGAATGCTCTTCGCACTTTGATGTCAACTTAGTGAAACACTCGTCAATATAAAAAGATAATTAAAAAAAGTAAAAGAAAAAACTATATCGAACCTGTCAATGTTTCGAACCCGTGAATTTTAAGTCGAAATTTTAGCCACTAGACCGTTGTATTTACGTTTTTGAAAATGTGCCGATCAGTAAAATCTACAAAAATTTTCAATTGAAAATTAATTTGAAAATTTCACACCACATTTTTTAACCAATCAGAGGCTTGTTTTTTGTTAAGTTACCATGGCAACCCAAAAAATTTCCGGAAATTTTTTACATTCTGTCAAATTAATAAGTGGAAATTTTTCTGTCATTTCAAATGTCAAAGTAAAGACGCGACGGAGCTGGAGTGCTTTTAGAATTAAATTTATTTGGCGATGCAAAGGAGGATATTCACGAGGATATTATAAGTACAGAAATTAATATGTTAATATTTATTTTTTTGTTTACAAAAATAAAGTTGTGGGTATCACAATAATATATATTAAACTAACAAATTTTATTAACGCATGTAAGTAACATAAATGTCTATGTTTAATGAAATATATGAAATATTTCGACACAATTTTATTTAATTTTAATTTAGATAGTCTATTAAATTTACTTGAAGATATTCTTGGATTCTTCTGAATAGCTTTACATCCAATATTTCTTCATAATGAATATCCTCAACCAATTGTGACAAGTAGATAAGCTGACGTGATATTTTTCAATGTCTGAATATTTTTTGCACAAAATAACAATCCATATGTTTTAGAACCTGGAGCCATTTGTGTGATATATGCCCACGCACTTTATTCTTTTGGCTGATAATCAAATTTTGTTATGATTAGAATGTAAAAATTAATCTAATGGACGTCTGTAAGTGCGGCAGCCATTACTATCTTGTTACCTTTTATTATTCCATGGCCGCCTAGAAGTTGTTAATTATTGGTTCGGCGACAAGAATGAATACATTCCCTGTGCTCGCATTTAAGTAATATTATCAGAAATAAATGATGTTCCACCAATTTTAGTAGACCAAAGTTAATAAAAAATGGAAATATAATATGTTTTTAAGTTATTTATACAAAGTTCATGTAACTAAACTTTGAGAATGATATGTTATTTCACTAAGAAATTTCTTATTTTATTAAACATATAAATCTTGAAGTAGGTAGGTACTTCAGAATAATTATCAAAAGTAAATGATGTTCCACCAATTTTAGTAGACCAAAGTTAATAAAAAACGGAAATATAATATGTTTTTATGTTATTTATAAAAAGTTCATGTAACTAAACTTGGAGAATGGTATGTTATTTCACTAAGAAATTTCGTTTTCAAAAACACAATCTAATAAATTAGCGAATTGCACAAACACAATGACACGATGACAGGTGGTGGAACTTAACCACCCGTTGTTATTCCATGGTTCACTATGATGAATGAATTTTTGTCATTCGTAATAAAAATGTTCAATTTTGGCATAATATTTATAAAATAATGGTGTGAAATTTTCTTACCGAATATCCCACAAGCTTAAATTAATATCCGGAAATTTTTCCTCGTTCATGAATATTTTAAGAAAATTATCCCTCGCCTGCGGCTCAGAATAATTTTCAAAATATTCATGACCTCGAAAAAATTTCCGGAAATAATTTAAGCTCTAGGGATATTATAAGTGAAAATTTCGCACCACATTTTTTAGCCTATCAGAGGCTTGTTTTTTGTTAAGTTACCACGGCAACCCAAAAAATTTCAAGAAATTTTTTACATTCTGTCAAATTAATAAGTGGAAATTTTTCTGTCATTTAAAATGTCAAAGTAAATACGCGGGAGTTGAAGTGCTTTTAGAATTAAATTTATTTGGCGACGCAAAGGAGGATATTTACGAGGATATTATAAGTACACAAATTAATATGTTAATATTTATTTTTTTTGTTTACAAAAATAAAATTGTGGGATCACAATAATATATGTTAAACTAACAAATTTTAATAACACATGTAAGTAACTAAATTTAAGTGGAGCAAGAATTCTTCTCGTCTTAATGTAGAATAAATAGGACTGAACTTTGTAAATGTCTATGTTTAATAAAATATATGAAATATTTCGACACAATTTTATTTAATTTTAATTTAGATATTCTATTAAAGCTTGAAGATTTTAGTAGATATTTTTGGATTCTTCTGAATAGCTTTACATCCAATATTTATTCATAATGAATATCCTCAACCAATTGGGACAAGTAAGCTGACGATGATATTTTTCAATGTCTGAATATTTTTTGTACAAAATACACAATCCATATGTTTTAGAACCTGGAGCCATTTTTGTGCTATATGCCCATGCACTTTATTCTTTCGGCTGATTATCAAATTTTGTTATGATTAGTATGTAAAAATTAATCTAATTGACGCCTGTAAGTGCGGCAGTCATTCTATCTTGTTACCTTTTATTATTCCATGGCCGCCTAGAAGTTGTTAATTATTGTCTCGGCGACAAGAATGAATATATTCCCTGTGTTCGCATTTAAGTAATATCAGAAATAAATGATGTTCCACCAATTTTAGTAGATCAAAGTAAATATAAAACGGAAATATAAGTATGTTTTTAAGTTATTTATAAAAAGTTCGTGTAACTAAACTTGGAGAATGGTATGTTATTTCACTAAGAAATTTCGTATTTTATTAAACATATAAATCTTGAAGTAGGTGGGTACTTCAGAATAATTATCAAAAATTAATGATGTTCCACCAATTTTAGTAGACCAAAGTTAATAAAAAACGGAAACATAATATGTTTTTAAGTTATTTATAAAAAGTTCATGTAACTAAATTTGGAGAATGGTATGTTATTTCACTAAGAAATTTCGTATTCTATTAACCACCCGTTGTTATTCCATGGCTCACTATGATGAATGGATTTTTGTCATTCGTAATAAAAATGTTCAATTCTGGCATAATATTTATAAAATAATGGTGTGAAATTTTCTTACCGAATATCCCACGAGCTTAAATTAATATCCGGAAATTTTTCCTCGTTCATGAATATTTTAAGAAAATTATCCCTCGCCTGCGGCTCGGGATAATTTTCAAAATATTAATGACCTCGAAAAAATTTCCGGAAATAATTTAAGCTCTAGGGATATTATAAATGACAAATGTTTGAGTCAAGCCACTCTTTTATATAAATACTCAATCCCATGCAACAGTGCATTTTCATCAGCAATTTTAGATTTTTTTATTTCTAAAGGAAGAAATTCAAAATACTAATTTTTTCACCAACTTTAATACACGTTCATTCGAGAGGATGCCAAATTCAGTGATCTACTCAGATTTGATATTAAAAAATCGTAATAAAATTTTGTCATTTTCCGCCCAGAAAATAAAACACAGGTTGAACATTTGTATGTTTTAAAAAATGAAATCTCCCCCAAGATTGCACTTTTCAAACATGTATATTATAATAAAAAACGATCTTAACTGGACCTTAAATAAACTTTTTATTAGGGTGATTCCAAGAAAAGTGAGACACACTGGGTGCGTCATCCCGGTTTTTATTGTCAAAAAACCGTATTTTGACGATAAAAGCCGGGAATTACTCGAAATCTACGTTGTAGAAAATTTTTTAAATTGACAATTCGGATTCAGCACACAAAAATACTTAGGGCATGATAGGTTTAGTCCTTGGAACAGAATTTTTTGTAGACCTATGCACAGGTGCACCGTGGCACAGGTCTATAATAAAAAATCTCTTCCAAGGACTAAATCTATCATACCTTAAGTAATTTTCACTTTAAAAAATTTTCCATCGCGTAGATTTGGAATAAATCCCATTTTTTTATCGTCAAAATACGGTTTTTTGAAAATTTTTGACATTTACTCAAAATCTAAGCGGTAGAAAATTTTTAAAATTGAAAATTCGAATTCAGCACATAAAAATACTTAAGGCATGATAGGTTTAGTCCTTGGAGCAGATTTTTTTTGCATACCTGTGTAAGGAATCAATTTTGTATTTTCAAATAGAATTTTTTTTTCTTCGAACGTTAATCCATAGAAAATGAGTAACTTTTACCTAAAACATTTTTCTTCGATTTTAATCTTACAAGATATTGAAATAAATCGAATTTATTAGCCCAAAATACGTGTTTCGTTAATTTATTTATGTTTTGGGTTTTATTAGAAAAAAAAATGTTTGTCTTGCTGTTAGTCATATGCTAAAATTGATTGCGGAAATGAAGAAACCAGTAGGAAAGAAACTTGAAGTTTGTTTTATATCTTGTAATATTGCAGTTGCATAAAAATGCTTGAGATAAAATGTATTCCTTATTTGTAATGTTGTCTTCAGATCTACTAAGCACAAAAAATATATTAAAATTTTACAAGATCCCGAAATGGCTTTGAAAATGCGATCAAGATCGAAAAATTACACCACTATTTTTTCTCATCCTCGACAAAAAACAACATTTAATTGAAATATATTTTTCAAATGCATCGTTTTCGAGATATAACTATCGTTGTCCCTAGTTAAATAACACACCCTGTATAATATACAAAACCAATTCCTGACACAGCACTCAGGATAAGACAGAAGAATATTTTGGAAGAAAACTATAGATACCCATCCTATTATTATTGCTACTAATTTATGTTCATACGTACAGGTGGTCGAACTGGCAACTGACGTGCATCTCAACAAACCATTTAATGTTGTCTCTGGATGCCAATCAGATTTATTTTTTATAATTACTAAAATATGTACAGCTGCAAACATGCTGTACATTTATTAGAGGCATGCAAAATTACCAAATGTACACAAAGAAATATTTTACATAAAATAAAAAACTTAGAATAACCCATAAATAAGGAGAGAATATAAAGTAGCGAGGAAGGCAAAGGCAAGAGTGAAAAGCCTGGCACGGCGCACCCGAATGTGGCAATTTCCACACACATTTTACCGACGCAGCTGGATGTGGTGGAGGCGGCGGTACTGGCGGCAGTGGTTCAGGTAACGGTGAAGTGAGTGGTCGCGTTTGGTGTCACGTCGCCGCCGCTTTCAAAGCGGACACTTTACAGACGTGCAAAACGTGAAAACCATTGGCTCTGACACAGAGCTCGATATATACATAATGCATCAGGCAATCGGGCTCCCGGAGCGTGTCCAGATATGCATATGGCTCTACAATGCCCCATCGTCGAGTAGAAAATGCATCAGAAAAGTATGTGAATTGCGCACTGGAAACTTTTCTTTAAGCTGAAGATTAAAGATAACACCGGAAGTGGCTGAGTTCAGTGAAATAGTGTGATTTTGTGCAGGAAATAATGGTGTCTAAAGGATGTATTAAATAAACTAGTTCAGGATATACACGGGATAAGTGCACTAAATATTTGTGTTTTGATATTGAAAACAGTGATTATAAATATATACGAGTTTTAACCTAATAGAGGTCACGAACACAATACAAGGAATACAATACTATACGGATTTATACCAGTACATTTTAATAATAACAGTTTTGTGGCTATTTTCCTTTAGTGAGTATGAAAAGGATAGATCCATCTTAAACATTTCATAGCATAACCAAAACTAGCACTTCTTTGCGAACAGTATTTTGATTTAAAGGTATATATTCTTTTCTATATCTTTCTAAATAATTTTATAATAATATAAATAGACTGTGTTGATTTTTAGATTTATTATGTGCAAGATGCACTGACAAAATATGAGCATGGTATATACGGAGTATTTATAAGATATGTGTCAAGAATATAATAGATTAATAGAATTTTAAGTTGTACCTACAAAGTTAAGTACATTAATTTATCATAATTATTAAGGTTTGAAATTGAAAACAGTGATTGTAAATAAATACGAATCTTAATCTAACAGAGGTCACAAATAAAATACAAGGGAAAGAATACTTTACTGTGGACTCTTATTAGTGTATTTTATAAATAACTTAGTACAGTACTTAGAGGTAAAATATATGCAAAACTTCGGAATAATGTCATATTGAACGGATTTCGTTCATTTTTGGCAGTATAATAGTAAATGCTTCACAGTGGATGCCACCCCCTCTCAGGGGGTGGTAGTTAAAATATATATATCTTTATTGGAACTGAAGTAGAATCAAATTTTAAGAAGAAAAGGTTCTATGCAATTTTAAAGTGACAGTTTTTAAGTTATAACGACTTCAAAATTGCGATTTTAGCTTAAAAAAAAAGGTATTTCCAAACGGCTTTCGTCAAGTATCTCGAAAAGTATTACTTTATCGAAAAAATGTTACAGACCAACTACAGAAAGTACAAACTGGGAATTAATTATATTTTTTGTTTATTGATGTAGGATTAATAATTTCGGAGATATTTAAGTTTATATTTGGCATCCAAGTGTTCATAAGGTAATTATTTAGAGTGAGAGTTAAATATTACAGAAACTGTACCACCTACATCAAGGATGCTAATAGGTGGAATAATAGATTATCAATCTAGCTTTCAACTATTTTTTTATTTGTTTCTGTAGCATAAAAAACAAAAAAATTATGACCGAAGCAATGTGCGTCTACACATTTTTTTAATTACAACGTCGCCATTTTGTTACTGTAATTAGCCAGTAATTAAAAAAAAGGAATTTCAACCACTGTTTCTCATTAATATATAGCATGACGTAGATGCTTTTGGTTTGTATACAGCACTTGCTTTAGAAAAAAATACGGTTTAAACTATAAAGGTATTTTCGATAAAACGTAATTTTTTTTCCTTTTCCAAATATCTCAACAAATATTAGTTTTATTGAAAAATGGGTAGAGACCAAAAATAAAGCTAATAAACTGATAATGAATTTCGCTTGTTTATTTATTTACATAGATTTATTAGTTTCGGAGATATGAAAGTTTAGAAATGGCGTCCGAACGTTTATAAGACGAAAAATGCAGTTTAAATGTTAAATATCTCAGAAATCGTGACACCTACGTTACGCATGCTAAGAAATGAAATTAAAGACAATTAATTGCGCTCTCAAATTATTTTTTACTCGTTCCTGTAGCATAAAACATAAAGGAGTTATTACGGAAAAATATGCGTATTTATATTTTTTTATATAAAAGGATCGCCATTTTGTTACTCTAATTAGCCAGTAATTTAAAAAAATTATCTCAAATATAGTTTTTCGTTAAAATGTAGCATTACCTAGAAGCTCAATTTTTTGCCTATTTAAAGCACTTGCTTTAGAAAAAAATGCATTTTAAACTTTAAAGGTAATTTCGAAACCCTTGGGATACCAAATATAAACTTAAATATCTCCGAAATTATTATTCCTACATCAATAAACAAAAAATATAATTAATTCCCAGTTTTTACTTTCTGTAATTGGTCTGTAACATTTTTTCGATAAAGTAATACTTTTCGAGATACTTGACGAAAGCTGTTTGGAAATACCTTTTTTCAAGCTAAAATTGCAATTTTGAAGTCGTTATAACGTAAAAACTGTCAATTTATGTGAAAAATTGCATAGAACCTTTTCTTCTTAAAATTTGATTCTATTTCAGCTGCAATAAATATGTATATTTTTAAGTGCCACCCCCTGAGTGGGGGTGACATCCACCCCCTATAAATTAGCAAGTCCCCGCACAATATAGAAACTTTTCTGTGAAGCATTTACTATTATACTGCCAAAAATGAACGAAATCCGTTCAATATGATATTATTCCGAAGCCGAAGTCAAAACCTCTAGTTACTGTTTTGTGAATATTTTCGTTTAGTGCATATGAAAAGGATTCATCTGTCTCTCAATTTTATAGCATAAACTACATACGAAAACTTTTTGCAAAAAAGTATTGGTATTTTAAAGGTATATTATTCTTTCAATTTCTTTCTAATTTTATAAAATGAAATGTATAGACTTTTAAAGATAACATTCAGAAGGTTTACTGATAAATTATGGGCATAGTGTATACAGAGTACTTATAAGCAATTTGTCAAAAATGTAGGTAACAGATTAATCGATGGTGTCTAGGTAATTTATTTCCAATTAATTATAAGAAAAATATGAGCACTTCAAAATTTCAAGACGGGTAATACGAAAATAGTAAAGTGAGCAATCGGTGGTATCTCGAATGTTAAGTTGTACAGTTCTCCGCATTAAAAGAAAAAATACATTTACTATTTGCGTATCCATAACTATATTTTCATTTTTTAAATCTCAGTTTTATCAGTGATACCTACAAATGTCAAAAATAAGTCATCTCTGCAATAGCAGAGTAAAATAATGATAAAGTATTAATGGGAGTCATGAAAACTCGAAGTATAGGTTTATTCATTAAAAGCTTACGTTGTTACATCAAGAACGAAAATGTTATTAGAAACGCTATTAATTCCATGCCCAGCCGCTTAATCGAAGTGATTGCAAAAGATGTGGTAATGAATGACAAAAGAACAATGTCAAAAAGGGTCTTCTTTGGCCCATACGGAGTAAAGTGTAGAAGCCATTTTTTTTACTAATTTTGAGGTACTTAAAACGAATCCGTCAACCATTTTGGCGAAAAATCTCTGGAACACATTAAAAAACAATCCTTATTTGGGTGCCATAAAGTCATCACTTTCCCAACCAAAGATGAATAATTAAAGAATTTTTTAATATAAAAAACAAATAATGTTTTCTGGATAGTGGATATGCAACCCCAAAAGTGTGAGAAATATTCATCTGAAATGACTAAATCATCTTATTATAATAAAAAAACATCAAACTGGGTGATTAGGGATGTCTTTTGCAATTAAAGCCAATAAAAACTCTAAAAAAAGATCAAATCCACCACCTTAATTGGTGGGGATGGGTGTAAGAGTATTCAGAAGTAATCACATTATAACCTGATAATAGCCATTTAACGAGGAGTTTTGTTTTTTTTTTTTAATAAATAAATATATTAGATATTGTAACTTACACCGTTCTTATGGGTGGTGAAGGGTGAGGAAAACGAGTGGGGGGGAGTGAATTTAGAATGTTTGCTTCTTTTCTACTAACCTAATGAAACTGAGTATTTTGAAAGAATTTCTTGCACTAAAGAATAACTTTTTGTTACAAGTTCTAATATCAATTTCAATGCTACCCCCATGTTTTATAAAATGGACTGTGTTGAGTTTTATATTTATTATGCACTAGTTTACTGATGAAATGTGAGCGTTGTATGTACGGGGTATTCGTAACATATGTGTCAAAAATATAATAGATTAATAGATCTTCGTATATTAAGTTGTATCTTCAAAATTAAGTCCATTTGTTTTTGACAGTAACTGAATTTTAATATTGAAAATAGTGATTATAGAAATATATATGTCTTAACATAATATATGTCATGGATATAATACAATGGAGATATTAAGGGTCTTTATACTTATGTTTTAATAATAAACATTTTGTGACTGTTTTCCTTTAGTGAATATGGAAAGAATACATCTGAAACAATCATAGCATACACTAAACTAAACTTCTAGCGAAGAGGTGCACCTGTATAGTGTGAACTTAGTAGATGCAATAGATTAATCGATGGAGTTCTAAGTACTTTCATCTAGTTTATTATCACAAAAATGTACTCCAAAATTTCAAGGCGGGTAATACGAAAATAGTGGGTGTATCTATCAAATAGGCAACCAGCCTAATTTTAAGTTGCACCTACAAAGTTAATACGTTTATTTGTTATCAAAATATAAGTGAAAATTATTGGCGCATTTAAACATTTTTTTTATTTTAAATGAAACCAAGTTATTATTATACTCTTCGCAAATACGAAAACGAAGAGTATATTGCATTTGATCGGCACATTTCTAAAACTGTAAATATCGCTCACAGAAAAAAAAATTTCATATCATTGTGTTAGTGAACGAATTCTGAACAACTTTCAAAAGGTCCGTCCGTCCGTCCGTCACGTTTCTTGTAAACACGATAACTCGAGAAAGAAAAATCCGATTGTACTGAAATTTGGACAGTAGGTTAATGTTACCTAGGGGATGAACCCTATTGTTTTTTAACAAAGTCAATCAGTAAATAAAAATTCAAATTTGAGTTTTTGTTTTTGTAAAAATTTACATTTTTTATATTTTTTTACGTGTTAGGTAGTTTAGTAGGCTTTTGACTCGGAATCCAAGGGTCCCAGGTTCGAACCCCCCTCCCCCCAAATGGAGTGTGCTATAGTTTTTTTATTTTTTCGTTATTTTACATTGAGTCTTTCACTAAGTTCGCACTATAAAATTAAAAATGTCTAAAACTAATATTATTTACAAAAAACCGCGAAGAGTATCCTATAGGATGTGTAACAATTATATAGAAAGTTTAGTTAACCGGCGAAGAGTACGTTTTTAGCTTGTTTTCTAATGTATATTTAGCAAAAATTTTGACCATGAGAAGGTGTAATACTGATAATGTCACCGTTTTAAAATGTCTATTATTACGAAACAAATGAAAACAAATATGAATTCTGTTTTACCAGAAATCGTTGTATTACACGATATATCTGAAAACGTTTTCAAGTCAAGTATTAAAGAAACAATATTTTATTATTCAGCGACCGTATAATTTCAGCTATTACTCACGGGGGTGATGTTTACGACACGAGCCGAAGACGAGAGTCGTAAATCATCCGAACGTTTAAAAGTCATTACAAAAGAGCAGAATATTATACTTTATCCTCGACTTAATTGCTTAAATCTTTTAAGGTTGAAAAAATAAAGTTAGTTCACTGTAAAACTTTGTCAAACACCAAAACATGGACATGCACTTAAAGGTGCTTAGCTGGAGATTATTTCACCCATTAACGCGATAGCCCTCTTTTTTCACAATATTGCATCAATCAAATGTCATTATTAGTGGTAATTCAACCTATTTCGGTTTTTGACAGTACCAACACGAAAAAATTATCGCTCTGTTTTTTTGTGTCGGCTCGTCGACAAATATTGCGTTAATTCTTTGACGTTTTGTTTCATGAAATGTTTTCCGCAAATAGCACCACTCGTGCTTTTAAATTGTATCTATAAATTTCTTTTCTAGCTTATTGCTAATTGTTAACGTAACTTGCACATTGTATTATTGTATTATATACGTATAATATATAAACATAAACAAACCACCACATAAATTAACAACTTCCAAGACTGTGTGAAATATAAGTGCAGGGAAAGGTTATACACAGCTTTCAATGGATTATAATAACGCACGTAATTACAAAATAACAATGATCACAAATTGAATAAAAATGCTACCGAGCAGCCAAGTCAATGGGCTAGTAGACAATAACGAAAATGACAAAAGTAATAATATAGCATTATAGTGTGACTCTCCAATATGTTATAAATGCAATTTCGAGGTAATTCTACCCAATATTATTGGTTTTATTGTAAAATGTATATGCTTAAAATCAGAGTGGATTTAAAATAAGGCAGTTTGCCGCTTATCTTGTGACGTAATAGCGTAACATGCACGCGCATCCAATAAAACGCCGACAAATATTTCGTCGCACAACTCAGCCCTCCCTGTCATCTGTAAGAACCGTTTTTGACACATCTCTTGTGTGTTTTGGTTTTGTACTAGTAATATTCATCAATTGGTTATAAAAAGGAAGCCGGATTCGAAACTGCAACTGAAGAAAACTTGCCGGTTCTCGATTCAACTATATTTCATTTTAATAAATCAAATTCGGACTTTTAGAGTGCAGAGGATAAAAACGTCAATGCAAGCAGAAATATGATATTAGTTTATTAGCTGTTTTCTCTGTAATATTCATTTTAATTTTCACTCTCAAGAAATAAATTACTTTTATGTGAGTTTAAACAGTACCTACATTTTTCTCGTTTTTTCACACTGTCAGGTTAGACTCGAAGAGATCTGTATGAAGCTCATTGAGTTAGAATGAACCTTTTCAAACAATGTTAATAAATATTATTTATTGGAAACCATTATAAATAGCTTCTTATTGTTATTTTCAGTATTATTTTGGAAAGAAGGTAGAAAACACTGTTTTAGAGGCATTGCAGACAACACAATATAATAAACAACAGTCCAAATTCTGAAACAGGGGCACTTTACATTTGACAGTAATTAGCTACGTTACCACATTTCTAAAAAAGAAAATGAGCATTGTATGTTGTATGAAATAATTTTTAATATTAATTTTTATTACTGTTTCAAATACCGAGCAAGTAAATATTCTGTATATTTTTAAGGCTGATTGACAATACAGAATTGTAATACAGAATTGTAATTGCAATGTAAGGATTCCGTATAACAGTACAGAATATCTTACATTAATAATCGAAATATGGCAACGTAGCCCTCGTTTCTCTGTTTATGCACAACTAGAAACCAAGGGCTATGACCAAGGACTGTTAGAAACTGCTGATTACGCTATTACGTGATAGACAATGGGATAGCCTGAAAATTGGCGGCAATATCTATCCGTTTAAACACAGTTTAAACTGCATGATCTTTTTTACTATAAGGCATTATTAAAAAAATAAAATAAAAAATACGGGTCAACTGTTTTTATGTGTAGATGTTATTAAAATAGTTAAAAAAAAATTGTCTACTTCCCCATTATTTCATGTTGAACACAAATGAACTTACGTATGGTAGATAATCCATCACTTGTACCCTACATTAATTCATCATAACACTTATTCCATCTCAACTCTCAGAGTATAGATACTCTCTGCTTAACTAAGCAACCGTAACTTAATTTTTACACTCCTTAAATTGAAAATAAGAAGTAAATAAGTAAATATATATCAATAAGCACTTTATATAATAATTCTCGAATACTACACTGTCTAGCATGATTCTATGTAGCGTTTAGCGTTACTGTTATTAGATGGCGGTACCAGAACCATAACATAAAGCGGAATATTGATAGTGATCTCCCTGTCTCAATGTGGTTGGTCGAATCATGCCTAAGAACTGTTTACATTGAAGACTCTCAGCAGTGTTGGACAGTCTATGCATTACAATGGTTCAAGGTATATTGGTTTATTGATTGGATTACATTTAAAATATGGCAAATTCCGTTGAATTTTAAGTTTCTGTAATTGCGATTGTTAAATAATTATACCTACCTTGTTCTTTATTAGATGAGTCGGTTTGGAAATACATTTTTATGTGACGTAAATAATAAAATTGAAAGTAAACACTAAACAATTATAAGAAACCGCCTGGAGGAAGTTAATGGCAAAACTTAATATTAAATATGTTCGATGTACTTTATTTAATCGTGAAATATTCTCCCCAAATACCACTCGTGCTTTTAAATTTTATCTTTAAATTTTTGCTCAAGCTAAGTTGGCAAAAGTTAATATAACTCGTGTAAATTGGCAGTTTATTATCAAACATTAAATCCCTCCCGCTAAAGCGCTCGAGATTTAATCAAATAATAAACTGTCAATTTACACTCATGTATTACCAGGCCACAACGCTTTCCAAAAAAATTTACCGACAAAATTCTAAGCACTAGTGATATTACATACGATTATTTCCCTCATAAATTCTAGACCAATGGCATTTCCTGAATTTTTAAATTTCAACCAATGAACAGTTTTACACTGAATAAACACAAACTAGCTTTATTTAAAAATTACGAGCGAATTAACTACCTTTGCACATAATTGAGTTAATTTACTCCCAATTGGACTAAAATAAAACATATTAGAAATTCAAGAATTATTATTTTTGTTTTTAATCTCTGTACCATATACCAAGGGTGTATTTATGCAATTTTACAAAAATATTTTTAATACCAAACTGTCAGATTTACAATCACAATCGCGTAACAAAAGTCAAATAAGCATCTAGCTCATCCGTTTCCATGGCTACAAAACAAAAGTCGTTTATAGAACGCGTCGCCGTCAATTAATTAATAAGGAAGTATGTTTTCCAAATTTAAAATGAATCGTTTTGGGAAGATAGAATTTATTAAAATTAACAAAGAAAAAAAGTTCGTAAGGAATTTGTCAATTTGGGAAATAATCTTGACATATACTCCTCAAGCTCTAAATCTTATCACACAAACTGCGGGTAGCTATATTTTTTGTAAAATTTTGCTTTTAAGCAAATATTCTCAACTTAATAATTTACACAAAAAGTATTCGACCTTCTGTCTCGGGCTTTTGAGGTAAATTATTAAGTCTCGAACATTTTATAAGCAAAATTTTACAAAAATAAGTTACCCTCAGTTTATCCGATAAAATTCAGAGCTCTCAGGATATAACCTGTGATTATACGCCAGGTTGGAATTATAATTATTATTATTCATCAGTTGTTACATCTATTATGCAACGATTATACGGCAGTCGTGGATAAAACTAATTATACATTTATGACTTACAAGAGTCTACATTTATTTATCAAAGTTTTACTCTGTCAACAATATCATTTTAATACATAATTTTTCTTGAAGTAAATAATTACCTTGATTCATGTCGAAGACCATTCTGAAAAATTATTGATAAATACAAAAGTCTGTCTCTAGATTCAACTAAATCGTCATTAATATTATATAAGTGTATTTTTAGTCCTTTTAAATCAATACTTGTGCAATTTTTCGTGGGTTAAAGTGCTTTGGCGACAAAGTTGATTAATAATGGAATACAGTGCAAGCCATCAATTTTCATTTAGTCCTTTCATTTCGGTTCTACACATTGTTTTGCTTTAAACTAGCAATATCATACAGAGTCCTGGAGGGGATTGCAACCTTCGCTATGATGCTGTCTCTAAAGTAGTTTCCACAAGACGCTTGAATACTACACTCGAATAATGTCACTCGACGCACATTTCCCCAACCATGTTGGCATCATCTGAAAATAACTAAAATAAAAAGTACACTCAAAGAAATAGTATGGGTAAATTCAACAAAAAAAAATGGTTAACAATATCGTTAATTTTGTTAAACCAAACTATATTAATGGTATTTTTAAACAAGAGGTGATTGTTACTTTAATCAATAAAAAGTTGTCGTACAACAAAACAAACATTAACTTAAAAAAATCGGCATCTACTGGAAGCGGCTGGAACCTCCCCACCCAGTGAATCTTTGAAGCCGAAAAGAGCACTAAACAATATGAACGATCTCATTTAATTATATTTATTAAGTTGAAATATTTTTTTCATATTAAATCAGAAAAAAAAGTCTTGCGTTCGGTGGGATTTGGACCTAAGAACTTGAGTGTTAAATTTATAGTCTGCACAACATTAATGTTTTATTCAATGTTTTAATACAAATATTATGCTTCATCGGATCCTAGCCCGGGGCCAGCCAGACAACCACGGTGAACACCGTCGTGGCGAGTGTGAGGCTGGACGGGGTAGGTCCGCTTTGGCTTGGAGAAAAATAGAAAAGTCTGCCTGTCTTCTGTAGGCAGGCTTAAAAACTAGGTTAAAATTATAATGTGTCCACATGGACCTAAAATTAATATAAAAATAAACAATACTATAAAAATGTTCGAAGGCAAGAGCACTTAATAATTTTAATTGTTGATACGGGAAATAACTGAACGAGGAAACCTGTTCGTTGGTAATGGGATGGATGGCAGGGATGGCCATCTTTGGAAAAAACCATATAATTCTTGGTGGACAGCTTCCCTGCCAGATGTAGCCAGGGTAGTGTTCATGGTGGATCGTTTAAGTTTGAGTTGGTATATTTAGTTTTATCTTTTGGCCTCGACCGATTTTTCACTAAATCGGTCGGGGAAGTGATAGCTGTCAAATTTTTGGTTCCAATGTTTCTCTGGGGAATTTGGTTTTTGAAAAATGTTTAGGTTGGTAACAATGTCTTAAATTGGTTTTAGGTTATGTAGTACTATTTTTAGGTTATGTTGCCGGAAGAATTTCCGGCGGGATGCCGGAAGTAGCGGAAATAGTTTTTAAAATATAATGTTACTGACACTTTTAAAGTTTTATTGGAAAAAACTCACCGAAGGCATTCCGGTGGGGTTGCTTACACTTCTAGGGCTTGTAAGCGGTTCAGGATGGCCTCTCACACCATCCGTGGGCTTTATAAACGTCGTAAAAACTTGTAATCTCACGATGCACTTGACACGTCAAAAATACTCAGCATACAGTCTGCACGCTTTAACACACTAGCAGAGAACTTATACCACAGATGGACCCGTAGTATTTTTTGGGAATTTTCCTTTGAGTCCATTTAATAAAATCTGGCATTTTTCTGAAGTGACATTTTTCCGAAAATTTGACATTTTCCTGAATTTTTGACATTTGTCTGAAAAGTGACGTTTCTCCGAAAATTTGACATTTTCTCGAAAATTTGACATTTTTCTGAAGTGACATTACTCCGAAAATTTGCTAATTTTCAAACATTTGACATTATTCTGAAAGGTGACATTTCTTCGAAAATGTGACTTTTTTCGAAAATTTGACATTTTTCTGAAAAGTGACATTTCTCCGAAAATTTGACTTTTCTCGAAAATTTGACATTTTTCTGAAGTGACATTACTCCAAAAATTTGCTAATCTTCAAACATTTGACATTTTTCTCAAAGGTGACATTTCTTCGAAAATGTGACGTTTTTTCGAAAATTTGACATTTGCCTGAATTTTTGACATTTTTCTGAAAAGTGACATTTCTCCGAAAGTTTGACATTTTTCTGAATTGACATTACTCCGAAAATATGACAATTTTCAAACATTTGACATTTTTCTGAAAGGTGA
Source organism: Rutpela maculata (assembly GCA_936432065.2). NCBI lineage: Eukaryota > Metazoa > Arthropoda > Insecta > Coleoptera > Cerambycidae > Rutpela > Rutpela maculata. The sequence continues at coordinate 153,283,332 of OW386287.2, forward strand.
CATTTCTTCGAAAATTTGACGTTTTTTCGAAAATTTGACATATTTCTGAAAAATGACATTTCCCTGAAAATTTAACACGTTTTCGAAAATTTGACATTTTTCTGAAAAGTGACATTTCTCCGAAAATTTGACGTTTTCCTGAAAATTTGACATTTTTTAAAAATTTGACATTTTTCTGAAAAGTGACATTTCTCCGAAAATTTGATATTTCTTGGAAATTAAAAAAAAAATTTGGTGACTCGTCTTGTAGAAATATTTTTTATTTTGTTTTTTTCAGTTCGCCTGGTATAAGAATGTTATGTTTTTATGACGTCATCAGAACGTAGGTGTATTTTTAATTCACTCGTATTCCATCCATCTACAATATTTCCACCTACGTTTCAAACTTTTATTGGTTGTTTCCAATAGTTAAGTCGATATCTGCACCAGTTTCTAAGAATTGTTCTTATTTGTGATGTCATGTGGACGTAGGTGAATTATTAATTCACTTGTGTTCCGTCCGTCCACAATATTTCCACCCACATTTCAAATTTTAATTGGATATTTCCAATCGTTAAGTCAATATCTGTACCAGTTCGCCTGTTGTAAGAATTTGTCTTATTTGTGACGTCATGTAGATGTAGGTGTATTATTAATTCACTTTTATTCCGTCCATTTACAATATTTCCATTTCAAATTTCAATTCAATAACTCCAACAAGTCGATATCTGTACCAGTTCGTCTGTTGTAATAATTTTTTATTTTTGTGACGTCATGTGACGTAGATGTATTATTAATTCACTCGTAATCCGTCCGTCTACAATATTTATACCTACGTTTTAAATTTCAGTTCGATATCTTCAACCCTTCCCGAATTATCAGCCAAAATCACTAAACACCTCTGTCATTATTAGAATATCACCCTGTACATTGCACTGCTTTGAGGACAAAAAGCTATAAATTTCACTTGGCGGAGATAGTATCAAATATAATTTGGGCATATGGGAAAATCGAAATTTTGTGTTGAAACGTATATAGCAGCGAAACCATTAATCCTACAGACATTTTTCGACAAAGCAAATTCATCATCATTTTATTGTCTTTCTAATAGAACCCTACTATTTTTTTGCCAAAATCAATATTTATCTAGATATTCGCAAGAGAAGAGAAGAAAACACGTTTCCTTGGAAAATGTAAATGTCCACTTGTTTCGTTCCTAACGTCCTTATTTTTTGTCTTATGTCAAAAAATAAAAGATAATTTTTTGTAGCATTAAATTCTCTACACATTCGTTAGGGCGAAGTATGTTGGCCTAGGGACGCCGTTTAAGAGTTATGGAGGTTTAAAGAGAAAAAATTCGAGATTTTAGACGAATTTCAAAAAAGTCTCAACTTTGGCCGATCGTATCTCGGTAATTTTTGGAGCAGCATAAAAATCCAAAAAAAGACTTTTAGGTAATTCAATTCTCTACAATTTAGTTAGGTCGAAATTTTTTGCCGTAGGAGTCGCCGTTTAGAAGTTACGAACGATTTAATGAAAAAAGTGCATGACACCGTCATCTTGAAAGGCCCGCCGGACCCAAACGAAAAGTCCCATTACGCTCTTTTCACACTATACGGTTTTGATCGTACGGTAAAAAACCGTACGGCTTTTTGTCGTGACATTGTTGTTTTCACATTGCACGGTTTTTTGCCGTTGTATGCTCCACATTTTCATTTCATTTGTAATAATAAAACAGTTATACGAAAATTTCATGTTCTGATTTTTTGTTTTTTAAGAAATATTAAATATACTTACCAAGCGCATTTTTATCTTTGTCTTCCATCGAATCAAAATCCTGTTTCAGTACTAAGGAAACGCTTTCTTGTGGCAATCTGATTTTTATAAACGTTAAGAGTTTTGTCCCATAGTACAGGCCTACTTTGAACCAAGGTTATCAAAAGTTCCCCATCAATTTCATCCATTTTACAAAAGTTAATAACTAATAATCCAACAAACAATGTAGCTGCCGTACGGCTCAAAACCGTTGAATGTGAAAGCACGCATTTAGTTATGTAGACCACTGAGTCAAAGTTGCCGTACGGCAGCCGTCGAGTCCAGTGGCAAGGGACGGCTGCTGCACGGCACGGCACCGGCGTTTTGCCGTCATCGTATAATGTGAAAGGTCCCATGCTCTTCTTCGCTCCACTAAAAGAATGCGGCCGTGCGGTTTTTTACCGTACGACCAAAACCGCGTAGTGTGAAAAGAGCGTTAAAATTTCGAGTACGGCAAAACGTTCCTGACATTATGTAGTTTTCCTTAGCTAGTTTTTATTTTTGAGCTATCTCTCACAGTTTCCGAGTTACAGATGAAAAACCGTTTTCAGAGTTGCGTCATCCGAGGGTAAATTTTGGTCGAAAACAAGACATCTAAATTTACTCGTATTTTAAAAAATACGATACCGCGACGGCCGTACTATGTAGCGATGGAAAGAGAAAGACTTGTAGTTGATCCGCATCGTAAATTGCATGCCGAAATTCGAAAATTCAGCTCGGCACAAACGAATCAAAAGTGACATTTTTGCAATTTTTCATTTGACGTTTCTCGATCGCGAATTTGTGTTAGAAGAGTGTCCATCTTCCATCTCGTTCCCCCGCAAAAAAGAGATAGACAATCTCTGCACGTTTATAACTAATTAACCGTAAATAATTAGTCGTTCGGAATGTCGCGCTGAGATGTAGAATTTCACTCTCGTCAGATCAGTACAGTCCCGATTCCGTCAATAGTCTCTAAAAAAAGCCTTTGCGGCTGCAAATTTGCAAAGAGTAAGGGGTACAGCCCTGTATTATTTTGTGGTATACGTTCTCTGACACGTCTATCGAACGTTAGGTTAGACTATAAAATATATCTTACACAAGAAGCGTGTTTTTTAATTTTTTTCACGGAAACCAAATCGAAAAAGTGCAAGTGTGATATATCGTTGAAATCGGAATTTTTACTGCTTTTCAATGGTTCAATTACAAATTGTAAGTAATCATAAAATAAACAACTTGTTGTGCCAAAACGGCACTAAACCTAATCCGATCTCAACCAAAACCTTTTCAGATCTTCTGGAGCACTAAAGAAACCCTCATGCAAAGTTTCATCCAAATCCGTTTAGTAGCTTCGCCGCTATCGTGCTAACATACATACACATACACACACACACATACATACACACAGACATTTTTCAAAAACAACTTTTTTGGGTTCCTGGGACCTCAAAACGTAAAGATCTGATGTTATCTCAATTTTCGATTTTGGACTAATTGTAGTAACCTCCCACAATTTTATTGTGGGGAGGTTAAAAACAAAGTCGTTGTACTATTTAATTGTAGACCAAATTGAAAATGGTTAGTGAACATAAAAAGATGTCATTGTACTATTTAATTTGTTACAAGAAGATATGATTATTAAACTACTATTTGTTTACGAAAACAAATAAAGTTGTATGACTATTCTTTTCTGATTGATTTAACTATGAAACTAGATAGGCGCGATTTCATATGCTCTTTTTGGTTGAATTTACCTATCATTTTCTTTGAGTGTAGAACTAAGAAAGTTTCTATATTTATACTAAACTATTATCATAGTTGAATGAGGTCAAACAATGATGTCATTCTTAGTACAGAGTTATTCAAGCACGTAAATATAAATAGTAATAATTTATGGTATAATTTATGGTAAACAGCTACACGCCTCGTCGATAACTTCTCATTTCAGTGAGATGTTTCTGAAGAAAACTACTAAAGAAGTTTACCACCACAGCCTCAGAGAACAACTAAGACGAGCCTACATTTAGAAATTAAACAGAACACGGCACTTCTAAGTTATATGGGTAAAATTTTTATAACATGACAATTCCTGAAAATTAAAAGTCAAAAATTAAGATTCGTTTATCACCTACAATTCATAAATTTTAAAAACTTTCAAGTTTCCTAGAGACATATGTAAAAGTGGCCATAAAATACTTCTAATGCTTACAAAATCATAGATATTTATATTTATTGACATAACAAAAATTGTCATCTGGAATACGGTTGGAAACCTGTTTAAAATTGCTTGTTTAATAACAATGTATACAATAGAATAGGGTCGTTTCCTTCAATAAAATTTACAAAATATTGTTATATGATCAAAAGGTATATTAAATATACTTTGCATATATCATATTAAAAAAAGTTTCAATCATGTCATGCAAGAAAAAATTGGTTTTAAAAATAAAAAGGCGGTAAATGATGACGTATCTGATGATCATTCAATTCTCTATTGATTTGTTGTTTACATTTACATTGTGTGTTTAATATTTGTTTATAATGGGACCTAATTTTTATTTTTTTGTGAGAACTTACCCATAGTGAATTTTTATTTGATACATGAGTTACATGTAGACAATTTGTCAATTTTAACTATTTAAGTGCCGAATCCCGAAATTAGTATTTCTTTAAAATACAATGACACGTCCATTCTAAGTTAATCTGTTAGTCCAGTCAACGAAGTGCTAAAATGAACAAAATCTCTAATTTGAGTGCTAATGGATGAATTTTGATAAAACCTTGTTCAATGTGTTTGTAATGACGTTAATAAAAAAGTCGAAAAAATGATTAGAGTAGAAAATGACCGGAAGGGGTAGAAAACATCCCTTTTATCACGGGTTCCGTAACTTGTAGAATTAGGTCAAAAATGAAAAAAACAATAAATTAACCTTTTTTTGGCCCAAAATAAGATGTTTTTACTCTTATGAATTTTTTCGAGAAATGCATATCTTCGAAGATATGGCCAGTCGAAAATTCCTAAAAGTGGGGGAGGTGAAATGTAAAAGTTGAACAAATACCATTCAGGTGAATGTATCATCGAAATACAAAACTTTTTTATTTGCACCTTTTCTGTAAAGTGCGTTTTCACCGAGTTATTCCGGAAAAACATGAAAAACTACCCATTTCTTTGAAATTGTAGCGCTTTAAAAATATGTAATTTAAAAATTCGAAAAATCAGACGTATGCATTGAGGCCTTCTAAACATTTTTTGTCTCTAAGAATTTTTTTGTAATTGCTAATTTTCCGAGTTACAGGCAGTTTTTCACGATAACTAATGTATTACATTTTTTGCACATTAAAAAATACATAAATTTAAAAATTATATTGAACTTTTAAAAATGGTAAGTATAACTATATAGTTTTTCTCTATTCTTATTGGGATGCTCTGCCACATGTATTCTTCTAAACAATGTCTGAAATCTACAAAATAATACAATTAACCAGTATTTTACTGGAAAATAACCTCTACGCCTGTGACTTTTACGTCAAAGGATCAGTTAGAGGGTGGTTTTGACAAATAATGAATAAGAACAAAAATATAAAAATGACGTATTTTGCTGACGTTTCGGAAAACGAATCTGTTTCCTTTCTCAAAGCGTATTATAATGTTTGTGGGCTGTGTATATTAAATACACAGCTTTAAGAATATATTTGTTATATTCAGTATCCATAGATACTTACTGCTTACACAGAACTGTTGATGTATCTAATTGATAGTTTTATTTTAAACAATGTTGAGTTTGTTAAGTTCTTCTTTTAACATCGGCAGACAGGTTGTGCAAACATCTACAGAACAATTCGATACGCATTTATCCTCATTCAATAGTATTATAGCCGCTTCTTTAATTTTTCTTTTCTTGCTATCTGTCTCTTTTGTTAAAATTTTTGCCGAGTCCCAGTTTATTCTATGTTCGTTCTCCCAAGCGTGTTCGCAAATCTTCGATTTCTGAATCTCACTTTTTCTAATGTAACCCTTGTGCTCACCCAATCTAACACTGAATGGTCTGGATGACTCACCCACATAATGTTTATTACACTCACACGGAATACTATAAATGCAGTTTTTTGAATTTTGCTCATGATTTAGCGGTTTTGTTTTTGTTAAAATAGATCTCAATGTATTGCCCGTTTGAAATATCGTCCTAATATCAAATTTATTGCCTATACGGCGTAGCTTTTCAGATAATCCGTGTACATAAGGAATTAACGTCGTGTACCGTTGTTCAGGTTTTTGTCGTACAGATTATTATTTTCTATATATGTGAAAGTTCTATCAACAAAAGCTTCAGGGTATTGATTGTTTATAAGAACCTTTTTTATAAAGCGCTTCTCATTGTCTAATATTTCATCATTAGAAGAAATTATTTTGGCTCTATCATATAAGCATTTTATGACACCCTTTTTAACATGCATCGACTGATTAGAGTTAAAATTCAAATACCTGTTGGTGTGTGTTGGTTTTCTATAAACGCTTGTTTCAACCATATTATTTACTCTTTTAATTAAAACATCTAAAAAGGGTAGTTCGTTTCTATTTTCTACTTCTAATGTAAATTTAATAGATGGTTCTTTATTATTTATATTTTTTAAAAAATTATCTAGCAAATCGACTCCGTGGGGCCAAATTGCAAATATATCGTCAACATATCTCCACCAGCTAACCGGTTTATATATACAATTTTGAATATGTTTCGTTTCAAAGTCCTCCATAAATATATTACTTAAAACTGGTGACAATGGAGACCCCATTGCCATACCAAAGTTTTGCTGATAGAAATTACCTTCAATCTGAAAGTAAGTCTTTTTTATACATAATGTTAGAAGTTCCATTATGCTATTAACAGTTAATTTAGTTCTAGCTTCCAAATTATTATCATTCAACAATTTATCATTGACTATTTCTAAAGTTTTATCTACTGGGACATTGGTAAAGAGGCTAACTACATCAAAACTAACCTTCAGATGGGTATCATGAATATTGTTTTCATAAATCTTTTCTATAAAGTGTCTACTATTTTTAATAGATGAATCGGTGTTTCCAGATAATGGATTTAGAATATTAAGTAAGAATTTTGCCAAATTATGGCATGGCGAATTCATGGAACTAACAATGGGTCTTAAAGGAATATTTTGCTTATGAATTTTTGGCAAACCATAAAAATGAGGTGGCTTACTATCATGCGGTGTGAGCTTACTTCGTTCAAAGTCATTAAATTTATTTTTATACTTGAATAGAGTTCTATATATTTTGGTCTCAATTGATTTTGTGGGATCCTCGTTTAATTTTGAGTAAGGTCCTTCATTGATTAATGTCATGACTTTTGTATCATATACATTTTTATCTATAACAACCGTGGCATTACCTTTGTCTGCTGGTAAAATTTTAATATGTTCATCTCTTCTTAAGGAAGATATTTCATTTGCATCATCTGTTGGCATGTTTTGAGCAGTTTTCTCTACAGCTGCTATTATTACGTTTAGGCAATATATATCTATATAGGTTTCATATTTTTTTTTATAATAATATACATAAATGACGTTCATTTTTCGAATTTTCATATATTTTTTGTGCAAAAAATATAGTACATTATTTATTGTGAAAAACTGCCTCTAACTCGGAAAATTAGCAAGATACACAAAATTCTAAGAGGCAAGAAGGCCTCAGAGCATACGTCTGAATTTTTTCAAATTTTTAAATTACATGTTTTTGAAGCACTACAATTTCAAAGAAAGAGGTAGTTTTTCATGTTTTTCCGGAATAACTCGGTGATAATGCACTTTACAGACAAGTCACAAATAAAAGAAAGTCTTGTATGTCGATAACATACTCACCTGAATTTTTTACAATTTTTTTTTCAACTTTTATATTTCCCCTCCCGTACTTTTAGGAATCTTCAAAAATATGCATTTTTCGAAAAAATTCACAAGAGTAGAAACATCTCATTTTGAGCCAAAAAAGGTAAATTTATTGTTTGTCTTTCATTTTTGACTTAATTCTACAAGTTACGGAACCCATGATACCCCTTCCGATCATTTACTACTCTGATCTTTTTTCAACTCTCTTATTAACGTCATTACAAACACATTGCATAAGGTTTCATCAACATCCATTCATTAGCACTCAAATTAGAGGTGAAACGTTGACTGGACTATATGTTAACATCAAACGACGCCCGTCGATTATTCCTTTATCTAACTGCGCATGCGCTCACATCTGACGCGGCGATGGACGCGAATTCAAAATTTATTAATTTAAATAATTAATTTCACTATTAAAATGACTTTAGATTGTAAAATAAAAAAATACGGGTCAAATAAAATTTATAAAAGTACTTGAATATAAAATTTTTAAAAAATGGTCAACGACCCTATTGTATACAATTTGCGGTAAACTAGGAAGAATTTACAAATGAGATGTAATTTGTTTCAAAGTTGTGCGTATTGAATACATTTACAGGTACCTACCTATTTCAGAATTTTTCAAATTTAGATATTTTGGCTGTTAACTTTGGTATATTTATATTTACATAGTCGACATAGGAGCATGGTTGATTTTCTCATGCCATTAAGTGTCTAGATCGCTTATTTTATAATAATTAAAATAAAATGGACCGTTACCGAAATGACGTAATGGTATAAACTTTATTCCTAAATAAGACTGAAGGACAAAAAGAAACATTTAATTCTTATTTAAATTATACTCAAAATGCGTTTAATATGATATGATTGGTGGCACTTCTTGCATTCGATACTCAAAATTTTTGTAAATGTTTGTAATATCTTTCTTTCTTCCGTTCTTCTAGAGTTTCTCCTTTTTAATTCAGCAATTTTTCTCTCGATGTTGTTAACTTCCTGATTGATTTCTTGACGAATTCTGAGTTTGAGATGTTCCAGGAGTTTCAAATTTATAAGATATATTTCCACTTTGAGAGGGTCCGGAGTTTCATTAGGCACGTTCTTGGAGTGTTGAAAGTTTTCAATCTTATCATGAATTGCTATATGTTTATTTATTTGATGATTTATCTGTTCAGGTCTGTTTTCTTGCAATTGTTCATCATCATTATTTAGTGATGTTAGGTATTTTCCATGTAGTCTTGAGTGTGCTAATTGTATTTTTTTTGTATTTCCGATTAGCTTCCCAAGATTTTTCTGGGTTCTTTCTTCCCTTTATCTGAGCATCTCTGTGTATTTAACAGTACCTACCTGCATTTTTAATTCTTCAATATCTTCCTCCATCCTTTCTTCCAACTGCTCTTTCATTTTGAACTCTTAAACCCCTTGAACTTTTTGCTTCCTGATTGTTTAATTAAAATTAAATTTTTGTCGTTTTTTTTTGTTGTAACTTTCTTAGGTATAGAATTACTGAGTGTTGCTTCACTTTCGACATCATCCATTTTCTTATTGGGCTCGTTTTCTAGCAATTCTGGAATAATATAAGAAATTGAGTCCGTATTATTACTAATTCAGTTTGGTTTTTGCTGGCCGCCCCTAATTTAAAAAAACTCCGCGCAGCTTTTCTTTGACCTTTGTTTTTTGTTTCCATTTTCGCGTAGTCGCGATCTCGTTTCAATTTATTCCATAAATCAATAAATCTTTGCCCTTTCATGACATTCTGAAATAAAACGTTAATAAGAAATTAGCTTCATTCCGGAAACAAAATTATAATTCCTGCAACAATTTTTTTTTCGTTCCCGAAATGATGAAATCTGATCAAATTTTTCCTAGATACCTGATTTATCGACCAAGTAACATGAAATTACGAGGTTATGTTTATTACTGCCGATATTATTAAACCAGTCTATTAAAAATTCCAAAAGACGAGAACACTATTATCAACACACCTTTCCGAATTGATAGTGAATAAAAGGTACACAAAACACCTTATGGCCTTTCTGCGTGCCGAAAAGCAAATGAGGATCTTTTACGTGAAAAAAGTTATAAAGGTTATTGTAAACCGTTATACCTTTATAAAATGTCAAATATCTCTGAAACGGCTGGATTTAGGTATAGAGTGTGCTACATGCTTTCGTCTCAGCATTTCTCGCTCTTTTCGAAAACTTCGAAATATATAGTGTGCTCCATTTAAAATAAGCAAGTTGGTATCGACTTCCAGTATAAGCGGAAGTGCCAAATACTTGTAATTATTTTCTTTGGATTGGCCATGCTGACATTGGTAATTCCCCAAGTTTTCAAAATTTTCTGGTGTGTACTTTTCCCTATATTGATCTATGCGGTTCCTGGTGGAACACCCTATAAATAGTAGTAACGCAAAAAAAAATTAAAATTTTTATTGTTCAAATCGGCTTAGAATGTCATGAAACGTCGAGATTTTAAGTTTGAGCAAAAAAATCTGTCTGTACTTTTTTGTGCATACGATTACCATTTAAGACTTAAAATTTGGTACACGCATGTATTTTAATGAAATCTGGAACTAGATTATACTCTGAATTTATTCCGTTAAAGTGTTGGGGGGTAAACTGAAGTAAATGTGGGTAAATAGGTAAATCAAGCAAGAGTCCATAAAAATGGTATTTAGTACATATAAGAGAGGCCAGGGTCACAAGAACATATTTGGCAATAGTCACCCCCATTACCATTAACACCTCCCCCCCTATTTTTAAATGGGGTCAAAAGAATTAAATTGTGATTTAGTGTGTATACAACCAATAAATGCTCAAAATATTTTTTTACTTCTCCCAGAAAATCTTGACATTAAAAAGGCTTGTCTAATTTAAGGCGTGTTTGTTACATACGCTATTCAATAGTGCAGAAACATAATAAATTATAATTCAAAAAATATATTAACAATTTAGTCATGCAAATATGTATAATTTTTACCCTCTTATTATATGTAAACTTTCAGAAAAAATAGAGAAATGTAATTTTTATGAATGATGAGACATTTTATAGATTGGTAACAATAGATATATTTCAAGTTTAGATTAATTAAATTTGAAATATATCAAGCATCTTACTGTAATATTGCATGCCTATATCACATTGTTGTATAAACAGCAGGTAATGCAGGAATTACAATAATCCATTTTGATGAACATATTTACCTTTTTACACATATCCGTCACTGTTGCCAATGGGATGTTATGTTTATCTATCCATTTTAATGGACATATAATGTGACTATGTTAGGAGCAAACAAGGTGTGTACTGGAGAGATAGCTGTTATGTATCTAGGCATAAGTTCTTTGATTGGAAGCTGCATTACTGTGTTTTTGCTCCCTCACTGGATGTGATATAGTTCTCTTTTTTCTGGAAAAGTGGCTGTTTAGAAAACTAACGTAATCTAACGTAATAGAAGTTTTTGCTTTCATTTGAAAATCCCAACAAAGTATTGACAAGAAAATTTTTAATCTATTTTAACAGTTTATTGTTCTGATGTTCTGCAATACACTGATCTGCTCTGAAGTTAATCAAATTGTTTATATCTAAAAATAAAATAACTTTCAACATTCCGCCACAAAAAGCTGCCCTGCAGCAACACATTTTGGGAGTTACTTATCAGATTGGAGAGTAGACACATTTGAGGTCAGTCTTTAAATTCTGGTTTAATTTTACCTGAATTTTAACCAATGGGGATCGTATATGCCATAAGACATTTCGTTGCTAAAATGGTCGCCAATTCTAGAGGTATCTGTGCCCTTAGACAATTGATTCAATGCATATGCAAGAAAGGATGTGCCAAAACCAAATGTGGCTGCAGAAAAGTTGGTTTGCATTAGACTTTGCTTTACAAGAATTATAAGAGAGAATGCGACCTACCATAGAAACATATGTAAATAACTTTCGCGTTCTACTATGTTGAAATATCAATTTTTTTAGTGGAAATTTGTATAACATTGCTGAATGAAATTATGATATTGCATTTTTTATTCAAATCAGGATTATGATTAGCTATGTGAAAAAACACAAGTCTCGTGACTGAACTTGTAGCATGATCAGGACTACAATATATTCCGATGTGTACTCCTTTTTGGTAAATATATTATTATTATTATGTGACTACAGACGATGCTACAAATAATTGGAATGAAAAATGGTTGATTATTTTTCTCAGTAAGAAGAATAGAAAAATGCTAAAAAAAATTGCTGAACCGCTTCACCAGGAAAATGTGACAAAAAAATTATATGTGTAAAGTTAAACAATATTATTATTATTATTATTAATCTCTCACTTTAATATTTATAGTCCGTCATTAAATTTTCTGTCTCCATAAATCATTTAATTACACTTCATTAGCTAATACTAATTAATATTTCGTCATGTTATGCATTTCCTCGTTATTGGAAAACTGTTCGAATTAAAATGAGTTTGTACTGAATATACACTAGAGCTATACATGTAAAATGAAAATGGGAAATCTGAATTATTAAAATGCCAATGTGGAACTGAGAACAAACGAATAGAACTTCTAACATTTAAATTTAAAATAATCTTTCATTCGCTTGACACAATGTTATCTGGATATTCAATTAGAAAAGATGGATCATAAACTTGAATATAATGGCTACTTTTATTCATTACAATTGAAGTTCAATTATCCTCCGATTTACAAGTTTGTACTTGCGAATGATTTATAAAACATTCAATATCTCATTTGAATGCCAATGAATAATTAAAAACTAAAAACTAATTAAAATAGCATTTATTTCCACACTCTGGATGCAAAGTGAGCAGATTATGGTTTATTTTATAAGAGGGCAAGAATTGTAAAGAAACGTTTTATATGTAGTGGAAAGAAAAAATGTTGATATTGAAATTAAATATGCAGTATATAGTATACAGGGTGTTCAGTTAGTGTTCCCTCGGGAGATTGTGCAATAACGGCTATCTTTATAAAAAACTCTCTTAACAAAACTTGTTTCATCTCTGCTACAACGTAAAACTATTTTCAATTATACAAGGTGTCACAAAAACGGGTTACACAAGAAAGAATATTTTTTTGAATGGAACACCCTGTATTTTTTTAGCACCAAGCCTCCAAGGGTTCTGTATTACACCCTAACATATTTTGCCAATCAGATGCAGCGTTGCCAAGTTATGATTTTTTTTCCTGCTTTTTTTGGCAATTTACAAACATTATTTTGACTGCCATATATCCGCGATTTATTAATTGTTTTCTCTAAAAAGGTAAGATGTTATTTACTGAAAAACATTTTTGAAATAAATTATTATTATATCATTTGTCCAAAATATTTGTTTACATTTCTTAATGTTTAATTATTATTTCTTAATTTTTTAAAATGGAATGCCTATAATTTTTCTACATGGATGAATAAAGCATGCAAATCAACACATTTTTATTTTTATTTCAAACGGTTTTTGAGATATGATTATTTCAAATAATTTTTGCATAAATTGAGGTGCTCTTTATTTTAGCATTAAAATCTAGTATGGCTTTGGTCTTTTGTTTTGCGTTTGTTTTTCACTTTATAACATTCCTGTAAGGTGTTTAAGATTATCGTGATTAAGTTAAATATGAAATATGAATTATAATATTATTGTCAACAAGATCTGATATGTATGGTGTATGTTATTGGTGAATGTGATGGAAATTGTTTATTGGGATCAACAGTGTATCTTCAAAAATATCCCGATAGAAGGTGTCCTGATTTGAGGTCCCTAGAACATTTGAAAGAAGATTTTGAACGTACTGGAAGTGTTGCATATGAAAGGAAGGCGAGATGACGAAATGTATTAAGTCAAGAAAATTAGTGGCTATAACTTAGGTGGTAATCGAAAATCCTACGGCAAGTGTTCGGGAGTTAATTAGGGATTTAGAGGTCAGTAAATTTAGTGTTTCCCTATGTCTTCGTAAAAGACACCCCTATCGAGTACAGCTGCATTAAGAACTTTTTGATGTGGATTTAAATCAAAGATTAAATGTTTGCCAGTGGGCTCAAAACCAAATTGGAGAAAATAAAGGATTTCAAATTTGTGTTGTTCACGGAATTAAAGTTTCATCGTAATGGATTTGTGAATAGGCACAATTTCCATTATTATGATAGAGGATACCCTCATGTTGTACAGAAAAATCATTAGCAGCACAAGTGGAGTTTAAATGTTTGGGGAGGAACTGTACATGATTATGTTATTGGTCCTCACTTTTTTGAGGGAATGTGAATGGAGTAGTAGTCTTCTTGAATTTTATGCAAAATACGTTTCCACAAATGACCGAGAATATTCCTGATTATATTACAATTAATATGTGGTTACAAAATGTGTACCACCACATTTTAGTAGAAATGTTCGGCAGGCCATTAGTAACCAGTTTCCTGAAAGGTGTATAGGAAGAGGAGGTCTGATATTTTAACAAACTATTAAATTATATCTACTTTATTATTTTATTAAATTATGTTAGGTCCCATTGCATGGCCGACCTGATTTCAATGGATTTCTTTCCTTGGAGATTTGTGAAGTCAAGCATTTATAAAGTAGAACCAACGGCTCGGGAAAATATGATGGATAGTATTCGTAAGTGTTTCAATCGTATAAATGTTGATATGTTATAAAATGTAAGGCGTTCACTTATCAAGAGAATTCAGTATTGCCCGAATCAAAATGGTCGACATTTTGAGAAATTTTTAGGCTAGTTTCAGTATTGTGAAATAAATTATTTCTAAAAAACCGTTCATAAATATTAAAAGAAAGTCTATGATGTCAAAATGTAAGAAATTGTATGCGTTACTTCCATGGAAAAAAGTTATAGCCCTTCTATTTAAAGAAATTGAAAAAAGACAAAGCCATACTAGATTTTAATGGTAAAATAAAGAGCATCTTAATTTACACAAAAATTATTTGAAATAATCATATCTCAAAAACCGTTTGAAATGAAAATAAAGTGTATGATATTGAAATGTGGGGAATTGTATGCTTTATTCATGCATGTAAAAAAATGATAGGCATTTCATTTAAAAAAAAATGAGAAAAATAATAATGAAATATCAGGAAATGTAAACAAATATTTTGGACACCCGGTATAATAATAATTTATTTCAGAAATGTTTCTTAGTAAATACGTCTTTATCAAATAACATCCTACATTTTTGGAAAAAACGATTAATTAATGGCGGAGATATGTTAAAAAAATATTTGTAAATTGCCAAAAGAAACAGGGCAAAAATCATAACTTGTCAACCGCATCCGATTGACAAAATATTTTAGGGTGTAATACAGTGCCCATGTAGGCTTAACTGGCGTCAAAAAAATACAGAGTATTCCATTTAAAGAATTTAATCTTTCTTGTGTAACTCATTTTCGTGACACCCTGTAAAATTGAAAATAATTTTACGTCGTAGTAGAGATGAGACATTGAATGTTTTGTTAAGAAAGTTTTTTATAAAGTTGGCCGTTTTTGCACAATCTTCCGAGGGAGCACTAACTGGACACCCTGTATATACACTTTGAACCTTCTATAAATATTCAGATTCTCATAAAGGATTGTACAAACAAACATATTCGCTTCAACTACTGACGATTGTCACAATCGTGCATCATCTCTACTTGATATTATTCATTAGTACTTTATATGGGAAATATTCGCCATATCTAAGAAAAGGCCATAACTTAAGTAACATAAGTATTAAAATTTCAGTATTAAAGTAAACGATGAGTTATTAAGTAATAAAACGGATGTAGCAAATGCTTGTGGTAGTTATTTCTCCACATGCATAGAAAATAAGTTGCAGAATCACTTTGGAAATAATCAGTCTGTAATGTGCACACTCCCAACTCAAAATAATGCCAGTTCCATTTTCATAGAGCCTGTTACTGAAGACGAGGTAATTAAAATAATAAGTAACATGAAGGTAAAAAACTGTGTTGGTGTTGACGAAATACCTATTCGTCTCCTAAAATTCTGCAAATACACATTAGCCAGTACTATCACAATTTTAATTAACACATCAATTGAGTTTGGACAGTTCCCAAATGCTTTAAAACTAGGAAAAATTGTTCCTCTACACAAAAAAGACAATCCCCAACTATTAGAGAATTTTAGGCCAATCATAATTCTTAGTTATATTTCAAAAATAATTGAAAAAGCAGTTTCCACTAGACTATTTGATTATCTAGAAACCAATCAGCTACTTACCAACTGTCAGTATGGTTATCGGACTCTTAGATCTACAGAATTGGCTAGCCAAGAATTTATACAAAAAATCTATAACCACCTCGACATGGGTAATCAAGTTGCAGGTTTATTTTTTGATTTGACCGCAGCATTTGATTGTGTGAATTCAAACTTCCTTAAATTAAAGTTGGGCAATCTGGGTATTAGGGGCCATATACTGAACTGGATAATGTCTTATCTAGAAAATAGAAAAATTCTCGTTTCCATAGACTCGGAAATATCTGACATATATGACATGGATATTGGTGTAGGCCAAGGGTCGATTATTGGTCCCTTACTTTTTTTAATATTTATAAATGACCTCCCGTCATTTTTGACGGAAGGAGATATCTTTATGTACGCGGATGATACTTCGGTAGTCATAAATGCTAAAACTGTGCAGGAATTAGAAACTAAGGCACATACAACAATTAGACAGTTTGAAAACTGGTGTCACAAAAATTCACTTATAGTCAACACTAGCAAGACAGTTTTTGTCCACTTTTATAGTTCATTACCCAAATCAGCTCCTATTCTAAACTGTGTAGAAACCAGTAATGAGACAAAATTTCTAGGAACTATACTAGACTCAACTCTTGGGTTCTCTGGTCATATAGACAAGTTATGTTCGAAATTAGCTAAGAGTACGTACGCATTAATAAATCTTAGAAAGGAAATAAATGAACATGGCTTACTCACAGCCTATTATTCCTTAGTTTATTCTAGACTCAGCTACAATATTATTATATGGGGTCAGTCACCAGAAGTTAATAGAATTTTTGTCATGCAAAAACGCATAATCAGAATAATTTTCAACCTTTCTTACAGACAGTCCTGTCGTGACACTTTCAGATTGAAAAAAATTATGACCACACCTTGTATATATATATATTTAAAATTTTATGTTATATGTACAACAATCATGAAAATTTTTGTCTCAACGCAGATGTACATAAATATGAAACTCGTGGCGCAAATAAAATTCACTTAGAGAAATATAGGCTCAGCAAATATAAAAAATCTCCTTATTATGCAGGTGTTCATCTTTACAATGCACTTCCCGATAAATTCAAAACTGCACCAACTTTCAAATTATTTCGAAATGAACTAAAAAATTACTTATTAAATAATTCGTTTTACACTACAGATGAATTCTGTACAAAAAGTTCTACTTGACTCATACTACAACTGTATCATATCTGACTCATAACTACAACTGTGAGTTAATCGTTCCCGTGTTTTTTATATACTTATTTAAAATGTTTTTATATTGCATTGTATATAAATACACCTATATTTTCATTAGTTTGTTCTTAATATGTCTTGTTTCTTATTATGTATTTATCTTATTATATACATATATTTTGCATTTTTACATTGTACTACATTTTTGACAAAACCAATACTGTTCCTTTATGTAACAAATTTATGGTGAATAAAATGTATTCTATTCTATTCTATTCTATTCTATCCAAAACTTATTTTTTGATCTTTCTTAAATTGTGACTGTGGACCATATGATTGGAGATGGGAGTATTCAGACATATATGAATAGAATTCTGACTTAATGAATATCGATAACACAAATATGAAGTTGCCATATAGACAGGGTGGTGTTCTGTTACCGTTCCTTTATAACATCTATGATGAACATGAGATGCGTGGAAAGGATGGGGAGTGCAGAATTAGACGTATATTTTTAATTCCTACCAATAGTTTTTATTTTTGGATCAAATGTAGATGAGTAAAATGCACTTGTCTGAAAAAAGAGGCATGATAATTTAGCTTAATTAGCTGAATATTGTCCTAAACTTCCATAGAAATATATGCATTATTGTTTAAGTTATCATAAATTATTTAAAAATTCCCACCCTCAATTACTTTTATTTCTTGAGTCCTAACAAAGTGACCAAAAAGGGTCAAATACCTAATTATAATTTTCTTCTTCAGAATTTCATTATGAAACAATTTTTTTTTCTTCATTGCGATACGAGCTATAGAAATAGAGATATGTAAGAAAACCGAGAAAAAACAGAATTTTGAACGATCTCTTGTTGAAACAAATGCCGAAACTCAAATTTAATCCAAAACTTTTTACTACACTTGTAATGTTTACAAGTTCTAGCAAAAATTGCAATAATGTTACTATTTTTTTTTAATGCCTTATTCATATTGACGTCCTGGCGAAGTTTAGCTAATGCTACTCTACCACTTAACCAGGACGGCGAGATGAGATACGGTCACCAGTCCAAGTGATGGACTCGCCTGGCGTGCTTAACTTCGCCGATCGAGGTCCAGTCACTGAAACCGGTACCGTACCTCACCTCACTAATGTTACTATTAAATGAGATTATTATATACGTACAATTTCTAAGATTAGGATTAGTACCGTAATACTTTAATATCAGTCAACTTTCAATAAACATAAAACGTACTTACTAAAAAGGTAAATTTTACCTTATTTTTGTTTTCTCAAAATATTTTCAATTCCCACGTCTCGATATGTCATTTTATACTTCATTCCTAATTTTTTCGTTTGACAGTAATGGATTTTTATATTTTTAATGTTTTACTGTAGACGCTGTTTCCACATTCAAAATAAGTCTAGATGCTTGTGATTCTAACTATGATATCATTTTAATAGATATCCCTCTTTCTGACATATCCAATGTCAAAATAATTTTATCTGAATGGATAAATAAAATTTGTTTTTCTTCAAGCGTATTAAAATGTTTAAATTTTGTCACCAAAAACAGAAGTAGAAGTAGGACATTGTTTTACTAGTAACAAAATGTTAGTACCGAACGCCACCGTAGTGGACATTGTTTTACTAGTAACATAATGTTAGTTCCGAAAGCGCCACCGCAGTGGGTATTGTTTTACTAGTAACATAATGTTAATACCGAAAGCCACCGGTGGCGCGCTATCCACTAGCCACTTGTCACATTGTGTCAACATGTAAGACTGTAGTTTGAATATTTGTACATTTATGATAAATAAATGAATTTTTGCATTTTAATACGCTTAAAGAAAAAATAGTATATATTACACGGAGTAGAACGCCTTTTTTTGTGTTTCGCCCAGTTTTCGGGGCTCAACACAAAAAAAGGGTGCGTTCTACTCCTAGTAATATAATATATTATTATTTATCCATTTATTTATTACTTATTTTCACATGAAAACAAATTTTAAATGCAATCTTCACTTTTTAACTAATATTTTTTTAATACAACTATTCTATGTAAATCTATTTTATTTCAAATAACCACGTATTATTTTATTATTTATTGAATTGTTCACAAGTTACCATGTAATAGTAAACAATATTTTATAAACGATCTTATAATTGCAGCACCTACTAGTGACCTAATTAGTTTGTATAAAGTTGATTTTATTTGTGCGCAAAAATTAAAAATATTGACTTGTAGCTAATACTGAATTTATTTATAAACAAATAATTCGCATGTTATCTTCGATTATTGCTAATTCTATATTCATATGAATACTCTTTTTTCTAAATATCCCGGAAGTCCCTTATGCTGAAAACACTAAAGCTTAACTTCAATGAATTCTCTTTATATACGCCACACTTACTAATCACTTAATATTCTCGCTTCAGTCTGGTCTCACGTAATCTTTGTTTTCCTACAAAGGCTTTTTGCTTCCGCTACGTCAATGTGTTATTGAGATTTTGCAGATTACTCTATTTTTCCATGCAAAAAACTTGAATTGTACTCATTTCTATAGTGGATATCTCTACAAGGTTTAAAATTTGCCTTAATTTTTTACTCCTTGTGTTAGAACAATAACTTTACAGTCTTAAAATTTTATGAGTAACTTTATTTTCTTTTCACTAATATGAAGTAATATGAATTTCAGACGCAAATTTTCCAAATTAAGTCATCGTCATATGGTTTTTATATTCAAAAGATTTAGGTCCAAATTAATGTTATAAATAAATTGAAACTGGCTTAGAGTATGTTATCTACAGGGTGTCCCAGGAGAGTGGTCCAAGGGAAATCTAGTGATAATGGACATCACTATTAACCTCCTGTATATGATTTAGAATTATCTGAAAGCACACACAAAAAAAAAAAAAGGTCATGTACCTTTTTAGCGACTATGATATCCATATGTATTTTGGGGCTGAAACCGAATCCGAGGTGAGAACTGTCACATGTCGTCAATATTTTCATGTAAGCTCAAAAAACAGCTTAGAAAAACCTGAATCCAGGTAAAAAGTAATTCGAGAGATTAAACGAGCTGACCCGTGTTTTTGTACGTATTTTGGGTCGCTGAAACCGAATCCGAGGTCAGAATTTTCTTATCATGTCAGGATTTTGACATAATCTCAGAAAAATCTCAACAAACACCTCAAGTAGCATTTTTAGACACAGTTTAGGAACAAATTTAGTGTAGCGGGAAACAATTTTGTAACTGTTTCAATACTTATGGGAGATATAAAGGTTTCCATACATTTCCAACATTTTTTCTGAAGTTCTTACCATTTTTTTACCTTTTACAGATAGCACAACAATATTATGGAAGAGTTTAGCAAGGGTTTCCACTTTTATATATAATTTTTTTCCAATACAAGTGTTTGAACACATTTTCGAAACATACTGCAGCGTCTGTTAATCATTTCTAAATTATAAACTTGTGTCGATACATTATTGAAATTGTATGAAACATTGTTATGTCTCCAAATGTTTCCAAACTGTTTCCATTTTTTTCCATGAATATAATGAGAACATGTCACAACAAAATAGATTATTAATCAAAACAGCGAACTTTTTTAATAGAGATAGGTATTATAACCTGACATTTTACTATTATTCTCTCTATCTATACTCATAGAGAAAAGAATAGAGAAGTTTAGAGTTGCAAAATGGGAAAAACCAAACAATTTAATCATTCTTTCGGGTATTACAACCTGTTAAAGTATACAAGAATTGTGAAACCAAGAGTGACTTTTAAAAAAGTTGCTGTGGAATGTTAAAAGAAAATAACCAATTAACCATTAACCGGATACTGACTTTGAAGAGGAGATTGCAGAACCAAAATATGAATTAATGGAAGACCTTAAATAAAATTGATCAAAACCGCCGAAAATGCCAGAATGCACGCGCAACACAGCCGGCTGCCGGCCATTGTTCACGTGTTGCCAAGCTTTCCGAAACCAGACCGAAACAATGACCGAAACAAAGAGAAAATTGTTTCTGTAAGAAAATGATTTTTAACATTTCCAAAAAAGTTTCGAAACAAGTTTCTTTCAGAGGTAATATGCTACAGTAATCGGAACCGAGTGGATACATTAGAGAATGAAGTTTCTTTTAATAAAATATGATCTAAATTTTTGAAAAATTTGCAGAACTGCTTCTGTAGCCATTTTGGTTTTAAGTGTTGACGTTTTGCTATTTTAGTCTTTAAAAGTAAACATAGGCGTAATATCGAAGATCAGTAATTATGATAATTACGAAAAAAAAACATAATTTGGTAAAATCATTATTACCAAATTATTTGAAAAAAATATATTTTATAACCTATAAATTTTTATATTTAATAAAGAAATATATTCGAAATGTTTATATTTGTCAGGCCCATTGAAAATATCGAAGTATCTTCGCCAAATAATCGATAAAATTCTTTCCGCACATCTCTTCAGGTCAGACATGGCTAAAAATGACGATCAAAGTTTTAACATTATAGGTATTATACCACCATGTTACTTTTATTATCGTATGTGTACCTTAAATCGTTTCCATATTGAAAGGTAATAAAAAATACGCACAATATTGAAACACATTCTTATTAGGTGAAAGATAATACAATTTTCCGAAACTGGCTGCACACATTTGTTACCATTGTAAAAACGTATGTATGGAAATGAATCAATATAAAATATAATAAAGTATCGATTCATTTGTGAAACTGTGTATAAATCGGTGAGCTACAAATTTGAAACATGTTTCTTTTTATTTTCGAAACCAGCAAAGAAACGCTTAGTGTACTGTGTACTGTGTACTGTATAACCATAAGAAATTATACACGTGTCGAAAATGTATGGGAACATGTTGGAAACAGCTCCCATTTTAGACATGGTAACAGACACAATTTGTTAGAAACGTTTGCCAAAATGTTGCTTAAAATGCTACTTGGAAAAAATGGTCAAAACTGCATGTACAGGTAAAATAAAAAATTGAAATGGGCAAACCATCATACCAGCACGTATTTTTGGTCATTAATATCGAATATGTGTCGGAATGGAATTCACACGTTAAGACGTTTACATTTTGATGCGGGCTCAAACAACCTGTGAAGTCTAACACAAAATACGTTTATAAGATAAATTAAGTTCGAGAAAATCTCGATCCTTGAGAATTCCTAAAAAATCACACTCTTTATTTCTTCCTGTGATATCGTAGTCAGGTTTATAGTCACCACCTTTTATATTTCCCAAAAAATTCTCCACGATGTTTTTTAAATTAACCCATGCAGATTTTTCGACGTCATTCATCTTGGTAACAAACATCCCTTAGCATAGTCCGAATTTGTGGTCCATTAAATATTTCTTCTTTCAACTTTGCCTCAGAAATGGCTGGAATTTTTTCGCTCAGGTAAGGATTCCCCTTCCTTATTCAAGGCCTTAACAAATTGCTTCATAGGACCAATGTAACATGAAGCGGTGGGAGAAGACCTTTCGATTATTCCACTAGTGGATCTTTAACGATATTGTTAGATCCAGGTTTTAATGATGTTCTTTTGGGCCAAGATTTCAGCTTGTAATGATTTTCCGTATCTCTACTATCCCAAAGACATAAAAAACACGGATGTTTGGTAAATCCTGACTTCTGTCCCAAAAGAATTGTTAAAACTTTTGAATCACCATATATTTACCATTTGTGATCCTGATATTTTATTTTTTCCAGGATTAATTCCACATTATTGCATTCCTCCTTTAATTCCGTTAAGTGATTGGGATAGAAGCATATTTATTAGTGTCATGCAGTAGATTAACCTTTATACTTCCCTTGGAGTAATCTACAAATAGTCTTCATTCTGCATCATTATACATTTCTGATTTCGTTTCTTCCATTAATTCATTTATATTCGTACAATATACTAATGAGTATTTTTCATGATAAGAAAATTCTGACCTCGGATTCGGTTTCAGCGCCCCAAATACGTATAAAAACAAGGGGTCAACTCGTTTAATCCCTCGGTTTTTTTTTTGCCCGGTTTCAGGCTTGTTCTAAGCTGTTTTTTGAGCTTGCATGAGAATATTGACGACATGTGACAATTCTCACCTCGGATTCGGTTTCAGCGAACCAAAATATGTATGAACAGGCTTGTTCTAGACTGTTTTTTGAGCTTACATGAAAATATTGACGACATGTGGCAATTCTGACCTCTGATTCGATTTCAGCGCCCCAAAATACCCCAGATGTGATAGTGATAGAAGTGAAGTACATGACCTTTTTTTTTTTGTATGCCTGGGCATAATTATTTTGTATAGTTTTGGTTAATTTTATTTTTTTAGCTTCTGCGGACTATGTTAAAAATCTTCTAACGGCTATACTAATTCGAATTCCTTTTTATGTAATTAACATAAACCAAGGTATTTTTAACTTTAAATTTGCATCGTCATCGAACAGTTTTTTTTTTGTAATACTCGTTTGCAAATTGAAATTTTCTTGTCGTAAACAGAAATTTTAGCAACAGGCAAAAGAAAGCATTACGTGGCATTGGTTATATTAGCTGCAATTAAAAACATTATGCTATTTTCTCGCTGCTGAAATTACGTAGTACTCTAAAATAGAACTAGAAACTTACGTACCATCAACATCCTACAGTGTCAACCCTCAAAGAGTGTAAGATTTGACTATAAAAAGTTACAGTGACTTCTATAAAAATTCGAAACACCTGCGTTGTGTCGAAGAGAGAAGAAACTAGGCTCTGTTCGACACTGTACTTGAAAACCACCCCCCACAGGGTTGCGAGACGCCACCTATAGAAAAAGAAAAAAAAACTACGGAAATGAATCGAATAAGCAACAGTACAGCTTTTTCAGTAGTCACTGCAGCATTTTTTTGTTGCATCTTGAATTACGGTAGTTTATATCCTTTCTGGGAGTGTTACTTAATAACATTGATAGGACATGAGTTTCAAACTCTAAGTGTGCAACATGATTTTTGTCAATCATAGCATCCATAAAAATGTAAATCCGGTTAGTTTCTCTCTGTTTTTCCAGCATCATACAGATATAGGGGTAGCATCTCGCAACTCCGTGGGGGTGGTTTCCAAGCATCGCGTCGAACATAGTCTAGTTTCTTCTCTCTTCCACACAACGCAGGTGTTTCGAATTTTTATAGAAGTCACTGTAACTTTTTATAGTTAAATCTTACATAAGGATAGTTTTCACACCCTCTGAGTGTTGATACTGTAGGATGTTGATGGTACGTAAGTTTCTAGTTCTATTTTAGAGTACTATGCAATTTCAGCCAATCATAGTATCCATGAAAATAGAAATCCTGTTGGATTTTACGTTTTTGTCTTGTTTTTCTCGTGTCCTTTGAACTTGGTTGTTCTCAACCCTATGGGGGCAGTTTATGAAGATTACATCGGACCTGATGTAGTTTCTTATCAAAATTTAGACATTTCGAGCTTTTTCAGCAGTCATTGGGGGCTAGTTTTCGCCACTCCCTGGGGGTGCGTTTCATATCTATTTTATGTACGCTGCTGTTTAACCTTAATTTATATAATTCGATTGATTAAGACAACTATTCTCGTAGCTTAATCTTCCTTTTACCCCATTTCAAGGGTGTTTTTTGGCTCTAGCTAATGATTTTGGGTGTACGATTTTTTTGACCCCGTATTCAGATTCAGCGACCGAAAATACATAAGGATACATGGGTCTGGTTCGCTGCTTTGAACTTTTTTTTTGTGGGGCTGTGTTATCAATGCAAACCTGCACCGAAGTGCAGGTCAATACACTGAGTAATTTTGGCACAGTTATGATTTATGTAAGGTGGGGAGATAAATTCCTCAAAAATTATAAAAGTCTGAATAATTTTTAAACAATTGGCTTTGGGATAACCCTATATTTTGACCAGAAGGTGGTTAATGATGTCCCCTGTCACCTGGTTTTGTTTTGATCACTGCCTTTGGGACAAGTTTATTTCCTCTTCAAGTAAAGCAAAATTCGTACTTTCAAAAAGCGTTTAAATGATTTCTTTTTTATTATTAAAAAGATAGTTGATATATTTTGGATTCCCCTAATGAAAGTTTATATAAAAATCAATAATATAACATGATGATAACTTAGTTTAAAAAAATGTTGTCTCAAAATATTGAAAATAAACCTCTCAGATTTAAAATATTCGATAATATTTTCCTACGCTTTAATGCTAGTATCTCCTTAATTGTATGCTTAACAGTAGATGCTCAGAATAACTACACAACTTAATTTACCTAAATCGAGTCACAATAAAATAATGGTTCTTAGAGGCTGTAAATATAGCCACACACTCCGGTTGAACAGCCGACTGGAGTTCATGTAAGATGGCCAGTTATTAAACTGTTCCCAGAAACGAACAGTATATTGTATTTGTCTGGCATCTCTAAAACCATACATATCAGTCCTGTAGAATTTTTTTTCACCTTACTGTTTGTCATCGAATTCTGAATGAGTTTTGAAAGTCCATCTGTCCACGTATCTGACCATTCGTCACGTCTCTCATAGGCACCATGATTAATTAGGAAAGGACCGATTACACTGATATTTTGAAAGTAAATTAGTGTTAGCTGAAGTTAGCTGAAGTTGAAATTAGCTAAATTAGTAAATATGAAAGAATGCTAAGGCTAAAATAAAAGATATTAAAATATTTGCATTAAGAAAGGTTACGAAGCTCAGAAATGGTCGACATTATTGAGTCGCTTACAAAAGCCGACTCAGTAAATTCTTTTAAGGGAAAAGAATAGATAAAACCTCTAAAAATGTTACTTTCTCACACATTTTCCATATATCTCCAACTATTTCAAGCTTTAGGGAGCAGTAGGAATATTTATGGTAAAAAATTGATCACAACACTAGAAGAGTTTACATGTACTCTATATGGATCAAATAGACGAGCTTTGACCGATTTTCATTAGATCAAAATGTGGTGGTGGATTTATCCTTACCAACTAATACGAATGTTGATGTTTCTGCCATCGAGAGCTTGCTCTATCGAACATATTAAAAAATATATTTCGTCGTCGAAACTATTCAAAATAATTCAAAACCTCGGAATGATTGTCGATGGCAAGAATATGGAGATCCTTCCTACCGCCACGACATCTCATTCTTCTAAAACGTACTGCGTAGTGGTCGCAATATCTATCGTGTACTGAGTTCGAGCCCCAGCCCAGTACTGATAATGTCGGTGGGTACGGATGTATATCTGTGTTTTTCAAATGTGTAACCTCTTTCAAGATAGCCTTGGTTTTGACTAGTGTTTTCTATGTGTGGTGTGTAAAATGGTGGTGTGAGGTACGGTGCTGGTTTCAGTGGCGAGACCTCGATCGGCGAAGTTAAGGCACGCCGGGCGAGTCCGTCACTTGAATGAGTGACCGTATATCATCTCGCCGCCCTGGTTAAGTGGTAGAGTAGCATTAGCTAAACTTCGCCAGGACGTTAATATAAATAAGGCAATAAAAAAATACAACCGCTGGTAAAATAATGCTCCTATTTCTTAGTGAAATTCTTCAGAAAATTATTCATGACAAATACAAAATAGATGAAGTTAGAATGAGGATGATTATACAAATGAAGTGATAGAGAAGAAAAAATTGAAATAAATTTTCGATATATTGGGAGACGCCGCGTCGGTAGTGAACTAGAAAACAAATGAGATTATAGTTTGCTATATTTGAATTTTATTTTACTACGAATTCAGTTTCAGTTTATCTTATTTTTTGTTATTAAATTAATAATATGATGTTTATTAATATTTTGCGCTCTCCTATCTTACAATAATTGGCACCTAAATATTCCCTTTTAATAATTTACCGGATGTCCATTATTTTTAAAATTTATAATAATTTATTTTGAAAACAGTAATTTCTATCCAAACATTGTATATAAATAAACAAAACTCTGGAAACTTTTCATGCAAAAAGTTTCTTTCCATGTATTTTTATTTTTGTGCCAAAAGCCAAAAATAATATTTACAACAGTTTTTTTGGAAACATGTCTAAGATTGTTTCCTTTAGTGCTTGAGAAAAAAATTGTTTCACAAGATCGACTGTACGTACATATCCAGCGGCTTCCGACTATATGAATATAAAGAGACACTTATTTGTGTCCCTGCAGTGTCAAGGGTAGTTCCTGTAAATGTAACACTATATCCCGAATATTACGCAGGGTTGTGGTAACAGGAAACACTGTTGTTGATATTTAAATTCGGAAGCTCCAATGGAGATTTCTTAATACAATGGAGAGTAAGCAGCGACTATTAAGAAAACAAAGAAAAGATAATTATAGTCATAGAAATAAAATGTAATTTTTACAAAAATATTCATTTTAAAATTACCTTGAAAGCATGGTCTGCAAAAACCGAGGATAGGAAATATCTCATTTTTAAAATTACACGGGTTTATCATGAACATTAACTTTAGCGATAATCCCACTTGCTACTGAGTATTTCATATTTTTCACCTTATCATTGACCTCTTTTCCAGGGTCAGTTATATTGTGATTGTCCTGGCGTATTTGCTATACTTACGCGCGTACAATCCCCTCAGGAAAAGCCTTAACACATTCTGTGTATTTACTAAATAAATATATTTAAGGTTATCTCTTTTCGTGAAATGAATGAGAGTTGCTTATTCACGGCTAAGAAAGGAAAGAAAAACCATATATTTCAATAAAACAATTAAACTTTAGAACCATATCATATTTTATTCTGTGCCAAAGAATTTTTTTGGATGCCAACTCCCCCTCCCCCCCCCAAAAAAAAAACCACATCATATAAGTACATTATACAGGGCAGTTTTAAATTGCAAAATATTTTAAGGAACGATTCCTTGACTTATTTTAAGACACTCTTGGTTAGTTTTAAATTTCGCTTACGTTGCCAGTAGCAAAGATATGACTATTTAATTCGATCGTAGAAAAAATATTGTGTGCAACATGTGCAAAAAGTATATTTGTTGCACTTAGCATAATTGTATTACTCGACTTCGTCTCGAGCTGCAAACTTCATGCTTTCGTGTAACAAATATACACTTTTTGCACTTGTGCAGCATGTTGCCATAGGAGACGGGGGCAAAGTGATAATATTCACAGTTGCTTGAGAAGCGTCAATTTTGCGCTTTCAAAATGCTAGTAAAAACGCCTACTTTGTTGATCGTAGATATGTACTTCATTCCTCATTTACTGATTTCGTTTTCAAAGTTTAAGTCAGATATGTTATAATAAACTCTGCGCGAGTTTTATACATTCCTTATTTTCAATAGGTTCAAAGTATTGGACACGACAGATTACTCCAACGCAGAACTGTGTAACGAAGCATTCTTTAAATTCCTGCTCCATTACTAACTTTCCGGATTTATACACGTTACCAATGTGCACACGGCACGACAGTTACCAAGCTACGTCTAGAGGCATGGATTTGCACGCGACACCAATCTATAAGCAGCTCTACGTCACCAGTAAGCGAGGATTCTCGGATATAAAAGCCCGGCACCAAATCAATAGATTCAGTGTGGACAACTCTGACAATCTGTCTTCAGCGTGGTGAGCTGAAGATATTACCATTTTGTGCATCTCCCGACGCAAACACGACGGAACGAATGCAATCTGACCTAGGGAATCCTTCGAGTCGATAGTCATTCCCTGACGCCATTTCGCCGCCAGAACCAGAGCGGATGAGCCTGACCTGGAGACCTCCTACAGCGTGAGCTGGGAAACTTCTTGAGTCGACGATATTCGCCCGACGCCCGATGCCACTCCAGTAGCAGCAACTAACGTCGCATTGCATCGTTACACTCGCTCTCTCTCTCTCTCTCTCTCTCTGTCTGTCTCTCTCTCTCTCTCTCTCTCCCCCCCCCCCCTCTCTCTCTCTCTCTCTCTCTCTCTCTCTCTCTCTCTCTCTCTCTCTCTCTCTCAGATAATAGAAAATGTTATCCTAAGAACCGTGAAAGATACGGACCTGTATGTTATGTAACACTGCCACACATTACCTGTTTGAAAAAGGAAATAAATTGTTTATACTTTTATTGAGCTGTCTTATTAACTAATCTGGACCCTGATTAATCTCCAAACCAGCTACCCGACAAGAAACCGTTACATAATTTTTTGCTCTGGGGTTCTTGAGGTCGCTGATTACGAATCTGACATCCGAATTGTCATAAACCAACCTGCAAGATGACGTAATCATTAGCGGCTATAAAAATACTAAAAAATAATGAAAAATGAAATATTTTTGTTTAAGTTTATGCCAAAATCGGCTCTCTTATGTTTTTTGGAAATTAAATAACGAGTATTTAAAAAAAAATTATCCCAATCGGACGCGAAACAAGTGCTCTAGACAATTTTGAACGAAAAAATCACGATTCGTGCCACTGTGTGGCGTCGGGGAATGATATGCGTTTTCTTTGCGAACGTACAAATGTAAATTATTTACGCAGAAATGTCTCTATGTGCGTGAAATCATACAGTTCATTATTTGAGCACCTTCACTAAGGATAGAATTTTGCAAAATGAGAGAGAAATATGCGTTTATTTTCGATTTATTTTACATATTTAAAGAACTAAAATAGTATAATCTTTAAAACTATTTTAGATACTTGCTATTGTTCTAACGAATACAACTATATATTTTTTTATTGTAAATTTCTTTTGAAGAATACAGTAGTTTTTCAATGAAAATAGTTCCTAATTTCATTATTAGGGCATGGCATTCAACTATATACAAAATTTATGATAAAAACTGTATATGTTTGTATACCTTAGAGCAATGGGAAGTATCCGCAGCTGTTTTAGAGATTACACAATT
The DNA here is from genome assembly GCA_936432065.2 of Rutpela maculata. Taxonomy (NCBI): domain Eukaryota; kingdom Metazoa; phylum Arthropoda; class Insecta; order Coleoptera; family Cerambycidae; genus Rutpela; species Rutpela maculata. The sequence continues at coordinate 153,313,312 of OW386287.2, forward strand.
TATGATTTTTTAAATATTTATAATAAATCGAAAATAAACGCATATTTCCCTCTCACGGTGCAAATTTCTATCCTTAACGACTACAGGAAAAAGTAAGTTTGAAAAGAGCATCCATTGGCAGAATATGTAGAAAAGTTAGAACGTGTTAAATAGAGAAAGCATTTTTTTATTAAACTAGAGAATAGACGGAAACAGATACGATGAAAATTGCTACTACCAAACTGTTTCGAGAATGCTAATGGAACAAAATTTGTACTTATAGCACATGCCCATCCAGGTACTCTTTCTGTATGATTTTCAACAAGAAATTGTTTTCTGTTAATGGTTTAATCAAGAGATTGAGGAAATTCCTCGATTTTTAACAAATCCTCTTCACCGATGAAGCTAACTTCTCTCAGGAAACCATTAATGACTTCCGTAACAACCGATTATTGGCTGAAGAAAATCCACACATAATAACTGAAACCCGACAGAATATGATAAGTTTACGAAATGAAACTTTCGCTGCTTCAAGTGTCACAACGGATTTGGCTTTTGGTCTATGAGTTCCTTATTGTTCAGTCAAATATATGTGCTAGGTTTATCAGCAAGTATTCATTTTCGTTAGACCATATGTGCAGTAACGGTTTCCCGATGTTTTCTCATTTTTTTTTGGTTACTTGAATAGCCACCTGCATAACTTTTCTGTACGCTTATCTGAGGGTATGTGCTTTTCTATCATTCAGTTCATGTCCTTTACAATTTGTGTGGCTACCGTGGCTCTATTTTCATTCACCGTATCTACATTTAACTCGATGAGACTATCCCATCTATCTAATCATTCTAATCATCAACTCCTCTACTGATCCTTTCTTTGCTTCTCCAGATTAGTTGCTATTTCAGTTTTGTATGACTGCTGCATTGTCTGTCGTATGGATGGATCACTTATATGCACGTAACGTAGATTTTTTTTTAGGGCCTTGTAGATTTCTTCTATTTTCACTCTCTCTGTGTATTCCCTGACATTCAATGTCTCTTAAACAATCAGTTGGTGCTTCCGGATCGTATTCTTTTTCCTTTTCTGCGATGTTTGATACTTATTAATATTCGTCACTTCCTTCCATTCTAGCCGTAGCATTATTACCCTACGTAGGAGATGTGTTTCTTTTGATCGTTCTCTCTCATGTTTTAATTACGCTATTCTAGTGATTTCTTCCATTTTACTGCTTCTTATATACAATTTGTGTTGTATGTTCTCGTCCTCTTATTGGTTGTTGAGATAGAAAGTTGTGGGCTGTCCGGCCTCTTGGTGTATTATTATCGCCCCGCTCTTCAGGTTTGCTGTTGCCGCGATCGCGTACTGTCTACCTCATAATCCGTCTTTTCTCAGATCTCTGCTGAACGCCAAGATCTATTTCTTTAATGCTGTGTTGATTGTAGCATAGTTCCAATTCATAGACGTCAGTATGAAGGGGATAAGTAGTCTATGTGGTTTTGGTATTACTACTTGTTTTTGTAGCTTTTCGTGGCGTTGGCGTATGTCTGGGTGTTCATGTTTATAGAAAAATTGATTTGTTTGTGTCCCTACTTTCTGTAATAGATTCATTTTTTTGTGTTTTATGAAACGATATTATTTGCCTGAAAGAAAGGAGGATGTTAAAAAGTGGTTAATTTTGGCCTAAGCTGGACAACAGAAAATGAATACGATTTTTGATAGCATTTTGCTCGTAGAATGCGATAATATATTCGGTTTTACGGAAAAATTGCGGGAAAATGTGGAAAAGTTAAGAAAATGCTTGGGAATTCACAGAATCCAGCCTGAGATATTCACAAGTTAAACTTTTAAGATCCATGATATTTTACTTTAGATTTTAGTATTTTTTTCGTAGTATATTATTCTTGACATCGCTTTTCCGAAAAATGTCAGGAAAATGCGGAAAAATTAAGAGAATGTCCAAAAATTTACAAATTCGAGTCTGTGATATTCAATTTTTAAGCATTTTCTTAAAAAAAACACCATAATCCAGAATAAAATATTGATCTTAAAAGTTTAACTTGTGAATATCTCAAGCAATTCTCAAGCATTTTCTTATCTTTTCCACATTTTCCCACAATTTTTCCGTAAAACCGAATACATCATCGCATTCTACGGTAAAAATGCTATAAAAAATCGTGTTCATTTTCCGTTGTCCAGCTTAGATCAAAATTGGCCAATTTTTAACATCCTCCTTTATTTGTATCATGTGTATTTCAACTGAAGCACTAATAAAATCAGTTCTGGCGCAATATACTAATAATAATAATAATAATAATAATAATAATTTATTGATTCTTTTGCCATTATGGATAGAACAATTCATAAAATCTCAATGATATGAGTACATACAGTAGACACAGTAACAGTCGATAAAATCACTAGTGAGTCACAATTTTAGAAGTTAAAAAAGGAAGTCATAGAATAATAAGAGGGAGGTAGTTCCTTTACAAAACCTTGCGTTTAGCAATATCATTTTATAAATTTGGGGAGGCAACTATTAGTTTATGAGTCGCACAAATACTCACCCACGCTATAGTAGCACTTTTCGAGTAATATTTTTTTTACATTAGACTTGAAAGCTTGTATGGAGTTTTTCTCTTGAATTGATTGAGGAAGTCTATTAAATAATTTTGGACCGATAAAATCAGGTGATTTTTCAAACAGAGCTGTTCGGTGCTGGGGGAGCTTTAGTAAAAAGCCGCTGCGAGTGGGATATTTGTGGGAGTCATGATTTTTTACAAATTGCTCATAGTTTTGTTTTACATATGTTACAGATTTTAAAATAAATATACATGGTACGGTTAAGATATAATGTTTGATGAAATAAGGTTTACAAGATTATTGGATTTTAAATTGAATATCAGTCTAATGATTCTTTTCTGACAGAGGAATATTCGGCGCGCATTGACGGAGTTACCCCATAATTGAATATTATAGCTAATGTGACTATAACCTAAAGCATAGTAAACATTAATAAGGAATTTTGTTTCAAGGCAACTTTTTAAATTGAAAGGGGCAAGGTAACAGCTGCTTAATTTTTTTGCAAGATTATTGACATGTTCTGTCCAGTTTAATCGTTCATCAAGATGAGTGCCTAAGTACTTTAATGTACTGGAAAATTCGATTTTTACACCATCCATCGTTAAATTTATACCTGACATAATTTGTTTTTTATTGTAAAAGTTTATACAGATGGTCTTCTCAGCATTTAAAATAAGTCGATTTTTTGTTGCCCAGTTATTAAATTCTTTAAGAATTGTTTGGAGTTGGGCTTTGCTGGTATCTGATTTGAAGGAAGACACAATTAAACTGGTATCGTCGGCATACAATTTTACAATATTCTGGCATGTAGTTAGGCAAGTCGTTTGCAAACAAAAGGAAAAGCAGAGGTCCAAGGACAGACCCTTGGACGACTCATAGGTCAATATCATAATTATTTGATCTAGTTTGGTTCAGTTTTACAATAATTTTACGGCTAGATAAGAAATATTCTAATAAATATGACAAGTTTCCACGTATACCAAGATTATTTAGTTTGCATATTAGCATATCAGTTTATATGGAGTCGAAGGCTACACTGAAGTCGAAATAAATGTCAGCTACGAATTTACCCTGATATAACTCTGAATATATATAGCTTAACCCATCAATGCATGCAGATTCGGTAGATATCTTAGGGAGAAATCTATGTTGTGCTCCAGTAATTATTTTGAATTTAATTAAGAATGCCAGAATTCGTTTATATAATATTCTTTCCAAAATTTTGGATATAACACTTAATATAGAAATGGGTCTGTAATTCACAATGTCACCCTTATTTCCTCGTTTGTAAATTGGGATAACGATGGCCCTTTTAAGTACAGATGGATACTCACCACTGGCTAAGCACATATTATAGAGATACACTAATGGAATTATTAAAGCTTCACCTGCACATTTTAACACTTTGCTTGATATGCCATCTTCTCCTGTTGAACTGGTTTGTTTAAGTTCCGCTATTGCGGCCATGACTTCTTCAGGTTCAATTTCGGGGCAGTAGAGTGAGTTGGACACTGTGCCTCCTCGGTAATCAGGTAGTGCGTAGGATATTCCCATTTTATTTTCAATGTTACAACGGACAGATGATGAAAAATGATTTCCAAACAGATCGGCAACGTTTTTCTGGTTCTTGATTGTAACTTCATTTATATTCAGTTCGATGTTATTTTGTTTTTGATAACTTTTGCCGATTTGTTGGTTCACTATGTTCCATACTGCCTTATTCGTGTTACTGCTATTGTTTATTCTATTTTCATAATATGTATGCTTTGTTCGATGTACGTTAATTTTATGCTTGGTTTTTAGTTCCTTATATTGTTCTTTTAATTTCTTGTCGTTAGTATGTTTGACTATCCAATGCATGTCTTTTAGGCGCGTACTGTCATTTTTAATTTCATTTGTTACCCAGCATTTGGTTTGTTTAGTAGTATTGATATTTGCGTTTTTGATGGGACAGAAAACATTTAATTTAGCTGTTAAATATTCAATAAATAGATAAAAAGCATGATGCACATTGCAGTTGCAGATGAAGTTCTAATTTGTATTTAATAACTCATTTTTTAGCTCTAATAAATTCTTCTCGGAGGTGTCTCTTATAACAAATTCATTAATTTTGGAGCTATTTGTAGGGCTTTCGTTTATTTAAAAGTTAGTAATTGCGCCATATGTTCGGAGATGCCTGTATTTACTACATCACATGTCAGTGGTTCTGAGTATTATATAATCTATAGCTGTTGCGGAGGTATGTCCGTGAATGTCCGTGAAAATTCTAGTAGGCGTGGATGTTGCATAAACCATATTAAATGAGTTTATTAAATCGATGAGTTGATCACGATCTGTACTATTTGTCAGCAAGTCAATGTTGAGATCACCACAAATAATTATATAGTTGACTTTTAGGTATACACTCTGTATGGCTAAATTTAGCTTTTTTAAAAACGTGCGTATGCATCCATCGGGAGGTCGGTAAACACAGATAACACACATACTCTGATGAATAGCTGGGAACAGTACGCCGCAACATTCAAATTCTTTTTCTGTAGACATGCTATTTAATTCAGTTAGTTCGTTGGTATTGTCGAAAATATTTAAGTTCTCGTTACAATATATTGCTACCCCTCCATGTAAGTAATAGTGTGTTATTGATTAGTTCGTGTTTAGTATAGATTTAATTCGATTGATTGTTGATTATAATTATAGCAAAAAAAAACCCTTTATTGCCTGGTCATAACTTGTTAATATAAACACGCCAGCACTTATTCATCTAAGAAATTTGTTACTCACTTTCTATTGCAACTATCATTTCAATATTATGTAACAAAAAATAAATACAGGGTGGACCAAATTAGATGGGATTTGAGGTTTTCTCTAAAACTATATGACAGATAGACAAAAACCAAGATAAGTAGTAGCTTTCCATGGCCTCCTCACAAATATATTAAATTTTTCGAAAATTAACTACTTTTTCTAGAGATAAATATGACATATGATATATCGTTGGATAGCTAATTTAGGTTGTGATCGAGTAATGAAATAATTTAAAAAAATACAAGTTATGTCTCATATCTCAAAAACTGAGACATGCATAATTTTCTTCTTATCAGCAATGGATTCTACTCAAAAAAATGCCTATGGAATGTGTTAACTCGATTTTCTATTCGTCACTTGCCAATTTTCCAAAAACGCTCGTAGATCGGTAGTCGAAAAAGAGAGACGATCGCGGTTTGCGCCATTGTTTGTTCCTCGAAAATCGAGCTTAGGACACCTACAAAACACATCTAATTTGGTTCACCCTGTACATGTAATATTATCAAACATGTATTTGATAATATAGCACTTAAAAAATTAGAAATGTGTTCTCGTGTCATAGCTGTTTGTGTTTTCCTTTCTCTCATTTCTTTTGCTGCTGTTGTCCTCTTACGTTTTTTTGTTCTCGTCATTGTTTTGATTTATACCTAAATAACCACCCATTAATGTTTATATACTAAATATGTCCCAATCCAAATAAAAATCCAAATTTGGAGGAATCTAAGGCGGTTAACTTCAATATCCCCACGTGCGCCACTGACGAAGTTCAACACCCTGTACTTTGAAAATAAGACGCTTAGAGTATATTATGATTATATAAACTTTTTGTCTTAGAATAATTCAAGGAACAATCCCTTAAAAATTTTTTGCAAACATTTAATATCAGCCTGTATATATGAGAACTAAACTTAATATCTTAATAACTTGAATAAGTTGTGTTAAAGAAATTTTACTGCAATTTACTTCTAAACAAGAGTCATTTTGGTAGCCTCTAGGTATATGGCTGCTCTCCTTCCTCGTTCACGATAGACGAACTTAATGTATAGGTCACCTGTAAGCCCCAATAAATCCTTTAACGATCGATTCGGTGAATTGTGAAGTAGTATCCGAATTCAAATATTTATCGAAAATGGATATTGAAGGGAACTTTTGAATATTTTAAGGAGATTTTAATCAGCCAAGGCATGCATATTACGTAAATTTAATACACCAGTTCATTGAAGTTCGCTTTAGTGAATAAAATTATAGTCTAAATAGGCCAATAAATCCTTCCTTGAGAGCAAAAAAGAGTTATATTTTCGCAGATGCGACTGTTATTGCCTTACTACAGATTTATTTATAGACCTAACATTTTACTATAAAATTATTTATTTTATCTGAATTATAAAAGTCGGTTCCAATCTTACATTTAACTGTATATTGCACAGTTTCAAAATTTTGTGGATGGTGATAACTTTATATCCTAATAAAATAGAAAAACCAATTTGGAAATAATTTGCATAAATATTATGGTGTCCAAAAAATGTGTTATTTTCAAAGATATCACAATTACTCTCTATTAGGCGTATAATTCCATTCAAGGTAGTAATAATAATAATAATGATAATAATAATTTATTAGCCACGGTAAATACATATTATACATGCGACAACAAAAAAAAACACACAAAAGTAATTACCATAAAGTTTAAAATAATAAAAGGGAAACAACAGTATCCTTATAAATAACTAACAAACACATATGGCATACAACGTTTATATACAGAGTATTGTACTCCACTACATAATGTGTTACATTTCTATACAAAAACTATTAGAATAAATAACAGCAAATGAAATAAATAAAAAAAGAAAACATTGTCCAAATGAACATTTTAACCTCCCCACAATAAAATTGTGGGAGGTTACTACAATTAGTCCAAAATCGAAAATTGAGATAACATCAAATCTTTACGTTTTGAGGTCCCAGGAATCCAAAAAAATTGTTTTTGAAAAATGTCTGTGTGTGTGTGTGTATGTGTGTGTGTGTGTGTGTGTGTGTGTGTGTGTGTGTGTGCGTAGGTCTTGCAATAATTGTGTGGACACACACCACTCTATAACCATACTTATGTGGCCTTCGCTAATTGTGTGGCCATACACATGGCCACACAATTTAAAACCTATTTTTACAGCATCTACGTGGTCTCCCCACCCTATATCTGTCGTTTTCTGGAAATGGCCACACAAGTATAGTAAAAATTTGGTGTGTATAATCTCAGAAATTTCACCAAATTGTGTGGCCTTGTACAGTACTGCCCCCAGCGGAAATATATATTATACTGCTATTATTTCCATTTCTTCGTGTGTATTCAAGATGTGTGTTAAATATGTCTTTTATGTGGCCCTAACAGTTTTATTGAATTTGTAGGTGAGCATTTAGTAGGTCGTACTATTATTAATAGAACAGTATTATAAATGAAATAAGATTATGTTTTATTTGTATAAACGAACCTTTTTTTAAATCAAAGATTATTGATATTATTTATTTATTCTTTTATTTACTGCTTTTCATCTAGGTAAGCTCTTTCTTTTTTTACAATAATTTGAAGAAAAAAAAAGGAATATATCAAATTAAATTTGAATACACAGTATGTTCTGGATTTGTGTAACGGAGAAGGAACATTGTCATATTACGTTTTAGAAACAAACTTTATTAGAGAGAGACCAACTAGAGGAATAGAAATTTGCTTATGGAAAAAATAGGATTCACATAATAAAAAGCAAAATTAAAGTACATAATTCCAAAAATATAAGAAATGTTACATAAACTCAACTTCCTTTGTAGATAAGTCAAATGCCAAATTTTGTAAAGATGATCGAAATTTGTATTTAAATATATTTTAAAACAATAAAAGGTCTTGGACAAAAAATGAAAATATTCGGGAGAATACGATGCTGGAAAGTCGCTATTGAGAACGTATATCTTAGTCTTAGAGAATCGAGCTCTCTAAACCCACATTCGGAAAGCATCAGTACGCCGTATGTCTACGTCCATAACGACCCATGTCTCAGAAGCGTGAAAAAAAATGGAGAAAATGAGGGCATTAGGAAATCTGATCTTAGTACTTTTCATGATATTTCTGTTATACCAAATTTTGCTCAACTAACACGTTACCGATTTTTCCATCTGTATTCCTCTCCGAATCTCACATTCGCAGTTGCCAGTATTGTCGACAAGGGCTCCAAAGTATATCGTCTTATTTATTACCACAGAGTAATACGAAAAATGTCTGTGATTATCATTTGCTTGGTCTAGAATCATAATTTTCGTTTTGTTGTAATTTCCCTACACTTAAACCACAGTCAGAGCTTATGTTTGAGCCTGGTCAGCAGGTGTATGAGCTAATCCTTGCTTGCTGCAACTAAATTGTGTCATCTACATTTCTCAAGCTAGAAATCTTGGTTCCGCCTACTGCCACACCACTCTCTTACCCCAATATCCGTCGCATCACTTTATATAGAAAATTTGTGACGGAACGCAGCCCTGGGTGACGCATTCGCCAACTTTACATTTGTTTTTTCATACATATCATGAACTAAACATACATACAATTCTCTGTACGGCGTATTAAATTGAAAAACATAAAAATTTCTAAACGAAACATTTTAGCCATTAAATAATGTGTTTCATTTTTAGTGAACTATAAGCCGAAGAATCAAATTTGAAATATAGGACCAACGTAGATTTCGAAAATTAAAGTCTTTTAATTCCATCAGTATGTCCGTGCATGTGTATCTGCTTGTTGGCGATGTAACTAAGTCTATTTGATTGAGGAAATTAGTATTTCGCGGATAGTTGACATCATTGCCAAGAAAGAAACCGGCTTTACTTTTAATGAACAAAATTCAAGGTAAAAGACCTAAAAAAGTAATTAATGGAAAAAATGTTGCACAGGACAATACATGGCATGTAGTTAATACAATTGCCTAGACACAAACCCGCTATAATTTTAATGAAAATTATTCAGGGTGATTGATGATTATCCAAAAGGGAAAATTAATTGATAAATAAAAGTTGCCAAACAAGGAAGAATGTTTTGTATAAATACTTTTAAATAATTATATTTTAATTAGATAATATTAGAAAATTTACCCATTCATCGATTGATTTTTCTCTACCCTCTTGAGCTATAAGAACCAAAAAAAGCCCTTACGATACGCCCTACCAATTTTATTCTATTGAGTTTTACTGTTATTACCCGCCATCTTAAGTAAAATATGTTGAAAAATTAATAATAATAATTATTAATATGAAAAAACATGTACCTGAAATAAATCATCAGAACTTTTTTTTGTAATGAATTACATGTGTGTATTATTGTCCACACAATATACACAAAATTGTGGGGCTTGGCCACACAATTATATTTTTGCAAAAAGTAACATTTTTTGAGTGTATGTAAATTTTGAAAACAGAGTTAGAAAGCCCTTGAAATGGTAAGTATTGATTACCCAATAACTTGAAAGACCTCATTTTTTGGTGAAATGTTCAATATCCACACAATTATTGCCGCACCTGTGTGTGTGTGTGTGTGTGTGTGTGTGTGTGTGTGTGTGTGTGTGTGTGTGTGTGTGTGTGTGTGTGTGTGTGTGTGTGTGTGTGTGTGTGTGTGTGTGTGTGTGTGTGTGTGTGTGTGTGTGTGTGTGTGTGTGTGTGTGTGTGTGTGTGTGTGTGTGTGTGTGTGTGTGTGTGTGTGTGTGTGTGTGTGTGTGTGTGTGTGTGTGTGTGTGTGTGTGTGTGTGTGTGTGTGTGTGTGTGTGTGTGTGTGTGTGTGTGTGTGTGTGTGTGTGTGTGTGTGTGTGTGTGTGTGTGTGTGTGTGTGTGTGTGTGTGTGTGTGTGTGTGTGTGTGTGTGTGTGTGTGTGTGTGTGTGTGTGTGTGTGTGTGTGTGTGTGTGTGTGTGCGTGTGTGTGTATGTATGTTAGATCACGGTTCACATGAATGACTTTTTAAAAACTTTTATTTAGTTACATGGAGCCAACGTTGGCTTTTGAAGAAGGAATATAATAATAATTAGAAGTGTTTCATTCTAAGTGAGTTTAATAACTGATTCAACAAAGCGTGTTTAGTCACATTTATAACATACAAAACCTGATTAAGCAAAATATATAACAAAGGAATTGCAGTTCTGCAGTCTGCACAAGTTATGAGAAACAAAGGTGTAATATGATATCTTGAATAGAGAATATTATTTAGGTATTATGCAAATCACAACTTACACACTTTTTTATTTATTATGAAAATACCTACTTTCTGTATATTGTTGCCCTAATCTGGGTACGCTTATATACTAGTTAGGTAAATACCTTAAAACACTCATTATTGGAGAACCAATCAAAACAACTACTCTTCTAGCTAATACTGACGAAGTATTGAATTACATGATAGGATTCTTAGCATTTTAAAGAAAAAAATAATATTGAAAATACTTAAATCATTTATTTACATTTAGTCATGCACACTTTTTAATTAATATGAAATTATCTACTTTCTGTATATTGGTACCTTAATCGGGTTACGCTAATATACTACTTAGGAAAACACTTTAAAACACTCATTATTGGAAAACCAATCAAAACAACTACTCTTCTGGCTAATACTGACGAAGTATTGAATTACATGATAGGATTCCTGGCATTTTAAGGGGAAAAATATATTGAAGATACTTAAATTATTTATTGAGATTCAGTCATACACGAGAATTATTGAACCTTACATTCTATTTCAACTCTAAAAAAGTTGTACAAGTTTTTTCGAACTCGTTAGTTCTCATCAGTAGAGTATAGAAACATTCAGGAATCCTATCATGTAATTCAATACTTCGTCAGTATTAGCCAGAAGAGTAGTTGTTTTGATTGGTTTTCCAATAATGAGTGTTTTAAAGTGTTTTCCTAAGTAGTATATTAGCGTAACCTGATTAAGGTACCAATATACAGAAAGTAGACAATTTCATATTAATTAAAAAGTGTGCATGACTAAATGTAAATAAATGATTTAAGTATTTTCAATATTATTTTTTTCTTTAAAATGCTAAGAATCCTATCATGTAATTCAATACTTCGTCAGTATTAGCTAGAAGAGTAGTTGTTTTGATTGGTTCTCCAATAATGAGTGTTTTAAGGTATTTACCTAACTAGTATATAAGCGTACCCAGATTAGGGCAACAATATACAGAAAGTAGGTATTTTCATAATAAATAAAAAAGTGTGTAAGTTGTGATTTGCATAATACCTAAATAATATTCTCTAATCATGATAAAAGCAAATAAATAAAAAATAATTAATTGTAAAAAATGATATCTTGAAGATAAGCAATTAATAAGAGAAGCTGTTATCGTGAAATACGATATACCTGTGAAGGTTTATTATGGCTAAGTCGCAATAAGATAGCGTGTAATATTATATAACAACTTCCCCCTTAATAAAAAAGTTGATGTTATGCAGCAACTTTTGAAAATTGTTAAAACGTTAAATGAATATAATGCAAAAATAAATTGAAACAATGTTGAATGAATACAAAGCAAAATAATAAAATAATGTAAAAGTTAAAATTGGTAAGCGATAATAAAACATTACATAACGTAATAAGGATAAAATACAATAGTCTAAATTAATAGACAAGGGTAAAACTCCACATGAAAGTCTATGTTAACTCGATGTCCTCTTCTTCTTGAGGTCTAATACCGGGTCGCTTTCTTGGAGGGATCAGTCTAGGAAATTTGGTAAATACTCTGCTTCGCTCTGAAGGAGGTGAAGGAGGGTTATCCGTTGAGGGTTGGATTCGCAATGCTCCACATCTTCTTCTTCTGCATTTACAAGTTATGTAAAGTAGAACTAATAGGATGATGAGAGTGATTATGAAATATGTGAACCAAGATATGTGTTTGGTCAAAAAAGGTTCATTTATGAGGTCATCCAAGTTTTTGGAATATTGGTCCAATTTGTTTTTAGCAATATCTAGGTCTTCTACGTCGAGATTGTTTAATTTGAGAGGTTTTAATTTTGGAATTTCGATTTTGTCGGGCATGTGATTACAGCATTCAAAAGGAATTTGGATAGGATGTGAATTGTCCTTAATTTCGGAAAAGTCTTTGGCACTGGCTTGTATTCTAGTAATGCCTGCATAGGCGTAACATCCTGGTTGTAGTTTGATGATGGAATTTTTGTTGATTAACTCTGTTGTGGATTCTCTCTTTGGACAGTTGATGGTAATGTGAAGTGGTTCGGAATTAATTACTAGCCATGTGTTGTCTTCAAGTTCTTGGACGTTGTATCCGTGACTAATAATGAAGGGAGTTTGACAGTTCTCTGGAAGTTTTGGCAATGGTTTTAGTATTCTGGCTTTACATATGGCATTTTGGTCGATAGGATAGGCAAACAGGTTCGAACATAGTTTGGTTCCAAAATAAAGTGGTTTGCATTCTTTCAAATGTTGTATAGGTATGTACATCAAAGAATCATCACCTCTCGCGATATATTTTTGTGAAATAGATAAAATGTGATGTAGACCAGTTCTGTTATCAAGTATCGGGATAGGATATAGGCGATAGGTGTTATAATTTTGGGGTTCAACAAGTGGTATTGTCAAAACAAATACTAAGTTAGAATCCATTTGAAACGCTTGTAATTCAATAATATCCAAATACTTAGCAACTGCCGATAATTTAATGGGGAGAGGCAAATTGTTCCTTCGTAAGCTCTGTGAAATTTCTTGTAATGCTGTTACCAAATGATTAGGGGTTATGATTGACGTGTGAATGATTCCTAGTCTGGCAAATGTTATTGAATTTAGAATGTCGTTTAAATTATCTTCGATATACAAATAGCTTGCCATTAATTGTTCGGAAATGTATAAAAATTTTAGTTTTATGTGAGCAGCCTCGATAGCTTGAGTCATTGTTTGAATTGTGTGTTCTATTTCTTCGAGATCTTTGTTAAAGGTTTCCTCGTCAATTTGTAATTTTTGTATAGTCGAGTTGAAGTTTTTAATAACAGAAGTTGTAACTGAAATTTGATTTTTGATTAAGTTTTCCAATTGATGTTCGTCATTATTTAGTTTATTTATACAATTAGTATAGTACTGGCCATCTTCAGCATCTAGGTTACCAGTTATGGATTTGAATATTGTACCGATACCGTTAAGTATTCCTCGTTTATATCTTTTTGTATCTGAAAAGATTTTCGTCAAATTTCATTTTTATAGAGTTGGATATTTGTGTTAAAAGGTTAAAGTCTGTTTTAATTTCACTCGTAAAAATAATTGACTTATGATCACCATTATGGAGAGTGTTCAGGAGTCTGTCTAAGATATTTTGATTTTTTTCAAAAGCTAGTTTGAGGGATGAAATGTTTTTATGCACTAGTAGAGTCCATTTGTCATTTGTCACCACGATGTCCGTGTCTTGGTGGTAGTATACACCAACGGTGTTATTGATTGGGATAATTTTGTATTGACAGAGTGCTGATCCGAACAGCAGGAGAAACCTGAAAATAAATTTAATTTTCAGTATATGGTTTCATTCTATCAAAATTTACTTTGGTTTCTTGTTTCGTTTCGAGGTTTAATAAGGTAGCAGAATTTTGAAAAATTTCTTTTATTTTAAAAGGACCGTTAAATTTGTTTTGCAATTTGTTTTTGAGTTGTGATTCTTTTACGTAAACTAAGTCACCTATTTTGTATTCGGGTCGTTTTTGGGGAACATTTCTATCAAAGCGAACTTTCGCTTTCTCCTTTTGAGCTTGCGTTCGACTACGGGCTATTTTATAGTAGTGAGATATTCTGTTGTTTAAATCCCTAACGTATTTGGTTATTAACTCTTTTTGGTTATACAAAGTTTCAGGTGGTCTGTTGGACGTATGTCCAAATACAAGTTCGTATGGGGTGAAACCGTGTGTTTTATTTACTGAATTGTTATAGCATATTACTGCATATGGTAAAATTGTGAAAGGATGTTCGTTCGGATTTTCAGTTTTATGAATTCTTATCATTTCAGCTAGAGTAGCATGAAATCTTTCTATGGATCCGTTCGATTGGGGATGTCCTACGCTTGAATACGTCAGTTTTATGTCGTAGAGGGTGCAGAGATCTTTGAGCAAACGGTTGTCAAATTCGCCACCGTAATCGCAATGGATTCTTAGCGGGGTGCCGTAATGTTGAAAGTATAACAACAAGGTATTTACGACGGATTTTGCGGATTTGTCCGGGACTGCATAGGCTTGTGTAAATTTAGTTAACTCGTCGTGAATAGTTAAAGCGTAATTTCGAGTTGGGAATTCAAATAAATCGATATTAATTCTTTCGAATGGTGTTCTTGGGGTTTCTGTGACTACTAGAGGGTTGTTAAGGTTTTTCCGGCATACTTTAGTCTTTTGGCAAGTTTCGCAATTTTTTATAAAATTTTCAACGTCTTTAGTTAGACCTTGCCAAGTGTATTTTTCTCTAATTCTTCGAATTGTTTCATTTATTCCACGGTGTAGATTATTTTTACCAAAATGATTTTGCTCCAATATAATTGGAATTTCATCTTCGTCGGCAGTTCTGACGATATCTTGACAAATTACTACTTTTAAGTCTTTTTCCGCAAAAATGAATGATAGGATTTCAAGAATGGGGAGGTCTAAGTTATTTTCGACAAAGTATGTCTTAGAGAGATCTAGAACATCTTGGTTTTTAAATAATACCAAAAATAAATGTTCAATTACGGATTCGATATCAAACGGTAGGGGAATGATAAAATATCTCCTATGTCTGACTGTTTTGCTCGATACAATATTGATTTTATCGTTATGAAATTCGGGGTTTTCTTCGAATATGTCCTCAATAATTTTGTGATGTAGGTCTTGTAAGTTATTTTGTTGGAAGAAGGTTATAATATCTTTATGTTCTCGATACAAAAGTTGTTTGTTCGAGGCTTTGATTTTCGAATAGTCAATTAAAGATGTTGTTTTATATAGGTTGGTGAAAGTTTCAAATTCTCGGGAAATTTGTTCGTTAGTGATTTCGTTGTTATCGTCTGGGTTTTCGTCGTCGTCTGACTCTTCGTCATTCGCGGCTAGAACTTTTGAATAGAATTTGGAACATTCGGAAAAATGATTAATTTTCATTCTGGAAAGTGCGTCCGCGTTCTTATTGATTTTACCGGGTTTATAAATTATTTCATAGTCGTACTCTTCTAATTTGAGTCGCCAACGGGCAAGTCTACTTCCTGGATCTTTTATAGAGAATAGCCAGGTGAGTGGTCTATGGTCGGTGAAAAGCTTGAACTTTCTACCATACAGATATGGTCTAAAGTGCTTTACACTCCATACTATCGATAAAAGCTCGCGTTCAATCGTTGAATATTTAGTTTCTGCACTGCACAAGGTTCTAGAAGCATAGGCAATAGGTAAATCTTTGCCAATAGGCCCCTGGCTCAGCACCGAGCCGACGGCAAATGCGCTCGCATCAGTGGTTAGAACGAAAGGTTCATCAAAGTTGGGGTAGATTAATATCGGAGTGGTCGTTAATGTTTGTTTTAAATTTTGAAAAGAATTTATACAATCATTGTCGAAGAGAAATGGTATGTCTTTTTGTAGTAGTTTTGTTAAGGGCTTGGTAATCTTGGAGAAATTAGGGATAAAGCGCTTATAATATCCGGCTAAGCCTAGAAATGATTTAATTTCTTTTTGATTTTTCGGTTGAGGGAAATTTAGAATAGCGTCAACTTTCGAAGGGTTCGGTTTTACGCCGTCTTTTGTAATGAGATGTCCTAAATAAGCGACTTCTTTGCTGAGAAACTCGCATTTGTCGGGTTGAATTTTGAGATTCGCTTTCTGTAATCGTTTGAAAACTTCCGTTAATCAAGAAATATGCTCGTGAATAGTAAGAGAGTAAACAATAATATCGTCCATATAGACGAGACATCGTTCATTTTGGATACCTAATAAAATGTTATCCATCACTCTTTGAAATGTTGATGGAGCATTCTTAAGTCCAAAAGGCATTCTTACGAATTCAAAATGACCATTTTCAACTGTGAAAGCAGTTTTTTGAATATCTTTTGCATCAATCTCGATTTGGTGAAATCCGGAGGCTAAGTCCAAAGTTGTAAAATATTGACATTTGCCTAATTGATCGAGGAGGTCGGAAATATTGGGTAGCGGGTATTTATCGTCAATAGTCAGTTCGTTGAGTTTTCTGTAGTCCACTACAACTCGCCATTTTTGTTTACCGGAGGCGTCGAGTTTTTTTGGTACAACCCAAACCGGAGAGGACCAGGGAGAAATCGAAGGTCTAATGATGCCTTGATCAAGCATATTAGAGACTTGTGTTTTGACTTCCTCTTTATGGATATGAGGGTAGCGATATGACTTTGTGAAAACCGGTTTTGAATCGTTCGTATCAATGGAATGCTTAATTTCGTTAGTAAAAGTTAAATTGTCTCCTTCCAAATAGAATATATCTTGAAAGTCTAAACAAAGCTGCGTTACTATTTTGGCCTCTTCTTCGTTTAGATGATCAAAGCGCAATTCGTTCCTAATTTCGAAGGATCTGTCCGTCTGTAGGTGTGAGTCAGAATTTTGAGTGTTTAAGTTGAAAATTGATTTGAATTTTTGTACTGGCTCTAGTTTTATGTTAGAAAAATTTACCGTTTTTGGTATTGCATTCGCGTTTATAATTGAGGTTAAAAATTCTCCATTGTTATCGATTTTGACAATAGCATTTGGTAAGCGTACTTTCTCGTTTTCCTGGGCTAACAGTATAGCCTCGGTATTTCGCAGGCTACATTTTAGTTTACAAATTTTTTCCATGCGAGGTTCGATAGAAATTAAATTTTTGATATTGCCTAAATTTGGATTTTGGTTTTTGATGTTAGAGTTACTAGTTGGTTGCACAGGTAAATTTACTGTAGTTTCTTCAGTGACTTTAAATAATGGTACGGTTTTAAAATTTGTGACTAGTTGTTTATTTTTAAAGTCTACTTGGCATTCGTAATGTTCTAAAAAGTCTGCGCCTAATAATCCATCGAAATCTATATCTAGATTATAGATATAAACTTTGTGTGACTCATTTGAAAAGGGGATGAGAACAGATTCGTTGATATAAATTTTTTGATCAGTGATACCCTGTATGATTACATTTTCAGGAGATCTACGTCTGTAATTTTCAGCTGTTTTAGGTTTAAAAATATGCCTGCACCTGTGTCGATTAAGATTTTAAATTTACCAGTTGCGTCTTTCATATAATAGAGATTTTTTGAGTTTACGGTTAATAGGGTATGAGAAAGTGTATTTACATGAACGTCTGTTCTGGGAAATTCAGCATTGGGTCGGAACTGTCGTTTAGGTTCATAGTTTGTATTTGGGTTTCTAGTTCCGTAATCGGTTCGAATTGGTCTGTTTGTTGCGTTGGAGTATCCGTGGGGTACTCCGGATCTAAGCGAAAATCCTGAGGATTAGCAGTATAATCCTCGTATTGCTCGTTCTGAGAATTAGCGGTATAATTCTCCTGGATATTTTGATTGGTTTCAAAATTATAATTTTCATACGATTCATTTTGACTTTGGCAATTTTGATAATTGTCGAAAGAGTAGTCGTCGTATTGGTTATAATCACATTGGTTTTCGTAAGGTTCATAATTTAGATGATGAGCCTTTTGCTGATTGAAACGGTTGAAATTCGGGTTAGGCTGAATAGCGGATGGTCGTTGTTGTGTGAAGTTGGGGTTCGGTCTTATGGCTGAGGGCCTGTTTTGCTGTGGTTGATTTGGTTGGCCGTTTTGAGGGAATGTCCTCTGGATAAATTGATTGTTTTGTGAAAATTTTGGAAACTTGAATTTCCTGGGTAATTTGGTCGTTGGAAATTTTGCGAAGTTGACGGCATTGTTTGCGATTGTTGCCTTGTGCGGCATTCGCTTATGACATGTCCATTGCGTTTGCAAAATGAACAGAATTTTTGTTGGAAATTTGAAATGGGTCGTTTTTGTTGTAAAGTGGGATTTTTGACCGGACTATTTTTCGGAAATTTCTGTTGCTCGAAATAGGAGAGTTGTAGCTCTCTACGAATTCTGCTTACGGCTTTCAGTATGCTAGGAGGATTGCTAGCACGTATGATGCGGCCTAAATTCGGTTCTAAGCCTGTTAATAAATTGTTTAAGGTCATCGTTTCGATGAGATCTGATTGTGCAGCTCTTTGCGTTGTGGTTAAATTTTGCTTTTGCACTGCGGCGTGCATTTTAGCATTGTGCGTTTGTAAACGCGAAATAAATGTTAGAGCGGATTCACCTGGCAATTGGTGAATGCGCTGCAGGTCCTGAATCAGGGCCGTTAGATCTCTGGAATCCCCAAAGTGGGTTTCCAATAGTGCTTTGATTTCTGACCAGGTGCCAGGGTTGCGAGAATTTATTAATTCGGCAGCTTTGCCTTTCAATTTATTTTTTATGTGGACGGTCAAAAGAATTTTTTGATCTCCAATTGCCATGCTTTGGGCGCAATGACAGGAGTTGAGGAATGTTTGTAAATTAATGGCATTGCCATCGAATTCAGGTATTAGAGAAAATATCTCAGATAGCTTGTAAGGCTCAATTTGCTCTGGTTGAGGTTGTTGTTGTTGTTGTTGTTGTTGTTGTAGTTGTTGTTGTTGTTGTTGTAGTTGTTGCTGTTGTAGTTGTTGTTCGGTTGGTGCCGGTGGCACTGGTTGAACTGGCTCTGGTTGAGCTCTATCTGGCATTTTGCTTTTTGTATTTAAATATTAATTGGACAAAAATTGGTTGCGTATCAGCAGTATGATACGATCTTAAATTAAATTAAAATTAGCTTGTTACGTTGCGTGCGTAAATGGATTGTATATTAGCTGTATAATACACAATGTTTCGTATTAGCAGTATAATACGAAAATAAATAAACTTAAAATTAAATGAACTTGTTTCGTTGCGTTTGTAAAGGAATGGATTTCACTTTGACAATAGAACTGGCTTTGTGCGCCGAGTGTATTAGCAGTATAATACACTTTTAATAAAATAAGTTGCGAAAAATAATAAAATAATAAAATGGTACGAGATGATTCTTATAATGACTTACGTTAGTTTCGTTTCCATGGGTAGGTTCTTCGTCCGTCAAGGGATTGGGATCCGCCACCACCAGTGAGGAAGGTCTCCTTATTCTCGCAGGTGTACACGCACTAGTTAGGCACCTTCTGCAGATGTTGTCCTTGTTCTTTTGCGCTTCACTACCAGTTAGGCTTCTTGTTCTGATGATGTTTACCGACTGCGCCAATGTTAGATCACGGTTGACATGAATGACTTTTTAAAAACTTTTATTTAGTTACCTGGAGCCAACGTTGGCTCTTGAAGAAGGAATATAATAATAATTAGAAGTGTTTCATTCTAAGTGAGTTTAATAACTGATTCAACAAAGCGTGTTTAGTCATATTTATAACATACAGAACCTGAGTAAGCAAAATATATAACAAAGGAATTGCAGTTTTGCAGTCTGCACAAGTTATGAGAAACAAAGGTGTAATATGATATCTTGAAGATAAGCAATTAATAAGAGAAGCTGTTATCGTGAAATACGATATACCTGTGAAGGTTTATTATGGCTAAGTCGCAATAAGATAGCGTGTAATATTATATAACATGTATGTTAGCACGATAGCGGCGAAGCTACTAAACGGATTTGGATGAAACTTTGCAAACTTTAGTGCTCCAGAAGATCTGAAAAGGTTTTGGTTGAGATCGGATTACGTTTAGTGCCGTTTTGGTACAACAAGTTGTTTATTTTATGATTACTTACAATTTGTAATTGAACCATTGAAAAGCAGTAAAAATTCCGATTTCAACGATATATCACACTTGCACTTTTTCGATTTGGTTTCCGTGAAAAAAATTAAAAAACAAAAATTTCACTTGTTTTGTCCTCAAAGCAGTGCAATGTACAGGGTGATATTCTAATAATGACAGAGGTGTTCAGTGATTTCGGCTGATAACTCGGGAACGGTTGAAGATATCGAACTGAAATTTGAAACGTAAGTATAAATATTGTAGACGGACGGATTACGAGTGAATTAATAATACACCTACGTCACATGACGTCACAAATAAGAAACATTCTTAGAAATTGGTGCAGATATCGACTTAACTGGAAACATCCAATTAAAGTTTGAAACGTAGGTGGAAATATTGTAGATGGATGGAATACGAGTGAATTAAAAATACACCTACGTTCTGATGACGTCGTAAAAGCATAACATTCTTATAACAGG
Organism: Rutpela maculata; assembly: GCA_936432065.2. Classification (NCBI taxonomy): domain Eukaryota; kingdom Metazoa; phylum Arthropoda; class Insecta; order Coleoptera; family Cerambycidae; genus Rutpela; species Rutpela maculata. The sequence continues at coordinate 153,333,951 of OW386287.2, forward strand.
CGAACTGATGATGATATCAAAAAAATATTTCTACAAGACGAGTCACGAAATTTTTTTTTTTTAATTTCCAAGAAATGTAAAATTTTCGGAGAAATGTCACTTTTCAGAAAAATGTCAAATTTTTAAGAAAATGTCAAATTTTCAGGAAAACGTCAAATTTTCGGAAAAATGTCACTTTTCAGAAAAATGTCAAATTTTCGAAAAAATGTTAAATTTTCAGGGAAATGTCACTTTTCAGAAATATGTCAAATTGTCAGAAAAATGTCACTTTTCAGAAAAATGTCAAATTTTCGAAAAAACGTCAAATTTTCGAAAAAATGTCACCTTTCAGAAAAATGCCAAATGTTTGAAAATTGTCAAATTTTCGGAGTAATGTCACTTCAGAAAAATGTCAAATTTTCAGAGAAATGTCACTTTTCAGAAAAATGTCAAAAATTCAATAAAATGTCAAATTTTCGGGAAAATGTCAAATTTTCGGGAAAATGTCAAATTTTCGGAAAAATGTCACTTTTCAGAAAAATGTCAAATTTTCGAAAAAACGTCAAATTTTCGGAGTAATGTCACTTCAGAAAAATGTCAAATTTTCGAAAAAATGTCACTTCAGAAAAATGTCAAATTTTCGGAAAAATATCACTTCAGAAAAATGTCAAATATTCAGAAAAATGTCAAATTTTATTAAATGGACTCAAAGGAAAATTCCCAAAAAATACTACGGGTCCATTTGTGGTATAAGTTCTCTGCTAGTGTGTTAAAGCGTGCAGGCTGTATGCTGAGTATTTTTGATGTGTCAAGTGCATTAGAGAGATTACAAGTTTTTTCGACGTTTATAAAGCCCACGGATGGTGTGAGAGGTCATCCTGAACCGCTTACAAGCCCTACAAGTGTAAGCAACCCCACCGGAACGCTTTCGGTGAGTTTTTTCCAATAAAACTTTAAAAGTGACAGTGACATTATATTTTAAAAACTATTTCCGCTACTTCCGGCATCCCGCCGAAAATTCTTCCGGCAACATAACCTAAAAATAGTACTACATAACCTAAAAACAATTTAAGATATTGATACCAACCTAAACATTTTTCAAAAACCAAATTCCCCAGAGAAACATTGGAACCAAAAATTTGACAGCTATCACTTCCCCGGCCGATTTAGTGAAAATTTGATCGAGGCCAAAAGATAAAACAAAATATACCAACTCAAACTTAAACGAGCCACCATGAACACTACCCTGGCTACATCTGGCAGGGAAGCTGTCCACCAAGAGTTATATGGTTTTTTCCAAAGATGGATATCCCTGCCATTCATCCCATTACCAACGAACAGGTTTTTTCGTTTAGTTGTTTCCGAGGTTGTTTCCCGTATCAATAATCAAAATTATTAAGTGCTCTTGCCTACGAACGTTTTTATAGAATTGTGTTTATTTTTATATTAATTTTAGGTCCATGTGGACACATTATAATTTTAACCTAGTCTTTAAGCCTGCCTACAGAAGACAGGAGCTACTTTTCTATTTTTCTCCAAGCCAAACCGGACCTAGCATATATTTGTATTAAAAACATTGAATAAAATATTAATGTTGTACAGACTATAAATTTAACACTCAAGTTCTTAGGTCCAAATCCCACCAAATGCAAGACTTTTTTTCTGATTTAATACGAAAAAAATATTTCAACTTAATAAATATAATTAAATGAGATCATTCATATTGTTTAGTGCTCTTTTCGGCTTCAAAGATTCACCGGGTGGGGAGGTTCCAGCCGCTTCCAGTAGCTGCCGATTTTTTTATTTTATAAAGCTTCCTGAAATATCATCATCACCAAATTATAAAACCTTTGGTAATATAAATTGTTGATGACATTTCAGTTACCTCTACATACGTTATATTAGAGATATCGTTGTCACTGTTTGGTAACCTAAAATAACTAAGTTTTATGACAAGTTATATAGATATAATAATAATAACAAATTTATTTACAAAAAAAAAACATGCAATATACAATAATTACATAAATATTATAAAATTTACAAATATGGTAAATCAAGAAATGCAACCACAAAGAATGTGGGGTGAACAATGGCAATAAATACTTTAGTCCTGTCCCTGTACTGAAGTCCCGTAAAAAAATTGGTACTGATTTGACTAACCAACAGAATCGAGTGAAATACATTTAGGAGAGTCAGAAAAAGTTGGGTAGATATCACCATATTCTGGACCGAAGTAGTAAAGCTTCTGGCGATGCTTTTAGTGCAGGATGGGTTTGTTCCAATCTTACTTGTGACATCACAACCTGTAAGTATGTGGGCCTTAATTAAAGCTCCCAATTGCCTCCCAAGTGTGTGTAGAGGCACATAGCGCATTTTATCACCCACTCCCACTTTGATCCATAATTCTTGCAATATGTTACTGAATAGTTCAAATATATATCGAAGGATGAGAACAACGACATCAGTAAAGTAGGCCAGTTTTTAAATTGCGGATTACGCCCTGTAATAGAGGAGTCCTGTAAAACTTTTAGTACCGATTTTCTTTAATAAATAGCGTCAGGCAACTTCACAAACCAGTTTAATCGATAATTGCCCTTAAAAACATATCTTTAGACACCTAAATGATGAGTATGACTGTCGCAGGAGCAGAAATATATACAAAATAAAATCGGTGTCGGCCATTTTGGAAAATGGCGTCTAAAACTGCCAATCCAGAATATGGTGATGTCTACCCAACTTTTTCTGACTCTCCTATATGTACTTCATTCGATTCTGTTGGTTAGACAAATCAGTACTAAAACTTTTACGGACTCCAGTACAGGGACTGTATTTATTACTTCAGGTTCTAAGTTTTTTCATATATTAGGTTCAAACATAATTCTATAAAGCCGTAGCTTGTACAGATAATCAACCATATACATACATATATACATTTCATGTGCATTTTTTTAACTTAAGGATAATATTTTGATACACAATCTTTTGGTATATCTTTATTGAGCGTTTATTTATTTATTTTTTAATTTTTTTTTTTTGGGGGTTATGTTATATTATAAGTATTCTTTTGGTCTATTATTATATGAATTTCTATTCTTGGAATTAGGTGTATGAATTTTTTTGTTTTGTTTTTATATAAATGAAATGAGTATATTCTTTTTATCTCCGGGGGCATCAGGTTGTATAGTTTGGTCCTAGATATATAAAAGGTCTTTGAGTTACAGTTTTGACTGTTTTTGATATTTTGGTGGTGTAAGATTGGTTTCTTGTTTGATAACTATGATCAATGTGTACCAGCTCATTTTTATTTTTATATTTCTCATAAGTATTGTGTAAGCAAAAATTTGTCTGAGATCGAAGACATTTGAAATATTATAGATTTCGTTAGTGGGGAAAGTATATGGTTTTTGGTGTATAATTTTTAGTATGCACTTTTGGAAAATTTGTAGTTTATTCATAAGGCAATTTGTGATCCCACCCCAAGCTATTGTTCTATATAAAAGGTGTTTCTCTACTAGTGCATAATATAAAACTTTAAGTTGTTAAGATTTGAGAGAGATATTTAAATGTATACATCAGGTATCTAATTTTACTTATTACATAATCATTTTAAGTGGAAGTGGAATTTTCTAGTATTTTATGTTGTTGGTGGAGGAGATATTAATTTCAGAGTTATTTAATTTAAAATCTAACGTGTTAAAATTAGGCAAGTTATAGCTGTAGAAAGTGAAGGGCATAAAGAATGTTTTATTGTAAATGGTGGGCGATGATAACTTCTTATAGAACTATTATATATAGGCCTTATGCGCCTTTTGATCAAGTAAACAGTATGTTTCCGAAACCTTTATAAACAGTATTTAGACAATCGTATTACTATATTAGATTAGATATCCTGCTTGCTTTTTGCTCTTAGCGCTAGGCCTCTTTATGTTCCCCTTTAGGTGTTTGTGGCAAAGTATTAATTTAAAACACAGTATATCATCTCTATTTCTTCCAACGAGGTCTTTCAGTTTGCAAATTTTCGCGGGTTTCACTCTGTCGTCTGAGCTAACTGTTATTGTGCTTATAAATACTCCGAAACCTGTATACAAATTTGAGGAATATTATTGCGCAAAGGTATTGTTACATAACTTTTTAGTGTTCACAGTGACCAGAAGTTTTTTTTTTCTTTTATTTATTTAACGTCGGCCTATTTCCGCTACCAGGGCCTATCACCGACGCCAGGAAATTTTGCCGAACCTCTTCCCTCAAGAAGAGTAGGGATCTTTTACTTGCCTAACATTTAATAGACAAGGGACCGCCTGCTTTACATCCCCTCCGAAGGATGGTAGATCTACTACGTAATCCTCGTCTGAAATTACGTAACTATCGCGCATACACTGATATACAAGCCGCTAGAAGGTGGGACGAGAACGCTGTATTTCCCAAGATGGGTCACCCATCCAAATACTAACCACACTCGACGTTGCTTCAACGGAATATCGACTGACATTCACAAGTCGCCTCTAAGCTCGCCCCGTGACCAGAAGTGATCTATAACTTATGGTAATGTTGCTCACTACGAATGATAATAATCTCCTAAAGTAAGAGCTGCCACTGCAATACATTTTACATCAACTTCCAAGTTCCCGCTAGGCGGCGAATGTTCCATTCCATTTCCAATTTAGTTTTTTCATTTTTCACTAAATACCAAAACACTTTACAAACTCTCTCTACATTGTAGTCCATATGTAGCGAATAAATTCATTTTCGACGTTGATAATAGTATTTATGTAAAATCCCAAAACAGGTCAATTTTTTATTTTAAAATTATACTTTTTGTAGCTTAATTGTCACACCCTCCTTCCTGTGACACCAGTAACCCCTATTTTTTAAGTTGAAAGGGGGTGCTTTTGATGCCTCATTTGAAACATATATTCATTCCCTATTCATATCAGGTTCTTTCTATTTCATTCACTAGTTACCGAGAAAATCAATTTTCGGTATTTCACAACACGAGATTTACAATAATTCATACAGTAGGCTATCAAGCATGCTTTGAAATATTATTTTCTACTCTAATACTTTAATTCGTTTATTAGATATTCCCTACCTGTACTTCAATGAGATTTTAGTAAGCTACAAATTTTCCATTATGATACAAGTTTATAACCAATAGAAACGCGACACACAGCAATATTCTGTCAATATCAACTATTGCTTTTAGCATCTAACAGATCTAAAATTTATCAATTTTGACAAGTCATACTTACTCTTTACCCAGAAAATTTCCAAATTTTGTGCTTCTTGCAATTAAAATCAGTGAACATGTGTGATAGTGAATGTAAAATTGAAATAATAATTCATAATATTTCCTACGTTTAGTTTTCACAATATTTCCTAAATTTTAATAGCTAATTAATACATTTCAGGAACAAAGTGTTAATTTATTATGACTGGTCGTAGAAAAAATAGTGTATGCAATTTTACTGGCTATGAAGATATTCGCATTAATTATGAGATTCACATAATTCTCAATGTCGTGTCTTAACAGCCATCATTAAATGGTCGTAGCGTAATATACTATTATGCGACAATTAGTTGTCAAAACTCTACAATAAGGTTTAGGCGGAATTTCTGTAGGAGTTTGATAATTTTTATACCATTTTTATTGTAACTATGGCACATTTAAGTGAAATACAAAGAATTGAAATATTAATAATGATTGGATGTTGTGATAAAACCAGATCTCAAATGGAAGTATATACAATGTTAAGTATGTAATGCTAAGTATCCCGATCGCTCTTTTACACAGTCCACAGTTAGTAGGACAGAACGAATATTTTGTGAAACTGGATATGTCCGAGATTTTCCTAAATCAGGAAGGAAAAACCAAATTGATGAGGAAAAGCAATTAGACATTGTACTAGAAAATGCGCACAAGTCGACCAAATAAATTGCTGCTGAAAATAATGTAAGTAAATCATCAGTGTTGCGAGTTTGGTAGAAATAGAAGCCTTCAACCTTTTAAAGTACATTTTGGACATGAATTAAACGAAGATGATGGCGATGGCAGAATTGAATTGTGACACAATGATGAACATGAGTTGTAGTTAATTATTTTTTATTTATTTGCTTTTATCATGATTAGAGAATATTATTTAGGTATTATGCAAATCACAACTTACACACGCTAAGTAGTATATTAGCTTGACCCGATTAAGGTACCAATATACAGAAAGTAGATAATTTCATATTAAATAATAAAAGTGTGAATGTAAATAAATGATTTAAGTATTTTCAATATTTTCTTTTTTTTTTTCTTTAAGATGCTAAGAATCCTATCATGTAATTCAATACTTCGTCAGTATTAGCTAGAAGAGTAGTTGTTTTGATTGGTTCTCCAATAATGACTGTTTTAAAATGTTTACCTAACTCGTATATTAGCGTGCCCAGATTAGAGCAACAATATACAGAAAGTAGGTATTTTCATAATAAATAAAATGTGTGTAAGTTGTGATTTGCATAATACCTAAATAATATTCTCTAATCACGAGTTATAGTACAGTGACATTAAGATTTTATTTCGGACAATAAAGCTGTTCTCGACGGCAATGTATTCCAGGGAACCATATTGTTACCATACTAAAAGTCCATAGAGGTGCCGGAACACTCATAAAATTCAGTCGCCATCTTGGATGATATAGTTTTTAGTGATTTTTTCATAAAGGTCGTATTTTGAAAATTGTACAAAATAGAAAATTTACTTAAAATTGAAATAAGTATAAAAGGACCCATAGTTTCCTATACTTTTTTAATAGTAAACCAAACAACTCAATTAAATTGACTATAGATTAAAAAAATAATTCGTTTAAATATGTTCAGTTAGTTTGATTAAAAAATAAACCTCTTCTGTTCAGATATGATTTTCAACAACTTGAAGACCTAAAAGATAAAAATTACATAACAATATGCCATTATCTGTAAAAGAAAACTTTTACCACAAAACTTAAGGCAGTTCTAGGTCATCGTCATGTTTGAACAAAAATTTCCTTGGCAGATTTTACATAAAGCTCTACAACACAAGAATTTCCACAACCAGCATTGCAGCTACAAAATATTAAATTCATAATGAAATTTAGATCTGGAGGCCTCACTGTTGTAATAGGAACCAGATCTGTTTCAGTTCCTTTCCAGCTCCAATTTTTGGGATTTAATTGATTTCCGATCCACTTCTGTATCTGATAATAAGCACGCATTATTATATGATATTTTGGTGGGTGGAAGACTTGCAAGTTCAAAATTTCCATGAAGATTGTGACATGCCGTAATGGTGTTGTATGTATAGAATCTCAACTCATCAATAGTTTTAGCATTTCTTTAGAATTACCATACAGTCGCATTATAAAATTTTTTCCAACTGTAATTAATTTATCTGCATCCTCATCAGGTCTGTTAATTATTTTAATGTGCTCAATCAAATTCTCATTCCTTTTTATAGAGCAACGGATTTATCTCTTTTTTATAAAAAGAAAATGTATCACAACCGGATATGGTATGTAGAAATAGTAAAACTTCCTTTATTGGGCCTAGCGAACATTGGATATTCGAAATATTTGTGAATCGATCTGGTTTAGATGCTGAGTCTGGTCATAATATCAAGGTTTTTATTACAATTATGTATGAAAAGGACTATTAAATCAGTATCACCACCTACTACAATGACTAATGACATTTTTATTAGTTTCTGCCAGTGTTATAGCAGTAGATAATAATAATAATAATAATAATAAATTGCCTTTATTTCAGTATTATACATTAATACAATACCTAGGGCGAAGTCTAGCCGAAGATACAATTATTGTATCCGCATCATCTGGGGCCTGTATAACGGAGATACCAGATTTTCTTAAAATCATTGTCAGTGCTTCAATAAACTTTTTCTTCTTTTTCCTATTCGAGAAGAAATCAGCTGGATTAATTGAAGACATTTTCTCATCATTCACAGCAATTTCGATTTACATTTTGCTTAAACAGTTTTTCTTCGCTGTTCTTGGTTCTTAATATTTAATGTGCCACTATGCCACGAGATAATTTTTCATACATGTTTTAAGTACAGAAATTTGTTCAACACCAAATGTTTCTACTTATCATTTCTCGTTTTGCTTGCATAATTAGTCACAAGTCCTTTCGATTTAACACATATATTCTCGTCTTTTAAAAGCATAACATTGCATGAAATACACGTATTAGCTTCCATATTGTCTTAAAAATATTTACCAAGAACAACAAATAACAAATTTTATAAACGATCACACTGTCAAATATAATCCAATGCACTTATTATAACTTATTGACACATTATTTATATTAAGTATAATACTAATAAATACTCATTATTTAGCAAACAACTAAGGGCCACAAACACAAGCAACAACAGATAGTAATCTACTGCAAGGATCGTCCGCAGATGGAGTGCGTGAGTCTACATAAATCTTGCGCCTCTCATTAAACGATTGCGTTTTTTTTTGGGTTCCGGCACATCTACATATGGGGACTTTTGATATAATATTATTTACATATACCTATACCTATTTCCGGTGATAATAGCTTTATGTAAATTTGTCCGAATTTTCAGTGGTTTTCAAGGTAATTTGACTCCGCTATTATGTAAATCCGCAGTTTAGATATAAAATTTTGTTTTCTTATGAAGCGTTTTGTTTGAATAGTGCCATTAATAGACAAAACTGTCTTTACTGGAGTAGAGAAAATCCTCATTGGATGATGGAGGATTACACCAGTATCCCAGAAAAGTGAATGTTTGGACTTAACTGGGATTATTGAAAATAAAATTATTGGTTCCTATTTTTTCGAGGGTTCATTAATTGTTGAAAGGTATCTACGTTTTTTACGTACTTTTTTAGTTCCAACATTAGCAAGATTATATCCAAATGGAATAGATCGGAATATTTGGTTCCAGTAAGATGGAGCTCCACCTCATTTTGTAAGTTAAGGCTTATTTAAATATAGTGTCTCCTGGCAGATGAATTGGTAGGCGCGGCGCAATAGAGTGGCCTGTCCGTTCTCCTGTCATGACGCTACTAGATTACTTCTTATCGTATACTTAAAGCCGAAAGTATATGTTAATAGACGAAGATTTAAAAAATAAAATAAAGCAAGAACTTGAACAAATAAGTCCACGGGTGATAAAAAACGTTCTTGGGTAATTTACTAGTCGCCTTGCGTACTCTCAATAACTGAACGGTTTGCAATTTGAACTTTTACTTTAAATTTATTTCAATTTTATAATGTTTCTGTTAACTGTTTTTTTTCTAATTAAGAGTTATTTCTTAATATTTGGATTTCCTTATTTCTCATGTTGTGAAAGTTCAAAATCGATTTTCTCGATAGCTAGTGAACGAAATCGAAAAAACTTGATATTGCTGAATAGAGAATGAATACATCTTTTAAATGAGTTATCACAAGCACCCCCTTCCAATTTAAAAATAGGTGTTGAAAAAGTCATGTGAAGGTGGTTGGAGCAGGGGGAGGGGCGAAAATTTATCGCCAAAAGTGTAGTCTAAAAATAAAAAATTTACCTGTTTCGGGATTTTGCATAAATATTATTAATAACGAATAAAATGAATGTATTCGCTACATACTACATATGCACCACACTGTATAATAATGTATATTAACTATATGAATGCCTACCGATTGAAACACATTTGATAACGGAACGTTTCTGCATATTACCAAAGGTTTCGTAAGAGTAACCGTGGTTACAAATTTAAAAATTAACGTTACATATGGAATATGGCAGTTTTGTTACGATGTTTTTGAGCACAAATAATTCCCATATTTCATAAGATGGCTGCTATTCTTATGGGAACACTCAATTCTATATTTATCACAGCAAACACCTATATGGGAACTGAACACTATTGGTTTTATACATTGGTAACTAAAACTATTATTAAACCTCATTATGTACCATATAGCAACCGTTACTAGAAATTACATAAGTTAGTGATGGAAACGTTTCTGTTACCACTTTATAAAACCTAAAGCACGTCGGTCTTTTAGTAATTTGATATACCCACTATAAACTTTACCAACCGATTAGTAACCTTGTAAATTTTCAATATAAACTCAGAACCTTAATAAAACCCTTATAAAAACTAGCAGTTACTTAAGGTGATGAAAATTGTTCACTGGAATTTTCCTTCAATAAGATCTGACATATCATTATTTGATAGATATTCCTTATATTTAATTTAAAATTTTATATCACGAACATCTTATATGAAATAAAATAATTATAGACAAACAGTTCTTTTTTTTTTATAAAGAATTAGTTTATTTCTTGGATAGTATGTAGTCAATGATTTTGTGATATTATTCATTCATTATTGTGCATCTCCACGGATGTCTCAGCTGAAAGTAGTTGTTGTGTTGTGTACAAACATTGTTTGTTGGGTAAACCACTTATATAGAACGTAAACAATAAAGGGCTTAACACTTAACTCTGAGGAACTCCAAGCACAATATCGTACATATCCGATTTTCGGTCGTTTAATCATACCTTGAATTATCTATTTTCCATATGCAAATACAAATGTGCAAGTGTTTTTCAAATTAAAATTTTATTTAATGGGTTTACTTACGAAAATTGTAGTATATGAAAGCGGTATTAATTAACGGAGAGCAAAGTAAATGAAACTGCTAACGGTGCCGTTTTGCTACAGCAACGCTACTAAAAACGCTATAAAAACACCAATGTATTATAACAAATAACAGATAAAAATAGATAATAAATGCAAACAGGTGATCAAATACGGTAATCGGTTTTAAATAAAAATAAAACTTATTGCTATCTGGATGAAAAAAACTGGAAACTCGGTAAACATCTATCAGTAAAATTATAACTGGGTTTTTAATGAATCTAATACCGGCGAATTTTAATACACATTCTGTGATAAATAAACTCTATTACGGGTTCAATATATAAGACCCTTCTATTTCGTGGGATGGCGATGTTCCTTTCTATTAGGATTTCGTGAACATGAGAAGGTCCGCACAGAAGGTAGATGGAAGTTAATAATAAGTGATGGTTTATTTTCACAAAAGAGATCCCACTGAGTTCCTATTTCTATTTCAAAAATTCTTATTCAAGAAAATTGTTGATGGCTGTGGAAATTATAACTAACGTAATGTCAAATACGAATTAATTTCAATTTGGAATTCAACTGTCTGGTTTCGATAAAAACTAAAAGACAACTTAAAAGTCGTCAACATAAAGTTTCAGCTAGAAAAAAGTCGATAAGTCCGGAATTATTAAGTTCAGTTGAAATTATGTCATAAAGTTTTAACTTATAAAATTGCCAAAGTTCGTAAAGAACTGAAATGTTTCTAAGTCGTTAAAATGACAATTATTTTAAAAAACTTCAACATGAAGAAGTGAGTAAAAAAAACACAATTTTTCTAGGTCTGATATCGATCTACAATTTATTTTAAGAAAGTCAATATTATCTCGTTAAATAAGGAATGTAAATCAATGTCCTGATTTCAAATGACAGAAGAGGAATTCTTGGTGCGGTTAACTATTGGAGCAGGTAGTGATTCTTAAAAATATCGTCTGCAGTTGTCTTGGTCTTTCGCTGAGGCAGAAATTTCCACAGCTCTGGCAGGTCGACGCACTCTGAGCTTATGCTACTGGCTAGACATCTTCATCTAATGTCCTGGTTATTTACCACTTCAGGCATTAATTAGTAAAAATAAATACTTCTATTCATTGTTAATACTTGGAGTCCATTTAAAAATACTAATTTATCTTATCACTAAAACAAATCGAATTAAATCGTTCACAGACTGCGAATTGTAAAAATAAAACCAAACCTATTTTTTAAATAGTTTACTTAAACAGTTACTGAAGTTCCCCATATTTATTATTAATTACATTTAATTGCTAATTTGGATAAATAAAAACAATGGAGAACAATTCGGTGTTATCCTTGGAAATCTTATTTAAAATAAAATATGGTTCTAACTAAAGCATATTTAATGTTGATAATGACATTGATATGCCAGATAAATAATTTTTAGACGACTCCAGCCAATGAGAGCCCGTTTCTTAACAATACTGCACCAATCAAATATCATTGTTAGTGGAAATTAGTCTAGATCAGCTTTTAACACTACCAACATGCAAAATTATCGCTGTAATTTTCTCTATCGATGCATTGGCAGAATTATCGTATGTAATATCACTAATGCCCTGAATTTTATCGGTAAAATTTTTGCAAAAGCTTTGTTGCCTGGTAATATAAAGAGTGTAAATTGACAGTTTATTATTTGGTTCAATCCCGAGGTCTTTAGTGGGAGGGATTTAATCTTTGATAATAAACTGCCAATTTACACGAATTATATTACCTTTTGGCAACTTAGCTTGGGCAATAATTTATAGATAGAATTTAAAAGCACAAGTGGTATTTGGGGAGAATATTTCACGAATGAATAATTCATTAAGTACATCTTCAACATTATGTTTTGTAATTAATTGCCTTCAGACGTTTTCTTGTAATTTTTTGAGTTTATTGACCTTTATTTTCTCTTTCTTCATTTACATCACATAAAAATTCATTTCCAAAGCGACTCATCTAATAAAAAACAAAGTAAGTATAAATGATGTAATGACAATGGCAATCAAGAAAAACAATCAATATACGTTAAACAATAGGTATTGTAACAGATAAACTGGTCTCGGGCACGCTTCAACCAATCACACTACGAGTAAAGCCAAGCAATATTGCATTTTAAGAATCTCTCGCTTTTATATTCTAAGGTTGCCGACATCAGATGAAATGGTGCTGCCATCTAGTAACGCTAGCTTAGAATTAACTTAACTGTTTATACAGTGAATTTTTCAAGAAGTATATTATCCTTATTTTTCATTATAACGACACTTTGTTGGTGTGGCATTTACCTAGCTCCTGCTAGCTCAGTGCAGGTCTGTGGGTTTATAATTTTTGTGAAGTTAATTTTTTTTTTAAGTTGTATTAGGCCTTTTGGACACCAGCGTATTTTTAAATAAATAATCGTTACAAAAAAATCCAGAGAGAGATAATATATTCCTGAATATTGTGGTGAGCAAGAATAATAACACAGTAGGTAAAATTTTAAACAATATATTACAACAAATTTTTTTAGATATATTTACAATTTCTTTACAAAACTATAGACAATAAAAATTGATAAGTGAAATACAACGATAATTTAAAATGCTAAAAAACAAATTTAAGTCAAATAAATGTTTAAAAAACTTAGCAAATTTGACTGCTTTTTTACATTTTTTTTCTTCTGACCAAAACGTTGCGATAATAATTTTCAAAAATTTTTACGCAACTTAGTAAGCAGACTGCAGCAGGACCATGGGGCTGGAAGCTACTGAAGTTTCGGGACATGGGGGACATACAATTGAGCTGGGATCCCACAGTGAATCTCCTTCTAGCTGGGAGTATAAGCTCTGCCCACTCTCAACGATGACGCTTTTCAAGACCACCAAATTCCTTATGTAAGCCGGATGGACGTATATTTGACTGGGTCACTTCTCTTCACTTGGTCCAGATATTTTACATAAAAATGGGGAAATATAAATAATTAAAATCAGTGGGGCAAGATAGAAAAAATTAAATTACGATAAAAAAATCAATTCGAAAATAAGTACCAGATACAAAAGCCAGATAAAACTAATTTATCAATTACAAAAATTTTACCACACTAAATTAAGTAGAAATTGTAAGTTAAGAGATAAAAAAACCAAGATAACCAGATATTACGTTAGAAAAAAAATTATATCACCAAAACTACGATAAATTTTACTCTGCAATATGACTAATTGAATTAAAATAAACCATATTGTTGGTATGATAGATTTTAATTACAAAAAAAATTAATATTTTTGTGTTAAAGAAAATTTGAACATGAAATTTACACGAAAATCGGTAAGAAGAATATCAATAAAAAAATTAAAACAAAGTTAGGCTTTACTAAATATTAAATATTATGTAATTAGCATAATCTTATGAAGAAAAAAAAACAGGAAAAATTTACAATATAGCTTTTTAAGTTAAGAAAATTTACTCAATATAAAAAAAAGGTAATCTACTTTAAAAATACTGCCAAAAGATAAGATATTTTTTTTACTTTAAGATAAGAAAGATAGCCAAAAAAGATTAAAAAATTACATGATTTTAAACTGACAAAACTGACAAAAACAAAATCGTACTGGTGACTTGTTCAAAAAATTACGATGTTTTCTCAGATTTTACTCTAAGAAATCAGACAAAAAAATTATAACAGGTGAGGTAACGGAACTTGTGCATTTTTGTGATATTTAAATCACTAGATAAATATATTTTAAAACTTTGTGTGGACAGATAGACATAGGTAATAATATTAGATAATTAAAAGATATTTATTTATTTACCAGCAATTAACTGGAATAAGATAAAAAAAACGACACTTACATTAATGGCCAATTTAGATAAGACAAAAGATAGCGATAATTAATTCATTAATGAAAGTTACACAAAGACAAGAAGAAAGGAAATAGTTCGTTGTCTCAGAAACCCCCCAAATTCTAGGAATCTCTGGACAAACGTTCGGTGAGTGCTTTAAATCTCCACAGATTTAATCAAAGATAAGAAAATTAAGAAAGAAAAACACTCACCTCACGTTTTCCAGAGGTATTCCCAGCTGTAGACTTCCTGGACAGATTCGGATTTGGGCCTGGTTCCAGCCTAGGTACCATACAACCAGAAAATTCCACCCTTGATTCCTGGACCAACATCATGTGCTCATGCACAGTATATTCTCTAGTGCCTCACACACCAGGATGTAGTTCACCTAGAAAACACATCAAACAGCAGAAGAAATATCTAGGAACCACAAAAGAGAATATAATGACCACCACGGGTCAATCTATGATTGTTTGACCCTTACGTTCCACAATCAGAGATATAAGATAATGCCAAGTGGGCCGATAATAATTATTTAATCATTGCTAAATAATTCAATAAAGATGGGGTGCCAAATGGGCCGATAATAATAATTAATTAACCTTTAAGTCAATTAATTATTCATTGATTGATTGATTTACCAGCGTGCGGTAGGCATTTCTGCCACTCCCAAGGATTATACGGCTGGGCCTGCTATGTCCACGCTGGGTTGGGGTCATGCTTGTTGCCAGCAACGAGTGCCACATGGCGCATGGTAAAGGAATTCGGGATTGGAGGTGTAGGTATTTGTGAAATGCGTTACCGCGTTACCTCTTCTTCTTCTTCTTCTAAGTCTTCTGATCCTTTCGTTTCTGGTTCTGGTAGTGTATATGTCTGTAGCTATACGTGAAATGCGTGGCCGCATTGTGTCATGATATGGAATGTTTGTGCTCCTCTTTTTGTATTTCTGCTTCTACAAATCTTCTTCTCCTTCTAAGTCTTCTGATTCCTTTGGCAAATTACACAATTTTCCATTATAAACATACACAAACATTACTTCAAAACAAACCAGAAAAATGAATGTGGTTATGACCACATCAGATATGCTATGTCTCTAATGGGTATGCTTGTAATAACGAAAGTATTATCGGCAGATAAGAAACAGTATTTATTTATTTATTTGAAAAGTCATGATCAGATATACCTACCTAGTTTTCAAGGAATAAACACCGATTATATTTTTATATAATTAAAGCGTTTTCCAACTAACAGATTGTCGGAAACTGCTTCTGAAATACTGTAATAGTGCAAATATCGTTTATTATAATTCTGTCATGCGAATCGTAAATTTAAGGAATAAGCAGCACTTGATAAGCTTTCGGTTAAAGAAAAAGCAGTTCAAATGGTCAAATAGGTCGAGAGATATATTATATATTTCGATATCTGTATGCCCGGTTTCCACCATTTCTTCTAGATGGAGAGTTACTCGTACATGGGATTAAGTGGTAACTTCAGTATGCTACAACGGATGAAAAGGACTTCGATGTATAGAAATCTCAGAAATTTTAAACACTCATTTATAAGCCCAGTTCTCATTTTATTGGTCTATCAGTTAACTAGTGCAATAAACTGTCAATGGAAAAGAAGCTCACTCTGTATAAAGTGATATTTAGATCTGTCCTCACTTATGGCTGCGTGACGGGGAATTTGGCATCCGATACGTGATATAAGAGAGTACAAACCAAACTGAATAAAATACTGTGCCTGTTATCTAATTCAAACAGGATTATAACTAACTATTTAAGAAATATATAAAGTCACTAATATGCTCAGAACAAAAGACTATATCAGAGAAACGGCCCAGAAATTCTTCACGTATAAGACAAGATAATCAGTCCTGACAAGGGACATAGTACACGAAAGACTACAAGGCAATGTACCGCAAATACACAGACTGTTACACGAGAAACTGCCAATTTACAATAAACGTATAGGACATGACCACAACTTGGCACAGACAACCCCACCGGATTCCAGTGTAAACTATACAGGGGTTATACGACCCAGTCTCTTTTATTCAAACAAAACTAGATCTTTTAAACTTAAGCGAATCATTGGGGTTGAGACAGATTTGGTCTCTCGAGGATATATTTCGGTCAGCAAGTCAGAAATTACAGGCACACGGGGCAGATTATACTTTATTAGGTGGTAAACCTAAACCTAGCTAAAAATGTTTCAATTAAAATATATCTTACTCAAATATAGATTAAATTTTAATGCCCACCTAATAAAAAGCAACAAGCCCTTAACAAAGAATCATTAACAACAATTATATTGTGAAGCAAAAACCAACAAAGTTGTTCCTTACTGGTAAAAGGTACATGTTAATAACCAAAAGCTTCAACAATAAAGAGCTTGAAAACCGGTGTCCGAAATAAAAAAGGTATTTGTGGAATTTGACATAAGAACGATAGCACGAATTCGAAACGGCGCGGTGGCACCAATTTCATTTAGCTACAGTCTTCGCCATCTATCAACAGACAGTCATACTGACTGGTCGGATGATTCTTCAGTATTTTGTTTTAAGGACGCCAAGGTAAGTACCAGTGGAAATATAATGAGAACCATGTATCTCTTAATAGTACAGTAACAGAGGTTTTAGCTTCGGAATAATGTCATGTGAAATAAATTTCGTTCCATTTTTGGCAACTTATTAGTAAGTGCATCGAGGAAAAGTTTCTATGTTATGAGGGAGCTTGCTAATTTATAGGGAGTCGATGCCACCCGTTTACAGAGGCACCTAAAAAAACAAAAACATTGGAGCTGAAAGGTAATCAAATTTTGAAAAAAAAATTATTCAATGCAACTTTTTATATAAATTGATAGCCTTTAAGTTATAACGATTTGAAAAAACCGCTGCCCAAGGAATCACTACTTCCACATCCGGATTTTCTATCCAAGTCACACAACGAAAAAATTTTGTATCTGGAAATAATTGCTTATGGAACTTTAATAATATAATATTTGAAATCCTCTATCCCAAAAATCCATAAAACGATACCCCACATCGGTAGTGGGGTGGGGGTGGTGACAGGGGGTGAGAGTGGGGGGTGGATAAAAGTAAAAAAATATTTTGAGGTTTCTGGTTATTGTACACACACTAAATCACATTTTTTTTTCATCCCCTTTAATAATGGGGTGGGGGTGGTAATGGGGGTGGCTAATGCTAAAATTTTTTTTGAGACCTTAGCTTCTCTTGTCTATACTAAATATCAATTTTATGGATTCTTACCTGCTTGATTTACCTCTTTACTCTAAATTTACCCCAATTTACCCCCCTTCGACTGAACAAGATGAAAATATAATCTAGTTCTAGATCTCGTTAAAGTACATATGTGTACCAAATTTCAAGTCAATATCTCAAACGGTTCCAGAGTAAACGTGCGCACAAAAAAAAGTTACAGACCGACAGACCGACAGACAGAAATTTTTTTTTCGCTCAAACTTGAAATCTCGACGTTTCATGACATTCTAAGCCTATTTGAACAATAAAAATTTTAAAAAATTTTTTTGTCGTTACTATACTTCCACTGGATGTGGAAGTAATTGAGATTATAACTAAAAAGGAAGTATTTAAAAACGATTTTCGTAAAATACCTCGGACAGTATCACATTGAGACGAATAAGAAAGCTACTAAATTGAGGATGAATTTTGTTTTTTTTTTCTAATTTCCGTAGAATTAATGGTTTCGTAGATATGGAAGTATAAAGTTAGCGTCCGAATGTTTATAAGACGAAGTATGCAGTTTAAATGTTAAATATCTCAGGCACTATGACACTTACTTTAAAAACGCTAACCACCAAAATGAAAGTCTATTAATTAGGCTTCCAAATGATTTTTTGATTAACTTTAAGCGTAGAAAACAAAGAAGTTATGACAAGAACAATATGCTTCTACACATTCTCTTAATAATATCGTCGCCAATTTGAATATATTATCGTATACTATTTTTCCTTAACACATAGTATGATCTAAATGCTCAAATTTTTTCGTCTGTGTGCAACACTTGCTTCAGAAAAAAATGCCACTTTGAACTCTATAGGGATTTTCGAGAAAACGTAAAATTTTTGGTTCTTTGCAAATATCTCAATAAATATTAGTTTTAGGGAAAAAATGGTGCCATTTTTAAATAAAAATGGCATTCGAACGTTTATAGGATAAAGCATTTAGTTTAAATGTTGAATATTTTATAAACTATGTCATATCTGTCAAAATTTCTACGAAACAGAATTAAAGATAATTTATTAGACTTTAAAATGATTTTTTGTTTGTTTCTGTATCATAAAAATTAAAAAAGTTATGACCGAAGTAATGTGCACTTTCACATTTTCTTTAGCAAAATGTGACCATTTTATTATTGTAATTGTCTAGTTATTAAATTTTTTCTCAAAATGCTGTTTTTTGTTAATATATAGCATAACATAGATGCTCAACTTTTTTTGACCATTTAAAACACTTGCTAGGAGAAAAATTCATCCGCCATATTAGAGCCGCCATTTTGAATTTTTTAATTTTGACTTCAGATTCGTAATCAGAGATCCCAAAAATATAAATATCCTCACGTCTCTCAAGTAAATCAGTAATAATTTTGCTGAAGTAAAAAAAAAAAATTTGAGGCTTTTGGTTCTTGTGTACACACTATGCCATTTTATATATTTTGTTATATATGCCATCACAATTTTATTTTTTTCACCCCCTTTAAAAAATTTTTTGAGTCTTTAGCTTTTCTTATACATATTAAATGCCAATTTTATGAACTTGCTTGATTTACCTATTTACTCCCATTTACCCCAGTTTGCCCCCCCACCATTCAAGTGAATAAGTTCAATATATAATCCAGTTCCAGACTTAGTTAAAAAGTCAAATTTTAGGTCAATATCATAAACGGTTCCAGAGTAAACGTGGGCACAATAAAAGTTACAGACAGATCGACAGAGAAATTTTTTCTTTTGCTCAAACTTAAAATCTCGAGGTTTCACGACATTCCTAGCCTATTTGAACAGTAAAAATTTTCTATTTTTTTTTGCGTTACTATACTTCCATTGAATGTGGAAGTAAAATATTATCGTTACATATTATGAGAGAAAATGTGAAGCAATGATTATGAGACAGAAAATCTCTCAATGAGCACGGTATCGTCTGCGATTGCCCTTGAAACGATTACTTGTGAATATTTTTGAGGTAGTATTGCCAGTGTTAATAATTAAGTATTATATTTGACAGTGTTTTGTTTAATTTTTGTTATTAATTTATAGTTTTTTCTGATAGTGGAATAAACCCAATAAATTATTTTAACTGAAAAAATTCCAAAATTCAATATTTCATCTAATACTGGGTTTAATGCTTTGATTCACTACGATTATAATAAATGATATTTATGTTTCTGCAAATGAAGACTTTTTCTAGCAGCTGTTTCTCTGTGCGACTCAAATAACTAGATATTTCTAAAAATACAGAAATGGAAGAATCACCAATTTACATAATTATCATATATTTTTATAATCGGCCATCGTTCATGCGCACTGCAGATTTAGTTCGACGACGAAGACAGAAATATTATATTGTGGAGGTTTGTTTTAATGTAAGAGCACTTACTTTTTCACATATCATTTAATTAAAGAACTAGAGCTTCTGGGAGGAATTTTTTTCCGTTTTCTGAACCGGAGGTCTGCAGACTTCTGCCTGGGTTTTCTTGGAGACAGGATCTCTTCATCTAGGTATACACGAAGCTTATCTATAGTCAATATTGCCGCAAGAGCTTCCCGCTGCGTCGTGCAGTAATTTCTTTCGCTCTCAGTTAACAGACGACCAGCAAATTCCACAGGCCTTTCTTCGGGTCCCTCCCCCTGGAGCAAACATGCCCCAAGTGCATATGCACTTGCATCGGTGCGAAAAATATATGGGAGTCTGGGATCTGCCTGTCTTAGAATTGGGCTAGAAGTGACACATATTGTCAAATGTTCAAAAGCCTCTTGTTGACTATGAATCCATTCCAATCTGGCATTATTTTTCGTGAGAGCAGTTAGAGGGAGAGGTATCAGAAAATTTCTCGATGAATCGCTGAAACCATGAGGCAGTCTGAAGGAAGGTACACTTACCTTGTTTTAAGACCAATTTAAATACTCAAAGTCTATCAAAAACCTTTCGAAGGTCATTTATGTGTTCCTCGAAGCTGACAGACAAAACAATTAAGTCATTCAGGTACACAAGTAAACTTACATCTTGGAGACCCGCTTTGAAACGGTCCATAAGTCTCATAAAAGTTGCGGGACTACCCCTCAGTCCAAAAGGCATCCGATTGTAACGAAACATTCCAAATGGCATTATAAATGCAGTCTTGTTTCTATCACAGGTCCTAACAGATATTTGGTGATATCCAGATTTAAAATCTAGGGTGGTTATATAAGCAGATTTCTTAGTCATGTGTAGAAGGTCGTCGATCCGCGGGAGCGGATATTTGTCATCCCTCGTTATGACATTGAGTCCCCGATTATACACACATAACCGGACACTTGCATCTTTCTTAGGAACCAAAACGACTGGAGCAGCGTAGGGTAAATCACACTCCTCAATCTTACCGTCATGCAGTTCTTACAATATTATTTTTTATAATCTTGGCTTCACTATTCACATGTAGGTTTAATAGGGAAGACGCGATATAGTGTTAATAGATATATGGTGGGAAATCCTGGTTAAAAACCTAACCTAACATATTATAGTTTAAAAAATATCTCGGGGTACTCTTGAAGGCGGTTAAAAACAAATAAATAATTTAAAAAGAATGGATTTGCAGTCCAAATTGAAAAATTATTAAAAAATAATACATAAACAAAGACAATATATTTTTCATAGTTTCACCAAATTAATTTTAAAAAGAAAAGTTCTAATTAAATCTCACTTGTGTGTATGTGGTATAATTTGTAAAGTAATTTCAACTTCATTGTTGGCAATACAATGCTTTAAACTAGACAGACCTCAATGACAGAAAATTTTTAAAAAATTTTAAAAACAGAATATACGAAGAGTAGGTGCCTGAAACAGTAGACTAGTTCACAAGTTCAAAGCCGTGTTAATTCTTGATAAAGCTTGCAAAAATATGAGTGAGGGCTCATTAAATTCGGAATGACATCTAGAAAAATGTACGAAAGTTGCAAATTCGCACATAACAATTGCAAAAGTTATAAGCAAATGAAGATTGAAAAAATAACAAGTTTCGTTTTTTGCAAATAACGCTAAAACTGTTAATATTTAAGAAATTTTAAAGAGAGATCCTTAAAAAGGAAGAAATTTACAATAAAAATGTCTCGACACCCGAAACTCTATCTCTTTTATTAATAATTTTAATTTAATGTTGAAAATAGAGCTCCGCGTGGCGAACACTAAGCCGTTACGATGCTCTGAAACCAGCCATAATAAGTAAAAATATTTTTTTATGTTATTAAATATTAATTTAAACATTAAAAAATATATATGGTACTATTTAGACATTTAAAGGAACAATATCTCGTTGGAAAAAACTTTTTCATCGATTTTTCATAAAATGAGCCTATTGTTAATTAACAAATTTTTTTAGAGTTTGCATTTATATTTCAAGTCGGATAATTGTTAAACAAAAGCCACTAAAGTTATGTCGCTTCTATTAGTTATTTAATTATTTAACTTAACAAAAAACTAAAAAATGAAAAAGAGAGGTTGAAATTTTTTTTATTAATTTTAATTATTATTACTGTTCAAAAATACTATAAGATTATATAAACTTAAAATTTTTATTGCTATATGTTTAAACAAATTGTATAAACAAATAGATAAATTACCTATTTTTTTGCCATTTTTTTGTTATAAAATATTACAATTAAAAAATATATATTTTTTTAATTGTTTATAATCATTTTTTTCCTTTTTTGATTATTTAAACAAATTATTAAGATAAAAATTTTATTCTTAAAATTTATTATTTGCAATTCTCTACAAGGTGGACAAAAGAAAAAATTTCTTTGTTTTAAATTTATTTGTTTATTTAATAAACAATTTGTTACTAACAATCGCAGAATGTGTTTATATGTTTTTTTAGACAGCAAAAAAATAACAAAAACAACCGTATAACCATGTCAAAAAAAATTTTTAATATATTTTATAGAATTTTAAAATTAATTTTTTTGACATGTTTATGTATACGGTTGTTTTTGTTATTTTTTTTCTGTCTAAAAAAATATAAACACATTCGGTGATTGTTAATAACAAATTGTTTATTAAATAAACAATAAATTAACAACAAAATTTTTTTCTCTTTTCCAAATTTTAAGAATACATTTTTTTCTTAATAATTTGTTTAAATAATGAAAAAAAGGAAAAAAATGATTATAGACAATTAAAAAAATATTTTAAGAAAATTTCTTTTTTTTTTAAATCATATTTTATAGCAAATAATAAAATGGCAAAAAGATTTTTTCAAAAATACGTAATTTATCTATTTGTTTATAAAATTTGTTTAGACAAATAGCAATAAAAATTTAAAGTTTATGTAATCTTATAGTATTTTTGAATATAAAAACAGTAATAGTAACACAGCCACACACAAAAAAAAATTCTGTGCGGCGGACTAAATTATATGAATATGGCGTATTTTTTGACGCTGAATCCGAATCCGTGGTCAAAAAAAAATCTAACGTGTCAATTTTGTTTTTTTAGTCAAAAACATCTCTTAAAATTGGAAAATCATAGAAATAATATAATAACTTAATGAAGTGTGAAAAATGGTAGATGTTTTGTAGTCGAGAGTAGAGAATATAAATTCGAGCCACAGTAAGCTATTTCTATAAATTAAACCGAAATCCGGCCTTATGGGGGAGTAAAAACTACCGCTAAAACTCAAAAGATGCAGGTGGGTGTAAATTACATGTACAAAGGACAAAATTTTGTATCTCGTAGTGCAAAATATTTGACTCTAGTGCGACAACCAGCTATTATTCTCAAAGGGTAGAGACTTAATCCTACGGAGGGTTAAAACTACCCCCACCCCTCGGTTTCAAAACAGGGAAAAGAATTCAGGCAGGGTTAACAAATATGGAGTAAATTCATTCCAACCACCAATACATGAATAGAGACTAAGGGTAGTAAGAGCTACCCCCATGCTTAACTGTTACATATGGCTGCTATTAAAATTCGGAAAAGGTCAAATGCTTGTAGCTCATTGTGCCAAATATATAAATCTGGTACGACAACCACCAAATCTTTTTAATAAGGTTGAAAATCAACCCTATTGGAGTGGGGGGTAAAAACTACCCCCACATACGGACGGAAATAAATAGACGGAAATTTAGTTAATTTATGTATACAGCTTACATAGATAGAAAAAAATGGTCACTGAAGAGATAACATCCTATATCTGTGACTAAAAAAATAGGAAAAGAAAACTACGGAAAAGATATTTTGAAGATAAGAGAGAAAAATCATAAGAAAAGAAAGTATTTGGATTGATGGTCCAAAGTATGATATAAATAGGAAAAAGACTAGATTTACACAGATTAAAAGATAGATGTTGATAAATGTTAAGATAAACAGTTGAATAAGCAGATATGGTATAATAAATAAAACACAACTGATCAATGCTTAATGTATAATTTTATTCCATTTTTATCTCCCCTGATTAAAACTACAAATGCCTGAATTTTTGTTCCAGGATATTAGAAGTAATGAAATCCGTCGATCTGTGGGGGTAGCTTTTACCTCTCGCCCCAATAGGGGTAATTTTCAACCTTATTAAGATTGGGTGGTTGTCGTATCAGATTCGTATATTTGGCACGATGAGCTACAAGTATTTGACCCTTTCCGAATTTCAATAGCACCTATATGCATCGTTTGAGCATGAGTAGCTCTTACTAAGGGTAGACTCTAGTCATGTGTCGATGGTTGGAACGAATTCACTCCATATTTGTTCACCCTGCTTAAAACTATAAAAGCCTCAATTTTTTTCCCGTTTTGAAACCTATGAGGGGTGGGGGTAGTTTTAACCCTCCATGGGGTTGATTCTCTACTATTTGAGAGTAATGGCTGGTTGTCGCACCAGAGTCAAATATTTTGCACTAAGAGATACAAAAATTTGTCCTTTGTACACGTTATTTACACTCGCCTGCGTCTTTTGAGTTTTAGCGGTAGTTTTCACTCCCCCATAAGGGCGGATTTCGGTTTAATTCATACAAATAGCTTACTGTGGCTCGAATTTATATTCTCTACTCTCGACTATAAAACATCTACCAGTTTTCATACTTTATTAAGTTATTACATTATTTCTATGATTTTACACAATTTTAAGAGATGTTTTTGACTAAAAAACAAAATTGACACGATAGATTTTTTTTTGACCACGGATTCGGATTCAACGTCGAAAAATAAATCATATCCATATAATTTAATCCGCTGCACAGAACTTATTTTGTGTGGCTGTGATAATTAAAATTAATAAAAAAAAATTTCAACTTCTCTTTTTCATTTTTTAGTTTTTTGTTAGGTTAAATAATTAATAACTAATGGACTATAACAATTAAAAACATCGCAATATCATAACCCCATAAAGTATAGGTCTCCATAAGGTCTCCACGAAGCGAAATAATTTTAGTGGCTTTTGTTTAAAACCCTTTCGCTCATGGTGTCCACTACAGTGGACATAACCTTTGTGATTTTTTTTTAAATTTACGCGCCATAATTTCAGCAATCTGTCAAGTTCCCTATTCAGTTGATACAATTGTTAAAAGAAAATAACAAGTTCTGCCATCTAGATGTGAATAATAAAAGTTCACTTTTATGCAGGAGGTTCTTACTCACGTAAATTACACAGCCCCACAAAAAAAAAAGTTCAGACCAGCGAACCAGACCCATGTATCTCTATGTATTTTCGGTCGCTGAATCCGAATCCGAGGTCAAAAAAATTCGTACACCCCCAAAATCTTGAGCTAGAGCCAAAAAACACCCCTGGACTGGGGTAAAAAGAATATTAAGCTACGAGAATAGTTGTTACATCATAATCTATCGAATTATACAAATTAAGGTTAAACATCAGCGTACATACAACAGATATGAAACACACCCACAGGGAGGGGTGAGA
Source organism: Rutpela maculata (assembly GCA_936432065.2). Taxonomy (NCBI): domain Eukaryota; kingdom Metazoa; phylum Arthropoda; class Insecta; order Coleoptera; family Cerambycidae; genus Rutpela; species Rutpela maculata. Next base: position 153,359,569 of record OW386287.2, read on the forward strand.
AATCGATCGAAAACATCAATGAGTACTGAAAAAGCTCGAAATGTCTAAATTTTGTTAAAGTGATAACAAACTTCATCAGGTCCAACGTAATCTTCATAAACTGCCCCTATAGGGTTGAGAACAACCACCTTCAAGTTTAAAGGACACGAGAAAAACAAGAAAAAACGTAAAATTCAACAGGATTTCTATTTTCATGAATGCTATGATTGGCTGAAATTTCGTAGTACTCTAAAATAGAACTAGAAACTTACATATCATTAACGCCCTACAGTGTCAACCCTCAGAGGGTGTGAAAACTACTCCCTAAACTAAAAAGTTACAGTATAAAAATGTAGTGTAAAAATTCGAAACACCTGCGTTGTGTGGAAGTGAGAAGAAACTAGACTATGTTCGACGCTATGCTTGAAAACCAGCCCCACGGGGTTGCGAGATACCACCCCTATATCTGTAGGATGCTGAGAAAACAGAGAGAAACTAACCGGATTTACATTTTTATGCTATGATTAGCAAAAATCGTGATGCACACTTCCAGTGTCCTACGGATATAGCATCTCGCAACCCCATGGGGGTGGTTTTCAAGCACAGCGCCGAACATAGTCTAGTTTCTTCTCACTTCCACAGGTGTTTCGAATTTTTATAGAAGTCACTGTAACTTTTTATAGATAAATCTTACATAGGGGGTAGTTTTCACACCATCTGACACTGTAGGGCGTTGATGGTACGTAAGTTTCTAGTTCTATTTTAGAGTACTACGCAAAATAGAAATCCTGTCGGATTTTACATTTTCTCTTGTATTGTGTCCTTTAAACTTAAGGGTGGTTGTTCTCAACCCTATACGGGCAGTTTATGAAGATTACGTCGGATCTGATGCACTTTAACAAAACTTAGACCTTTCGAGCTTTTTCAACAGTCACTGCTGTTTTGAATCGATTTTTTTATAAATGGGGGCTAGTTTTCACCCCTCACTGGGGGTGTGTTTCATATTTATTGTATGTACGCTGCTGTTTAACCTTAATTTGTATAATTCGATAGATTAGGATGTAACAACTATTCTCGTAGCTTAATATTCTTTTTACCCCAGTCCAGGGGTGTTTTTTGGCTCTAGCTCAAGATTTTGGGGGTGTACGAATTTTTTTGACCTCGGATTCGGATTCAGCGACCGAAAATACATGGGGATACATGGGTCTGGTTCGCTGGTCTGGACTTTTTTTTTTGTGGGGCTGTGTTATTAGTGCGCACTGTAGTCTCCTAGATAATTTTATTTCAAGCAAGTAATTTTAGTTGGTCACTCTTCTTGATTTTTCTGCGAGTTTATAAGTGTTTATTTTTTGATATCCAGGAATTTTCGTTTCGTTTTGAATCAACTGGGCTATGTTTTTTGTCATTTGAAGTATGTACACCACAGTAGACACTGTGAGTCAACGACATAAATTCCATAGGGGAATCTAAATCTTTGCTATATTTAAACTATTTTGTAAAAGATTTATGTCAAAATGGCTCATAGGAGATGGCTAAAGGACCAGGAGCTTTTTGAATTACTTCAAAATGATACGTCGGATCAAAAGCTTCTTAGTGAGGAGGGGGGAGGGTTGGGAGAGTGGCTACTTTCTTCCTCCAAAAGGTATCCTTATTCTAATTTTTTGCTTAAATCATCAGCTAATACATTGCTCTTTAGATCTTGAGGAAGCTACGACTGCATCAGAGCTCGAGGAAGACCTGGAGTTATACCATACCATACCATGTTATACCATACCAAATAAATTATTCTTTTTTTTTTTTATTAATTCATCATAGTAATTATTATACTTTCGATAATAAATAAACGTTATAATAATTTATTTTCTGTATGTTTAATAATTTATTCAATTATACCTACTTATTTATGAAAGTGTGACATTCGTAGAACTACCGTTGAGTCACAGCTTCCACTATAGTGGACGTCAATTTTTTTACAAACCGTAACAGATAGACAGTTACAACTAACGTCAAAAGTTTCAAAATAAGCAATAGCATTTTATGAAAAATCGGTGAAATTTTTTTTCCTGCGGGATATTGTTCCTTTTTGTGTCTAAATAGTACCATGATTTTTAAAAATTTTTAAATTAATATTTAATAATATAAAAAAATATTTTTACTTATTTCGGTCGGTTTCAGAGCATCGTAATGGCTTAGTGTTCACCGAGCAGAGCTCTATTTTCAACATTAAATTAAAATGATTAATAATAGACCTAGAGTTTTGGGAGTCCGGACTTTTTCTTATAAATTTCTTCCTCTTTAAGAATCGCTCTTTAAAATTTCTCAAATATTAATAGTTTTCGAGTTATTTGCAAAAGACGAAACTCGTTATTTCTTCAATCTTCATTTGTTTATAACTAGTTTATGTGCGGGTTTGAATCTTTTGCACATTTCGAGCCCTCACTCATATTTTTGCGAGCTTTATCAAGAATTAACACGTCATTGAACTTGTCAACTAGTCTACAGAGTTAATTGAATGTTATTATAAAATGCTATGAAATGGCGAAGTCGCCAGGTAAAATTGTCAATACTTTGTTTAAATTTCAGCTCGAAAAGGTTAACTTTAATTATTTATTAATATAATATTATAATTTTACACAAAACAAACATTGTGAAAACATGTATGCATTGAACTTACGACTTTTAGAAAATTTATATTTTTCTTGTTATTCACAAACTCAACTTGTTGATCGACGATTTGTAGTATCGTGCATTGTTATTCTTGAAATTAATAGTGGATAAGAATTATGACGATAAAATATGTATTAATCAGTTTATTTATAAAAGTGTGATAGATAAGTTCAACGTTAAATTAGATAATGACTGATACAAGTCAAAAATTGGCACATCGTTCAAATAGAATGAGATATACCGAGTAACAACGAATTCGTTTTACAAGGCGTCAGTTAATTGTCTGTTGAGGTAGAAGCTTGAAATTCGGTTTGCAGATATTGCTCATTAGTTTTCATATTTTCCATGAAAAAAAGTCAAGAATTTTAAATGAAACTCTGTATATTTTTTTATATAGTTGAATACAGATTATAATTCCATTTTCAACTACATATCACATGTTGCCATTTTTTTTGAAAATGGCGGCGCACAGTGGGGCAAATAGCTCATTTTTGGACAAACGATAATTTCCAAGCATGGAATTAATGAAACTTAATTTTTTTTTTAAACTATTCGTTATAAAATTGCCTTTAATTCCATCGAGCCCGAATTTTGAAATTTCAAAATTAAAGATGGCTAATCCAATATCGCGGACATAAATTTTGTCAAAAGATTGTTTAAAATTATAAAAAATTGTTACTTCTGGAGTTTTTTTCGTTTCGAATCTCATTTCTGATCCCCGAATTTTACGATTAAAAAAACCAAGATGGCGGATCCAATATAGCGGCCATAATATTTTTTTAAATGAAATGTACATACACAAACAGTTAAAAATTGTTACTTAGGACTTTTAAGCGTTTCTGATCGAGAATCTGAAATCTAAATTACGTAATATCGTAATCTAAAATGGCTAATCCAATATGGCGGCCATGATATTTTTTTAATTGACATGTAAATTGTTAAAAATAGTTACTCAGAGGTTTTAGAGATTGCTGATCATGAATCTGAAGTCCAAATTACGTAATATCGAAATACAAGATGTCGGATCCAATATGGCGGCCATAATATTTTTTTAAATGAGATGTACATGCGCAAGTTGATAAAAATTGTTACTTAGGGCTTTTAAGGGTTTCTGACCATAAATATGAAGTCTAAGTTATGTAATATCGTAATCCAAGATGGCGGATTCAATATGGCGGATCCAATATGGCTGCCATAATATTTTTTTAAATGAAATGTACATACGCAAATTATTAAAAATTGTTTTTTGGGAGTTTTAGGGGCTGCTGATCATGAATCTGAAGTCTAAATTATGTAATATCGTTATCCAAGATGGCGGATCCAATATGGTGTCCGTAAGTTAAAATAGAATGATAAATCAAGAATGGAATTATTCAGTGATATAAAATTTGTGAAATACGCCTATATGCCCGTTTAAGATTTGGCCAACTAGATTTTGTTTACAGCTTATAGTGTTAATATCACTGCTCGTTTGTGACTTGACTAATTAGGTTATTTTAAAGGATTTGGTATATGTCGTGTTAGGCTTAGAGCCCCTTTCTACTCAAGTTTTATTTTCCACATTAAGTAATAATAGGTTTATAGCCTACCTGCTCCTTTATGATTTGACTCATGAGGTTACGTTAGGTTTAAAGGTTTCAACATTTTTGATTGGTTATATCATTTTTTTAATAAGATGGCATATTCGAATCTGCCATCTTAAAATTCGAAATTACGAATGCGTAGTCAGCAATTGCAAAAACCTGCATGTAACAATTTTTAACTATTTTCGCATGTACATCATAATTTTCAAAAAAATTATAGCAGCCATATTGAATTTAATTTTCTGGTTTGCAAAATATCGAAATTTTAGTATCCGAAACGAGATTAGCAAACTACGAAACCCCCGAAAAACAAATTTTAACAGTTTCCTTCTTGATTTGTCATTCTTTTTTAACTTACAGACACCATATTGGATCCACCATCTTGGATTTCGATATTACGTAATTTGGACTTCAGATTCATGATCAGCAATCTCTAAAATCCATAAGTAACAATTTTTAACAATTTGCGCATTTACATGTCAATTAAAAAAATATTATGGCCGCCATATTGAATTCGCCATTTTGGATTACGATATTACGTAATTTAGATTTCAGATTCTCGATCAGAAACCCTTAAAAGTCCTAAGTAACAATTTTTAACAGTTTGTGCATGTACATTTCATTTAAAAATTATTATAGCCGCCATATTGGATCCGCTATCTTGATTTTTTGAATCGCAAAATTAAATAAAAATATGAGAGAATTGAACTTATCTTTATTTAAAAAAGAAATAAGAAAACTATTAATAGAAAATGCGTTTTATAGTGTTGACGAATTTTTAAATATATAAAACTTATTATTATTATTATTTAATATATTGTGTTGCATTTGTATGGACAGAGTTTTTATAAGATTTTTGTTTGTTTTTATATATATTTATGTCATTTTATTAATGTGTATATTGTGTATTTATGTGTTTTATTTTAAGTTTTATTGCTGTAACGAAACAGACAAATTGTTTATTTCAATTTGTGTGAATTATTTAACTAAATATTGTTATTTAGACGTGCCAAATGTACATAATCTATGTATCAAAAAAATGGCAAAATAAATTCTATTCTATTCTATTCTATTCTATTCTAATTCGGGGATCAGAAATGAGATTAGAAACCAAAAAAACCTCCCAAGTAACAATTTGTAATTTTAAACAATCTTTTGATAAAATTTTAATTTACTTTCAAAATTTATGTCTGCGATATTGGATTAGCCATCTTTAATTTTGAAATTTAAAAATTCGGGCTCGATAGAATTAAAGGCAATTTTATAACGAATAGTTTAAAAAAAATTAAGTTTCATTAATTCCAGGCTTGGGAATTATCGTTTGTCCAAAAAATGAGCTATTTGCCCTACTGACTGTGCGGCCTAGGAGCCTTTTTTTTCTAAATGTATTATGGTGGCAGTCTGGTGTTATTAATGAAATTGATGCCAAACAACTTGTAAAGATAACAAACAAAATGTGTTTTCTTGTCGGTTTTTAATTAACTTTGCCAAACTTTTAATTTGTCACTAAATGGGATACATTTTAGATATTGTTCAAAATGTCAATATTTTTCATAAATGGGGGCAAAATATGTTTCAGATTCGGTTTCAGTGACCATATATGACCAACATAGGCTACACTAGGTCTAGTCCGGTGCACCCCGCAAAAATATTTGGTGGCCTTGTGTTATTTTTTTCATCCTCCTGGAAATGTTTGTATAATATAGAAAATATATCATGTGGATTTATCAGTATCTAAAAATTAATAATTACATTTCTCTTCTGTATAAAATATGCTGACATTATGTAGAGAGCTGCATTAGAGTTGGTGCTGACTACGAATACCTATTTAACTTGAGCTAGACAAATAGGTAAATATCTCGTTGTAATATCTGCAATTCGCCATTTCCCGCTGCGCATACATATTTAACTAAAAGGCAGAGAAGTAGGTGTAATAATAGAAATAATAAACTGAAAGTGCTACCTACCATTATTAAAATGTTAAAATAAAATCTTGCTCTCTCTGTGAAGTAGCACGTTTACTTTTCATGCAATTTACTATATTTGATAATTACATTTTTTTATTAAAGCTGCGCCTTTTCCCGTGTAACAACTCCAGTGGTGTAGTTACTCAATTTCTTATAGGTATTTACTTTTTGCCTTGTTATGATCTTTGATGATTTGTTTGAAAATATTAATAAGTCAAGATGTATAAAATTTAATAATAGTGCCTGCCATCTTGTAAGAAATACCAATATATATTTGTTTATTCGTTGTCAGGTTCGCACAGAGATAATCATAAAAATAACAAACAAATGTTACGTCTTTATATATTAGTATAAATAAAGTATTAACTAAACAAGATGCACAAATATACCAAATTTTGTATTTGTTTATTTAACATCCGCCTATTTCCGCTATTAAGGCCTATTACCAATGCTAGAAGCTGAACTACCCCAACCCGGAAATTTTGCCGACAGTCCTCTTTTCCTAAGAATAGGGAATTTTTACTTGCCTAACATTTAAGAGACCGACTGCTTTACATCTCCTCCGAAGGATGGTATATCCACTAAGTAATCCTCGTCTCAACATAGTGTCTACGTATACCCTGATATACCAGCCGCTAGAAGGTGGGACGAGATCTCCGTATTTTGCCAGACGGGTTAACCATCCAAGTACTAACCGCGGTGAACGTTGCTTCACTGGAATTATCGAAGTACGAATACAGTCAAGAAGCCTCTACGCTCGCCCCTTATATTAGTTTGGTATACCATCAAATACATTTTGGAATAAACAGTACCATCAGGATCATGCTCTATATATATTCACTTTAATATTCACCTGCATAATATGTCCATACAGATGTATGAAGTTATATTATTTGTATATCTACACACCACCATGCATTCAGTCTGCATATATAAATACACCTATTCGAAGATTCTTAATAATATACCGGGTGCCACAGGCTAGTGGCTCCCCCCTATATTTCCTTTATTTTTTAACTTATCTATTTGAAATTTGCGGTGCATAAACTACCTATAAAAATGGATTTTTGGACATAAAAACGGTATAAGACCATTTCCGGTTTACCCGGAAATGACCGCAACTTTTGATATTTAAATAGAACACCCTGTATATTTTTACATATTTGGATTTAAGACAACATTCTGAGTATGCCATGAGATTTTCGCAAATTTTTAAGTCGATGTTCAGTATTTTTAAGCATTTTAAGACATCCGTCTAGAGTTCTTTGGAATACCAAAATTTGTTCTACGGCAGGTAAAGTCCAAGGGAAAAATATAATTTTTCGTTTAATTTTATTAAAAACCATTTACGAAGCCTCCAAAATTGAACAAACCACTTTTTTATCGAAAACTTTTTTTTTAAAATGGGAAGGTGGTGGCTCCTACTGTTTATATAAATTATAGATTTTTTTCTGAATTCATTGATACCCATTTCAATTCTATGCTATTTGTTTTTCTATTTTATTGAAATTATTTAAAAATAAAAATTCCCTTTCAATATAATTTTTCTTGAAATTTTACGTAGTTGACTTTGCAAAAATCATATGTCTAATAATGAAATGTGAATAATAGTCCGTTGAGATAATGTTTTTACCCCAAAAGTTCTGCTACCGGACTGCAAGACATTAACCCCCCCCATACTTACCTATTTTATTCGAATTTACCAAAAAAAAAAACCGATTCGACAATCCTTCGCAAGAATAGTACCGGAAAATCGAAAAGGGGACAGTTTTCAGATTTAAGGGTAGTGGGTGAAGAGTAGATCAGGAAATATTATCACCATCGTATTCGTCGTCCTCAAAAACGGGGGGTATACCGGTTTTCAGCTGATTTTCGTTATTTTCGTGGCATTTTGGTATTGGGGGTCGGGGTAGTTTTAACCCGGTGTGGTCAATATTTACTTATTTTATTCAAATTGACCAAGAAAAACCCGATCTGACAAGCCCTTGAAAGCCTAGCGCCGAAAAATCGGAAAAAAAGGTGGTTTTTCGATTTAAGGGTTGGACGGTAAGTCGGAAAATATTGTCACCATCGTGTTCCCCGCCCTCAAAAACGGGAGGGTTAATGTCTTCCAGTCTGGTCGCAGAACTTTTGGGTTTTTTGCCTTTTTCTGGTTAATCTCAAGGGACTATAACTACCTTTTTGTGAATGATAGCCTTTTGGTTCTCTCTTTTATTCCTTAATAGGTATAAGTACTAGTGCAAATTATAAGGATAAATAAAAATGATTTTGAAAATGATTTTTTATTTTCAAACAAATTTAATAAAATAGAAAAACAAATAGCATAGATTTAAAATGGATATCAATGGCATATCAATCAGTAGGAGCCACAACCTTCCCATTTGAAAAAAAAAGTTCTCGATAAAAAAGTGAATTGTTCAATTCTGAAGGCTTCGTAAATAGTTATTAATGAAATTAAACGAAAAATTATATTTTTCCCTTGGACTTTACCCACCGTAGAACAAATTTTGGTATTCCAAATCACTCTAGACGAGTGTCTTAAAATGCTTAAAAAAATTGAACATCGACTCAAAAATTCGCGAAAATCTCATGATATATATAAAAGTATGCAGGGTGTTCCATTTAAAAATCAAAAGTTGCGGTCATTTCCAGGTAAACCGGAAATGGTTTCATACCGTTTTTTATGTCCAAAAATCCATTTTTACAGGTAGTTTATGCACCCTAAATTTCAAATGGATAAGCTAAAAAATAAAGGAAATATAGAGGGAAGCCACTAGCCTGTGGCACCCGGTATAATAAATTCGTTTAAATTTATTTTTTGTACTTCCATATTTTAATTCATTTATTAGACATTCCCCACCTGTACTTTAATGAGATATATAAGATACAAATTTTCCATTAACATACAAGTTTATAACCAATAGAAAAGCGACACACAGCAATATTCTGTCAATATCAACTATTGCCTTGAACATCTGACAGATCTAAAATTTATCAATTTTGACAAGTCATACTTACTGTTTGCCTAGCAAATTTTCAAACTTTGTGCTTTTTGCAATCAAAATCAGTGAACATGTGTAATAGTGAAAGCGAAATTGAAATAACATTTCCTAAGTTTAGTTTTCATATTATTTCCTAAATTGTAATCTATGAATAATAAATTTCAGAAATAAAGTATTAATTATCCATTTTATTATGACTGCTAGTAGAAAAAATATTGTACGCAACTCACATTTAATGGTTATTAAGACACTTGCATTCTTTATGACATTCGCCTACCGCTCATGTCATAATTCTCATGCTCGTGTCTTAACAGCCATCATTAAATGCATAAATATACTATTCTAGAGCAAATTTAAATGAATATAAGTATAATCATTTTGTGGTATCTGATATTGCGTTATAGACAATGTGTGAATTATATAAGAAAGGTCTCTGGCACAGTCCAGTGGTGTGTTGCTGAATTGTTAAATGGACTAGTGATCTAAGATTTCTGGTATGAGTTAGATCTGTTCTAGGTTGACATGTTTAACAAAGCTAGTTCTTGTACATGATGAGACACATGATCTCTTCTTCTTATTCCTAAAATAAGCCCGATGCGAGATTTCTTTCCTTTGTACTGTAGACCAGTTGTCTATAAATACACGAGTCATAAACATTTTTTTATATATATAATTTCTAAACAGTGATTTTTAGAAACCTCTAAGTTGTCCTTTATTTCCTTATTTAATTGTAGAACAATTTTATTTATTTATTTGCGGGTCTAAGCTCATTTCCAAAATACAATTTAAAATTTAGAATAGTGTATACAAAAATAAAACAAACATAAAATAAAAAATAGCGCCTTCAAAAATATCAAATTTACAGTAAACTAGACAAAGACAAATATTTAAAGTAGACTTATACAGCACCAAGGTATATGTAAAGGTATGTGACAAAATAATGCAAATATAATGTGAGCATATGGTAAGCTTAACATCAAGGGTTAAAAGGACAATTTGAGATTGTCGGTTCGGTAAAAAAATCAACATGATTACTGTAATTATTGGCTAGTCTAGAAGACCTAGCAACAAACGAATTTGTTTTATGAGCTTATTCCTAAAACGTATTAACTGATCGGGTAGTTCTTAATGGATCATGAATGCCAAATCTTTTGCAGCAAGTATGGACAGGAAACGTTCGAATTTATTATGTTATATAATAGTTTACAGATCTCTATGTTTTTGGCGAACTTCGAGAGAATTGATATGAAGACCATTTTTAATTCAATTTTCCACAAGTGAAATGTGAAAACTCTACATCATCAGCATAATATTGAGATGAAAATAATTTTAAAGATACTTGAAAATCAAATGTGTAAATTATAAATAATAGTGGAGCCATAATTGATCCTTGTGGGATATCATGTAAAAATCTTGATTTGTTGATTCCACACTACTTACAACACCCTGACTTATATTGGTTAGAAAAGATTTAAGGTATATCATCAAAACCAAAATATTTAAGATTTGAACAGTTGATGGTTCGTCGTAGACAGTAGGTTGTCTGTAATACAAAGATAATAATACCGTGACACACTTTGGATCCCATCCGCCGAAAACACCATCTGCAAATTATATTAACATACTAATTGTAGTGATGTTTTATAAAACCTGGTTGATTTCCAGGGATAATTATATTAGTAAAAACGTAATTTAATATCTGCTTATGGACAACTTTTTTAAAACTTTTGATAAGGCTGGACGAATATTTAATAGTCTAATTCGTTATAACCTTCAGGTTTATTCATCTTCAAAAGTGAAACAAATTTCTCCACGCCTTTGATGGTAACCCTCATTATGCAATTATTAATTGCACAATGACTTATTATTGAAGAAATGTGAAAAATCTTAATATTTTTATTAATATGGCATATGATCCTGTGGCTTTTAATTTTGTAAATGAGTTGTGCTTCAGAAAATTTGAGTTGCAATTTGATGTTGGAGTTGAAGCTGTTATTTTTATAATAATTCTAAATGTACTCGGCAGAGAGAATTTCTAGTTTTTATCATAACTTTTATTATATCCAGCAACCAGGGAGATTGCGGCTTATTTATCCATACCGTTCTTCTCGGTGTATGGTATGCGTATCGAAGCATTCGAGAATAATATCGTTGTTATTACTAATAATTTCAATACTATTTGAGTTGCAGAGATATTGTCAGGGTTGTCTATATAAATCTATTAAAAGTTATTATAAGTGCTGTTCCTGAATTCTGAAATTTTTCCATGCATTGTAGATGAAAAAAAAAGTATATTTCTTTTAGACTCACATAAAATTCCTCAGTAAAGCAAATTATGACATGAAATAGTATTATTACTCACCGCTATTACGTTAATGTTAATAAAAGCGCTTGAAAAATTATTTTTAAACCCTTATAGGCTCATTATTGACAACCGCTGTGGGTTCATGGGAGTACAATGATTGTTAAACATGTGTTGTATAAGAACAACTGAAAAAAGCAATACACTAAAAATAGTAAGGAAAAAATCAATCAATGCCATGATACTTATTTATAACTTACATGAATATGTGTAATATAGGAAAGGGAATAAAAATTGACAATATGATTATAATGATACTATTTCATCGATAATGAAAATTAAAAAATGTGGTAAAACGGCAAGAAACAAAATTAATAGATCATTTAAAGACATGATCAGCTGGATTTTTATTCTATTAGGAGGTAATAAATATTTCTGGATATAGTTAGCGAACTGATTGTAGGTTAAACACATTCACAGCGAAGGATAATAATTAAGTGAAATAGATTTATCTAATCACTTTCAGAAACTGATAACTGATAACCAAAAATCTTAATCACTCGGAGGTAGCTTCAAATAATTTTACATCCATGAGTGCAACATATTTCTTTTAAGGCTTTACAGAGATTTCTATAAAGTTTTATTTTTAGGCATAGGATTAACCGGTAATTTTTAGCAAGTTTGGGAATTCCAGTGCCACTTAATATCAAATTATTCCTTGTTTTGATTGAGGAAATGATGTTGTTTTTGTGAGAATGATTTACAAATTTTTCAACTAATCTCTAGGGTGAATTTCTCTTATCGATCTGCTCGTATTAATGTACGATTCTCTGTTTCACGATTCCAGTCATTGTCAGGTATTCCAAATTTTTTCAAACATAACGGTACTTTTTAAATGGATCTTTTGGGCTTGCTCTTCAAGTGATCCATCTTGGACTGAACTTTTTTTGCGCTTCGAAGCACAAAAGTTACACTGTTTTCAGTCCCAGAATAGTATTCAATTAAATTAAAAAAACACAAAATTTTTGCGATAAAAGATTATTTCCATAAAATTCAGGTTATTCCTATAGAGGTGATTGTTGCTTCTTCACTTCTAATCATCCTGTATATTGACAATACACCTACAGGATGGAAACTGTTTCACATCTAATTTTTATTTCGGTCTAATAATAGCAAGGTTAGCTTTATCTTCAGCCGTATAATTCTTCATGTAAAAAACGCACTTGAGAAAAGTAGCCTGGAATTTTTTAAACTCGGTAGCAACATTATTATGTATTGAAAGTGTGTTGCATTCTTACAATCGTATCAGTGAACGGATAACGTCGCCTGTACATTTTCACACAGTTGTTTGCCTTAAAACAGACCTAGTAGATGTGAGGAGTCAGGATTTTCTAAAAAAAAAAAAAAAAAAGGAAAATCGTGCCAAAGTTATGAAACCTGTTTCCCCCTCGTTTTCGTAGGTGCTGAACAGAACTAACAGAATGAAGAAAGTTTTCAGTCTTACGCATCCCCTCAAACGACAGTGTGGCATCGACTATTTTTGCAGGAATACTTTGTTTTTTCATAGAGATATAACAGATGGTGAACGGTGATGTCAGGTAGTGGACCGCAACCGCCCTTAAGGGTGGAATCTACCTTACCAGGGGGGTGTAAAATTGTTTCCTTTTTTGTTTCTTGTTAAAGACGTTTACCTCTCGTTTTCGAGGATGCTGATCAAGAAAAAAATGGTTTTACGCCGATTCGATCCTTCCTTCACCCTGACTTTGCCGATCTGCCGTTTTGTTTTTTTGAAAAAAAAATAAGAATTACGAAAATTTCTAATTTTACATGAACCGAAATTACTAGAGAAATAATTAATATTTTCTAATGAAACTTGGTGAAATAATAGATCTTGTAGATGTAAACTATTATTGAATAAATAATAAAAATATTTATCTTCTTAAGAACCAGAAGTTGAAAAACGGGTTATTGCAACCAATGGTCCTATACGTTGGCACCCACGTTCTCCGGACCTTACACCTCTAGGTTTTTCCTATGAGGCTAATTAAGAGTACGTGTATAGTATACATTCCCAGCAACGCTGACAATTTTAGAAAACAGAATACGCCAAGTATTTGAAACTATTACGGCTATAGTGCTTGAGGAAGTTGCACAAAACACCTTTTCCAGAAGTAGAAGATGCGTAGAAGAGGGAGGCCTGCACTTTAAACATCTTTGGACATCTGTTATGTTGATAGTCAGCGAAATAGTTAATGTGTTTGTTAATTTTTTTTTACAGTAAGCTAAAGAAAGGTTTTCTTAATATTTAATAAATAAAAATATTTGTGCAATTACTTCCACGTCCAGTGGAAGTATAGTAACGACAAAAAAATTTTTAAAAATTTTTATTGCTTAGTTAGGCTTAGAATGTCATGAAACGTCGAGATTTTAAGTTTGAGAGAAAAAAAAAAATTTCTGTCTGTCGGTCTGTCGGTCTGTCTGTAACTTTTTTGTGCGCACGATTACTCTGGAACTGTTTAAGATATTGACTTGAAATTTGGTACACGTATGTATTTTAATGAGATCTGGAACTAGATTATATTTTCGTCTTATTCCGTTGAAGGGTTGGGGGGTTAATTGGGGTAAATGGGGGTAAATAGGTAAATCAAGTAGGTAAGAGTCCTTGAAATTGATATTTAGTTTATATAAAAAAGATAAAGTCTCAAAATTTTTTTGGCATTAGCCACCCCCATTACTACCCCTACCCCATTATTAAAGGGGGTGAAAAAAATAAAGTTGTTATTTAGTAATATTAGTGTCTACAAGAAACTAAGGCCACAAATTATTTTTACTTCATTCACCTCCACTACCAACCCTCTACCACCTCCACCCCCTACTACCGATGTGGCATATCGTTTTATAGGTTTTTGGGGTAGACGATTTCAAATATTATGTTGTTAAAGTTACTTCGAATAGTATGGATGCACAATGGCTTTGCTCGACTACTATGGATGCGCAGTAGGTTTCCCCGAGTATTACGGATGCGCAGTGGCTTTCCTTGAGTATTTTGGATGCGCAGTGACTTTTCTCGAGTATTACAGATCGCAGTAGGTTACCTCAAGTAGTATGGATGCGCAGTGGGTTACTTTAAGTAACATGGATGCGCAATGGCTTTCCTCGAGTACAATGGATGCGCAGTAGGTTACCAGGAGTAGTACGGATGCGCAGTAGGTTACCAGGAGTAGTACGGATGCGCAGTGGCTTTTCTCCAGTACTATAGATGCGCAGTGGGTTACCTCAAGTGGTATGGATGCGCAGTGGGTTTCCTCGAGTAAAATGGATGCGCAGTGGCTTTCCTCGAGTTCAATGGATGCGCAGTAGGTTATCACGAGTAGTACGGATGCGCAGTGGCTTTTCTCCAGTACTATAGATGCGCAGTGGGTTACCTCAAGTGGTACGGATGCGCAGTGGGTTTCCTCGAGTAAAATGGATACGCAGTGGGTTGGTTTAAGAAGTATGAATGCGCAGTGGCTTTCCTCGAGTAAATTGGATGCACAGTGGGTTACCTTGGGTAGCATGGACGCGTAGTAGGTTTCCTCGAAGAAAATACTTAAAGTAGAGGCTTTACTCCTATCGTGTAGTTTACGGCACACAACGATTTTTTATATCTTTGTCATGCCATTTTCTGCGTATTACTTTCACATCCAGTTGAATTATATTAACGCAAAAAAAATTTGGAAATTTTCATTGTTTAAATGGGCTCAGAATGTCATGAAACGTCAATGTTTTAAGTTTGAACAAAATAAATTTGTCTGTCGCGTCGGTCTGTCTGTTAGTCTTGTATCTTTTAGTTAAACGGTAAATTGGGGTAAATGGGGGTAAATAGGTGAATCAAGTAAGTAATAGTCCATGAAATTGGTATTTAGTAAATATAAGAGGAGCTAAGGTCTCAAAAAAAATTTGGCATTAGCCACAGCTATTACCACCCCCACTCCATTATTAAAGGTGGTGAAAAAATAGTGATTTAGTGTGTGTACAAGAGCCAAAGTTATTAAGAATTTTTTTCACTTCATTCATCCCCACCACCGATGTGGCATATAATTTTATGGGTTTTTGGGGTACATGATTTCAATTATTATACTATTAAAGTTCCATAAACAATTATTTTCATATAGTGGAATGCAAATATAGTATTTTTGTTGTAAGAGACTTGGATGTGGAAGTAGTGATTCCTTGGGCAGCGGTTTTTTTTAAACTGAATTAACTTAAGTTGATTAGAGGCAATTTTCTAAATTGTCAACCAAACAATTTTTGTTTATCATGGCTTACTTTAAAAGTCATTTATACTATTTTTCTACCATAATGGAAAACAAACAAGCTAAAAACGTAGGTACTCTTCGCCAATTTACTGAGCTTTTTATATAATTGTTATACATTCTATAGGATACTCTTCGCAGTTTTTTTGTAAATAATGTTAGTTTTTGTACATTTTAAATTTTGTGATACCAACTTTGTTGTGAAAAAAATATGTGAAAAAAATTGAAAAAAAAAACATCCAACCTATTAAGAAGAAATTAAGAAAATATATATTCTTTAATTAAATGATTAATAACTTTCTTATTTACTGATTGATTTCTTCAAAAACAATAGGGTTCTTCCTCTATCTGACACTAACTTACCTTCCAAATTTCAATACAATCGGACTTTTCTTTCTTGAGTTATCGTGCTTACAAGAAACGTGAGGGATGGACAGACGGACATTTTGAAAGTTGTTCGGAATTCGTTCACTAACATAATGATATGAAAATTTTTTCTCTACGAGCGATATTTCCGATTTTAGAAATGTGGCGATCAAATGCAATATACTCTTCGTTTTTGCGAAGAGTATAATAATACGTTTTTCTTTTTCTATTTTAATCCTCAATGGATTTTGGCTTTGACAATACCGTTAGATTGGTCTTGAAAAGTTGGACTTAATGGAGGTGTTGGTGCCATTTAAAAAAAAAACTTTTTTGCAAGAAACTAATTTCGAATGTATCTAATTATTAAATTTGTTCATTAAATATCAAATTTAAATTTTTCCATTATTTTTTGTCATTTATGATGATTTAAAGTTAATCTCAGAAACAAAATTCAAAACAAAACTTGGCTCTAAAAATCAAGTACGTCAAAATACATACGGCTTTTTACGTCTGTATTAACTACGCCGAGTTTCATCTTGATATCTTGAAAAGCAAAAAGCAAAAGAGAGGTGCTAACGATATCGTTGTCATCCGGTATTGTATGTACAGGGCTGTCACGCAAAGAATAAAATAATTAAGAAGTAACCAAAGAGAGAATGAAGCTTTTTTTGTATATTATTCGTGCTACTTTATATCGGTGGTGGTGGAATGGTAACGGAAAATGATGGGAAGGAGGTGATGGACGGTGGGGGAATATCGTGGAAAGTGAGGGAGATAGTGTGAAAAGTAGGGGAACATAGTGGGACATTGGAAGAAAATGGTGGAAAAGCGAGGAAATGTGAGACGAAAATTGAGAGGGTTTGTGTAATAATGTGGAACACGATGGAAAAAAGGTAAAATGGACAAATGCTGGGGTAGCCGCGAGTATAAGCTAATCGCGTGTTACTACACTTCTGTTTTCAAACCAAACACATAACATTAATTTGTTAACTTCGCATGAACTTATAAAAAAAATTGTTCAGAGCGGTAATCGGTAACAAATACACAGCCCCACAGAAAAAGAAAAGGATATTGTACCAGAAAAGAGACCATTAAACCCCCACGTATTTTGGCGCGCTGAATCCGAATATGAGGTCCAAATTAACTTCTACCTTGTCGTTTTTTTGTAAATCGCGTTTATTCTAGTATTTTTCTGTGGTGGTACCGAAAAATGGGTCAAATTAACAAGATATCGAAAATTTTTATTAACGAAAGTGCTTAAAATTCAACCAGAACTCCATGATTCAACTTTGAAACTTTGAACCAAATCTGAGAAAAAATAAAAATACAAATTTTTACCCTGACCATTACATATCTTTTTATTTATTTTATCTCAGATTTTCAAAAATCTTCAAAATTAACATGTGGATTCTAAGCATTTTTTCTTAATAAAATTTTTCGATATCTTGTCAATTTGAGCCATTTTTCGATACCACCACAAATAAAATGCGAAAAAAACACGAGATTTACAAAAAAATTACAAGGTAGAAGTTACTTTGGACGTCAGATTAGGATTCAGCTTACCAAAATAAGTCAGGGTATGATGGTCTCTTTTCTGGTGCAACATACTTTTTTTATTTTGTGGTGCTGTGATATTATTCACTTAAATTCAGGATCAAATTATTGTATACACGTCAAATACGCATTAAATATAGACATAATATTTTCAAATTTTGTGTAAAAACTTGCTATGTATTGCTCTTATTAGGCGCAACTGGTAAAATCCACGTTAGTGAATTATTATTTCCCAATATAATTCTACATCGAAATTCAATAAATTAAAAGGATGCTTTTGTAAGTAAAGCTTCCCTTTTTAATTATTTACCGAATTATAATATAAAACAGTTTATTTAACAAAACGTACCTAGTTCTTAGAAGCTTTCGTGAATGCAGAGACAAACACTGAGAACATATTAATATCTTTTTGAAGTCTGGGCTTTGCAAAATTGTTTCCATGTAGATGTTTCCAATCTCCGGTAGATTGTCAGTTTAAAATATAATTAGACAATTTAATTTTGTAATTTGTAATCTATATGCGTAGAAATAAATCGATCATTAACCATTCAAACGTAGCATTATCAAATACAATTAAAATGTGATGTTATTTTACCGACAGGAAGTTAGTTGTGAAAAGGTTTTATGAAAAACAATATTAATTATGTTGTATACCGGGTGTAACACGTACATGGTACACCTCCAATTTTATTTTATTTTTGCAGATAAATTATTTAAACTTAGTACATAATCTCTACTTGATAAACGGCACTTTTTAACGCATACATTAATTTCTTTCTACTTTCGGCATAAGTGGTACAGACTCTTGCATTTCAAATAGAACACCCTGTGTATCATTATATTTTTTAATTCTACTTGATTTTCTGAATACAGTGATACCACATAAGTAACATTTCAAATGTCAAATTTTTTCTAATCCAATTATTATCTTTCAGTTTAAGCATGCCGTGACTATTGCAATTTACTTCATTCTACACTACCATTAATAAGAAATCTACCCATATGTCTTATTATACTCTTTGCAAATACGAACACGAAGAATATATTGCATTTGATCGGCACATTTCTAAAACAGTTAAATATCGCTCATAGGCGAAAAAAAATCATTCAAAAAATCATTGTGTTAGTGAACGAATTCTGAACAACTTTCAAAATGTCTGTCTGTCTGTCCGTCCCTCCCTCCGTCCGTCACGTTTCTTGTAAGCACGTTAACTTAAGAAAGAAAAGTCGGATTCTATTAAAATTTGGACAGTAAGTTGATGTTAGCTAGAGGAAGAACTCTGTTTTTGAAGAAAAGCAATCAGTAAATAAGATAGTTATTAATTATTAAAAGAAAATAATAATGGTTTCTTAATTTTTATCACTTGTACTTAAATAGAAATTACGCGAAATGTTATTTCTTTGTTTATGCATATTACTAATATATATTTCAGAATTATGTATCAAATCATTGAAATATGATTCTCAAATGAAATATATTACAGACAATAAATTTTTGTAGTAATTTGTGATGATCCATTGGCTAAAGTATTCCCTTGCAATTCAGCGTGACACGTTAATATACAATGTTCAATAAATATGTAAAGCAAGCAAGCCTTGCAATCCAAGACAGGTTGGATTTAAAAAAAATATGTATATATTTTTTGACGAATAAATAAAACTTATTGTTTTACGATATATTTTTGGTACTAACGAGTGTGTTTCACCAACAAAGTTGGTATAAAAAAATTTAGACTTATATTATTTACAAGAAAAGTCCGAGGAGTATGCTATAAAAAGTTCAGTAAATCGACGAAGAGTATGTTATTAGCTTGTTTATATGTGCGATTAATACCATAAAAATAATAGTTAAAAGAATATGAAAAATTGGCTGTAAATTACAGAAAAGAAACACAGATGACTATAATAGTTATTCAAAATATTGTTCATTGATGTCAATACACTTCTGCCCTCGCATAGCCGTATTTCGAATATATGAGACCAGTAGTTGCTGGGTTGTTATACAATTTACTGCACGCCTTAATCGTAGCTTTCAGTTTTCGCGGATTGTAATGGGAGTTGTGCAAACAGTATTTTTTTAACGATGTCAAAGGAAAGAATTTATGGAAATTAGGTCAGGCTATTTTTGAAGCTATCTTACAGGACCATACGACACGATGAAGCTTTCTCTGAATTTCTCTTGAAGGTAATTAGTCACTATTCTAGAGGTATGCCCCCAACAAGCACTCAACCTCACTTTGTTGGAAACCTAAGTAGCTGGCACCATTCAAGGATTCTTCAAATATTATTGGGTCAATTATTCTGGAATCGGTCATCCCTAGATGTAAAAAGGGTATATCAGAATATACCTTATTAAAGGTAGTATTAAATGGTACCTCGATACCATGTGAAAAAATTAAATATCATTTTAAAGCTTTTTATCTACTTATAAATTATATAATTATGTTTTTTAACGTGATTTTTTCTGGCATCACATGGGTTGATTAAAATACATCACAATAGTCATGCCACACTGAAACTAAAAAAAAAATTGAATTAAAAAAAGTTTGACATTTGACATACCCTTTTTGTGGTATCATTGTATTCAGAAATCATGTAGAATACAAAAATGTGGTAATATATAGGACGTTCCATTTGAAAATCAAAAGTTGGTATCACTTCTACTGCAACCGGAGGTAGAGAAAAATTAATGTATGTCAAAAAGTGACGTATATCAAGTACAGACGATCTACCAAGTTTCAGTGATTTTTCTGCAATATTAAAGAAAAAAATGTCGTGTTACACTCGGCACATATGTAGGGTGGCCCACCAAAAATAGCCCAACCCAGTTCTGTGCTCTTTTAAATGAAAGAATAAAAGTACCCGGACCCGTGAATTTTTGTTCCCAGCTTTCCCAAGGGTTTTCATTTGTGCCGTTTCAATTCCCAAACAGGGAAGATTTCCACTCTGAAAATTTTAAATGACCAAGGAACTGTTGCATCACTATAAATTCGAGCTGCTGGTTGTCGAATGATTGTGAATTAAGAATAATCAGGGGCATTAGTTACTACTTACGTGTTGTTGTATTAACAAATGTTCGATACATCTACCATTCACCTCTTTACAATAATAAATCACACGTACAAAATATTGTCGGATGCTAAAAAGAATATCTAGAGTGATTTGAGGGTATTCGTTAGTTGCGCAGTTCGGCGAATCTTCCAAAGAATCGAACCGGTATGTATCATTATACATTATGCCCTTAAAATGCCCTCTTAGGAATAAATCCAAGAGGAATCAATCTGGAGATTTTGGCGGCCACTCAATAAAACCACTCCTTCCATTTCACTTTCCAGGAAATGTTTGGTGGTGGATGGACTGGCTGGGAGAACGGGAGAATTTCCGAAGGTCCTCGCCTTGGGGCCGACCCGACCCTACATGGTACTTAATACAGCTGGTGTTGGTATATTGAGAAATCGCCTTTTTTTGGCAATTAACTGAGCAGGTCCAGGCCGGTGCTGATGTTTTCCCAGGCCGGTTTACCTCACCCCATCCTGCGCTGGAAATGTTTCACCTGTGCTACAGATAATGCATAGTGAGGAGCAGCACCGTCTTGTTGAAATATCACATTTTTTTCAGGTAACGATCTCAATAATATCGGTTAACATTGGACTAACATAATTTTTCTACAAATTTAGGTATATCGCTCCTTTCAAATTTCCAGGTAAGGAAAAAGGTAAAACTATACGTCCCCGAAAAATACCCGTCCAAACATTTAATGAGTGCTGAGTACATACTTCTCGGAATAATCTCGGATAAGAGATTACGAGAGAATAACGACAATCGTGTCAATTGACAGTAACATGTAACATTAATAAAAAATCAAAATTGTTAGAAAAATAAAGAGATAGTTTCCAAATGTCGGTTATTGTCTTCGTTCAGTTCTTGCATCAGATGAATTTTATATGGATGGAATTTCTAATGTTTTAAAATTCTCTAGGCAGCAAATCGCTAAACACTCGCCACAGCAGATATTTTTCGGGTATTTAATGTAAAATTCATAACAATACGGCTTCATTTGTAAGAGAATTTTCAACATTTCATTTTTTATTTGTCACTGAATCAGTTTCCCGAAATGTTGCCACTAAATTCAAAAAATTACCGTGATACATCAGTGTGTCACCATTCCTGCTTTTACACAAACTGGATGCTTGACCACATTCATTGTTTTTGTAGTAAAGTGAAATTATTTCAACTCTTTCCTCGAGAGCACAAATTATTTTAAATTTATCACAACAGTAAAGAAGCACGCATGTCAATTGTTTGAAAGGCCCGTTAAACTGACAATAATTGACAAGAGGTTATAGTAAATAAAACTACGTTTTTTTCTTATAAATAATTTTTGCTGACACATTTATAAAGAAGATAAGAGAAATGTTTAGTCGCAGATAGATGACAGCCAATTATTTGTTTTTATAATGTTACTGTTTCGTAAAATTTTATTAAGTGTTCATTATGAATGTGTTTAGATTCTACGTTTTTTTAAGGTTCAGTTTAGGACTACCGGAGACACCTGTTGGTGAAGGTCGTAGGTTAATTTAACTAGACGCAGAATAAAACAGTAGCGATGTAAATAAAATCTGAAAATAAGTGCGTGTAAAACTCGTTCGGGGTAATACGGCGAACAGGAAAGAAGTAGAGAGGTTTGTGGTGGGAAATGATGGCCAGCTGTCGTGTGTGTTGAGAGAAATTATTGTTGATAATTTGCGTATTTATACGGATAATTGCACACGTTTAGCTTAACAAGACGTCGTCCATTATTGAATATGTGGATATATGCGACGCCGACGCAAAATTTGGATAGCCATCTGAGACACGTATTTTGAATGTTTCCAATTTGTTAAGGTTTCGGCGGTTGGAGGCAACTATTTATTTTCATTATCTTTCAGAACTCAATTAATGACCTCTGAACTAATATCAGATTTCATATTTTTAGGCGTTTTTTTTTGTCACATTTTTGCTGTTGTCATTGTGACGTGCTGACGTCTATATTATGTAGGAGTTTGGGAGTACTGGACCATAGATTTAAAGATATGTACTGGATCTCGATTTATGCAATTTATAATCAAGCTGTCGCCTAAGCTCAACGCGCACGGCCCCCATATTTTTCTATAAAGTAAAATAAAATCACATGTTTCACTGGGAAACCCAGAGAGCCCATACGAGCAGGGCCGGGTTAAGGATTGGCGCGCCCCTAGGCTAATCATATATTTGCGCCCTCTTATTTACAATCGAAAAAAAATTGATGCGCGGGGGAGAGAAATCTAAAAAAAAATTAACCAAAATTGATGAGCAGGAAAAAGGAAATGAAAAAATATGTTTTCTCGACATATTTTCTTTTATAAGCAGAGAGCGCCAAGCGCTCACGACGCCCCTCATGATCCAGCACGCGCTCCTTCGCGCATTGTTATCCCTGGGCTATAGCCTAGTTGGTCTTATAGATAATCCGGCCATGCGTACGAGTGTATTCTGTAGGAAGTGAGGTGCTGCACCGGCGAATTTCCCGCTTTATTCATCTACAAGAGTCGTAAAGACAAGTGATAAGTACCACCTAGCGGAAAAATTATTACTTGTATTCATTGTTTTCTGTATTTGCCATATAGTAGTATTCAATGATTTATACGCCATTTCGTTGTATTTATTCGTTAATCTAGCGTACTATAGATGGCGAGCACTAGACTTGTTCTGACATTTTTAGTCTGGTTTATACTCTACACTTTTAAGTGCAGCAAACCATAGAACAATAAATGTCAGAAGAGCTGGTTCAAGCCTATTGTATAGCCGTTCATATTTCAACATTGGCAGACGCGTTTCGCCTTCCCAGGCTCCTCAGTGCCACAAGGTAGAGAAAGAATGAATATACAAACACTTCATATGTTTCCTGTGGAGTATAGCCACTAGATACAAGCGATGCCATCTATAAGATGGTAAAGATTGTTCAGAAGTAAATGTTTTACAAGTTAGACTATTAAAAGCCATCAACTATAACTGCGAATGCATATTACTAACCTCTGAAACAATCCAAGCACAGTATCAAGATGTTAATCACAGCCACACAAAAAAAAAATTTGTTTCTGACTATACTATACGTTTTTGGGGTCGCTGAATCCGAATCCGAGGTTCATTCAATGGCTATACTCTACAGGAAAAATATGGATTACTGGTTGAAGTGTTTGTATCTTCATTCTTTCTCTACCTTGTGGCACTGAGGAGCCTGGGAAGGCGAAACGCGTCTGCCAATGTTGAGAAATGAACGACTATACAATGGGCTTCAACCAGCTCTCCTGGCATTTGTTGTATTTATTCGGCATATAGTAGTGTTAATACAATTTTTGAGTGATTAATATTAACTATAATCTGATTTGGTATTAACAAATTATAATATAGTACATAAAACCATCAAGTATATTATTTGGTGTCCCTACAATATATCTATCTAAGCCTCTAGAAATTTAGTTTACCTCATGCAAGAGCGAATTCTTTTGAGTGCACTCGTAATAATAATTACACACGTTTTATTAACCAGTTAGGTACTAAACTGAATTTTATTGTATGTAACACACGTATTTGTTCATATATATTGTATCTATCAGTGTTTATTAACTTAGTAGTAAATGTTTAGTGGTTTTTGTTACTATTATCACTTACTTTTGGCCCTAGGGCATATGTTGAGTAGAGAAAATCGTTTGGCGCCCTTTTAGTCATCTTATGTAATTGTTCTTCTAGTATATAATTTTTTGAAGACAAAGAAAACACAAAAGTATAATTTACTTACCCACGCCCCACTGAGAAACTAACTAGCCAAGATATAAATTACAATACTGTTCTCCATTATTTAACATTATTTAATTCCATTAAAAACAGGGTAACAATAAGATAAAACGCCATCTTACATAAAAGCTTTATAAGCTTTAAAACGGTGTACCACAACACCCCTTCCCCATTTAAAATTTTTAAGGTGGAGGCCAGTTTAGGAGTTGAAGCCACATAGATAGAAATCTTAAATAATACGTTCCCCTGGATGCAAAAATTGAGAGGTCCAGGCATTTTTTCCTCTTTCATTTAAAAAAGTACTAAACATGGTTGGAATACTTTCGATCGTCCACCCTGTGTATCAAAAAACTTCAGTATAAATTCCACAGAATAGCTTTTGTTAAGTATTAACAAAATATAATAATTTAGTGTAACCTGACTTAGTAACCGAAATATGAATTTGTTCTATATTATGAAAGGTTGACTTTAGCAATCGATTCGTTGGAAATACAATTTATATTTTAGAGTTAAGATCATTTATTAATTTAATTACATAATCGAGGAGGTCAGGCGAAAAACAAATTCGTTACTCAGAAAATGTAGTTGACTAAATTATCGGCCTTCGAAGTCAGACAGGCAACATACTTTAATATTTTAAATATTTTTAGTAAACACATAATATCGTAAGAAAGTTAAGTGATCATGCGTCGAAGAAGTAGTTCCACGGAATTTTGTCGGGTAAATTTTTGTTGTTGACCTAATAAGTAATTTCGCCAAACTGAGTAAGTATATAAGGCAAGGTATAAGTTATATATCTGCAGTAATAATTTAGGAATGTCTTCTCTGGTTTACTTTGGGTCTAATGTCAATTTAAATAGGTACACTCAAGGCAAATACCTCTGACTTGGTGGTTTTTTCAAACCTATATCGCAAACGTCCCTAAATCCATATGGTGATATAAATTTAACAATGATGCACACAAAGACTTCATCTGAAAGCACAGAAATATGTATAAACTTCTAGCAAAGGGGTAAAAACTGCGGTAGCTTACATTAATTAAAATTGAAAAATTTAACTTAGGTAGAAAAATATGTTTTTTATCTATTTTTTTAACCTCGGCCTATTTCCGCTACCAGGGCTTATCACCGACGCGACGCCAGGAAACGAGCTACCGCAACCTGGAAATTTTGCCCAACCTCCTCTGGTGAAGTTGAAGTAGTCACAAAATAACTTCCATTACATAACGAAGTACATTTTACTTCGAATCAACAAACAGCAAAATATACATCGTATTCACGTGCTTTCTGTTTTAAGACTGGCGCAATAGAAATATACTTATATACTTTAGGTCTACCTCTGGTAATCTTAATGACCTTATATGCCTACTAAATTCTTTTGGACTTACAGCAACAATTTCAGAATTTACTAGGGTGACAGCCCACTCCGCCAGCTGTATTGATAATATTGTGACAAACTTGGAGGAGGAAGGCTATGAGGTAGGTGTCATAGATCCTTGCCTGTCTGACCATTTTGGACAATTTATTAAAATATATAGTAACAATGACACATCGTCTGTCGTTTTTCGCAGGAGATTTACTAACCATGGTTTAGTAAAGCTTAGAAACCAATTGCTTGACACTGACTGGAGTATCTTTTATAGCAGTAATAATGGTCATAATAATAATAGTAAGTATTTGTCCAAGCTTCTGGTAAATAGATTTCGTATCTTGATAAATCGAATTTTTCCTTTAAAAAAATGTACTTTAAATAAGAAGATGCCAATCAATTGGTTTACTGATTCTTTACGAAATAAAAGGGACACGCTCTCCTCCGTTAAATTAATTTGTAATATCACTAGAAATCCGGTTGATTAATCTATTTATAGTGCTCTGCGTAGTACATAAACGATATTAAAATTGCGAAGAACAGGGCTTGCAATAAATTCATCAATGACTCTACCAATAAGGCAAGAGATAGTTGAAAAATTATAAATTTTGAAATAAACAATTGTCGGGATAACGTCGTCAATCCAAGTATTTCACCAAACACATTTAACAACCACTTTGTATCTGTTGCAGGCGACTTAATTAATTCATTGCCCAACATTAACATTCAAACTAACTTTACCTACAACAAAATATCGAATATATCCTTTTTCTTGCGTCCAATAACCATACAAGAAGTAAAATCAGCTATTAAATCATTAAAAAACTCAAATTCTTTAGATATACATGACTTAAATACCAAAATAATTAAATCTACGGAGGATATTATCGCCGCTCCTCTAGCAGCTCTATATAATAGTTGTATCGCCGAAGGTGTCTACCCAGATATATTTAAAATCGCCCGCGTTATACCGATATTTAAAAAATTATTAGACAACTACCGCCCCATATCAATCCTTCCCATTTTTGGTAAAATATTTGAAATTATTCTGACAGAAAGATTGTCAAGTTACCTGGAACATGGATCACTTCCCTATCAATATAGTTTCCGCTCTGGACGCTCAACCACGCAGGCCGTCGTAAAGATCGTGAGTGACATAGTCGAGGGTCTTGAGGAAGGACATCATACGGCTATCACTCTGTGTGATCTTTCCAAGGTCTTTGATTGTGTTTCTCACGATAAACTAATCAATAAAATGCAGTTATATGGAGTTAGTCTCTTTTTAATTCTTATTTGCAAAAGCGTCAGCAATGTGTAGTCATAGGAAATAACATGTCAGATACTCTAGATATTAATCATGGTGTACCCCAGGACTCTGTCCTGGGGCCACTGTTATTTCTGATCTGCATTAATGACTTTCCACAATTTATGTTGCCTAGCAAATCAACTATGTTTGCTGATGACACCACTCTCTTGTGCTCTGATCGCAACATTGCTAATCTGATCCAACTTTGCTCCGACATAGAACTCCATGTGAAAAACTGGTTCACCTTGAGTACAACTAACACTCAATCAAGAAAAAACTCAGAGACTTATAATATCAACCAATAAAAATGTATCCAAAGGTGAGCACGTTAAACTCCTAGGTATATATCTAGATGATAACCTTAGCTGGGTAAACCATATTGATCAGTTAAATAGAAAGCTCTCAAGCACGATCTTTCTCCTCAGGAAATTAAAAGGCATTCTCGAATTCAACATTTTAAAAAACACTTATTTTTCCCTTTTCCGCTCTAGACTTTCCTATGCAGTGGTCTTATGGGGTGACTCCTCCCACGCATTAAAAGTTTTCCGACAACAAAAGAAAGCCATAAGAATACTCGTTAGTGCTAAGTTTACGGAACACTGTCAACCTATTTTCATTAAACTGGGTATTATGCCCCTTCCTTCACTGTTTATTTATTATAGTCTTGTAGAGATTCACAGGAGTGCATCCAGTCTCTCTGTCCAGTCTGATTACCATCAGCACAACACACGTGCTGCTGGACTTCTTAGAGTACCTCGCTACAGGTTAACTCTAAGCGCTAAAAATTTCCCCAACCTAAATTTGTATAATCATTTACCATGTCATACAAAGCAACTGAACTTACTGTCCTTTAAAAAGAATATAAAAAATTTCATTCTAAAGTACTGTTTTTACTCGGTTGACGAATTTTTAAGACACCCTATGGTGGTAATCCACACTCGACTATTTAAATGCTCACATTTACAGAATGCTCTGATACTCTCCATATTTTTGCATTTCATACTTATTCATATCTTCTGTGTATATCAATGTGAAATGTTATATACATCTATATGTTTTTGTGTTTTTATTTTATTGTTTTTATTGAAATATTATATTTACATATATATGTTTTTGTGTTTTATAAACTTGTAAATGTTATAATTTGCTGTTTACCAGCTTTTACCCTGACTTGCTGCAAATGTTCATGCATGTACATATAGTGGTGAAATAAAGACTATCTATCTATCTATCTATGTTGAGGGGCGGTCATTTTCCTGCATAACTACTGCCCGTTTCTTTTCTTCTTCCTGACTTAACTTTAGGCGGCCATTTTGAATTTTCCAATTATATTAATTTTCTTGAGGGTTTGAGATTAATCACTCTACTCTACATAAAAAAGTTCTTGGCATGTTGGCCCCAAAATGTCTACCAACCTATATGTACATAGAAGGCAAACCTACATTTAAATGAAGACGCCGCCGCCGCCAAAATGGTAAGAGCTGTCAAAGAAAACATAAAAACAAAGTTGTGGAGAATAAAATTTCACATAAAAGAGTGAGGGGTGGCAAATATGTATATTTTATTGACTTGGCAATATATGCGTTTAAATCCCCTGAATATGCACCATTCCAGACATTGCACGCTTCCTCTGTATAACTTGACACACCTCAACTTATAAATATTCGAGTGCCATCTTTAAACTGTCATGCTTTTACAACTCTTCATCGTACAGAAATGAAAATGAAAATCAAAATGTTTTTCACTTTATACCATTCTTTTTTGTACTATACAATTGTTTCATTAAATACAATACTTTCTAAGTTATTTTAGAAAATCGTCACGAGGTACCAATTTTTCAATGCCGAAATTGCAAGCTTCAAATCGTTATTTATATATTGAAAAATATCGAGTTTAATGAAAAATTGACTGTAGCATTACTTAATATCTTAAAATTTGATTCTCGATCAGATCTGCTCATTAGTTTTTCCGCCCACTCCTCTAGAAGAGCTAGGAACCAAATAAATAGCCTCCACTGGGATAGGCTTAACATTATTTTACATAGTCTTAAAATATGCTACAGAAAGAAATAATGAAAATCCATACACTGGACCTGAATTCAGAGGTAAAAAGCTTCGTTCACTCCATTAAAATCAAGCCACCTGAAAAATTAATAAAATTTTAGTATCCGATATTTCTGTGATGGTTTATTTAACTTGAAAGCGACTTTTTGCCTTTGAATGGGATTTTTTTATCTCATCGAACAACTCATCGTAGGTACTAAAATTATTTTCAGCTATAATATACCTAAGACATTGATAATGTACGAGATAATTTTATGACAATCGAAAGCACGTTGCTTGGTAATAGCCCGACGCCGAAGGCAGAGGCCTATTATCAAGCAACGTGCTTGTGATTGTCATAAAATTATGAGGCATTTGTCAATGTCAGAGGGATATTCGGTCAGAAAATTTTTTGAAATAATTTTATTGTCATAATGATTGAAAATTTCCTTGGATGGTGTTATCAGTGTAATGTTAAAATGATCGGGTGATTTGTGTCACATCACAAGAAATAACGAAATTTAATTGGTTGTTAGAACTGTCAAAAAATTTTCAGTTTAATTTCTACATAGTAACTTTAACCTTTTATATTTTACACCGCAATGAACATTGAACACGCTTTCAAACCTTTCAGAAATTATGTATATTTTGTGCAAAAGTCTTTTCTCTACCTATGAACATTATTGTCGAAACATACTTGATTTTTTTTACATCTCCATTATTACCGGATTAAAATATATTTTTTTTTTGGAAAAAAGTTATTCTTCGCAAATTATTCCAGCGAACGCACACTGGACGAAACAGTTAATTTAGTTGTGCAAAAGTTGCAGTATGATACAAATACCGTTTTAGTGGCACTAATAACTTGCGTTAGTTCTAGAAGCACTTATTGTACTGTACTGTATATGTCCCCCATTTAATTAAATGAATAAGCTGCAGATGTAAGTATATTATAAAATATATCGGGTGTCAACGAGATCACTTTCCGGCCACCATTTTTTTAATTTTTTAACGTATCGGGATGAAACTAGGCACGTGTCACATGTTACGAAAACGATATTTTCGATCTATCTGTCAAGTTTCAGCGACTTCCGGGTTCTCCAGAAGTGACCTCCACTTTGATTTTTAAATGAAACATCCTGTATATTTTTGCATTTTTGGAATTGGATTATTCTGCATATGATTGTGCTAATTTTGTTACTATTTCCGACATTTTGAATTTTTGGTAACCAATTTCAACTTGCAATCTGCTGTGTCATGACCCACCAGAAATTGTTCTAATATCACAGCCACACAAAAAAAGTGGCCTGGCCTGCGGGCCAGACCAGTGTATGTATTTGAATCCGCTGAAACCGAATCCGAAGTTAGAATTGTCAGATTGCTTCTTTTTTCACACCTAACCCCAGAAAAACACCCCACCAAAAAAGTGGTCTTGCCTGCGGACCATACAAGTGTATCCTCATGTATTTAAACCCTCTGAAACTGAATCCGAAGTCAGAATTGTCAGATTCGCTCGTTTTTTACCCCCAACCCCAAAAATCACCCCCCCCCCCCCCCCAAAAAAAAAGTGGTCTGGCCTGCGGACCAGATCAGTGTATTCTAATGTATTTGGACCCGCTGAAACCGAATCCGAAGTCAGAATTGGCAGATTGGTTCTTTTTTCACCCCTAACCCTAAAAAACACCCACCCCAAAAATGATCTCTCCTGAGGACCATACAAGTGGCAGTGTATCCTATGGTAAGGAAATACTAATCTGGTCCACTTTTTTTGTTTTGGGAATATTTTTTGGGGTCAGGGGTGTGAAAAAAGAGTGAATCTGACTTCGGATTTGATTTCAGAGGGTCCAAATACATAAGGATGTACTATGCACTGATCTGGTCCACAGGCCAGACTACTTTTTTTTGTTGTTGTGTTTTTTGGGATTGGGAGTGAAAAATGAGCTAATCTGGCGAATCTGGTGAATCTGACAATTCTGACATCGGATTCGGTTTCAGAAGGTCCAAATACATAAGGATATACTGGTATGAAAAATGAGCCAATCATAAAATTCTGACTTCGGATTCGGTTTCAGCTGGTCCGCAGGCCAGACCACTTTTTTTGTGTGGCTGTGTATTTATAAATAATAATTGAAGGAAAATATGTATTAAATTTTTTTGTGGTTAATTTGTGCCACCGAGTGGACGAAAGTTGATAAAATCACTTTTTCGAAATTTTTCAAAATTTTCAAATGATAGTATCACAGAACATTCTGGAAGGTCAATTTCGGGTGGGTCGCGGCTCCCAGATTGAAAATAAAAATTGGCTGCATTAAAATCAAAATGGCGGAACAAATCCTAAAATTAGCACAGTCATATGCAGAATGGCCTTTAGCTTCCAGAAATGCAAAAATATACAGGGTGTCCCATTTAAAAATTAAAAGTAAAGGTCACTTCCAGTGAAACCGAAAGTCGTAGAAATTTGATACATGGATGAAAAAAATGTCATTTTGGTAACATGTGACACGTGCCTTCATCTCGATCCGTTAAGAAATAAAGAAATGACGGGCGGAAAGTGATCTCGTTGACACCCGGTATATTGAGAGTTATAACTAACAATAGAAATGTATTTTAAAAGATAAGCAGTAACATTAATTTCTTTAACGTGTAAATACACTACCAGATACATTTATTATTTACATTATACATTTATTTATTTCCATTTTCAGATTTAGTCTCATGATTAGACAATCTACAAACAAAAGCTTGTGATAACAATGGAAGAACTTCATTGTTATCACAATCTTTTGGTATTATATGATTATGCAATATTATTAGTTTTAGACAAAGAACTTATGAAACAGTCAGATGAAACTATCAAACTATTGGGCAAATCCGCAAGCAAAAAAATTTTTGTGGAAGGAATTCTCTATATCTTCTAGAATCTTTGTTGCGTGCTTTCAAGGCTTTCCTGTAGATAGAAGAGCAGCTTTTATTATGTTTGTCCCATGCAACAGAACTTTGTGAAGACTGGACGGCATATAATATCATGAATACCTGTGCGTATTTCCTGGATTGGAAATTATAGTAAAAGTAATCTTTACACCTAACCATGCAGCTTCATGAGGCGTAAACTCATAGCACCGCTCAAACTATACTAATTTTTGCAACACCATACTATTGAAGTTATTAGCTCCTTTACCCTGTATATCCAGCACTGGTTTATTAAAAACATACAAAAACACAGATTTATTGTCATATTTTAAATAATTTTGTTCGTGCCAAACTTCAAATAGCCTCCCTATTTGATTCAAACACAGCACCTAAAACCATGCAGCATTTTATTTTCCTGCAGCTAATTTTGCGATAGTAAGACACTTAACTGAAAGACAGAGACACAGAAACAAAAACGAAATCTCAGATCGATCACTATGTATGTTGGAACAGTAAATTAGCGAAGTAAAAATTTCTTGATAAAAAGGTATCCTAATATTTAGATCAATAAATTGCATAAAATATTATTATTTTAGATTAAAAAGAATCAAAAAGAGATAATACACACTTTTAACAATAAAAAATCAATATTTTCAACGTAAGCAAAACACAAGTAAAAACAACCGATGACGTTTACGTACAAAATAACAGTGGAGCGGGTAATAAAATATTGTTATTGTCGAACCCTTTCTTTATCGGAGCATTTTCAAGGATCGTAATTAGTAGGAAATTTTATATCACTATCTCAATACTATTTGCTTTGTTTTCTATCAGAAAACATCCGAATTTTTTTAATTTAGAGCTACCCGATTTTGGACTTTTACACAGCTAGATTAGCTACTTCGTCCAGTGTAGAACGTAATGTACTGAATCACTGTACTATATAGTGCCTAGACAAAACTTTAGTTAAAGTATTTTTGTTATTTTTTTTGCTCAGGGCTGGTCTGTAAAAGAGGTACTGCAGCCTCCTAGGCTTATTGTGCTCTTCGGGTCCTGGTTTACTTTACCCATTTTAGTCCCACTGTGCCACTGATCAGGTGATACGTGATACGGTGAGAGTATTGGTGGTTTCCGGGTCTCTCCGTAAATATTGTATCTTCTGAAGGCCAGTGTCTTGAATATGAATATAATATGATCTGCCGTTTTTTGTTCTCGGACTCATAATCTGCAGTCCAGGTAGATATCGAATTTTCCAATTGTGTGCGGGGACAGGAAAATGTCCCATTAGAAGTCCTGTTTTTAACTGTGTTCTCTTCGTTGTGGGTAATTATTCAGTTTTTTTCTGGACATAGTCCTTTAATGAATAGTTTTCTCATGTCAATTTCCTGGAGTGTTCCTTCAATGATTTGTGTCTCTTTTTTTATTCAGTCTGATAGCCTCTCTGGCTGAGCATTTGATAATTCACAGAATTAGTTCTAGGCCACAGAATGTGTTAGCTGCTCCTTGACTGGTGAATTAATCATATTTTTCATTCCCATCAACTCTGGAATCTCCCGGCACCCAGAGTAGTTTAACTCTCTTCCACTCACTCAGATTTTTGAGGTTTTCGGGACAGTTCCACACTATATTCGGCATTGTTAATTAAACAGATAACAATCTGTTAAAATATTAACAACACGTTAAATATTCATCAACATATTCATCAATCGCAGCAGGAGAAAACAACTTGTCAAAATACCTGAGAAGTTAACTAGAGAATTTTAAGTAGTGAAGCCCTTAACGGACTGTAATTTATGTTGATATTATGTTTGCACGGCGTACATTTGTATGTGAAATGTTAACTAAAATATGTTGTAACTTATGTTTTTGTAAATGACGATTTTTTAGAATAGGATTTTATATGAGTCGGGAGTGAGAGTCGATTTTGATCCCTTATTATCTCATCCTCTGAGTATGACAATAAGCGATAAGGGAACGCCGCCACTGAAATGTCCAAGTCTTATTTGAGGAACTCGATGATATCTAGTTTAGACGAAGAAAATGAATAAAGGAACAGTGCAGAGAGTAGCAAATATGTTAGGTGAAATGTTAACACCTATGGACAAGGCATAAACCAATATTGAAAATGAATCAGCTGTTAATATACCTATAGTTTTATGCCACTGATGAATCCTTCCAAAGTAATGTTGGTGATCATTTTTACTCAACCAACAGTATTTGTTTATATTGCTATGGCTTATTTCTGCTATTACATTGTACATGTATATTTTGTTTTCACTTCTTTTTCAATAAAATATTTATCGCTTAAATATTGACATAGACGTCAGAAATGTCGTTGCATAATATAAATAACATTGTGCCAACTAAATGCTGCACAAAAATATTGGTTCCTTTCTGTTAACAGAGTGTTACTTCAATTACTTCAGTTACCACTCAATTTACGCTGATGAATACGATATTGTCTCATATATCAACCAGTTTAGTATCAGTGAGTTAAGCGAATGTTGGTGAATATGGGCGTAAACTTTTTTAGAACGTAATGTCTTTGGTACCGTCCAATATCATATTGAGCATTGTGTTTTAATTTACATATTTCAGATGTGTCATTTTGTAGCAACCAAAAGTATTAAAAAAATCCACCACTGTCTGATGCATTTAGCGCAAAGGTTTTTTTCATTAAAATATTGTAGAAATGTCAAAATACCCAATAAAGAGAAAAAATATAATTACCAAATAATACCATAAAATTTTATAATTTCAACAAAATCGTCATTATTATTTATTGTTTTCTTAAAATATTGTTTATTTGTTTATAATATAAAATAATATTTTAATGAAATATTATTATATTATTTTATTACTTCCACATACAGTGGAAGTATAGTAACGACAAAAAATTTAAAAAAAATTGTATTGTTCAAATAGGCTTAGAATGTCATGAAACGAGATTTTAAGTTTGAGCAAAAAAAAATTTCTGTCTGTCGGTCCATCTATCTGTAACTTTTTTTTATGCGCACGATTACTCTGGAACCGTTTAAGATATTGACTTGAAATTTGATACTCGTATGTATTTTAACGAGATCTGGAACTAGATAATATTTTCATCTTATTCCGTTGAAGGAAATGTAATAAATCACGATGAATTTTCAAGTAGATAATACACCAGTTAGTAATGGACGCGGTATTGACGCATACATAAT
The DNA here is from genome assembly GCA_936432065.2 of Rutpela maculata. Classification (NCBI taxonomy): domain Eukaryota; kingdom Metazoa; phylum Arthropoda; class Insecta; order Coleoptera; family Cerambycidae; genus Rutpela; species Rutpela maculata. The sequence goes on from OW386287.2 coordinate 153,394,920, forward strand.
GAAATTCTTTGTGGAATAGGCTATATTTCGTCGATTTATTCACGATGCTTCCTTTGTCGTGTCGTTGTATTTTGCAATTTTGTTGAAATATCAAAAAATGTCACTTTTCATTCGTTCGTGCCGAGCCGAATTTTCGATTTGCCCTATGCAATTTACGATGCGGATCAACCAGAACTCTTCCCATCGCAACATCGTACGGTCATCTCGCTGGTGTATTTCGAAAAATATGAACATTTCAAGATTGCACTTTTTCGGCTCCAAAACGCTACTCTTTTTTCGCCGTTTTTCGTTTATAGTCCCATCAGAATTGCCCTAAATACTTTCGTTTCGGAGAAATCGACCCAAATGTGTGGCGATGCACGACTCAAAATGGTACATTTTTCGCTTAAAACCTCCATAACCCCAAAACGGTGGCTCCTAGGCCAAAAAACGAATTTGTACAGAATTAAATTATCTAAAAGTCTTTTTTTTTTTTTTAATTATCATACTCCAAAAATTAACGAGCTAGGAGCGGTCAAAGTGGAGGCCTTTTTAATTTTTTTTTCATCCCGGCCGTGCCTACGTATGACGTAGGCACGGCTAAATATCGATTTTCTGAAACGTCCAATCAGATTTGTCCACTGCTGTCAATCTGCGAGGCGATAAAAAGTCATATACAGGGCGATTTGTCTAAATTGACATTTCTTTCGTGTTTTTGCGCCATGCAGATTGGAAACAAGGACAATTGTATAAACTGTCGATCTGCATAAGCGCCCTCAATTTTACTTGCCAAATGGTAAAGCTACCGTTCAATAGATGACACTAGCCGGCAAATTTCGATCGATAATAATGTCATTTGTTTTACCGTATAAGTAAAGTGTGATGAACAGAGTGATACTTCTTAAAGTGGCAGAGCCTCCAAGTGATTTCGCTGATAACTCGGGAACGGTTGTAGATATCGAATTGAAATTTGAAACGTAAGTGGAAATGTTGTAGACGGACGGAATACAAGTGAATTACGTGGAATACCCAAAAGTGCAATACTGCAGTCTTTGCAGTATTGCTAGAACTACTTGAGCTTTCTTATTTGTATCATTTCAATCCCAAGTATCACAAGTAGTTGTATTTTGGTCATCATCATGTTACAGTAGATAAAAATGATGGCTATCTGGTTATAGTGGCGATTATTAAAACTGAATTATTACGTTCTGGTGACGAAAATGGGGAATCATATCTTGGTCATCAAAACACAACTGGATCCAAATGGCCATAACCCATGACGCGAGCTCAACTCATTTGGCTCTCTTTTTGATTTTTGTGGCTGCATTATTACTAGTTATAAAATGGCTCTTATGGCGAAAAGGGTGATGTATTTACTTCACCGTGACTAAATCATGATCTAAAATAAAACAAGACCACTATTATGGTTGTCTTTTGGGTTTAAGCAGGTGTTGTTAGATAAAATGGACATCCCTCATACTTATAGTTTGTTCATCTTTAAAATTATATGAACATCATAATTGCATATATGGTCAATCAAGAGGGTTAAATTTTATCAACGCACGATTTTTTTTGTAAACTTATATAAAATACTTATAAAAACAAAGGGGCCTTCAGAAATCTCTAAATGTTAGGTATAATTAAATTAATTGGAAATAAATACATATAAACATTTTGTAATTTCAAGAAGCACAATCGATGGTAAGGTTATTAAAACATATCAAAATATCGAATTAGTAAATCGAAACGTTATTTTATAGGTATAATTAATAAAGTATTGAAAATGAACGTAATGGCCGTCGTTCGGGTTCTTCTTGATTGATAGAAAACATGGCGGCAAATTATCATCATTTGGCATATGCTTTCGCTAATGATGCTACATATAAGCCAGAATATGACTGTAAAAGATCTAATTAACTTTTTTCGTTAAATGGCAAATTTAACCGATAATATTGACCAAACTATTACCAGAAAATTGGTTGAAGTGGTTAGCGAACTTTCTCATCAAAATACGGCTAACCTATGAAAGACATAACCTCTCTTTTTTACGTTTCTTTTGCCTGCCTTTATGTGGAACAGGTTACTTCGTATTTTGAACTTTGTTTCTCCAACGTTTTTACATTTCCTTTCTCCAACCAAATTAAAATATTTTACTAAAGTTTCTGCAAGTGTATTGTGTGGACTAAACCATCGAGGAGCAAATTTGCCTTAGTGCAGCTTTTTCAAGTTGGCAGCTTTTTCAAGTTGGGGAGGTAATAAATAGCCCATGTACTGGTCAAATTGAAAAGCATACATACATTTTTGAGTAATCTGCAATCAAAACCAGAAACAAAATACTCTCAGCAACCGTGTACAATAAAAAGGAATAATAGTAAAATATTAATGATGGCTAGAGCCATAGAAAATGGAATGTCAGTATTCTTGGACACTGATGCAGAAGATAGGTTGACACTTTCACTTTAATTATCTAAATATTTATACCTATTAATGCATAAGCTTTTGTAGACACAAAAGTCAACGAAAACAACCCGTGAAACGTGTTATGCCTCTATATAAGTACCTACTCTTTGAACTTACTTTTAGGCGACATTCCTTTTCCAATAATATGTGGAACTCTGCCTATATTTTCTTTTGCATTTCATTCTTATTCTTCTGTTGATATAATACTTATTTGAGTATGTAAAGTTTTCAACATTACCAATACTTGTTTTTAGGTTATATTTTTATCTTGCCGTTTAGCCTCAATTTACAAAATTAATTCTAAAATAGTCATTTAATAAGGATATTTTTTAATTATTGTTTCAGTCATGATTCGGTAATAACAGTTAAGAGAATCGTCAGAATAAAGCCTAAGTAATATAGTCATGTTTAGGCTAATGTCTTAGTAATATCAACTCTATATTAATAACAAAAACCGTGTCAACATATTCTAGCCATTTTTATAGACAGAATGACAGTATTAGGACTTAACATTGTTGCTATTTAATTACTTGCTCATATATGACCAGTATATCACCAGTATATCACTAAAAAGAGATCATCATGACTATTTCGTTTTTAAATTTTGTACTAAACTACGACTAAAATAAGCTGACCAAAATATAACTAAACAAAAGCCGTTGAAACGTTTTAGTGGCTGCATTTTGGTTATCTCGGCTGAATTGCATATTTGTGCTACTTGGTATAGGTTTTCACAGTCGTCGACACCCGACTAGAGCTTTAAATGGTTAGCATTATAAAAATATAGAGTTACACTGTATATTTCAGTTTCGATATCTTGTACAACTTCATATTCTTACGTATTTATTCAAAAGTCTTGGTAATATTTTGCTCTAAAATTGTAATGAAACATGGCTTATATGAAATATGACAGATTACGCGCATCCGGCGATTACCCTATTTGATGGATATTAACCAATTTGAATAGAAAGTGCTTTACCAAGCTACCTTACATAACTAGTTGCAAATAAGTAAAGGTCTAAACATTACCAAGCGCGAAAACCACAGTTTAAAATTACTTAAAAAATGGGAGTAGCCACAAGCAAATCTTTTTATGCACTATTGCATCTTACAGATTAGAGGTGCGAGTAAGAGATCATTAAAATTATTTAAAATGAATCATGAGAATTATTTTCACCTTTATCAAAAATTAACCTTACTAAATACATGAAATATTACTGTCGACCTCTATCGAATCCGAAATTAAAGATAAATCATTATTAACCATTTAGTTTCGGACCTTATTTATAGCCCTATTTCTAGTGTCCTAAACTAAATTATTTAAGCAAAAGGTATAGGAAGCAATCACAAGAGCTACGTAATTACTTCAATTATTTATTAACATATCATTTATTTAATAATTTTCATGGTTAAAATATTATAAAAATTAAATTTACCAAACTTTGCATGGCAGAATAATAAATGTTTTGCTGAATAACTCAAAATATAATATTTATCACATATTGTGTTGTCATGGGACAGCCGAGTTCCGGTCTGGTTGAAAAGTATGTTTATATTACCGACAGTTCTATAATTGATAGGTATATGGTTGGGATGCCTCCTGTTAAATTATGCGGCTACATCTCTGTTACAGTACATTGTCATCGCAGTCTAATTATAATAATTATATTTAATTTAATCAAATAGGTATATTCTCTAAACATGGAATAAAGAATGTCTGTATCTATGTCTGTGCAGATCATTTCTTGTAGATACGGTAGCTTCTGTTAGACTTAAAATTATTAATTAAAAGTCTAAGATAAGTGTCCGTGCCTTTTTACGAGTGGTTCCTTCCAGTGATGTATCTTTGCGTAAGATACTACCACAAAAATAGTCCGGCGGATTGCTGTAAGAATTGCACAAGCGGTTAAAAGCGATTTCTCTTTTCTGTCGTGTCAGTAGGGACCTAAGGACCATACTCAGAACGGGAGCCCATCGGATCAGTCACTTTTAACTTCTGTACAGTCGCGCAAACTACAGTTTGGGACCTAATGTCATTTTGGACTATTAATTCCGTTTCAGTCATCGGAGCGAGATCATTTTTGGGTGTTTTTGGGGGTGAGTCAATTCTCTTTTTTTTTCAACTAACTTTAAAAAAAAAACAACCTTAAAACAATCTAAAAAAACATTCTAAAAAATAAACCTAAAAAAAAGTGAAAAAAGTTTTTTCCCCGACAAGGATCGAACCCGTAACTTACATCAGTAATCAATTTACTGGATCAGTTCCTCGGATTGACGTAGTTTTTGATGACTATCATGCTGACTGTCTGAAGGCTGCCGCACGTTTGAAGCGAGGAACTGGCATTAGGCGCAGAGTAGAAGGGGAGTGAGTTTTTGAGAGACGATGAGAATAAACGAGAGCTGTTTTTATTTTTGAGTGATTTCATTGGTTCTGCATCTTACAGAGGGAAAGTTGTTGTTACCCGAAAACAGAAGATCATCTCCTCACTTCAGTCTGACCTGACGAATCTGATGCCCTGCGTCCATGAAGAAGCAGATTATAGAATGATCCTCCACATCGTTTATTGTTGCAGGGAAGGACACAAATATATTTTGATCCGCACGGTCGACACAGACGTGGAGGTCTGGCAACTGCCTTTTTACATGCTCTACTTGGCTGTGAAAACATATGGATTGCCTTGGGTGAAGGCAAGTCCTATCGCTTGCTGGATGTCTCCTGTGACGATCAGTTCACTTGCTGGGTAAATATAAGTCACACACCAGAAGCTTAAGTAACCAAGGAGGGGAATCAGAAACAAAATATATTGGAATAACAATTTTTATCAAAAAATATAACAACATGTTTATTTAAGAATGTTAATTTAAAAACAACTTATTGGAATATATACATATATATATATATATAAAAATTTTATTATTGAATTTTAACCCTGCTATATCTCCTCTATTATTCAGAGTCTTGGGCCAGGTGTTTGGGTCTTCTCTGCTTCCATGCCTTCACAGGTAGAGACACTACTTCTGCGTTCAGGGGCAAAGGAAAAAGAACAGCTCTGGTGGCGTGGAAAGATTTTCCTGCAGTAAATCCTATCTTTGAGTGCTTGTTCAAAGCTCCTTCCTTGGATGAAATTGAGCAGGCCTTACCCGTACTGGAAAGGTATGTCGTTATAATGTATGACAAATGTTCAGAAGATGTAGAAGTCAATACCTCCTGTCTTCACCTATTCAGCAAGGGCAGAGGCATAGAAAATATCCCCCTACTCAAGATGCTCTCCATCTGCATACCCAGAGAGCTGCCTTTCAGGCATTGTATGGGTGGATGAAGACACCACAAGTATGGAAGGTAAAGTCAATGTCATATATTATATGGTATACAGAAATCAACGCACAGGGCCCTTATCCTTGACCATTCGCATTCGTCTATGTGTACGTTTTCCAATACAAATTGCATGGGAAAACGTATACGTGTTCGAATGTGAATTCGTAAGGGCAAGGACACTGGTCGTATGGCTCCTTAAATAGTATTTTGCTTCCTCCAGGTCAAGTGGACGACCCTGCCTCCGGCAGGAAGGGCGTGTTGCAAGGTCATCTTCTGTTCCTGCAAAACTCCATGTGGAAAACGGTGTAGCTGTGGAAAATCCCAACTACCATGCACCAACCTGTGCAAATGTAGTTGTGAGCAAGAGTAGATAAAGTTACAAGTTCAATAAAGGTAAAAACAAAAACCACAACATAAAATCTGACATCCCGATGATGATGATAATTATTATTATAATACTCTTTTTATTCCTCCAGGTGCTCGGAACAAGGAGGAATTGGCATAACCTGCAATTAATGCAGAGGTCAGAAAAGTCCGCAGCGGACACATCTTCGAATGAAGACAATCTTCAATGTTCTTTCTGTGTTCTCTGTTCTAAATATGCAATTTACTCAGTAAAATTAAATAAAGTTTCGTTTAAAGAATAGTCTTTTAACCTTTTATCATTGAAGGCAAAGAAACTGATCACAATATTCCTCAGGTACCCATGGTACACCTTCAGTACATACCCGTTCAAACCCTAGGTACCCAAACGGGAGTACTATAGGCCTCAGGGCCTCAAGACAGTTATAATCAGGTTTCTCGCCCCCAAAAACATAGATCTACACCCAAAAATGATTTCGCTACGATGACTGAAATGGAATTAATAGTCCAAAATGACATTAGGTCCCAAACTGTACTTTGCGCGACTGTACAGAAGTTAAAAGTGACTGATCCGATGGGCTCCCGTTCTGAATATGGTCCTTTGGTCCCTACTGACACGACAGAAAAGAGAAATCGCTCTTAACCGCTTGTGCATAATTCTTGTCAAGTTAGGTTCTAATCCGCCGGACTAAAAGTTTTGACCTCAATAACTTCGTAATATCTGGGAAACCTTTTTTTTTTCGAAAATCCGAAAAAAATTTTTTTTTCTTAATCAAGTGAACCAATTTGTTTGTATTTCATATACATATATTGTAAATCTACCCAAGGCAATTTATTAATGATATTTTCATGAAAAAAACAAAAATTGATGCTTTTGAATTTTTTGAAGAATTTAAATACGTACTTACACGTTAGCGACCACCACCATTTTTTACTAATTATACATTATACACCATATAATGAGCTATAACATATATTTTTTACAAAACTCTAACGTAGTCAAATTGGCAAAGATAATGTTTCGTGCTTACACCCCCCCCCTTAGTAAACACCCTGTATCGTGGGTTCAGAAATTATAACACCAGGGTAACACTAAACAATAATGTGTTAACTTATGTACTAATTACAACAAATAAAGAAAAAGAGTATACATTGGTTAGAAACTCGATATATTAATAAATATATAAATAAACAACAACTGCTTGGATTACATGTATTGAAAATTTTTTGGAGCTGCCTACGTATTTTTTTGAAATAATGAGATGTATTTTTCACAATACATACCTATATTTTATACAAAATTCCATCGAAACAGTAATACATAAAAAAATCGTGTTTATTAATAAGAATACATAATATAAAAACATGTTATGCTAATGATATATGATAATATTAATAGTTTTCATCACTGTCCTCATTTATTGTAACACTGATATCTTCTTCGAATAATTCAGACAGTTTTACTGATGGTTTAGGAATATCGTCAAGAAATCTTGCATATGAAAAATACATCTCGTTATTTCAAAAAAATACGTAGTCTGCTCCAAAAAATTTTCAATACGTGTAATCCAAGCAGTTGTTCATTTATATATTTATTAATATATCGAGTTTCTAACCCATTTATACTCTTTTTCTTTATTCGTTGTAATTAGTACGTAAGTAAATACATTATTGTTTAGTGTTACCCTAGTGTTATAATTTCTGAACCCACGATACAGGGTGTTTACTAAGGGGGGTGTAAGCACGAAACATTATCTTTGCCAATTTGACTACGTTACCACTACGTTACCCCTTCGATAGAGTTTTGTAAAAAATATATATTATAGCTTATTGTATGGGGTATAATTAGTAAAAAAATGGTGGTGGTCGCTAACGTGTAAGTACGTATTTAAATCTTTCAAAAAATTCAGAAGCATCAATTTCTGTTTTTTTCATGAAAAGATTTCCTGAAAATATCATTCATAAATTGTCTTGAGTAGATTTACAATATATGTGAAATACAAATAAATTGGTTCACTAGATTAAGAAAAAATATTATTTTCAGATTTTCGAGGTCAAAACTTTTTATGATAGTATGTTACGCAAAGATATTGGAAGAAACCACATGCAAAAAGGTTGCAAAGCACGGACACTTATCTTAACCTGCCATGACCTTTAGTGCTTATGTTGCATGTACTCCTGTCCAAATGAAAATATACAAATTAATTAATTGTAAAATAGCTTTGATGTCGAAGAAGAGTCATAAAATGCAAAATATCTTGCATATGATATCTACACAATTCTAAATGTTTCATCTTAACGAATACTAGGAAACATGGTATATACTATTTTAAATTTTGTTTTATTAGGAATTTTACAATTTTTTCTTCCAACACGGAACATTCATTGTAAGCCATAAAGTCTATTTTTAAGGCTACAAGTCATAAACTATTCAAACGATTATAAAAAATGTATCACAAATTTACAATATAAAAATTGTGTATAGTATATATTTAAGGCTTCTCATAATAATCAATTTTTATAAAAGTGACTTTAATTAAGATTGTGATTATCATGCGACAAAAACTACTAACTTCATGAATTACTAAATAGCACGTTCGTTTGTTGTTTTTCACCAGATATTGATTGGAAAATACTCAGATATGATACAGCTAGGTGACCTAAATTTGATAATGACTTAACCTGTTTAATTTATGTCTGTTTATACTTTTGTTGAGAAATGTTTTAGAAATAAATAAGTACCATTACTTCTTTCAATTAATTACTAATGAGTGCATTTTATAACAAACAGAAGTTGTAGTCGGGCGTGACTGACTGGAAATACTATTTGATTAATATTTTATTCGAACAAAGCACAATTCACTTTGATAGTGTACCACTGATATTAAGTAACCAGTTAATATATCTTTTATTTTTATTGTTGAAATAGGTATTCGCAACCGACAACGCTTGACTGCAACTCTCATTCGCTTAGTAATAGTCTTATTTACCCGTTTTAATCACCATGATCGTTTAAATGAACATAATCTTGACATAACTAAAGATGTTAGCTGAACACATTTTAACCTTTTGAATCCCCATGGTAATCTCAACAAACACATTTATTTGATGATTTAGTACTACTGGTGCCATCTTATTGCGGTCTTTTCAGGTTTTAGTTATTTTCTCAATCCATGTCTGAGCAGCCCCCTGTATTTGTGTATTTGTGAATTTCTTGTGTGTTCCTCACTATTGCAGTAAGTTACTTTGAGTTTATATAATTTTTTATCAGTTACTTGAGTGTTTATTATCGTGCATATTATACACAATATAATGAATATTAATTTTTTTATATTTTTTTTGAAGAAAATACAAATGTTCATTTCAATGAACATGGTGACTCAATGTAATTTTTTTTGCAGAATTGATAAACTAATAAAAAATAATGGCTTCTAGAAAACCACTAAGCGAGGCTGAACTTTACGAGATAATTGAAAATTTCTTAGATATTGATGGTTTGAGTGATGATGGTGAAAATTATGAAGATAGGGATGAAGGCGAATTGCAAAGTTCAAATGAGGATGGTGAGGGTCTTGATTTACAGTTATTGGACAATGAAGAAAGGTTAAAATGACCATCATCTAATAATAATGAATTCCCTACACCACCACTAAGCAAAAAATCAAAAAATGAAACGAGACCAATAGAAGAGATTCAATTTGATAAGGTGGACCATTTACCTCTATTCGACGAAACTAGGTGCAAGATGCAAAATGCATCAAAAGAACACATTTTGTTAGTAGTAAATGCAATGTTCCTTTATGTATAACTCGTGACCAAAATTGTTTCAAAGTTTTTGATACAAAATAAACCGTGATTGTAAACAAATTATTTTTATTTTTCCATTGAGTCACCATGTTCGTTTTAACGAATATAATATTTTTTCGAAAAACTAGGGCCATAAACGCCTGAAACTACTTTCAAAAACCTTAAAAAAATCATTTAAACTTGCCTATTAGTTTCAAATTTTTGGCTAGAAAAATAAAAACTCGTGACTGAAAGGGTTAAATACAAACAATTTATGCATTTCAAAGTAAAATCGATATATTACGTAATCCACGCAAAATTTGCTCTAACTTAAGAGACACAATGTATGTTAGAGTTTCAGTATTTTATACATTTCAGCACTTGTGCTTAATTAAAAACCTTAGTAACATTTTGCTCTAAAATTCTAACAAAGCATAGTTTATATATGTATAGCAAGATAGTTTAATTTATATGCATCTGGCGATTACCCTGTATTAGGGATGAATTTCAGTTTCAACAAGAGTATTCTACCATGCTATTCTACATATAAAATCTTTATGACAGAAATCATCGATTTTATTAGGTATATGGCAACGCCCGACTGCGAATTCCATTCGTATTGTAATAGTCTTATTAAAAACAACTTAATAACATTTTAGGTAAAATTGATATATCCTACGTCAAGTTCGCTCAAATCTAAAAGAGGTACTGTATATTGCAGTTTAGATATCTTGTAATCTTGTACATCGCAAGCAGCATTCAAAGTGATGGGAACTGGCATTTGATGTTGGCATGAGACTTTAATATAGAAGGAATGACATAACTGTCACTAAAGTGACTTTAACGTAAAATTCACTCTGTGGTATACCTCTGTAGTAACAATTATGTAGATTCAATTGAATGGAGGCATTGTCTAGTTATAACATTTTCAAGTAACTTCTGCAGAATATGCAACATCGCGGATATTACTCTACATTACTTTGAAACATCCCCAATTGTCAAGTGAAAATTGGTAGTAATGAGTTACCAAAGGATCACTTCAAAGTAATGATAAGTGTTTGGATAGAGTCGTATTTAAGGGAAACAACACAATCCGTCGTTTTAAGAGATGTCGGAAAAATCGTTACGTCTAACTTACTCATGGTTTCCACAGGTGTTCCGCAAGAGAGTATTCTGGGACCCTTACTATTTATTTTGTTTATTGACAATATCGCGCTTCACGTAGAAGATGTTTTTATATCGCTTTTTCCCCGATGATTTCATCATTGCGATGAATTCGAACGACATAAATGAGCTCAGTTTTAAAGTGTGAGAGTCCAGGTCTTGCACTTAATAATATAAAAATAGATTTATTACTTTTTACTTGCAATACCAGCATACTAGTTAAAACTGATAATCGCACAGTGGAACAAAATAATAGTGTTAAATTCCTTGGAATTTATATGAATTCTCATTTAAATTGGGGAACTCACGTAGACTTTGTGAATAATAAGTTATCTACGCACTGCTTCGTCATTTGGCAACTGCGCTCTTTTGTTAATGTACTATTTTGCTCACGTCCAGTCTTATTTAAATTATTGTATCATCTGCTGGGGCAATTGTTCTCGATTTTACGAAGTGTATACGCTTCAAAAAAAAAAAAATTGTACGTACAATGTCCTTCAAACCTCCTCGTCACACGTGCGGGCTCCTGTTCAGAGAATTAGGAATTTTAACCGCTCCGTCTCTATATATCTTAAGCTTTTAAGAAAATTTTAATCATTTCAATAGCAGAAATGACACTAGTCATAATCTACAACATAATTATAATTTGAACATACCAGCTCACACTTTATCCATCGTTGCAAAAGGTCCTAAATTAATGTCTATCAAATTATTCAACAAATTACCGATTCATATTAAAAAAATAAATGTTATTCAACTTTTCAAAAGAGAAGTAAAATCACTGTTACTGAAATATTCGTTTTATTCAGTTGATGAGTACTTAGGCACTGATCTTGTTGATTGAAAGAAAAATATTTTTTATTCTAGTTTTCTTTTCCTTGTTTGGAAAGTTTATACTTTAATACCTCATGTTCTGTATTCTACATTGTGTGTTTTTTACGTAATTTTTGTAATTGATTTATGTATATTTTGTTTATTGTATTTATATTGTTAAACAGATTGACTATATTCCGATGCTTGTTAAGTCTATGGAAATAAAGTTTATTATAAGTCTCTGGTACGTTGTAGGGAAACTTTCCGGAACTTCACGGTTGTGTAACTTATTAGTGACATCTTGAGTAAAAATGCGGTTATTTCTACGAACAAAGGGGCTTTAAAGTGATTTTTACTACATAGTGACTCCAATTAAAATCGCCATTTTTCTGTTATTGAATAAAGACGCCATATTGACACATAGCCCAGTCAATGAACGTTCAATAAGGGGGTCTAGAGGAAAACGCAGAGATGACAAGAGATAAACGTACCAAAAGTCTACGAACGTAGAAAGTGGGGGGGATGCAGGGGGGCACGAAGAAGGTCCCGGTTTGTGGTTTTCGCTCATATCTCGAAAACGGTTAGCCCTAATCAAAAAGTGGCTGTATGCAAAATTAAAGCTGACAATAATGCTTCTATTAATTTTTTTCGTATCTGTTATGGTTCAGTAATGAATTGTATGTCTTTTGATTGTATTCTAACTTTATTATAAATTGAAAATAAATTTCAATAATCATCGTAGAAAAAAATTTCTTGTAAAGATATCCGTTTCACAGCAGACTGAACTGAATATCGAATAAAACATGTCTTTGCGTCTGTAAGTGTGTGTGTGCGTATATATCTGTGTGCGTGTATACCGTTTCTTGTAAAAACGATAACTTCTGTTAGACTTAAAATATTTGATTTCAATTTGGAAAATATGTAAAACAGCATATTAACCATAATCCCTATTGAAATTGGGCCATATCTGTAATACATTGTGATAACCAGAAGCCTACAAACTCTCATACGTAAAATACGTTTTATTTTAATTTCAGAGTAAAATATTACTTACTAAGCATACAAAAATAAGAAGATGTATAAGATTTTTAAACCGCAATATATCGGGTGTATGTTAGGCAAACTAACTTTTTTTAAATTAGATGATATATCAGTGTTATCCTAAAATATGGAGCATGGTATTTTTAATAACATTATTATGAAGTGAGAATTGTAGGCCTCTGGTTATCACCATGTATTACAGATATGGCCCAACTTCAATAGGGATTATTGTAATATGCTGTTTTACATATGTTCCAAATTGCAATCAAATATTTTAAGCCTAACAGAAGTTATCGTGTTTACAAGAAGCGGTATACACGCACACACACACTTACAGACACAAAGACATTTTTTATTCGATATTTCAGTTCAGTCTGCTATGAAACGGATATCTGTACCTACAAGAAATTTTTTTCTACGATGATTATTTAAATTTATTTTCAATTTACAATCAATTTATAATAAAGTTAGAATACAGTCAAAAGATATACAATTCATTACTGAACCATAGCAGGTACGAAAAAAATTAATAGAAACATTATTGTAGAAAATTTTGTCAGCTATAATTTTGCATATAGCCACTTTTTGATTAGGGCTAACCGTTTTCGAAATATGAGCGAAAAACCAAAAACCAGGACCTTCTTCGTGCCCCCCTGCATCCCCCCCACCTTTTACGTTCGGGGACTTTTGGTATGTTTACCTCCTAAATAGTCCAAACACAGCCCTCTAGTCAAAAATTGTGATCTCTCCCTCTAGAAACCATTCATTGACTGGACTAACACATAAATATATTTCTATAAAAAAAATATTATGGTCATTTGTAAACATGCTTTATTAGGTTATTATTATTTTATATTACATAGAATTTAAAAAAATGTTTTCCATAAAAAAATTTGCAGTTTCACTTGTACACATAATTTTTGCAAAAAATTTTTTTCCGAAAAGACAAATTTTTAGAGGGCGCGTCTTTTTTATCGAAGTATCATGATAACATTTTACAGAAAACAAGTGGTGGTTTTAATATCCACTCCCAGGGTAAACGCAAAACATCATGATTTATAATATATACTATGTTATATATAATCACCTTAACTTGGACCTTGGACATATTATGTGCTTAAAGTCAATAAGTCGTTAATTGACTATTTAAATAAGAGATAACCAAATATATAGTTTTCCCTCTCATTCCTGTGAGCTAGCTGTTCCAAAAGTCAGCCATTTCTACTACTTGGTTACATCCCGCTTACGTAATAACCTAGTTGGCAACACGGTAACGATAAAAGTACCAGCATAGTAATTTGCTACATAATTACTATTCCCCATATTGGTGAATGTTTGGTAGAAGGATGATTCCCATTACGTAACAATCCTTAGTTGTGGAAACCTTTTAAGTTTCACTAATGGTAACTACCACGTAGAAACTACTAAAATTGCTGCTTGGGATGTTTGTATTTTTGTGTTCTTAATTAAAAACCTTTGGAACGTTTTACTCCAAAATCATAACACATAGCTTATATAAAATATGACAGTTTTCACGCATCTGATAGTAATCTTAATAAAAATGCCTTCTTACATAATTGAAACGTATTTATTAGGTATCCGACAACGCCCTACTGCAAATTTTCTTCGTTGTGTCTCATTAAAAATACCTTAGTAACATTTTAGGATAAAATTGATGTATCCTCCGATTTACGTAAAGTTCGCTCGAACCTAAAAGACATATCTACTGCGTACTGTAGTATGGATATCTTTTACATTTTTGTATTTATTGTGTTCTTAATCAAAAACCTTCAAAACGTATTGCCTTGACATCATAATAAAACATAGTCCATATAAAACATGATACACATGACTTGCACATCTCTGACAGGTACCCTGTATGACAGATATGGTCCAATTTCAATAGGAATTATGTATATGTTACATATTTGAAAAACGAAAATTAAATCCAGCATAAATTTTCGTATTTAATAGTCATTGGCAATCGATAACGCCCAACTTCAACTTTTATTCACTTCACAAAAGTGCCATTAAAAATATCTTCATGATATTGGAGTTTACACGCATTTGACGATCGCCCTGTATGACGCATATGGCTCAGTTCCAATGGGGAGTATTCTACCATGCGACACACATTCACACACACATACACATACTTTTTTATTTGATATTTGAGTTCACTATGTTATGAAACGGATTTCTGTACAAACATTTTTTTCTACGATGAATATTAAAAATTTTCTTATAATGTACCTATTTGATTAAATAAAATAGATACAAGAATGAAAAAATATTCTTTTAAAGCTTTTAAATTATAATGCACCTGTTTGATTAAATCGAATAGGTATAACATGTGAATATTAATTCTGTACTAAAATAATTGGAATTAGGTCGATGGAATTACAACTTGTCTCTTAAGAATGATACCTTGAACTAATTAATTTAAAAAAACTAATTTACCAATATATAATTCAGATAATATTCAAAGAGTAACATATGATTTAATACCATCTGTCCGTACAAACTGAATTATTTTTATTTAGGGATATTTCAGCCAATCTGATATATTTGTCTCACCCAAAACATTAAAAATTGAGGTCGTCTTCCCCAACACAATTTTGCTCTACGACACTATATCTTGTCTTCTGGTGGCACCCCATAAATCTCAATTAGTTTTGAATCTCGCCCAGAGGTCCAGATGACAAGATAGTAGAAATAATTTACGTTTTGCATTTTCACTTTAGTTCTGCCCACACAATAGCATTTAAAAATAGCATGTTGATGTGTTTAATTTACTAAAACGTAAGCAATATTGTTTTAAGATTAGAAATACTGTAACTTATATCTAAAAAGACAACCGTATTTTTTTTTTCATTTTATAAAACAAATATGAATGGATTTTTTTAAAGAAAAGTATTCAAAACAATTTTTTTTTGCTAAATTGTTAACGGTGGTCACTTTGAAAATTTACTTTACCAAAATACATTTGCAAGGATTCTACTCTTCTACTTCAATTTCTTTATGTAACTTTTATTTGCGGTGTTTTTACAATAGCAACTGTTACAGATAAGTAGGTATACTCTTTCAAATATTATCATTAAATACCGGCTCGGTGGCGCAGTGCTTAAGGTGTTAGGCTTGCATGGAAAATTAAAATCAACGAACAGCAAACAGAGACGATTACTTTCCACCGAAAATTCACTAACATCAGGACAATCACAAAACTGAAAATAAACGGACGCAAAAACACAATCAAGTATCTGTATTCGCTGGTTAATAGACGTAGCAGACTGACGACAGATAACAAACTTACATTATATAAAATAATCTTTCGGCCAATCCTCACATACGGCTGCGTGGTCTGGAATGCACGCCAGACATTATGACAACATACCTCACACACACAAACTACTACACGAAAAACTTGACATATACCACACACGTAGAACTTAACATACAACACACACACAGACAACATCTCACCCCGCAAATATCCCACCTCCACAAAAATCCCACCTCACAAACAAGCTGAAGCTGATGCTCTTCCTAAATTTGATATTATAACTGCAATTGAACAAGCTGCACAGAAACTACCAATGATGCCAATGAATACCGAATTCCTTCAAAAATTTTTATTTAACATCAGATGAAAAACTTTCAGTTACATCTTTGAGAAATGACGACAGTATTAAAATTTTACCCACTGACAAAGGCAATGCCACTGTAATTTTAGATACAGTTAGGTATAGAGAATAACATTTAGGTATTAAGCAATTCACAACGTACACACTTTTTTAATTTATTATGAAATTACCTACTTTCTGTATATTGGACACCCTAATATACTAGTTAGGTAAATACTTTAAGCCACTCGTTATTAGAGGACCAATCAAAACAACTACTCTTCTAGCGAATATTCACGAAGTATTGAATTACATGGTGGGATTTCTAGCATTTTAATGCAAACAAATATATGGAAATCACGTAAATCGTTTATTTAAATCAGTCATTCACACTTTTTATTTAATACGAAATTATCTACTTTCTGTATATGGGTACCTTAATCTGGTCACGCTAATATACTACTTATAGTCAGGGAGCCCTACTTAGCTGTACGTGCACCCCCTTCCCGATCCTTGAGGACAATATTTTTCATAAAGATTAAAGCACAAGAAACAATTTAAGACATGTCCTAAAAAAAAACTGGCTGTACTTTCAAAATGGCGGCCATATGTTAAAAAAACTGTTGCCAATGTTGTTTTTGTCATTTCACACAAAAGCTAAAAAACTTGTTTCAAAAAAAAACAACGTGCATAAAATTTTCTACAATTTTATACCTATACAATATTTTGATAGGAGTTACCATTTTCCAGATTAATGAGTCCAAAATTAAGAAAACATGGAAATCACATATCGGTAAATCACTTAGAGGAAATAACTGTGACAACTATTGTAAGGCGTATAATATAACTTTATATTATTAACATAAAAATTAAATAAAATAAAATGAAAAAAAATTAATAATAATAATAATATTATAATTTGCAGACATTTATCTCGAAAATGGCAACAGTGGTATCTGGAAAACGGTAACTCCTATCCAAATATAGTATAGGAACAAAATTGTAGAAAATTGTATGCACTTTGTTTTTTGTGTAGAAAGTTTTTCTTCATTCTTTTTAGTTTTTGTGTTAAGAGACAAAAACAATATTTGCATTTTTTTTAAACGGACGCCATTTTGAAAGTACAGTCAGTTTTTTTTAGGACATTTCTTAAATTGTTCCTTAAGCTTTAATCTTTATGAAAAACATTGTCCCCAAGGATCGGGGTGGTGCACGGACAGTTAGAGTGGGCTTCTGTAGTGTTACGTTTTATATTGAATTTTATGCTTTATTTTAAGAGATGAATCATTTATCTGGAAAATGGTAACTCCTATGCAAATATTATATAGGAAGAAAATTTGTCATATTCGTATCTTTCAATTTCGCAACAATTACCACTCTTCTGAACATTATCTCAGACCCAACGGACACCATCATTTTTTTTCTGACGTTGTTTTTTTGCTTTTAGCAGGTTCTGAAAATATCATTAGTTTTTGTTTTTTGGTGTTCAGCCAAAAACTGCTCCTCGGTTCACCAAAGTCGCAAACAAACTGTTCAAGTCAAGACACTGCACTGCACTGGTTGCGAATAATATGTCAGTTCAATTATATAGAAACCGCAGTAGATAATACAATGCGCTCCTTTTCCAATGCGCATCTGTAGTCGATAATTCGCTCTCTCTCGCAGTCCCAGTGAGGAGAACAGCTCGCCAGACACGACGTTATAAAAATGGCTCTAAAAACTTTATTTTTGAAACGCGATCATATGTTATGCGAGGGCATATGTTGGTATTGCTTCAATTCAGCCAAACATGGTAAAAAAATTGAAATCCATATCGTGAAAAAAAAGTTAAGCACTACTGAAGCTTTCTACATTAAAAATTATATACTCGTTCCATACCCAATAGTACATCAGTGAAACAAAAATTAGTAATTTACGTTGCTTGGCTATGGAGAAAAAAAAAACATCAGTTTGCGGAGGAGACCCGTACGAAAATAGACATTTTCAAGATTCAATCGTTCATATTTTTTTCAGTACCACCCAAAATTTTCGTAAAAAGAGATTCTGATGCGTTAAACATTTTTGACAAGATGGTTTTTATCCTATATCTTTCTACTCCGAAACTATTTTTTAATGAGCTACGGCGTTCTATCCATTCCACTATAAATTAAGCATTAAAAACTAGAATGGAATTACTTACTCTTTCTATTAAAACGACATACTTTCAGTTAAATAATGAGTTTTATCAACAAAACTTTGGTATGGTACCAAAAAACATTTAAATAAATTTTTAAATCAAGTTAACAAAAAAACCTTCGATTCATTTTATAATAGTAGGGGATAATGGTCTAAATTACCTTTCTTAGATGTTTTAATTAAAACTTAGATAATGATTAGATTATAAGTTACACACGTTGGGAGTTGCATTCTAAGAAAAGGCGGAGGAGCCGGGGATTTTAAGAACTCTTAAAAGTATTACCTTTCCTGCCCACCCACAGGGGTGGACAGAAGGGTAATACTTGTTGTATACAACCTATTATATTCCTCAGATGATACTAGCACATACGGACTTACTTTCAAAGACAATCAAACCGAGCATATCTTTACTTAAAAATATAACTAAATTATAACGAATAACCAACTTGAATGTGTACGTTTATTTTTCACTGACGAAGAAATCAAGTTTGATAAAATAATAGATATTCAATATATTAACAATTTGATTGTGAATTTGCATTAAAAATACATTGCCAAGGTTCACAATATACAATTCACATTGCTCATAGTTGTTTGTAATTTCAAATTATTAATGCATTAGTCCTAATAAGGACTACTAGTAATATAAATAATAATTAATACAACAACCTTGGACCATAACAACATGGCGTATATTTCTCGAACATTAATTTTATCCCCAGCACACCGGTTCAGGAGACCCAGATTCCATTCGAAGTAATATTAAACGTAAAGGACTTAATATTGGTAAGAATATTACATTCCATAAATCATAAACATGACTTTTTATCATTACTTATATTTATATTAGAACGAGCTTCAAATCGTATATTTAACTTCGTCTTCGTGAGGTTAAGGACATTTTATTTTAGTATATTTATAAAATATTTTATGATGGGAGAATATATCAAATATATAAAACTTCTTATTGATATTCTATTTGTATATGCCTCACATAATAATTGATAAAGTCTTTATTATTCGTCAACTGCACGAAAGAAAATCTGCTTTTGGGAATGTCGACAACACCAACTCCGGCAAATTGAAAGTTGGCACAAGCGTCAGACAGGGCTGTGCTTTGCCATCAGTTCTTTTTAACACATATATAATGAACACGTGATGCAATGTTTGCTGGAGGACAAAGTGGAGTAGCCATAGGCAGAACTAAGATTTCTAACTTAAGGATTTGGGATTTGCAGCAAGCGACAACCTTCAAATAATACACTGTGATAACGATTTAAGTGTAAATTACAACAAAAAGGAAAATTTTGATTTTAGACCAAGAGAGCGAAAACTACCGGACACTTTAATAGTTAGATATACAAATAGTTATTATACAAGACGATAATATACTTTGGACTGCTAATACGAAATTTCTCGCAAAATACAGATGGTAAGATCTACAACTTGTCAGTTGTAGGTCTTACCAAATCTGTCATAACAGAAATACCACGAGACGAAAAAAGATCAGATTTATTAACCCCAGTTTTCTCTATCTTTCTTTACGTCTATGAGACATGACCCAATAGAGAGGCAGGCAGACAGTATTTTGATGCTTACGAGATGTGAGTGTGGAGATGATTGCTGCGAATTTTCTGGGCAGTATAACAAGCCAACAGTCAGATTCCTCTAAAAGTGTGTCTCCCAAAGTAACTCGCTAGCAATGTATTCTTCCGAATCCTCTCATTTCTTGGTTATATCGACCAGAGAGAGGACAATATAGAACGGTTGATATCTTAGGGAAAATCATATTGCAAAAGGCGAAGAAAGCTGATGTGATCGATGAGATAATGAGACTTTGACATTAGTGAGACTGTAGTTCTAACAAGCTACCACAACAGATGGGGTGATGCTATTGGGCGTACCGGACTAGAAAATGTGACCAACTAGAATATGCTTGGATCAAAAAAGAGATTCTGAATAAGAAGGAGATGAGTGAGTTAGCAAAGAAAGGCATACATTAGATAAAAATACTACAAATATCTACAAACCCCAAATCATTTTGGCAAGTGACACTTTAAGAGTCTTTTATCTTCTTATGTCATTTTTCTTGGATATGAGGTTATCGAATCTTTTTACAATTGACATTTTCCACATACCATTACTTCCACATCCAGTGAAGTATAGTAACGACAAAAAAAAATTGAAAATTTTTACTGTTCCAATAGGCTTAGAATGTCATGAAGCGTCGAGATTTTGAGCTTGAGTGAAAAAATTCTGTCTGTCGGTCTGTCCGGATGTCTGTAACTTTTATTATGCACACGATTACTCTGGAACCGCTCAAGGTATGGACTTGAAATTTGGTACACGTATGTATTCTAACGTGATCTGGAACTAGATTATATTTTCATCTTATTCCGTTGAAGGGTTGGTGGGTAAATTGGGGTAAACAGATAAATCAAGCAGGTAAGAGTCCATAAAATTGGTATTGTGACGTGTTTCCACCCTTAGGAAACTACCCCTTGCAAAATCCGTGGGTTCCAAAAATTATAACAAGAGATTGTCCACTAACACACTTTATTAAATATTTACTGGATACTTCACAATACTATTATTAATTTAAATACACTTTACTGACTAAAATCACAATGTTTATTACTTTGTTTATCTTTGAAGTCTTAACCTCACTTTCTATACTTTCTGAACTACTCGCCGAGAATGCGGTCGGTCTTTTATACCCAAAAATGACAGATCTCGATTGTTCTGTGATGACGCCACCATTCTCTAGATAATTCCAGATGTCACTTTGGAATCTTCTGGTAGGTTCTTTTTCGAGTAGGTGCAAATACATCATTCTAGGGGTTGTAACACATTACAGTATTTAGTATATACAAGAGAGGCTATAAGGTCTCAATTTTTTTTTTCATTAGTCACTCCCATTATTAAAGGGGTGAAAAAAATTGTGATTTAGTGTGTGTACAAAAAACAAAAACTTCAAAAAAATTTTTTACTTCATCCATCCTGTGACAGTTCAGAATTAACAGTCAATCAGAATAAAGCAAATATATTCTAATGAGGATACAGCAGGTGAACAATGTTATGGTGGCTTATTTAACTGACATGCAGCGAACAGGTCTCGGCACAGTAACAGTAGTCTTCTGAATACACTTGCCTCTTCATTTGTCAGGCCCACTATGTTTGGTTATCTCTTGCAACTCCATGCCTTGCATTAAATTAAATGTAATTCCCATTACTGCCAATAACAAATACAAGGTTATGTTGGAATCACATTATCGAGTAATTAATTAAATAAAGGACTAATAGATTACCTGGATATTATAAGGCATAATAAATATTTAATAAATTAAATTCGTAAATGCTATTCAAATTTGTTTTGATTTTTATTGACAAATGTCAAAATTTAAGTTAGGGATTTTAATACTGATATGAATGGACAGCCTGATTTGCAAATTGGTGCAAAAATCACCCTTTTTTGCTTTCAAAAAGACAGAAAAGAAGGAGACATTTTTGATTTGGCTAGTTGCTGAACAGGGAGGTGTTCTCCAGATGTTCATTTAAATTCCATTATTAAAATAAATCCAACCTAATAAGAACTAAGGTCAGTAATTTATTTTTTTAAATAATATATTAAATTTTAAATAAATACATACCTTGGTAGTTGTAATGGGGGTAATACTTTTTAGTTTTTTTTGTATGCCCATGAAATACCACCCTTGTGCCTCCTTATGCTTTTATGTTGTGTCAACTGGGCATAAAGCCATTTAAATGTTCATCTAAATGTACGCATAGCAGATTAATAGGTGGCCTAATGAAAATTTCTTGCCTTGGGTGCAGAGCTTATTTTTTTAGTAACGCAACCAGTCGTAGAGAGTCTGCATGTGGTAAGCGGAACGCTGGCTGTTATTTCACCATAGACGGGTGAGTGTTTTTCCCTTTTTTTAACCTGCCAGATCGCAGTGCCATTACGTTCGAAACAAGCAAGTGTAGTCTTCAGAGACACAAATGTGTGAGAATCACTGTATCTGTGCATTTGCATGTATATTGGTCATCGTTTACTATTTGTTATTTTATTTAGAGTATACTTATGGCATTTTATTTTTTTATACTTAATCCTGATATAACTTCCTATTTTTTTTATTTTGTCATCGCAGCCAAAAACAGCTGTTTGCGGTCTTGAAAGCTATCGATATTTTTAGATAGATGATATATTCTGCAAATAATTTTTGTATTATTTATAGTATAATCTATATAATTTTTATAATTACTAACCCATATATATGGGTATATTGTCTGCTATTATTATCTGTGATAACTGGAATACCTCCACTTGCATCGTGATACTTTTGTTTATACTAAACTATATATTTCTATTATACTTTTTCTTTGCAATTTGTGTTTTGTCTTTCCATACCTCTGCCAATTAACCTTGGCTGGCGCCCAGAAGTTTACAATAAATTTCCATCTGTTCATTTAATATACACAGGTTATCTTTTGAAATTTTATGATTGACATAAGAGCCCTTGCCCACGACCCGCTGTCGACATATGAGCTGCCGAGTAGCCGAATATTTAATGATCACTTTGGACTGTATAAATTTGGTCGTGACTGTTTACGTCACAACCTGCACTACCACCCCCAATACACTACCGATGTGGGATATCGTTTTATGGGTTTTTGGGGTAGACGATTTCAAATATTATACTATTAAAGTTCCATATACAATTATTTCCACATACAAAATTTTTTCGTTGTGAGAGACTTGAATGGAAAATCTGGATGTGGAAGTAGTGATTCCTTGGGGAGCGGTTTTTCTGATAAACTTTACTATTTCAATTTTAAGTTCTAAATTTTTTTGAGGATGCAGAATATATTCGATTTCACCTAATATTAGCAAGCTTTCCATATTGACAGTGAGATTTAAAAAAAATCGCCTAATCGAAGAATATGATATGTCAATTTTTCTTATAAAATTTGGATTTTCATGAATCATTTTCCAAAATATATGATCCTTACATCGAAATAGTTGATATAACGGTCACAGAATCGAATCAGGAATTGATGAATTTCTCATGTCAAGAGTTCAATCAATATCACTAACCAATTATCGTCGTTTCATCGCATTTTATTTTTTAGTTTACCCTAACTCAGCTCATTGGGAATATGCAATAATAGGAGAAAATAATACGTTAAAATTTTCGGCTGCATGGTTAATCTCTTACCAGTTTCAAATTTTTTTTACTGTTAATACTTCCAGTAACTCTTTTTATGTGCTGTTCCTTAGTATGCTTATAAATATACTTTTAAGCGAAAAATACAGACCATATGATAATTATTTTTTACTTTATTAATATAAACAATTAATATTAAACAAAACTTGGCGAGACTATTCGCCGAAATAAATACTATATATGTCTCTTTTTTTGTAATAGTAGACATTACTTATTAAATCACAAACAATAAATTACCCACCACATTGTTTACATTAGTTATTTTTTTGTGTAATTTTCTTTGGTTATAGTTTAACTCTATACTTGTGCATGGACATTTTAGTTTTGGATAATTCGGCAAAAATATTAACTCGTCTTAAGTCACTCAACAGTTTTGACATTAGTTAATCAAAGTATAATTCCAGTTTATAGAAAAATTACCGTTTTCAATGCAACAATCCATTATATGTAATATATTCTTTATTTCTGCAAAATATATTATTACAAAATTGAGTTGATTTATCACAATTGTCGTTTGTTTAGCATATTGAGATGTAGTATTTATTGATAATATCTAAATTAGCAATATTTAATATTGTTTGACATTAGTGTAATCAAAGGATAATTCCAGTTTATAGAAATATGTCCGTTTTCAATGCAACAATTCATTATGTGTAATGTATTCTTTACATTATTTTTAATCATCCTGATTGAGATGTTATATAAACATTCGAGTCTATTTGATTAATTGCTACCTAAATTGTAACTAATTGAAAGGAGATTTTTCTGCAAACTATATTATTATAAAATTGAATTGATTTATGTCAATTGTCGTTTGGTTAACATCTTGAGATGTAGTATTCATTGATAATTAATTGAATTAGCAATATTTAATAGTAGTTCAAAGCAAGGTACCGTTAGCGCTCAAAATTAATGTATATTTATTTTCAAATTATATAACGATATACACTATGATTTCGGAAATTTTATCTTATACCTATAATATAATTTTTACACTGCCCTACTTATTGAACAACAAAAGAAAATGTAAGCTCATATTTACTGAAAAGTGCCAAGGGCGTAATATCATAAATAAAATAGTAACCTCAAAAATATCGATGACTCTTAAAACTTTACTTCTTTGAAGTATTGGACCGTATTAGCAACAATCTATACAGGCAATTTTATCAAACTTACTTCTTACTTACTTATTGCATAAATATATGTCACTGGCTGTCACAGATTAAGCCAAATGTCTAGCCTCATAAACATCGGAATTGGACTTGATGCGCTTAATAAATAAGACGTATTACCGATCACAACATTATTCCACAATGCCTCTACATCGCGTAGCGCGTGTGTTTGGCGCATCGAAAATTATTGAGTGGAGATGATTTATCTGCTATAATGACTTCACTGTAGGCATCTAGTTTTGCGTGGTTTCGGTCTATCTATCTCTACGATATACTTATAACGTCCATTAAAAGTTCCCCATTAAAAAATCATTACTCTGCTAAGTTTGAATTGGAATAATATTTTGTATTGGTCCCATGGCCATATTAATGAGGGCAAAGAACTGAAAGTTTATATTTGTACTACGAGTATTCACGCTGAAATAATTTTCATGCATGTTTCAGAAGCCAAATTAGCGTTATCTGGATAGGATTAATTTAATAAAATAGTTTAAATCATCTTTTAGTGACGCCAACTTGATTGATGAAACACACGTCAAGTGAAGTGTTCAGTATACTTATTTATTTATTTATGTACTTACATATATATATATATCATATAACAATACAATATCATTTACAGCACATACATAACACGAAAATGAGTTGCATGAATTATATTATAATAAGGTATCATACAAATATATATTGATAAAAACAAAATAAAACATTAGAAAGAAAATAGAACTGAATTTATTGATATTAAAGCAAAAATTGAACAATCGCTGGTTTTATGTTATTCAGATATATACAGTGTGTCCCAGAATAGATGTAACAAGAGATGTAATGGACCAAAAATTTTGTAATTTTGGAATGGTATTTAGAGATTGAGTCCTGCTTGTTGTAAAACTAAAGTATACCAAAAATGACTTGATTTGGTGTTCTACAGGGTGCTTTATAAGCAAAGTTGTAAAAATCACCACTAATAAAGTACCTTTATTTTTCAAAATATGAAAAAATTTCACTAAGAAAAGTTTTTTAGAATGCAATTTTATATCACTATACCAAATTTCAGGAATATAAAATTATGTTTTTGAAACTTCCCATTTTTTCAATAAATTTGTATTTTATTTTGAACCATTCAATTAAAACTGCATAGAAATTATTTTTTGTGAATTAATATTTAAAGTTATGTAGAAGTTAAAAGTACGCTATGAGAAAAGCAGTGGATACACATTTATCATGTATCATCTTAATTCGTAAAAAATGGGAAGTTTCAGAAAAATAATTTTATATTCCTGAAATTTGGCATAGAGATATAAAGTTGTATTCTAAATAACTTTTCTTAGTGGATTTTTTTCATATTTTGAAAAATAAAGGTACTTTATTAGTGGTGATTTTTACAACTTTTCTTATAAAACACCCTGTAGAACACCAACAACACCAGTTCTACAACAAGCAGGACTCAATCCCCAAATGCCATTCCAAAATTCCAAAATTTTTGGTACACCTCTTGTTACATCTATCCTGGGACACACTGTATATATCTGAATAACATAAAACCAGCGATTGATTCAAAACTATGCATTTGCAGGTAAAATAGTTTTGAGAAAACGCAAAAAACGCTCATGTGTTTATTTTTGGCAAAGCTTGAGAAAAGTTGCAGACAGCTAAAGCTGAGATACATACTATTTCAAAATTTAGAGGACTTCACAAACAGCAGAAAGAATAGTGTATGAAAAATCAAAAATGAATCTATGTAAGAAAATACTAATTTTAAATATACCTACTTCTGGTTATGCTAGAAATTAACAAATTTTTAAATGAATTTATTTGCAAAATAACTGCTTGTTCAATCAATAATGAAAATCTAATTGAAATATCAATTTTTAATCTTTGGAATTCTCTGACAATCTACATCTGGTTATGCTAGAGACAAAGAACTCAAAACTGAATTTATTTATAAACACCTCTTAATGTTTTTAATTTAACAGAATTCACTCCGACAGATTAAACTATCATTCTAATTCTTCTAAACGCTTAGTCTTTGAACTGCACGTTTTTCGCCTTTGTTATAAGCTCTTCAGAAATATATAAAGCTCCTTAAACCCCCTCTCAAGATGTCTCAATCATGAAGCAAAAATATATATTTTTTAAATCTTTCATAAAAATTGAAGTTTGGCTAGAATACATTCATGTCCTCTTGGGTTTTTGAAGGAGAAGTTTTTCTTATATTTTCGTCGTTCTCGATGGATAATAAAGTATTTTCTCCATAAACTTGCCAAAAACTCAGGTGTATAAATTGCTAAATTTATAATTAAGCACAATGTTTCACGCATTGGTATAGCTCTTGAATTACGTATCTGCTAAAACTCGCTACAACATTTAAAAAAAAATACTGAGCAATATTACAATAGCAAAATGACAACATTTTGTATCGGCCATAAATTCTTTGTTTTGTGATATGGAAACAAACAAAAACTCATTTTAAAAATTGATTAACTATCTTCAATTTTGTTTCATAGAATTTTTTATAGGAATGTCACAGTTTCTAAAACATTCAGCATTTAAACTAAATACTCCATTCTAAAAACGGTCGGATGTCATCTATAAAATTAAATATTTCCGAAACTATTAATCCTCTTATTAATCCTACACAAATATTTTTGCTATAGAAATAACCAAAGAATTATTTGAAAACCTAATTAATGGACCTTCATTATGATTGTCAGCATTTTTAACGTAAGTATCATAGTTTATAAGATATTTAACATTTAAACTAAATACCTCATCTGATAGAGGTTTGAACGCCACCTTTATATTTCCATATCTCTGATACCATTAACTTTACAAAAATTAGAAAAAAAAAAAACGAAATTCATCCTCAATTTAGTAGCTTTCTTATTTATCTCTAACACGTTTTTTGCTCAATGTTTTTCGAGTTTTGACGAAAATCGTCTTTTTCAAACTAAAATCAAGTTTTTTTTTTAGTTGCCACCCCCTACCACCAATAAGTTGCCAAAAATTAACGAAATCTGATTCACGTGACATTATTTCGAAGTTAAAACCTTTAGTTACTGTACAATTAGTGAAATAGTAATAAACACGAAAAGTAGCAATCAAGCCATAGTTAACACATTGTTACGAGTTGCCGCATTAGGGTATTTATTGGCTCTAACCTCGTAAAATATTTTAAATTTGGCATAATCTTTAAATTGCCATGTACCCTTAGTAAATTGATTTATTTTAATTGATTCATTCTCTACCTAGTTATTTAAAATCACCTAGCTTTTCACTGATAGAAAACTAATGAGACTATGCTTGATTTAATGAGTGAAAGTAAAAATAATGGTTAAAATTTGTTTTTTATGACTATAATTTAAGATGGGAAAAAAACGTAAAACTACTATTAGCGCGTACTCCCCAGTTAATGTGGTTGAGGATAGTCATACTCGAGTAAAAAACATTTTTATGAATATGTTACAGTTACCTGATTGTTTAATTAGACAAGAATTCATAGAATAGAATTTTATTTATGCTATACATATATGTACAGTGTGTGCTATTTAAGACCGCAACATCACGTTATTTTGGAACGCGTTGACCGATTTTAATTTTTTTTTTTTTGGACATAGTGCTCGATGAGCTTTATTTGACTGTTTTGAAAAATGTGTAATTAGGAATTTTTCAAAATAGTCAAATAAAGTTCATCGAGTACTACTTATATCCCAAAAAAAAAAAAAAAAACAAAATTAAAATTGGTCAACGCGTTCCAAAATACCAAGGTGTTGCGGTCTTAAATAGCACACACTGTATATAATGTTTGCATACGTCAGAGATAAAAAACTAACTATTTAATTTAAAAATAATTATATATAAAAAAAACAAGTCAAGATAACACAATATAAAATAAGTAGTAGTCATAAAAACTAGTACCTCAAGTAGAGGGAAAAACGTAGAATATAAAATTGTTACAAACACAAAAAAAACAGTAAATGCAACAATCCTAAAATATAGCGTCAAATATAATGATCCAATTAGACAGACGACAAATTTGGCAAGAGCCAAAATAGTCAAAGTATTCGTGATATGAGTAGAAGGCATTCTGTAAAAGGATATTTTTTTATTTTTAGCTTGAACGTATTTACACTCACATCAAGATTTTGTAAATCTTTAGGTAATACATTAAAAAATGTTATTGATAGATATAGGTATGACTTTTGAGATTTACTTAGTCCATATTGTGGAAATCTTAAATTTGTTAGTGTCATGATTATGTATGTCCTCCTGCTTGGTAATTTTTTTACTCTTTAATTTTACTTCCACATCCAGTGGAAGTATAGTAACGACAAAAAACTTTTTAAAAATTTTTATTGTTCAAATAGGCTTAAAATGTCATGAAACGTCGAGATTTTAAGTCTGAGCGAAAAAAAATTTCTGTCTGTCGGTCTGTCGGTCTGTCTGTCTGTCGGTCTGTCTGTAACTTTTTTGTGCGCACGTTTACTCTGGAACCGTTTGAGATATTCACTTAAAATTTGGTACACATATGTAATTTAACGAGATCTAGAACTATATTATATTTTCATCTTGTTCCGTCGAAGGGTTGGGGGGTAAATTGGGGTAAATGGGTAAATCAAGCAAGTAAGAGTCCATAAAATTGGTATTTAGTATATACAAGAAAAGCTAAGGTCTCAAAAAAATTTTTGGCATTAGCCACCCCCCATTACCAACCCCCACCCCCTTATTAAAGGGGATGAAAAAAAAAATTATGATTTAGTGTATGTACAAGAACCAGAAACCTCAAAACATTTTTTTACTTCATCCACCCCACTACCACCCCTAGCACAACCCCCACCCCACTACCGATGTGGGGTAGAGGATTTCAAATACTATATTATTAAAGTTCCATAAACAATTATTTCCACATACAAAGTTTTTTCGTTGTGAGTGACTTGGATAGAGAATTAGATGTGGAAGTAGTGATTCCTTGGGCAGCGGTTTTTTAATATGACACAAGCATTCATATATATATAACATGACGGCAGTGTTAATATATGGAGACTTTTAAAAAAGGTTAGTGGTCATCATGTTTAGCTTGAGTCATTATTCTATAACTTTTTTTTGTAATTTAAAGATTTTGTTACATACTATCACTCCGTACGTCATTATACTGTGAAAAATGGAAAAATAGGTTACTCTTAATCTGCTGTAATTTTGTTGCTGAGTTTTTTTATTATACAAATACAAGTCGACAACCGTTTTTTTTTATCTATTTATTTAACGTCGGCCTATTTCCGCTACAAGGGCCTATCACCGACGCCAGGAGACGAGCTACCTCCAACCTGGAAATTTTGCCGAACCTCTTCTAGTAAGAAGAGTAGGGATCTTTTACTTGCCTAACATTTAATAGACAAGGGACCGTCTGCTTTGCATCTCCTCCGAAGGATGGTATATCCACTGCGTAATTCTCGTCTTGAAATTATGTAGCTTCCGCGTATACACTGATACACAAGCCGCTAGAAGGTGGGACGAGATCGCTGTGTTTCCCAAGATGGGTCGCCCATCCAAGTACTAACAGCGCTGCACGTTGCTTCGCTGGAGCATTAGTATTAGCTAATTTATAGGGGGTGGATGCCAACTCCTCTCAGGGGGTGGTGCTTAAAAAAAATATATTTATTGGAGCTGAAGTAGAATCAAATTTTAAGTAGAAAAGGTTCTATGCAATTTTTCACATAAATTGATAGTTTTTAAGTTATAACTTCAAAATTGCGATTTTAGCTTAAAAAAAAAAGGTATTTCCAAACGGCTTTCCTCAAGTACCTCGAAAAGTATTACTTTATCCAAAATATGTTACAGACCAATTACAGAAAGTACAAACTGGGAATTAATTATATTTTTTGTTTATTGATGTAGGATTAATAATTTCGGAGATATTTAAGTTTATATTTGTTATCCAAGTGTTTCGAAATTACCTTTAAAGTTTAAAATACATTTTTTTCTAAAGCAAGTGCTTTAAATGAGCAATAAAATTAATTTGAGCATCTACATCTACATCTTTACGAAAAACTGTATTTGAGATAATTTTTTTAAATTACTGGCTAATTAGAGTAACAAAATGGCGACCTATTTATATAAAAAAAATATAAATACGCATATTTTTCCGTCATAACTTCTTATCTTATGCTACAGGAACGAGTAAAAAATAATTTGAAGGCGCAATTAATTGTCTTTAATTTCATTTCTTAGCGTACGTGGCGTAGGTGAAATATTTAACATTTAAACTGCATTTTTCGTCTCATAAACCTTCGGACGCCATTTGTAAACTTTCATATCTCCGAAACTATTAAATCTATGTAAATAAATAAATAAGCGAAATTCATTATCAGTTTATGAGCTTTATTTTTGGTCTCTACTCATTTTTCAATAAAACTAATATTTATTGAGATATTTGGAAAAGGAAAAAAAATTACGTTTTATCGAAAATACCTTTATAGTTTAAACTGTATTTTTTCTAAAGCAAGTGCTGTATACAAACCAAAAAATTTGAGCATCTACGTTATGCTATATATTAATGAGAAATAGTGTTTGAAATTCCTTTTTTTTTAATTACTGGCTAATTACAATAACAAAATGGCGACGTTGTTATTAAAAAAAATGTGTAGACGCACATTGCTTCCGTCATAACTTCTTCGTTTTTATGCTATAGAAACAAATAAAAAAACAGTTAAAAGCTTAATTAATAACCTATTATTCTACCTATTAGCATCCTTGACATAGGTGTCACAGTTTCTGAGATATTTAACTCTCACTCTAAATAATTATATTATGAACACTTGGATGCCAAATGTAAACTTAAATATCTCCGAAATTATTAATCCTACATCAGTAAACAACAAATATAATTAATTCCCAGTTTGTACTTTCTCTAATTAGTCTGTAACATTTTTTCGATAAAGTAATACTTTTGGAGATACTTGACGAAAGCCGTTTGGAAATATCTTTTTTTTAAGCTAAAATCGCAATTTTGAAGTCGTTATAACTTAAAAACTATCAACTTATGTGAAAAATTGCATAGAACCTTTTCTTCTTAAAATTTGATTCTACTTCAGCTCCAATAAATATATATATTTTTTAAGTGCCATCCCCTGACAGGGGGTGGCATCCAGCCCCTATAAATTAGCAAGCCCCCGCACAACATAGAAACTTTTCTGTGAAGCATTTATTATTGTACTGCCAAAAATGAACGAAATCCGTTCAATATGACATTATTCCGAAGTTTTGCATATTTTTTACCTCTAGGTACTGTACTATATCGAGATACATACACAGTGAAGGCGCATCTGCGCTCGCCCCTGACAACCGTTTTGATAAGCTGTGAATTTGGAATTGAAATTATAACGAATTATCCAAATGCACACCGAGGAGTTTAATAGGTTCGTTATTCATTTCTCTTTTTTCACTGCAAAATTTAGAGTTTTTGTAATCATAGAATAATGGAAAATATATCAAATCCTTGGTGTAAACAAGCAAATTACATAAAAAGGAAATATTCTGTTCTTCCTTCGTAATCTTATAAATTCACTTATTATGTGTTATTCTTTCCCAAATTGGTTCCAATAAAGGTATCAAAGGAAGTAGCTATGCTAAATTAACTGGTAATATGCGTCAAGAAACAAATATTTGTACAACAAAAAAAAAGGAGAGTGTTTTTTGTTAACACATAAAACGGGGTTAGAGAATCAGTCAATTTCAAGTTAATGTAGAGTCATGGGCTTATTATGAATTTCAAACTAATCAATAATTTCATTTTATAATATATATAAAGAAAAGAAAAATTTAACTTTCCTAGAATAAGTGCATACGTGGTGTTTCACGAGGAAACGGACATGCTTTAATGGCAGATAAAGGACACCGAGGGTAATCATAATTATCCATAGAAAAAGCTAGTTAGGCCCTCGTTGCCGAAATACATTTTTGCCAAAATTTCTTTTATTTGTTACTTCGTAAAGAAACGGAGAAATAAGTTCATGTTTGGCGCATATAACATACTAGTGATTCTGAATAAGCACTTGTATCACACAGAAAAAAGCCCAGGCAAGGAAATGTTTTTGTTTTTTTTTTCTGTTTTTGTTTAATGTATTATAAAAATAAAAACTGCCTATTCTACTTAAGGTCTCACAGTTAATTAGTTTTTATTGACTAGACACAACTGCAATTTTATATCTTGAAAAATAAAATCAACTTTGTTTTGTACCAAGATTATGAAGTACCCAATATCAAGCTAGCATCAATGTTCTATCAATCAATGCATGTACTTATTTATTTACTAAGATAGTGAATTTTAATAAAGCTACTTATGTACATGATGTATTGAATTGAAGTAAACGAGTATTGTGCATTCGAAGAAAGTGATTTGAAATTCAGACACGTCAAGCTAAGACCAAATAATGTTAAATAGTCTGGTTGTTCATTTTCAGTAGTTATCATTTCAATACCGGCAGTATGTTTTGAGAAATTGTTGATAAAGTACTGAAGGGTGGGTCCAATCTTTGGAGCCATCTATCGAAGAAACTGTCCATAATTTGAAGTATTGCCAAAGGAACTTATTGTTCAGAATCAGTTGAACTACAACATATCAGAAATTTATCAAATTTGACAGGCCACCAATTTACCTGTAAAACGTGCGGAGTCCTTTATCCTGAAATCGATTCCTGTTTTGTTTCATTCGACTCAAAATTACCCGGGTAATTTAAAAAAGTACTCAGCACATTTTCAAGCGCCATAGACTCCAGTCAAATTCACATGAGCTCTTGGCAGACTCGACTTACGTGATAATGGAGAGTTCTGTGTTTCCTACGAAGAAGGACGTCTCCGAAGAAGAAGAAGACAAATATTGAAATGAAACTAAATGTAGAATTTCATTTATGATTGATTTTTCTACAAATTGTATTTTTATAATAATAAAAAATGTTTCCTTTTATTTAAATACACTTTCAAGTTTATTAATGAACCTCATGTTATAATATATTAATATTAATAAATAAATATTTATAATTACTTATCAAATATCGCAAAGATTATCGAATATTGCACGATTTTGGTCTTAAGTTGGACCATTTTGAATCCGCCATCTTTCATCTTTATTATTGAATATATCTTTAGTTCTTAAAGATACATACCTATGTTAGAATATTTTAATTTTGATTGAAATTATTTATTAATACTTATAAAATTTTGGATGATTTTGGTCTTAAATTCGACCATTTTAGAGCCTCCATTTCATTTACTATTCTTTTAACACCAGATTCATAATCAGCAACCTCGAGAACTTTTAGGTCAATACTTTAAGAGCAATAACCAAAATTTCTGAAATCATAAAATTTTCAAATTAATGTTTTTTAACAAAGAGTTGGAGTTCTAAAAAAATTGCTGGCAAGAAATATTAGAAAACTCCATTTATTAATATAAAAAGCTATTAAGCAGTTTTTAGGCAAATTCATTCAGGTCAGATCAATTGCCTAATAACTTAATTTTTATACTAATAATTCGGAAGAGTTCTTTTATTTGGTCCCTCGTTTTGCCTATTAAATGTGCATCGGTCTTGTGGTCATCATAAATATTTGGGACTGTATCCCAAATATTTATTTAGAAAATACTGCTATTTAAATATAAATAATGATTTTTCAAAATTACAAAACATTTTTATAGCAATTGAATTTTATTTCAAACAATTTCATGTCATATTTCATTTTGAAATAACAGTTTATTTACAAGTCCCAAAATAAACATCACAGGAGAAAATATTAACACGAGATCGCAAGATATTTATATTATCCCCATGTCCTATAGCCCTGGTGGTTAAACCGCTTGAGGGTGTCAAATACTAAGCAGCTGTGGGTCCACGTTCATATTATAGGCATGATGAACATTATTCCTTTGAGAGTGAAAGGGTTATATAGGTGTATCTGTAGCAGTAGCTAGTGCCTAAAATGTTTTTATTTAGTTTAAAATAATAATGTGAAGAGCACGTAAAAACAATTTAAAGTGTAATGAAAAAAATTAGGTTTCTACGTGAGTTTTCTGGGTCAATAATATTGCTACGGAACCGTATTTTGTCCTTTCAAATAAAAATAAAAGTGGATAATCTAAATGATTATTTAGATACGATGGCTTTAATTTGTTTGAATTATTACTTATTTAGTAGATATGCTTCTAGAGGGCAGAATATTTACTAGTGAAATATTTTGTCGAACTCCTCTGTATGTTTCCTTAAATATATAAGGAATAAGAAACCAGACTGCAACCAACAGTTATTCTCCGGACTAATGCCCCTCCGAGCGCTGAATTACGAGTTACAAGCCTGGCCGCGTTAAGTTCAATAACTATGTATTGCCACAAAACGCTAAGTTTCGATTGTAATAGACACCAGCCGAAAGACTTATTCCCATTCAAAGGAGCTCTCGTGCCAGCCACCCCATACCACTTGCAGACTGCAGTTTCGAGCTATTGGCTCTCGTCAGTGCAAGGTAGGTCTGAGATGGCTGTAACGAGGCATTTGTTCAGTCTTGGTACATGGCGAGATTTATAAAACTACGACATGCAGCCGTTAGATGAAGCCTGTCATTTTTGTTGCATGTCGTGGTTTTATAAATCTCGTCATGTACCAAGAGTGAACAAATGCCTCGTTACAGCCATCTCAGACCTACCTTGCACTGACGAGAGCCAATAGCTCGAAACTGAAGTCTGCAAGTGGTATGGGGTGGCTGGCACGAGAGCTCCTTTGAATGGTAATAAGTCTTTCGGCTGGTGTCTATTACAATCGAAACTTAGCGTTTTGTGGCAATACATAGTTATTGTACTTAACGCGGCCAGGCTTGTAACTCGTAATTCAGCGCTCGGCGGGGCATTAGTCCGGAGAATAGCTGTTGGTTGCAGTCTGGTTTCTTATCCCTTATATATTTAAGGAAACATATAGAGGAGTTCGACAAAATATTTCACTAGTAAATATTACTTATTTTCTAAATTTTACTAGAATTGTCTATATGCATTGTTAGTGTTTTTATAAAATAGTCTGTCATATCTTCTTTTTTGTTAGTTTTATAAAAATATAAATATCCTCCTTTTTTTTTATCATAGCCCATTGTTTGTTAAGCGAGCAATTCACTAGACGAACCCGGACCGAACCTCAACTGCGACCGGACGCGGACCGATTTTTCATTTGCCACACCACTACACAGACGGTCCGAGTAATATCATTTGGTTATAACAACTGTGCTTAATAACGTATCGACCGGTTTTGTAAAAAATTATCTTTGAATTAATTATATCGCACATCCCGAAGAAAAGTGCAATAGTAAAAAGTGCATTTTACAGGAGAACAAAAACTACATTTTAAAATTCTTATTGATTAATAGCACACAACCTATTGTATCTAAATGATTATAACTTATACTGGTCTGGAGAAAATTATGCTACAATAAACCTTATTATTTTCTTCAGAGGAAGGTTATTGTTTATACTTATGATTTTTATCTTATTCCTAAAGGTTTTGGGTTATTGCATTTTTTCTCGGGATGTGCGATATTACATTTGTGAAATTTAGCAATACTTCTCATCGAAAAGCAAAATACCTTCAGAGCAACACGTTTAGTGGTGAAATTAAGATTTTTGGCATTTAGCAATAGTTGTGAAGATTTAAAATACAGTTGCCTTATATATCCTCATATATCCTACCAATTACTTGGAATAATATCTTCAAAAGACACTTTTAATAGTCCACGTGGCATTTAAAAATAATGCAGTCGTCAGAAACAAACATACACTTGTCCTCACACAAGTGCAATAGCTTTGGTCCGGGTCGTATCGTAGGTCCGCTTGTCTGGCAAGCGGACCCGCAACCGCATCGCGATTTTTCCGTTTACCACATACACGATAGGACAGGTCGGCTGACTCGGTCAGCGGAACTCGTCCGGCGGACCGGTCCGCCTGTGAGTGGGGGCCTTTAGTTTTCTTAATTTCATCTTTAATTTCAA
This sequence comes from Rutpela maculata, assembly GCA_936432065.2. NCBI lineage: Eukaryota > Metazoa > Arthropoda > Insecta > Coleoptera > Cerambycidae > Rutpela > Rutpela maculata. The sequence goes on from OW386287.2 coordinate 153,432,051, forward strand.
TTTTTAATAGTGTAGTAAAATGGTCAGTTATAGTGCTATGATAAATTGCAAATGAAATATTACTAATATTATTATGTTCAATTCCTTTTATAAATATATGATCAAGACAGGTTGATGTTTTACCAAATCTAGTGGGATAATTAATGCAGGATATACAACTTAGAGAAGCAAGAATATTAAGACAGTTATTAGATATATCATCTTTGTTAATAATATTGATGTTTATATCCCCTACAATTATTTCCATTTGGGAAGAATTATTCTGTATGAATTCTTTGAAATTGCTAATAAATTGCAACTTATCTGTAGAAGGTGATCTATATAAACCAGTTAAACCAAAATTAATATTTTTTTAGCGATAAAAATGTTCTTGAGAAAGTGATATTATGTATTGTAAAATGCTTGGTTGTACATGGAATTTTGTTATTTACAAATATCATTATAGTCGAGTCAATGAAGGTTCTCACTCCTTAATTCTCAGCAACAGCCGATTTTGATCATTTTTTTTTTAAATGTATGTTTTTTAATATTATTTAAAATCAGAAACATCCCAAGAGGTGCAAATAATTATTTATATTGTTTAAAAAATAATAACTCTTTACAAGAAAAAATATTTTAAAAATATTTTTTCGCGATATTTATAAAACATTGAGTTGTTTGTTAAGTTCAAAAATGTTTCTCACAGTCGGAGTTAACAATTATTTATATTGTTTAAACAATAATAACGACTTTTACAGGAAAAATCTGTTTTTTTATGTTTTTTCGCGATATTCATGAAAAAGTGCATTGTTTTTACTGAAAATTTAGTATAATAAATATTTTGAAATATTTCGAAGCTAATAATTATTTATATTGTTTAAACAATAATAATGACATATAGAGGAAAATAGTATATTATATTACTAGGAGTAGAACGCACTCTTTTTTCGTGTTGAGCCCAGGATTTGCTGCTGAGGCGAAGCCGAAGCCGCAAACTGGGCGAAACACAAAAAAAAGGCGTTCTACTCCGTGTAATATATACTATTTTTTCTTCAAGCGTATTAAAATGCAAAAAATCATTTATTTATCATAAATGTACAAATATTCAAACTACAGTCTTACATGTTGACACAATATGACAAGTGGCTAGTGGATAGCGCACCACCGGTGGCTTTCGGTATTAACATTATGTTACTAGTAAAACAATACCCACTGCGGTGGCGCTTTCGGAACTAACATTATGTTACTAGTAAAACAATGTCCACTACGGTGGCGTTCGGTACTAACATTTTGTTACTAGTAAAACAATGTCCTACTTCTACTTCTGTTTTTGGTGACATAATTTAAACATTTTAATACGCTTGAAGAAAAAAAAAATTTCGTGATATTTATAGAAAAGTTGTTTTTATTGAAAATTGAGTGTCAGAAATATTTTGTAAATATAATTATTTTTTCCTGATTATTATTTATATGTATTATTTATTGAAATATTAATAATAATAATAATAATAATAATAATAATAATAATAATAATAATAATAATAATAATAATAATAATAATAATAATAATAATAATAATAATAATAATAATAATAATAAATAAGCAGGAGGGGCTGACTTTCATCAATCAAGCCTTTGGTGAGTAGCGCCACCACTTACTCCAGCTGGGGGTGTAAAATCGAACCGGCAGCCCTAGTGCACCCGGGAGGGGAAAGCTCCTTCCCCTCTGGTGTCGGTCGTGGGCTTGCTGGGCTAACCACCCACAAGCCCTAACTTCTGGTTCCCGCAGACAGAAGACAGGGCCCCCACAATCGACCCCATCCGGATAGGGGTCAAGGGCAAGGTGGTGGGGCCCAACCGGATCGGGCGCCCGTTGACGACGAACGCCATGAACTAGGACGCTTTGAGTGGACAGATGAGCTAAGGGACGACCTTCTGCATTGCTACGAAAGCAGTGAGCCCGCACGAAGGGGATACATGGGGCGAATGCATGTTCTGTGGTGTGCAAGGCACCCAGAGCACAACGCCTTCACGCCACAAAACCTGCGTGATTATGTATCCCACCTTCGTCGCAGGGGCTACGTGAGAGCTGCTCCTCAGCCGGTGAATGAGGTGGCCGAAGGTCCACCGAATGAACCGGTTGAGGATGTAGTCCCTGACGTTCCACCAATACCAGAGGGCCTCAGTACCAGACGGGGGTTACACTACATAAAAGCCCCCGGGCCACAAGACCTGGCCAGAGTGGATGAAGAACTTCGTGAAGCGCTTCCAGAACGGGCTGACATCTGGCACATAAACTGTGCCGTGTATGCTGCTGCTCAACGCTTTTCTCAGGTGGAGAGGCGTAATACTGCCTCCCCACAGGAGAGAGCGAGGCGGCGCATACAAAAGATGGAAGCCAAGATCCGGTCGGCGAGGCAACACGCATCCCGTATCCAATGTGTGATGGACTATATGGCGGCCAATAGACCGTTCACGCCTAAAGTGCGTCGAATAGCCGCCAACTTAAGACGCGTCCATCACACACTCAATGAGGCAGTGCTGCGAACCACCAAACAGCACTGTCTCGACAGGATACGGATGCTAGTGGTTTGTAAAAAATCACTAGTGAGGCGGGCGAGGGGGCTGGCGGAAAATAAACTCTTCCGCCAAAAGCCCTCGCGCCTATTCGAACCGCCTCCGCGTGTTGCAGAGAATCCGCCGACTGTAGATCAGGTGGAAAATTTCTGGAAAACGCTTTACGAGGAGAAGCTTCCACTCAACCGAGACTCTCCGGCCCTTGCACACTTTGAAACCTTTTGTCAAAGGTTTCAACAACCACAGGAAGTGTGCCAACCAATAACCCCAGAAGAGGTTCGAAGAGCTCTCGAGGGCTCTAAGAACTTTGCTGCTCCAGGTCCCGATGGGATAAATAACTTTTGGTGGAAAAAGTTACCGAGCACCCACCACCATTTGGCCAGAATTTTTAATGCCTGGCTAAATGGGGAGCAGCAAATTCCTTCTTGGGTGGTTGAAGGGCGGACAGTGCTGATCCCTAAGAACGGAGATTTGTCCAACCCAAGGAACTACCGACCGATAACCTGTTTAAACGCATGTTACAAGGTTACAAGGTGTTTACGCGCATCTTGTACATGCGAGTGCTCCACGCAGTTGAACCGGTTTACGAACGGATATATGAGCAACGAGGGTCGAAGAGAGGTGTCGCTGGCTGCAAGGAGAACCTGTTGATTGACAGATGTGTCACGCAGGACTCCGTGCAGTATAAGCGGAACCTCTCCATGGCCTGGATCGACTACCGCAAGGCATTTGATATGACATCACATGAGCTTATTGTTCACTTGCTCCGATGTCTTGCGGTACCCGGTCCCGTAGTGAGATGCATCGAAGAACTGATGCCGCTCTGGAGGACTCGTTTTACCATTACATCGGGTAACGATAGAGTCCAGACGGAGTCGGTAACATTCAGAAGGGGAGTATTTCAGGGAGACTCCCTCAGCCCCCTTCTGTTTTGCATCTCACTACTGCCATTATCCGTTTCGCTCCGGAAAACCCGTGGATACAACTGCGGTACCCCCGGCGATAGGAGGCATAAGGTCACCCATCTGTTTTACATGGATGACCTTAAACTTTATGCCTCCGGAGAGAGGGACCTACACCAGTCCCTCAGGGTGGTACAGGAGTACACGCAGGCTGTCGGTATGGAGTTCGGGTTGGACAAATGTGCACTGGTCCATCTCAAGAGAGGACGATGCGGGAACTACGGAGAGGACGCGCAACTCGTTGACGGAAGCATCTTACATCATCTAGATGCCGGAGAGTCGTACACTTACTTGGGTGTCGAGCAACGCTCCACCCAAGAAGTGGGTGTAGTGAAAAACGCTCTCCGCGGCAAGTATCAGCACCGACTCCGACAGATCTGGTCCTCAGAACTGTCGGGGAAGAACAAGGTGTCTGCTACCAACATGCTTGCCGTTCCGATCCTACTCTACTCCTTTGGAGTAGTGAAATGGACTCGAGAGGAGTTGCGTCAACTCGACGTAGGAACCCGTAAGAAGATGCATCTCAACAGGAGTTTGCATCCTAAATCGTCCGTTCCTCGGCTATACCTCCCACGACATCGGGGAGGCCGTGGACTCTTGAGTTTGGAGAGTCTCCATAATAGGATGGTTCTGGATGGAGCCTGTAAGGTCATCAGGAGTTCGGATCCCCTCCTTTGCATGGTCCGAGACCATGAAAGTGCAGGAATAGGAGCCTTTTTGTTTAAGGCAGCACAAAGAGCAGCCGATGAACTTGGTCTCTCCTTCGACGTCGAGCGGGTAAATCCCGACTCTGTCACCGAGTTGGAACCTGCTCGACGAAAAGCCCAAATTAAAGTTGCAGAACACAACATCTTTCTGCAGCTTCACACGGATAAGCCAATGCATGGAGTTTTCTATAAAAATATAGAGAACCTTGGCTTATCCGAAAGGCTGACCTTTGCCTTCTTAAGGTCAGCCGGGCTGAAGTCTGAGACCGAGGGATTCATAATGGCTTGCCAGGATGGTGTATTTAATACCCTCGTCTATCGTAGTCGTGTCATGGGTATAGAGGTCCCTGATGTCAGCTGCAGGGCCTGCCGCAGGGCGCCAGAGACTTTAATGCACCTGTTGTCGGCTTGTCCGACATATGCAGTCTCGGCCTATATCCAGAGGCACGACGGAGCATTACGAGTGCTTTATTATCACCTAAGGCACTCGTATGGGATAGACGAGACACCAGTGCTGCCTTACGCTCCGGGGGATATTGAGTCCGTTGTGGGAAATGAGAAGTGTCTAATTTATTGGAACTACTCTTTTCCCACCGTCAGGCAAATACAAGCCAACAAGCCTGACGTAGTACTCCTCGACCATCAACTCAAGACAATGTTTGTCGTGGAGTTCTCGGCTCCCGCGGAGAACAACATTGTCTTGAAGGAGGAGGAAAAACGGACAAAATATCGAGATCTGCTCTTCGAACTCCGCAGACTGTATCCAGACCATACTGTTAACATAGTGGTACTGATTATAGGAGCCCTCGGTGGAACGAGACACACACTGCTTTCAGAACTTAAGATCATACCGGCATGCCGAAATTCGGCAGCGGTCTTAGCCGGCAGAATGCAGAAGGCCGTCATCCTCGGTTCATTACGTCTGCTCAGAGCACACGATTCCCGGACCCAGTAGTCACTTACCCCACGGGTGTGGGGAGTGGCTAACGGTACTACCAGCTCCCCTCTGTGAGGGTCGGAGCCACAGAGAAGGGTGACTGGTTTTTAACAAAAAAAAAAAAATAATAATAATAATAATAATAAACGCCTTTATTTGTTGAGGGCGAAGTTTGTCTATACGACACTCTTCCACTTATATTTACAGAAAAATATAATGTTCCATCTTTTTGTTAATAAAAAATTTAGGTATGATAGGAAAGATATGGAATTGATGTATAAATTACGAAACGAAGAAATTTTTTTATTATTTAAGTATAATTTGTTAATTTTAATTTTACGAAAGTTGAAAGACAAGAATTTTCGTTCAAATCTATAGAATTATTTTCTCTTGATTTTCTTCAACTGGTTGGTGATTATTGCAGTCAGTGTCACTACACACAATACATGCAGGTAAGCAATGCAAACCACTCTTTCTGCATTCACATGTTACATCGCATCCTATTTTGCATGAACACGGTGTTGTCCGGTGCTACTGATTGCGTCATTTTTACTGGCGTCAAATATTTTTTTTTCCAACCCCATTGTTCAGGAAGTATTGTAGAATTATTTTTCCATTGCTGAACTTGCAAATACACCCTTTTGATGTGCTGCTTAGCTGCATTTTCTGTTGAAGGTAGTGACTGAATTTGTACGCTCTTATTCTTTTGAGGCAAATCTATAGATCGTTTATTCATTTCAATTTAAGGACGTTTTAACTTCATACGGACGTTTTAACTCCATACAAAACAGGAATAGAAAATATGCCTTAGTTAAAAATTATTTCTTCACGTTGATTTTCAACCATAAAAGCTTCAGCTGTTGTACGTAACTTTTCATCATCGAAAATGTTTACAAAATAATTTTTACCTCTTCTATAAAAAGCCTAAGTTGTATCATATCCTGTAAATGCATGAATAAAAAGAAAATGCTCCTTTTTGATACTTGTAAAATCGTTTAAGCCTGTCTTTGTTGAGTAGACGCTCTTGTTTTTTGGTGGTCTAAAAAAATACAATTCTTTATTATCTGGTGATAAAGCTATCAATAATACGAGAACATCATTGTTCTCAGCTACAACAACCACATGAGGAAAAAGGCAATCTAGAGCTGTTTGAACGATTAAACGATCACTTTCTGCTTGAGTACACACAAAATTATTTTCAATCAGCTTCTTATAAAGAAGATTAATAAATCTATTTTATTCTTGCTGTTAGCTAAAAACTTCTCCTTAGTTGTCTGTAAAGACAAACAATCAAATGTGAGAAACATTTCTGATACTCAATTTTCAATAAAAACAACTCTAATGTTTTATAAATATTGTATTTTTTTTTTAAATATTGAAAATTTTTCCTGTATATGTCATTATTATTGTTTAAACAATATAAATAATTATTAGCTTCAAAATATTTCAAAATATTTGTTATACTAAATTTTCAATTAAAATAATTCACTTTTTCATGAATATCGCGAAAAAGCATAAAAAAATTGATTTTTTCTGTAAAAGTTGTTATTACTGTTTACACAATATAAATAATTATCAACTCCGATTGTGAGAAAAATTTTTGAACATAAATTTTCAATAAAACAACTCAATGTTTTATAAATATAGCGAAAAAAAATTTTTTAAATATATTTTCCTGTAAATATTGTTGTTATTGTTTAAACAATATAAATAATTATTTGCGCCACTTGGGATGTTTCTGGTTTTGAATAATATTAAAAAACACACATTTAAAAAAAAAGATGATCAAAATTGAAGCTGTTGTTGAGAATTAAGAAGTTTTGACGATTTTTAGGCTTCATTGACTCAACTATTAGGCCGCCGTTCTGATTATACGTTGCCTTATTGTAAAATAAATTAAATTACGTAATATTAAATCTGTCAATGTATTTTTGTTGCCAACATTCTGATAACATTATAATATCAATATTTTTTATACCTAAAGATTCAAGTAGTGTGAGTAATTTCCCAAAGTTGCAAATATTTAAGTGCAATAAGGTAATACCTACTTTTTTAATAGAAATAATTTACATTTTTCATTATCTAAAAACTCCAGAGTTTATGTCTCCTTATATTCCCCAATTGCCACTAACAAATTTCTAGTGTCCATTTTGAGAAAGAAGTATTGTCAAGAGTATTCGCCAGCTACATTAAAATACAAATTTATTGATTCATTCCATCATTATCTCCGTAATATATTCAAATGTTTCCATCTGAGATTATAAATATTTGTCCATTTCTTGTCTTTACAAGAAATGGGCAAATATTTATAATTCTGTAATCCATATTTTTCAACAGCTTTTTGATAAAGCTTGAACCTAATTTTAGTTAAATCTTCTTTTATAGTTTGCATTTGAGCTTTAAATTTCTTCTTATTTTGATATATTTAAATTACTTCCACATCCAGTGGAAGTATAGTAACGACAAAAAACATTTTAAAATTTTTTATTGTTCAAATAGGCTTAGAATGTCATGAAACGTCGAGATTTTAAGTTTGAGCGAAAAAAATTTTTTGTGTGTCTGTCTGTCTGTCTGTCTGTCTGTCTGTCTGTCTGTCTGTCTGTCTGTCTGTCTGTCTGTCTGTCTGTCTGTCTGTCTGTCTGTCTGTCTGTCTGTCTGTCTGTCTGTCTGTCTGTCTGTCTGTCTGTCTGTCTGTCTGTCTGTCTGTCTGTCTGTCTGTCTGTCTGTCTGTCTGTCTGTCTGTCTGTCTGTCTGTCTGTCTGTCTGTCTGTCTGTCTGTCTGTCTGTCTGTCTGTCTGTCTGTCTGTCTGTCTGTCTGTCTGTCTGTCTGTCTGTCTGTCTGTCTGTCTGTCTGTCTGTCTGTCTGTCTGTCTGTCTGTCTGTCTGTCTGTCTGTCTGTCTGTCTGTCTGTCTGTCTGTCTGTCTGTCTGTCTGTCTGTCTGTCTGTCTGTCTGTCTGTCTGTCTGTCTGTCTGTCTGTCTGTCTGTCTGTCTGTCTGTCTGTCTGTCTGTCTGTCTGTCTGTCTGTCTGTCTGCCTGTCTGTCTGTCTGTCTGTCTGTCTGTCTGTCTGTCTGTCTGTCTGTCTGTCTGTCTGCCTGCCTGCCTGCCTGCCTGTCTGTCTGTCTGTCTGTCTGTCTGTCTGTAACTTTTTTTTGTGCGCACGTTTACTCAGGAACCATTTGAGATATTGACTTGAAATTTGGTACACATATGTACTATAACGAGATCTAGAACTAGATTAGATATTTTCATCTTGTTCCGTCGAAGGGTTGGGGAGTAAATTTGTGGTAAATAGGTAAATCAAGCAGGTAAGAGTCCATAAAATTGGTATTTAATATATATAAGAGAAGCTAAGGTCTCAAAAAAAATTTTGACATTAGCCACCCCCATTACCACCCCCATTACCACCCTCACCCCATTATTAAAGGGGACGAAAAAAATTGTGATTTAGTGTGTGTACAAGAACCAGAAACATCAAAATATTTTTTTACTTCATCCACCCCCGCTCCACTACCGATGTGGGGTATCGTTTTATGGGTTTTTGGGGTAGAGGATTTCAAATATTATATTATTAAAGTTCCATAAATAATTATTTCCACATACAAAATTTTTTCGTTGTGAGTGACTTGGATAGAAAATCTGGATCTGGAAGTAGTGATTCCTTGAGCAGCGGTTTTTATACTTAAATATCTTGGAAACCCTAGACTTTGGGGTGTTGGGCCCATCGAAACTTTTAATAAGCATAGTTTGAAGTACTACATAGTTTTATGACATTGCAACAGTGCAACTCCAGTTTTATGACATAGGTTCAGATACGGGATTCCTTTAAAATCACCATCCAAATCGACCCCAATTACTTCCACATCTAGTGGAAGCATAGTAACGACAAAAAAATTTTTAAAAATTTTTATTGTTCAAATAGGCTTAAAATGTCATGAAACATGAGATTTTAAGTTTGAGCGAAAAAAAAAAATTCTGTCTGTCTGTCGGTCTGCCTGTAACTTTTTTTTGTGCGCACGTTTACTCTGGAACCGTTTAAGATATTGACTTGAAATTTGGTACATATATGTACTTTAACGAGATCTGGAACTAGATTATATTTTCATCTTGTTCCGTCGAAGGGTTGGGGGGTAAATTGGGGTAAATGGGCAAATCAAGAAGGTAAGAGTCCATAAAATTGGTATTTAGTATACAAAAGAGAAGCTAAGGTCTCAAAAAATTTTTTGGCATTAGCCACCCCCATTACCACCCCCACCCCGTTATTAAAGGGGATGAAACAAAAATGGGATTTAGTGTGTGTACAAGAACCAAAAGCTTCAAAATAATTTTTTACCTCATCCACCCCCACTACCAACCCTCTACCACCACCCCCACTCCCACTACCGATGTAGCATATCGTTTTATAGGTTTTTGGGGTAGACGATTTCAAATATTATGTTGTTAAAGTTACCTTGAGTAGTATGGATGCGCAGTGGCTTTCCTCGAATATTTTGGATGAGCAATGACTTTTTTCGAGTATCATAGATCGCAGTAGGTTACCTCAAGTAGTATGGATGCGCAGTGGGTTACTTTAAGTAGTATGGATGCGCAGTAGCTTTCCTCGAGTACAATGGATGCGCAGTAGGTTACCACGAGTAGTATGGATGCGCAGTGGCTTTTCTCGAGTGCTATAGATGCGCAGTAGGTTACCTCAAGTGATATGGATGCGCAGTGGGTTTCCTCGTGTAAAATGGATGCGAGTGGGTTACTTCAAGAAGTATGAATGCGCAGTGGATTTACTCGAGTAAATTGGATGCACAGTGGGTTACCTTGAGTAGTATGGATGCGTAGTAGGTTTCCTCGAAGAAAATGCTTGTATTAGAGGCTTTACTTCTATCGTGTAGTTTACGGCACACAACGATTTTTTATATCTTTGTTTTGCCATTTTCTGCGTATTAGTTCGACATTCAGTTGAAGTATATTAACGCAAAAAAAAAATTGGGAAATTTTCATTGTTTAAATAGGCTTAGAATATCAGGAAACATCAATATTTTAAGTCTTAGCAAAATAAATTTGTCTGTTGCGTCGGTCTGTCTGTTAGTCTTATATCGTTTTGGTGCTCACGATTACTCTGAAATCGTTTAAGATATTCACTTAAAATATGGCACACGTATGTTTTTTAACTAGATTGTATTTTGATCTTATTCCGTTGCAAAGTTGAAGAGTAAATTGGGGTAAATGGGGGTAAATAGGTAAATCAAGCAAGTAAGAGTCCATGAAATTGGTATTTAGTAAATATAAGAGGAGCTAAGGCCTCAAAAAAAAAATGGTTTTAGCCATCCCTATTACCACCCCATTATTAAAGGTGGTGAAAAAATAGTGCGATTTATTGTGTGTATAAGAGCCAAAGTCATCAAGAATTTTTTTCACTTCATTCACCCCCAACTCTATTACAGATGTGGCATATAATTCTATGGGGTTTTGGGGTACATCATTTCAAATATTATACCATTAAAGTTCCATAAACAATTATTTCCACATAGTGGAGTGCAAATATAGTATTTTGTTATAAGATATTTGGATGTGGAAGTAGTGATTCCTTGGGCAGCAGTTTTTTTTTTGTGGAAAGACCTAAAACTAATCAATATACCTCTCACTTTATTTTCTATGATTTTACCCACGCAATGACATCTTTCAATTTCTGTTGGAACTACTGCGATTCTTAATTTCTGCCTAAAGAACTCTGTGACAACTGTCATTCATTACATTCTGAGTTTGCGACTCTGTTAAGCCTAAATATTCTCAAATTTTTTCTTCGTGACAACTGTTATCAACTTTTTTGTTAAATATGCATTCCATTGTACCGACCTTCGTTTTAGATATTTGAGATTCTTCTTGTATTAGTCTATGTAATGAAGCATTAAAAGACGACTTTGTAAATATTTCGTGCAAAGACGAGATTATCTTCCCCCTCCGTTTTCGAGGATGCTGAACACGATGCAAGTGGTGGGAGAAGTTTTTGACCGCCACAACCTTCTGAAATGGCCAAAAACCACCTCTTTTATGGATACCTATAAAGGGGTCTGGGGAGTGACTTATCGACGGTTATACTTAAAATCACATGGAACGGTAATATAGAGTAAGGGAAATCCAGACAGCAGGCCTAGGAAGGGTTGATTAAACCCTCCCGAGGGGTGAAAAATCTTTTTTTTTTCAAATGATTCGATTCAAACGCGTATCCCCATTATCGGGGTCGCTGATCACGGGAAAAATATTCATTTTTAGCTCCAACTCCTCCTCATCCCTCAAACGGGCAGAACCACCTCTCACTCGCCAGAAAGCATACTATTAATTACAGGTTTTTCGACACATAATCGTTATTCCTGTGCATATCTCTTCATTTTTCACAGAAGAGAAGGTAGTAGCGACCTCGGGGTTGCTTCAGCCCTTCAAATTTCAAATTTTCGCAATAAACTCTATTGATGTCTTAGCAGCACAAAACTAGATATTCGGTAGTTAAAACAAAAAGATTTTCGTGGCCTTTGACCTTAAATAGCATGTAACGTCGGCACTATATCTTACTTACTTTATTATTCACCTTTTGTTTCCAACTTTACCATTGTCAGATAAGTTTAGTTCACACGTTCTTTATAACGTCGAAATAAGGCTGTATACAAAAATCCAGCTCATTTTTTGGGCAGATTGGTGGCTATGTTATGCCTAAAGTTACTGAACTTATATGTAATCGAATTGCAATCCAATAGTATGGTTAATTTCACCGGACAAATATTTATCTCTAGATCTATATTCAACAAAGAAACCGCATATGCAATATCTCTATTCACCGACTGGCAGATTGTTGTACTTCCTACTTAATTTAGTGCCTAGTTTGGAAAATGAAATCAGTTCATTGTTGATGCATTTCCAATTTACACTGCTGTAAAACACTTTTGTATTCAAACAATATTCATGCATATCGTACCCTAAAATATATATCAATGGCTGGATAATTAATGTAATACCCACGCTTCCCTGCTCCTACTGCATGACGGGAATTGAGGCTGGCTACCGCCAGAGACTGTGAATGCCGCCGTGGTTTCGCTCTAACAGAAGCTTCCAGTTGGAAAGCTTAAATATATTTCCCTTGTTTTACCGTTCTCTACTATCACCTCTACTTCGTTTGAATAGTAAGCGTGAAACATTTTCAATTTACTTATGCTCAAACGAGGTTATAACGTATTTCTCGGTCGTTTATTGCGCTTCCACGATTTTTGTTATTTCCGGAATATATTGACGGTATTATTTAGAAAATGGAATAAAAATGAAACTATCGGTAAGTTACTTTTCACATACATTGTAAACTACTTATATCCCGGGAGACAGCGATAGAAAATTTTGGCTGATTTTGTTACCATAGTTTTTAACATTACTCTACTATTTCTGTGTCATAAATAGTGAAAATGGCTTTCTGCGGATACGGCGCGGTGGGAAAAATATGCCCTTTTTGGACAAAAATCTGCCGACAGTAGAGATTTCAATCAAATTAAATAAAAAAAAATGGCAAATACCTTTAAGACATTGTACTTTAGAGTAGTGCTGCGGCAAAGTGGCTTTGGGTTAACCTAACCTAAAAACCGCAGATATTACTTCCACATCCAGTGGAAGTGTAGAAACGACAAAAAATTTTATTGTTCAAATAGGCTTGGAATAGATTTTATTTTAATCTTATGCCGTTGAAGGGTTGGGGGTAAAAAGCTAATGTCTCAAAAATAAATTTGGCATTAGCCACCTCCATTACTACCCCCACCTCATTATAAAAGGGGGTGAAAAAAAATTGTGATTTAGTATGTGTACAAGAACCAAAGGCCTCATTTTTTTTAATTCATCCACTCCCACTAAATATTATTTTACGGACAGGTAAAAAAAAGACTAGTCTTTTATCCACATGATTTTATTCATCTATGCATTCAGACTAACCTAATTATCAGCTTTAAACCTAATATAACCTATAAGTGAAAAATTGTATGTATTAAATAACAGTCATAAACCTAAAAGTTTTAACATTATCCAATTTCGGAAGTAATTTTTCGCGCTGAATCCGAATCTGGCCTCAGAATTAACCCATCATGTTAGGATTTTGAAATATTTTAGGTTGAGTACTTAAAAAATGACTTTTTGGCAACTTTTGAGGTTATGTATAGAATTCAAAAAAATGTTCAACTTATTTCTAATAAATATAAATGATGTATTTATTTAGTCTTTAAAATAACCTCCCGAATAGTCATCTATGATAAAATATTTTTTTTTCACCCACTTTTATAATGGAGTGGAGGTAGTAATGGGGGTGACTAATGCCAATTTTTTTTATACACAGTGTGTCCCACTTTTCACGGTAACACCTTTGTAGCTCAGTTATTAGTCACTCAATTTTAACCAAATTTGGATGGGTATCAAAGACCTTTATTATACCTTTTTTTAAGTAAAACAAAACTTATTTCAGTCATTGGCGTGCATTTTTATTATGAAAGAAGGGTCGATTTTTCGAGAAATTATATTAGGCATTTTTTTGTTGAAAAACTAATGCAGTATTATTGATCAGCATGCTGTAGAACTGCTATATCCAGAATTTAACAACATTTTGATTTTCGGTTTTTGAATTACGGCCCACTTAAAATTACCTATTTTAAACATTAAATAATCAATAAATTAGTAACGACATATTTTTCGAAAAAAAGTCATTCTTCATTTTCTCTTTAAATTCACTTTTTTTACTATCCCATATCATCTAAACTTTCAAATTTCGAAGGCCAAGAATTTTCATTGAAAAATGTTGGGTCATCAGACCTGTAAATTATTCGGGCATTAAGGATTACCGAATTTGGAAAAATCGATGATATGGGGTGGTAGAAAAAACGAATTTAAAGAGAAAATAAAGAATGACTTTTTTTCGAAAAAAATTTCGTTACCAGTTTATTGATTATTTAATGTTTAAAATAGGTAATTTTAACTGGGCCGTAATTCAAAAACTAAAAATCAAAATATTGTTAAATTCTGGATATAGCGGTTCTACAGCATGCTGATCAATAATATTGCATTAGTTTTTCAACAAAAAAATGCCTAATATAATTTCTCGAAAAATCGACACTTTTTTTCATAATAAAAATGCACGCCAATGACTGAAATAAGTTTTGTTGTACTTAAAAAAGGTACAATAAAGGACTTTGATACCCATCTAAACGTGGTTAAAATTGGGTGACTAATAACTGAGCTACAAAGGTGTTACCGCGAAAAGTGGGACACATTGTATACTAAATTTTTATATATACTAAATACCAATTATATGGACTCTTACCTACTTGATTTACCTATTTACCCCCATTTACCCCAATCTACACCCAAATCCTTCAACGGAATAAGATGAAAATATAATCTAGTTCCAGATCTCGTTAAATTACATATTTGTACGAAATTTCAAGTCAATATCTTAAACGGTTCCAGAGTAATCGTGCGCACAAAAAAGTTAGACAGACCGACAGACAGACAGGCATTTTTTTGCTCAAACTTAAAATCTCGACGTTTTATGACATTTTAAGCCTATTTTAACAATAATTTTTTTTTTTCAATTTTTTGTCGTTTCTGTACTTCCACTGAATGTGGAAGTAATATCTGCGAATTTTAGCCACTTTGCCGCAGCACTGCTCTAAAGTACAATGTCTTAAGAGTATTTGCCATTTGTTTTATTTAGTTTGATTGAAATCTCTACTGTCGGCAGATTTTTGTCCAAAAAGGGGCATATTTTTCCCACTGTGCGACGGGACAAGGCTCGTTATAGCTAGGGAAGCTGGTGGCAGAAATTTCTATATGGTCTTATTGTGTCACTGATGTTGAAAAATGGAAAGACGTCTTAATAAAAGGCCGGAAAAACCATTTCAGTCATACGGTGTTGCTGTGTTTTTAATTAACAGGTAATTAAAAATGCAATAAAAGAAACGCTCCTATGTAATTTTATTGTGTCAGCCACTTCTTTTTAATGTTGCTTGTCAATATGAGATTGATATAAACGCAGTCGGCTGAAATCTATGTGTCTATGTTTTTTTGCAATTTAATTTTTTTTATTAATTTATGATATACTAAAAATTAAGTGAATTTTTTGTCGGTGTATCTTCTATTAAAAATTTCGCAAAGTGATAAGAAACAATAAAACAAACTTCAGTCACCTGTATACTGCTGCGTTTAAAGGGGGTGAATTTTCAAAAATGGGGTAAAAGAAAAAGGTTTTATATTATTTTTCCATGTCAGCCACTTTGCACGATTCTTTGTTTATTTGTAAAAAAACATTAAAAAAAATAGTGGCTGAAATTTGCTGTTCTAATTTCTCATTGGCTGACGTTTCTTAATAATTACACAGCCACACACAAAAAAAAAGTTCTATGCAGCGGACCAAATTATATGGATTTGGTGTATTTTTCGACGCGGAATCCGAATCTGTAGTACAAAAAAGCATATATCGGGTCAGTTTTGTTTTTTTAGTCAAAAATATCCCTTAAATTGGTGTAAAAGCATGAAAATAATGTAATACCTCTTAATTAAGTGTGAAAAATGGTAGATGTTTTGTAGTCGAGAGTAGAAAATGTAAATTCGAGCCACAGTAAGTTATTTCTATAAATTAAACCGAAATCCGCCCTTATGGGGGGTGAAAACTACCGCTAAAATTTAAAAGATGCTGGTGAGTGTAAATAACATGTACAAAGGCCAAATTTTTGTATCTCTTAGTGCAAAATATTTGACTCTGGTGGGACAACCAGCCATTACTCTCAAATGGTAGAGACTCAATCCTATGGAGGGTTAAAACTACACCCCCCCCCTCTCATAGGTTTTAAAAGAAAATCAGGCATTTTTAATTTTAGGCAGGGTCAACAAATATGAAGTAAATTCATTTCAGCCACCAATAAATGACTAGAGACTACCCCTAAAGGGTGGTAAGAGCTACCCAAATGTTACATACGATATCAAAACATGTCAAAATACATATCAAAATTCGGAAAGGGTCAAATACTTGTAGCTCATTGTGCCAAATGTATAAATCTGGTACGACAACCATCCAATCTTTTTAATAAGGTTGAAAATCACCCACCACATACGGACGGAAATAGATAGACGGAAATTCAGTTAATTTAGGCATATAGCTTACATAGATAAAAAAAAATTGTCTCTGAAGAGATATATCCTCTATCTATGACAAAAAAAAAGAAAAAGAAAACCACGGAAAAGATATTGTGAAGATAATTGAGAAAAATTATAAGAAATGAAAGAATTTGGATTGATGGTCGAAGTATGATATAAATAGGAAAAACATACACCCATTAAAAGATAAATAAGTTGATAAATGTTAAGATAACAGTTGAATAAGCAGGTATGGTATAATAAATAAAACACAACTGGTTAACGCTTAATGTATGAATTCATTCCATATTTGTCTCCCCTGCCTAAAACTACAAATGCCTGAATTTTTGTTCCAGAATATTAGAAGTAATGAAATCCGTCCATCTGTGGGGGTAGTTCTTACCCCCAATAGCGGTAATTTCCAACCTTATTAAGATTGGGTGGTTGTCGTACCAGATTTGTATATTTGGCACGATAAGCTACAAGTATTTGATCCTTTCCGAATTTCGGTAGCATCTATATGCATCACTTGAATATAGATGTGACTCTTACCAAGTTTAGTCTAGTCACGTATCGGTGGTTGGAACGAATTCACTCCATATTTGTTCACCCTGCCTAAAACTACAAAAGCTTCAATGTTTTCCCAGTTTTAAAACCTACTTCCACCCATATGGGGGTAGTTTTAACCCTCCATAGGGCTGAGTTATACAGGGTGTTTTAAATATACATTCATATAGTTTTATCAGCCTGTCCTTGTGTAAAGTGAAAACTAATGCCACTTTTTAAATTTAAAAATTTTAGAAATATATATAATATGAACCCACCTTGTCCCTCCTAGCTCGACGCCTCTCTTGAATGAAATTTTGCACACCTGAAATGAACGTCGAAGCGCAAGCACAACGTCTCGTAAAACGTATGATTGCATGGTTCATTAACGTACAAGATAATTGTTTGCAATTTTCAATATTTATTTTCTTGGTTATTTTTGGACATTTTGATAAACAAATATTTTTGCGTATATTAGAAAGCTATGAGTATTCATACATCTGAAGATATGCATGTACCATTAAAACGCTCTGAATATGAAAGAAAATGTTTTTTTTATCGAGATATTGATAATAACATGCTGTTTTTATTTAAAATTGAAGTAGATCAACACACTTCTTTTCCTTACAGGTTGTTGGGAAATTATTCTAAATATTTGAAACACTGAGCAACGCAATCAGTAATGAAACTTATATTCAAGAAATTGTAAAATCATAAATAGTTTATGGCGTATATGGCCGTGTCGTCGGCGTACTTGGCAAGGTTCGTATTCGGAAACTCCGGGAAGTCGGAGACGTATAAGTTGTATAACTTTGGTGACAGGCACGACCCCTGGGGGACGCCCGCGCGAATGTCCCGCCGAGTTGAAAGTTTGTTATTCACCCTAACCTGCAGTGATCTGCCCGTCAGGAAAGAGTGAATAAGTTTCGTGATATGCGTTGGGAAGTTAAGCGAATTCAGTTTGTAGAGTAAGCCCGGGATCCACACTGTATCGAAAGCCTTCTCGATATCAAGCAGCACCATGACGGTGCTTTTCCCGCGGTTGCACTGTACTTTGACGTCATTCACGATCCTGACGACCTGGCGTACAGTGCCCCTGCCTTTCCTGAAGCCGAACTGACATTCGTCGTCGATGTGGAGTTCATCCTGGGCAGCGTCTAGTCTGACCAGGATGACCTTCTCCACCAACTTGGAAATCGCCGACAGCAACGATATCGGTCGATAACTGCCGGCGAGTTTGGCGTCCTTGTTCGGTTTCAGGATCGGCACGACCACGGCACACTTCCACTGGCTGGGCCAGTGTTGTAGTCGCAGGATCGCGTTGACAATGTACGTCAATTGTACAATGCCTTTCCGCGGGAGATATTTGAGAAGCCTGTATTCGATACAGTCCGCTCCCGGGGCCTTGTCATTTGGTAGTGTCCGAACAACGCCCGCAACTTCCGAGGGCTTGGCCATGACTTTTAGAAATTCGCGTCTCGTCAATTGGATGTCATGACCAATCAGTTCGTTAACGTCGTTTTCGATGCGGTCGTGTCCCGGATTGTTTGGTGTTTGTGCGTTGTGAATGTCTGCAAAATGGTTAGCTAGGTCTTCCGCTTTCTGGGCGTCTGTCATAGCCGTCCGTCCGTTGGCGTTAGTCAGCGCGGGTATGGCCTCCCGCGTATTTCTCATGGCCCTTGATAGCTTCCACAGCGAGTTGTCTTGAGGATTTAACGCCTCCAGCTTGTCCCGCCATTTCTGGTTTCTCCAGCTGTTGATGGCGGTCCTGATTTGCCGTTGCAGCCTGCCCATCTCGGCCCTAGCGTCGACATCACGATTTCGCTGCCAAAGCCGTCTCAGTCTATTCTTTTCGTGGATGTCTTGTATGACCGCTGCGTCGAGTCGGTCTTTGTAGGGATTTATAGTTATCGTAGTTGCAACACTCTACTTGGCGTCCTGCGCTATCCTTGTGAACTCCCCCACTACATTTTCCAGCTCGGCGGATGTGGTGATATCATTTACAAGTGTAAGGTGTGTGTTTATATGTGTCTTATAGAGACGCCAATCGGCGCCCCTGTAAGAGGTGACTTTTCGTGTAGTGTCTTCCCTCGACGTGTTATCCAACTCCAACAGAATTGGATTGTGGTCGGATGCGAGTTCCCCCAGCGCCACTGGTGGTGTGGAGTTCCTCACACCCTTATTGACCACAATGTCGAGGGTAGTGGGCGTTGTACCGTTTTCCGGAAAATGCGTGGGATCGTCCGGATACTGCACTACGACATTACGATTACTCACGTAATCGTACAGAGTGTTGCCGTTGGCGTTGTTGCGATGGTACCGGTTTCACTGACGAGACCTCGATCGGCGAAGTTAAGCACGCCGGGCGAGTCTATCACTTGAATTGGTGATCGTATCTCATCACGCCGTCCTGGTTAAGTGGTAGAGCAGCATTAGCTGAACTTCACCAGGACGTTAATATAAATAAGGCATTAAAAAAGATCATTAATGTTGAAACTTTTTATATTAGTAGTTTATGGTGTAGAATGCAAGAAAAACGTAATCTGCCAATCTTCCATTGGCACTATTTTTTTTACATTTTTGGCACACTCCTGTTGAGCATTGTTCCGCCATTCTTTAATTATCATTATCATTACTGGAAAAACGAATTTACAAAGTTAATCAAATGAGTCAACCAAAACTGTCGCTAACTCCCGGACTATTATGATATAACTATCTTAAACTCAAATGTCATGAAAACATGTGGGCATATTTGTTCGTGATATCTGAATCAAAGCAAAGTTCAAGTATCACGTGAATATTGCGTTACATATCAATAATCTTCGTATGTTGTGCAACTGAAGTTGAGGGGCATGTGTAATTCGTAGGAATTGAATTAAGGAAAGTTATGACTAACTACTCGGGGTGCATGTTGGGGTGTTGTCTAAATTTTGACAGAGGACCCATGATCTGATTAATCCGAAATGGCCGCAGTTGCCGATGCTAATTTCATTTCTGTTTTATAGCTACTTTTAGGATGGTTCCGTGAAAATTTTCTTCTTTATTCTTTTCTGTAAATAGGCGTACAAAAAGAATAAAAAGTTTGTGACATTTCTTCATATTTTTTTTCCAAAATTCTCCTATTCGGCGACATTTTGGGAAACCCTCGACTGTAGGTTCAATAAATTAGAGTGTGAAATAATTTGCAATTTTCTTGTTAAAAGCTACCATTTATTAAAAATACAAGGTTTATTTTTCTATCTATCTATTTATCTATTACGGGTGTACAGATTATTTGAATCATCTGAGCCACACAATTAATTTTCATCGTCTGCTACTTGGCTGTTATTTTCGTTCGTTTAAAGGACACTACGAAATTTATATATTGAGGGCACCTATTGGGCCACTTGCAACGTTTGGCGGTGCCTTTCTACTCTCAGAGGGCTCTTATAACTCGTATAACTTTTATTAGACGATCTAGGACTGGGGTCCTGTAACAGACAAAAAAAAATTATATGATAAGTGTTAATTACTATCTGGTATCTCGATTATCTCCGCCTTTGATGATTCAATGCTCTTTATCTCATATTTTTGTCTTAAATTCTGTCACTTTCCTTAATTTTTTTTCACTTTTATAGTATCATCTCGTTAGATTCGGTGCTGGGATCAATGTTCTGAAATATACTCTAGGAAGTGGTGATGCCCCTATAAAATCAGTAATCGACACAACACACCGGATTGCACAAAACGTCAAACTTAAAGTTAAACCTCTGATTAAAGAAATTATACTTAAATACATAACAGCTATCTCTTCACTATAAATGTTGTTTGCTCCTAACAGTCACATTATACAGTATCGGAAGATTTTGGATTTGGGTGGCTTGAGAGACCGCCTACAATAAAGGCGTGTACCAGTGCTCTAGTAGAGGTGGCAAATAATGACGCGCTATCCAGAAAACACGTACATCATTGCTATTAAAAATTTCAATACCATTTATTCAAAGAAAGGATGTAGTTGGCTCTGTTCAGTATAGGTAATATTATTACGTGCTTTAATAACTGAAATTATTTAACCCGTTTTACTTTCAAAAGGAGTCAAATAATTCTTTACATTTCCCGCAGACAGAGCTGCCCACGCACATGTGGTGGGGAAAGGAGGTGGCACAAGTAGGATGTGTTATACGATAAAAAGGAATAGCCTAGTTGCTTCGCTCTCGCTTGCTCTCATTGCCGACCCAAATGAAACATTTTCTGACACTGTATGTCTATTGAAAAGGATAGATAAACATAACATCCCATTAGAAACAGTGGCGGGTATGTGTAGAAAGATAGAAAGATAAATATTTTCATTAAAATGAATTATTGCAATTCCTGCATTATCGGCTCTTTATAGAACGTGCAATATTACAGTACGAAATTGACTGATATATTTCAAATTTAATTGGCCTAAACTTTGAAATATATCTATCTATATTGTTACAAATCTGTAAAATGTCTCAACATTGATAAAAATTACATTTCTCTTTCTTTTTGAAAGTTTGCATATAATAAGAGGATAAATAAAGGGTGTTTTTTTTAGAGGAATAGAACTTTGAAATGAAATAAAACACATAAAAATCTTGCTAACGCCCATGGTATTGAATTTATTGGAAATGTAATTTTATGCCATTAGTGCTTAAATATGATTTCGGGCATGTGGGTGCCGCGGCTGGCTCGAATGTAAGTCAATCTGGAGCCCAATTTTTGATCTCTTTTTCGAACAGTTGGGGCTGTATGTCGGCAATAACTCGTCTAATGTTGGCTTCCAATATCTCTGGATTATCGGCGTAGACTAGCGACTTCACATGTCCCCACAGAAAATAATTCAAGGCGTGATATCACACGACCGTGGAGGCCAATTCACAGGTCTACGACGCAAAATTTTTTGATGAAAATGAGGATCAAGAACAATCTTGTTTACGGCCCATTCACCGAACGTCCGACGCAAGTGATGGTCACGCGGCTTTACTTCGTGCACGAGCTGAATCTTGTAAGCTCGTAACCCAGGATCTTTCCTCAAAATCTTCCATAAGGTGGATGGACACAGCTCCAATTGCTGTGCACGACGGCGAATCGACTCATTCGGATCCTCCTCAACACTACGCTCCACAGCAGCAACAACTTCTTGGGTGTGCACTGTACGACGTCTCTGCGGATGTACATTATCAATCAGAGTATGCGTGGTGCGAATGGTTGTTCGAATGAGTTGCTCGGATGGACGATTATGTCGACCGTAAAATGGACGTAGCGCACGGTAAGTTTCGCAAACTGAACCCTGATTTTCGAAATAAATTTGCACAATTCGCAAGCGTTGTTCTACCGTAAGTCTATTTATGGTGAAATGGCAAAACATACTGAGCAAAAATCAGCTGTCAGTTGTTAAATTAACTGTCTCTAGAAACAGTATCGCCCATTCAAAAAACAAACTTCTAAAAAAAACACCCTTTATTACACATATTTACATGGCTAAATTGTTAATATTTCACTTTAATTTATTATGTTTCTACACTATTGAATGGTATATCTAATGAACACCCCACAAATTAGACAAGCTTTAAATTCAATGTCAAGATTGTCTGGGTGGGAGTTACATATTTAAAATAATAAATAGCTGCTTTCTGAAGGACATTCAATACATATTTCCTTTAATTCAGAAAGCAGTTATTATTTTAAATATGTAACTCCCACCCAGATAATCTTGGCACTGACACTTCAGGCTTGTCTAATTTGTGGTGTATTTATTAAATAATATGTCATTCAATAGTGCAGAAACATAATAAATAAAAATTTAATTGCTACTCACCTTAATACAACTGTAAACTGAACCCTATTATGTTACGACTACGAAGTTTATACCTACTTATGAAACGATCGATTTTCTTCTTTTCTAAACTGCTTTCTGCAAACGGCACAGCACTTCACCAATCTGCACTAATATATTGTTACTCAACTGTGTAAATTCTTCACCACTTTTTGATCGGAGAACACGAAAAACATTTATTAACATTAATGGCCGACACGTCAAACTGAGATTATGATAATCGAACTGAACCGATCATATCCGAAACGGCCGCGAATAGAACGATTGGCCAATCAGGAACTCATGGGATATTTGCAACTGAAGTACCTTAGACTGCGATTAACAAAAAAACAAACCAATACATATAATGTATTTAGATATAAGTTCTTTAATCGGAGAGTTAAACTAATACTTTTTCGTCTCTTGAATACACAGTAACGTTAAAAACCACGAACAGACAAGCAATTATTGCCCTACGCTTTAACAGAACGGGATTGTTTGTTAATTAACTTTCTTATCCAAGATTCTGCAAATGCAATAATATACAGGGTGTTCCATTTAAAAATAAAGAATTGGTGTCACTTTTGGCTAAGTTCGAAAAAATCTTCAAATATGTCCATATGTGGCATTTTATGTGTGTATTAGCTATATCGAGATTCATTTTGATATCTTGAAAAACAAGAGCCAAAAGAGGTGTGCTATTGATATTGTCGTCAGCCGGATTATAATTGGGATAGTATAATCAAATTATAAAAATTACGAAGTTCTCCAGGAATCCATACAAGGCTGAAATATGCTGCATTTGATTTGCTTACCCCACCCATCGGGGAAGACCTGTGCCGCTTCTGATAATGTCATGGCTCATATTATGTTGTTCTGTTTCTGTTGGCTGGACTGCGACTCAAAACTATGAAAAATAAAGTAAATAAATAACCCCATTTTAAATTTTCCGTCAATAATGGAAATTCTTTAGATCCCAAGGAAAGTTATTTTAATATTTTATCTATTTTGAAATTTTGCTTGAATATTATTAAATTACAAGTTTAGCTGGAATTCATTGTTTTAATACAAAAAATAAAATATTTTAATAACGTTCCAACTATTTCAATTTCGTGTAGTAAAAACTTCAATTTTGTATGCATAAGTAGAGAGAAAAACAGACGTGCCCGAACTTTAATGGTTTAGAGAAAATATATATTAGGGATATTCGGATGTAACATAGTTCTCCTATAGGGTAGTAAAATAAATTCGATTCAGTAGATAATTTCAATTTCGTTCCGGATTTAATTTGAATAAATCCAAGATATGAGACAAACAAAGTTTACTATCCAATTTTGTGATTCAGGTAGATTTATTTTAGTAACCTGTTTGTCAGCATATTAATTTGCAAAATTATATAAAAATTTACTAATTAAGTAAAAGTTTATAGTTGTGAAAAGGTAAACATCTAGTTAAGGTTAATAAATATACCAAATTTGCCACAAGAAATTATATATTCTGTAATTTATAGACGCAAAATTATCAATAAAGAGCGCGATTTCTAAAAACAGTAAATGCGATATTCGAACCCAGGAGTCCGTAATCTCAAACCTAACATTTTGTTTTTACTGACGTTTTGGAGTAAAGGAAACAGGATTAGTTTCCAGTAGTTTCCATAGGAGGAGCTGCGGGTGGGATGTTTGAGGGGTGGGATGCTAACTGTCTGTATTGTGTGTTGTTTTACGTATGTGGTATATCTCCAATTTTTCGTATATCGTGTGTGTTTGAGGTATGTTGTCGTGACGTCTGTGGAGTGCGATGTGTCTGGTCAAATCTGAGAGTTCAGTTTGTGACACGCTTTTCGGCGACCTGACATTTACGACGCCCCTATGTAACGGACGGGTTACAACTCTGACGCCAGCTTCAGAATCAGAAGCGCTGAAACACGTTACCAGGGTAGTTATCAGTGAACATAGTTTAGACCAGGCGATCAATGCATGAATAAAACAACCAGTTTTAAAAAAAAACAGAAATAAATCAATGGTTTAATTAGTAAGAGAAAACAATTTACAAAACTAACAAAGCGAGTATAAGAAGCAAATAGCAAAGAGCAAACAATGTTAATTTATTCGCGGGGCTCGGTGTTATCTTATTTACGCGTGCAAGCAAAACTACTAAGCAAAGCTATGGTACAGTGTCAGCAAGTCATTAGGGAAGAAGCTCAAACAAATGAAAGATGGCCCCTGGGGAGAAATTGTTTGCGGTGAGGACGGACGGCTACGGCAAGATAGCATTTAGAACAAATCGCGGCAAACAAGAATATTATCAGAAATGGATAGACTATTGAACTAAGTTCACGGTAGCAAAGAAAACGTATTTTTTACTAACTTGCAGTAACTAAAATTCTCGGCAAATAAGAAAACTAATATTTGAGTCTCACAGATTGCTTACCACTGGGTTCCCCTCTTGTAGTAAACGATCTTAGAGAAAAGGACTATGCGATCGGACTATGGTCAAAATATTGCAAATAGCTCACTACCTAATTTAACAATATTTGCAAAATCTACTAATCGTCCCTAAATGTTGAAAGAGTGATTTAAAATTCGCAGTGTTGGTGCCTAAACCAACGGGAAGAGAATATAACTCTGCACAACAAGACGCCAATAATCTCTTGCAATGATGACGGTCTCGGATGTCTAGGGTCGAGCAGGACTACTGCTCTTTACCCTAGTACATCGCTGTAGACCTGGCGTGGATAATTTTGGCCCACCTCCCCTGGTTCTGGCTGTTGGACCTTGCTGTCTAAGGTCTGTCTCTTCTGGCGCTCTTCTTGCTTGGTTTTCTTTTCTTCGCCAGCTTGTCACCCCCGGAGATAGTCATCGGTCTGTTGGGGTATTTTTGGCTGGGATTGACTGCCATTACGCAGAATGCCAATTGACATCCTGCCATCCGGATCATCGGTTAGGTAGAGATGAGGAAGCGCAGACCTAAGTGCTTTGGTAGCAGTTTCGATCTGCTCGGAGCTGGGTGACTACGGGTACTAGACGGTGTTTTGTCCGACACCCTCAGGGTAGTGGGTGGGTGGTTGGGTGATCGTCATATCTCTTCTATGGGTTGTCTTCATCAGCGGTGGTATGGTTTTCATATTCACCCGTTATCCTAATTTGCACCTTTGGCCTCTTGTGCCTTGGAGCGGCGGCTGGATCGTAGTCAGTGTCCTCCCCGGTAGACGGGCTCCCATGCTCCTCAGCCAGGGTGTATCTTCTTGGCTCTCTCCCAAATGATTTCGGTCACTGAGGTGTACTCCAAGTCCCTAAAGATGTCTGCGTTGCATACGAACTATGGTGCGTCCACCGCTGTCCAGAGGGCGACGTTCTTCACTCTTTAGATCTGCTGGAGGTAGGTATTCGCTTGGTAGCCCTAGACTAAGGAGGCGTACCTCAGTTGGGGCCTGATGAGTGACCTGAAAAGCGCGAGCTTATTCCTCAGATTGAGTCTGCTCTTCCTGCCCATCATCGAGTAGATTAGAGCTTTTCTCTCTCCTGGCCTTCCTGACGATGGCTTCTGTGTTCTGTCTCCCTGTTAGGCCTTTGTTCATGATCACGCCAAGGTAGTTGGTGGTATCGTGCCATCGGATGTCCTTACCGAACATGGATACGAGAGATTTCTTTTCTTATCTTTCTGAAGAGTATCGTCTTGCTTTTCTCGACGTTGACGGCTAATTTCGATCTGTTGCACCAGTCCTCCAGGATGGAAGCTGCCTCTTGGAGGTTTCTGGTGGCGACACAATTAGACATTAGTTACATTTCTTATACGAAACTGGTTATCCGATTACAGACGGTGATGTGTAAGTAGTGCACTCGGTATGTGTAGCTTTAAAACTGCCTATCTTTACCTTTCTATAGGCACATAATGCAGCCGATCAGGTTTATATGTCTCAAACATTGATGACGAAAATAGCTCCGTTACAAGTTTTTTATGTAAAGAATTTCTGGGAGGTTTCCCTGATGAAATATTTTATCTCGGGATTTTGTGTGATCCTGTGCAGCTGAAATACCGATTAGAGTTAATTAATAGTCGGCGCAATTTGTTTTACGTGGATTGGGTGCTTTTGTGCTGCGCGTCAGATACTGCATTGCAGACCACGTAGCTCTCGGTGCATTGCTTACGGTGTTATGCTTGCGACCACTGAGCTCCGAGTTCGAATATTGACTGAATATGGATGTTTAGTGGTATTCTTTATGTGATACCTAGACTGTATCGGTGGACTAGACCGCGGTTGATTGAGACAACACGGCTAGTTTATGGTATCTCTCCTGAGTTCGAATGTCACATGGAACGGTACTTGCGTTGTTGTCTGTGTGTGTTCTGGTTGAGTGGCGGAATAGCTATAGCTAAACTCCGCCAGGACGGTAATATAAATAAGGCGTTAAAATAAAAATTAATTAAAAACACGTATTTATTATTCGACGCAAGTTTGCTCCGCCTATAACCAGTGAATACAACCCAGATACTTGATTGAGCTTTTCTCTACTATGTTATGTCCGTTTATTTTGAGTTTTGTAATTGCCCTGATGTTGAAGAATTTGCGGTTGAAAGTAATCATCTCTGTTTTTTGTTAGTTAATTCCAATTTTTCAAGTCTTTTAAAAGTCACAAAGTATCGACATCAGATACCTCATTTCTTTGCATCGCCGTCTGAAAATAAAATTTCTGTCGATAAATGGTCGTGTAGTCCGCGTAAAGGAGAAGGTTGGTGTTGGAACTAAGACGTAAGTACTGAGACGCTGAGTCAATAAAATGTATATAATATGCATCTAGTTGCGATTGCACTAAACGGCGCTGAATGGTCTATACAACTTTCCTTATTGTATGCCACTGTTTCTCATTCATATTTTTGGTATAGTATCTGTACATTAATATTAAAAATGATATTATTTATACTTCCAATAAACAGGATAAGGTTATATTATGCGATCACATTTCATAGGATAAGGCTGTGTTTATGAACACATTATGTTCTTTTTTCGTAAAGGTTTTTTACCATACTATTTGCTGTTAGTCATTGACACCTCGACTTCCGGCACCTTTGCGTTTGTGTAGCTAACCGTTTCATCCATCTGAGTGGTATGAGAGATATACATATTCGTATGTTTGGCGGTAAAAATGAGATAACCAGAAACAGATTGATTACCATGATGTATAAATACTCTGAAAATTATCTGTTAGGCTACTAATGGCGACCAATTCCATCCACTTCCTTTCAGCGGTCAGTCTTATAGCTCCCATCCATTATAGAGGTATGCCAGTTAAATTTTCTTGACCTTCAACATTTATATAGCAAACTTATATAGCATTCGAGATAAGTACAACTATATACCTTTCTTGTGTTATTAGCTCCTCTACTATTATATAAAAGGAATAGTATTAAATATGTCCCAATTATAGGTTATTATTGTGGATACTCCACACAGTCAGCTTGAATAATCCTCTAGGGTCATTGATTATACTCAGTACATTTACCATTAATTGCACCTCTAATTTGTCCCTTTTCATGGCATTCTATTTAATTAATTTTCACACTCTGCATTTATCTAAAAATATATACTGCCTGAAACGTAAGTAATTGAATTTGTTTTGCTGCGATCCCATGTTTATTTATCATAGTGAAATTGTACACCTTACATCCTCTACTCAATTCGCTTTTAACGCTGTGTGACATTTAATAAAGGAAATGTAAATACTGGGTGCCTTTTGTTTACTTACTTACTGTTCAATTAATTAATTATAAATTGTTTCATTATTTAATTAATTTTGGTATGATACAGGAGTTATTTAAGTTATTACATCTTTGAGAAATATGTTTGTTATTTTATCCTCTAGCCCAGTGATATTGCCTGAGCAGTCGACGAATTTACAGTACAATTGACTCACGCGCTACAGTCAAGACATAAAACATACCTCCTATCTCCTTCCACAACAAACTTCCAAGGCAACTAGTGGACCTCATATGGGAGAAAAACCGTTTACATAAGATACCAAACAACTAGGAATTCCTTCTATCAGCTGCCAATGAACTCAAAAGGTGACTTCACATCGAGGTAAAAACATAAAGCCGAAGACATCTTCCTCTCCCTCCGGGCCTAATAATCCCCACTTTACACCCGCGTTCTAATATAAAAACCGACCGAACTACCACCTCTCACCACTTTAGTTCGTTAACTGTCACAAACCTAGAAAAAGCTGCATCTTCCTCGACCTTACTAGGTAGTAATCTGTTATTGACATACTCGACCAAACTACCCTTCGTACTATTACGGAATCAATTTTTTTGTTACTCTCTTACGTTCGAGCAGCCAACGAACGATCATATGTGCACCACCAGAAGAATCCTAGAAGAAAAATTGAGAGAAGGGACAAAATTACACATAATCGCTAGAGACCTCCGGAAGGCATTTGATACCATCAGGCATGAGGCCAGATTTAACACCCTAAATAATAAAGGAATATCGCACTATCTAATAAACAAGATTATAAAAGCCTGCCTTCACGGAAACACTGCCATACAATGGCTCAGACAAATGACGGCAAGCAAGTAAAAGAACATAGAAGTCAAGCAAGGATGCCCCCTATCCCTCCAGATTGTTTACCATGGTCCTAGATCAAGTGATACAGAGTACAATAAGGGAAATAAAATTTTAACGAAGACACAGAAACACTAAGAACCCCAATCGTATTAGCATACGCCGATGATCTCCTAGTCGTCGCAGAAGAAAATCAACATATTCACAACTTCCTAAAAAACATGAAACCGCATCTGGACCGCATGTGGACTGAAAATAAACTTCAAGAAAAGCCTAATAATGGAGCGAGACCCATCAACAAAAGTTGGACCAGCAGAGAGGAACACAAGATAGGTGAATATTCCCTAAGAACATACCTGACAAACCAACTGAAATGAAGAGAAACTGTAAAGGAGAGAATCAAAAAGGCACACAGAGTCACATGGACAATCATTCCGTTCACTGAGAAAAATAAAGTATCATGGGACCTTACCAAACAGAGGTACATAGCCGGCATACTGTCAACGATGACAAATGGAGTCAAAAATGCGCCACAACAAAAGTCAACAGAAGAAGTTTGAGAAGAGCTGAAAGAGACTTCGTCCAACTACTCGCAAAAACTACAAGTCGAAAACAGTGACATAAAACACCAACACTATTAGGAGGGAAGACAATAACAAAAAGGATAAAAATGTACCTAATGAATTACTGGGGACATATCCAAAGAAGGGACCCAACACGTCTACTGAAAAAAGCGCTAGCACTGAACAACAACAAACTAAAAATAGGGAGAGAACAACAATTGAGAGGATCATGAACAAATTAGGAAAGGACCAAGCATACTGGGAAAGAAAAGCGAGAAAAAAATGAATACCACAAAAAAATCTTTTATATAATATAATATAATATAATATAATATAATATAATATAATATAATATAATATAATATAATATAATATAATATAATATAATATAATATAATATAATGTTTATTTTTAAAAACAAGAGTATAATACAATTAGTATAAAGCATAGAATTAACCTTTTTTATAAATTAGTATTAAATATAGTTTTGTATAAAAATAAACATGCAGAACCCACGATAGTACAGATGTACTTGTGTGTGAGTTGAATACACATAATACACACATACATATTTTTACATAATTCACCTAATTATTTAACATTAAATATTTATTTACGAGCTCCAAGTGATGCAGAGTTTATATAATGATGAATTCAATCATTTCACTAAAAGAACATTGTTCTTGCGCTTGTGACTGATTAAAACAAGAAAATATAAACTTAAAACTAGAGTTGGAGTAAACATTTCGGTGTACTTAGTATTTCTAGGTATAGGTTTTATGCATATTTAACAATGTAACATCTAAATAAGTTAAAGGAACATAGAAAAGATTTATTTTACTATAACTAAATTGAACTTTTTATTTTATAGAGTTAATACAGAACGGAATAGTCAATTAGGTAATGCATATAAGCCAGAGTATTGTAATTTTATAAATGGTAAGTATTCTTTGAATCGATTATCTGATGTATAAACATTCGCGGAGTTTCCTGTAACCATGCTTTTATTTTTGTTTTATATTTTGTTAGTGAGTTTATATGTTTTATTTCAAATGGAAGAAGATCAAATATTCTAGGTGCCAGGTATTTATAACTTCTTTCTCCTATTGTTTTTTTGATCTTTATTCTCTCACTAATGGTATTCTTGTGTCTAGTGTCGTGGCTATGTGTTTTATATTTTAATTCGTTCTTATGTTTGAATTGAAATATTAGTATGCTTTGACAGTAAAGCTGCCTGATGTCGAATATTTTGCTTTCTTTATATAAATTATTGGATGGATAGGTGTTATCTTTTTGGAAAATAATTTTTAAGAAGCGTTTCTGTAGAATTTCTAAGTTTTTTAGGTAGTTGTTATTAATTCCTCCCCAACCAATAATGCCATAAGTTAGTTGAGATTGAATAAGAGCATAATACAACACACACATTTGTGGTAAGTCTAGAAATTGTCTCAAGTATTTAAATTTTGAAAGTAAAGTTCTTATTTTTTTTATAGTGTTGTTTACTTGCATATCCCATCTAAAATGTTTATCAATTATTATTCCTAAGTATTTAATATATGCGGCTTCTTCGATTTCTATTTTTTTATTTTTTTCAGATAAATTTGTAATGGACCGAGATTAGGTAAGTTTGATTGATATGATGTAAAAGGAAGATACTTAGTTTTTTCGCAACTGATGATTAGTAGATTTTTATCGAACCAATTCTTTATTAATTTAAATTCTTCTTCGATTACTTGCTTTAATTGTGTCCAGGTTTTTGCGCTATGCATAATGATTGTGTCATCCGCGAAACTAAGTATCGTTCCTTTATATGGTAATGTCAGATCATTTAAATAAAGGTCAAACAGTATAGGTCCCAAAACTGTACCTTGGGGCACTCCATATTCTACAATTCTTTGTTGGCTTAATGACTGCTCAATTTGTACATATTGTTCTCTGTTTGAAAGGTAACTCTCCATTAATTTAAGTGCATTACCACGAAACCCTAAATGTTCTAATTTGTTTAATAATCTAGAATGACTGACCGTGTCGAACGCTTTTTCTAGGTCAACAAATATGCAAATTGTAGGTTCGGTACTATCTAGCTTTTGATATATTTTTTGCGTAACGTATGCTATAGCATCCTGTGTTGAGCGACCCTCTTGAAAACCGAATTGCATATCGGATAGGATTTTATATTTCGTTGTGAAGTTAGTAATTCGTTTTTTTATAATTTTTTCCAGAACCTTTGCGAGGTCTGAAATCAATGAAATAGGTCTATAATTTATAATATTTGTTTTATCCCCTTTTTTATAAAGTGGCTTAATTATTCCTACTTTTAATTCATCAGGAAATATTCCTTCTGCAATAACCTTGTTTACTAAATGTGCAAAATGTATTGACACTATATCATTGATTTCTTTTAGAATTTCCACTGTTAAACCATCTTTACCTGGAGCTTTATTTAACTTTGAGTTCATAATAATGTCTTTCACTTCTACCGGGTTAGTTGGGTAAAGATATATGGAATTATTTTTTCCGTCAAGGTGGTCGATATAGTTTTCAGGGATGGTTATTTTTTTGCAAGATTCTTCCCTACGTTAGCGTAATGGTTGTTAAATAAGTTAGCCATTTCTATTTTGTTATTTACTATAGAATTGTCATCTAGTTTTATCATATCTATCTTATTTTCCTTTTTATAATTTTCGTTGCAAATATTTTTAACGCACTGCCATATATTTTTTGAGGAGTTTTTATTTTTATTTATTTGCATTTTGTAATAGCGAATGTTTGTGTTTTTTATAAGTAAATTTAATTTATTTCTGTAATTTTTATATTCAGTTTTTAAATTAGTATCGTTTGGTTGAGCTTTCAGTTTTTTATGCAATTCATTCTTTTTATTTATTTAATTTGGTAATCCATTGACTTCTTTTTTCGTTATTTCTGAGTTTTACCTTTTTGGTATTATTTTCTATATTAATTTTTAATTTATTTATACTCTATATATACTCTACCATAATCAGAAACCGAGGAATCAGAAGACTTAGAAGAAGATTCGTAGAAACAGAAATACAAAAAGAGGAGCATAAGCACTCCATATTACGACACAACGTGGCAACATATTTCACAAGAAGACTCAGAAGAGGCAGAAGTCTAGAACCGGAAACACACAAAAAAAGGAGCTTAAGCCTCACGACGCAATGCAGTAACGCATCACAAATACATACACCTCCCATCCCACATTCCCTTTCCATGCGTCACTTAGCTCTCGCTGCTGGCAACCAGCATGACCCTAATCCAACTCAGTGTGAACGTACTCCCAAATACCAATCTATAAACTATTTATTTACCTCTCATAACAACTCGCAATAAACTAACATCATAGCATTATATAGAATCAGGATGATCACCTTACCATAGCATAAACATTTTGCAAACTCTATAGGAAAACGCCTATTATAAATAATATCTTATGTACTAATACAGATTGGATAAGAGGCGAAAGAGATATAGCACAAAAACAAAACAAACACAAAACATAAAACGATAAATAAATAAAAGTAATACATAAAATCAGAATTATCACAGTAAGCACACCGATGATACTAACACAATCAAACAAATATTGCCTCACAATTATAACCTATAACTTAACGTAACTCATTAATAATAAACTTCATGCTCCATAATTTAAGCAAATAAATACATAGGACTATTTTCTACCCCAAAAACCTATAAATGATATGTCACATCGGTAGTGGGGGTGGGGCTGGTGGTTGCTAATAGTGGGAATGGCTAATGCCATAACAAATTTGAGACATTTGGTTCTTGTACACACACTAAATCACAATTTTATTTTTTTAGCTTCTCTAGTAATTGGGTGGGGGTGTTAATGGGGGTAATAATGGTGGTAGCTAATGCCAAAAAATGTTGAGACCTTGACTTCTACTAAATCTCAATTTTATAGACTTTACTTGCTTGCTTTATCTATTGACCACCATCAATCCTTCAACGGAATAGGACCAAAATATAATCTAGTTCTAGACCGTATTACACTACATAGGTGTACCAAATTTCAAGTCAATGTCATAAAGATTTCCAGAATAATCGTGCACACAAAAAAAGTTACAGACAGACCAACGGACATACTGACAAATCTACAGACACAATTTTTCTTTACTCAAATTAAAAATTTCGTCGTTTCATAACATTATAAGCCTTGAAAAAAAATTGCTTTTTAATTTTTTTTAACCGTTACTATATTTGCACTTCACTGTACATGGATGTGGAAGTAAAATGTTGAATTGATTTTGGCTCAAATTAATCTCTTTATCAACCAAATAGTAATTTTTTGCGGAAACGTTCCCCGTATAAATAAAATTGTACACAACCATGATATCATATGATTAATTTTGATAAACTTTGTTTCTATTGTGATACATTTCTCCGCAGTTTTTTACATATGAAATAGATATTTATGGTAACAGTATTTTTTATTGCTCATTGCTATGCCATTTACGGTAAGATAACTTCTTTTTAAGGTAAATAAATCTTTTGCCCAAAACAACTGAATGGTCTCTACCACGTGGCACCATGATTCATTTTGCTTTCTTTCGAGGGTGGATATCACGTAGCTCGTTCTGTTTTTGTAAGATAGCCATAAAGCAATATTATTTTAAACAACGCAGACAATTTTTAAGCCCGGTTATATGGCAACGTTAATAAAAGCCAGAGAAAAATGGTATTAAAAGTTATAAGACGGTTATATAAAAAATACAGATCTTTGAACAGAAACTTTAGGTTATTAAAAAAATAATCTCATGAATGTTTAGAAACAATTATTATAAGCAATAATAATTGCAAAATTGTCGTTGCAATATATACAAAATATGAAAATGCAATGCAAATACGTTTTTAACTTCCGAAACAGAATGGATATTTCTTAACCAATAGATAGGAAGATCATAGTGTTAGATAATGGATACAAAAAAGGAAATCGCACAATATTCTTAAAGAAAACGATCTGGAGAAGATTGACTAAACAGTTAAAATAAGCCGAAAGTGCAGTACACTGTACTCTGTTCATTTCTTCCTGTGTCCAGTTAACCCACGTATCACCATCTGAATCTATCCCACCCAGATCCTATTTTTTAAGCTACGCTGCGCTGATGAGGAACAATGTGTGCACAGCTACTTAGTCCTTCTTCTTTAGGGTATACGTCGCGATTTTCCATTTTGTGGATATTTTTTAGTTTAGTCATAACTAGGTATTGATCTTATGGTATTTAAAGAGTTTACTCTTCTTTCAAATAAGCTTACAAAATAGTACTAATTCGGTCTAAATAAAAGAAATAAAAATCGACAAATTATAAATATTTATTTCTATTTTTGGAGCTTCATATTTCAATGAAAAATATTTTACTTAGAATTAGGTAAGTAGTGAAAGACTTGCAAAATTTCCTTTTCAGATTCAAATAAGTAGTCAATAATCGATTTTAGCAATGCCTTTACCACCTAAACTATCTAGCGAATGATCAGTTAATGACAAAAAAGAATTATAATGGCAATGTAATAATTTAATACATTTTAGACAAAAAATGTAAAGAAGTTTATCTACTCTAGAAGTGGCAAAACATCCAATAAATAATAAAAATAATCTAGCCTATTTAGACCAACGGGAAAGCCGCTTTATAGTAAGTTGAATAGTTTTTCATGATCTTACTCAAGGTTAGCATGTGTATAAAATATAAACTTTTCCTCATTTCACATACTTCATTTTATGAATTCATTTTTATACAACAAATTTCCTTCGATAACACTGGTGTTTTTTTTTTAACATTTCTATTAATAATCACGATCGAAATATCAAAAACCGTGGATGCACGCCAAGGTCAAACAATATTTGTTTTTATATAAATGTTCTATTAACAGAAAAATATGGAGATTTGCTTTAGTGTTTCAATTGGCTCTAGTTTTGTATTTAAAAATAAATACTTATTATAAATTTTTCATTTAAAGTTATACAAATACGTTCAAAAAGTATGCAATAACCCAATATTATAAAAAGAGTAATTTAATTCGAAGCCGGGCGTGATATGTTGATATGTCTGGAATCGGATTTGCTTATCAAAGTTTTGGACCTTGCTACTTCGTTGGTGGGATCAAATCCGTCCATTTAATTATAAAGTTACAAAAAGTAATAATTAATTTGAAATAACCAGATAAAATTGATGGCAACTTACTTTATCTTGCCTCCTTGCATTTTCTGGCATAATTTATCCATTATTAAGTTCCGGGTGGTTAGATCTAATAAAATGAAGTTGGTTTGAATAGTAGTTGCATTTTGTAAATCTTGTAATATCTGCTTAGTGCAATTATTGTTAATATTATCCCCGTAAATATCCTGTGTTATACCTTCTCACCCTCGAGAAAATGTATAATAATATGTTGGCTGTAATGTTTTTCTAAACTACTGATCTTATCTAGAAAAATCAGTGAAACGTCTGCCATTCATGAAGAAAATGAATACCTCATTTACAATTAATTAATCAGCTTACAAATATCTTTCCCGACCAAATTGTTGAGATAAGTACGGCCTGCGATCAACACAATTTTTCTAAGGGAAATAAAAGCGACGTATTTGCGATGTGAGTACATTGGATATTTTAGATTATGAGTGTATGTAATGAAGCATTATAAAACGACTTTTTTGTAAATATTTCGTGCAAAGACGAGATTACCTTCTCCTCCCGTTTTGGAGGGTGCTAAATACGATGCAAGAGGTGGAGAAGTTTTTGACTGCCGCAACCCCCTGAAACGGCCACCCATTTTAGGAATCCCTTTATTTTTTTTCGTATATAAACGGGTCTAGGCAGTGGTTTGTCGACGGAATATACTTGAAATAGCATGGAAGGGGGTTATAGAGTAAGTGGAATCCAGACAGTGGGCCTAGGGGGTTGATTAACCCTCCCGAGGGGTGGAAAATATTTTTTTTTCAAATGATTCGGTTCAAATGGGTATTCCCCCGTTTTCGGGGTCGCTGAGAACGGGAAAAATATTCATCTTCAGCTGCAACCATTCCTTATCCCTCAAACGGACAGAAATCACCTCTCACTCACCGTTTGCAGGATGAGGAGGGGTTGGAGCTAAAAATGAATATTTTCCCGTGATCAGAGACCCCGAAAACAGGGGATAAGCATTTGAACAGAATCATTTGAAAGAAAATGATTTTCCATCCTCGGGAAGGTTTAACCAAGCCCTCAGGCCTGTTGTGTGGATTCCACTTACTCTGTAACCCCTTTCCATATTATTTCAAGAATAACTCGTCGATAAATCACTCCCCAGACACGTTTATATATGAAAACATAAAGGGATCCATAAAAAAAGGTGGACGTTTCAGGGGTCGGAAACTTCTCCCACCACTTACATCGTGTTCAGCACCCTCGAAAACGGGGGGGGGGAGGTAATCTCGTCTTTGTACGAAATGTTTACACTATTTCTGCCTTCACTACATATAGACCAGGCAAATCTCAGTGTAAAATGGGTTTGGCGTGAACTATTTGGGGACAGTTATTTGTTCATCGCAATGGATAGCTCTATTAATGTAGGATAAGTACATAAAGTCGCAAAAAATCCCGACGTGAGCTAAAGCCGCCATTTAGAAAAAATGAACGCCAGAGACATTTTCTTTAAAATCATATATCTTAGTAACCGTTGCTCCGATTTTTTATTTCTTTTTTTTGTTCCATTCCTCACTTCACATTTTACAGAAAGTATGATTACATATTTTACGATAAATTAAACGATAAACTTAGGAAATTAAAAAATAATTTAAATATTACGGACATTTAAACCTTTGTAAACTCGAGACGTTTATACTGAAATTTCTAGTCAATTTTGGAAAAAATAATTTTAATAAAAGTTCTAGAGCATACAATTAGCTTTCATTTGTTTTTTGGCCGATGTTACTAACTCAAATATTAACGGAGTAATAGTTATTTATATATAAAATTGTAATCATTTTTAAGAATGTACATTAAGGTATAAAGGGTGTCCACTCTCCAGTCAGTGTTCTCTCGGAAGATTGTGCAAAACGGCTAACTTTATAAAAAAACTTTCTTAACAAAACTTTCAATGTTTCGTCTTTACTATAACTTAAAATTATTTTCAATTATACAAGGTGTCACAAAAACGAGTCACACAAGAAAGTATAATTTTTTTAAACAGAACAGCCCGTATTTCCTTAACGCCAGTTAAGCCTCCAAGGGCCCTGTATTACACCCTATTACATATTACATATTAC
The DNA here is from genome assembly GCA_936432065.2 of Rutpela maculata. Lineage (NCBI taxonomy): Eukaryota > Metazoa > Arthropoda > Insecta > Coleoptera > Cerambycidae > Rutpela > Rutpela maculata. The sequence goes on from OW386287.2 coordinate 153,470,125, forward strand.
ACCCCAAAATGTTTTGCCAAGTTATTTTTTTCTGTTTTTTTTTTGGCAGTTTACAAACATTTTTGACTGGAATATATCCGCGATTTATTAATCGTTATTTCTAAAAATGTGGGATGTTGTTTGATAATGATGTATTTACTGAAAAACATTTTTGAAATAAATCTTTAGTATATCGAGTGTCCAAAATATTTGCGTACATTTCTTGATATTTAATTATTATTTTCCTCATTTTTTTTAAATGTAATGCCTAGGTATACTTTTTTTACATGAATGAATAAAACATACAATTCCTCACATTTTATTATCTCTTTATTTATATTTCAAACGTTTTTTGAGATATGATTATATCAAATAATTTTTACGTAAATTAAGGTGCTCTTTATTTTAGCATTAAAATCTATATTTTGTTTTACATTTTTTTCAATTTTTTTAAATGGAATGCCTATAATTTTTTTTAAATGGGTGAGTAACGCTTACAATTTCTCACATTTTGATATCGTACACTTTCTTTTATGAACGGCTCTTGAGCAATTTTTTTTTCACGATATTGAAACTAACCTAACAACTGCTTAAAATGTCCACCATTTTGATTCAGGTAACACTGAGGTCTCTTGATAAATGAGCGCCTTACACAGTGTAACATATCAATATTTATATGATTGAAACACCGACGAATATTTTCCATCATATCTTCTCGAGTCGTTGGTTCTACTTTATAAACGTCTGACTTCACAAATCCCCAAAGAAAAACCCATTGAAGTCAGGTCGGGTGACTTAGGCGGCCATGTAATGAGACCTAACATAATTTAATAAAATGATAAATTAACATTATTTAACAGTTTATTAAAATATTGGACCTCCTCTTCCTATCCACCTTTAACATAATCATGTACAATTCCTCCCCTTATATTTGAACTCTGGTTCTGATTTTTCTGTGCAATATGAGGGTTTTCTCTGGCATAATAATGGAAATTGTGCCTATTCACAAATCCGTTGCGATGAAACGTTGATTCATCCGTGAACAATACAAATTTAAAAAATTCTTCATTTTCTCCAATTTGGTTTTGAGCCCACTGGCAAAAATTTAATCAACGATTTAAATCCACATCCCAAAGCTCTTGATGCAGCTGAGCTTGATAGGGGTGAAATTTATTTTTACGACATAGGGAAACACTAGATTCACTGACCTCTAAATCCCTATTTAACTCCCGAACACTTGCCGATTTTCGATTACCGCTAAAGTAGACAGCTCATTTTCTTCATTACAATACATTTCGTCGTCTCGCATTCTTTTCATATGCAGAATTTCCAGTACGTTCAAAACGTTCTTTCAAATTTTCTAGAGACCTCACATCAGGACATCTTCTATAGGGATATTTTTGACCATACATTCTTGATGCCAATAAATAATTTCCATCACATTCACCAATAACATAACATTTACCATAGATATTAAATCTTATTGACAATAATTATAATTCGTATTAAATATTAACAATATTAATTCAACTTAATCACGATAATCTTAAACACATTAGAGAAATATCATAAAGTGAAAAACAAACGCAAAACAAAAGACCAAAGCCATACTAGATTTTTATGCTAAAATAAAAAGCACCTCAATTTACGCAAAACTTATTTGAAATAATCATATCTCAAAAACGGTTTGAAATAAAAATTAAGAGTATAATATTAGAATGTGGGGAATTTTATGCTTTATTCATCCATGTAAAAGATATAAGCATTCAATTTAAAAAAATTGAGAAAAATAATAATTAAACAACAAGAAATGTAAACAAATATTTTGAACACCCGGTATAATAATAATTTATTTCAAAAATGTTTTTCAGTAAATGCATCATTATCGAATAACATCCTACATTTTTAGTAAAAACTATTAATAAATTGCGGAGGTATGGTAGTCAAAAAAATGTTTGTAATTTGCCAAAAAAACAGGAAAAAAATTATAACTTGGCAACGCTGCATCCGATTGGCAAAAAATTTTAGGGTGTAATTCAGGACCCTTAGAGGGTTAACTGGCGCCAAAAAATTACAGGGTATTCCATTAAAAAAATTATACATTCTTGTGTAACTCCTTTTTGTGACACCCTGTATAATTGAAAATAATTTCACGTTGTAGAAGAGATGAAGCGTTGAAAGTTTTATTAAAAAAGTTTTTTTATAAAGTTATCCGTTTTTGCACAATCTTCCGAGGAAGCACTAACTGGACACCTTGTATATTTCCAAGAACTCAAGTCTTATTTTCTTCAGTTATCTGCTATTTTATGTCCAAAGATGTAATAACACTTTCGATTGTACATAAAAAGGGGAAGAGAACAAAAAAAAAAGAAATCTAAAATCGGAGCAATGGTTACTGAGATATATCCTTCTAAAAGAAACGGTTCTGGCGGCCATTTTTTCTAATTGGTGGCCTTAGCTCACATTGGGATTTTTCGGGGCTTTTATATCCTCATTCTACATGAATAAAGCTATCCATTTCGATAAAGAAATAGCTGTCCCCAGATAGTTCATACTCAAAACTGGATTTGCCTGCACTAATAGACTATATGGCGAATATGAGGTTTGGCGGAAACTTCAAGGAGTGTCATTGCTTTCTTAAGCATTTTTGAGCTTGTGTCTTCTGTTCTAGTATTGGAAATAGGCTGACATTAAATATAAGATTAAAAATATAATTAAAATGATGTGTTAAAATAATATAATTGTATATTAAACAATTATTGTTTTTATAATTATTTACAATAGTTTGCCATGATGAAACTAATCATCGGACATTTGACAATATGTCATTAGAGGTCAATAGTCCAATGTTAATTTAATTTTTTAGTTAGAGTTTTTACACATACACACACCTTATCTATAATCTATATAATACCTTTATTGAAAACATTCCTTGTTTTCAATGAAGAGATTTGAGATGAATGAATATTTACTCAAATATAATGTTTGATTTTACGAAATAGAGTGCCGATAATATTCTTGACAACTGAGTTCACCATAAGTTATAGAAGAAAAATATATTGAGGAAAATTTCGAATGAAAAGTCATGATAGAGTGAAATTACTCAAAGAAGATAACATGCGTCACAATACGCACAGACTCATATCGCTCGCGTTTGTCTAGGTAACGAACTTGTTTTTCGAAATTGCAGTGGTGTCGCATGGTTGCGTTAAATAGCTGTACTGCTCCTTATCATAGGAATATATTTTCTAGTGTTTTTAGTGTTCGGTATTTATTATACATTTATAGTATTTATAGTCAATATTTCATTAACGCGATAGCCAATGAGAGCCCACAACATTGCGCCAACCAAATGCCAATATTAGTGGTAATTCAAGCTTTTGACAGTACCAACACGAAAAAATTATCGCTCTAATTTTTTGTGTCGACGTGTCGATAAATATTGCGATTTTTTAATGTTTTGTTTCGTGAAATGTTTTCGGCAAATAGGACAACTCGTTCTTATAAATTTTGTCTATAAATAGCTTTTTTAGCTTATTGCCAATTGTTAACGTAAATTGTAAATTGTAGTATTGTATTATATACGTATTAATACAGTAATATAAAAATAACCTAAAAACACCACATAAGTTGACAACTCAAAGCCAAGGCTGTGTGGACTCTATATCGGTTCGGGACAAGTTATACACAGCTTTCAGTGGCTTATAATACCTAACGTAATTACAAAATAATTTTCACACCTAAAATAATTAAATACAAATGCCTACGAAGTAGACAAATCAATTATTTCATGTTAAATACACAAATGTACTTACGTATAGTAATCAGTCACAAAGTAGGTAGGTAACAACACCTTATTCTGAAAATCAAAACTCTGCACTAGCACTATACATTATAATCCGTTGTACTTACAGTTCTCTCTACTTAAACAAGCAAACCTTAACTCAATTATTAAACTTCTTAAATTAAAAATAAGGATTAACATAAATATATATATATATATATTGATAAACGATTTAATATAATAATTCTTGAAAAATTCACTGTTTACACAGTTAAGTTGAACTAGCGTTACTAGATGGCGGTCCCATTTCATCTGATGTCGGCTACCTTAAAATGTAAAAGCGAGAGATTGGTAAAATGCAATATTGTCTGTCTTTACTCGTAGTATGTATGATTGATCGAAGCGTGTCCGAGAACTCTTTACAGGGATGACCAATCTATGATTTACAATACCTATGGTTTAACTTACATTGTTTTTCTTGATTGTCATTGTCATTACATATCATTTATACCTACCTTGTTTTTTATTAGATGAATCGTTTTGGAAAGGCATTTTTATGTAACGTAAATGATGAAATTGAAAATAAAGGTCAGTAAATTCTAACAAGAAAACGCCTGAAGGCAATTAATTACAAAACATAATATTGAAGATGTACTTAATGAATTATTTATTTGTGAAATATTCTCCCCAAATACCACCCGTACTTTTAAATTTTATCTATAAATTTTTGCTCAAGTTAAGTTGCCAAAAGTTAATATAATTCGTGTAAATTTAGTCAGATAACAAACTGTCAATTTACACTCTTTATATTACCAGGCAACAAAGTTTTCGCAAAAATGTTACCGATAACATTTTAAGTACTAGTGATATTACATAATATTCAACCATTTCTACGAATATAACAAATGAAATGAATTTTATTTTAATTGCGACCCCACGGTCCAATATAAACGAAAATAGTAAACTTAGTAGTATTTATTTAAAAAGGAATAATAAACTTATACGGCACTAGTATGGTGTCCACAAATATACCCGATGTGCGAAGCCGTGACGTAATTTAGAAAGAGCAGAATTTGTAATCACTCAATAATGTTGTTCAGTTAAATGTCTGTTTCTGGCATGAGAAAGTATCTAAAAGGAAACTCTTTAATTATCACGGCTAATAACATGTTTTAAATACAGGGTGTAATCAGTTTCATGTCATTAAAAAAAACTGGTGGTGGGGAACGCGACTAAACGAACAAAAACCTTATATAACATGAGATCTAAAACCCATAGTTTTAGAAAAAGAAATAAACAAAAATTTCGAAAATTTTCAATAATATTGTTTGAGAACTGCTGGAATGTTGGGATAGGCTTTTATCTTCGCGTATGACGGCGTCTCTAACCATCAAATACGCTAATACGGTTCTTTCAAAGTATCGCGCTCCTTTGTTAGAGACCGCGCGTAGTAGTAAATATGAAGAAAACTATACTCTCCCTTGTGCAATATTTTAGTTTCTGTGGGCACTTCGTTAAGTACACACGTCGAATGTTTCTTTTGTTCTTTTTGAATTTTGGGCCACGTATTTACAGTTAAGATTTATTTTATTGACTTACCGTTCAAGTCGTTAAGTTCTTGATTACATACAGACACTACTTCTTCGTTCTTTTTGTGTTGCTTTTTGGATTTTGGACCAAGTTTTTATTTGCATTTTCTTTATTGACAACGTTAGTTGATAGTTTAGTGTGGTATTTTAATGTACATATAAAGCATAAAAAATGATTCTAATTTACCAAATGAACGGAGTGCGTATGTCCTTAGTTCGACGTGCCGAAAAGTGTATTGATGCAGACGGAAGCCATTTCGAACAATTTATGTAAATCAACAATAATTTATTGGGTAAGTTCCAGATTTACCGAATATTTGAGTTTTCGATACCTGATCGGCAATTCGTTAAACAAATCAGATATTTCGTAACTTAAAATTCACATAATTGTTTTCTGTTATCGTATCTCAGACGTCTAACTCTTTATTTCACAATGGCATGCAACAATTTCCCATTTTTTAAGCTTTTAATCCAGAACGCTCATTTAGGTTACAAATGTTAATAAGCCACATTTAAATCTGAAAAATTATAAACAACAATAAAAGCTCCAATATTTTGTTCTAAATTAAAAAAACACACATGTAAAGAAATGCTGGGTTTAAACCTTTACGCCCCCCATGTGTTTGCAATTCTGCAAAAAGTGAACGAATTATTTACATTTTTATAATTGGTTCCATTGAGGCCGTCATCAAAGTTGCCGCCCTTCTTTGCTTTGAAACCGCGGTCCGTCGAGAACGAGTTCTAGTTTTCTCCATCCTCATTTACAATTCTGAGATATGCCCTCAAGAGCGACTCTTCAACATCGTATTCTTTCGAATCTTCACAGTTTTTGGCCACATTAACCAAAGAGAAAACAATACAGAACTGTTGATAGATCATGGAAAACCAGTTCGCAGGAGGTGATGAGGAGGCAGTAGCTAATGCGAAAGAGCTTTGGTGAGGCTGTCCCTGTGACAGACAACCACGACAGATGGCGTCATCAAACGGGTTAAGGATGGAAAACAGACCGTTTTCCATCCTTAACCTCAAAAAATACTGAAAATTCTGACTTCGGATTCAATTTCAGAGGGCCAAAATGCATAAGGGTACATTGGCCTTATCCGCCATACAGACCACTTTTTTCTATTGGGGGTTGTTTTTTGGGTTAGGAACGAAAAACGAGCCAATCTGAAAATTCTGACTTTGGATTCGTATTCAACGGGTCAAAATACATAAGGATGCTATAGTAAATATTTGTGATATTTTGCTATAATAATAAATAATTCATTTTAAATAAATATATGTTTATTAATTAAAATGTCAACATGTTAAGAAGAAAATATAATTCATTTCCAAAGTAAATAATTTTATGTTGTTTATATATATAATGATGTTCTTCTCTGTTTTCAATGGTTACTGTATCTTATTGAGGTAAGTGAGCTGCTACAGATGCACTGGTCTGGTCCGCTGCACAGGCCTCTTTTTTGGGTGCATGTGTAACTACATCATAAAAAAAAATCAGTCGTAATTTCTGTTTACGAATACTTCATGCATAGTGCACACCGAGAGAATATACGATCTCTAAAGCCAGCTTCTGTTGTAGAACAACGTGCTATTAAACAATTCTCCATATATGTATACATATGAGTCTTCACTGCACTATGTAGTTCTCGTTAAAACCTTCATCCTCTTATTGATGCCAAAATTATTGAACCTATCGTTTTATAAGCTAAGCTGCTGGTCCGCTATTTATTGGCAGTCATATATGAATGGGAGTATTACGTTCATACGATCTGTACTAAATAATAGCATACCTATGTTTCATCCTCCATAAATTTCTTTTAATTCAGGTAAATATTATAGAAGCTATTATTAGCAAAAAATAGTCAACTTTTCAATACAAAGTAGGATACTACTTATAACGTTTCATTTTCACAGGTTAGGTTAGTAGTATTTTATACTTGTAATCATTGACGTAATTAATAACTAACCAAAATTTGGTGGGAATATTTATGCGGCTGTTAATAATAAATCACTTCGTTAGTCTCTCAACCATTTTCTCCATGTTGCTATACAGGGTCTCTAATTTACCGTTCTACTGTTTATATCTTTTGAACTAATTGAGGAACTTTTTTTTTACACTTTTCTCGATCTGTGTTTTGACGTTTTCAAAAAATAAATAGGCAACGTTTTACATTTTAGAAATTGAAAATGGCCGCCTTTTATATTCGTTTCTTTTCCAGCATTCAAATTTGCACATCAGATTTAAAATCACCGTCCAAATTCGACCCTATCTTGGTAATAAAGTTATCCGTTCAAATTAGAGCTTACTGCAATTTTTTCGACTTCATTCCAATGGAAATAATTGTTCATAGAACTATAGTAACATAATATTTAAAATCGTCTACCCCAAAAACCCAGAAAATGATATACTACTGATTGTGGCCAAAAAGTTTTTAGCCTTTGGTTCTTGGACACACTAAATCACAATTTTATTTTGTACCCCTTTTATAATGGGGGTGATAGTCGAGGTAGCTGATACCACGAAAATTATAGAAGCTATCATACATACACTAAATTCCAATTTTATGGAATCTTACTCGCTAACTATACCTATTTACTTCCATTTACCCATTACACGAGTTTAAAATATAATCTAGTTCCAGATTTCGTTATAATACATATGGTGTATCAAGTCAATATCATAAACGATGCGCACAAAATCGATCGAGAGACATAATTTTTTTTTGCTCAAACTTAAAATCTGGATGTTTCATGATTGCCTAAGCCTATTTGAACAAAAAAATAATTTAATTTTCTTTCCATTTAATTAAAGAAATGTTTCCTATAATTGTTTGTTTTTAACTCAAACTTACTATTTTTTTGTACGTGTAAAAATTATCTGGTGCATATTTTATGTTAAGGTGCAACCCTTTGATTACACTGCATATAAATGAGTTTATTAGCTTGATGAAGACAGAGGGAGGGTGATAAATAATAATTAGACTGGTAATTTTTGCTTCTATTTCCCGAGCAAGCAATTTCAATAACGTCACAATCTGCTCCCAATTCTTTACCATCTCGGAAAATAATTAATTTTGTATTAGTTCTAATCGAGATCACACCGCGCTTGAGAATTTCATCTAAAGTGTAAGTAACAATTAAAACCAAGGAACGCCCTATCCAGCAAAGGGAATATGTATTTTGTGAGACTCTGATATTTTCATCAACCGTGTCTAAAAGTTATAGACAATTTATTTATTTAAACTGAAAGTGAAGAATTTTTGGTGTATAATCGTCGTGTCAGTGGGTCAAGAAAATATGATATCTTGGAAGATGCACAAACTTTTGAGAGAATCCAGGGACACTTTTTTTTTATCTATTTATTTAACGTCGGCCTATTTCAGCTACCAGGGACTATCACCGACGCCAGGAGACGAGCTACCCCCAACCTGGAAATTTTGTCAAACCTCTTCTCGTAAGAAGAGTAGGGATCTTTTACTTGCCTAACATTTAATAGACAAGGGACCGCCTGCTTTACATCCCCTCCGAAGAATGTTATATCCACTACGTCTTGAAATTACATAGCTTCCGCGTATACACTGATATACAAGCCGATAGAAGGTGAGACGAGATCGCTGTGTTTCCCCAGATGGGTCACCCATCCAAGTACTAACCGCGCTGCACGTTGCTTCACTGGAGTATCGAGGATACAAATTACCAAATTACGTATTCCTTAGGACTCTGAATGGGCGTTGTTTACCGGGACCATTATTCGCCGGTCCCAAAGGTAAATTTTTATGAGGGAAACTAGATACCCGGGCATTCCACAAACATATGGCAGCTTGTAGACAAGCCCGTTATGCCACACAGTATCGAAGGCGCGTTCAATATCCAAGAGCAACATATCAGTACACTGCTTCTTATTGTATGCGTCAGTTACATCCTGTACCACTTTTACTAGAGACAGTGTTGTACTGTGCCCCTCCCTGAAACCAAACTGTTCCACCGGAAGTAGGCGGTGTTTTGCTAACTTTTTTCGCAGAAAACGTAGCACGACCCTCTTCGTCACCTTCCCCATGGTATTCAACAAACAAATGGGTCGGAAGCTGCGAGGATCATGCGGCGGCTTATTTGGCTTCAGGATGGGGATCACTATCCCCTGTTTCCATGATGCAGGAAAGTATTGCACTTTAAGCACCGAATTTATGATATAAGAAAGTTGTACAAGGGCTTTTTTAGGGAGATTTTTCAAGAGGATATTAGGAATATTATCAGGACCAGGAGCTTTTAAATTTGGTAGTGTTTTTAATATATTCTTAATTTCAGTTGGATTAGTTTGAAGTTTAGATAATTTGCGGGATGGGATGGTATAGTGGGATGGGATTTGTCTGGCAAGTCTTGTTATATTTTCTTGTTCGTCTGTTACATTTGGTGTTGTAGTATTTGTCTGTTGTGGGGGCCTTGCAAGCAAATTGGCCTTATCTTTATCGAGAATACATACACAGGGAAACCTATCATGCTTAAAATTGTTACACATTTCGGCATCAACAATTCAATGGCATCATCCATGCAGATGCATGACCTCGTTTACATTTTTTCTTTTTGCAATTCTTTCTACGCTCACAAAAATTTTAATATAATTATGAAAAAGAAAACAATTATTTCATTTAATTGAAATTAAAACAAAGTTAATAATAATACTGTCATAACATACAGGGTATTTGGTAAGGCGATGCCGACCCTGAATATATGGGGTAATTTGGCATATATATGTCCAAACATACTTATATGAAAAATGCTACGGTTTTTTTTATACAGGGTGTAATCAGTTTCATATTTCTTTTAATGACATTAAACTGTATTGCCAATTTTGTACCTTCTTAAAAAATCTCCATATTTCATCATTTATTTAAGTATTAACTAAATTTAACTTTTGATATTCTGAAATATTTTTTTCTTTATCCGAAATGTATAAACTTCTAACAACAAAAAAAATAAAAGTAAAAGTTTCTGTCGACTATAAAAAATAATGACATTTATTAGAAGAAAATTGTAATAGTAATCAAAAGTGTCTATTTTCGAAGTCTTACAAATTTTTTTAATAAAGTCTTCTAGATATTACAATTACTTTTAAAACTTCTCTATTGCATCCTCTTAAGTGGCAATATCATACATACCATCAAGTTTTACCAGCCACTAAAAATAGACAAAAGACTATCAATCGCCAATAATTTTTCATTTAATCAAAAATTAAATATGCGCGTTCCTTAAACAAAAACAAAGCTATCGTTTTAAAAACACTCAGAATCAGTCATTTATTTGTTAGTAATATCACTGACAGCTGTCAACGCGCACACTGTCGTATTTCTTGTGTTTTTAACGTTAAGTTTATTGCTATCCTCAGTGTTGTGTCGTTTTGTATTGATAATTTGTTTTAAGTTTCTGACATATTGAGTAAAACTAACTTCAATGGCTACTTTTAGTAACCAAGAGTATGCTAACATACTCTTTTACTATGGCAAAGCAGATGGGAATGCTTACCTTTCTGCAAGATTGTATCATGAACGATTTCATCCGCGTAGAAACACTCCAGATCCGCGTGTATTCAGCAACACTTATCGCCGAATGGCGGAAACAGGTAATTTACATCACCATGACCTGCTGCAGGACCAGCACGCCATCACCCCGAAGATGACGAAAATGTTCTAGCCGCATTTGCTGCAGATCTCACAACAAGCGTTAGAAAAGTGGCACAAAAACTTGGATTGTCAATTTGGAAGACTTGGTCAGTAATGAATACAAAAAAGAAATATCCTTACCCTTATAATAGCATTTTGTCGCTTTTTATTGAATGCTGATATTGAGGACCCCCATTACTTAAAATCTATTCTATGGACAGATGAATCAAAATATTCTCGTGTAGGTATAATAAATTTTCATAGTCCCCATTATTGCGCGGACATGGGCGACAACCCGCAAAGGAAGAAACAAACTTCCTTTCAGAATAAGTTTAGTGTCAATGTTTGGATGGGTGTAATTGCTGGACATGTTATTGGGCCTCATTACCTACCAGGTAACTCTGAACGGAGACGCTTACTTCGACTTCTTGCAGAACGATCCTCCTCCGCTCCTGGAAAATCTGCCAATTAACCTTCGCCACTGTATCGTTTTCCAAAACGACGGATGCCCAGCTCACTGCCGCTTGACAGTCCGCTAATTCTTAGATCGAACATATTCCGATCGGTGGACTGGGCATATTGAACCTATTCTGTGGCCTGCAAAGTCCCCAGATTTAAGGCCACTGGATTATTACGTATTACGGGGTATGATGAAGGAACTTGTGTATAATGAGGAAATACAAAGCCGTGTTCAACTAGTAGCAAAAATACAGTGGGCCGCTCTACAACTGCGACAAGAAATAAGATTAAGAACAACTACTGTTGAAATTAGAAGACAGGCGAGAAAATACATTAGAAATAATGGGACTCATTTTGAACACCAAAAATAATAAATTTGTTCTCAAATAATAATTTTTGTTTTAAATAAGATTTTTTGAAATGATAGCTTTGTTTTTGTTGAAAGAACGCGCATATTTAATTTTTGATTAAATGAAAAATTATTGCCGATTGATAGTCTATTGTCTATTTTTAGTGACAGGTAAAACTTGATGGTATGTATGCTATTGCCACTTAAAGAGGATACAATAGAGAAGTTTTAAAAGTAATTGTAATATCTAGATGACTTTTTTTTTAAACCAACACTTTTAATTACCATTACAATTTAGTTCTAATAAATGTCATTTTTTTATAGGCGACAGAAACTTTAATTTTTTTTTGTTGCAAGTTTATGTATTTCAGATAAAAAAAAATTTCAGAATATCAAAAGAAAAATTTAGTACATAATACTTAAATAAATGATAAAATATGGAGACTTTTTAAAAAAGGTACAAAACCTGCAATATAAAAAAACCGTAGTAGCATATTTCATATAGGTATATCTGGTCATATAGATGCCAAATGACCCCCTCTAGCTCCCTCTTCAAGATGGAGTCGCCTTACCAAACACCCTGTATATACAATATAACCAGGATGTAAAATAATTTGTTGTTGAATATTTCCAGTAATATTTTTATTAAATTTCATATATTACATGTTTCATATTATTTGATCGACCTTTATGAACTTTGGCTCCTATATAATTCCATATGAAAAAATTCAGCGGGGTCAAATCTGGAGATCAGATTGACCACCCGATCCATACTCTTACCTAATCTATCGATTAAGAAAAACTTCTTTCATTATCGGTAGATATCAATAACATAATAGCTTTTGCATTAGCACAAGTTATTTGGAGGCAGATTAGGGTTGCTTTCATTGAGGAACAAAAATTGTTAAAGTATAGCTCATTTCTATCTAAGAAACTATAGATACCACTATCAAATGTCAGTACATATCCAAAAACGAGAGGGTATATAATTGTACCACCAGAAATTTCTGCCATAGATTTATTTATTGGGAATATTATGTATAGTTATCTCTGTATTTGCATCCAGCGAGGATTCTTAGTTAGTACCTCAGTACCTACAGTTCTGACCATCACCATTTCAACGAAAGTTTGTTTCATCGGAAAAAGTATCCGCTTCACAAACATAGGATTTCTGTTGCTAATTACTCATAAAACAGTATAATTGGATCAAAAGTATTTCTGCAAACTTGTGTACAATTATAATTTTATTGCGGTGGCATTTTCTTTATTCAATGTTTTAAAGAGTAGCACGAAGAATGTTATTATCTAGTTTAATATGCCAAACAGTGCTATGCTGGTTAGTTTGCACGGATAGTGTAATATCTATATCGGTTTCTTCTGATACTACAGGACAGCAGAATTATTTGCGTGGACTCTCTATTTTTTTTTCAACATTCCTTAGTGCTGAACGAGTGATTTGGTCAGAGGTTTGAACGTCTCTGCAAACGTGTTTAAGTCTTTTTGAAATAACTTTCGACGCTAATGCCTCAATTAAAATTAGTTATGTTCTCAAAGTGCCTTTAATTATTTTTTTCTTAAATGGAATTTCTTGTCTCTCTTTCGACCTAGGTCGATTTTCTGAAATTCTACAACATGGACAACGCGACAACTGTGAATATTAAAGACGAGGAATTCAGATGACAAGATTTACCACTTGTTAGTTGAGCAAAATTTCGTGTAGTAGAAATATCATGATATGCACAAATATCAGATTTGCTAGCTTCCTGGTTTTCTCTAAATTTCTCTGAGAAGAAACGAGAAATATGAAAAATTCAATAAAATAACCCAGCCACAAAAAATAAGTCCTGATCCTGGAACTTGACCCGAGTAGTTCAATGTATTTTTTGACGCTGAATTCGAATCCGACCTCAGAAAATCCCAACCACCCTCAAAATTTTGAGCTGGAGCGAAAAAACACCCTTAGAATAGGGTAAAATCGCTGCTCATATATGGTGACAAAAATCACATGCAAAAAGTACTTCTAATGTACAATCCAAAGATTTTTCAGGTTGCTGATTTCAAATTTAATTCTTAGGGTGAAAATCGAGTAAAATGGGGGCTGGGGGGGTGTAAAGTTGAAAATCTGGCAAAATGCGGGATTTTCATTCTAAAAGTTTATTTAAAGGGGATTTTTGAGATTGCTGATTTCAAATTTCATTCTTAGGCTGAAAATCGAGTAAAATAGGGGTTGAAAGGGGTGTAAAAATGAAAATTTGACAAAATTCGTGATTTTCATGCTAAAAGTTTATTTCAAGAGATTTTTGAGGTTGCTGATTTCAAATGTCATTCTTAGGCTGAAAATCGTGTAAAATAGGCGTTGAAAGGAGTGTAAAAATGAAAATTTGACAAAATTTTTCATTCAAAAAGTTTATTTCTAGGGAGTTTTGAGGTTGCCGATTTCAAATTTCATTCTTAGAGTGAAGATCGAGTAAAATAGGGTTTTAATGTAATTGCAAACCTAACTTTTCTGTTGGTACTGTACACTAAGACCCGTAATAGAAATCGATTATTACTAGTTACATGCGTTTGGAAAAATTACTGTTGACAGATTTGTTTTAGCAATCTCAGTTCGATTGCTTTTAGAATGAAAATCACGCATTTTGTAAAATTTTCATTTTTACACCGCTTTCAACTCCTATTTTACTCGGTTTTCACCCTAAGAATGACATTTGAAATCAGCAACCTCAAAAATCCCTAGAAATAAACTTTTAAAATGAAAATGACACATTTTGTCAAATTTTCATTTTTTCACCCCTTTCAACCCCCATTTTACTAGATTTTCACCCCAAGAATGACATTTGAAATCAGCAACCTCAAAAATCAAGTGAAATAAACTTTTAGAATGAAAAATTATGCATTTTGTCAAATTTTCATTTTTACACTCCTTTCAACCCCCATTTTACTTAATTTTCACACTAAGGATGACATTTGAAATCAGCAACTTCAAAAATCCCTTGAAATAAACTTTTAGAATGAAAATCACGCATTTTGTCAGATTTTCATTTTTACATCTCTTTCAACCATCATTTGATTCGATTTTCACCTCCGATTAAAGAACTTATATCTAGATACATAATTGTACTGATTTATTTGTTGCTGAGATAGTTTCAGTCTAAGGCACTTCTTCCCATAAGTTCTTGATTGGCTAGTCGATCTATTGGAGACCGATTCGGGCACGATCGGTTCAGTTCGATTATCATAATCTCAGTTTGACACTTTTGACAGTATCCGCCATTAATATTAATAAGTGTTTTTCGATCAAAATGTGGTGAAGAAGTCTTTTTATTTTAAGTTGTGATTTGCTTAATACCTAAATAATATTCTCAATTCATATTTACACAGTTTAGTGACAATATATTTAATGCAAAGTGCTGTGCCGCTTGCAGAAATCAGTTTAGAAAAGAAGAAAATCGATCGTTCCATAGTCGTAACATGATAAAGTTCAGTTTACGGTTATAAAGTGAAAACCAATTAAATTTTAATATCCTTTCAATACATATTTATCTTACTGTATTATCTTACTGTAATATCGTATACCTACATCACGTTGTATAAAGAGCCGGTAATGCAGGAATTGCAATAATTCATTTTAATGAAAATATTTACCATTCTACACATTTCCTACACACACAACGCCACTGTTGCCTATGGGATGTGATGTTCATCTATCAATTTTAATAGTCATATAATGTGACTATGTTAGGAGCAAACAAGGTATCTAGTGAAAAGATAGCCTGTTATGTATCTAGATAGTTCTTTAATCCGAGATTTTCACCCTAAGAATGAAATTTGACATCAGCAACCTCGAAAGTCCTAGTATTGTACATTACGAGTACTTTTTGCATGTACTTATTGTCACCATAAATGATCTTTTCCACTATTTGTCTCCTGTTAAATGCATTGCGTATGTCGATGACACTTCCATGATAAATTTTGATTATGACATTAACAATGTAAACATCACCTCCGCCGCGTCTATTCAGCAAGCTAAGGTAAGGCTTTCTGCTAACAGTTTAATGTTAAATGAAGACAAAACTCAAAAACTTTTATTTTCCACTAGAAATGAACTGGTAAACGGTGACAGTGTCAAAATACTCGGAGTTCTTGTAGACAACAAACTAATCTGGTGTAAACACGTGGAGGTACTTTCAAGCAAATTATCCAGTACAATTTTTTTACTATGCAGACTAAAAAATGTTCTGTCTTCCAACACTTTAAAGTCTTGCTATTTCTCCTTATTTCATTCTCATATTACCTATGCAATACTCCTCTGGGGTGGCTCATGCCATGCTACTAAAATTTTTAAATTACAAAAGGGAGCTCTCAGGATAATCAGCAATGCTGGGTGGAGGGATCACTGCCAGCCAATTTTTAAAAAAATTGGGCATACTACCTGTACCTTCTTTATTTATGTATATTTTGTTATTGGAAATTCACAAAAATAAGGGCAATTTTGTCACCAATTCTGATTTTCATAATTATTCAACCAGATCCGCCCCACAGCTTAGACAACCTCGACATAGACTTGTTAAATCTTCAAGAAACTCATTAAACCTTCAGCTATATAATCATTTACCAAATTCCATAAAAATCCTTCATTTTAATGTATTCAAACTTAAGTTAAAAATGCATTTCTTGAATTTCTGTTTTTACTCAGTGGAAGGGTATTTTAACACTGAATTTCCCACTTTATAAAATGTCTGCTACCCTATTTTTATGTTATTTTGCTCTTTTAATGTATAATGTCTTTTTTCTTGTTTGTTGTTTATTATATGATAATTTTATTGATTATTGTATTTGTATGTTTATATTTCCATGTTTTTGTTATAATTTTTGACTTGCCAAAAACTTTTTGTAACTTGGTTAAATAAATTTGCTTTCTTTCTTTCTATGAGGAGCGCTTTTACCCTATTCTAAAGGTGTATTTTCGCTCCAGTTCAAAATTTTGAGGGTGTTTGGGCTTTTCTGAGGTCAGATTCGAAGTCAGCGTCAAAAAATACATTGAACTACTCGGGTGAAGTTCCAGGATCAGGACTTATTGTTTGTGGCTGGGTTATTTTATTGAATTTTTCATATTTCTTGCTTCTTCTCACCCCAATTTTGAAACCGTCATATTGAAAAAAAAAAAAAATTCTGCAGCAACGCCATATTTAGCATACCCAAGTACTTAATTCTACAAAGTTTCGTAAAATTTTTATCGAAATTTGGCTAGGTTACCGATTTTTGTCGCCAGTTTTCAATAAAGGCACCACTGTGCGCCTCTGAGACATAGCTCATTTATTGACGTAAGCAGACGGCTTTCTGGAGATGTTTGTTACGAATTTCCTGGACTATCTCACACAACAGCTCGATTCTCCGAGAAATACGACTCTCTAGTATCATATTCTCTCAACTCCTCTCATTTATTGGTTACATTAACCGGAGAGAGGACGATGTAATACGGTTATTAGTTCAGGGAAAACCCGATGATAAAAAGTAACGAAAACCCCCTCCAAAACGTGCGACTGATATCACCAAAAAGCTGATGGGAAATAACTTTATTGAGGCTGTGCGTGTGACATGCAACGGCGATAAATGACGTGATACTATCAGACGTACCATACAGCAGAGAGAGGCCAACAAGAATAATGCAGAGGCCACGAAACGTCTGGCAAGATGTAAATAAGATCAAAAACATTTTTTTCTTGGATGATGCCATTCACAGATATGAATGTTATCATTAATTTGCCGAATACGTTAAAAGATGAGCAATAATTCTATTCAATTTAGATGTCCCTGGATTTATTTCAAAACTTTATATTTTATGGTATTTAGAATTTATCAGTACTTTACCCTCTATACATTTAAATTACTATATGTAACTTTAAGATTATCTTTATTAGAACGAAAACAATAATTATTAATAATGATTATAAATCAATAAATGTGGAACTCACCAAATACCTCAAATATGTAAACTAGGCCGTATCCTTTCTGTTTCACATCCCTGAACATTATCAGCTATATCACGTTTAGTTTGTCAACTAAAATGTGTTATGTGTGTATTTCGCCGCTTTGGCATATTCTAGAGTTTCACAATTTTGGATTAACCGATAATGCCCCATATAATTATAACGGCGGCAGGGGATGACTAAGGTCTCCAGGCTTTATATATGGGGAACTAACCATAACAATGGCGTCTGGGCGATTTATTACTATAGTACAACCACTACTATTGCTCTTACTATCAGCGCTCAGCTTGCGACAATGTTATCTAAACCATTTCTGATAAACATCTGTTCTCCTTTATACCCTTAATACTTAAAAATTTACTTTACTAATTTGTTCCGCACAAAAATTTAAAAAACAATCTACAGGTGAATAGAGCTACTAATACTGACTAATGACAGAAATTTTTGAGGTCATAGCTCCTCACATTTACTAAATACCCAATTTCATTGATCATCACTTGCTTGATTTACCTATTTACCCTCTTTTACCCCAATTTACCCCTCAAATCTACAACGGAATAAGATCAAAATATAATCTAGTTCCAAATCTCGTTAAAATACATACGTGGGCCAAATTTTAAGTCAATATCTTAAACGGTTCCGGAGTAATTGCGAGTTCTAAAAAGTTACAAGACCAATAGGCAGACCGACGCGACAGAAAGAAATAATTTTTGCTTAAACTTAAAATCTTTGCGTTTCATGACATTCTAAGCCTACTTGAGCAATGAAAATCTCTATTTTCTTCTTGCGGCAATATATTTTCACTGAGTGTGGAAGTAATACGCAGAAAGTGGCATGACAAATATATAAAAAATTATTGTGTGCCGTGGACTACACGACAGAAGTAAACCTTCTACTTTAAGCATTTTTTTCGAAAAAATCTACTAAGCATCCATACTACTCGAGGTAACCTACTGTGCATCCAATTTACTCCAGGAAAGCCACTGTGCATTCATACTATTTGAAGTAACCCACTGCGCATCCATTTTACTCAAGGAAACCCACTGCACATCCAAACTACTTGAGGTAAGCTACTATGCATTCATTGTACTCTAGTAAAGCCTCTGCGCATCCAAAATACTTAAAGAAACTTACTGCACTTCCATACTACTCGAGATAACCCATTGATTATAGAATCAAGAACATAATAGAAGATATATAAACACCGTACAGGTTGCATGGTATTCTAATTTGAAATCGTAGAAGCTAGACACACACGCGATGACGCGAGCTATATTTTGTCGAGCGGTTTAGGTTTTTTTAAAAAATGTAAATTTTTTATTTAAAACAAACTTTTGACAATTAATAGCGAATGAGTTTATTGCGTTAAAATACAAAGGTATGTATCTAAAGTACGACAATAACTAAACTTGATACTGTTACTACATCTATTTATAAGCTTCTTTATCTGTGCAATTATGCACAATTGCATCTTCTTTTGTTTAATACGGCGTCTGGATATCATAACTCCTCCATCGCTAGTGGAGAACTCGGGGTTTCCTTTTAGAAAGGACCGACGTTCGTCATTTCAGTTTCTTGGGGGGTTTCTCGTGTTTTTGTGTTGCTGGTAAAGATGTTGAAAGTTGGAAAGCCTTTGATCTTATATTTGTTATATATTTTCCATGATATGATTAGGACAGCAATGATAATTATTATAATCAGGGTATAGGTAAGCCAGGAATTAGATTCAATTAAGGTTGGTTCTAACATCTGATCCTTTATCTCTTCTTGCAGATTTTGTGTACGTCGTGACAGGTCTGTAAATTCCTCTAAGTCCACATGGTCCATGGTTGGTATATTGGTACCATCTCTTATAATTGAAAGGTTGCTATTTATTTTCACTAATGGAATGTTTATGGGTTCAAAAGTTCTCCGAAAGTTTTTGTTTGGATTAAGCTTATATTTGTCAATAACGCAATAGCATTGATCAGGAATTGTTATTAGATAATTTCCCTTGAGTTGTCTCTTTTTCTTCATCTCGCAATATGTTTCGGCTATAATAGTGGTGGGACTTGTAATTATCCATGAATTTGAGTTTTCGACCCTTTGAATTTTGGGATTATTGATATTGATTTTTGTGAATGCACATCTGTTTTCTTCTTGGGAAAAGTCAATGAGTTGAATTTCACAGGGTTCGTTTGATGTCCTTTTTATAATAGAGTTGTGAGTACACAGGAATTTTTTCGATTCTATTTCTGTACAGGGTGTGTTCGTGTACGAGTACCAATCTGGGTTTATAAGTAGATAGCTTCTTCTGGGTATAATAGTGAAGTAAAAGTCGTTGTTCTCTACAGGCAATGGGTATAACTTGTAGTAGTCATAAGATACTGTCTCTATCAATGGTATTTTAATAATGAAATATGTATAGGAATTCTTCTGAAAAACTGAAGTTTCGCATAGTTTCTCGTACTTTATAATGTTTTCGAGAGTAGGTTGAAATGGTAGTTCTACTCTTTTCAGGTAATTCTGGATTTCTAATAGTTCTTTGATAAGATTAGTTGGTTTTATAATGGTTTGATGCATTTGTCTTAAATTAGCAAAGGAAATTGCTGTCGAAAGTTCGTCTAAAAGATTGCAGATAAGTGACAGGGAGTGTGATAATTGGTCTAGGGTATTTTGTACAACCAATAATTCAATGCAGCGTGCTGTTGTTTCCATTTTCTCTCCAATTTCAGCCATTGCTGAATTAATTTTCTTTTGGTTCTCTACGAGAATGGTAATTGATTTATTTGTAGATTTAATGAGGTCATCCGTAATTGATAAGTGTTTTTCCATGTCTATTTTTAATTTGGCTTCATTGTTAAATAATTTCTTGAAATTTTGCTCATATCTTTCGCCATCTTCGGCATCTAGGTTGCCCGTGATTGATTTTTCAATTGTACCAATAAAGTTAAATGCTCCTCGTGGTTTTCTAATGTGGTTTGGTAAAACTTGTTCGAATAATGTATAGGTTCTGGTTATTTCAAAGGATAGAGTTCTATTGATTTGGAATAGGAGGGTATTTGTTAAGGAAGTTTGTTGTTTGTCGCAGGATAGATTCAGTTCTAGGTATCTGTTGATGTTTGCTAGGATTCTAATAATTTCGTCTTTTTCTTGAATAAAGGTTTCATATAACGGTTGTATGTCAAATGCGTTCATTATTTCCCATTCTGATACAATATTGTCTGCTGTACCCATGCGAATCGGTAGAAGTCCGGGGTTGTCATCTAGGGGTTTCCATTGGATGTCGTCGGCTGCTGCGAGGGTGGTGGTGCATCTGTAAGAGTAGATCTTAAGTCAGACAAATGGACTCGACGTTCTTTTTTATTTCTTAATCTAATCATGCAGGTATTGTCATTACTAATAGAAATTATTGGGAAAGGTCCCTTAAATTTAGGGACTGTTTTGGAACCTCGTTTTTTGGGTGCTCTGACATAGACCTTTTGACCTATTTTATATTTTTCTTGTGGATTTGTTATCTCTCTGTTCATTCTGTTGACTGTTGTTGTTTTTCGACTTTCGATTCTTTCGTAAATAATATCATAAAGTTGAGAAAGTTTTTTTCTATGTTCATCTAGTGAATAATCGAAAACTATTTGACTGGTTTTCGTATCAAATAAGTTTTTGCTTGGTGAATATCCAAAAACGACGACGTCGAAGGGTGTGTATCCTGTAGCAGAATGGTTTGTGTGGTTGTAAGCAATAACAGCTAGTTTCATAAGTTCTTCGGTAGTTTTGCTGTTAAGTTGTGGGTCTTGTCGAAATATTCGAAGGTGTTCAATTAGTGTGGAGTGGAGGCGTTCCACAATGCCATTTGATTCTGGATGGAATGGGGTTGTGAAGTGAAGATTAATCTTGTGATAAGCCAACAAGTTTTTTATTTGATTGTTAACGAATTCGCGACCATTATCAGTTGTGATTGCGGTTGGGGTTCCATAATGTTCGAAATAATCAATTAGGGCCTTCGCTACTTCACATGCTTCTTTGCATTGAATAGGAATTGCTTGTCCAAATTTCGAAAACGAGTCTACTAGGGTTAGGTAGATTTTTTGATCAATGGTAAATGTGTCCATGAAAACGACTTCGAATGGTTTTTGCTGGGTAGGTGTTTGGTTCATTGGAATTGTAGGTGGACGTCTATCGTATTTTCCTCTTTGGCATATATTGCATTTATTGATATATTCTTGTATTGTGGTTAACATATGACTCCAATAATATTTTTGTTTCAATTTGTCATATGTTTCTTGTGAGCCTCTATGATTTGTTTTGCTTTCATGGTAAAATTGTATAACTTCGTTTATTTCTTCTTTGTTTCTTAAATATATTCTTTCTTGGGTACATCTTACTAATTTTGGGCCGTTGTTGTTAAAATATTGATTATATATTCGACAAAAGTCTTCGTACATTTTGTCGTTATCAAAATATATATAGAAGGTAGTTTCTTCAACTGTATGATCTCTCAATAATTCAAGAATTTGATCGTCGTTGTCTTCCTTCGTGATTTCTGCATATAGAATAGTTTTGTTTTCTACATGTAAAGTTCTGTTTCTTCTGGGGTTCATTGAGACTGTTTTTATAAATATTTGTTTAGGTTTTGTGTTTATTACATCGTCTATGATTGGAATCGTGTTTCGTGGTTCATCGTCTTCATTAGATCGAGCTGTAGAAATTTCAGGAATATCAATTTCATTTGTTTCATCGTCTGTGTCTTTCGTATTTTCAGGAGGGTTGAGTATTTCTTCGATTTCTTCTTGCGTAGGTGTTCTTAATTCTGTCTCCCTGTTTAGGTCTTGTATTATTCTGTCCAGTTCAGGATCATCTATGTTTACTTGCATCGACTCTGTGTCGATTGGGTGAATTTCAATTCTTGACAGCGCGTCCGCGTTCGTATTTAGCTTGCCTTTTTTGTATTCTATATCGAAATCGTAGTCCTGTAGCTTTGTACGCCATCTGATGAATTTAGAGTTTTGTGGATCTTTTAATGAGAATAACCACCTTAGTGGTCTGTGGTCTGTATATATAGTGAAGCGTCTGCCGTACAGATAAGGCCTGAAATACTGGGTGGACCATACTAAACTCAAAAGTTCTTTCTCCACAACTGAGTAATTTTTCTCTGATTCATTCAGTGTTCTGGATGCGTAAGCAATAGGTTTATCGCTTCCCACGATCCCCTGTGACAAAATACTTCCGATGGCATATTTCGACGCATCGGTTGTCAAAATAAATGGTTTGGAAAAATCCGGGTGTTGTAAGAGTGGGCTGTTGGTTAGAATGTTTTTACAAGTTTCAAAGGATTCTACAAACTCTCTTGTATGTTCTATTTTGGCTCCTTTCTTTAAACAGGCTGTTAATGGTCTTGTCAGTTTTGAGCAGTCTTTTATAAATTTTTTATAATATCCTATTAGTCCAAGAAATGACTGAATTTCTTTTTTTGTATTTGGTATTGGGAACTTTACAATTGCTTCGATTTTATCTGGATTGGGTAATATGCCTTCTGGTGTAATGATATGCCCAAGGAATTTTACTGTTTGTTTTAAAAATTCTGACTTATCCAGCTGTATTTTGAAATTAGTTTTTCTGAATCTATCAAATACTGAGCGTATACTTTCTATGTGCTCTTGCAAGGAAGTTGAAAATATTAATACGTCATCCATGTAAACTAAACATTTACTCTGTAGGCCTGATAGTACGTGGTTCATTGTTCGTTGAAAGGTTGAGGGTGCATTTCGAAGTCCAAAGGGCATCCTTAAAAATTCGTAATGACCGTCGTCTGTCGAGAATGCTGTTTTCTCGATATCTTTGGGATCCATTTCAATTTGATAGTATCCGCTTGCTAGATCTAATGTTGTAAAGTATTGACTGCGACCAAGTTTGTCCAGGACGTCCGTAATGTTTGGTATTGGAAATTTATCGGGTATGGTTTTCTCATTCAATTTTCGGTAGTCTATTACAATACGAAATTTTCTTTTTCCACTATTGTCCATTTTCTTCGGGACAATCCAAATGGGGGAGGACCATGGCGAAGTTGAATTAGTTATTATATTTTGTTCCAACATTGAGTCGATTTGCTTTTTGACCTCCGATTTATAGATGTGTGGGAATCTGTATGATTTCGTATAGATTGGTATGTTGTCCGTTGTTCGAATCTCGTGCTTAACTTGGTTTGTAAAAGTTAGTGGAATGTCCTCGCAGTAGAAAATGTCTCTATATTCGTAACAAAGTTTTCTTATGGCTTCGTACTCTTCTTGATTACAGTGTCTTAGATCAAGATTTTCCAAATTTTTCTTTTGTAGGTCGTCGTAGTTTATATCTGGATTGTTATATATAGAAAGTTCTTCATCAAAGTCCATAGGTTCGGTTGTAAAGTTATTTAATTGGTGGCTAGGCATACATGGAAGAGGTTCAGTTATTGTGAATGTTTTTTCTTCGTCAGTGTTGTTAATAAGCAATACTGTCGCTTCGTTATTTTTTGTATTTATAAGTCCTGCTGAAATTTCTATTTGATTTTCAAATACAATAGAATTTATTAGAGCTTCTCCATTTTTTTGTGATATTGGTATTTTAGCTACAATTTCTGTCTTAGGACTAATTCTGTATTCGTAATTGTTTTCCATTTCGTTGGTGTCGTTAGTACTTATTAGTCTTTTTCCTTCCAAAAATAATGGAATTTTTGCTGAGTCTGTTAGTAAGTAACCATTTTTAAAATCAAGGGTGGCTCCTATTTCTTGTAGTAGATCAAGGCCAATAAGTCCATCATATGTTTGACTAAAGTTAAAGATGTAGTGTGTATACAACATTCCTGGTTTTTTAAAGATTTTTGATACTGGAATTTCTGCTGAATATCTATGTAAGGATATGCTATGAGGTGTTTTTATTTGGAAAGGGTCTTCTTTAATTCGGTCTGGAAAAAATGTTTCGGCGACTTTTTCTGTAATCAATGTTTTTGTGGACCCTGTATCAATCATAAATTTGGCTTCGAGTTCTGGGATAATTATATATGGAAGATTTGTATTGGCTGCGACGTTGATTTCTACTTGTTTTGTCTGGGTTACTTCTTCGCATTCGGCAGGTTCGTAATATTGGTCTCCGAGGCTGGTAAGGTAAAATTTTCGTCATCGTTATAACTTTGATAATTTTCTGAATAGTATTCTTCGGGGTAATAGCTATTGTCAGCAATTTCTGAATCGTATGTCGGTTCTTCGTAATAGTCTGATTGATATTCGTCCCTGTTGGAAGAGGTACTCGGTATCTCTTGCAAATGTAATTCTTGCGCTGTCCATTTCGGTGCATTAGACGGTTGGGAGAATTTTGATCTTCTTGTGTTTCCAGATGAGGTATCCATTGGTTGGGGATAGGATTGTTGCGTTTTAGGTTGGAAATTGAAACGTGGTTGATTTTGGAAATGTGGGAAATTTTGCGTATTTTGGAAATTTTGCGGAGTGGAAAAATTTTGTCTTTGGAAGTATTGCTGCGGTGGAGCTTGGCGTTGGAAATTTTGAGGGTTTTGAAATGGTCTTTGTTGAAATGTTTGTTGGGGGTTTCTTGGCATGAAAAAATTCGGCATACGATAAGGGATGTTTGACGTAGGGCGGATTATTTGAGGATTCGGTTTTGGTGGGGGTGTTTGAGAGTAACTGGGGTTATATTTTGGGTTTGTCGGTGTCGTTCTTATTTGAGATTGATTTGTATTCTGATAAGTGTTCTTCGTCCCTAACTTTTGTTGCCGGTTGTAGTTCATGTTTTCTTCTTCTACTACCATATTTATAGCTGCTTCTAGGCTCGTGGGTTGTTTACATCTTAATAGGTGACTTAGATGTGCGTTAAGTCCAGATAGGAAAGTCCGTAGTGCCATTTTTTTGTACAAATCTAATTTTTCTTTTCGTAGTTCTGCTGTTATATTTGCCATCTGCATTTTTGAGAGTAACAGTCCACGTAGCGATATGCATCTGTCTGCAAATTGGCTAGCGGTTTCGTTGTGATTTTGCGTTAACATCATAAGGTCATTTAACAGTGATTCTTCATTCCGTTGATCACCGAAAGTGTCTAATAAAAATGTTTTTAATTCCGGGAAAGTGAGTATAGTTCTCGCGGCTAATACTTGAGCTGCTTTACCTACAATTTTATTTCTAAAATGCAGCATCAAAAATTTAATTCTTTGTGGATTATTATCCTGTACTAACATATCTAATACTTGCTCGCACGTGTCTAAAAATATCGGTAATTTTGAGTTATCTCCATCGAATTGAGGTATGAGCTCTAAATAATCTCGAACGGTAACATCATTTCTAGCCATCGCGGTTGAATTTAAATTTTCTCGTCCTACTAAATTTGAGGTTCCGGTACTATTAGAGGTATTTGCTCCCGTATTTGTTAGTATATACTGGTTAGGACCAAATGTCCGTAAAGCAAGATTAGCTAAGGTTTCGTCGTCGGAGTCAGGCATTAATGGTACTTACAAGAATATTAAGATGACAGAAAACATGAAGGCTCTGGTATATATAATCGATTACAATGTGATAACGAGGGATTTCAAGAGAACTCAGAGAGCTCCCAGGCGATGCTCTATTACACTTTGATTGATTATATATTTTTTCTTGAGCTGGAGGGCGGTTATTGTCTCGTTAGTTTTGGTCGTTCTAGTCAATTTCCCTAAATAGCGCAAGGCTATGTGCTTTTAAAGATGTTTCCTTATAGGTGTTTTCTGGCTTGGGCCAATCTTTCCTATACACGATTTAAGGTCACGTGTAGTCCTGGGAAAGAGAGTGCACGATCTTGGTTTCTTCAAGGGCTTATGTGAAATTACTTTCACAAGTGCAAAGCCTCACGGCGCTTCCGACGAGGGGATACTGAGCGTCTGGTGGTCGTGCTCACACGTACTGAGCTGGGTGTACTCAGATTGAGATGTACCAGTTTTATAGCTCAGGGTGTGGAAGGATATTTTAAGGATAGGTACAAAGGAATGGTATGGCTAGGTATGCAGAGTATATCTTCTTTGCTTGAATTCACTTGTTTCTTGATTAATTATCTTCTTAAAAATTATTTGTTTACCAACGGTATGGTAAGGGGTTGCAGGTCTTCTTTGGTTAGTCGATGGCACGACGAGTTTTCCGATATTCTCTCGAAATTACTCCAAAGAAAATCCCTATGACTGCGCCAGCTATATTTTGTCGAGCGGTTTAGGTTTTTTTAAAAAATGTAAATTTTTTATTTAAAACAAACTTTTGACAATTAATAGCAAATGAGTTTATTGCGTTAAAATACAAAGGCATGTATCTAAAGTACGACAATAACTAAACTTGATACTGTTACTACATCTATTTATAAGCTTCTTTATCTGTGCAATTATGCACAATTGCATCTTCTTTTGTTTAATACGGCGTCTGGATATCATAACTCGCGTCTCTGACGCTATCTCCTCATCCGTCCTTGAAACATTGGTGGCAATTTAGCAACTTGCCTTGAAAGGCAGACACGCTGATGTTCGTTTGTTCATAGGACTCGAATTACATTGCAACCTATAAGGTATTTATAAATCTTAAAATTTCAGACCTAGATTTTCTATCCAAGTGTGTCACAACGAAAAAAATTTTGATAGTATATTTGCACTTCACTCTGCGGAAATTATTGTTTATGGAATTTTAATAACATAATAAAATTCGAGGCTAAATTACAATTTTATTTCTTTCACCCCCGTTAATAATAGGGTGCGGGTAGTAATGGAGATGGCTAATGCCAAAAAAATGTTTGAGACCTTACCATTGCGCATTTATACTACTTGAGGTAACCTACTGCGCATCAATAGTACTCGAGGAAATCCACTGCGCATTAATTAGTGCTCGAGGAAAACCACTACGCATCACTGGGTCAAGGTAACCCACTTATTATAGAATCAAGAAAATAATAGAAGATCTATAAACACCGTACAGGTTGCATGGCATTCTAATTCGAAATTGTAGAAGCTAGACACACACGCGATGAAGCGTCTCTGACGCTAGCCCCTCATCTATCCTTGAAGCATTCGTGTCAATTTAGCAACCTGCTAAAATAATCTTGAAAAGCAAGAACGCCGTTTGTTCATAGGACTCGAATTACAATGCAACCTGTAGGGTGTTTATAAATATTAAAATTCCACACCTACATTTTCTATTCGTCTCTCACAACGAAAAAAATTTATACTATATTTGCACTTATGTGGAAATTATTGTTTATGGAACTTTAATAACATAAAATTTGAAAGCGTCTATCTCAAAAACCTGTAAAACGATATGCCACATCGGCAGTGGTGGTGGATGAAGTGTAAAAAATTTTGAGACCTTAGGTTCTTGTATACACGCTAAATTACAATTTAATTTCTTTCACTCCCTTTAATAATGGGGTGGGGGTAGTAATGGAGGTGGATAATGCCAAAAATTTTTTTGTCTAGCAAACATCAAAAGTCAAGGAATTTTAAAAAGGCGCCGGGAAATTGTACTTCAAGAAGTCAAGGAAGTGCTCACAGAACCAAAATGCGTTTTCTATGTAACAAATGTAAGCAGCTGGGTCACTGGGCGGTGGAATGTCTTCGAAAGGATTCTCAGGTTGGAAATGATGGAAAGGCAGCGTTCGTTGCTTATGCTCTTGGAGGATTTACAGACGAAAACCTCAGTCATTAACTTTTTTTATATATATTAAAAAACAATTTTACGGACTCTTATTGCTTGCTTTACCTATTCACTCCCATTTACCAAAATGTATCCCCCAACCCTTCAACGAAATGAGATAAAAATATAATCTAGTTCCAGATCTCGTTAAAATACATACGTGTACCAAATTTCAAGTCAATATCTTAAACGGTTCCAGAGTAAACGTGCGCACAAAAAAAAGTTACAGACAGACAAACCGACAGACAGACATAAATTTCTTTTTTTTGCTCAAACTTAGAATCTCAACGTTTCATTACATTCTAAGACTATTTGAACAATAAAATTTTTCATAAATTTTTATGCATTACCAAACTTCCACTGGATATGGAAGTAATTCAATAAAACTTGCATAAAAAACCGCTACCCAAGGAATCACTACTTCCACATCCAAGTATCTTACAACAAAATATTATATTTGCACTCCACTATATGGAAATAATTGTTTATGAGACTTTAATAGTATAATATTTGAAATCATGTACCCCACCCAAAAAAATCCATAAAATTATATGCCACATCGATAATGGGTGGAGGTGGAGGTGGGAGTGAATGAAGTGAAAAAAAAATCTTGATGGATTTGGCTCTTGTGCACACGCTAAATCACACTATTTTTTCACCACTTTTAATAATTTGGTGGGAGTGGTAATGAGGGTGGCTAATGTCAATTTTCTTTTTGAGACCTTAGCTCCTCTTATTATTTACTAAATACCAATTTCATGCACTCTTACTTGCTTGATTTACCTATTTTCCCCCATTTACCCCAATTTACCCTTCAACTCTGCAACGGAATAAGATCAAAATATAATCTAGTTCCAGATCTCGTTAAAATACATACGTATGCCATATTTTAAGTGAATGTCTTAAACGGTTCCAGAGTAATCGTGAGCACCAAAAAGATACAAGACTAACAGACAGACCGACGCGACAGACAAATTTATTTTGCTCAGACTTAAAATATTGACGTTTCATGATATTCTAAGCCTATTTAAACAATGAAATTTTTTTTGCGTTGATATACTTCAACTGAATGTGGAAGTAATACGCAGAAAATGGCATGAAAAAGATATAAAAAATCGTTGTGTGTTGTAAACTACACGATAGAAGTAAAGCCTCTACTTCAAGCATTTTCATCGAGGAAACCTTCTACGCATCCATACTACTCGAGGTAACCCACTGTGTATCCAATTTACTCGAGGAAAGCCACTGCGCATACATACTTCTTGAATTAACCCACTGCGCATCCATATCACTTGAGGTAACCTGCTGCGCATCTATAGCACTCGAGGAAAGCCACTGCGCATCCATACTACTTAAAGTAACCCACTGCGCATCCATACTACTTGAGGTAACCTAAACCTACTGCGATCTACAATACTCGAAAAAAGTCACTGCGCATCCATAATATTCAGGGAAACCTACTGCGCATCCATACTACTCGAGGTAACTTTAACAGCATAATATTTGAAATCATCTACCCCAAAAACCTATAAAACGATATGCCACATCGGTAGTGGAGGTGGGGGTGATGGTAGAGGGTTTATAGTGAGGGTGGATGAAGTAAAAAAAATATTTTGAGGATTTTGGTTCTTGTACACACACTAAATCGCATTTTTTTTTTCATTCCCTTTAATAATGGGGTAGGGGTGGCTAATGCCAAAATTTTTTTTAAAACCTTAGCTTCCCTTGTATACACTAAATACCAATTTTATGAACTCTTACCTGCTTGATTTACCTGTTTACCTCCTATTTACCCCATTTTAACCCTTCGACGGAAAAATATGAAAATATAATCTAGTTCCAGATCTCGTTAAAGTACATATGTGTACCAAATTTCAAGTCAGTATCTTAAACCGTTCCAGAGTAAACGTGCACACAAAAAGTTACAAACCGACAGACAGACAGACAGACAGATAGGCAGGCAGGCAGGCAGGCAGGCAGGCAGGCGGAAATTTTTTTTTTTCGCCCAAACTTAAAATCTCGACGTTTCATGACATTCTAAGCCTATTTGAACAATAAAAATTTTCAAAAATTTTTTTGTCGTTACTATACTTCTACTGGATGTGGAAGTAAAATAGTATTTTTCTACGATTGTGCTGAAAGTCAAATTTTCTAACTTCAAAATGAGTGCAGAAAATACCACTTAGCCGCACGCCGTACGGCAAAGAATTTGCCACACGCCTTGATTACATTTTCACGCACCGGAATAAAATAGTGTGTTTACCTTAAAGAATTTTATATTATTTACTGGTAATAACAATTAAATTCTATAAATGTACATTAATTACACATGAATTGCAATTACAAAGTCAAATTTTCTTACTTCAGAATGACAGCGGAAAATGTCACTTTAAATAAAATCTGACAAGCAGCAAATTTAAAATTTTGGAAAGACTTTGAAAAGGGAAATAACTTCACAGCCGTAGAAAAAATAGTATGTAACACACGTGTGGCAAGCTTCATTGCAAAACTCGTATGATAGGAACACGAGCGCAGCGAGTGTTCCTATCATACTTTCATACATCGTGTTGCAATGAAGCCCTTGCCACACTTCTATTACAATCTACTATTGTAGTATTATTGAACGCTACTTCATTGTGTAATTGTTTTCATTAACTCTGTCGCCATCGATTTTGTGTATGCGAACTTTTTATATTTCACTGTCGCTACTTTGCATTTATTATCAGTAGTTACTATACGCGATTTTATTCCAAAACATTCGACCAGATCCAGTGCTCTGCTGGCAAATATTTGTAAACTATTTTGAAAGTGTCTTTTCATTCTTCTTGATCTAGTGCCTAGGATTTAAATCATGCATTATAACAATGCACTGTCTAGTAAAAATGATTCACCCTGTATGTATCTAACAGATAAAATCTGAACTAAAGCAAAACTATTTTTATTTAATTATTCTAATGTGAATACATTAGAACAACAAAATTCTTTACAATGAAGGCAATTCCTCCAATAAAACATTATTTTAATAAGCATGAATATGCGCATATTTAATTAAAAAATCTATTTAAAATTCGATTTTGTTATTGTTGCACCTTTGGTTAGTATCCACTTCTAAACAAATATTTATTTTGAGCAGGGATATTTACCTTTAGAAATGGGTCATTTGCTGCGTCAGTTTCGTCCGGCTAACTACTGAATTTGTTCAGTCAGTTGCATTAATTAACAACTGAAAATTATGTTTGCGGTCAATTTAGTACGATTGGAGAAAATTATTCTACCAATGGTATGATCCAATTTAATTTTCTAATAATCATAAATCATTTTATGAAATTTAACAGCTATATTGTTACATGTTGAACTTGCTGTGGAAATTTGTATTTAGGTAATAATGCACAAATAGAGGGATTGTTAATGAACTGCAATAATTAAGTTACATATTTATTTAATGAAACTATATTTTTATATAGGGTAGATCAATTTTACTTAACCGAATTTTGCAGAGATAAAAATAAAATATTTACTTCTGAACAAAAATCTATGACATTTACCTCAAATTTCTTCTTGCTAGAGATATACAGGGTGTTTCGAAAATATTGGGACAACGCTTAGCCGTACATTCTTGACATCAAAACAAGTCGATTTGACTCAAAAAGTAGTGGTCTAACTCTTTTCGTTTTCAAGATACAGGGTACAAAGTAAAAAAATTGTATTCGTAATTTGTCTCTATCTTGGAGACTATTATACGTATCTACTTCAAAATTGGTAACGACATGTTTTTCAGGTTGCTAATTACAATGGTGATATTGCCGATGCCATATTTTATAGATGGCGCTAGTTGCAGGACTTTTACGTGACACTTTAAGCCATAACTTTTTTGAGGTTAAGTTTTGGACATCGTCTTCTACTATAATCGAAACGCAATTTAGTTTCCTAATGAAAAGGTGTACTTGTTTAAACGCGATAAAATGCACCCTTTCAGAGAAATACGCGATTTACAACTTTTTCACACACCAGTTCGAGGAAATCCATCTATTTCTATTTCACAGGCTTAACAAACATTTGTGAATCCTACTGTTACTTTTCAATTATGGGGAGACATTGCCGAATTTCTCATGATATCTGGTATAAGAGACTTTCAAAGAGCAAAAAAATTAGACTTTTCTACACCAGGTGTAGTCTTTCCCTTAATATAAATGGATTTTCAATGAAAGGCGTCAAAGATTAAATCCAAAATAGTTATAACGCACATTAATAATATATTTTGTCTTATTTACTTTGGAAGTTCTGGAACTGGGTAAGAAGCTACAAGGAAAGTATTATGTCATTCACTCATGAAAATCTTTACTCTCTGATGTTGATAATCAGTCATCTTCTAGAGCCAATCCTGGTTTTTACCTCACTTATAGCTGCCTTCCGATCTCTCGTTATAATCGGTTATTTTTTATTTTTGTAATATATTTATTCACTCACTTGAACATTTTATGTTGCTGATGCATATGTTTATTTTTTTATATTACTATAATTGTATAATTTCATAACTATTATTGTTCTCGCATTTATCCCATAGATGGAATTTGTTCTGTAGGGCATTGCAACGAAATAAATAAATAAATAAAATAAATGTTAAATATATATCAATAAAAAGCACTTGTTATTATTATTAATTACTAAATATATTATCACGATTCAAAGAGTTAAATTAAATATAAAAAATAGCTAAAAATTAATTTTAAATAAATGCTTCCTGTATGGACTTACGCCATGCCATCATTGGCTGTTGAAACATTGTTTAACAATTTTTATGTATATACATGTGCTTAAAATTATTGGGACAGAGGTCAATAATAAATGCAACTGCTGTAATAAATAGAACTGATATAAAATCATTCGGGATATCTGCAAACGAATAGGGAGTAGACCGTCCATATCAGCTCTATGTTGCTGCTCAGTGAGTTGTTAAATGCCGAAATAGCTTATTTGCTCAATCAACCAATAACTAGTTTCGAACTACTTCATAACTGATGATATGTTCTAGTCTGCGATTATATAGCTTAGGCTATTATGTGAACTTTCTACGAATCATTCGTAGTTATGTTATCCGAAAACTTCTGGAGTGAAGTATATTGAATGCAGAACTCCATGAAGAGAAATATTCAAATGTATCACCAAAAACGCGAAAATCTGAAACTACATTTTACTCTCAAGAGATACAAAAACTAAACACATTACAAATGTAAGGAGTGTAAGTTATAGTTAGGTATTGTCTAACAAAGGTAGTCATGTCTACAAAAAAAACCTCTCTACGCCTAGATAGACATATACGTAGCTACAAACAGGGTGAAACAGTAAATAGCTCATTCTGTTTCAATATCTGTGGTTCTATGAGAGCTAGAAATTATTTGCCTTAAAAACATAAATAAACCAGATAAACGGTTCTATAGCCAGAAATTATTTTCAAATGTGCAGTCAAAATAATTATGCAGAGTCAAGTGACACATTCCTGCACACTACTGTCTGACACAGAAATGAGCGTGGGAACCTTACCTAAGGCTGTTTTAACCTCCCCACAATAAAATTGTGGGAGGTTACTACAATTAGTCCAAAATCGAAAATTGAGATAACATCAAATCTTTACGTTTTGAGGTCCCAGGAACCCAAAAAAATTGTTTTTGAAAAATGTCTGTGTGTATGTGTGTGTGTGTGTGTGTGTGTGTGTATGTTAGCACGATAGCGGCGAAGCTACTAAACGGATTTGGATGAAACTTTGCATGAGAGTTTCTTTAGTGCTCCAGAAGATCTGAAAAGGTTTTGGTTGAGATCGGATTACGTTTAGTGCCGTTTTGGCACAACAAGTTGTTTATTTTATGATTACTCGCAATTTGTAATTGAACCATTGAAAAACAATAAAAATTCCGATTTCAACGATATATCACACTTGCACTTTTTCGATTTGGTTTCCGTGAAAAAAATTAAAAAACAAAAATTTCACTTGTTTTGTTCTCAAAGCAGTGCAATGTACAGGGTGATATTCTAATAATGACAGAGGTGTTCAGTGATTTCGGCTGATAACTCGGGAACGGTTGAAGATATCGAACTGAAATTTGAAAGGTAGGTATAAATATTGTAGACGGACGGATTACGAGTGAATTAATAATACACCTACGTCACATGACGTCACAAATAAGAAAAATTAGAAACTGGTGCAGATATCGACTTAACTGGAAACATCCAATTAAAGTTTGAAACGTAGGTGGAAATATTGTAGATGGATGGAATACGAGTGAATTAAAAATACACCTACGTTCTGATGACGTCGTAAAAGCATAAAATTCTTATAACAGGCGAACTGATGATGATATCAAAAAAATATTTCTACAAGACGAGTCACGAAATTTTTTTTTTTTTAATTTCCAAGAAATATAAAATTTTCGGAGAAATGTCACTTTTCAGAAAAATGTCAGATTTTTAAGAAAATGTCAAATTTTCAGGAAAACGTCAAATTTTCGGAGAAATGTCACTTTTCAGAAAAATGTCAAATTTTCGAAAAAATATTAAATTTTCAGGGAAATGTCACTTTTCAGAAATATGTCAAATTTTCAGAAAAATGTCACTTTTCAGAAAAATGTCATTTTCGAAAAAACGTCAAATTTTCGAAGAAATGTCACCTTTCAGAAAAATGCCAAATGTTTGAAAATTGTCAAATTGTCGGAGTAATGTCACTTTAGAAAAATGTCAAATTTTCGAAAAAATGTCAAAAATTCAGGAAAATGTCAAATTTTCGAAGAAATGTCACCTTTCAGAAAAATGTCACCTTTCAGAAAAACGTCAAATTTTCGAAAAAAATGTTAAATTTTCAGGGAAATGTCACTTTCAGAAATGTCAAATTTTCAGAAAAATGTCACTTTTCAGAAAAATGTCAAATTTTCGAAAAAACGTCAAATTTTCGAAGAATGTCATCTTTCAGAAAATGCCAAATGTTTGAAAATTGTCAAATTTTTGGAGAAGTCACTTCAGAAAAATGTCAAATTTTCGAAAAAATGTCAAATTTTCAGAGAAATGTCACTTTTCAGAAAAATGTCAAAAATTCAGGAAAATGTCAAATTTTCGGGAAAATGTCAAATTTTCGGAAAAATGTCACTTTTCAGAAAAATGTCAAATTTTCGAAAAAACGTCATTTTCGAAGAAATGTCACCTTTCAGAAAAATGTCAAATGTTTGAAAATTGTCAAATTTTCGGAGTAATGTCACTTCAGAAAAATGTCAAATTTTCGAAAAAATGTCACTTCAGAAAAATGTCAAATTTTCGGAAAAATATAACTTTTCAGAAAAATGTCAAATTGTATTAAATGGACTCAAAGGAAAATTCCCAAAAAATACTACGGGGTCCATTTGTGGTATAAGTTCTCTGCTAGTGTGTTAAAGCGTGCAGACTGTATGCTGAGTATTTTTGACGTGTCAAGTGCATCGAGAGATTACAAGTTTTTCGACGTTTATAAAGCCCACGGATGGTGTGAGAGGCCATCCTGAACCGCTTACAAGCCCTACAAGTGTAAGCAACCCCACCGGAACGCTTTCGGTGAGTTTTTTCCAATAAAACTTTAAAAGTGACAGTGACATTAAATTTTAAAAACTAATTCCGCTACTTCCGGCATCCCGCCGGAAATTCTTCCGGTAACATAACCTAAAAATAGTACTACATAACCTAAAAACAATTTAAGACATTGGTACCAACCTAAACATTTTTCAAAAACCAAATTCTCCAGAGAAACATTGGAACTAAAAATCTGACAGCTATCACTTCCCCGACCGATTTAGTGAAAAATTGGTCGAGGCCAAAAGATAAAACAAAATATACCAACTCAAACTTAAACGAGCCACCATGAACACTACCCTGGCTACATCTGGCAGGGAAACTGTCCACCAAGAGTTATATATATGGTTTTTCCAAAGATGGCCATCCCTGCCATCCATCCCATTACCAACGAAGAGGTTTTTTCGTTTAGTCGTTTCCCGTATCAATAATCAAAATTATTAAGTGCTCTTGCCTACGAACGTTTTTATAGAATTGTGTTTATTTTTATATTAATTTTAGGTCCATGTGGACACATTATAATTTTAACCTAGTCTTTAAGCCTGCCTACAGAAGACAGGAGCTACTTTTCTATTTTTCTCCAAGCCAAACCGGACCTACTCCGTCCAGCCTCACACTCGCCACGGCGGTGTTCACCGTGGTTGTCTGGCTGGCCCCGGGCTACGATCCGATGAAGCATATATTTGTATTAAAAACATTGAATAAAATATTAATGTTGTGCAGACTATAAATTTAACACTCAAGTTCTTAGGTCAAAATCCCACCGAACGCAAGACTTTTTTTCTGATTTAATACGAAAAAAATATTTCAACTTAATAAATATAATTAAATGAGATCGTTCATATTGTTTAGTGCTCTTTTCGACTTCAAAGATTCACCGGGTGGGGAGGTTCCAGCCGCTTCCAGTAGCTGCCGATTTTTTTTTAGTATTGAATGAAGTTTAGAGCTATGAAGAATTTGCTAGTGGATCAATGCCTGTGCGCCGAGGCAGTTTATATTGAAACAAGTCTGTTATTACAGTCCAAAGACAGTTTAACATCATAAGGTGAGGTCATTTTGCAATAGTGTAATAACTGAAAAAATCAAGGAACTGTTTGTGAAATATGGTTTCAACAGGACAGAAGATACCAATCATATGTCTCGAATAGTTAAGTTCCCTATGTGATTAATTTCCCGATGTGGAGACACTGCCAGCGCGTTCACCTGATACAAGGTCTTCAGATTTTTTCTTATTGAGCTTCCTAAAATCTATAGTGTGTGTAAAAAAGCCCTGTGTACTCTGGATAATATAACTCAAGAGATATGAAGAATCGATGAAAAACCTCGACGTAAAGATGAACCACGTGTAAAAAAATATTAAAAATGCATACCTTTACATGTAATGTAATGCTTTAAAATTATTTTGGCATCAACTCATCGATCGAGCTATCAGTTACTGAAATAATAAGTATAAATGAAAATGTTTACAAAGGCCTTGGCAGGTTAAGATAAGTGTCCGTGCCTTTGCAAGCTTTTTGCGTATGGTTCCTTTCAGTGATGTATCTTTGCGTAAGATACACTACTACAAAAAGTTTTGACCTCGAAAACTTCATAATATCTGGGAATTTTTTTTTCGAAAATCCGAAAAAAAATTTTGTTTCTTAATCAAGTGAACCAATTTGTTTGTATGTCACATATATTGTAAATCTACTCAAGACAATTTATTAATAATATTTTCAGGAAATTTTTTCAAGAAGAAAAGAAATTGATGCTATTGAATTTTTTGAAAAATTTAAATACGTACTTACACGTTAGAGACCACCACCATTTTTACTTCCACATCCAGTGGAAGTATAGTAACGACAAAAAAATTTTTAAAAATTTTTATTGTTCAAATAGGCTTAGAATGACTCGAAACGTCGAGATTTTAAGTTTGAGCGAAAAAAATTTCTGTCTGTCGGTTTGTCGGTCTGTCTGTCGGTCTGTCTGTCGGTCTGTCTGTCGGTCTGTCTGTCGGTCTGTCTGTCGGTCTGTCTGTCGGTCTGTCTGTCGGTCTGTCTGTCGGTCTGTCTGTCGGTCTGTCTGTCGGTCTGTCTGTCGGTCTGTCTGTCGGTCTGTCTGTCGGTCTGTCTGTCGGTCTGTCTGTCGGTCTGTCTGTCGGTCTGTCTGTCGGTCTGTCTGTAACTTTTTTTTTTGTGCACACGTTTACTCTGGAACCGCTTGAGATATTGACTTGAAATTTAGTACACATATGTACTTTAATGAGATCTAGAACTAGATTATATTTTCATCTTGTTCCGTCGAAGGGTTGGGGGGGTAAATTGAGGTAAATTTGGGGAAAATAGGTCAATCAAGCAGGTAAGAGTCCATAAAATTGGTATTTAGTATATACAAGAGAAGCTGAGGTCTCATAAAAAATTCTGGCATTAGCCACCCCCATTACCACTCCCACCCCGCTACCGATGTGGGTTATCGTTTTATGGGTTTTTGGGGTAGAGGATTTCAAATATTATATTATTAAAGTTCCATAAACAATTATTTCCACATACAAAATTTTTTCGTTGTGAGTGACTTAGATAAAAAATCTGGATGTGGAAGTAGTGATTCTTTGGGCAGCGGTTTTTGTCAATTATACACCATACAATAAGCTGTATTGGAAAAATACATCTCGTTAATTCAAAAAAACACGTAGGCTGCTCCAAAAAATTTTCAATACGTGTAATTTCATTTCTATATTTATTAATATATCGAGTTTCTAATAAACAAAACATAAACACACCACAGATAGTAGACATCCCCCAAATCCAAAGCCAAGGCTGTCCGGAAGGGGGTTACACATTCGGAAAAACGCAGACATACATCCACACCCCCCGATGTTGTCAATACCGGGGCTGGGGGTCGAACCCAGAGCGCGGTAGCGAGTCGATCAGCGTATTCGCCACTCAATACGCCTTAACCGATTGAGCTACCGTGCCGGTAGCCGGTAGCCGTGCCGGTAATCAATTTATACTCTTTTTCCTTATTTGTTGCAATTAGTTACGGGTGTTTACACGTAACATTATCTTTGCCAATTTAACTACGTTACTACCTCGATAGAGTTTTGTGAAAAATATATATTGTATGGTGCGTAATTAGTATAAAAATGGTGGTGGTTTCTAACGTGTAAAGAACTGTCGTGCGCAAAAAAGTCTTATAACGCATTTTTGCTAAAATCTAGTTGTGTACATCTAACTTTAATTTTTGTGACATTGTTAGTTATTTGTCAAAATTCATTACGAGTGTTCAAATAGAGACAGATTTACATTATAAAAAAATAGTTGTCCTATTTTTTTGCTCACGACAGTGCGTATTTCAATTTTTCAAAAAAATTCAAAAGCATCAATTTCTTTTTTCTTCATGAACAGATTTCTTGAAAATATCATTAATAAATTGTCTTGGGTAGATTTACAATATATTTGAAATACAAACAAATTGGTTCACTTGATTAAGAAAAAAAATTTTTTTTCGGGTTTTCGAAAAAAAATTTTTCCCAGATATTATGAAGTTTTCGAGGTCAAACCTTTTTGTGGTAGTATCTTAGGCAAAGATACATCACTGGAAGGAACTACACGCAAAATGGTTGCGAAGCCACGGACACTTATCTTAACCTGCCATGGCTTTTTCATTGACCCACTTAATTCTTTCACATTTACTATTTATTGATATAAATAGTACTTTTTATTTTGCTTCACTTTTCATCATTTTCGAATTCACACGACATAGTATTCACGGTGATGTCACAATTAATCAACTGTGAATAAGGAATTTTAGACGCCTACCCATAAGCGTCGTGGATAATCAAGGTAAAAATTTAAAAATAAACCTCCCCATTCACAAAATGCTGAGGTTTTTTTTCTCGGGGAGGGGAAACCCACACGGGATGCCCATCCCACTGGAATGGGTCTGAGTGTCAGGCTCAAACTGACTAAAACCCCTCCTCCTGGGGCTCGTATGTAAAAAATACTCCGAGGGCACTACAGCCTCCTGGGCTTATTGTGCTCTCCCCCTGTCTGTTCATTTTAATATTCCTGCATCACTGACAAGGTGATACAGGTCTAAAAATGGGCGAGTTTTGATGGTTTCCGGGTCTGTTTGTGTTTGCCTGTAGATATTATAACTCACTCTAGCCATTTTTCCTGTGTGCGTTGGCAGCAGGTCTGAGAAAATGGGCGGGGTGATAGTTCCCAGGTACATTGTCTTTCTCTGTTGATATTATATCCTACAGTACAGATTTTGCAGTCGTATAATATGCTTTATCAGCAACGGCTTCGCTACGCGGCGTTTCTCGCTGGACACCACCCCAGTCAAGTCCTCGTCGCGCGCGACGTCGCTCTACTTCGGTGCTTTGTTTGGCAACAGCTTCGCCACGCGGTGTTCCTTGATGGTCCATCACTCACCACTCGCGACGTTGGTTCATTTCGCACCCCTGCATCACTTTTGTGAGGACCGCTGTAGCCTCCTCACTGTGATGCAGTTCTATCTGGAATGTACCTGTTTTCCCATTCCTTAAGCCTTTTGAAGGTTGCTCTCCCCAAGCTATGCTCCTTGTCAGCAATAGCCTCACTGCACGGTGTTCCTTGATGGTCTTTCATCCCAGTCAAGTCCTCACCACTCGCGACGCTGCTTCACGTCACGCATTTTAGTAAGGACCGCTGTGGCCTCTTTACTATGATGCAAGTTTATCTGCACCTTCAGCTGAAATTCTGAGGTTACTGCAATTGATCTGAAATAAAACATTAAGATGATAAGACCAGATCTTTATGCTTTAGGGCCCCAGAAACATGAAAAAGTGAGTTTTTTTTCAAAATGTTTGTGTGTATATCTGTGCATATGTACGTGTGTATGTATTTATGTAGGCACGAGAACACTGAAACTAGTGAATCTGTTTTGATAAAATTTAGGACGAGGCTATGGTACCGCACATGAGCTGAAAAAGGTTTGATGCAGATCGGACGATGTTAAATGCTCTTTTGGTACATACTTTCTTTTGTGCGTTCAAAAAAACAAAGTATGTATAAATAATGGTAAGACAACGTTTATTGTATTTAAAACATCTTGATCTAACATTGAATTTAATAACTCTATTATGTTAGACGACGCAAGCAGCAGCTCCAAACTGTTGGGCTTAAGAATAGACTGTAATCCAACAGTCTTATGTCCAAGATGTTTGTACAAAGTTATACAAAAGTTGTTTTGCCTTGGAGGTTCCATCTAAGCATTACAGTTTATTTATATTAAAATAACTATATTTTGCCTCTTTCCATTCAACCGTTAAATATGCTATAGTGCAATGGGGATCAGCAACTGAGCAACTTCGTTCTCCAATGATGAGTGATTTAAAGTGTTTACCTGAGTAGTATATTAGCGATCAGATTAATATACCAGAATTCAGAAAGTAGAAAAAAGGATGTTAAAAAATTGATAATTTTGGCCTAAATTGGACAACGGAAAATGAACACGTTTTCGATAGCGTTTTTCCCGTAGAATGCGACGATGTATTCGGTTTTACGCAAAAGCGGCGGGAAAATGTGGAAAAGTTAAGAAAATACTTGAGAATGTACAAAGTCCTGTCTGAGATATTCACAAGTTAAAGTTTTAAGATCTATAATATTTTATTCTAGAATATGGTGGTTCCTTTTAGTATTTTTTTAGTATTTTTCTCATAGAATATGGTGCTCTACTTCGTTTTGACGAAAAATGTCGGGAAAATGCGGAATTAAGAAAATGCTTAAAAATTCACAAATTCGAGCCTGTTATATTCAAAATGTAAACTTTTTTAAGATTCAGAGCTTATTACGCGAAATTCTGGTGATTTCTTGTAGTATTTTTTCCATGGGTCTGCTTTCTTTTGGAGGAAAATGTTAGAAAAATGCGAAAAAATTAAGAAAATGTTTGAAAACTCACAAAATCTAGTCTGCGTCATTCCCAAGTGAAACATTTTTAAAACCGACATTATTAACTTGAGATTATAATGGTCTTATCCCACAATAATTATCCAGTAAAATAAGGAGGTTCACTCAGCTTTACGGAAAAATCTCTGGAAAATCTGGTTGAATCAATAAAATTAATAAAAACTCACAATATCTAGCTTGCAATATACATAAATTAAACCTATTGAAATCTAAAATATTAAACTTTAGTTCAAGGTGGTTTCTTGTATTTTTCCTGTGATGCACGATAGTCTGCTTTGTTTGCCGAAAAATGTAAAAAAATCAAGAAAATGTCGAATAATTTAGAATTTTCTTTCTTTTTCAGAGCTATTACTTCAATTTTTTTTCGGATCGATTCCTCAAATAGTTATTTTCAGAAGTATCTTTCTAAAAATGTCTTTTCAGGGCAGTTTTTTTTCAGAAGTACCTTTCAAAACAATTCTTTTCAGAGCTGTATTCTAAACAGTTATTTCGATAAGCACCTTTTAACACAGTTCTTTTCAGAACTATACTTTTGAGTAGCTTTTTTTTCAAAACTACCTCTTGAAACAGCTCTTTTCAGAGCTACTTTGTGTGCACTTCTTTGCAGTACTACTTTTTAACCAGCCCTTTTCAGAATTATTTTCTTTAATTTCTTTTTATATATTTTTTAAATAGATCATATAACCAGTAGTTATTTAAAAAATATATTTTTTTTTTGAACTAA
Source organism: Rutpela maculata (assembly GCA_936432065.2). NCBI lineage: Eukaryota > Metazoa > Arthropoda > Insecta > Coleoptera > Cerambycidae > Rutpela > Rutpela maculata. The sequence continues at coordinate 153,512,834 of OW386287.2, forward strand.
CTGTTTAATTCGTTTAATCAGTACTTTTTGGGAACTGAAACAATGGTCAAACAATGTAGTCAGTGTGATCGGCACCTTGAAAAGGTGTCAAGCATGGATTACTATAAAACAGGATATTCATTTTTATGTAAAAAATCGGCAGCTACTGGAAGCGGCTGGAACCTCCCCACACGGTGGATCCAAATCAGCTGTATTTGGATATTACATCGGAAATCAGAGCCTTGAGCAAACAGATAAATTACACGTGACTTTGGAGCCACTTATTTCATGGACAAATATCGAACGAACTGCAGTGGACTACAAACAATCTGTTAAAACATAACCCCTTATGTTTGTTTATGTTGCATGTTAATCAATTGCCGGATATTATAAGGGTGTTAACAGATAACGTTTCGAAAATTTTGTAGAACATTGAATAGCGAATAAAAATAATACGGAATTTAGTCCAAATGACACTCCAACCTCAACAAGTTAATAATATTATGGACAGTTCAAGCGGACTACGTATGCGTCAAATTAAAATATTCCTGCACGATCAAAAAGGCGCGAGCAAGTCGAGCTTCGTCTGAGTCCTTTATTTTGTAATACTCGAACGTTTCAGATTTAGCTCGGTTAGCTCGATTTGCATTAAATGAACGATTGTGACGCGTCCCATCAATCAGACGTAATATCCGAACACGGCTATAAACAATTATTACCTTTAAAAAACCAACTAAAATGAGTCTTGACATTGTCAAAAATACTTGGGTTGGTTTGTGACCAGTGCAGCATTTTTTCATGTAGTTTTTGCGTTTTAAAGGTTTTTAATATGCGTTTTTGTAAAGAATTGTTTAACGTGTCTTACTAGATTTTTTCGTGATAATATTATTGGCTATAATTGGAAAAAAATGCCAGATATGTGCATAGTAGTGGGTTGTGGACATCGTGGAAATCATGACAAGGTTAGCTTTTACCGTCGTGAATTCTAAATATTTCCCTCATATAAATGATCTGTCGAGAAAACGACGTCAAAGATGGATAGCCGCGATTAAAAGGGATGATCTAACACCTTCCATCGTTTTTACATCTCGATTTTCCATCTTGATTTTCCAACACCAACTTCTTAAAATACACACTTTGCACAATTAAATAAAGTTTATTACTTGAAAACGATCAAAAACGTCTTGTCACAATCCACAAAAAACACTATATTGTTAAAATTTCAAGATACTTGGCCAGGCCGACAGAAAAACACAAACTGTTTTGACAAACGTTTAACTACTGTCAACAGATGTTTAACCGCAACGCAAAGTTGGAAGTCACGTGGTTTGGACTGCCTAATTGTTGATTAATAAAAATAGACAGTTAATTACAGGTTAGATTTCCAACCTACAAAAAGAGTCCTATTTTATTAGGACAAGTATTTAGAACTTCATAAACATTACACTGTACTAGATTTTAGTTGAAAATACGGGAACCAGGCAGAAATTTTAATAACAGCTACGTATTATTCTTAAATCTTAAGAAACATATAGTTTTCAGGTTAGCTATGATGTCACGTGTCATAACCTATAAATCAACATTCACAAAGGTTACCAACCCAAATATTTTTGACAGATGGCAAAATACATTTTCCCCTAACAATAATACCAATAATATTTTTTGGATGCTGTCATGTGTGCACATATAACGAATTCTTTTTAATTTTTTTAACGGAAACGAAATCGAAAGGGTGCAAGTGTGATATATCATTGGAATTTTTGCTGCTTTTCAATGATTCGATTACAAATTGTAAGTAATCATAAAATAAACAACTTGTTGTGCCAAAACGGCACTAAACGTAATCCGATCTCAACCGAAACCTTTTCAGATCTTCTGGAGCATTAAAAAAACTCTCATGCAGAGTTTCATCCAAATCCGTTTAGTAGCTTCGCCGCTATCGTGCTAACATACATACATACACACACACACGCACGCACACACACACACAGACATTTTTTAAAAACCACTTTTTTGGGTTCCTGGGACCTCAAAACGTAAAGATTTGATATTATCTCAATTTTCGATTTTGGACTAAATGTAGTAACCTCCCACAATTTTATTGTGGGGAGGTTAAAATGCTATTTTAAAGATAAAAAGTCTGTAATAAGCGCTAATAGTTCGGTTGCATCTGAAGAAGGTTGTTACAGGCTACATATTGTAAGTTATTATGCACTTTTTTAATTTTTCCGAATTTTCCCGGAGTTTTCCCGCATAGCTGTGTTAACCTTCTCTTTTTACTGAATAAGTACGAGAAACCACTATAATCTCAAGTTATTAGCGTTGATTCCTAATTTATTTCATTTAAGAATAACGCCGACTAGATATTGTGAGACATCGGACACTTTTCTACATTTTAGGCTAAAATTAGCCACTTTTTAACATCCTATTCATATTCATATTAAATAAAATAGTGTGAATGACTGAATTTAAATAAATGTTTTAAAAATTTTCAATATATTGTTTTGCTTTAAAAGGCTAAGAATCCTATCATGTAATTAAATACTTCGTCAGTACTAGCTAAAAGAGTAGTTGTTTTGATTGGTTCTCCAATAATGGGTGTTGAGGCACCAATATACAGAAAGTAGGTAATTTCATATTAAATAAAAAAGTGTATAAGTTGTGACTTGCATAGAAATAACATTTTCTAATCATGGTGAAAGCAAATAAATACTAATTTAAAAAAATTGTATATTAAAAGTTGAAACAGGCAACATGTAGCGCGTTATACGATAAATAGTTTACTATGCTTATAATGAACAAAATAAAATGATTACTTTAAAGCAATAAGTTCATCACTAAGTAAAATAATAAACAAAATGTTTGAGTAAGAATGTAAACAAGGAAATGCTCTTTTAATAAAGTGAAATAAATTTTATTTTTTTAATTTCTTTATTTAAATGAATCATATTTGATTTTCTTTTGGGAAAAATCAGATTTTGCCTAAACTTGAGTCAGTGGTAATGAGCTCGGTTATTAATTAAATTAATGAATTTTTACTAACATTTGGTGGGGAGGTTCCAGCCACTTCCAGTAGCTCCTCATTTTTCTAGCCAGTTTTTCATACATTTTATTTAGAATTTTTTGGTGTCTCAACAAACGCAAATATTTATTTGTATCTCAAGTTCACCCTGTATAAGCATATAATCTGCTATTTTCTAAATACCATAAAATACATGAACTTCAGCGTAAAGGTACTGAAAACCCCATTTTTAACGTTCACTTGCCACTAAATACTTACGCTGTCCCAAGTGTCGCTATAAATCACTTGCTGTCGCCCAACACCTCACCAAGGCCCACCCACACCTGCACATTCGGCAAGGCCAACAATCATTTTAGCTGTGCTTTACGAGGTCCAGTTCACAATTTCCTCGCGGAAAGAGTGGGATTCTAGACCTTCGACCTGAAAACATCCAATTTCTAAATTGACCCCGTATAATCAGCGTGACGGATGCGACCACTTAGTGCCTTTTGCGGTTGGGTGGTGCTAACGCTGTGGATTCTATCCGAAAATAACAGAAATGTGTTGAGCTTTATGGCTGGGGGATGCTCTGAAAATAAACTTGACGCTCTCGTTTTTTCACAGCTCACATATGCTCAGAAAAAAATGTCGAATAATGGCTTCTAAGGGATTATTCAACGTTCAATCAAATGTGGAATCGTGAAAGTTTTATAGAAGGATCAAATAAACAGGACGTGGTCAGCTCTAAAATATTTCAATATTCGTTCTAATAAAAACAATGCAACATTGTTATAAATAACTTAAAATCTAATAATCGTAATAATACAAAATGCATTTGCTTACGATTACCTAACTTGCTCTGTTTTAAAAAAAATCACTTAAACTATAAAATGATTGATCTAGAAGGTAACTATTTAATTCTCTTTTAAGAATCGCTAAATTAAATGACAATTTTTTTTCAGTCGGTAACCAATGTGTCACATGGTGTCACATGGAATACTACTATCAGAAGTGTCATACAGTAAAAGGAGGCGTTACCAGAATAATGCGTGGAATGTATCCAACTTCAAATTGCTGAATTTGACGTAAAAAGATTTGTGTCATGTACCATGGTTTTGTACTAGTTCATCCGCACTCATGTCGCTTCCAAAATTTAATTTCACTAGCAATGACTCCAAGCTTCTAAACTCATTGATGTTGTTCAAGAAAGACCGGTATGGTGTTGTCTTGTCTTCGATTCCATGTACATTGAGTGTGCATTTTAGATTTTCTGAAGTTGTTTTCTGACAGATCATGCACTTGTTCCAATCCATATTGTATTACAATTCAATCTGAAACAAAATAAAAAACATGTTAGAAAATGTGGACACACCGAACAAAACAGTTCATCGGTGTATAGTTTGTAATTGGTACATATGTTAGTGAATAAATATATAGTGTGATACATTTAAAAATCGTAGTTGTATTCCCTGACCCCAAATATGTATACATGGACACCGAGTTTGTGGTTCTAAGTGATTTAGAAGCCGAGATATTGATAATATACCTATATTTCAAAATGGCCGCTATAAAATCCAAGATGGCCGACGGAGGAGTTGGTTCCCATCAAAAATTGAAAGCTACGTACCTAACTAGTACCCAAAAAAAAAATTTGTGGTTTTGTCCAGTGTGTCCACATTAACGCGAAATTCGAAGTTAAGCTGTCCCACTAGTTAGATAAGGTTAAATTTCAGATTTAAAATTTTTCATATTATCAATTCCGAAAATTTGCAAATCCAGTTAGTTGCAGACACATTTTCAATATACGCTATTAGCGAAGAAAAATGCATCATGTAGTAAAACAACTGGAAAATTGCAGATTAAAAATAAACTATTATAGTTATTTACTGTATTAAGATTAGGAAATGGAAATGGAAATGTAGATAGACTTGGAATACGTTTAAAATTTGTTCCATCGGGCTTATTCTTTTCGTGCACCACAGTTTGTCCTTTAAGGAACTTGGGGAAGGTTTATAAAAATTTACGCTGTGTCATTTGTGGTCTGAGCAGTGAACATATACGCAATAAGTCTCAGAAAAATTGCTGTTGATTCTATCTCGCGTTAGAACTAATCAAACAAAGACTATGATTTGACAGTCATGCAACCTTCAAAGAAGTGTACGTACAAGTACGATGTTATCTCCGGTGAGGAGTGTGATGGTGCTTTAAATGTAAATCTACAGTAGGTTTTGGATTTTCGTGATAGAGAAAATCATGGCCGTCCTGGTTTGTAAGTTTGTAAGTAGGTGTTGAAAAACTCCGAACCAACTGATCGGATATCCAACAGGACTCTGGACACTTAGGGACGTGTATCTTTATTATGAATCTAGGAGAATCCTGCCCACCTGAAACATGATAACCATGAACAACTGGGGAGTGTGATTCGTCTAGCTAACTGAAGTTCGAAATTTTTTATGCAGAAATCGTCCAAATGAAGATATAAGATAGCTTATATTTTCATATTACTAACATTTATTATGAGGTGAAAGAAATTTGTAGACGGAGCTGTTGTTGTAGATTATTGAGAAGGCGATAGGAAACAAGTACCTATATGTGGCTTACTGCAAGCACTAGTCTCCTCCAACAGATACTACTACTACCACTGCTACTACTACTACGACTATTACTACTACCCTCAACTTCAGGTAGCGACGATAGCTCAGATAGCCTAGGCGCTATGTCATGCCCTAGTTGGTCTTGCCCCCATAGATTCCACTTTCATTAGTTACAGAAAGATCTGAGAATTTTTACGGCATATTGTCGATGTTTGTGAATGTTAGGAGAACAAAGTAAGTTTAGTAGATAAAAAGAATTAGTTCCTGACACCACTACCACTACTACCACTTTAGGTAGCGATGGTGGCTTGCTTATATTATGTTAAGAGCAGTTGATCTTTCCTCCCTGGATTCGTCTCTCATTAATCATGGAAGAGTCTGAGGCTTATGCTGATATAGTAACAATGTTTGCGAGTCTTGGGAGCAATAAATTGTTGAAATATGCCATGATATCCCTCTGTAAACCTTCAAGTAAATTATTTGTTAACCATATAAAAATATTCAAATGAATTTGATTTGAATTGTACCCGAAATAATCAATAACGTAGTCTTTGTAAAGTATAGATAATTTCTTATGTTAACCTTTAAATAATATTTTTTCATAATTATTAAATACACTCAGGCGAATTTAATAAAAATTGAACCAGTAGTAATCAAATGCATTACTCTTAAATTATGATCATAATATTTTCTTAGGAAAATTATCAAGTGAGGTCGAAAGGTCAAAATTACGCTCATTGCTAACTCTCAGTGCAAAGAAATGAAAAAAGGGTGACAAAAACTGTTGCTAAGTGAAAAATTATATAGAGTGGTACATATTAGCATAACACACGTAATAATCAAATACATTACTCTTAAAATATGGTCATTATATTTTCTTATATTTTCTTAGGTAAATTATCAAGTGAAGCTTTTCAGGTTAAAATTGAGCACGTTGTTAAGTGAAAAATTCTACATTATATTTCACACAAAAATGGGGAGACCGAGTTACACGTGGAAAACAACAACCAAGAGGGTCATGAACAAACTGGGAAAGGACCAAACATACTGGGAAATAAAAGGGGGGGAAATGAACTCCACAAAGAAATCGCAGCGATATACTCTAACAGAACCAGAAACCGAGGAATCAGAAAACCCAGAAGAAGAAGGAAATCTGTAGAAGCAGAAACACAAAAAGAGGAGTATAAACATTAAATCACGAACACAATTCGGCAACGCATTGGACTTGTCATCTTGCTGTCGAGGCGACCAGACGTGCGTTATAATGCTCTGTCACCAATGGATACACATAAAAGTTTATAAAAGTTAAATAGTGACAACGTGTAGAAGATATATTTAAAGTATAAGTGAATGTGTTTGTAAAATAATATATATCTCAGAACATTTTCAGAAATTGATAATTAATATTAGTTAGTGTTTAATTAGGTATACAAACCAAAACTTTACTCAGTGCTTCCCCTCTAACGCAGTAAATTATAGTATATATATAGTGCAGGGAAATAGTGCCAGGCGGCAAAGAGGAGAAAGAAATCAGTAATACCCGAAGAGAGGACTGTCTATATGAAGCACTAAGCCATCAGTTTGAAGGAGAAAACATAACAACCCCGACACACACCAACGCTGTGAAAAATCAAGAAAAATGTTCATAATACTCTTAGGAGGCTTCAATGCGCATATAGGAAAAGACGATCAGACGGAGGCGGACAAAAGCATCATAGGATGAATTTTACTCCACACATGGCCTAACGAAAATAGAAACGCGCTGAGAAACCTATCACACATGTTTGACTTAACAATAAGAAATACATGGAGCAATAGTCAAACCTGCATTGACACCTGGAGTAATGGAAGCTCAACCACACAAATAGGCCATATCTTGGTAAGCAGAGAGACAAGGGAAAGGATCAAGAAGGTTAAAGCAAAAAGGACAGCAGAAATACAACTGAAGAAAGCGCTAATACTGAACAGCAGCAAACTAAAAATAGGGAGACCATGTTACATGTGGAAAACAACAATTGAGAGGATCATAAACAAACTGGGAAAGAAAAGCGAGGGGAGAAGTGAATTGCAAAAAAAAACATGCGTCATGTGGCTCTCGCTGCTGACAAGCATGATCCAAATCCAACCAGCATCGGAAACCGAGGAATCAGGAGACTCAGAAAAAGAAGCTTCAAAGAAGCAGAAACACAAAAAGAGGAGCATAAACACTCCATATCAAGGCACAACACATGTTTCACACGAAGATTCAGAAGAAGCAGATGCCCAGAATCAAAAACACAAAAAGGGAGCTTAAACGCTTCCTCACGACACAATGCGGTAACGCATCTTGCAAATAGCCACACCTCCCATCCCATATTCCTTTACCATGCGCCATGTGGCTCGCGCTGCTGACAACAAGCATGACCTTAGTCCAACCCAGCGTGAACGTAGCAGGCCCAGCTACATACCTGGGAGTGGCAGCAATGCCTACCGCACGCTGGTAAATCAATCAATCAACTTTACCACATAATTAATATGCAAACTTTCAATAACTGTAAAAATAATATGCTTAGAATGTTTACTAATTATATAACAATGTTTGAGATAACCAATTTTAACATAACTCGAACAGTCTTCAGGAGAATTAAAGTGCCATTTACGTAGGAAAATAATACGTAACTGACTAAGTTAGACAAGAGTCCCATTTTTGCGAGAATTATTATAGATGTGATGTAAACAGAACTTTCATATCTTTACTTATATTTAGTAGTTCCAACTTAGTTTCTTCTATTTCTTTGTCAATTTTTGCAAAAATTAAATAGCGCAAAACTTTGTATTAAGATGAAAATGTGAGGAAAAGAAACAAGATTTTCGTTAACATCAATTCTAATAAAAAAATTACATAACTATTCATTAGTGTATTTCTTTAAATATAGTGTCATAACTTAAAACGTTATGACACACTATGAATAATACAAGATTAATACAGTCATATCTGATTAGTTTTAGTCTTGTATAAACAAGATTTATATTAAGTAGCCTTTTGATACAAGTTCTAGCTATTTCTTCAACATATAATAGAGTGTAATAGCTTTACTAAACCATACAAAGGATGATAATTGAATGTCAGTAATAATTAAATGTCATATTATCCTCTGCAACTGTATGTTCGCTACTAATATATCAATATTGAAAAGCCTTTGTTACTTATATTAGGTTAGTATCCCTTTTAGATAGACACTAGACAGTATTAAAATAATATAAACTTAGGTAAATATACTTTAATATTCTTCAATATTTTTTGAGATGCATAAAAATGTTTTTAGAATAAGTTTTTTGCGCGTTTCTATTTATTTTTCCGATTCTAACTTCGTTAATTTAAATGACACAGTAATACAAATCGATATGCAGATTTTAGAGAATTTTCTAAGCTACAACTTTAATAATATAAGAGGTTCGCAGAAATTTCCAGGATGGGTAGTTCGTCTCCTGGCGCCCTTTATAGAGGAAATAAATCAACGTTAAATAAATAGATAAAAAAAAACAAAGAATGATAATTTCCCACCTATACTTTCCAACCAATTAATTAGAGGTTCTCATTTTGTATCGTTATCATGGGAACCATAGGAATTTCCGGATTTTTTTTGCTTGGTGGGTATCCTAGGACAAACTACATTTGTAAAGTGCTTTCATGCGCGTAACATTACGGCAGTAAAATATACTTTTCATTTTTATTTAAACAAAGAAGTTCGGAAAACGATAGCGTGATTATTTATTAGTACAGTCGAATTGATTTAATTTAATTTTTTTCTTTGACAACATTCCACCTGAAATTTTATTGATGATTCTTATGTATTATTATTATTATTCTTATGATTACGGAAACAGTATTTGCGCCCAAAAATTCCTTGTGCGTCAAAAGTTATATGCACTTTTTAACGCGTTTTCACGGATTTCCAACTTATCTGCTTACTATATCTTGTACTAGTAATTGGATGGGAATTTTAAAAATACTGGCTTATTTGAAATAAAATTATTAATAAATGTAGACCTATCTGATATGTATTGGTCAAACCGCTATATTCAAAAAATGGAAAATATCAAAAATGGCCGAAAAAATTAAAATTGAATATCTTTTCTATGAGAACGAGTAATTTCACCAAAGTTCTCAAAGATAAGACTCATTTATGGTCAAATATAATATGCACCAGTCCCGTACGCTGCGCTGTATGAAAAATAATAGAACGGTCAAAGATGGCGGAAGAAATAAAATTTTTAATTCTTCGTCAATTACCAAGGAGGAATTGTACGTCACTTTTTTTGTTTTCAGATTGTACGTTTTTTATGTACTTTTAGAGGTTAGAGTTCATTTTTTTTTATTTTCAAAAATGCATTTCATCATAAATTTACTTATTTTGTTTGATTTTTTAAAATCATGCAGTAAAATACGCAAGACACCTAAATAATTTGATTATTATTATATCAATAATATTTACTGAAAAATAATGCAAATCAGTTCACCTTCATTTAAAAAATATGATATCATCCATTTTAATATTATATAAGACGTCATAATATTGATGCAAATTAGACAAATTTTCCAACTAATTTGAAACAGAGACGTATAATTTTGGAAAGGCAGACTATATATTTGTATAATGCTTTACTTTACTTGAAATGGCCAGTCTTAATAGAAACTAATGACGGAGGACTAAGTCATAGCTAATTATTTGATAGAATTAATATTATCAGCCTAGGTCTAATAAGAATTTGTATGTTATTCATATTTTTGAAAGTTATTACATAATATAATTGATCAAAATCACTTTGTAATATTTTATATTAATGTACCTAAAATTAACACACTACTACTAATACTCTAGTCATGACTGCTTGATTCTGATTATTGATCATATATTATTATTATTACCATGCGTATGCTTAATAAATTTCCTTTTCAAATTAATGAAGTTTCATTTTGTATTAAATTTTTGAAGTTATACGGGACTTCCTATAATATATTTCATCTTGTTTCGATGAAATTTTGATGAAAAAATGGAGTACAATGGAATGTACATAAAATAACGTGCAATCGAAAAAGAAAAAAGAGATGTACAATGCCTCCTTGATATAATAATGATAATTGACGAAGAATTAAAAGTTTTATTTCGTCCGCCATCTTTGACCGTTCTATTTGACATACGACGTCCGGAATTGGTGCATTATGTTTGACCGTAAATGAGTTTTACTTTTGCCAACTTTGGTGAATTTACTACTTCTTATAGAAAAGATATTCAATTTTGAATTTTTCAACCATTTTTGAGGTTTTCTGTTTTTTTCCAAGATGGCAGATTGGCCAATGCATATCGGACAGGTCTGTATTTTTTAAGAATTTTATTTTAAATAAGCCAGTATATTTAAAATTCCCATTCGATTACTAGTACAAGTTATTAAACCGATAAGTTGAAAATCTGAGAAAGCGCGTCAAAAATTGTATATAACTTTTGACGCACAAGGAATTTTTGGGCGAAAATATTTTTTTGTTAACAGGTCATAATACAAAAAAATCAACAATAAAATATCAGGTGGAATGTTGTCGCCGAAAAAAATCAATTCACCTGCGCTATAATCGTTTAATTTTTATTATTTTATGTAATAGTCCAGGAGCTCGTTACAAAAAATTACAAGGGTTTTGTAAAGACCCATATTTCAATTAGTGTTATATTAAGAATGGAAGTCAGCAACAGCTCGCAAGGTTAGGTATCGGGACACCTGATGGCACACAATGGGACGAAACCCTACTGTGCCATTCAAATCACTCGATTCTCAAGTTAGTTTTATCAGAAACTTTCTCTTTTAAATGTTCGTTTTGAAATTCTCTATCAATCTGTCGAGCCGAAATTTTTATTTTTAGATATAATTTTTCTCTAAAATTGAATTTTTACCAAAAAATATCATATTTTTCAATTACATACAGGTCACAAATATAGAAAGATTCGCGGTTATCTGTCTATCACACTAAACTTACATTTACGAGAGCAGAAGAGACAAAAGCTTGATTCACATATGTTTTATTGAAACATGCACAAAATACCTTCATCTATATTAACGTATGCATTAAATACAGAGCTAATAAAAATTAAAACATTTCCCCGTGAAAACGCGTCCTAAATCAGTAACATTATAAATGTATTATATGTATTATATAAGCTATACTAAAGACACTCATGAGGAGCTGCTGGAAAAGAACCTAGAACCGCTATATATCTTTTCAAAATGTCAGGTAGACATTTCATAATGGTTTCCTTTGTAGTAGAAACACAGATAGGTGTTGAAAGAAGACCTAAACTGGGTATTGGGAATAGACTGTAATATAATAAATGTTCTGACATTAGTATTTTAAATATACTATCGTTATTATTATGTATTATACTATCGGATGTGGCAGATATAATTCTCCTGTTGTCAATTAAGAATTTTCGAAAAGAAAAAAATTGTGTAATGATGATGGAAATTATTTATTGAGTCTAGTACAATTGTCTTGGTCTAAGTACAAACACAAACCATAATATCTGATAAAAGATCACCCTAAGCGTTGATGCATTGTTCAGATTTCTTCCGGAAGATTTCCATGACATTGCGCAGCTTGTCGATAGGAATATTTGCAATTTCTACACGTATTTTGGTTTCCAAGGCGCTAAGAGTAGCCTCACACAAGGCAGTCTACTTCAGATAAATCCGTTGGTCTGGGTGGCTACGCAATATTGCCTCTTTTGAGATGGTTTGTCCTGGAAGCATTTCTCTCAAAACTGCCATTGTTGCCACCGCTGCGCTGTATGGTACGTGTTATCATCCTGTTGGAATACAATCCCTCCACATCAAGTTAATCCACCTGTGCCTGTTGGAAACCGCATAATATTTATCTGTACAGCTCACCATTGACGATAATCGCTTGTCTTTTATTATTCTCAAAGAAGAATGACCCGTTGATATTTTTAGAGCAAGTTCCGCATCAAACTGTGATTTTTTATGAAACTGACCATGTTTATGAATAATTTCCGCTCCAGAATGGCGATTGTTTTGATTGTGAACAGCGCCGGTAAGTCAAAGGTGCGTTTAGTCGGGCATTAGGTTTTGCCAAAACTCCCACCAATTTACTGACGATTTGTGTATATTCCAAACGCTCGTTTGATCAACTGGCATCAGTTTACTTACAATTTGAATTTTGTATGAATACATAATACAGATCCGTGTGCATAATTCGTCTCAAAGTTTGTCAGACTATTACAACTGCCTTGCACTCCTTCTTGATGACTATCCGTGTTGGAGTCGTATGCTGCATGAAGATGCTCAATGTTTTCAACTGATCATAAGTACGATGTCTACCATCACGCTTTACGTCGGTCATAGTATCGCTTTGTAAGGGTACGAACATGCCGAAGATGCCTAGCATGTTCAGTGTGTAGTTCACTACTGCAGCCGTTAACTTGATGCGCGAAGCCATCAATTTGTAACAAATGTTATAGTTCAGTAAAATAACGATTTATATCGGACAAAATTCAGAAAGTTTTGAAAATTGGTGGAAATGTTAAGGAGAGCATAAGAATTAGTAAACCGAAAAGTTTCCCCAAATAGTGTGTTTCGTCCCCTAGGAGGTCGTTTCCACCCCAATTTTTAGGTTTTCTAAATTATTTCTGGAACGGTGCACTTTTTGGTAAAAATACTTATATACAAAATTATTCCTTATAAAATTATCTATCAAAAAGGCATCTTCAGTTTTTTTCCTAAAATTAATAGTACCGTGGGAAATAGGGCGCACACATAAGGGTTGGTTCCAGTTAAAACAATAAATTGTAATCTTTACTATAATCTACTTTAAAGTTCAATTCTTAACCCTAAAGCAGTAGCTATTAAACTCCACTTAAAATTATAATAAATGTAGCGCTTCTACCCTCTCACCTCTATAAAATAACGCTATTTATAAAGGAGCGAGAATATTGTATATTGTACTTGTTGCCACGCCATCACAGTGGGGCTTTTCGTAGTTAGTAGTCCAAAAAACGCCTAAAGCCTATCAAAATTGACCAATGCAAATATATATATTTTTTTAATGTTCCTTAGAAAATTTCTAGACGATCCCTCAAGAGTTTTTCTTGAAAAAAGTTATTCTACGTTAATAGAAGTCGGTTTACATTTTGATTATTGATGTAAGAAATTGCTTTTTCTCTTAAATCTCAGTGAAATCAATATTATAAGTAATAAGAAATCAAAATAAAGTTATAAAAAATTAAAGCTTAGTGTAAATTTTACATGTCAATGAATTTTTTATAGCTTTATTTTGATTTCTTATTACTTCTAATATTGATTTCATTGAGGTTTAAGAAAAAAGCAATTTCTTACATCAATAATCAAAATGTAAACCAACTTCGTTCTTTAGTTGTCATAGTTAATATACCGCCGACTTTCTTCCATCCCCAATCAGTAGCTTCTAGCGTAACGTTTTTCCATGTTTGAATTTGGTAAAAAACGCGATATGAGTGTTGCCGAGCAGCAGCAGAAGTTGATAGTAGTTTGATAACATTACGGTATTATTCGCTTTACCAACAAGTTTGTTAAAAGACATAAATCTATGTACATCTAGACTTTTTTCTGCGGAAGTAGAATTGTATAAAGCTAGAACAAATCGCTCTCCTACGTCTACAATTTCTTCATGACTAGCTCTTTCATTATTAAAAGTTTGCACGATGTCTTGTAAGTCATCTCTTTTATTAAGCACATTGATTGCATTAACCTTTCCTTTGAAAAAAAACGCTGAGGTTCAGGGACAGCGCGGCGCCAGACTGGCCAGGCCGAGGGGGCACAATTTTTTTTTTAGGTTTGTAGGGGGGCACAGAAATTCATATATTGTATAATAGGATAGGAAATAGGAATTATAATTGTAATAAAGCAAACATATAATATTTTCGTTAATTTAAATTATTAAAAAATCTAGGAATCCAGGGGCGGCACTTGACACCGTCCCTGCTGAGGTTTTGTCGCAACCGCTAATAGCGTGTGCAAATAATATTGTTTCTTTACAGTTTTTTTTTTAAAGTTGAGGATTGTAAATCTCTTGAACTGTAAATCCTTTTGCTGATATTACCTTGTTTTTCTTTTAAAAAATGTAATGTTTTTGTCGGAGGGAGAAAGAGCAATAAAAAGGACTAGCAGGTCAATATCTTGCCCTACGACAATAGCTGTGTCGCACTTATAACATTTTCGATAGCAGTTTGTACTATTAATAAATCGGTGTCATCCGCAGCAACGAACACCTCGATTCCTTCATTACTAATTTTTTTCACTAGTTCTGCAATCAAACGTTCTTTGTTAAACAAATTACTAAGGAACTTCTGCTGAGTTTTAGAAACAACAGTGCCCAGGCAAGACGGTCACGTTATTTTGACGTTATTTTTTCGGCACCTTTAACACCAATGCGACGTTAAATATGACGTGAAAATGACGTGAAATATGACGGCAAAATGTCACAGCCCATTGACGTCACTTAACTGACATCAACAGACGTCATTTAAGGGACGTCTGGGGGATGGGCTTATATATGTAAGCTATTTTTGATTAATTAATAAATGTACATATGAGAAATATAATAAATAAGCCAATTTGGTGCAATATGGCATGTAAATCTTAAGGATTCTAGGATTTCTCCATTTTCCGATGTATGATATGCATTATAGGATAACCTGCCATGTACGATGTAGATGAATGGACAATTAATAGGTGAGAAGCACTCACTGGTTTTTATGCTATCTCGGCCCAGCCACATAATAATGACCTGACCATTATATGATCCATCCAAATCAATCAACGTTTACTGAATGTATTTGAACATTGCAATTTATATTTTTATTTATTTTCTATAAATTCATTAGAGTATAAGGTATAAAGAAGGACTGATTATTTTCACTGGTTTGTATATGGCGCCATCTAGAAATAATTTATGTAACAAACAACGTAGTAATGCATAGTTTGCATGTGGCGCCAACTAGAAATAATTTCTGAAATGAAAAAATTACGTCACCAAACGTCGCATCGACGTCTCAATATGACGTCATAATTTAGTAGCAATATGACGTTATTGAGACGTCATTTTTCGTCACGTGACGTCGTCGACCAAAATGAGGTCAAAATGACGTGAGTCTGTTGTCTGGGATAAATTTAGATCACTTTTTGACAAAACCAATATATGACACTGGCTAATGGGTATTGGCCAATGAACCCTAGATCGAAAAAATCCTATACTGTTGATGATATTAATATACAGCCAAAAAATATAATTGCAATTATTCCGACTTAATAAGACGTTTATTATTACCATGTAATTAATGCTAAAAATCCACTTATTATTATTGTATTTTTAAAGATTCTGTAAATAATTATTGGGGTGGCAATTTTGTAGAACTAATGTTTTTTGTCTGGTGTTTAATATCATTAAATACGTATTTAAGACGTCACTGGTGTTTAAAATCACTAAATAAAAACGTAATAATGACGAATTTAATGTACGGCATTATGACGTACAAATGCAGACGTCATTAAGACGTCACTTTTTGGTAACATGACGTCGCCGACGAATAGTTACCAAAAAATGACGTCAAAATGACGTGACTGTGTTGCCTGGGTGTTTTCATCAAATATAATTTCAGGACAGGTTTTTTGCAATTCCCGCCTTTGTCGTTTTAGGCTCTTCGTGCTGTTTGCATTATCCAAATAACCATCGAACACGATAGTTACTCTATTACCATAATGTTTCCTGATGTATCTAACGTAAGCGTTGTAAATTTTATTAAATTCTCCTTTTTTTTTGGCCATATTACGTGGCGAAGCAAGTATCCTCCATCAATCACATACCTACTCGCTAATTTCGAAAATATGGTCCCGTTCTGGAACAGTATTAATAATCTGGTATAAAGTTGCCTTGTTAGTTTTTCTCATTAGGCCTTTGTCATCGAAAAGGGAAAGAGATACCGAAGCCAGTTCAAAACTAAAGCACATTTTTAACCACAGACTCGAATGAATTGTGCAAATAATTCTTTAAAAATTGCGATATTCTTTAGGGGTGAGAGGGTGGAAGCGCTACATTTATTATAATTTTAAGTGGAGTTTAATAGCTACTACTTTTGCGTTAAGCATTGAACTTTAAAGTAGATTATAGCAAAGATTACAATTTGTTGTGTTAACTGGAACCAACCCTTATGTGTGCGCCTAATTTCCCACGGTACTATTAGTTTTAGGAAAAAAAATGTAGATACATTTTCGATAGAGAATTTTATAAGGAATAATTTTATATACAGGCATTTTTATCAAAAATGCACCGTTCCCGAGATAATCTAGAAAATCTCAAAATGGGAGTAGAAACGACCTCCTAGGGGACGAAGCACACTATTTAGGAGTGGAAACTTTTCGGTTTACTAATTCTTATGCTATCCTTAGCATTTCCACCAATTTTCAAAATTTTCTGAATTTTGTCAGATATATTACAATATTATCTGTTATATTACTGAACTATTAATTTAAATGGGACTGCACACACCGAAGATGCTAGCTTGGTAGCTATCTCCTAGCATCCTAGGTATGTACGGTCCCATTTAAATGTAAAAAACCGCTGCCCAAGGAATCACTACTTCCACATCCAGATTCTCAATCCAAGTCACTCACAACGAAAAAACTTTGTATGTGAAAATAATTGTTTATGGAACTTTAATAATATAATATAATATTTAAAATCCTCTACCCCAAAAACCCATAAAACGATACCCCACATCGGTAGTGGGTTGGGGGTGGTGATAGGGGGGTGGTAATGGGGGGGGGTGTGGATGAAGTAAAAAAAATATTTTGAGGTTTCTGGTTCCTGTACATACACTAAATCACATTTTTTTTTCCATCCCCTTTAATAAGGAGGTGGGGGTGGTAACGGGGGGTGGTTAATGCCAAAAATTTTTTTGAGACCTTAGCTTCTCTTATATATACTAAATACCAATTTCATAGACTCTTACCTGCTTGATTTACCCATTTACCCCAAATTTACCCCAATTTACCCCCCATCCCTTCGACGGAACAAGATGAAAATATAATCTAGTTCTAGATCTCGTTAAAGTACATATGTGTACCAAATTTCAAGTCAATGTTTTAAACGGTTCCAGAGTAAACGTGCGCACAAAAAAGACAGACAGACAGACCGACAGACAGACAGAAATTTTGTTTTCGCTCAAACTTAAAATCTCGACGTTTCATGACATTTTAAGCCTATTTGGACAATACAAATTTTTAAAAATTTTTTTGTCGTTACTATACTTCCACTGGACGTGGAAGTAAAATTGATGGCTACCAGTTAGCACACTGAACTGCTAAGCATATTCGGCATATTCGTACCCTAAGAATGCGTAGATAAACGCCGAGATCCCTTTCCATTTGGAGTATTTCGACCTACATATTTTGCGCCAATACTATCGATGATGGTTTTTTGAAAATTTTTTTTACTAAATTTTTGCACGTTTTTGTGGCGTATATCGCTCCATAATAAATTATACAAATCTGTATTTTATAGCACACGCAATGAAATGATAAATCTCAACAAATAATAAAATTACGATAGCTCCTTGCAGGAGACTTATATCTGGCAAACCTGATATAATACCGCCTCGTTTCTCCAGATATTAAAATAATATAAAATAAAGTTTTATAGAAGTAAATATTGTGTTAATTACACTATTCTACAGCCTACATGTATTGGAAGTAAAAACAGTAAATTCTTAGTAACTTCGTCATGCTAAATAACAATATAAAAAGCAAAAGTTCAAGTTGGATCTGGTTTTCCCAATACAGGTAATAAAGTGTAATGCAGGTATAGGTATAGGGGTCTGCAGACGATCTAGCTGCTGGGACCCGACATTGTCGGTACGCATTGAAGATAATTGGAATTCCAGCGGACCAGTTCAATTTTACGAATGAATTCAAAGCATGCCGACAAGGCCGGCTCCTGCCGCTGGATCGTGTTTATGGGCGGTTTAATTTATGGGCGGTCCTATCACAAATAACAGGTAGAATTAGAATTCTACGAAAAATAGACATACTAACTACCTACTTCTTTATTTGTCACTAAAACTAATATTCATTCTTAGGTAGTCGTATTTGTACCTTGTGCATGATAAGCGTTCATTTTCGAAAGTAAATAGTGCTATTTTGAAAGTATGCCACGAGATTGTGTAAATACACCTAACAGCTTTTGTTATATTTGTGGTGAAGTGACTTTTGCGCATCAAAAACGTAATTTTACTCCCAAAATTAAGAAGGCGTACCAGTTGTATTTTGGTTGTACAATTGAAGATGAAGACAAAAAATGGGCACCTCATATATGTTGCAGCAATTGTGCGAACAATCTTTGCAGTTGGCTAAGTGGAAGAGGACATTCAATGGCTTTTGTTGTGCCCATGATCTGGTGAGAACCTACAGATCATGTTACCGATTGTTATTTTTACGTGATACCTCCTATTAGATAGGGTATTAACAAGAAAAAAAGGATTGAAATACAATACCCCAATTTACCATCTGCCATTCGCCCGGTTCTCCATAGTGATGAAGTACGTATTTCTAATCCACCTCAAGAATACAGCCTTGACTATGACGAAGAATTAGATGATAATGTAGATGACGACTTAGTCCAGCCATCAACATCACAAGATCCCGATTTCTCTGCCGAAGTGTCCGGTGGTGAACCACATAAAATTAATCAACGCGAATTAAGTGATCTTATAAGAGACCTTGATCTGTCCAATAGAAAAGCGGAGCTTTTGGCATCTCGATTACAACAATGGAATTTACTACAAGAAAATGTTAAAGTTTCCATGTATCGAAGTCGTCAAAAAGATCTTATACCTTTTTTCAAAATGGAAAATGACTTGGTTGCCTGCCAGGACATTGACGGTTTAATGAGTGCTTTACACATTCCCCATGATCCTAGTGACTGGAGACTTTTTATTGACGTCTCGAAACTTAGTCTAAAAGCTGTGTTACTCCACAATGGAAATAAATTGCCATCAATTCCAATCGCCCATGCTGTCCACATGAAGGAAAATTACAGTAACATAAATGTATTGCTACAAACTATAGAATATAACAAATATAAGTGGCAGATTTGTGCAGACTTAAAAGTGATAGCTATTTAACTTGGTATGCAGCAAGGGTATACCAGATATTGCTGTTTTCTTTGTGACTGGGACAGTCGAGCGCGATTAGAACATTACAAAAGAAAAATTTGGCCGCCAAGACTGGGTTTTGAACCAGGAGAAAAAAATATTGCTAACATTCCATTAGTTGATTCACAAAAGGTAATACTGCCACCACTCCACATGCACATAAATCTGGGGCTTATGAAAAACTTGGTAAAAGCTATGGACAAAGAAGGACGTGCTTTCAGTTATTTAAAACAAAAATTTCCCAGACTTAGTAATGCGAAAATTAAAGAGGGAATTTTCGTGGGTCCTCAAATCAAGAACATTTTCAAAGATGCTGAATTTGACAACATTCTAGAAGGTAATGAAAAAGCTGCTTGGAATTCCTTTAAAATGGTAGCAACACACTTTCTCTGTAATAAAAGAGCAGAAAACTATAGAGACCTTGTTGGGAATCTTCTTTCTTGCTACCAGAAATTAGGATGCAATATGTCATTAAAAGTCCACTTTCTACATTCACACCTAGATTACCTCCCAGAAAACTGTGGTGCAGTAAGTGATGAGCATGGAGAGAGATTCCACCAGGATATTCAAAATATGGAAAAAAGATCAGGGCAAATGGACTTCTGCGATGTTGGCAGACTACTGTTGGACATGTATAAGAGACGCTCCAGAAGTAACTTATAAGAGACGGGCTAAGCAGCGCAAGAAGAATAATTAATATTCTTATTAAATATATAGTATATAACATGTATTTGAAATATATATCAAGATGGCAAATATTTTTTCGCATGATGTATTTAATTGCTTTTTTTATTAAAATTATACCATGATATGTGAGTTAGGTCAGTTATTACAATTTTTATAGCCAACAAATTATTTTATGACTATGTTAGACGTAGCCGGGACCAAAACAATGCAAATAATACAAAATAAAAGTTAAAATTTGTAGGTGTGTGTTATTGAATAATAATCGTAATAATAATAAATATTTTAATATTATAAACAACAATAATTATAAACATTCAAAGTTTATCAAAAATGTAAGAATATTAAAAAAATAAATGAAAGTAAGTTCTCTCATTATACGGTATAGATATAAGGCTTTACGGATTCTTTAACTAAAGATGGTAAATTTCTGTTACGTATTATAACATATTTTATAACTACTTATATAACATTAAATTCGCATACTTCTTGATATGTCACTTTTACGATATTCTACATTCGTCAGCGCCTACTATTATTTATAAAAATTATATAACTCAAATATATTTTCTTTTTTTGCAGGCCGTCGTCATGTTGGCCGAATATTGGCGTCTTCTGTTCCTGCTATGCATCAGCCCAATATTGTTAACGACGTCGATGGATATTAGTGAGTAATTTTATATACTTATATTAATTTCAATTCACAATTTTGTTACTTAATTAGATAGTATTGTATAAATAAAAACTAAAAATATTTAAAAAAAATATTTAAATGACAAAATTTTTTTCAAATTAAAAATTCACGTAAATCAGCAAGATAAAACCAGTCTACTCACCTTATAGATTTACTGTCATGAGTATTTGTTTTTCTTAACTTTT
Source organism: Rutpela maculata (assembly GCA_936432065.2). Taxonomy (NCBI): domain Eukaryota; kingdom Metazoa; phylum Arthropoda; class Insecta; order Coleoptera; family Cerambycidae; genus Rutpela; species Rutpela maculata. The sequence goes on from OW386287.2 coordinate 153,534,199, forward strand.
AATTTCTTAAGTAAAAATTTATATGTTGAAAATGTATTTTTTAAATTTAAATAATTATAAACTAAATTAATAATCAATTGTGGTTTAGAGTTAATAACTGTAAATTATTTGTACTGGAATTGTTTGCGCGTATGTTAAAAATAAGAATCATACCTGTCGGAGAATTGTGTTGCAGCCCTAAGCACATTAGTTCGCATAGCCGCGATAGCTGATGCGCAGACGCTAACCGATGCGAAAACAACGAAGACCGGGAGTTGATGATTATAATATTAGCACGTGGTGACAAAGAATGTAATTTGCATTAATTAGTGATAAAAAGGGAAATTTTATTTAATTATTTGATTAACATTTATAATATCCGTGAACGTGTTGTATCCAGGAAAGTCCTATCTATCCTTTTTCCTTCTTCCCTTACAACATTGCAGCGGTTACCAGGTAGATAACAAGATACAGTCCAAACGGTGAGTTTTTTATTTTATTCTACTTTTGTTATAAAATTTTAGAATAATAACATACATTTTTGGTCCTGATTCGAGCACGGATTGTGCCATTAGAATTGCTAATTCTCTTTGCAAACTAAATAGAGTAAATTATTTTAATACATTTGTTCGGATTCATTTCTTGGATTGTACATCGATAATAGTCGGTTTTTTTTGTGAATGAAATATCGGGTTTCAAAACAAAATTGTTCGTTGTAAGTATCCTTGAATATTTAATACTTTTGAGTGTTTTTTGGTTAGTCTAGGAATTTAAGACGGTTAAATTCAAGATTATAGGTATACCTACATTTCTTTGTCACAAGCGAGCTCGGGTGGTTCGGCAGAAAATTATAAAATTAACGTCGGCGGGTCGTTACTTAAATTTAATATAATATTCGGTATATTATAAACCAGCGGGTTTGTGAGACGGTAAATCACAAGTGGTTTATTTAATATTACTTATATTACGTATATGTTATTTCAGGTAAATGACATAGTACTGGTAATTTTTGCTATGAGGTAAAATCCTACAAGAAACATTTTAAGAAGTTTTTTTGTTGGATTGTTTTTGTATAGTGTTTTGATTTATTATCATTTATTAATAGTTAAATACGGAAGGTGTGCGTATCAGCTATTCTGGCAGTTTATGTGGATTGCGTCGCAAAATTTGTTTGTTTACATTTTGCTTTAGGTATTGCCCCTCAACAGAAAATTTGTTTTTAGCCTAGATAGTATAATTACTGTAGATTGACAAATCACGGCTGCATTTTAACGTTCTAGGAAAAACATATTGCAATACGTATAATACTTTAGCATTTTTGTTTTGTTTTTTGAAACATTAAAAACTTGGGTTCTTTTTGATATTGTTGGAAAAAGGTTACACGATTTGTACCTTGGTTTGAAGTACCTACTTTTTTTAATAAGTAAACATTTAGGTGCTTATTTTTAAATCTGAAATTTGAATTATACAGGGTCTCTTCAAAATTTAGTTGCCAAATTAAATACCTACTTATTGAGTAGTAATTTTAGTTTTAATTTAAATTAGTCTATTTAGTAAAATAGTATTTGGATTGAAGTTTACTATCGAATTTAGTGTTTTTGTCAGATAAAATTCGGGTGATTATAATAGTAAAGATTTATTACAATAATGGCTACGGTAGCTGCGCGTAAAGTAAAGAGTTTAACGGCAAAAAAAGAGTCCTTATTTGGTATGTTGCAAACGCTTCTAGATTTGAGTAAAAAACTTAGTGATCCTATTTGCCTAAACCAATTTAAGACTTTATATACTACTATAGATGAAACTCACAGGGAATTACTCAACGTTCTAGATGAAATTGTACAGTGGAGTTTTGAGGTGGACGATAATTTTGAGCCTAATTTTGCTATACTTAAAACAATAGATGAAATATGTTGTCATATACGGGTAGCGGCAGCTGGTATCCCAAAAGGGGGAACTGTCCCGGGTGCTAGTACATCAGGTGCAACTGTCAATAATAATAATAATGCGGATGCTGTGAATATGGGACGGAGTCTTCCCAGACTTCCTAAAATTGAATTACCACAATTTTCAGGGGAAATTCGCGAATGGGAAACATTCTACTCCATTCTTAAGAGTTTAATTCATGATAATGAAAGTTTAACCAATGTGGACAAGGTTCATTATTTAGTGGGACGTCTTAAAGGTCCGGCTTTAAGTATTTGTTCGGGGCTAGCACCAACCGGTGAAAATTATGAAATTATTTGGCGAGCGTTAATCGATAATTATCAGGATAAGAGGGCTTTGGCTAATAATTATTTAAATCAGATAATCGAGTTTAAGGCGATACAGGGTGAGTCATCAAAAAATTTGGGTATATTTTTAGAGAAATTTGACTTGGCGGTAAGGGCACTTAAAAAATTGGAGATAGCTGACCTTTCCGATTTTATTCTTGTTCATCAGGCTTTATCAAAGTTAGATTCGGAGACGGTTAAACAATTTGAAATGTCTAGGCGGGGTTCAGCAATACCTACCTACGAAGAAGTTATTAAGTTTGTTAAAGACCAATCAAAAATATTAAGTCTAAATCGGAAAACGGTAACTAATAAAAGTGTTTATGTCGATAATACGAAACCACGTTCACCCAAATCTTTTATAGTGGGTAATGGTTATAGGGAAGCTAAATCTGGTAATAAAAATACTTGTATTTTTTGTCAAAAGGGATGGCTTTATTTAAATCGGTGTGAAAAATTCAAACGATTACCTCCAACAAAACGGTATGAAATTGTAAGAGATAGCAATTGGTGTTATAATTGTTTATCTGCTAATCACGGGTACGTGCTTGTCCCTCAGAACGGACTTGTACGGAATGTGGTAAAAGGCATCACATATTACTTCATACTGGTAAATGGGCTACAGAAAAAGGTCCAAGGGTAACTACTGAACAAGAGAGTTTCAGTAATGAAGTAAATGTACAGGATGGTGCGTCGACTTCTAGTACGAAGGGCGAAGCTCACCAAGCTGTTAGCAATTTGTGTTCCACTTCAGTTCATAATGTTCAACATGGCAGCACGGTTTTACTATCGACGGCGGTAGTAAACGTTGTCAATAGTCCAATAAAGAATCAGACGGCGAGATTTCTTTTGGACAGCGGAAGTCAAGCTAATTTACTTACGGTTAAATGTTGCAAAAAATTAGGAATTAGAATTTCGAAATTCTATTCATCGGTACAAGGGCTTGGTAAGAGTTCACAACCTGTTAAAGGTATTGCGGATTTGATAATTGGTTCTCGTCACAATTCGGATATAAAATATTCAATTAAGGCTTTGTTGGTAGATAAAATTTCGGAGAAATTACCCAGAGTACAGATTGATACAAGTACATTTTCGCACCTCAGAGGTGTTCAGTTGGCAGATGACGCTTATTTTGAATCACAGGAAATTGATGGCATTTTGGGGGCAGAACTCTTCCCCCTTGTAATGGGTTTAGGTCGGATATCAAGGTCAGTGAAAGAGCCGCTAGCGATTGAAACCACATTAGGTTATGTCGTAATGGGAAAGGCGTCAGAACTTATATCTCCGTCAGATGTTCAAACATTTGTTACATTAACGGGTGACGTAGCTGTTGAACGGCTGTTGAGCAAATTTTGGGAAATTGAGGAGGTGCCGCACTCAATACCCCCAGAGCCTGAGGAGTTAGAATGCGAAAAAATTTATTTAGAAACTTATAGTAGGGATGTTACAGGGAGATTTACGGTAGCATTACCTTTTAAAGGTTCTCCAAAAAATTTAGGGGATTCCAGAGCAGGTGCTCAGGGTCGGTTAATATCGCTAGAACGAAAGTTAGCAAAGTGTCCCGCGTTGCGGTTAGAGTATAATAAAGTTATGCAAGATTTTATTGATCAGGGACACATGCGAAGGGTAATATCGGGAAACTTAGATGAATTATCATTTTATATTCCTCATCATGCGGTTCTGAAACCTGAAAGTCCCAGTACTCCAGTACGAGTAGTTTTGGATGCTAGTGCGCCTTCAGATAGCGATGTGTCCTTAAATGATTTGTTGTACGGGGGGCCTAAGCTACAAACGGATATTTGTACCTTGTTAATTAATTTCAGGTTATTTAAAGTAGCAATAACAGCTGATATTCGCCAAATGTATCGGCAAATAAATATTGTAGAGGATCATCGTAAGTTTCAGCGGATATTGTGGAGATTTAAACCGGATGATGAAATTAATGTTTTCGAGTTAAAAACGGTTGCGTTTGGTGTTAAATCATCTCCTTATTTAGCTTTACGTACGGTTAAGCAATTATTGCGTGAGGAAGGGGAAAAATATCCTTTAGCAGCCAAGGTGGCTGAGAGAGATTTATATGTGGATGACATTGTCTCGAGTGTATCTACACTTGAAGAGGCTTATCTGTTGTATACGGAATTAATGAATTTATTTGCGGCAGGAAAGTTTGAACTGACCAAATGGTCAACAAATTTATTAGCTCTTTTGGAACAGATACCAAATGAAAAAAGGTTAGCAAAAACTGTTGTTTTCAAAACTGATAGCAAAATTTTGGGAATGCAGTGGAACCCGGAAGAAGATTTATTAAGTTTTAGTCTAGTAATTCCGGATGCTAAATGCACTAAAAGAATTATGTTGTCGGCGGTTGCAAGGTGTTACGATCCGATCGGTTTGATCGCCCCGTTTATTCTTTATTTAAAGTTACTTGTTAAAGAATTATGGCGACTCAGACTAGGATGGGACGAAGAACCACCTTTACCTATTTGTCGGTTATGGTCTAAGTTACTCGACGAGTGGTCGGAACTTAGTAAAATTTTAATTCCACGTCATGTACTGGCTGAAGAAAATCAACCAGTTATGTTGTTGGCTTTTGCTGATGCAAGCATGGATGGTTACGGCGCGGTAGTCTATTTGCGAACTACCACTGCTACGGGAACAGTAGTGAGTAGTTTAGTATGTGCGAAATCTAAAGTTTCGCCATTCAAAGTAGTTACGATTCCCAGATTAGAACTTTGCGCAGCGGTGCTGTTGTCAAAGTTAGTCAGGCATGTAACAAATATTTGTGGTAAGAGAATTTTCATTTCTAAAATGTTTGCCTTTTCGGACTCGACTACCGTTCTTCAGTGGTTGAATGCATCCTATTGGAAAGATATATTTGTGGCTAATCGAATTACTCAAATTCGAGAAAACTTACCAGAAGCTTCGTGGCAACACATAGAAGGTACTAGTAATCCAGCGGATTGTCTGTCAAGGGGACTATCTCCTTCTCAGATGGTTAAGAATTCTTGGTGGTTGTCCGGGCCAGACTGGATAGTTCTCGATGAGCCAAATTGGCCCACTACAGTGGTTAGTCGCGAGAATAATTCGTCAGAGGGAGAATCGCTTATTTTGGCCACTGTCACCGAGATGAACAATCATACTTTACATGATTTTATATTACGGTGTTCTTCGTGGACATTAATATTACGTACAACGGTGTGGGTACTTCGGTTTTTAAAATTAATGCCACTTGGAGAATATATTTCGGCGGCGGACTTACAAAAATCTGAACTAGCATTAATTAAATTAGTACAACTCAAACATTTTGAGTCTGATATTCAAAGTTTGAAGGCAGGAAAAGAATGTTCGGCGAAATTACGTAGATTACGGCCTTTTGTTAAGGACGGGCTCCTCAGGGTGGGGGGTAGATTAGCTAATGCACGAATGAATTTTGAGCAGCGGCATCCCTTGATTTTACCAGCAAAAGATCCATTAGTAACCAGATTGGTGGATTATTATCATCAGATTAATTTGCACACGGGTCCTCATTTATTGGAGGCGTTAATTAGACAGAAATTTTGGATAATTTCTGGGCGTAGTTTAATCCGGAGTAGAGTTCATGCGTGTAATCATTGTTTTCGTGCCAGGCCGTCAGCTCCAAATCCTTTAATGGCAGATTTGCCTGCATATCGGGTGCAGCAATCTAAAGCCTTCCTTCATACAGGTGTCGATTATTTTGGGCCAATAAATATTACGTTAGGACGTAAAAGAGGTGCTTCAGTTCAGAAAGCATATGTGTGCTTATTTGTATGTATGAGTGTAAAAGCAGTTCATCTGGAACTAGTGAGTTCTTTATCAACGCCTCATTTTATGCAAGCATTTAAAAGATTCTTATCTCGTCGGGGACCTTGCACCGTTTTATATTCGGATCAGGGGACAAATTTTATAGGCGCCAAAAGATTATTGTCAGAACTTTATACGTTTTTGTGTTCCAAGGAATTTAATGATAAATTATTAACTGAATTAGCTCTTCAGGGGATTGAGTGGAGGTTGAATCCTGCATCAGCGCCGCATATGGGAGGCATTTGGGAAAGTAACGTTAAATCAGCGAAGTCTCATATTTATCGGGTTGTGGGAGACCAAGTATTAACGTATGAAGAATTTTCTACACTTTTAACGCAAGTCGAATCCTTGTTAAATTCTCGTCCGTTGTGTAGATTATCAGCAGATCCTTCTGCACCAACGGCATTGACCCCGTCTCATTTTTTAACATTATCGCCTTTGAAAAGTTTGCCCGCCGAAGATGTAACGGAAGTTAAAGTTAATAGATTAGATCGTTTTCAGTTAATTGATAGGTTGGTGCAAGATTTTTGGAAGCGATGGCACCTAGAGTACCTCACTACTCTACAGGTTAGGGAAAAATGGGATAAACAATCTCCGAATATAAAAGTAGGTACTGTAGTAGTCTTAAAAATTGAGAATTCTCCGCCCCTTCATTGGCCGTTAGCAGTTATAACGGAAGTGCATCCTGGCAAAGATGGCACTATTCGAGTTGTTACTATAAAGACCAGCAAAGGTATCTTTACTAGACCGGTAGTAAAAGTATGTCCTTTGCCTACGCAGTAGGTTTAGATTTTTTCTTTTTTTTTTTTAATATTTTGTTTTTTTTTTGTTGTTACTTTTTTTTTACGAAGTACCTACTGTTTTAACAAAGAAAAATTAATTGGGGTAATTTTGAATATTTATGATAGTAAAATTTTATTTTTAAAATGGGTGTTTAAATTATTCATATTCTAGCTAGAATGCAGCTTGTGGTCAATCCTAGGGTATGGTAAATCGGGAAATTAGGTTTAAGATTGGTCAATCTCAAAATTATTGTTTCTTTGGAATCATTAATTATTGTTGTCATGATCATATTTTCCTCCCATTCAGATTCAATCTGGGCTGAAAAAACTTATTTTTCATGGTGGGGGGTATGTTTGCGCGTATGTTAAAAATAAGAATCATACCTGTCGGAGAATTGTGTTGCAGCCCTAAGCACATTAGTTCGCATAGCCGCGATAGCTGATGCGCAGACGCTAACCGATGCGAAAACAACGAAGACCGGGAGTTGATGATTATAATATTAGCACGTGGTGACAAAGAATGTAATTTGCATTAATTAGTGATAAAAAGGGAAATTTTATTTAATTATTTGATTAACATTTATAATATCCGTGAACGTGTTGTATCCAGGAAAGTCCTATCTATCCTTTTTCCTTCTTCCCTTACAACATTGCAGCGGTTACCAGGTAGATAACAAGATACAGTCCAAACGGTGAGTTTTTTATTTTATTCTACTTTTGTTATAAAATTTTAGATTAATAACATACAGGAATTATCAAATCTAGAAATTTTAAAAGATTTATAAATACAGTTCTACCTTTCTCAAAAGTCGGTATTGCTAGTATTATGTTTACTTAAGATGACAGGTAACCGCAATTTTGTTTTTTTCATCAGTAAACAACCTTTTCTAGATTTGTCAGAACAAGTCTCTACAGCGTTGCATTTAATTCCTGATTTTTTTTCACAGTCATTTAAGTAAATGTTATTAATATTTCCAATTCTAACATTTCGATTCATTACGCCATCACACACAGATCCTACAATGATAAATTAGTTACATAAAAGAACATTTCCTTAAAATTATAAATCACTTGTTAAACTATATCAGGCAGCAGTCTACCTTCATACTGGCGTTCTGTTTAGGGTGTGTGGTCAACGACGAATAACAGACATCACTGTAATATTATCGTTATGACTACATTTTGACGTCAGTTTGTTACGTCAATATGACGTACTGGTAACGTCATTTTATTCATGTTGAATAATTTGATGCCTTACCAGGTAGTTTGTTGTAGGAATTATTTATAGATGGCGCCACATATAAATCATTGACAATAAGCCATGACACTTTAGCTTATATTGTAATAAATTTATACTAAATAATTAGAATTGCAAACATCGAATAGTGATTTATTTGGAACTAAAGGTTAGATTAAAGGTGATTATACTCTATTCTGGCCAATATGATACATAACTCACCGTGTGGTTACTACTACTTCATCCAACATGGCTGCTCATCAGTAGGTCTTAAACATCTTTAGCTTGAGGATCAGATTCCATTTTGGACTATAGAATGGAGTTATGGAGGATTAATATTTCTTAAATACTTTATGCTGATTAATTAAAAATGCCCTACATCTATATGTGATCGACCCTAAATATCGTCGACCTAACGTTACAGAATGACGTCTTTGAGCTGTGGCATTAGGCCGTTATATTTCACGCCATTATTACGTCCTATGCAAGGTCGCATTGGTAATAAAAGTGACATAAATTTAAATGTTAAAATGACGCGACCATGTTGCCTAGGATGTTTATAGAGTCCGAAACTATCTAGGACTCGCAATGAAACCAGAACGAATATTGGCGCGATTAACGCGCCATCTTTTGATATCTGTTCTTATTACAAACATTCAAGAACTTTGAGTTGGCTGCCTCGAAAACGTTTCATGTGTAATTTTAGTTTGGGCAGTTAGAAAAGTATATCAGTTTTCAGTCGTTTTCAGGTTTTCAGTTTTCACAAAGCAACCCCCAAAGTTTTTAAAACCTTTTAGAACTATGTCTGGTAGGTATATGTGTAATAAATATGTGGTTTCAAGGAATTGTAATCAAAAATAATTTTCAGAAGAGTATTCTTTGTCAGATTTTCTGGTTGTTAATACTCAGAATGAAAGTGATGAATGTGATGAGTTTTTTAGTAGAGAGAAAATTTTAGCCCTAATAAATCTATACAAGATTTATAAACCGAAAGTAGGTAGGGAAAAAATTAAAAGTATGAAAAAAATGTGGGAAAAGATATCTTATGATATATCAAATCAATTTAAAATAACAATACTTCCATCAAAATGTGAAAATAAATTCAGAGTTTTGGAGAGATCCTACAAAACGGTAATGGATAGCAACAGTAAAAGTGGAAGAGGAAGGAAAGATTTTCCATACGAAACTGAATTTAATGAAATTTTCGGAAAAAAATTAAATATTGTTCCAAAAATTTTATTAACTTCATCAGAAGTAAAAGTACCATCAAGGCCAATAACTGTAGAAGAAATAGCAAATATACCAAGTACCTCAAGATTTAATCAAGACAAATTAATAATAGAAAATATTCCCTCTACTAATAGCCAAATAATGCCATTGTCACCTTTACACTTTAATAATAAAGAAAATGATATTCCTACCATAAGCTTACCAGAACGTAAAGCAACATAACGAAAGAGGATGAGGCCTACACCATCTTACACGAAAAGAAATGAAATCTTAACTGACATCAAAAATGATTTAAAGGCATACTATGCCGAAAAATTAAGCATCCAAAGAGAACGACTTCAAATTGAAAGAGAAAAGCTGGAAGAGAGAAAGAAGAGAACTCGTCTCTTAGAACAGCATTATCATAGATGGTGCTTTGTAGAACTTCTTACTAAAGTGTTTTTTATTTTTGTGATATTTGTTATTTTTGTTATTTATTACAAATGGATTTTAGTTTCATATTTATTATTTATGTAAATACACTTAAATGTGTGACACACAGTGTGTACAGTGTGAAACACCTAAGATGAAGATGGTCTTATAACTTTTTTATTTTTCTTCGATTTTAACCATATTTTACTGAAGTAAAGAACAAATTAATATCTACTTATGGACAAAAAACATTCACCTCTTACAAATTCAAAGCTACAAAAATAAGCAAAAAAAAAACAATAAATCGTATTAGGCATTTTTTTATCTGAAAATTTTATTAACAAAAGTTAACAAAAGTTCACAATTATCAAAAAACGTTATCCAAAATTTCATCTAAATAAAAAAATTTTAAAATAAAAAAACGATAAATTTAAAAAATATAAAAAAAATACAAACTACTTGACAACTACCTGACAGCCTGGTTTTAATTTCAAATAAAATTGTCACGAATTTTATAAAATTTTTTCGGAAGGACATTACTTTAAATGTAATTTCAATATCTTTCAATGTTGATTAAATTTTGGGCGTATGGACAATTCTGAACAACTGTCATTAATAAAGACTTCCGATAAAAAAAGCCTAACATGATTTAATGATTTTTTCGTCTTATGTTGGTACCGCAGGTAGCTTTGAATTTGTAGGAGGCGAATATTTTTTTGTCCATAAGTAGATACTAAGTTGTTCTATTATTCTTCAGTAAACTTTGGTTTAAATCGGAGATATACATACATTTTTTTACTAAAATATTAAAAATGTTTCTATATATTTAAAATACTTGCAATATAATTACGAAAGGCAAGACCTGGACCATCTTGAGACTCATCATGTTCTTCCCCTTCGGCCTCTTCTACATTAAATTCCAAATTTTCTGTGATAGGATCAATTGTCAAATCCAAGTCAACCTCACTGTCAATGGCTAGATTGTGCAGAACACAGCATGCTCTAATAAAATGGCAAATATTTTCTATTTTTCTTAGTTTGATGTGGTACAACATCCTAAACCTTTGTTTAAGAATATCAAATACATGCTCAATTACCACCCTACAGTGGCTTAATTTCGTGTTGAAATTTTTTTCGGCTATACTTAAATTGTCTCTAAACGTATACGGTGTTAATAAATGCTTCAAACATGGATAGGCACTGTCTCCCAAAATGTACTTGTCACCACATTTTTCCTCCAGAGTTGTTGACAGTATGGAATTTCGAAAAACTCTTGCATCGTGCATTGATCCAGGATATCCAATAAAGACATCCCTAAATTTCGTTTTGTCATCACATACAGCTTGCATATGAAATAATGGTAACCACACATAAAAGTCTGTATAACTGTACATCTATTGACTTTTGGTACTTACATGAATCGAATAAAATTTCTTCCGGTTGAAATATGATACTGGATCCTCAAGTGGAGTATCAATTCTAATATGGCTACCATCGATGACACCTAAAACTCCTGGAAAGCCCATGGTATCGAAACTCTCACTTATCTTCATTTTTTCCTCATCTGCTGGCCATCAATAACATTCCCTGACAAACCGGAAATGAAGTAAGACACTACTTCAATAATATTATGTAGTTTGCTTATTGAAATGTTAAATCTATCGGCGACATCTCTAAATCCAACAGCTTCATGACCAGCGAACCATAAAAATATTTGGATGCACTTCTCGGCTGGTATAGCTTCAAAACCAGTGCTGCATTTTGAATAGCTTTCAGATTTCTCAAATGAAGCTGCAATTTGATGTACAACAATTCTGGGTACTCTACAAAATAATAATTCTCATTGAATATCTTAAAGCTCATTTTTGATTGATTTATAGATGAGTAAATAAGTATTGACTATACATTAATTTATTTTTACAGTTTTATGTAAGGGATGCACACACTATAAGATAAACATTATATTTGCATAAATACTTCTGACATTTTGCATACAATAGTAAAACTATAAATGTTATCTGTCCTAATATTTTCTCTGTTGCATAAAAATATGAATACTTATATAAAGCAAACAAGAAAAAAACTGGATGAAGGCATATAATTAAAATATACTTGTTATACAAATACATACCTAAAATGCTGCTTGAACTCATCATCATTAAACAAAGCCACTGTTGTTTCACTGTATTGTTCATTCTTGGGGCATTGTTTCAAAAGCTCCGCAGCACTAAGTATTTGTAATATAGGTTCATCATCGTCAGAAGACGAGGATGACGTTGATGAAGACGAAATGGAAATATCAGAAATATTCATATTTAACTCGAAACAAATAACATACAACACAACGCGATACGAGTCACCAGAGGTTACGTTCGGTTAGAATGTATGGTTAGTAGTAGAGCGTCAAACTGTTAGCAGTGAAACGCAAAATCGCATGCTCAACAAAAACAGTCCAGATCCGTCCATACTCCAGTGTAAGTACAATTTCTGACGGTCCCTGACAATCACGGATTATTGCTCACACAAAACCAGAACAAATGACTGAGAAATTCGAAATAGTCCAAAAGAAACCAGAACACGTTTTACTAACTGCGCATGCGCCTGACGTCCGAGGACTGCTATTTCTCAAAACCAAAACAAACCTTATGTATGTCTCTCCGCACTCGCTGATAGGTTGATGAGGTTGACTGTGAGCAAGAATGTGCGCATATATACAAAATACATATTACAGTCGTTTGTGAGACAAGCTGTATATATTTCAGGTAATTAAGACATATTTTTCTTTAGTGCTCGTGGAAACTGAAGCAGATAGTCACGTGTTACCTGCCTACTTTTAAATATATGAGTCATTCAAAATAATGTTTTTTGATAAGTAGTAGTAAATCAAAATTATTAGTAAATATAAGATAAAAGAAATATGAGGTTGTAATATGGGGGCAAAATTCGTTTTTTCTGAAGAAGCATAAAATGTATCGCTATAATCAAAAACTGAGAGAATGAGATTATTACTCAAGTGATATTTTACAAACATAACATGCAAGTTACAAACACATTTGCAATAATAAACTCTGATAAGCTAGATTAATATTTCTGATTAACAAAAAGCTTTAAGTTTTATTTTAGGGGCGAAAAAGTACTATTTAATAAAGTTATTTTTTATCTTATACATCGAAAAGAAGTTAATTGAAAAATGTAACATATTTCTAGAAATCCTCTCGGAAGTTATATCCCAGCCGAAGTTCTTGAAAAACTGATATAGCCTTAGGTCATTACAACTTTTTATGTTCTGTTAAAAGTAAGATAACTAAGGCACACTACCCATAGAAATAAGTTGTTTTATAATACTTATAATCCATTTATTTTTCATTCTGTTGATGTAATATAAGTATAATAACGAAATAAAAGTTATTGTTACGGTTATAAGGTGACTTATAATATCTTGACATTATTACTTTTGTTGCACATTCATTCAAGGATGACTCTTTCTTACAATGGATACTCCCCAAGCAGCATTTTTGCTATATATGCGATGTATGTCTATTGATGTACAGGATGTTGCAGTCTCGCGTCGTTCAGAGATCCCGGCTCTCTTATAAAAGATATTAAAAATTACCAAAAACATGATGGTAGAGGGTACAAAGGTATGGTTTAAAAATATTTGTACTTATATAGGGCGATTCATTCAAGCGTGACTTCATAAACGTTTAGTTTTCAAATGAAACACTTTATTCTAAGGCGATTCAAGCGATCTGGCATTTGATGGGTTTGCAATGGGTCATCACTATGATGGGGGTGAGTTTGTATCAAAAACATGTGATATAACAGAACAACATATTGAGACCTAATTTGTGCCAAAAATTAAGAAACTCTTATTTGCGCTACTGATATTAGATCTTACGAAATCGGTCATTTTATGTCAAATAAACCTACTATTTCCCAACGCAACTCAACATACTTATTTCATGATCAATCTTATCCATGTTGAAATAAAACGACACCAACGCAACAGTTTTGCAAAACATCCAATTTTTAGTAGTTTGATCCGATAAAAAAAATAATAAAAATGAATACATTGACGACTGGAGTTTCAAACATTTTTTTCGCATTGTTTTAAATTTAAAATATCCCTGCTTGCATACAGTAGTTTTAATTGGGAATAACATTTTTGTAAAATCACTTTAATGTGTTGCACGAAATGTAATTTTTCATATATTATTACCCAAAAGTTTTTGGCATGAGTTGAAAACGATAGATTATTTTGACTAATATTCAATTGATCAGATACCTTTGTTATTTTCTAAGTAGACCAGAATAACAACTGATTTGGTAGGGTTAATTTTAAGGTTATGTTGATCTGGACATTGATAGATGTATGCTTAAGATGTTTACTAGTTACTACCTTAAACCTTACCACCTTAAATATATCTGCTGTATATGTAAGAAATAAAAGAGGTCCAAGTATGGACCCTTGAGGAACACCTGACGTTTTAAGTCCAGATATTTTCTTGCGATTGATGCGCATCTATGACGTTCACTCAAATAACAATTAAAAAACTGCAGAGATATCCTGTCAAAGCCACAACAATTTAACTTAGAACAGAGAAACCTGTGATCAAAGATATTAATTGCATTGAAGTAATCTAGCGACACAAGAATAACTGTCAAGCGTTTGTGTCTAAGGCACTGATAGTATCACTAAGGTTCAGCAACTCAGTACTACAGCTATGTGCTTTACGAAATTCTGATTGATGTAATGGATATTTTAAGTTGTGCAATAATAAATTGGTGGCAATGTGGTTATGTTATTCTTGTTAGGATTTTGGAAAGCTGATGGGCAAATAATTGCATATTTTCATTGCATAGGAAAGACAGCAGTTTGCAATATGGGTTCTATGTTTCAAAATTGCTGGCATATATAATTATAAAATGTTCAGATTTATCTTATCTTTTCTTGCAGCATTCGGCTGTATATTTTTAATTACATTATTAACAGTACAAGCATTAAGAAATGTGAGGGTGAATTTGGAACTCTTTTCAAATTTTGTGATAGTGTGATATTGCTCCATTGCAGTTATTATTCTTGGAAAAAAACTTTAAGAAAGACGTCACTCATATCTGTAGCATTCTGTGAATTAGGAGATACAATATTGCCAAACTCGTTTCATTAAAAATTTCAGAATTTCGGAAACTTGTATCGTTAATCCTCCTAAGACCTGAGGAAAACAGGAATGTGCCAATTTATTGAAACTTACTTTTTCGAAATTTGAGGTATCTAACGCATAATAATTAGGTTTAAAAAATGTTCAAATTAAAAAAAAATAATATAAGTCCATCTGAATGGACATTAGTACTTCTGTCAAAATTATAGCATCAATAAGAACGCAAAACGTTAATAATACTTTATTTAAATCTAAGTTATCCAAGTTATCGTTCTCTAATAACTCCAGTAATCGATCATTCGTACCTGGATGCAGATATTTATCTTAGCTGAAAATAGCTACAATAGAAAATTAGGTTAGAAAAAAAAACGTACTGAGAAAGTCCTCAGTGGGCATTGAAATGGACGTACTTGTTTTTAAATTGTACATGAACAAATATTCAGATGAGAAGGTAATTTTTATAAAATCGTGTATTATAATGACAAGTCTACGGCACCAAACACGCAGTCGCTTAAAAATGCACTAAAACTACATAAAAACACCCTTTACTTATCGTCAATCGTAACACGTCTAAACGAGGCCATGTTAACAGCTAATTTGTTCTGAAAGTTTCAAAAGTTGACAACTTTTTACATAGGTGGCACTCTAATATTCATTCATAATAGTGGACAGTAGGTTCTTAAAGCAATAATTTTGCGGAGTAGGAAATTAGATGCTAAAAACTAAGTGTTCAATTTAATGGACGCCCGGTTCCAGGAGGATATAACTATAACAGTTTGGGAAGTCTTCGGAATTAGGTCACAAACAGAAAAAGTAAACTTGATGTCAGCATCTATTTGAAAAATTAAAGCTCAATTATATTCTCACAACTAACCATTTCTGATCACATCAACTATGTACTGTGGCTGCTTGGGTTTTAATAAACATAGAAGTTTCAGTGGTGTTATAATGAAATGAAGGCTCAACTCTAAACAATCATATAGCGTGTTTTTCCACACAACATTGAGGCAACCTTAGCCTAGTGAACTATAAGACTCTTAAAACGGCTGTTTGCTTTTAGCATGTATGTGATAAAAACGATACGTGTTTTTTGTCCAAATGGCATAAAACAAAGTTATACATTATATAGCACTACTTCCAACGTCTTATATGTACTGTATATTTTATTTGCAACCGAAATAACTACGTAAACTGCTCGAAATTATAATAATAAAAGAAGTCTTTATTTGGAGAAAATAAAACTATTGTACTTTATTTCCATAACAGGCAAAGTCTAGCTCAACCAATCCAACTCAACCTTAAATATGTAGCACCATTTAAAATTGACTTATTTTTCACTTATCCTTATTACAATACGGTATTGCAGACTAGACACATGTATATAAAATTTGTTTAAAACAGTTTGATTTTGTTAAAAAAAATTTATTTAAATAATGTTAAATAAACATAAACTCATTCAAATGATCTTCCTTTCCAAGAAAGTAAATTATTGTACCTTAGACGATTTATTGTTACATAATTTTCAATTTGCAACAGAAAAATAAAATCAATTTACTGAAACTTTAACACGATATAAAAGAGAAAACAAATATTGTAACTATAAGTGTTATTAAAAAACTAGAACAGAGTTCATTTAGTGTTATAGCTTCTCGAATTATTCGTAGGGTACATAAAAATATACGATATATAGAAAAGACATAATTTTAAAAAATAAATTAAAATTTAGCTACTTCAAAGTCCTAAACAAATTATACAAAAACTAATATATTAAAATTCTTACCTTCAGTTCTATTTCGTTATCAATATAATTATTATTATCATATACCGGGTGCTACAGGCTAGTGGCTCCACCCTATATCTCCTTTATTTTTTAACGTATCCTTTTGAAACTTGGGGTGCATAAACTACCTGTAAAAATGGATTTTTTGACATCAAAACCGGTATGAGAGCATTTCCGGTTTATCCGGAAATGACCGCAACTTTCGATTTTTAATTGGAACATCCTGTATATTTTTACATAGCTGGATTCAAGACAACATTCTAAGCAGTAACTACGAACTCCTCAAGGCAGTATATTGGGACCTCTATTATTTCTCTTGTTTGTGAATGATTTACCAGAATATGTTCTGCAACATGGAGAATTATTTATGTATGCTGATGATACCACCATTGTAGTATCGGGTGTAAACTTTTTAGATGCTGTCGACAAAGTCAGCGTTATATTAGAAGTTTTTAAGATTTGGTGCAATAGAAATAAGTTAATTATAAATTTAAATAAGACTGAGTGTATGAAATTTTCCTATGGGAATCGCAACGTACCAGATATACACTTTTCTTTAAGCGATAACCAAATCAAAACTACTACTAATACTAAATTTTTAGGAATCCAGGTGGATAAAACCCTTAATTTTACCGATCAAGTCAGCCAGGTATGCTCTAGGTTGAACAAGTCTTTTTTTGCACTGTCATCGTTGAAAAATGATTTAAATGAGGATTCCTTGTTGTCACCGTATTACGTCCAAGTATACTCAGCAATGAGCTATAATGTCTCAATATGGGGACAATCTAGAAGCTACTCGCGTTTTTATAACACAAAAGCGCATATTAAGACTAATGTTTAACCTAGACTACAGGGAATAATGCCGTATGACTTTTAAGAAATAAGGTATATTGACTTTTATATCAATTTATTTACTTAAAACACTATGTTTCATATTTTTAAATCAAAGTGAATATTAAAAAAATGTCGTGATTACCCCACTACAAATAAAGACAAGTTCTGTCTTGGTAAAATCTCTCACGTGAAATATAAGAAGTCTCCAGTCTACGCAGGATGTAGCTTTTTTAACATGTTGCCATCTGCAATAAAATCATCACATTGTTTTGCAGAGTTTAAGAGAACGTTAAAATCGTTTTTAGTCAAAGGTTGTTTTTACACACTAGACGAGTTTATTACCGGTTGCAACATGACAAGACGTGTGAAAACTTATGTGGTGATTTCCTGTACTATCTGTGGGTTATCACTATATGTTTTTTTTTTATGTTTTTGTGTATATTTTGCGTATAGATATTTTGTGCGCCCAAATTTCAGGTTTTGTTTTTCTGCCAAAACTATATTATTTGGGAGGGTATTAATCAAATTAGTAACGAACTGTAATTCACTGAAGAAATGTTAGTTTTTTGTTTTTACAAATTTCTTTGTATTCCAGTATTTTCAATATGATGGAAAATGCGTACTTACCATTTTATTTGAAGAGATTTTGTGTGAGGTAAAACATATTGTCAATGAAGGAATCAGTTTTCAAGTAGCTAATGGGTTTACTAATTTTGCGGCTAGTATTTTGTGAAAATAACGTTAATTTCTTAGCATATGCTAAAACAGAAATATTTGTATGTTATATTTTGGTATATTTCTCAATACCACAAATATTATTAGAGCTAGGTATATCAGATTAGTTGTTACAAAGGACCACAATTGTGTTAATTGAATATAGAAGGATGCAATATATAACAAACCCAACAGAACCTATTTTGAATTAATTAAATTGAATTTAATATTGTTATTCTGATATTCAGTGAATGTCTCAAAAGAACGCATCCTTAGCATAGAATGGCAAGTAGATTGCAGCTCAGCGTAATTGTAATGAAACTAGAAGTTAAAGAAAAGCTCTCAGTAAACTAAACAATTAGCAATCTAATGGCGGCAACTTACACATTTAAAGCAGAATGGCTCAAAAAGTAATTACGTATTTAAAATTACCTATTACGGTGCGTGTTAACTGCGAATTTCATGTCTATCTGACTCTTAAGTTGGGAATTTGGATCGTTGAAGGGTTACTGAGCGGTAAAGAATATTTTCTCGTTAAGCCAAACTGGTTGTAGTGGATTTCGTTATTGCCATCATAAACATGATTGCACAATGACAATTAACAACAAAATGTTTGTATTGTTTTCCATTAAATAGCAGAAAATTCTTGTAAAAATATTATGTGGTAAGGATGTAAGGAGTCACACTAAGTTGCCATTATTTATTATAGCAATATTTGAATACGGTGGAAATACATTAAAAGTTTTATTGTATCTAATAACACTAGGGCTTAGAATGGTCGGTAAAAAATTTTTGAAAGCGTGACTATCTACACCTTAGCCGGGAAAGGAGTATAATGCTAAATTTAACTGTCAATAGTATCAACACAAGTCATTGAGCAACATTGATTTGATAAGCCTTTGTAAAGGTTATTTATATATTTATAACAATAATAACACAGGCCCACTAAAAAAAATTGTTTTCGTCAGCGAGAACTAAGACCCACTGTTACTTACGTTTTTCGGGAAGCTGAATATGAATCTGAAGTCGGAATGGCATGTTTGTGGAGCTAGAGGTCAAAATTGGACGAAAATCATGAAAAATCGAGATTTGTGGTAATTTTAGGTTCGAAATGAATAGAAAAAATTTGGGAGACATTTAAATATTATTTTTGGGAAGAAATATAGTATTTTCCAATGTATTTTATTACCTGATAGAGCCTCATGTACGGTGAGTTACGGTGTATTATACAAAATTTCCGAGGATATTGCTCTCAACGGTGGTTTATAAACATATTCATGTAGATTGATTCGGGATTGTACTTGTGTTCGCGGTACTGAGCAGAACGGCACACGCGAAAAGAACAATGAGAAGAGGCGGGATTGTATTAAAGTCTCAGTCTGTGAGATTGGACCCTTGTCATCATCGACTTGTGATGACACCTTTTGACGTTTACCTTGCACCCGTTAAAATCACCTTTTTATTTGAGCGTTTCAACATTTATCAGTCTGCATTTAACTCTATATTTTCAGCGTAGGAACTTAACTCTTTCATCAAAACGCATTTCTGTGTGCCTTTTTGTTGTTTTAAATTTTGATTTATTTAGTTACATTTGGTTAAGAGCTTGTAGTATGCGCATTTTAATTGTATTAAATTTCAATAGTTAGATCCGTTCCTCCATTTCAAGGTTGTCACAATCAACGGATCCTTTTCGAAGATGTCGCATTCAACGGTGGAAGATGAACACATCAATTTAGAACCATTGAGGATAGTGGACAAAATATCCGCATTGACATTCCGATCGGTTATTTTAAATATACCATATTATATCGATACCTACTGATTCGGAAAATCTTCGCCACTTGTGAGAGGGGAATTTAGTCCGGATTTACAAAATATCATTCCTTTCTTTGTGAATGGGATAGTAGAGATCGAAACAATCACTACAAGGAAAAAAAAGATCTAGCACACGCGATCGTGCCTCTTACCGGGTGATAAGAATATAATAGAGCAACCACTGGTTGAACCGTCGAAAATCCTCCTTCCACCCCTGCATATAAAATTAGGCTTGATGAAGCAGTTTGTCAAAGCGCTTGATAAACAGGGTGACTGCTTTGATTATTTGAGTCGAACATTCAGTCAGTTGTCGGAAGCTAAACTTAAGGAAGGAATTCGAAAGATTTTGAAGGATGATGTTCATTACAACGATGACTCAAAAAGAGAAAGCAGCATGGGAAAGCTTTAAGTCAGTAGTCCATCAGTTCCTAGGGAATCATAGAAGTGATGACTACGAAAGCATTGTAGCTGAAATGGTCAAGAACTACCAAAAATTAGGTTGTTTCATGAACTTAAAATTACATTTCGTTGACTCGTATCTAAGTTATTTCCGTGAGAATCTAGGTGACTTCAGTGAAGAGCAAGGCAAGCGATTCCATCAAGATACCAAGAAAATGGAGAAACGGTATCAAGGAAGATGGGATATCAATATGATGGAAGATTTTTGTTGGTCATTAAAGAGAAGAACAGTTCAAGATGCAGACGAACGAAAAAGAAATCCATTGCGTAAATCATTCGATGATAAAAGAGTCAGGAAACGAGCAAAAAATAACTCCAAATTTAGAGGAATGCGTTTTGATAAACGAATTAAGTTACTGCACTGAAAATAGCGAAATAAATTCATACCGATAAATGTTGAAGCGCTCAAATAAAAATATGATTTTAACGGGGAGTCAAAAAGTTTCATCACAAGTCGATGATGACAAGCGTTCAATCTTACAGATTGAGTATTCAATACAATCCCCAGATATAATTCCCACCTCTTCTCATTGTTCTTTCTACTTGTGTAGTTCTGCTCAGCATCGCGAACACAAGTACAATCCCGAATCAATCTACATGAGTATGTTTATAAACCACCGTTAGGAGAAATCTCCTCGAAAATTTTGTATAATAGTACAGTCCAAAGTGAACTCACCTTAAATGAGGCTCTATCAAGTAATGGAATGTATTGGAAAATACTGTATTTTCTCCCAAAAATGATATTTCCACGTTTGCCAAATTTTTTCTATTCATTTCGAACCTGGAATTATGACAAATCCCGATTTTTCTTGATTTTCGTCCAGTCTTGACCTCTAGCTCGAAAATTCGTCCACAAACATTCTATTCCAACTTCAGATTCGTGCTCAGCGCCCCGAAAAATATAAGGAAAAGTAGGCCTTAATTCTCGCTCACGATCTTTTTTTTGTGGGCCTGTGTAATTATTGTCTTGAACCTACTAATTAATACAATTGACAAAGACATTCGTCTAATCATATGTTTACCATTAAGTTAATTAGTATGGAGGAAATTGAATTCGTTGTGTTACCGGGCCTAGACCCACTTATAAAAGGGGGCCCCAAAGGCTGCTAAACCTCGAACGCAGGGTAGGGTAGTCACCCTGTGCCCTGAACAAAATTTTAATATTTTACGTGCAGTACCCCCTCTGCAATACGATAGTGAGGAGGGAGTCTCACACGGCCGACTAATCAGGTCCTTGGGGGTGGCTTCGATAATTGGGGTGGTGTAGGTGGTCAGATATGTAAGACAATGTCATTCTAATTAAACATTTAATAACATATCAGGGTACGTAGTACAAAATATTTCACAATTATCACCGATAACTCAGTACGCAGTACAAGTATCACAATATAGCCTAATAAGTGAACTAATAAGTTGGGCCCACACGCTTAACCTAATATACACAAAATATCTTCCAAAATAATAAATCCTTGAATAAATGTACAAAAGGTCATATGCCAGAAGCGTGACAAAAAAACTACAAGTGACCCAAGGTATGGTAAAACATAAAATTACTTAAAATTATTGACATCTATTTGTAAAATAAAGCAAAACTATTCAGTTAGTGAAGTAACGATACACAAAATATACCAAATATTACTGAAATCTAAAATGTTACTGAGATTTACGTTACGAGCAAAATATTACCAATATTCCTTGAAAATTTATTTTACTGTCCCATGGACGTTGAGTTGATGTACAGGATCCCTCGTTAAGAGAATATGATTCCGCTTACCTTTCGTATTGTCTGAATACCTTTTCCCGTCCTGCCAGGGTAGCGTAATTCTAGGTGATAACAGCCGCAGGTGGTAGACCATCTACGTGGAGTCTAAGGTAACGTGCCGAGATCCCCAGTACCATACATACACAAGATGTCAGTCAATAATCCACCATTTAGACACCAAAATCTGGACTAGAAGTTGAAACCAGAGTCAAGCTGGAAGTCTCTCGTAAAATGTAGAATGTGACATAAAAGCTCAAGTAGAATACGAGTAACATATCCAAGTAAAATCATAAGGTATCAATCCAAATAGCCATAAACTAACAAATAAATCCTAATACTTGTAACATACTCAACAAGGAAACAACTAACAAACAAACAAACAAACAGCCTTGTAATAAAATAAATAACCTAAATTACAAATCTATTTCAACTTTAAGTGGGTTTTCAGAGATATACCTGAGATGTGATGTGGGCTGAAAGAGGTCCTTTGCCGTCAAAATGGCACTCTAAAATCTTGCATTCAGGCGACGCCACGTGCTTTAAAAATTGACTTTATCCGGACATCCGTAGCTGCATTTCCCCAAAACGATACTCAAAACCAAATGAAAATACAACTAATCTTGTCGTGATGAATACTAAATCCCATAAATGGAGCAAAACTTACAATATTGCTAAAACTCGTATTCAGACGACTCAATCTTCTAGCAGCAAAAGGAAAAATGACCAAGAAAATGTCCTCTATCAATATGTCAAGTTCTTCTCTTCCGTCTCGGTACGTTCAGAATTTCCACTTCATAGCGTACCCCACAACTAGAATAGATTGTCCTAACTTCGTTTATATCCACAAATATTATCATAAGATACTCTGAAAGCCGTCCCCTCATAAATCTACTCACCAAGAGAAGGTTTAATCAACAATACTAGCCATTGTAGAAGCTTTAAAAGGGCGTTTTTGCAATGCACTCTCTTAATGAATATCTGAACGCACTCCGTACTTCTTGTAACAAAACGCATTCAATGGCCGACATGAACCATCAGGTAGTGCTATTATGCAACCAGTTATACTCTATTATTATCTATTGGCAAGGGACGGTACCAATAGGCTCAAATGCACAATAAAATTTGGGAAAATAACGAAAATTAGTACATAAATTTCTGGCCATTATTAAATGTGAAAATCGACCGTAACAGTTGTAGATAGTATACCAAAGTAATGGCTTGGATTCTCTCTCGGTCAAATATTGCTTATCTTATATTGCACCTATTATAAAACACACTAATAATAATTTGTGCCTTGAATTAGGTTTTTCCTTCCGCATAGAAGCAAATGTTAACAGCAACCCATCCCTAAAATTAGACTTACTAGCATACTCCCGGTGTTACCAAAAATTTTGAAAAAATTATTTACAAACACAAATATCTGACTACCTTAATGAAAATAATTAATTTGCTTCCTAAGAATTTCTATTTTTTCTAACTATTAAGAAACATATATTGCATGACACGAAATACAAATCCCAACGTCTTCGCTGCTTAATCTATATTCCAACAGGTTACAAGATTTGTTAAACGATAAACTGGATCGTTTAATTAAACAACTACGTCCAAAGGCATGTTGTAGGCATATCGTACAGCATATATTGTAAAATCATTAAGGGGCGTATAAGCCTTAAATAGGTAAAAACGCAAGTTAAAAATCATTTTAATTGTAATGCTTTGGTGGGCGTTTCATCTAGTGATTGATCTGGTGATTTTTTTTAGCTATTTTGTCAACAGAATTTGTTGTTCTAAGGATATGAATTATGAAAGTTCAATTCCGCGTACTCTATCGTGAGAACTATAGGTAGGAATGGGTAGTAAACTCTCAAAATTGTCAAATAATCAAACACAGCAAGTCCATGAAAAATACCTGGGACTCCATTGGTTAACCCCTATACATTTCGACATGCTGAATACGAACCAGGTATCCGTTTAGTTCCGTTACCCACCAATTTTTGGCAAATCGCGACAATAACCTAAATGATGAGTTTTTTTAGGTTATCTTCTCGATTTACAAAAAAAATTGTGGCCAATGGAGCTAAACGGACCTGATTCGTGTTCAGCACTTCGAAATAAATATGCGGTACCAGAAAAGGACCACTTGTTTATTTTGTGTGCCTGTCTCATGTACTTTTCTGTCCCACATCATATGAATTTATAAGAAACAATATAATCAGTGTTGTATATAATGAAAAATTATTATTTGTAGAAAAAGTAAAATATCTATTAGCAATTTTTGGCACCAATTTAATGTTTGAATACTTTCAAAATTACTTCAAAAAGTTTATGTATATAAAATATTATTTTGGGTATTCAGCAGATAATTTTGAAAGAAATAATTCGTTCCTTTCATATACCATTGATTTGAATTTGACCAAGCTAGGATATCAACAAGACCCTTACGAACCGACTTATCAACTTCTTTCATAACTTACAATATTTAACATTCAATATGAAAAAACAAGAAAATAACAATTGTTCCTATATACTGATGGTCTAAGTCTGATCATGCCAATATATTATGAGAAATCTCCCTTACAATGTGTTCTTTCTAGTATCTCCAGCCCTACCTAGAGGATACTCCATCACAAAGAAACATTTGTTACATTTCAAAGTCAAGAACTACTAAAAAGCACAAAGAAAATAGGTATAAAATTTCACTCACATGTCTTAATAAATTAAATATTTCTAACGTTCGATTGATCAAACCCCCCAAGAATTGTACAACTTCTTTCATTCTCTTTAGAACTCATGAGGAGAGATATATGTTCAATTCAAAAACAAAATTACTATTAAAAAATAATAAAAAAATATTTTCATGTAAAAAATTGACAGAAGTATTTATTTACTTGACACATATCAAAAATAAAAAAGACTCACTTTTTTAGTGTCCCATAGCTCGTCTCGTTTTAAAAAATAAATATCTTGTATTTCTGCTTACATCATTTTTATAAAATATTATTTTGGTTATTCAGCACATAACTTTCAAAGAAACCATTCGTTCCTTTAATATACCATTGATTTAAATCTGACCAAGCTAGAATATCAACCATTCTTTCTATATACTGATGATCTAAGTCTGATCATGCCAATATATTATGAGAAATCTACCTTGGTATCTTAGTAACTCCAGCCTAGTAACTCCAGCTCTATCTAGAAGATACTCCATCACAAACAACATTTGTTACATTTCAAATCCAAGAACTACTAAAAAGCACTTCTGCAATTCTGTCATTCCGCCTGTACCATGATTACTCTGGAATAGTTTATGATTGAAATTTTTACATCGAGATGTGGAGCTAGGTTATATTAACCTCTCCACAATAAAATTGTGGGGGGTTACTACAATTAGCCCAAAATCGAAAATGGAGATAACATCAAATCTTTACGTTTTGAGGTCCCAGGAACCCAAAAAAGTTGTTTTTTAAAAATGTCTGTGTGTGTGTGTGTGTGTGTGTGTGTGTGTGTGTGTGTGTGTGTGTGTGTGTGTGTGTGTGTGTGTGTGTGTGTGTGTGTGTGTGTGTGTGTGTGTGTGTGTAGGTGTGCTTGTGTGTGTGTGGGTGTGTGTGTGTGTGTGTGTGTGTGTGTATAGGTGTGCATGTGTGTGTATGTATGTTAGCACGATAGCGGCAACGCTACTAAACAGATTTGGATGAAACTTTGCATGAGGGTTTCTTTAGTGCTCCAGAAGATCTGAAAAGGTTTTGGTTGAGATCGGATTACGTTTAGTGCCGTTTTGACACAACAAGTTGTTTATTTTATGATTACTTACAATTTATAAACGAACCATTGAAAAGCAATAAAAATTCCAATTTCAACGATATATCATACTTGCACCCTTTCGATTTGGTTTCCGTTAAATAAAGTAAAGAGAATTCGTTGTATGTGCACACATGACAGCATCCAAAAAATATTATTGGTATTGTTGTTAGGGGAAAATATATTTTGCCATCTGTCAAAAATATTTGGGTTGGTAACCTTTGTGAATGTTGACGTATAGGTTATGGTACGTGACGTCACAGCTAACCTCAAAAATATATATTTCTTAAGATTTATGAATATTACGTAGCTATTATTAAAATTTCTGCCTGGTTCCCGTACTTTCAACTAAAATCTAGTACAGTGTAATGTTTATAAAGTTCTAAATACTTTGTCCTAATAAAATATGACTCTTTTTGTAGGTTGGAAATCTAACCTATAATTAGCAGTCTATTAGGCAATCCAAACCACGTGACTTCTAACATGGCGTGGCGGTCAAACATTTGATGAGAGTCGTTGAACGTTTGTCAAAACAGTTTGTGTTTTTCCGTTGGCCTGGCTAAGTATCTTGAAATTTTAACAATGTAGTGTTTTTTGTGGATTGTGGCAAGGCGTTTTTGATTGTCTTCAAGTAATAAACTTTATTTAATTATGCAGAGTGAGTATTTCAAGAAGTTGATGTTGGAATATCGAGATGTTAGGTGTTAGATCATCGCTTTTATTCGCGGGTATCCATATCTGAAGTCGTTTTCTCGACAGATCATTAATTATATGAGTGTAATATTTAGAATTCACGACGTCGGGTACATGGTAAAAGCTAACCTCGTCATGATGTCCACAACCCTCTACTATTATTTGCGTGTATTTTTAAATATTTGCTTGGAGCCACTCTAAGCGAAAAATGCGAATAAACTTGAAAAACATGATGCAGATAATTTATGTCCCTAAATATATTTCATAACCTAAAAATCAACATTCGTAAAGGTTACCGACCCAAATATATTTAACAATGTTAAAACTTATTTTAGTTGGTTTTTTAAAGGTAATAATTGTTTATAGCCGTGTTCGGATATTACGTCTGATTGATGGGACCCGTCACAATCGTTCATTTAATGCAAATCGAGCTAACCGAGTTAAATCTGAAACGTTCGAATATTACAAAATAAAGGCCTCGGACGAAGCTCGACTTGCTCGGACCTTTCTTGATCGAGCAGGAAGATTTTAATTTGACGCATGCGTAATCTTCTTGAATTGTCCATAACATTATTCACTTGTTGAGGTTAGAGTGTCATTTGGGCTAAATTCTGTGTTATTATTTTTTTTCGCTATCCAATGTTCTACAAAATTTTCGAAACATTATCTGTTAATACCCTTATAATATCCGGCAATTGATTAACATGCAACATAAACAAACATGAGAGGCTATGTTTTAACAGAGTGCTTGTAGTCCACTTCAGTTCGTTCGATATTTGTTCATGAAGAAAATGGCTCCAAAGTCACGTGTAATTTATCTGTTTGCTCAGTGCTCTGATTTCCGATGTAATATCCAAACACAGCTGATAAGGATCCACCTTGTGGGGAGATTCCAGCCGCTTCCAGTAGCTGCCGGTTTTTAATTTTATTCCTTTGAAGAGTTGAGGGGGTAAATAGGGGTAAATAAATAATAATAATAATAATAAATAATGCAAGCAGGAGTCCACAAAGTCCATAAAATTGGTATTTAGTGTATGTACGAGAAGCCAAAGGTCTCAATATTTTTTTGGCATTGATCCCTCCCACTATCACCCCCATTAATATCCCCACCTCATTAATAAAATGAGTAAAAATATAAACTTGTAATTTAGTGTCTATGTACAAGAACCAAAGGCCTCAAATTTGTTTGGGCATTATTCACCCCCACTACCTAGTGAAGTGCAAATATAATATCAATTTTTTTTTCGTTGGAAGATATTTGGATAAGAAATCTGGATTTGGAAGTAGTGGTTTCTTAGGCAGGTTTTTTTTGAATTTTTCTTAATATATTCATTAAAAAATACACATTTTTGCTACGTACTCCTTTATTTCTGAAAGTAATGCGCCGAAAATTTCGAAAAAAATCTGGAATATCATAAATAATGAGGACATTTAAGGAAAGCTAGAGCGAATTGAGGTGAAAAAAATCAAATAATAAAAAATGAAACTGGAGTGAAATGCTAGAAAATAAAATCTTATATGATGTAGTGACTATTAATTTTCTTAAGCTAGCTAGCTAGCTTAAAAGCTTAAAAAGCTTGTTTGTCTGTGTCCAACAGTGACGATATTTCTTCTCAGAGACAAACAAGTTTCTTAAGCTAGCTAGCTAGCTAACTTAAAAGCTTAAAAAAGCTTGTTTGTCTCTGTCCAACAGTGACGATACTTCTTCTCTCTCTGCGCAGCTACTTGCCATCCTAGGATGGTTGACTAGTATATTACAGCTATTAACAGTTAGTATGGAATAGAAATAATACTTTAGATTTATCACGAGGGGCAAACTGCCGCCCAAAATTTGTACTTGCCGTCCTAGGATGGTTCACTAGTACTACAAAATAGCATTGCGTGCTCGATTGCTTATGTACATTATGTCGCCAGAGTTAATTTTATTTAAAAAAAGGAAAATAAGCAATTACATCTAACCTGTCTGTGTTTCGAACTCGTGAACCTTGGATTTCAAGCAAAAAGTGTAATCCTGAGACGATCATTCGCTATTTCGAAATTATAGTGTATATATAATATATGCTATGTAAAAAAATGCCAACCCTTATATTAATACTTGTACATTGTTTAAATATGAATCTTAGATAAGGGTTAAGTGTACTAGTAACTTAATGCCAAACTTCACCCATTATTTGTAAAATAAATAGATATTTAGTATTATAATTATTCTTAAACGACGGCCTAGTCGCTCTCCTCTCCTGAGTTCGAGTCTCAGCTGCGGCAGATGGCAATGTCGCAGGGAATAGGTGTTGTGATGTTGTCTATGTGTGCGTATGTCCATTCTGGTGGAGTGGTAAAATAGCCTATGGCTAAACTCCGCCAGGACATTATAAATAAGACGATTAAAATTAAAATTAAAAATAAAAAAAAATAAAAACAAAAATTATTAGGGTTTTAACAATTTCATCAACTATTGTGACTTAAATTAACGAACATAGGAAAATATTTTCTAGGCGATTGTGTTGAAAATGTTTTTCCAGAAATTAAAAATAAGTAAAATAGATTTGAAGGACAGGATTTTGCAGTGAGAGGGAAATATGCGTTTATTTTCTATTTATTATCAATATTTAAAAAACCAAAGATAAAATAGTATTTAAAACTATTTTTCTATAGTTCTAGCGAACACAACTATAAATATTTTTTACTGTAAATTTCTGTTGTACTTAAATATTGTAGTTTGTCAATGAAAATAGCTCCTAATTTCATTATTAGAGCATGGCATTTAAGTATATACAAAATTTATGATAAAAATTGTTTATGATAGTATTCCTTAGAGCAATGGGAAGTACCTGAAACTATTTTAAAGATTATACTATTTAGGAATTTTTAAATATTTATAATAAACTGAAAATAAACGCATATTTCCCTCTCACTCTGCAAAATCCTATACACAGATAGCCGCGGTAACCATCGCGTCGGCGTTTGATACATTACTTGGTAATATGTTTAATAGAAAAACTACATCAAATTTCATAATACACCAACCACATCGTGTTTAACCAAGACCAAATCATGTATTTCCGTATGAGTGTGTTAAGTTCTGTCAGTGAATTTCTAGATGGTTAGAAGCTAGATTAAGCGAATACGAAAACATTCAAAGTTACCGGTTTAGTATGAGGATACATTTGCATTTTACTTGAGTAATTATTCCAAATGAGAGAAATTCAAAGGAAGTGCTCAGCTGAATAATAACTCTATTTCAATCAATCCGTTATTACTAAACAAAAAAAACTAATTTGATATTATTGCAGAATTACTTCTAGCTACTAATGACATTTTGCTTACAACTTTATACAGTGTGTACTCGGATTCATTTTACAAGAAGAATTTTTTTTCTATTTTTGATTTTACAACAAAAATCATTCTTGAAAAAACTTCTGCCTAATTGAATTTTATTATTTAGCTGTGATTAATTAAATTAAACACAAACGAATCTAATTACGCAGCTTTTAATATTTTCAATATTGTTCGTACAATGGCTTACAGAGAACTGACTCAGAGCGTGTAGAGAGGACTAACTTTAATTTAATTTTTCATACGTTCTGCTTAGTCAATAGTGTATAGTTTACAGTATCTCGTTACACAGATTAGGAAGACTGCGTAACAAAGTTGATGTAAATAATTCCAATATTGAAAACATGACTGGAATTATCAAACGTAATATGGGATATATAGGGCACTCAAACATTTACTAATTGTATTAAAAAATCCAGGATTAAAGTACTCTCATTTTTCATTTCTTAACCCACACGTAGAAAGAAAAGTTGTTTAAAATTACAACCTTCAAAGCGTAAAACCTGAATTTATGGATGCATCTTTTGTCTTCTATTTAAAGATCTCTCGCGTAATTCAAGCGTAAAACACCAATTTTGAAAATTGTTCTCTTTAAAGAAATGCTTTCCAGAATCCGGAAAATATTTTGTTACCCTTTTTTGTAACATTAGAAGTTTCGGCAAAATTTTTTTATTTTAAGACAGTTCCTTTTTAGATTATTCGAACCTTTAGATTTGCTCCACTCTTTATAAATTAATAATAAGCTTTTCTAATTTAAAATTTAAACAGGAACTTAATTGATTTAAAACTTGTTCTGCTATCGTCTCAACTTCATCAATCTTTACTGCTGAAACTAAAATAGTCATCAGCATATATAGCAAATATCAGCAAATATTATCAGCATATATAGTTACGTGGCCGTGTGTTTAACTTGGAAGGTCATTATCATATAACATAAACAACAACGGACCCAAAACATACAAAAACAAAGACTTGGGGGATACCAAGTTTAACATTACGAATAGTTGAGTTTATGTTATTTTAGTGTACTGTTAATGTCCGCTGCTCCATATTATACGACTTGATCCATTTTAAAGGTGTTATGTCTGATTCCTAGGTTATATAAATTCTTTATTAATATATCACCCTGTATGGTGTGAACAGCTTTTGACAAATCAAAAAACATAGAAATCAAATGAACTGCAATATACATAGTCTAACAGATGGTAAGAAGCTGTTTCAATCGATTTACCAGATCTAATGCCATGTTGGGATGTAGATAAAATATGATTTATTTCTAAATAATCAAAGATCTGAACATAGAAAGATTATTATTATCTTCGATAAACTAGTTAATAAAGATATTTGTCTGTACATATCTGGGCAACCATTTTTAAGGAGAGAAATAACCAATTTTAAAATCATCTTGGCAATATCCTTGACAAAACTACTGATTTATTAGGTAAACCAAAGGCAAAATAATATTCTCATTTATATTTTTAAGAATAGAATTTGATAAATTGTCAAGCCTAGATGTATTTTTATTTTCTAATTGATTTATTATATCGGTAATATCTAATAAATATTATTTTAAAACAATGATTTTGAATTAGTTTAATGTAATAATAATTAATGTGTTATTTTAACAATGTGTCACAACTTGTAGTGATTAAATGACTTTATTCATTCAAAAATGTTATTCCTACCATAAAATAAAGCAATCACTTTAGCAATGTTAATAATTTATCGGCTTATTTATTGAAGTATTTTTATTTCCCTTTCCAATTTATTTTCTTGTAATCAATGAAAATGATTACTATCATCAACACTACTATCTAGAATTTTGCTTATATGTATAACTTTAATGGAATGACTAGCGCTTTAATAATAATTTACTTAATAAAATAATGTATAGGTCGTAATATACTAAGTGCATTTCTATTTCATTATAGTAGTAGCAAGTCCATTTATCTGATCGGAAACGTGACATTTCACTAAATTGACCATCTGATGTAACCTTAAGCTTGATGGTGGATAAAAATAAAATAGAAATGGAAATTACAGGAAGCATCAAATTAGTGGAGGAGGGGATATTTTTGAGTAAATCAACAATATCTATATTTATCTAAATTTCGTTGATAGTTTTTATTTCACTTAGGACCCGTTTACCAATGCAGGGTTAGGTTAGTGTGCCCTGGGGCTAAACGTCAACTCCAGGCTAAAGTGTTTATCGAGTCAGATTAAAAGTAACCCAGGGCTAAAGTGAGAGGTAGTTTAGCCCGAGCTTCAAGGTGCTGTTAGCCCGAAGTTAACCTACAAATTTTATAATTTTATGTTTGTTGTTGACAGTTATTGGGTGCAAAGTCAAAGTTATTTTTTTGCGTAAATTATTGAAAATGGAAGCTTTCCACGAAATATCGACAGTGAAGCAGATATTTTGAAATTTTTCGAACACGAAAGACATACTAAATTCTCCAATGTAGCCAAGTAGCAAATATTAAAATCTATTTTATTGTATTGTAGAAATCGTTCAGCTTCTTTGTACCTGCAGGATACTTCATCAGTTTTTTTTATTCTACGACGTGTTCATAAAAGTAAACGAATTTATGTTTGAACATTCAAAAAATATACATTTTTTCCGAAATAGTGATGTTATATTTTTTCCAATGGGTCAATTTTTCGGCAAGCTGCAGCCTAATATATATATTTATCAAGAAAATCATCAGGCAATTAAATTAAAATGATTTGAGATGTACTTTTTTTGAATCCACGTAGCTACAACCTAATAAACCTTAATAATCATGAAGTGAACATACTTTTTAACAATTCTCAATGAAGAAAGAATTTTTTTGAAGGGCTTTTATTTTTTTCTATATTTTTTATTGCGACGATTGAGTTCGGGCGTGATAATATATATAAGTATATTTTTCCCATCGATCCTTTGCTTCTTTTGTTTAAAACAAAAAAAGTATCAGAAAGCTTCAATTTCCATCTTTTAAATGAACCAACACTCATATAGATTGAACAAATTTTGATTTAGTGACATGTAATTCAATGCGTCGGTGTCACAGTCATGCGTGTTCAAGTGCGCGCACGCACGTATCTCGCTTCGAGTTATAACGTTACACTTGACTATTTTTTTTTTCGGGAAAACCGTAGCTTTAGCGATAAATTTCGTTAGTACATTTTTTGTTCATAAATACGTGATCTATCCATCTGTATTTTTTGTTTTTACATAGCTTGACTTAATTTCAAAATTTTGAAAAAATGGATGAAAAAAAAATATGTTCACTTTTTTTTTATGTTCTGCATCCGAGCGAAATGTAAACTTTTCAGGATATTATTCTACACACTTTCACGAACTCATTAAAAAAAAAGTTTACACAATTTGCAACTTTTTGTGGGTAAATACCTTCATCGACTGGACTAATGATACGCATGATAATATCAATAAAAGAAGACACAAGTTTTCCAAATAATTGTAACATCTAGATAACTTTTTCAAATTTATTTATAAGACCATTACAATTTTTTTCCTATACCTAACTAATTTTGTATTTTTTGTAACCGTTAGAAAGTTTTAAATTGTTTTTCTTTTGGAAGTTTATTTATTTCGGCTAAATAAAAACATATTTCAGAATATCAAAGGTTAAGCTAGTACGTAACAATTACATAAATGCTACAAAATAGATATTTAAAAAAAGTACAACATTGGTATTGTTAAAAAAAATCGTATCATTTTTCATATTCATTCATATTTTTATTATTATTATTATTATATAGGTATGTTTGATCATATAGATGCCAAATGACCTTATGTACCTCCTTGTTCAGGACTGGCATGGCTCTACCAAACACACTGCATATTATAAGTTGTCTGTGTCAGTTTTCTTGTTACCCTCATTTCTGTGAAGGTTAATAAAAAATATTTCACTGATTAACGTTTGTTTTCTTAAATTAGTTTCGTGATCTAAAATGTTCATATTATCAAAATTCAAATTAAGGTCCGATGAGAGTATTTGTTTTATTCCAATATTTTTCTTTGCTTAAGTTGTTATGTTTTTCAGTATATCTATTAAATTTTATTTGGTTTCAACTTAATATTGGTCAGACCAAATAATAACCAGACATTATTCTAAATAATCGTCTTTAAATGGTACCAGAAACTAGTTCAAACAACGATGTTGAGCATTAAGTTTATATCTTTATGACTGCAGAACTACAGTTTTCTTTATGTGTCGGCATAATAAGAAACTGTAATAAGTACGACTGAATATCCTGCACTATTACGCTTTAATAACAGTAAGTAGTTGTCGCTTTGTCTTCACAATAGAACAGAAAGGCGCCAGCTTTACTTCCCCTCTTGACTAATATGCATAAAAATGTTCATTTTCAAGGGAACATCTGCATTTACCTTTATTATTCTATTCAATAATGTGTTACAAACAG
The DNA here is from genome assembly GCA_936432065.2 of Rutpela maculata. Classification (NCBI taxonomy): domain Eukaryota; kingdom Metazoa; phylum Arthropoda; class Insecta; order Coleoptera; family Cerambycidae; genus Rutpela; species Rutpela maculata. Next base: position 153,568,705 of record OW386287.2, read on the forward strand.
GTATTTTGAAAATAAACCTTATTATCGCCAAAAGGTAATTCACTGAAGTGAAATAATGTTAAACGTCTATTATTATAACTTATATCAGTGACAATGTATGGAATAAATTCAATAAAATGTCTGGGCAAAGGTTTTATTTTTTAAAATCATTTTTTTATAGTGTTTTAATTTGTAACAAAATTATGAAATTTCAGTTGATGAGAGAACTAAATTTGTTTAATTTTTTTTGAGTTCATATTTCTCTTCCCTGACAATTGTGTTAACTGCATGTCAAATATTACTGTGTTTTGTCATTTTTTTAAATTATGTTTTATGGGCACCCTGTATAATTTTCAACGAAACTGTATCCAGTTCTTCGTTGGTAGTAGCGTCAACTACCTACCGAATATCATCCTTCTCCGTCAAATTGTTTTGTAGATATAGCTCCAACAAGTATTTTAGTATTATATTTTAATATAATAGTTTTTATTCTATAATTGTGCATGTAGGTGTTGTCTGTTGGCATTTTGGGTAACCACTGCATGTCTTAATCAAAAGACCGCTAAATTTCAAACTTGAATGTTATTATTTGTTAATTTGGAAATTTTTGCGAATACACCGTTTTTCCTTTGCTTGGTAGAATTATTGCTTGTACTGTCCAAATTTTATTACAATAATTGATATAGCAATTCTGGAACACCTTATATATTATATTATACTAATTAACTAAATAACTATACATCTTTATATATAATATAGGGCTGAGAATTATTATATATTTGAATGGTTTTACAGATGTCGGCTGGAACAATATTAGTTACCTAGTACCTTATATGGAATATTTTCATTTGTTTTCCAATGTTATTGTAAAGTGCATACATATAATATATCATAAACAGGAAAACAGCGAGTTCCTACATAGGAAATTCAAACCGATAGGGGATGTTCAATCTTCAAGTCTATAGCCCCAAAGGCTGCTGTGGTTTGCAAAACAGGAAGTAAACTTACATTACGCTTTGTGGCACTCTCCTTTGCAAGTAAAATGTGTTCTCAGATGTAGAATTGCTAATAAAAACACAGGGGTCCTCAAAATTGGTTAATTAGTGCGTTATATTATATTTTTACAAAAAATAAGTTTAAGAAAAATTCTATAAATTTAACATTGTTTCAAATTTTCTTACATATGCAAAAAAAATATTAAATATAAAACAAATACAACTTTTTTTTTAATTTGCGACCCTGCCAAATGTACAGAATATAACAACATTTTACGAGGATGTATAATTATTACGTGATAAACAGTTAGTAAAAAGTAATAGATAAAAAATTTTAAAACATAAATTTATTCTGTTTTATGAACTAGTAGAGATATATTTAATTATGTTATTATTATTACTAACTTAGCTCGTCGAAATTCGAAGGAATGGGACGTTTGTATCCTGGAAATTATTCTTTAAAGGTACACCTTTGAACTTACTACCAGCACTCACATTTTCGAGAAATTCGCTACCCTATTTCAATTCAATAATCTCACTTGTTCCTAGAGTAGTCCATAAAAACAAAGAAGTCTACTCTATAGAACCTTCATCAAATGTTGACGTGTTTAGTCCAGTTAATTATTTTATTCTTTTAGTGACCACTCCGTATATCTTTTTCACTAAAACTAAATTAGCTTACTTCCTTAGAAATTGTGAAACTACATGTCAAATATTATTGTTTTCGTAATATTTTTTCTTTAACTAGTTTTTGGGGTGTTCAGCGTCTATATTTTTCGATATATCAAATTTTTTTTCTATTACACTAAGCCGAATTTATTTATTTACCTGACGAACGTTATTTTTCTGTCAAATATTATTTTTTAGATATAGATGTAGAGCCAAGAGACCGACTGATAGACGGACTGAATGACTGAATTTAAACATATAAATTTTCATAATCTAAATCGGAAAAATTAATATCCTAAGTAACCTGGATTACAGTACTTCCCTTCGGTAACCGAGGAATATAAACAATTTGTAAAATTATTTGCAAAAATGCCCCCTTTTTACTTGACACCTTCTATTCATTAATTTTCGTGTTCCTTTCAGTGATCACGTTGTATATTTTTATGCCAAAATTATATCAGATTTTCATCTTTGTCAACCACATTCCAGGTATTATTTTCCTGTCGTTTTATTTTTTCTTAAGAGTTGCCAGGTCTCTTTCTTGGCAATTATTATACTCTTCGCAAAAAACGAAGAGTATATTGCATTTGATAGGCACATTTCCAAAACCGTAAATATCGCTGGTAGAGAAAAAAATTTCATATCATTGTATTAGTGAACAAATTCTGAACAACTTTCAAAATGTCCGTCTCTCTGTCCATCCGTCCGCCTGTCCGTCTGTTAGTCCACCACGTTCCTTGTAAGACGATAACTTAAGAAAGAAAAGTCCGATTGTATTGAAATTTGGAAAGTAAATTAGTGTTAGCTAATGTTGCCCTGTTGTTTTTGAAGAAAATCAATCAGTAAATAAGAAAGTTATTAATCATTTAATTAAAAAAATATATTCTCTTCATTTTTTTCGCTTGTTCTTAAATCAAAATCTTGCGAAATGTTATCTCTATAATATTTTTTTTGTTTATACATTTTACTAATATATATTTTATAATGCATTGAAGGGCTTCATTGCAAAACGATGTATGAAACGAGTTTTGCAATGAAGCTTGCCACATGTGTGTTACATACTATTTTTTCTACGGTTGTGAAGTTATTTCTCTTTTTTAAAGCCTTTCCAAGATTTTAAATTTGCTGCCTGTCAGATTTTATTTAAAATGACATTTTCCGCAGTCATTCTGAAGTTAGAAAATTTGACTTTGTAATTGCAATTCACGTGTAATTAATGTACATTTATAGAATTTAATTGTTATTACCAGTAAGTAATATAAGAGGAAAATCTGAAGAGGTACTCTCTAATACCCTTCAAGAGGTGCTAAATACAGTCCATATTTGGTGTGAGAGGGAGCAGATGACTGTGAACCCCCACAAAACTGTAATAGTACCCTTCACCAGGAAAAGAAGGCTGAACAATTTAGTGCCGCCCTCCTTAGCAGGTGAAACTATTCCATTTGCGGGGGAAGTGAAATACCTTGGGGTTACACTAGATAAATCACTCAACTGGAACTCCCATCTGGAAAAGGTAATCCACAAGGTGCGACTCTCCTTGTGGACATGTCGCAGAATTTGTGGAAAAACCTGGGGCATAGGTCCCCAACAAATATATTGGCTATACGTTACGGTCATAAGACCAATGCACAGTGGGCCGAAAATTTCAAAAAGTGGCCAAAAATCTAATTTTCTCATAGGCCGATTAACAATCACATATATAATGAGGGAAAAATAATTTAAAAAATAAATGTCCTCAGGGGTGGTTTTTAGGGGTTGTTTTTCTGAAAAATTGTGTATTTCAGCTTTTTTCGGTTGGAAGTTATAGCAAGTCATTTGAATAAGACGAAAACTAATTGTAAATATATTTACCATCGGGGGTTGCTTTTAGGGGTTGTTACTGTATATATTGGTATATTAATTTATTTTCCTGTTTAACGTTATCGAAAACCGCTTAATTAACCCATAGAAAAATATGAAAAAATATTTACTCCCAGGGGCGACTCTCTCAGGGATTGTAAAATAGAATGAAACTGAACTGAATTTTTTCTTAAACATTCCTTGAACAGGTCAAATATTATTGATAATAAATACTAATTATAACTTCAAAGGATATTATAAAGATAGAAAGTTATTTAACAGTTGGCTCCGCAACCCCTTGCATCAAGTGAGCGATACTACAAAACTTTGAATTGATATTCTTCAATTTTAACATGGCGTCTTCATCACTCTCGATTTTATAGTATACCACCAAATAACTGAATAGATACTCCGTTCGATTTGAACGACCTAAACCATTATTTTCATGCAAGACGTCAAAAAATTGCCATTGGTACCACTACAGAAGGGAATAAATGTAAATCTGAAGACAAAACTAAAGTAAAGACCAGAATAGGCATTAGTTATCGGCTAACTTGATTCTCTGTCAAGTCAAATAAAATATCGCAAAGACCTAAGCGAAATCGAAATATCTTAAAAAGGCACTTGAACGCGCCTAACAAATTTTAATATGTTATTAGGGAATGTTCAAGCTATCTTTTAGTTTTTTAGTTCAAGCTGGATCTGGCCTGGAAATTTTTGTGGCTCAACATAAATTTAAATTATAACATAAAATATTCAATAAAATCAACTACATACTTATTTTATCTATATGTATAGACTCTTTTTAGTTTGTCTCATATGCATATATAACATGAAAATACATACCTTGAGGAAGTTTTCTGTACAATTAAACTTTTGATTCAAACGCTTTATAACACACAATCACTGGTTGAGAGTTGGCAATATAATAAACGAACGCTTGTATCTTTACGGACATTACAAGAAAGTCTGTGTTTGGGAGCAAATAGCTGAACCAAAATACCTTCTACCTACTCAGAATTTCGGGAAAACATGCATTATCTATTTTTCTAAGTACCTGCAAATTCTGTTAACGGTGCTATTACTTTTATGAATATCGATTTTTGGCCGCTTTTCGAATTTTCTGGCCCACTGTGCAATGGTAGCGTATGCCTCCATAGTTTGGTGGTCGAAAAGGCTACAACAAACGACCAAAGCCAAACTCTCTGGTCTACAGAGACAAGCATGTCTGGCGGTAACTGGTGCGATAAGTACCACACCGTCAGCAGCTCTGGAAATCCTCCTGGATTTACCCCCTCTCCACATCTACTTGGAGAGAGAGGCCAGGTGGGCAACATACAGACTTCAACAAGCGGTAAATAGTATGCTGCAGGCTAGCATCATGGAACGCAACAGGCTGTCAGATGACATGGAGTGTCATGGCATCCTGGGAATGCTTTCAGATGTGATGCCTACCGCGACCAACTATGAACTGCCTTCCACCGTCCTTTTTCCTGGAATAGACGAATGGGATCGGAACAAAACTGACCTACAAAGAGCAGACATCTGTTGGTTTACAGACGGCTCCAAAACCCCTGAGGGAGTTGGAGCTGGAGCATACAGTCGCAACCCAAAGGTAAGAATCACTTCGAGCCTGGGTAACTATCCGACTGTCTTTCAGGCAGAAGTGCATGCCATTGAGCTGTGTACAAGGAGGCTTGAGCAGATGCATCCTAGACACAGATCAATAAAAATCTTTTCAGACAGTCAAGCAGCTCTCAAAGCTCTTGGCTCACATCGCTGCAATTCTAAATTGGTCTGGAACTGCCAAAAGGCTCTAGCCCGATTGGGCAGATACAACAAATTAACTCTGGTCTGGATACCGGGCCATTCTGGCTTGGAGGGCAACGAAGTAGCCGACTCCCTAGCCAGGGAAGGTGCGGTATCAAAATTCATCGGACCGGAGCCAGTGCTTGGCATATCGGCAAGCACTGCGAAAACAACTATCTTGGCCTGGACTGAGGGGAAAATCCTCCAATACTGGCAAGAACTACCAGAATTAACTCATTCAAAGGAGTTCATCACGTACCCCTTGAAATCTAGAACTAAAAAACTATTAGAGTTAAATAGGTTACACCTAAAAACTCTAGTTGGCCTCTACACCGGGCACTGCAGACTTAATCACCACCTACACAGACTCGGAATAGCGGACAACGCTGAATGCCGACTGTGTTTGGAGGAGGATGAAACGGCAGCGCACATTTTATGTACCTGTCCTGCTGCAGAAAGAACCAGATTCTCACTTTTTGGCAAAGAGCAACTGCTGCCAGAGGATCTGGACAACCTCTCGCCCAATAAGGTAGTCGACTTTATCAAAAAGCTGAACCTATTGGGTAAAATATAATTAGGAGTGAGCCACAATAGACCAGATGGTCGCAGTGGAGGGTCTGCTACTAGCCCACTCACATATCAACCTAACCTAACCTAACCTAAATAATATAAAATTCTTTAAGGTAAACACACTATTTTATTCCGGTGTGTGAAGATGTAATCAAGGCGTGCGGCAAAGTGATATTTTCTGCAGTCATTTTGAAGTTAGAAAATTTGACTTTCAGCACAATCGTAGAAAAAATAAATTAATACTTTAAATAAATAAAAAAAACACGCTTTTATAAATATTGCACTAAAAAGCAAGAAATAATCATCGAACCTGTCCCCTCTGTCTACCTCGTAAGGGCCCTAGTCTAAGCTGTATTTGTAATTAGGTATAATATTTGAGTATAAAAGCAGGGGGCACTTTTCATTTAATCTAATGATGTCTTCAGCGTTTTAATCATCGAACCTGTTCTAAATAGTGTTCAAAAAGCATCCCACGCTTTTATACTCAAATATTATACTTAGTTACAAACACGACTTACACTAAGGCCCTTACAGGTAAATGACTTAATGATTATTTCTTGCTTTTTAGTGCAGTATTTATAAAAGGGTGTTTTTTGGTTTTTTAAACTATTAATTCATCGGCAATAGGGGACACGCACAAAAAATAATAATATAATAAGATTCTGTTTTTATTAAAACAATCATTTTGTTTATTAATTTCATTATATGTTGAATTTGGCATAAAATTGAATTTGAAAAAGTGAAATTTTACCCGCGTGGGAAAATGGATGTGACGTCATTGTTTAATTTTGACGGTTGACATGCCAGTCATGACGTCATCTAATTTATTTATGTTTGACGAAGCCGTGAATGTCGTGATAAAGTAAAGCAGATAAATCTGTAATGAAATAACTTAACTCCTCAAATTTCTTCGGCATTATAGCAATCATTTGAGCGAATGAACTCCATCAACGAAAAACGGATCAATATTGGGTAAATTGCCACTTCGTGTTTTCACAAAATCGCTTTCTGCCATATAATGTATGTTATATGCTAAACAAACTGTATTAATTCATTCAAATGCATAAGTATCTTATCCAACAAGTAACTTTATATCCTTATCTCGGTACGTGATATAATTTGATATACCTTATCTAAAGCGATAACAACTTCCCTTTAAAACAAAGCTTTCTCATGTAAAACGCTGGCATAGCATAATTCCGAGAAATGCATGTGCCTACGTTGATAGCAGTATGTTATAAATATCACCCAGAGACGCATCTGCAGTTAGTCTACATTTATTCTTTATACCTACAACATTTAACTATTGTAACAAATATATAATCATATAAAATATTTTGTAAAACCAAGAATAAAAGTTTTTAAAAAGTGAACACAGTTCTAAGTGATATAAAAGTGGCGCAGTCGGTAGGATTGATAACAACGCCTGGAAGAAAAGCCTAACTGACGAAAACCTCCCCGAAGAACAAGGAACACCCCCCAAAAAAAAAAGAGGGCCTAACTTCAGGAAAGGATCGCCGGAACAAGGAGACCTTTGACGACGGGCGGCGGATTCCAATCCCTAAATCAAGAAAGAACCTACGAATGAAGATTTATTACGTGTAAGTACTTATTGAATCATCTCGTTTTTAGTGCAAATTTAATTAAAATAATAATCGCAATATTGATTATGGTAAGAAGTAAGAGTAGAAGTAGAAGAGTAAGAGTAGTTATTATTATTATTATTGTTGTTTATTTTCTTTTCTTTTAAAAACATTGTTAGAATAACTTAATATCTTTGTATAGATAGATTATACCTTGTCCAGTTGTCCACCCAATATGGATGCTTACATAAGGGACTATAAAATTACAAAAATAGATACTATTATAACAGATGACATCTTGAATTGTAATAATAAATTGAAAAAAAATGGGTCGTCCAGTTTTACTTGTTTTCATAATAATATTAGAAGTTTAGCAAAGAACTTTAATGAATTACAAGTAGTTTTGAAAGAGTTTAACTATATATTTGATTGCATAATCCTAACGGAGTCCTGGAACTTACATAACATAGAACTTTTTCATATACCCGGTTACGATATTATATATAATGAGGGCGACGTCAATAAATCGGATGGTGTTATAATTTATATTAATAAAAACTTAAGTTATAATTATGAAATCATTTCCTTAGGTAAAAATAAAGTCATTAAACTAAACATCTTATTTAAAGCTCAAAGTATACAAATTTTAGCAATATACCGATCGCCGTCATTATGCCCAACGGATTTTAATATGCTTCTAAATAATTACCTACAACACAATAACCAACATTATAATGTAAATATAATACTTGGTGATATAAATATAGATTTATTTGAGGATACTGAATACTGCCAGGAATATTTAAATACGTTATATGAAAATGGATATATATCAGCAATTAACGCTGTGACTAGGGAAAAATCAGGCACATGCCTAGATCATATATTTTTGAAAACTAAGCTATCTACGGAATTATTTGTTCCTATTGTATATCAATCCTGTATAACTGATCATTATTCTACAATCCTTAAATATGATCTGTCCCCCGAAAGTACACAAAACACAAACAATAACAATAAAAATAAAACTTTCATAAACTACCCCAACCTAAAAGAAAAATTAAGAAATGAAAACTGGTTAGATATTTATAATACAATTGACATTGATGAAGGGGTAGAACTATTTATAGACAAATTAAGCAACTATATCGGAACCTGTAGTAAAACTATACCTCTTAAATGAATCGAAATAAAGCGAAACCCATGTATAACAGAAGGTTTAGTTAAAGCCATAAACAAAAAAAACCAGTTACACAAAAAAGTTAAAAAAGACAAACAAAACATGATTAATCTAAATGAATTTAAGAGATATAGAAATGTGGTTCACGACTTAATAAAAACAGCTAAAAGTAATTATTATAAACAGCAAATAAACAAAAACCAAAATAGTCCAAAAAATATGTGGAAATGTGTTGGAAATATCTTAAACACAAAAACAACGAGCGATATAAAAAACATAAGAAACGACGATAATAACTTAATATCAAATACAGCTGAAATTGCTGAACAATTTAATATCTTCTTCAGTGGCGTAGGTAGCAACTTAGCCAGCAAAATAAAGAGGGTTAATCATCCACATCCAAGATCAAGGGTGCCAAACTCGATATATCTGGAGCCGACTAATGAGAGTGAAGTTAAGAAAGTAATACATGAATTAAAGAATAACAAGTCCCCCGGTCTAGATAATATCAAGGCGGAGACGATTAAGGAGTGTGCTGACTATTTAATAAAACCAGTTACATTCTTTATTAATAAATCATTAGAATTAGGTACTTTTCCAAAGGCATTCAAAGTTGCAGTTGTTAAGCCCATATATAAGTCCGGAGATAAGTTCGATGTGTCCAACTATAGACCTATATCACTCCTGTCAATATTTTCAAAAATCCTTGAAAAAATTATCAAAAAAAGATTATGTAGCTATACAGATAAGTATAACCTAATTTCAAAAACTCAGTATGGCTTTAGAGAGTCCAGATCAACAGAAGATGCTCTGTCTGACTTAATGACTAAAATCTACAGGGCAGTAGATGCAGCCGAGCCGGCAATGTGCATCTTCGTTGATCTGGCAAAAGCGTTTGATACCGTAAGTCACACGGATTTACTGGATACCTTAGAAAGTATTGGCCTTCGAGGAACCACGTATAATTTAATGAAAAGTTACCTAAGTAACAGAACACAATGTGTAAAACTTAATGACGCAATCAGCAGCACAAAAAATGTAAGTTATGGAGTTCCTCAAGGAACAGTCCTTGGCCCTATATTATTTACTATATATATAAATGATTTATTTAAACTTCCTATCGTAGGCGAGGTCATAGGTTTTGCCGATGACACTGCCATATTCTATAGAGCCAAAGACTGGCATTCACTTAAACGTGTTATCCAGAATGATTTTCCGATTGTACTTGACTTTTTTAACAGCAAACTGCTCACATTAAATTTGAAAAAAACCCAGTACGTACCTTTTACTAGTTATGCTTCTAACCTCCCAAACTTCACTTCCATTAGTCTTAGATATAACGACTTTGATATTGAATTAAAGTCAGCTAAGTCAATAAAGTACCTTGGTATAATAATAGATAGCCACCTCAGATGGGACAAACACATTGAATATTTAGTTAAAAAAATAAAATGTCTTTTGTCAAAATTTAAATATTTAAAAAACTTTTTTGATATCAAATATCTGACGACAATGTATTATGCTTTAGTGCAAACACATTTATTGTACGGTATTGTTGTTTGGGGGGGAGTAACAAATTGCTACCTAAAAAAACTAGAAGTTGCCCAGAAATGGTTATTAAAAATAATATTTGGCAAATGTTACACCTACCCAAGCGATGATCTGTACAGTGAAGCAAAAATTTTAGACATCAGACAATTATTTTGCCACCAGCTAATCTTACACCAACGTAAACATTTGAGAAAAAATCTATTGGTGAAGCATACTTATGATACCAGACATAAAAAACAAGCAATTACAGTACCAAGAATGGATAAAACTATTGGTCAACGCAGCCATACTTACCTTGAACCAAAATTATATAATCTCGTGCCCGAGTATATAAAAAAATTGAATTCGTTTAAACTGTTTAAAATAAAAGTTAAGAACTGGATCCTTGGTATGCCGAGAAACGTAGTTCATGATATGATTGACATTAAAAATGCATTTGGACGTATTTAATAGTCACTACATACAGTTTTCGTTATTTCTTTCCTTTCTTTGTTAAGCTCATTAGAATTAGAATTATATCATCCAAAATTATTATTAAAAATGTAATTTTTAGAGTTCCTTGCATAAACTGGAATATAGTACATTTGTTATTATTTGCATCTAGCAGCAACTCGTAGTATTTGCCTCTAGGGTAATAAATAGGCACCGTGTGTTGGCGCTTGGTTGTGTCCGACAAACTACTTGACCGAATCTACTGACTACCTCTGCATGGTGTCTATATAAGTGATATTGTGTATTATTATCAGAATTTATTTTTCCTCTTTTTCTTGTCTCCACCTTATTATATATATATATATATATATATATATATATATATATATATATATATATATATATATATATATATATATATATATATATACATGCATTTAGTACTCATACACCTCCGAATGTTATATGGTTAGGTGGTGTTTGCCTCCGATTTTACGCGTTCGCCTCCGATTTCGGAGGCGGAGACGTTTTGTGTTGTTTTCATCGCGAATGTCTTGATAATTAGTAAATTCATGACTCATTATTATCAATAATGGTCAGCTTTATTGGTGCGCATATAAGATTATGACAAAAAGGGAAGAAATAGAGAGATAGAAGCATTTAACGACACTTTTTTTGGAGATGGAAAATACCTATAAACATATGTAAACATACACCATAGTCCACTACATTTTTTACCAGGTGGCGCTGCTGTTTTAAACACTTGATGTATATAGGTATTAAATGCTTCCTTACAATAAAGTAGCGATATCGCCTCCTAAACTTGGCAACATAGTAAAGAGGCATACTATTCCTAAATACATCTATAGATATGGTAACTAAAATTATCTTACTAAAAATATAAATAACTTTTATACAGAGAAATAATACTTTCTAGAGATCAATGGGTTTTTAAATTTTTACAATTTGGGAATAAAAAAACGTTTATTTTGTTTAGAAATAAATATTTTTGTACCTCTTTATAGCTTAGAGCAAATTAAAAAAGGTATTTGTTTGAGGTATTTATTTAACAGGACACGAACATTTCTTAACGTAACTAGTTGCCCTTAATCTACTATTTGTCACTGCTGCTGGCCTTATATAGTAAAAGTAAAAAAAATTAGAAGACGATTTTTATTGGGGGGGGGGCTAAAAATCAGAAAATAAAAGAATAATAATAACACAGGTCAACATTTAGTTTAAAAAAATACACAGGACTCTACCTAGGTACCCAGGGGTTTTTTGGGGTCGCTGATTCCGATGCCGAGGTCGGTTAAGCTCTATCACGTCAGGTTCAAGGACATCTGAAGGTCAAACTAAGAAAAGGTGGTTGAAAAAATCTGAGAAAATTTAAACATAGGTTTTTGGGGTCGCTGAGTCCGAATTCGGTGTTCGCTTACCCTTAAAAGGCATCCGGAGGTCATTTCAAGGTTAATTTGAGAAAAACGGAGAGGCAGCTGTTAAAAAATCTGAAAAAATTTACATATAGGGTTTTTGGGTCGCTGAGGCTGTATCCGATGCCGGTTGACCTCTATCACGTCAATTTCAAGGTCACTTGAAGGTCAAACTAAGAAAAGGTGATTGAAATAATCTGAAAAAATTCACGCATAGGTTTTTGGGATCGGTGAGTCCGAATCCGGTGTTCGTTTACCCTTAAAAGGCATCCGGAGATCATTTCAAGGTTAATTTGAGAAAAACAGAGGAGAAGCTGTCAAAAAATCTGAAAAAACATATATAGTTTTTTTGAGTCGCTGAGTCTGCATTCGATGTCGGTTGACCTCTATCACGTCAGTTTCAAGGTCATTTGAAGGTTAAAGTAAGAAAAGGTGGTTGAAAGAATCTGAAAGAATTCACACAGGTTTTTCTGGTCGCTGCCGAATCCATTGTTCGCATACCCTTAAAAAAAAGAGGCATCCAGAGGTCATTTCAATCCGGCATTCGTCCGCCAGCTTTAGCTGCACATGAAGATTCTTCGGCTATCTCAGTGCAAATATATTTAACTCAATGAATCACCTACCTATTTTCTTCTGTGAAAGGATGGCCTTTAGGTATGGTTGCAGAAGCAGAGCGAACATGCAAGTAAAGAGTACCACGGGCGTTGGCTTCACTCACTTGGAGCTCAATCAGTGCTGGTTTGCCTATAAGCTGAGTAAACGCCAGCTTAGGGCCTCGCATTTAGGGGGCCTCAGAACTCAGATTTCATACGCAGATATGCACGTTTATTTTATTAGAAGAGAAAGCTTCAACGAAAAACATACCTAGAGTTTAGGGCCTCCGGTTACCTAAAACCGGCCCTGAGCTCAATCCTGTCAGGGTCAAAGTAATTTAATGGTTTCCTGAGTCAGACAAACTGACAAGGAGGCAGACAGACTGTCAGATAGAAACATTTAGTCATTCAGTCAGACAGAATTACTGACAGAAAGGCAGGATGTCAAATAGATGGACAGAGAGAAAATGCAGGCGGATGATAAATACAGACTAACAAGCAAACAAACAGGTGTGCAGGTATAAGGGCAGACAGATAAACGGACAATAAGTAGGCAGGTGAGCATTCGTATAAATTTTTTCTAATTTTTTTCACCTCCTATTCTTACTTTAACCTTCAAATGACCTTGAACATGAGGTGATAAAGGTCAACCGACATCGGATTCGGACTCAGAGACACCCCAAGAGCCTATGTGTAAATTTTTTTAGATTTTTTCAAAAAACCTTTTCTTAGGTTGATCTTCAAATGACCTTGAACCTGACGTGATAGAGCTTAACCGACCAAAACCCCTGGGTACCTAGGTAGAGTCCGGTGTATTTTTTCAAACTGAATGTTGACCAGTGTAATCTTCCACCTTCCAAAGATATTTTAAAAACCTAGATTATTCTGGAGCAAAAATGTAAATATTTCCCTCTAGCAAGAAATAAAAATGTTTTAAAAAGCATTCGAGACCAAAACTCTAGAATATATTTGTTGGTTAATCATAAATTTTGCTATACTAATTAATGATAGTTTGTTGGAGTCATCTCGAATGCTTTTCAATAATTTTTAAACAGTTCAAAAATTTTTCTCTTGCTGGAGGGAAATATTTACATTTTTGCTCCAAAATGATTAAGTTTTGAACGTTTTACTTCTTTAAGTATATCATCTCTTTGAAATATTTTATATTATTTTCTGCTTTTCTGCATTCCGTTGGTTCCAAGTTTTCTCCTCGTCAAACATGAATTTGGAGAAATACTCTGTAAGAATGTTGACGTAATGCCTCGGATGTTGCTGGCAGTCTTCGTAGAATCCCGGTAGTACTAGATTGGCGGACTAACTTATTGAAGATAATGAATCTTTGATGATTCAAAGATGTAATTTCTTTTTTCGTTGAGCTACGGTTGTTGAATATACGGACAACCTCTTCGAGATCTTTTCTTTTATTGACGCATTCCACCGTTTGCACTTTTCCTTTACCAAAGAAAGCTGAAGTGTTATCGCATCCACTGAACATGTGGCCATACAGCTTTTTAAAACTTCCGAGGACTGCAAGTCACGAGAACTGCAATCTTTATTTTTTATTTATCTCTGAGTCTCTCTTAAGAAACGGATATCTTTATCTTCAGGTGCGAGAGCGATAATCAATGCGAGAAGATCAATATCTTGTCCGAGGATGACCACTGTATCGTTTCCATGAGATTCGTTTAAGGCGGTTTGAACTATGAGTACGTCAACCTCGTCTACAGCAGTAATTGTTTTAATTCCCTCGTTTTTAAATCTCTCCACCAATTGCGAAATAAACCGTTCCTTTTTGTGAGATTGTTTATCATTTTATTTTGCGTTTCAGTCAGTGGCGTGTTCTCATGAAAAACAATTTCCGGTGAAATGCGTTTCAAAAGACGCTGCTGTCTTTCGATGCTCTTCATACTGCAGTCAGCATATCCGTCAAACACTACAGTCACTTTTTGGCCGTAATGTTTACGAATAAAGCTGCTTCGGCCATACTACACTACACATGAATCAAATTGCCGCCATCAACAATGAACTGGCAATCGGAAAAATCTATTGGCCTCTCTCGTACAGCATTGAAAATATCATACAGACGATTTCTTAATTTTCCTCATTAACCCTTTCTTATTGAAGAGAAGAAGTGGAATTGAAGCAAGCTCAGAGTTGAAATATGACTCCAAATCTTCTTTTGTGTGAACAGTACAGATTATCCTCTAATATAATTGCAAAGAATGGGAAAATACATAAACTACTTGCGACAAAACCTAATAGAGAAAATTCTGCTCAATAAATTCATTCCTGAGCATTTTTCTCGTTAAAGTAATCGGTTTTAAGATATTCGGAGTCAAACTTGGAATAGGATGGATTTTTACCTCTGCGCCCCAAACTACGCCTCTGTTCGGACGCTGTTAGCGCGAAATAGGTGAGGATAAGCTACAAGGTTAATAGTACATTTTTTATGCAGAATTTAACATGACAATTTTTTTATTTCCTATACTTTTTTCTCTTTCGACGAACGGTTTACAAGATAAAAGTGAAAAACCAGCGTTAAGTCCCCGTAATATGGCCGAAGCAGCTCCATTCATAATCATTACGGACGTTTCACCTCTAAATTGTGGGGAACTATTCGGGTATCTATTTCGAACCCTATGTAGATTACGTATCCCAAATATTATTACTTTATAAATTATTTCTTCTAAAATATCTAATTTACGTGGACTAATATGTAACAATTGTGTTACAAAATTGAACTGATTCAGTGATGTCTTTTGAAAAGCATTTTAAATACTAATAATAATTCCCTTAAGAACATATTTTGAATTACATACATTATTCTACAATAGATATTTAGCGTGAACAGTTCATTTTAAAACAGATAATCGCACATTATCGGGTAAAACACCAATGTAATCTGATAGAGTATAACTTACACAATATGAATCATCATAATAACACGCACACGATTGCATAGCGCAACTAATTGCGCAAGCGCTAGAGCATTTTACACTATAGAAGTCTGGCAACCTCGAAGGAGGCAAAGTCTACCGTTATATATAACAGTTTTAAATACATTGAGTCAGAGAGGTACTATTTATATAACGAGGTGTAAACATACCAATCGTATGAACAAAATAGTGTATGTAAAAAAAAGATAAAAATCCTTTCCCCTCTCCGCGTGCCCTTGGTAAGTGAAATTTGGCGGTTATGTATATGTAAACAGAACTAATCTATCTATATTATTTCTAGTGGAGGTGCGGGCGCCACAAATTTGTAAGGAGGCGGACACGATACAAATGCACATATATATATATATATATATATATTTTTTTTTTTTTCTCGTATACCCTTACTTATTCTCCATTTCTATAAAATTATATATTTACATATAACATACCGTCTACTGATAAAATAAATATAGAATGCTACCCACGAGCAGGGATTCCTTTGTGGGTCTACTTATGTTTATTTGTCGTTTTCTGTATACATGTCTTATTGTATTTCTTCTCGTAAATTTAAGGATATTAACTTTAAATGTTATGTATTTGTAACTGTTATATGAGATGAATAAACATTATTATTATTATTATTATCATTTCTTGCGTATTGTCCGTGGAAAGGAACAGTTCTGTTGTCCATTGCTATTATAAGTAAAATAAATCTAAGTTTTCAAATTCAAATTAGTTTATGCCAGTAACTACTCGAAATATGGCTCACCAACAACAACAAAACCAACAACAGCACGAGCCACAACCTCAACCTCAACCTCAACCAGACGCTGTTGAACCGTATAAATTGAGCGAAATATTTTCAATTATTCCTGAATATGACGGTAATCAAATAAATTTAAATACATTTTTAAATTCATGTAGAACTGCTTTTGGCATGTCAATTGGTAACCAGGTGGTACTTTTAACGGTTCACATAAAAAACAAATTAAAAGGTCGTGCAGCTGAACTAGTGAACTCTAGAAATCCCACTCATTGGGAAGAAATTAAAACTCTTTTAGAGAATCATTTCGGTGATAGTAGAGACCTAACCTCCTTAATACAAGACTTGCAAAGAATGCGACAACTTCCCGGTGAATCTCCGCTCACGTTTATTGCGCGCTTACAAACCCACGAAGCAAAACTGCATGCTTCTGTTCATAAACAGCTATTAACAGCGGCACAAAAACAAGCCCAAACGCAATTAACTGAGGGCATGGTTTTGAACACCCTACTCACGGGACTAGAACCCAAACTTGCGCATGTTGTTAGGGCAAGCGACCCTGAGAATATGCTAAAAGCAATAACGAGAGTTCGAAAAGAACTCCAACTAAATTACTTTGAAACACAAAAAACCAATCGCAACAGTAGTGCAATCACTCCCACGCGTAACCAAAACTTCCCCTTACCTGCAAGACATTGTTCATTTTGCAAACGTACGGGACACGTCGCTAATGAATGTCGTCAGAGACAACAAAGTTCTCGACCCCCAAATTATGGTACTCCCCAAATCTATCCTAGGCCTAATTACTATAATCAAAATCCTGGAAATTCGCAAAATTTCCAACAACAAAGACTTAACTACTATAACCAAAATCCTGGAGGCTTACAAAACTTCCAGCAACAAAGACCACCCGTCATTGCACCAAACCCAAATTTCAATAATGCAAGACCACCTGCGATTCAACCTAACCCTAATTATTATAGACCAAATTCAAATAGAAAAACGCTTCATCTCAATCAAAATACTGAACCCGAACATCTAGAGCAACAAAATCAAAGTTATTACGTTCACGATAACCCTTACGAAAATATTAACGAGGGATATTATACTGATAATAACCCCTACACAGGTCCGAACTATTATACAGCTAATACTTCGGAATACGACAACAGCAACGAAGACTATTATACTGCTAATAGTCCCTCCGAAAATTATTACACGGACGAATCCACTTCCGATACAACACCTGTATATAATCGGGATTTTCGATCAGGCCCACATGCCCAGTCGGACCCGCCTTATCACAAAACCGGAGACCCCGAGATGACAGTATTGCAAACCCAATTTGGCAAAATGGACTTGGACAATTTCAACCCAAATCTCAACTTCCCGGAACAACAGTTCCTATAAGCCCCTTATTGTCTGTCAAATCCAAAAATTTGTATTATATCTATGACATTACTAACACGCATAGATTATTAATTGACACGGGCGCAGGACTATCCATATTCAAACCTAAAATTTGTGAAAATTATAGTAGGAGATGTCCAGAAAACATTACGATCCAAGGCATAACTGACCAAAAAATAAATATTAACGAAGCCGTCTTTATCCCGTTTGACAACAATGAACCATTTAAAATTTATGTATGCGATCTTGACATAGAATTCGATGGACTCCTAGGGTCTGATTTCTTAGAACATTACAATTGCATACTGGATATAAAAAACAAAAAACTTGTAACAAATTTCAAAACAATCCCGATCCACAAAGTCACGGACCAGGGTCTGCCAAACATACAAAATTACCCAAATCCAGATAATCGTGATACCACTCGTAATATATCAAATATAATTTCAGTTGAACCACGTATAGAACAAATTACCAAACTTAAATGTCACTTGTCCAATACGGAAGCTATACTGCTAGCTACCGAAGTAGACAAGGTAAGACTCCCTAACGCAATAGTTCAGATAGACGATAAAGGTGAATTTATTACCTCTATATTAAACGTAAACGCGGTACCCAAAACCGTTAATTTTTCAAATTTAAAACTAGAGCCGATCCAAAATTTCTCACTGCATAATATAGACGAAGAAACCTCCCAAACTTGCGTAGACAGACATTATGAAATAAAAAACCAACTCCGTCTAGACCACCTAAACATGGAAGAAAATGAACTAATAACTCAACTTTGTCTAGAATACGCGGACATTTTTTATCTTGAAGGTGACCAACTAACTTTCACCAATGAAATTAAACACGCGATAGATACCAATGACGCGAAACCGGTATTCACGAAATCGTACCGATACCCTCAGATACACAAAGAAGAAGTCAAAACGCAGGTATCCAAAATGTTAGAACAAAATATTATTCGTCCCTCTAACTCCCCCTGATCATCTCCAGTGTGGGTTGTCCCTAAGAAACTTGATGCTTCGGGTAAGCCGAAATGGCGTGTGGTTGTAGACTACAGAAAACTCAACGAGTTAACTGTAGGAGATAAATACCCTCTACCCAACATCTCAGATCTCCTGGATCAATTAGGCAAGTGCCAGTACTTCACAACATTGGACTTGGCCTCTGGGTTCCACCAGATCGAGATAGACCCGAAAGACATTCCGAAAAGTGCATTTAGCGTAGACAACGGGCACTATGAATTCGTTCGTATGCCCTTCGGCCTTAAAAACGCCCCTTCCACCTTCCAAAGGGTTATGGACAACATCCTCATGGGCATTCAGAACGAGAGATGTCTGGTATATATGGATGATATTATCATATATTCCCCGACAGTTCACGAACACATTTCTCGTCTCACAGAAGTGTTCAAACGCCTTCGAAATGCTAACTTAAAAATCCAACCTGATAAATGCGAGTTCCTTCGTAAAGAAGTCGCATACCTGGGTCACCTCATAACTAAAGAAGGAGTAAAACCAAACCCCGATAAGGTACAGTGCATCCAATACTTTCCGCAACCCACTAACCAGAAGGAAATCAAATCCTTCCTCGGGTTGGCAGGTTATTATCGCAGATTTATAAGTAATTTCGAGAAACTATCCAAGCCCCTCACCAAATTGTTACAAAAGGATGTCCCTTTTGCTTTCGACTCAGAATGTCACAAATCCTTCGAGGAATTGAAACAAGCCCTCACTTCGACCCCAGTACTTATCTACCCAAACTTCGACGAAACGTTTCTACTCACCACTGATGCAAGCGCGTTCGCCATCGGCGCCGTGCTCTCACAAGGCCCAATTGGCAAAGACTTACCAATAGCTTTCGCCTCAAGGACCCTCTGTAAAGCTGAAACCAAATACTCAACCATAGAGCGTGAACTTTTAGCTATAGTATGGGCCGTGAAACACTTCCGTCCGTACATATTTGGTCGAAAGTTCAAACTAATAACTGACCATAGACCTTTAACGTGGCTCTTTTCGATAAAAGACCCCGGGAGCCGCCTAGCACGTTGGCGACTGAAGCTTGAAGAATACGAATACGAAATCGAATATAAACCCGGCCGCATTAATAAAAATGCAGACGCTCTTTCCCGCATAAAGATAAATCACATCCAAGATTCCTCTAACTTTCAAGCAGAATCAAAACTAGTAACGTACCCCGTTCAAAGTCCCTCAACTCCAATAGAACCCGATCCTGATAGTCAGGACACGACAAGCGACACGACGGAAACAAACGAACAAGAAGATATCCTGAACGAATTCGAAACTTTCGTAAAGTTGTATAAAACGAAGTCACTTATCGATTATTCTAAAATCGAATTTTCGAACGGGCAACTCTTAGACAAAACCAACAAAAATATAGTGACCTTTTTCCAACAAAACAATCTCAAAGATTTTCATTATAAAATCCTTGAAGATTTGTTCGAAGAAAACGCAGACTTCCGAGATTTAGAATTAAATAAATTATCGAGTAAGTCGGTGCGACATAGAAATTACTTTATCGTGGCTCTACCATACGACCCCGAAACCGTAATCCAAAATCTATTTATCTCCCTATACAAAGGTCGTGAAGAGTTCGACGACTCCAAAACGTATTGTATCGAAAACAATGTCGAACTCCCTATTCTTGAAATTTTGTCATTTCTTTTATCGGAAAAAGACGTGAAACTCAAAATATGTCAAAACGTTACTAGTACACCTAGTGACGACGAAATCCCAATTATTATCAACCAGCATCATACTGGCAAAGCTCATCTCCACCGCGGAATAAATGAGACTATTCGTCGTATTCGAGAGAAATACAATTGGAAAGGATTGACTAAAGACGTCGAAAATTTCATAAAAACCTGCAAAATCTGCCAAGAAACAAAAATCTGTCGCAAAAATTTAGATAACCCTCTCGTAATTACGGAGACGCCTAAATCCCCTTTTGAACGTATAAACATAGACGTCCTAGAAGTCCCAACGAAAAATTACGCACTTACTATACGCGACGAACTTACAAAATTCACTCAAGCGTATCCTATCAAAGATAAATCAGCAAAATCAATCGCAAACACTCTACTCGTTTACTTCCAGCACTTCGGAACACCCCTTCGAATCCATTGCGATTATGGCCGAGAATTCGATAACGCCATCCTAAAAGATTTATGTCTCCTCTATGACATCAAAGTAACGCAGTCTAGTGTCGGACACCCCCAATCTAATGGTTCCTTAGAAAGGTTCCACGCTACCTTGTTGGAAATGATCCGAGCACACGTGGCATAACACCCTGACGAACACCTTCAACATATTACCTTACGCGATAATATGCTATAATACCTCTACTAATAAAACTCACGGATTTACACCCTACGAGTTAGTTTTCGGACACACGTCCAGTAGACCACCTGAAACGCTATATAATCAGGAAGAGCTAGTCACGAAATACGTCAGAGACTTAAATAATCGCCTCTCTTACTATTATAAAGTCGCGCGCGCCAGAACTGAAACACAAAAACAAAAAGCGAAAGTTCGGTTCGACGCCCACGTTTCAAAGGAAACCCCCGAATATCAGATTGGTCAAAAGGTGTATTTAAAAGAATCACAAATCACCGATAAGTTACGTAATAAATATAACGGACCATTTGAGATTTTGGAACTTCACAAAAACTCAGCCACCCTCCTTAACAAAAAAACAAAACAAAAAACTAAAGCTAACTTTGACAGGTTAAAACCATATATTGAAGCCTAAATTGCCTTACAGGTTCACCTTGCTGATCGGAGCAGCCATGTCCCAGTACCAAATAACACCCATCAATAACACCGTCGGAGTCTATTACCACGACGAAACGAGGATAATAATTTCCAATAATAAATGGACTCTGCTAGTCCATAAAAATCTATCAAGCCTCGAAGAAGCCTTTATCAACAACAACAAAATTTTAGAATCAATTGTCAATATATTCACCCCCGATACACGCAAAACGAAAGAATTCCTAGTCAAAGTCAAAACACACATAACACTCCTAAACCAAGTATCAAATTCCCTTAAGGTAAAATTTGAAGAAATCTTTGTTAACACCAAACGATTCAAGCGCGGTATATTAAATGGAGCAGGTAGTATATTTAAAGCAATTACCGGCAATCTAGATGCTGAAGATGGACAATTCTTCACAGACAGTATTAACAAATTAAACAAAGATCAACATCAAATAGAAAACCTCCTGAAAAATCAAATATCCGTTACCTCTACCGTCATAAAAACCTTTAACGAAACGGTCCAAAATATGCAAATTAATATAGTAACATTTAACGAGGATATGAAAAAGATTCAAATCGGATTGCATAAAGTAAATGATAGAGTTGCACTGGTTCAAGCCGAACTAAAATTTATCGAAACATGTGAAAAATTGACCGAAAGTTACTTGTACCTCCAGAGCAACCTTGATGACATTTTGAACGAGATTACATTCGCTCGCCTGAAAATAATACACTCTTCAATTATCTCACCCGAAAGTTTGATTACTGCACTTCAGGAAATCTCTCAAAACTTAGTAAAAAATAATCTACCCCTACCAGTAAAATATTCAGAAATTCCCCAATACCTAGAAATTATCGAACTAGAAGCCTTTCAATCAAAATCAGATCTTGTTTTCGTTCTAAGAATACCACTAGTAGAACAGCAACTCTATACCCTGTATCATTTGTATCCTATCCCTATACTAGACAACAGAACTGGCCTTCACCATGTCTTGTCATTCTCACAAAAATTCATTGCGCGTAACGATGATTCACTAATGTACATTCCCGTCAAAGATCTGAGTACATGCAAACAACTAGATTCCCATAAGAAACTATGCTCAGACCTCTACGCCTACCCGATCGACAGCAGTGCAGCATGCGAAGCCCAGCTACTGAAAAACTTCAGAAAAATCCCCGAAAACTGTGTAAGTTCCCTCGTCTATGGACAAGGTTATAACGTTCAGAAACTAAAAGGCAATGTGTGGTTAATAATTGTCTCTGAACCCATTCATATCACCATAAACTGTAATAAAATGGACACGAAAATTACCAGTGTTAATAAGAACTCCATATTAAAACTACATCCGGACTGTTACGCGTTTGTCGGTATAACAAAAGTGCAAGCAGAAAGCCGCAATACCATCAACATCACAGACAATTCCCATCCAGTGGTTATACCCTATGACTGTTGTAGTGACATTCCCGAAAAACTCCAGCTACCCAAGTTGGAACCTCTCCAGTTCGATCACCTAAATGTAGAAAATCTAGACATAGCCAACCACAAACTCGAGCAATACTCTAGAGATCTAGACAAACTAATAAACGAGCCGTTTATAACCAAACATTTTTCCTTAAGCATGTATATAGTTATTGGTCTGTCCATCTGTCTCCTAGCCGCCTTCATCGCCTGGAAATGCAGGAAAAGATGCTGTGGTTGTAAGGAATCCGAGGACACCACCCCTAATGAAATGCTGAAAAGAATTGGCACCCTCCTGAGAAGAAGACCTCATCTACCTACAGAAGAGGAAGAAATGACCGATTTTCCCTCAAAAGTCGGTGAATAACACCGACTTTTCAAAAAGAAAGGGAGTTGTTATATGCTAAACAAACTGTATTAATTCATTCAAATGCATAAGTATCTTATCCAACAAGTAACTTTATATCCTTATCTCGGTACGTAATATAATTTGATATACCTTATCTAAAGCGATAACAACTTCCCTTTAAAACAAAGCTTTCTCATGTAAAACGCTGGCATAGCATAATTCCGAGAAATGCATGTGCCTACGTTGATAGCAGTATGTTATAAATATCACCCAGAGACGCATCTGCAGTTAGTCTACATTTATTCTTTATACCTACAACATTTAACTATTGTAACAAATATATAATCATATAAAATATTTTGTAAAACCAAGAATAAAAGTTTTTAAAAAGTGAACACAGTTCTAAGTGATATAAAATGTATAAAAAACACTTCTAAATTAATATTGTTGTTTTATTTAATATATATATATATTCGTTGAAACACCTTATAATAATCACAAAGGTACATACTTGCTTAAAACAACTAGTAAATACGGACACCCAAAATTAAATAAATAAGGGATCATACGTCACGCGCGGGTCGGATAAACTCGTCAAAACTGGCCAGTTCCTCGTAAAGATTCAAATAATTTGAATTTCAATTATTATTTATTAATTATTATTGGATGTGTAAACAATTAATATTATGATATACTTATACATTTTCAAACATAAACTATCTGATAAAAACACTTTTATGTAGTTCCGCGTGCCAGTTAATGTTAAGTGTAAAGAGTGGTATCAGTATGTTCAGAGGGACATGTGGAACATGAACAGCGTTAGTGGCCACCAGCAGGACGTGTCCGTTATTTTCTTGAGGGGGGGAGGGAGTTCGGTAAATTAAAATCTAAAGATTAGTTGATAAATACTAAACCATCAGCTTTACGAAAAAAAGTTATAGAACCAAAATGAATGACAATAAATTTTTTCTACAATAGTTGTCCTATGCGCCTATGTGCTACGAGGAAGCGTTCGTGAGATAAAGTAAAATGTATTAATTATGCTGCCGAAAGAGTATTATTTTACCATACCTTTACTCATTGTAATTTAATTGTCTTACTGAATTTATTGTATGTCTGAGCTGCAGTTTCTAAAGCTAAAACAAGTAGCTACTTGTTCAGACTTGGCTGATCAGTTTTGGGATAAAATCTTCACAAAGTACAAAATTTTTTTAGAATTACGTGTTGTTTTCGACACTTACATGAATAACTCGCTGAAAGCAGCTGAAAGATTACGTCGTCAAAAAACGTTCCACCCACACTATACAATATCGAAAGTAACACAAGCATAAAAGCAATAACTACTCTCTCATAACAAGTCGAAAGATGCATTAACCGAATTCCTCAGTAGAGAACTCCTGGTATCAGCAATAAAAGAAACATATGTGTAGTTGTTGCATACAGAGAAAATGGGGAAGCAATCCAATTATCTATAGCACATCTGAAAAGCTCCCATAAGGAAGCAGACACTAAGTTAATTCTCCATGCTATTGTGCTATAAGCTTCTAGTCTCCATATTTTTTCACCGGATACAGATGTTTTTGTCTAGGCTGTACACAGTTACACACGCTTACCGAAAGACAGCCGTATCATTCTTTTGGGAGCAATATGACGCGAGATTGCTTTGGGTAAGGCGTACAATGCCCTTGAACCAATGCGAGCTTCTACACTATTAGGAATGCATACTATTTCTGATGCAGATGTCACTAGGTAGTTTAATAGCAAAGCAAAAACTTCCTTTTGGAGAAGATATTTAGATGTAGATGATGATGTGTTGGAAACGTTGACATCGCAAGGTGGCTCAGTTATACAGGATGAAACATACGAGAGCACAGAAAAATATATTTGCACTGTGAACTTACGAGCAAAACAAAATCTTCAAATTTATACACTGGCAGAGTTAAGACGGTTGTTCTTTACGCAAAAACAGGACCTAGCAGGGAATGTACCACCAACAAGGACAGCACTACAACCCGGAATACGTAGAGCATACTACCAAGCTATGGAGTGGTAACGCTGTGTTGTACCACATCCATGTCTTCCCTCAACTGTAGAATTTGGATCGAATATTATACCAGAAGAACTCATTTCGCTAACAAAATGTTCCTGAAGCCGTGAAAGATGTGCAGCATCCTGTAAATGTGTTATGAGCCAATTTCCACGCACAGAGATGTGTGTTTGCCTTGGAGAAGAAGAAACCTGAGACAATGTGCACGTTGTAATGGAAATAGTCAGTGACAAAGATGAAGAGTTTGAGTGTGATGACTAATTCTATTGACTTACTTTATATTAATAAATTACTCTGTAGCAGACAAATGTATTTTATTTATGTGGTTGCATACAGGAAAACACATAATCTCACGAACACCTGTTCGTAGCACTTATGGGCATAGGAAACTATTGTAGAAGAGTGTATTATCTATCATTTTGGCCGTATAACTGTTTTAGTTTGCATAGTGTTATTGACCAATTAAACTTGACATTCAGTAAAACCATTAAATTAATATGAGCAACGGTATTGTATAATAAAATTCTTTCGACAACAATAATTAGTACATTTTACTTTATCTCACGAACGCTTGCTCGTAGTACGTAAGCGCATAGAACAACTATTGTAGAGAAATACCATTTTGGTCATATAACTCTTTTTTGTAAAGTTGCTGGTTATGGAGTTATAAACTGATCTTTAGAATTTAGCTCCCTCATCAAGACATCGACAGACACGACCCGTAGGCATCCACCAATGATTTTCGTGTTCCATATGTCCCCCCGAACGCACCGATCCCCTCTTTACATTTAATCATCAACCTGTACACGGGATGTCTTTCACACTATAAAACTGACATTCGCGTGTCCCCTACTGTCTATGAAAAAGTTGCGAATTTATTTCTATCAAAGTTTATGTTCAGAAGACTTGAAGTTTTCCCACTTCTTTTTCTGATTATTTATATGCATCTTCTCAGGATTCAGTTACAAAATTGCAACGCAATTGAAACATTATAACCATTTTTAACTTGTCCTCCGACGAACGGAGTTTTAGTCTTTTTCATCTTAATTTTGTTAGGTTGGCTCAGCCCCGTCCGGACTTTCAACTGTCTCGTCGCTCAGTGTCGTGGATAACTGGCTGGGTCCGGACATGACTCTCAGAAATGCATTGTAGTTATCACAAATATGAACAAATCTGCCTTGATTTGCGGTTAATAGTAATCAACGGACTCTTTGCTTTTTTAATACCATTGATTCCATAACGTACATAGTGCACGTACTGTATTTGTTTATGTGATTATATTTTTATTGACTATTGAACTTGTTTATTCTTGGCACAAAATAATTATTCCAACTTTGTCAAATAATGAATAAAATTATCACAAGAAATAACCAAGTTAATCAACATAATACATATTATCATATAACCTCAAATATCGCATTGATATTTTCAGTTGCAGGGCTAAAAAAAATGGAAAAAATATCTGTTGCAAGCGCATTATTTATACAGAAATTTAAATTAAGAAAATTGCTTCTGAAGTTCCATAGATATGTTTAAAATTTAACTAAATCACACAGCTTCATTGACACAAATTTTAATTTAAGGTATAAAATTATCGGGAACGGAAAAGAACGTGAAACTCGACAAGACTCATTAATTTTTAACGAAGAATATAATGAATGTGTTGAAAATATACTTTTCACGGAAGCTTTCAATGGTGATTTTGCAGTGCACTTTCGAAAAAATTCGGGTAACACTATTTGTTGCTTGCTCCGCAAGTATCCGTATTAGTAATGGATATTGGACATGATCGGTCAATTTCGATGTCAGAAATATTAAAATTAAAAGTCAAATCTTCACGAATTCAAAGCTGAAATGTGAACATTTTATTTGTTTAATTCGTCTATGCTAGGGTTTCTAAAACTATCTTTTTAAAAATGGTTCAATACCCTTCATCAAGTTATAGCAAGAGCATTTCCCCCGTATGGGGGGGTTTATTGGGTACTGAGTTTAGGGACCCGGGCTTCCTAGGGGCTCGTAGCGAGGGCCCGCCAGAGATCTTGACAAAACATTTTTTCAAATTTGTCTCCCCGCTCATCAATTATTAAGGGCGGGGGCCCGTAGCGGTGGCCCACCAAAGATTGTGGCAATTTTTTTTTTCAAATTTCTCCCCCCTGCTCATCAATTATTAAGCGTGGGGGCCCGTAGCGAGGGCCCGCCAGAGATTTTGACAAAAAAAATTTTTCTCGCTCATCAATTATTAGGCGCGGGGGCCCGCCAGTGAAGTTTTTGAAGACAGCGGTCATGTGTGCTGATATAATTAAGTTGTCTCTATGTCTAGTTACATAGGAATGATAATCTGCAAACGTAGGTTTGTTCATTTCATTTAGGTATTTTATATAAAAAATTCAAAGAAATACTCGTTGCACCCTTCCTAATACTTCGATATATTTTACATGATTTAGACCACTAAATGATAAAATTATATTCAAGTCGGGATCTGATATATAAGTTTCATAACAATTTAATTCTAGATGGGACACAGGAATTAAGCATAATAAATTCAAAATTTCTATTGGCAGCCAAAATTACTTGATCAATATAATATATAAATTTAAAAAAATAACCTTAAATCCTTGATGTATTTTGGTATATTAAATAATACATCGTCAATATTATATGGAAAAATGGACTTGAAAAGAAAAGTATTAGAACATCACATCCATTTATATTAAGTGACACCTTATTTTCCTTACACCACAAATCAAGCCAATCAAGGTTTTTCTGAAGGATGATGCCAATTCTAAATATCGTTCATACTTATATAAATTTTCATAATCTGCGTACAGTAGATGATGAATATTCTAACAGCTAACAGCACTATTAATAAAAATGTTGAAAAGTAACTATCCAAGAATCGATTCCTGAGGAACATTCGACAGGGCTTTAAGTTTAGTTGCGGTAAAGCCTCTGTAACTCTCATACTGTAGTCGATGCAACAGATAGTATTTAAAAAGGCTTAGTGCGTTCTCTGATTGTATTTATCTAGCACACGGAGCAATATACCTTGGTTGAGCCCATCGAAGACTTTGGAGAAACAGTATAAACTATGTCTACCGATATATACTGAGTCATGCATATTAAATTCATCGCTGGCGAGCGACTCCTCATAGAGCCACTAATGCAGTTTTATACACGACTGTATAAAATACCGTTAATATAGAATTCAAGAACTTTGATAACTTTACAAAAATTGTTATAAGGTGATAGTTCTGTATCTCATATTAGATTTTTTTTGTGAAAACCTAATTAGTTTAAACATTATTTTTAAAGGTTCAACTTATAAGGTGCACAATAACTAATCAAAAAAACTAGAATTTCATCTAGATCTCTAGATTTCAGTCTTTTTGTACATCTCAAAACATCATCAACACTATTGTCAAAAATGCAGAAACTCAGGTTTCGGGGAAATGCTTTCCAACTCATAAAAAGTTATCTTACAGGGAGGACCCAATATGTACGAATTAATGAAGCTCTAAGTAATTCACGAATTATAAATTGGGGTGTCCCTCAAGGAACTGTTTTAGGGCCGATTTTATTTATTATTTATATAAATAGTCTACTTACCCTTAATAGTGTAGGAGAAATTTTGAGCTTTGCTGATGACACCGCTATATTTTATAGTGCAGACACGTGGCAGGACCTAAAACAAATAGTAGAGAAGGATTTCAAAAACATCAAAAATTGGTTTGACACAAATATCTTAACTATAAATAACATGAAAACCAAATACTTTCCTTTTACATCCTTAGTGAATAATCTCCCAAATTTCGGTCCTTTGAACATATCATTAAATCTAATAATTGAGGAAGCAAAATCGATGAAATACTTGGGTATTGAGATTGACAAACACCTTCGTTGGGATTTGCAAGTAAATTATATTACAAATAAAACTAGATATTTATTATCACGTTTCAAATTCCTGAAACAGTACCTAAGTATTAGTCAATTAAAGACATTATATTTTGCATTAATACAGACGCATTTCACCTATGGAATAATAGGTTGGGGAGCAGTGGCAAATTGTTATTTGAATAAATTAATGGTTTTACAAAAGTGGTTTTTAAAAATTATATTAAATAAAGAATATACTTATTCAAGTAATAGTTTGCTACAAGAAATGGCTGTTATGGACATCCGTCAATTATATGGTTACTCTCTTCTAATGAACCTTCAAAAAACAAAAAATATAGATTTTAAGAAACATGGTTATGACACCAGACTAAAAAATATAATTACAGTAAAACCAAAAGTTTATAAAACAGTTGGTGTAAAGAATCACACTTATTTATCTGTAAAATTATATGACTACTTACCTGATGATATAAGAAATGTGAAAAATATGTTTATGTTTAAAAAGAAAGTAGAAACATGGATTTTGGAATTTCCTAGGAACCAAATGAATAATATCCTGCAAGGCAATTTTTTGAGAAGTTATTGAAATTTATATGATGTGTTTATTTACTTATCGTTATTTATTAAGTTATGTGGTATGTGTATATTTGATTTTATAGTTTCTAGTATGTAAGTAAATGTATATGTGTATGTATGTGTTAATATTATATTATACATAGATATTAGATATAAATGTAATAATAAAATGTCCACACTCCCAACATCACAAACAAGTATCTACTAGAATACTTCTGTGAAACCTGAGTGTTTATTTGGAAAATTTCTTTCTTTGTCAAATGATGTATCTAATCTTTTAAATTCAAATAAACATTATTATTATTATTATTATTATTATCATAATTTGTGGGAGAACTAATATTTAGTGCACTATTAATATTTTCATTCAGTAATGTCTCTTTGGAAATACCATCGCTGTCCGAATTCAAGGAGACACCCAAACATATCTGGATCACATATTTGTAAAAAAACGTATTCCGTATGAATTATTATTTACCTCCGTTATATTAGAAACAGAGATTACCGATCACTACGCAGTATTGTTAAAATATTCTCCGCGACCACCTGAAACGGAAAGAAATTCTATTAGAAAGGCACATTATAAGTATTATATTAATTATAGCAAACTAAAAACCGCTGCCCAAGGAATCACTACTTCCACATCCGGATTTTCTATCCAAATCACACAACGAAAAAATTTTGTATCTGGAAATAATTGTTTATGGAACTTTAATAATATAATATTTGAAATCCTCTACCCCAAAAACCCATAAAATGATACCCCACATCGGTAGTGGGGTGGGGGTGGTGACAGGGGGTGGGAGTGGGGGGTGGATAAAGTAAAAAAATATTTTTGAGGTTTCTGGTTCTTGTACACATACCAAATCACATGTTTTTTTCATCCCCTTTAATAATGGGGTGGGGGTGGTAATGGGGGGTAGCTAATGCCAAAATTATTTTTGAGACCTTAGCTTCTCTTATGTATATATACTAAATATCAATTTTATGAACTCTTACCTGCTTGATTTACCTATTTTCCTCCAATTTTACCCCAATTTACCCCCCAACCAACCCTTCGACGGAACAAGATGAAAATATAATCTAGTTCTAGATCTCGTTAAAGTACATATGTGTACCAAATTTCAAGTCAATATCTCAAACGATTCCAGAGTAAACGTGCGCACAAAAAAAGTTACAGACCGACAGACCGACAGACAGAATTTTTTTTTCGCTCAAACTTGAAATCTCGACGTTTCATGACATTCTAAGCCTATTTGAACAATAAAAATTTTAAAAAATTTTTTTGTCGTTACTATACTTCCACATCTAAAGTAAAAATGACTTAAAAAACGAAAATTATACAGACATTTATGCTATCCAGTTTATGTATGAATAAGTCTACTGCGTCGTCAATATCTGTATATTGACGACGCAGTGGACTTATTCATAGATAAACTACATCAATATATAGATACTTGCACAACAAAAACTAAAATCAAAAGAAATGAAATAAAAAGAAACCAGTGGATTACTAATGGATTGATAAAGTCAATAACTAAAAGAAATATAATGCATAAGAATGCAATTATGTATCCTAATGATGTAAACTTATTGAATGAGTACAAGTGATATAGAATTAAGTTAAATGAACTAATCAAAATAACAGAAACAAACCACTACGACAAAGTAATAACCCAAAATGGTGACACTACCGCAAGGATGTGGCGATGTATTAAAGACATTCGGGGATTAACAAACAATAAAACAAATATTATGAGTGTAAAAAACGAAAACGGAGATACTATTCTGGATAAAGCCGAAATAGCAAACTGTTATAATCGTGTCTTCAGTGATATAGGCAAAAAACTAGCAGAAAATAGTAAATTAACAAATAACCGAAATCTACCAAGGTCTCACCTAGTAAATTCATTTGTAATTACGCATACCGACGTGCAGGAGGTAACAAAAGTAATAAGTGAGTTGAAACTAAAAAAAGCTCCCGGTGTGGATATGCCAAAAGCAGAAACACTAAAAGAGATATCTGAGCATATCGTGGAACCCCCAACATATATAATAAATAAGTCCTTGGAATCGGGTATATATCCGGGTGCTTTTAAATCGGCAGTCATTAAATCTCTCTACAAATCTGACGATAAGCAAGTGTCAAATTATAGACCAATTTCACTTATTTCGAATTTAGCTAAAATCTATGAGAAAATACTTAAAACCCGGGTTTGTGGTTTTTTAAAGAAATACAATATTATATCGGACAAGCAGTATGGATTTAGGGAGGCCAGATCTACAAATGATGCCATAGCAGACTTAACAGCAAAAATATACAACAGTATGGATGCTGCTGAGCAGTCACTGTGCATATTTGTGGATCTGGCCAAAGCATTTGATACAGTAAGTCACCCAGATTTATTGAAAATACTCGAAAATCTTGGATTTAGGGGGAAATTTAATGACTTGCTAAAGAGCTACTTAACAAACCAGAAACAATCTGTGAATATAGATAATTGTATGACCTCAACGAGAAATGTTACTTTTGGTGTTCCACAAGGCACCGTATGGGGGCCAATTCTATTCTCTATATATGTCAATGATCTTTTCAAGATCCCTATCGACGCTGAAATAATAAGCTTCGCCGATGATATAGCAATCTTCTTTAAAGACAGCACATGGGAATCATTACTTTCGATATCTTCTGCACGTCGGTATGCGTAATTACAAATGAATTTACTAAATGAAACCTTGGTAGATTTCGGTTATTTGTTAGTTTACTATTTTCTGCTAGTTTTTTGCCTATATCACTGAAGAAACGATTATAATAGTTTGCTATTTCGGCTTTATCCAGAATAATATCTCCGTTTTCGTTTTTTACACTCGTAATATTTGTTTTATTGTTTGTTAATCCCTGAATGTCTTTAATACAATGCCACATCCTTGCGGGAGTGTCGCCATTTTGGGTTATTACTTTGTTATAGTGGTTTGTTTTTGTTATTTTGATTAGTTCATTTAACTTGTTTATATATCTCTTGTACTCATTCAACAAGTTTACATCATTAGGATACATAATTGCATTCTTATGCATGATATTAAAAATCAAGATAGAGTGAGATTTTAAAACGGTCATTGACTTCCTTAACACTAAGCTATTAACAATAAATATCAATAAAACATTTTAATTGCCATTCTCAAGTTATGTCAGTGGGCTGCCAAAATTTAACTGTATCACCATAAAGCATGACAATCTTGAATTTACAATAAAATCTGCAACAACCATAAAGTACCTGGGTATTACTATTGACTCTCATCTAAAATGGGATATACATAATAATTTAGTTAAAAAAATGGGAAGTCTATTACTTACCAAAATTTAAATATTTCAAAAGCATTTTTGAAGAAAAACACCTTAAAATCATGTACTACGTCTTGGCCCAATCACATATTACATATGGAATTATTGGATGGGGTGGTGCAACCAATCGCTATTTAAAACATTTAGAAATTACACAAAAATGGATCCTAAAAATAATATATAGCAAGAGATGTACTTACCCATCGGATGATCTTTATATAGAAAGCAAAGTATTTGAGCCAAGGCAACTTTATTGTCAAAATATATTATTGCTAATGCACAAGAATAGAATTAACATAGGGAAAGTTAAACACGTATACAGCACCAGAAAAAACGAAAAATCATTACTAGTACCAAAAATGAGTAAAACTATTAGCCAAAGGTGTTATTCGTACATAGGACCAAAAATATATAATATCTTACTAGGTTATATGACAAATCTGAACTCTAACAATATTTTTTAAAACTAAAATCAAGCAATGGATAAACGGCCAAGCAAGGAACAATATACACCAACTTATAGATCTAAAAAAATAATTAAATCATGTATCTGCTCCTACTCTTTTTATTATTTTTTTTATTTACTTATTTTACTCATTTATTTTACTTATTTTATTAATTTTATTAACTGTATTTATCTATCTCAAATTCATCTCCATGAAAGAACATGCAGTGAAATAACTATATGTTAAACTTTGTTATGTATTCCCGACATGTATTGCTTTCTAAACTTTGTTTTAAATCTATAAGCACGAGCGAGATAGTGAAGTTATTATTTAGTTTAGAATTTTGCAATAATAAGAAGGCTTACTCTGGTTAAAATAAGGTAAACTCAGTCCACGCAAAAGGTTCAACCTTCTGTGGACTTAATGTTTGTTGTAAAATTTCTTAAGATAATTCTTAATATTTTCTTCGATAGATGGTCATCAAATTGCGAGCAGTGAAAATGTCAGTTTTTAATGTTAATCTCAGTTCATTAAAACATGAATAGATTGCGTGGTCGTTATTAGATTTATCGTAAAGCTTCGATAGTTTTTGTCATTGAGTATTATCACGAATGATTATCTTAATTTAATATTTCGTAGGCCAAGTAGAATAATTTCCATAAATCACAAAACCTGGAAATACGTTGTAAATAAGATGAAACAAGAAGAATATTTATAAAATTGAACCTCCTGAGACAGACTGTTTGTTTTTATAACAACAAATTTACAAGGATTTGCCTATTAGAAGAGAAATGCAAATTGATGTGAGAAATATGAAAATTTTAAATTAGGGTCCCGGAAATTGTACGCAAAAGAAAGAACAAAAGCATTTTAACCACACTCTGAAATAAAGTTGTTTTAGGTTATTAGATGATATTTAAGTTGTTTTTATCTAAAATTTACGTACGTAATGTAAAGCTCATTTTAACACGGTTAGAATTTGGTTTCTACTGCTACCCAATCTTCTTAACGGTCTTTATAAAATCGTTTGTTTTAGATAACGGCACTACAGAGAGTCATTTGATGCAAAATTAACTTTAAAATTATAGTTTTTATTGCAAATAAGGACACAGATTGTGCCGTACTCATATTATATGCAAATATTATCCTTGTATGTACACTAACTTGTTCAAACTATATTGCACAGGGAATATAGAAATGCTTTAGAACTTGTCAGTAATGTATCGTTTAATTGTTTATAAAAAATAATGATATTATCATTGAAATTTTGTGAAATTGAGTTTTGATGATGAAAAATCAATTTTACAGTAGATTGAATATATTAATTTTGTCAACATTTAATTTAAAAATAAAGAATACAGTACATGTGAATTAAATTTCAATGAGGAATGGCAAGGGTAATCTTTTCTTTTTAAGAAACCGTCTCTAGCTATACGTTGCGATGGAAGGAACATACTTTAAAAACTGCATTATGGGCAGAATTATGGTTTTTCGTCTTCGGTACACACCTTTTAATTTTGTTTTTTTTTGCTGATACACTATGAAAATTCACCAAGAAATAACAATTTAAAATATTTCTGTCATGGGCATAATTAATTAAAGTAAATATTATTTCCCTTGTTTTGTTTCTTGGTTGCTGTCCTATTACACAGGATCCAGAGCCCATTTACTTACAGTCCTATGCATCTGTTGGACATACTTTTAAAATTAAGTCTATGTTATGTAAAATTTTCTGCCGAATCCATTTCCGGAGGGCGATTTGCGATACAAGCTGGCGTTCATCCCCTATATTAATTTTTCACCCCTTTTCGGCGATACACGATATTTAACATTTTTCAGATATACAAAAAATACAGAAAAACAATACATGTTTTTTGTCATTATAATTAATTTATACAATATTATATACATAATGATTGTTTTATAAACGTATTTGAACAAAGTAAAACACTTGGGAAAATGACTGTTTTGCTCATTACGGCGTGTAAACGTAAAATAAAAAGTTATTAATACACTGGAACTGAAACAATTTAAGACGAATTATGTTCGTTGAAATTAAAAATTTAGAATGATACAACATATTTTATATTAAATATAGTTTTACAATGGCCATTTCTCACTTACAGTATTTTCCCTTTGCACGGTAGAATTGTCTAGGAAACCAGGGGAGAAATACTCAAAAGGTTTTTTACTCCTAAACTTTGATGTACTTTTAGAATTTAAGGTGACATTTTTAAATTTTATTCTAAAAAAGGAATCCTTGTTTGGTAGCAATAATTTTGACTCATTTTTGAAAAATTGATTTCACAACTATGGTATCAGGGCTGAAGTTCTCGTCAAATTTATTATACAAAGTCAGTACAATTGATTTGAGCTAATTTGCTGACTCATTTGCTAACTTGGGAGAGTCAAGTTAACAAAAATTATAAAGCAGGAGGGCCCATAGGGCCGGTTTTCGGCCTAATTTATTTTTGAACAGAAAGAAACTGAAAAACATTTTTTTATTATTTACTATCAATATCGAATCAATTCCACTCCAAACGGAACTTTCGAGAATGATTCTATGTTGATAGTAAATAATAAAAAAATGTTTTTTAGTTTTTTTTGTTCAAGAACAAAATAGGCCGAAAACCGGCCTTTGTTAGCATTCAATGAAAACTTTGAGTTTTATTCAGACATGAACTTCTAACCAATATCTGAAAAGTCTCTTAAATCTAAATGTGCGTTTTGGTTCCAACTCTTAAGGCCACCCCTTAAAACTTAATTTTCTTTCAGATTGGCATAACGGCTCATCTGTGAGAAACAATGTATTACTGCAAAAATGTGTATAACCACAATAAAAATTTTAATAAAAAAAAAGGTTTTATGACCTATTCTGATTGGAGCAACATACATCCATTAATCGATTCGCAAGCCAAACACATTGGACAGCGCGCTGCATCTGGCGCAATTAAGTCACGCAAATAAGTTTTTTTATATAAATATAGGCAATATTTTATACGTAAAAATTGCAAGAAGTATAATAGTATAGCTGTAGTTTATATAAATATATAAGTATTTACTGCACTCAAACTGACGCACTTCAGAGCTCTCAACATCTCTATTTAACCACAAAAGTTTGATGTTGAGAGCCTTTAGGCGCGTCAGCGTTATTTATGTGCACTAGATGATGCATTTATACCACAGTTTGATAATTGTGTGGAATATATTTAAAGAATATAATCAATGCGGTTTTCTTTAAAACTGTGGCAGAGAGACAAAAACAAATATAGGTGTCCTGAGCTTCATTTTCGAGAAACAAACGATGGCGCAAACCGCGACCGTCTATCTTTTTCGACTACCGAGCTACAGAGCGTTTTTGGAAAATTTGCATTTTTGGATGAACTCTAAACTAAACTACAATAAATGTTCGAATTGTCTTCCATTGACATCCTATGCATATTTGAAACCTTCTCCTTACAGCATTTGTTGCATTTACAATTATGACAGGAGTTATGGTCCGAAATGCAGCTAATGTTTTGTTTTCCAATTCTTCTATGAACGTTCTCTTTATACAGTATTTTTTAAATAACCCCAAAGCCAAAAGTCGGCAGGGGTTATATCGGGAGATATAGCTGGTCACAAAATAAGACCATTATTTCCTAAAAATTAAACAATATCTAAACTATTTTGTTGTTTATTAGCGGAGTTAGCTAAATTAGTTGTTAGTTATCAATTTAGTTAACTTAGCTAACTAGACATTGATAAACTAGTCCTGACTGATATATAGATACCTATCCAATCCTCCCCAAATTGAGCATTTAAATAATTTCATGTTTCATTTGACGTATGACCTGGGACGCCATCGTGTTAGTAAATTAATCTTTGAAATTATCTTATAGGCATATTGTCTACAATGGGCTCTATTTCTTGTCGAAGAAAGTTAATAAAATTTTCGGTATTCAAATTACCGTGAAAAAATGAGGACCTATTATTTGGTATCCAATAAAATCACACCATACACCAAATAAAAATCGTCCTTGGCGATTAACTGTAGCGGTTACGTGCGGATTTTTATGAGCCCAATGGTGGTTATTGTACCGATTAAAAATTTCGGCACTGTTTATATGGGCCTTGTCTGTCTATATAATTATTCCTTCAAATCCTGGAATCATTGCACTGACGTAAAAACCACTGGCAAAAATCGAGACGCCTTTGAAAGTCGTTTGGGTATAGATGGTGACTAATCCTAATTTTGTAATGTTTGAATTCATTTTTTTTAAGCATCGCAATTTTATTTGGGAATTCTAAATTTTCCTTTACTTCGCGAGCCGATATATTAGGATTTTCTCTTACAGTTTCTAAAACAATATTTTCTACAGCTTCTCTACCTGCTTTATTATATATTTTTGCTCGAGGTTTTATAAGTCGTCCAAACCCCTTTAAATTTTGTTGTAGCCTTTTGTATGTTCATGTCTGGCTGTCTCTTTTCTGGATATCTAAAAATATTGTTTAAGCGGCAGGCGGCACTTTTGGCACACAGTTTTGGTCTCTATAACTTACCTCTTAAAATAAAGCTCGGAAGCTAAATTTGAATCTTCTCCTCATTCTATAAAACACTTAATCATATCATATTTTTCACCATTACTAAATTAAACCATTTTTAACAATGCTCACTCACAATTAACTCACAAATTAGTTTTTTCCATTTACGATTATTTCGATTTTCTCTTTTTTACCATGGCCTTCTCAATAAATATTAGAAATGCGATAAATATGCATAGATGTCAATGGAAGACATTTATTGTAGTTTAGTTTGTCCTACTTTCACAAAGTTATTTTATATTATAAGAAGTAGTCCGGGGTCCAAGCACTCCAAAATCAAAATGACCTGTCCCGACATGACGTACAAATGTTGACATAAGTAATGAAGAGAGCATTACCTGAGGCACTAGAAAACACTTGTCGGATTAGTTGTTGCTCTTGCGCAACTTTAGAAATCACAAAAAAGATGGCGGATTGAGAATTACAAAAATTATGTTTTACAATGGTTATTCCTCGTTAAAAATAAAACTATGAAACTTACCGATCTGATTTTTGGTATGTATTCTCAAAAGATATATCCGATTTCAACTAAGCTATTGGTATTTTTAAAAACAATATTTTTTTTGGAAAAAAAATAATTAGAATCAGAATGTTGATATTTACGTATTAAAAATTTCGATATGCAGACAAATATGTTAAATCTATGAAATTTTTATATACAATTACGTGCTAAATATAGTCCATATGTTGAAAAAGTTTTTTAAAATAAGATCCTGTCGATAACTTGTGTAGTCTTTTATTTACGATTTCTTTATAAGGCGCGTAATTATGCAGCATTAAGTAAAAATAGTCTACACGATAGATCGGTAGAGTGCAACAGTACTGTACTGTTCAATTTAATTGCAAACTTGAATTACTCTATGTTAATAATACAGCAAACCAAATAAAAGTAGTGGTCGGGCGTTGCCGATTGCGGCTACTCATTAAAAAAATAATACAACAAATATTGACCTTAATAATCGATATAAAGTGAACTGAGTGTTCGAGCAAAATGTTAATTAAATAGGTATTCGGAATCAGCCATGCCCGAATACAACTTCTACTCGTTTTTATATTGTTTAACCAATAAAACATTAGTGAGAAATATTATTTTGGGTGTTTAGCAGATTTAACAGAAAGCAGAAAGAAATGAGAGATATTTTAAATAAAACATTAGTGTTGTTTGTATATTATGTAATTACTTCCACGTCCAGTGGAAGTATAGTAACGACAAAAAAATTTTTTAAAATTTTTATTGTCCAAATAGGCTTAAAATGTCATGAAACGTCGAGACTTTAAGTTTGAGCGAAAATAAAATTTCTGTCTGTCTGTCGGTCTGTCGGTCTGTCTGTAACTTTTTTTTGTGCGCACGTTTACTCTGGAACCGTTTAAGATATTGACTTGAAATTTGGTACACATATGTACTTTAACGAGATCTAGAACTAGATTATATTTTCATCTTGTTCCGTCGAAGGGTTGGGGGGTAAATTGGGGTAAATTTGGGGTAAATGGGTAAATCAAGCAGGTAAGAGTTCATGAAATTGGTATTTAGTATATACAAGAGAAGGTAAGGTCTCAAAAAAATTTTTGGCATTAGCCACCCCCATTACCACCCCCACCTCCTTATTAAAGGGGATGAAAAAAAATTGGGATTTAGTATATGTACAGGAACCAGAAACATCAAAATATTTTTTTACTTCATCCACCCCCCACTACCACCCCCTACCACCACCCCCACCCCACTACCGATGTGGGGTATCGTTTTATGGGTTTTTGGGGTAGCGGATTTCAAATATTATATTATTAAAGTTCCATAAACAATTATTTTCACATACAAAGTTTTTTCGTTGTGAGTGACTTGGATAGAGAATCTGGATGTGGAAGTAGTGATTCCTTGGGCAGCGGTTTTTTACTTCCACATCCAGTGGAAGTATAGTAACGACAAAAAAATTTTAAAAAATTTTTATTGTTCAAATAGGCTTAGAATGTCATGAAATGTCGAGATTTCAAGTTTGAGCGAAAAAAAAAATTCTGTCTGTCGGTCTGTCGGTCTGTAACTTTTTTTGTGCGCACGTTTACTCTGGAACCGTTTGAGATATTGACTTGAAATTTGGTACACATATGTACTTTAACGAGATCTAGAACTAGATTATATTTTCATCTTGTTCCGTCGAAGGGTTGGGGGGTAAATTGGGGTAAAATTGGAAGAAAATAGGTAAATCAAGCAGGTAAAAGTTCATAAAATTGATATTTAGTATAGACAAGAGAAGCTAAGGTCTCAAAAAAAATTTTGGCATTAGCCACCCACCATTACCACCCCCACCCCATTATTAAAGGGGATGAAAAAAACATGTGATTTGGTATGTGTACAAGAACCAGAAACCTCAAAATATTTTTTTACTTTATCCACCCCCCACTCCCACCACCTGTCACCACCCCCACCCCACTACCGATGTGGGGTATCATTTTATGGGTTTTTGGGGTAGAGGATTTCAAATATTATATTATTAAAGTTCCATAAACAATTATTTCCAGATACAAAATTTTTTCGTTGTGTGACTTGGATAGAAAATCCGGATGTGGAAGTAATGATTCCTTGGGCAGCGGTTTTTGTATATAATTATTCAAATACATTTTAATCAGAATCACTATCATTATAAAGTGGTGCGTATTGCTTTTTTCCCTTAAAACAGTTCAGGAAAAGCAGCACATTTCCCTCTTGGTTACACTGAAGAAATTCAAAGTTTTTTTTTATGGATGCCGAAGTAATCGGTAAACTCTGTCTTTTCTAATTAGTAAAGACTTTTGTAACGTTACGCAGTTAATTTACTTTTGGCTTCATATGATACATCTTGGTATATTATACTTTTATTAAAATCTAATTATTCAGCCATTGTTGAATGTCTACTTAGTTTTATTCTAATGTCAAACTGCCTTTTACTAGTGAACCATCCTAGAAAGGCAGATGAGATTAGGATGCGCAGTGGTCGACAGTCCGCCGCTACAAAGCTCATTTGTTTACGTTCC
Organism: Rutpela maculata; assembly: GCA_936432065.2. Lineage (NCBI taxonomy): Eukaryota > Metazoa > Arthropoda > Insecta > Coleoptera > Cerambycidae > Rutpela > Rutpela maculata. The sequence goes on from OW386287.2 coordinate 153,609,936, forward strand.
TTCTCTGTGTAAAGATCGGCACAATCTCGAGAAAAGTGTTTGCAGTATATAACGATTTGATACATACTTAGGTACCCATTATAAGTATCCACTTACATGAGCATAAGTAGTAGTATTTATCATTAGTAGTATTTATAAGAAAATATCATGGTGTCTGAAAGCAAAGTAAAAACCGCTGCCTAAGGAATCACTACGTCCACATCAAGACTTCCTATCTAAGTCTCTTACAACGAAAATACTATATTTGTACTCCACTAAGTGGAAATAATTGTTTATGGAACTTTAATAGTATAATATTTGGAATCGTGTACCCCAAAAACCCATAAAATGAAATGCACCATCAGTAGTAGGGGTGGTGATTCTTGATGACTGGTTCCTGTATACACACTAAATCACAATATTTTTTCACCCCCTTCAATAATGGGGTGGGGGTTGTAATAGAGGTCGCTATTGCCAAAAATATTTTTGAGACCTTAGCTCCTCTTATATTTACTAAATACCAATTTCATGCACTCCTAATTGCTTGATTTACCTATTTGTCTGTTTACCCCCATTTACCTTCAACTCTGCAACGGAAAAAAGATCGATATATAATCTAGTTTCAGATCTCGTTAAAATACATACGTGTGCCATATTTTTAAGTTAACATCTTAAACGGTTCCAGAGTAATCGTGATCACCAAAAAGATACAAGACTAACAGACAGACAGACGCGATAGACAAATTTATTTTATTCAAACTTAAAATATTGAGGTTTCATAACATTCTAAGCCTATTCGTACAATGAAAGTTTTCAAAAATTTTTCTTGCGTTAGTGTACTTCAACTGGATGTAGAAGTAATACGCAGAAAATAGCATGACAAAGATATAAAAAATCATTCTGTGCCGTGGACTACAGGATAGAAGTAGAGCCTCTATGTCAAGCGTTTTCCTCAATAAAACCTACTACGCATCCATACTACCCGAGGTAACCCACTGTTTATCCAATTTACTAGAGGAAAGCCACTACGCATTCATACTTCTTGAAGAAACCCACTGCGCATCCATTTTACTCGAGAAAATCCACTGCGCATTCATACCACTTGAGGTAACCTACTGCGCATCAATGGTATTCAAGGGCAGCCCCTGCGCATCCATAATACTCGGGGAAACCTACTGCGCATCCATACTACTTGAGGTAACCTACTGCGCATCTATAGTATTCTAGAAAAGCCTCTGCGCATCCTAAATACTCGAAGAAACCTACTGCGCATCCATACTACTAGAGGTAACCTACTGCGCATCGATGGTACTCGAGAAAAGCTACTGTGCATCCATAATACTCTGGGAAACCTACTGCGCATCCATATTACTCGAAGTAATTTTATAACATGCTATTTGAAATTACCTACCCCAAAAACCTATAAAACGATATGTCACATCGATAGTGGGAGTTGGGTTGGTGGTAGAGGGTTGGGGGTGGGGGTGGATTAAGTAAAAAAAAAATTGAGGCCATAAGTTCTTGTATACACGTAAAATTACAATTTTATTTTTTTTTCACCCCCTTTAATAATGGGGTGGGGGTAGTAATGGGGGTGGCTAATGTCAAAATTTTTTTTGAGACCTTAGCTTCTCTTATATATACTAAATACCAATTTTATGGACTCTTACCTGCTTGATTTACCTATTTACCCCAAATTTACCACAATTTACCCCCAACCCTTCGACGGAACCAGATGAAAATATAATCTAGTTCTAGATCTCGTTAAAGTACATATGTCTACCAAATTTCAAGTCAATATCTCAAACGGTTCCTGAGTAAAACGTGCGCACAAAAAAAAGTTACAGACAGACAGACAGACCGACAGACAGACAGACCGACAGACAGACAGACCGACAGACAGACAGACCGACAGACAGACAGACCGACAGACAGACCGACAGACAGAAATTTTTTTTTCGCTCAAACTTTAAATCTCGACGTTTCATGACATTCTAAGCCTATTTGAACAATACAAATTTTTAAAAATTTTTTTGTCGTTACTATACTTCCACTGGATGTGGAAGTAAAATAAGGCTTTGTCTGGTCAAAGTCGAGAAATTATAAGTTCAATTTTAAAATATAATATATGAAGCAGGAATCTATAGCTGGAGCCTCTTATACTATTTTCAAAAGTAAGAGTACAAATCTATTATCAGTTTATAATTTTGTATTCTGACTACTAATATAATTTAATATTGTTTACCTACTGGGTTTCCTCGGAAGTTGGGTTGAGCAGGTAAATAAAGTATAGTGTAAGCGTTTATCTCAATTTTTATAATTTTACTTTCGTTCTATTTAATTTAATGTATATTTGTTTGGTATATTTGTTATATCGCCTTGTTTACTTGAAACTAAAACATTTAAATATTATAATTAGTGTAAATAAATATATCAAATATAAAAACAAATGACTGTTCAAATGTTCATTCGAAAACACCAATTGGCCTATGACACGCCGGGATTCTCGATGAATAGGGTGCGCAGTTCACGTTTTACTTCAACTTCTTCGTCCGATTGTACTTTCATAGCTTAAGAAGCTTGCTTGTCTCTGTCCAACAGTGACGACATTTCTTCTCTCTCTTCGCGGCTACTGGCCATCCTAGGATGGTTGACTAGTACACACAAACACTCAATAGCACCTAGTATATAAAATCCACACTTCAAATAATAAATGTGAACCAATTAATAATAATCAATCAATTTAAATACTCAAACATAAATAGCTTTTATAATGTTAAAATGTTAAGACAAATACGCGTAGTAGACGTAAACATATCAACTAATTCCACTGAAAACTGTTTTTATGCACTTTATGAATTTCGGGAGAGCTGTCGTCTTAGGGCGTATTACATGCGTCGGTCGCACCGTACACCCATTTTAAAAATTCATAACTCGAATGGTATATGTAATATCAACTTCGTTCTTGTCTTAAAAACATTTTCAATATATTGGGTATGTTTGTGAGCATAATTTATAAACAAAAAATTTAAAATGAAAGTACTTGCTTGTATGTTGAAATACTTATTACAATATTTTATAGTTACAGGTTTCATATTTTTTTCCAAAAAAACTAAAAATATTTAAACAATCCCATCGAGTCTCATCCAAGCGCTTATGTTTTTAGTGAATACTGTAAAAAAAATTAGATGAATAGCATGCACAGTTTTTTTTATAGGACGCGTTATGTATTAAAAAACTTTTTTTTTGGAATTACCATTTCCTCTCTTTTCTTATCATTTAAGAAGTTATGCAATAGCTGATAAGAATCCGACAAGTCATTTCTGGTGTCATATATAACCCTTTTTGCAAATCTGCAGTTGAAAAATGTACGTCATGCCGGGACAGGTTACTTGGAATTTAGAGCGATTTCGTGCTGTTGGACCCCAGACTAAAGTGTTGTTGTGGTTAATAGTTTTCCATGGCCTCCTCACAAATATATTAAATTTTTCGAAAATTAACCACTTTTTATGGAGATAAATATGGCATATGATATATCGTTGGATAGCTAAGTTAATTTGTGATCGAATAATGAAATAATTTAGAGGATATTCCATTTAAAAAATACAAGTTATGTCTATATCTCGAAAAGTGAAGCATGTATAATTTTCTTCTTATCAGCGGCAGATTCTACTAAAAAAAAATGCCTTAAGAATATGTTATTCGATTTTAGATTCGACACTTGGTAATTTAGGTATAGAGGTCATAAAAAAATGCCAATTTCCCAAAACGCTCTGTAGTCGAAAAAGATAGACGATCGCGGTTTGCGTCATTGAGCTCAGGACACCTATATTGACTTTTGTCTATCTGCCATAGTTTTAAAGAAAACCTCAAATCTCATCTGATTTGCTCCACCCTGTACCTATTTACGTATTCTAGAATTAAATTACTATTATAAACGATTTGCTAAACATAATATAGAAAAGTGGTTATCAATAAGATATATGTTTTAAATCAAATGTTTGATGTGGCCAACATAATAATTTTCTTATAAAATTATTCTAGCTCCTTCCTAGAGACACAATGCGAATTAATTCTGTATATCTCATTCTTGGGGATAAAATTAATTAGCTAACAAGCTACGCATGCTTTATTGTCGCTGACTGAATTACATTAAGTTATGACAAGGGTCTCAGGAAAATATACCAAGAAAATCCATCTCATCTTCTTGACACAGTCAAGACGATAAATTCTCGAGTTTAACATTTGTAAATGCCGCACAAGTAATATTGATAAAATATTTTTACGAAACGGAAACTGAAAACAGTTCTTCAGAGTTATTATTATATCGATTCATATATTATCAAACAAATAGGGCCATAGTTAATAGTCGAGGAGCTCGTGACAAAAAACTGCAATTGTTTTGTAAAGGCACATATTTGTTATGAAAAAAAAAGACTAGTTTCACGAAAAAGTTCAATAAGAGGTGAGCAGGTAGAGCGCGTTATTTGTTTGATATTTTAGAGAGAGTCCCATTTATCTGCTTTTAACGGTACTACAAGTAGTTCAATACTGCGCTACCGGCTCGGTGGCGCAGTGCTTAGGTTGCTAGGTTTGCGACCACAGAGTCCCGGGTTCGAATCCTGGCTAGGGTATGGATGTGTAGTGGCGTTTTTCACGTGTTACCGAGATGGTAGCAGTGAGCTAGACTGCGGTTGTGTGAGAGACAACACGGTCTAGTCGCTCTCCTCTCCTGAGTTCGAGTCTCAGCTGTGGCAGATGGCAATGTCGCAGGGAATGGGTGTTGTGATGTTGTCTATGTGTGAGTGTCTGTCCTGGTAGAGTGGAAGAGCAGCCTACGGCTGAACTCCGCCACGACATTAATATAAATAAGGCTAATAATAAAAAATAATAAAAATAAGCTATAGAATTAGTTCTTTGACATTATGTCAAAAATCACTAACCAGTACAAGCACAAGTACGTTTGTTATCTAACTACTACGCAGTTCCTCCACTTTATTTTATTCATTGTTATTCAAAATATGGTATTCCAGCACGATGGCTGTCCAGCCCATTTCCGGATCGCAATACGTCAGTGGCTGGATAAAGAGTATCCAAATAATTGGATCGGTAGGGGACGACCAGTTCCTTGGCCTGTGAGATGCCCTGACGTAACTCCATTGGATTTTCAGGTCTGGGAGCATATGAAGGAGATGGTATACAAGACATAGGTGAATTCCGTAGTACAATTGACACAGCGGATAATCGATATGGTGGAACAAATAAAAAACAATTTCACTTCAAGAGTGACCAAAACAGAAGTGAGGAAGGGATTTCGTGTTTATATGCGGAACAAAGGTTCTCATTTTGGACAAGACTTGTAATAATAAATAGATTAGTTATCAACTTAAGACTAATTGCCAATATCAAGCTCCTTTGAAACAATGAACGCGCTGTACCTGCTCACCTGTTATTGAATTTTTTCGCATTTTACTTCGTTGGAAAGCTAATAAAAAGAGATGTTATTTAAATGATTTTTGCGGCTAATCTTTTCGTGAATTTTTGTAATGAATTGCCGTCATTGTAACAAAAATAAAAAATCGATTTTTTTTTAAATAATTTTTTAATGCATGTTTGCACCACTGCGTATTTATTAACGTTTTACTGTTAGTAATGCATTGTGAAATAGCCATCTGAGAACGAAAATCAGTGCCATTGAATTAATGGTCATTTCTAAATTTAATTTTGAATATGCAAAGTTGGGGTTTTTCAATAAAAAGAGAAAAATTGAAATATCTCGAAAACTAAAAACTTTTGCATATAACACATGTGAGTTGAAATGATTGTAAATTAGGTACTCTAACACACCTTGACAGAAATACGTCGAGTTACCAGTAACCCTTTTAGTCCAATGAATGAATGTCCAAAAGGGGATTGTAGAAAATATTGCGGGGGGAGAATTTTCCTCTCCAGGAATGCGTTGGAGGTAGCTAGGAGGCAAATATACCAAAAGTTCCCGCCCCTAGCCCCGTCGCTTCAGTGGAGGAGGAGGGTGGAATGTCCCTTTTTCGATTCTTCGCTTATAACTCGGAAAAGATGAGTCGTACGAAAAAAATATTCTATGCAAAATTAAACATAATTAAATTTCCTACAAGAGTATTTATATTCATTTTCTTCCTATGTGTTATAGTTTTCGAGGTATTCGGTAATCGATAATTAATAATTAAGTTAATTAGGTGTCTGAAATTATTCTATCAAACCGGTTTACCGTGATCTGCTAAAATCACAGTCACAAAACAATCTTTATTTTACAACACTTGATGTACTGACTAACGTAATATCTATACATTTCCTTAAATATTCAGTATAACTCACTTAAAATTAAGACACCCGTATGACTTTCTTATTTTGTTTCCGATTTTCATCAAAATTTACTGAAGTATAGAACATATTAAGATCTACTTATGACCAGAAAAACATTCGCTTGCTACAAAGGCAAAACCACCTGCGGTACCAAAATATTAGAAATCATATTAGTGGGTCTTGACGAATTTCACGTATTTACCACAAATAATTGCGGAAAATGAGGATGCCCTTTGCTAGATGAGCTTATGTATGAGAAATCCCTCATCAATAACCAAATCAAATTTTGGCGTATGTGCGTTTTTGGGGCCGATCCGATGCATTTTTTTAGAATTTTTAACATTCAAAATGTTTTTATTCTTTCCGCATATTTTGGTACCGCAGGTGGCTTTTCCTTTATAGTAGGCGAATGTTTTTCTGGTCATAAGTAGATCCTAATTTGTTCTATACTTCAGTAAAATTTGATTAAATTGGAAACAAAATGAAAAAGTTATATTTTAAGTGAGCCACACTATACAGTAGTGGCATGTTAAAATATTGAGTCGATGCCAATGTAGGTAGAAGAGAAGAGAAATGGACAAATAATATGCTGAAAAGAAAGAGATTAACCTACACTGTTGCCACTTTTCTCTCTAGCTACTTTTAGTCGTCAAGATAATCCTTCCTCTTTTACTGAATTTTCTTTGTGATACATTTGCGTCAACTCATTCTGTTTCTGTCATTTCCTCTTAATTAGACAAAGACTATGTTTTGAGGACATGGATGAACTATGGATAAAAACAACGACACGCCCATATTTGCCTGTCTGTTTAATTTAGACATCCGAACGGGAGGCGCGCACGTGTAGACTGTGAGAGGAGCTTCTGACCTGTTTCCGGAAAAGCATGCCGAGATTTCACATTGGGGGAGATTGGGAAATGTAAATTATTTTACACCATGTTAAAATACGCAGCATAAATCTAAATAAATTTAACAAATCATGATGTTTATTTAAACTACTGTTAATTAAATTATTTTAACAAGAAACCAATTGCAAATAAAGCCGTATTAATCAATAATTGGATTTCATCCGATTTCGCATTTTATTTTTACCCCACTTTATCCCATCACTGCAGAGTATTCGCTTAGACATCCCCACCTAAAATGACTGTGATCTGGAAAGGGGAGAAATCAGAAAGACAAGTACAACTGCTGTTTTCATCATAAACGTCTCAAGCTGTAGGAGGGACAATAAGAGGGGATAGAGGGCGCAACTCTTAACATACACAAGTTCCTGGCATCGTTGTTATTATATCGCTCTCTTTCGCGTACATTATTTTGCTCTTTATATTTCACTCTATCTTATTATGGGGATCGACCCAAGAACTTTGGCTGCCACTACTGTATATTTAAGAAAACGTATAGATGTCGACAAAATATTACGTTAGTAAATACGTCGAGTGTTGTAAAATAAAGATAGTTTTGTGACTGTGATTTGTTAGCAGACCACGGTAAATCGCATTGATAGAAAAGTTCCATTTAATTTGTTTATTAATTATCGATTTTCACTGGCGAATAACTCGGAAACTATAACACATAAGAAGAAAATGAATATAGACATTCTTGTAGGAAATTTAGTTATGTTTAATTTTGCACAGATTACCTTTTTCCGTACGACTCATCGTTTCCAAGCTATAAGCGAAGAATCGAAAAAAGAGACATTTCCACCCCCTGCCCCTCCTGAAGCGGTGGCGCTAGGGGCGGGAAGTTTTAGTATGTTTATCTTCTAATTACCCCCAACACATTCCTGAAGAGGAAAATCCCCCCCCCCCCCGCAATGTTCTCTACAACTCTTTCGTTGACTGGACTATTTATACATTTAAAGAAACATTAACTATAGGAGACATATTTTTTTAGTATTGGGGAGGAAGGTCCTCATTAAGAATTCAAGTTTTCGACATTGGGCGTTACTTTAGCCGCAAACTTGTAAATGGAGGTAAAATTAGTTTTATCCTACGGAAAAGTAGTTATTATAACTATGCAGCTATTCTCAATAAATTTTGCATACAATTTTTTTGTACGATTAAACAGTTGAAAAATTATAACATTGCTAAAGTAACAATTTCTATTATTCCAGACAACATTTTGCCTGAAATTTCAAGTGTTTTATGAGAGCGGATGACTATCGGTTATTAACTGTTATCTGATTAATATTCATTAATTATTATTATTCTCTACTATACAATTAATTATTTTTCACTGCGGTAGAGTTATCGTCGTGTATTTTTTTAGTATCCCTGGTAAGCCTAATCCACAACAAAAACAGCAAATCCCATTCAGTTTATGTTCGTTTACTTCGTTTCAATAGTCCAGATCCGTTAATATTCAATGTCTCTTCGTCTACTTATGTGGATTGAATGTCTTGGTTATCTTCGCATGGTAATGACTTTCCGATTTAATATTATAATGGTTCCCGGGCCTCATCTAGTAATGACTCTTCGATGCCCATCAGAATGTCATCCACGTATTCTTAATCACTTTCAACGGTATGGTTATCGAGAATTTTGTCCTCTACAAAATTCATAATAAATACTTTTTCCCTACGATCAGCAAGAAAAAACTTATTCCGAAAAAAACTGATTTTAGCCCCTTTAAGATCAAATGGTAACTAAATTAGCTTCCCCCCGAGGTCGAAACCGTTGATCCTTATGAGGACACTTTCCCTATAATACTGAGAAAAAATCTCTTATATTTATTGTTTTTTCAAGTCCTACAAATCAACAGATTGACTGGAGCATTACTGCACGATATGTATTTGTATTGGAGGTATTTAACCCTTTGTGGACTGATAAAAAACACGAGAGATACTATAATAACTCGTATGAACCTTATGATTATCATCAAAAGATGTAAGGATGTCTACTCTTAGAGACTTATTATCTGAGTTGGAAAAAAAATTGGGATTTAGTATATGTACAGGAACCAGAAACATCAAAATATTTTTTTACTTCATCCACCCCCCACTACCACCCCCTACCACCACCCCCACCCCACTACCGATGTGGGGTATCGTTTTATGGGTTTTTGGGGTAGCGGATTTCAAATATTATATTATTAAAGTTCCATAAACAATTATTTTCACATACAAAGTTTTTTCGTTGTGAGTGACTTGGATAGAGAATCTGGATGTGGAAGTAGTGATTCCTTGGGCAGCGGTTTTTTACTTCCACATCCAGTGGAAGTATAGTAACGACAAAAAAATTTTAAAAAATTTTTATTGTTCAAATAGGCTTAGAATGTCATGAAATGTCGAGATTTCAAGTTTGAGCGAAAAAAAAAATTCTGTCTGTCGGTCTGTCGGTCTGTAACTTTTTTTGTGCGCACGTTTACTCTGGAACCGTTTGAGATATTGACTTGAAATTTGGTACACATATGTACTTTAACGAGATCTAGAACTAGATTATATTTTCATCTTGTTCCGTCGAAGGGTTGGGGGGTAAATTGGGGTAAAATTGGAAGAAAATAGGTAAATCAAGCAGGTAAAAGTTCATAAAATTGATATTTAGTATAGACAAGAGAAGCTAAGGTCTCAAAAAAAATTTTGGCATTAGCCACCCACCATTACCACCCCCACCCCATTATTAAAGGGGATGAAAAAAACATGTGATTTGGTATGTGTACAAGAACCAGAAACCTCAAAATATTTTTTTACTTTATCCACCCCCCACTCCCACCACCTGTCACCACCCCCACCCCACTACCGATGTGGGGTATCATTTTATGGGTTTTTGGGGTAGAGGATTTCAAATATTATATTATTAAAGTTCCATAAACAATTATTTCCAGATACAAAATTTTTTCGTTGTGTGACTTGGATAGAAAATCCGGATGTGGAAGTAATGATTCCTTGGGCAGCGGTTTTTGTATATAATTATTCAAATACATTTTAATCAGAATCACTATCATTATAAAGTGGTGCGTATTGCTTTTTTCCCTTAAAACAGTTCAGGAAAAGCAGCACATTTCCCTCTTGGTTACACTGAAGAAATTCAAAGTTTTTTTTTATGGATGCCGAAGTAATCGGTAAACTCTGTCTTTTCTAATTAGTAAAGACTTTTGTAACGTTACGCAGTTAATTTACTTTTGGCTTCATATGATACATCTTGGTATATTATACTTTTATTAAAATCTAATTATTCAGCCATTGTTGAATGTCTACTTAGTTTTATTCTAATGTCAAACTGCCTTTTACTAGTGAACCATCCTAGAAAGGCAGATGAGATTAGGATGCGCAGTGGTCGACAGTCCGCCGCTACAAAGCTCATTTGTTTACGTTCCTTCTCTGTGTAAAGATCGGCACAATCTCGAGAAAAGTGTTTGCAGTATATAACGATTTGATACATACTTAGGTACCCATTATAAGTATCCACTTACATGAGCATAAGTAGTAGTATTTATCATTAGTAGTATTTATAAGAAAATATCATGGTGTCTGAAAGCAAAGTAAAAACCGCTGCCTAAGGAATCACTACGTCCACATCAAGACTTCCTATCTAAGTCTCTTACAACGAAAATACTATATTTGTACTCCACTAAGTGGAAATAATTGTTTATGGAACTTTAATAGTATAATATTTGGAATCGTGTACCCCAAAAACCCATAAAATGAAATGCACCATCAGTAGTAGGGGTGGTGATTCTTGATGACTGGTTCCTGTATACACACTAAATCACAATATTTTTTCACCCCCTTCAATAATGGGGTGGGGGTTGTAATAGAGGTCGCTATTGCCAAAAATATTTTTGAGACCTTAGCTCCTCTTATATTTACTAAATACCAATTTCATGCACTCCTAATTGCTTGATTTACCTATTTGTCTGTTTACCCCCATTTACCTTCAACTCTGCAACGGAAAAAAGATCGATATATAATCTAGTTTCAGATCTCGTTAAAATACATACGTGTGCCATATTTTTAAGTTAACATCTTAAACGGTTCCAGAGTAATCGTGATCACCAAAAAGATACAAGACTAACAGACAGACAGACGCGATAGACAAATTTATTTTATTCAAACTTAAAATATTGAGGTTTCATAACATTCTAAGCCTATTCGTACAATGAAAGTTTTCAAAAATTTTTCTTGCGTTAGTGTACTTCAACTGGATGTAGAAGTAATACGCAGAAAATAGCATGACAAAGATATAAAAAATCATTCTGTGCCGTGGACTACAGGATAGAAGTAGAGCCTCTATGTCAAGCGTTTTCCTCAATAAAACCTACTACGCATCCATACTACCCGAGGTAACCCACTGTTTATCCAATTTACTAGAGGAAAGCCACTACGCATTCATACTTCTTGAAGAAACCCACTGCGCATCCATTTTACTCGAGAAAATCCACTGCGCATTCATACCACTTGAGGTAACCTACTGCGCATCAATGGTATTCAAGGGCAGCCCCTGCGCATCCATAATACTCGGGGAAACCTACTGCGCATCCATACTACTTGAGGTAACCTACTGCGCATCTATAGTATTCTAGAAAAGCCTCTGCGCATCCTAAATACTCGAAGAAACCTACTGCGCATCCATACTACTAGAGGTAACCTACTGCGCATCGATGGTACTCGAGAAAAGCTACTGTGCATCCATAATACTCTGGGAAACCTACTGCGCATCCATATTACTCGAAGTAATTTTATAACATGCTATTTGAAATTACCTACCCCAAAAACCTATAAAACGATATGTCACATCGATAGTGGGAGTTGGGTTGGTGGTAGAGGGTTGGGGGTGGGGGTGGATTAAGTAAAAAAAAAATTGAGGCCATAAGTTCTTGTATACACGTAAAATTACAATTTTATTTTTTTTTTCACCCCCTTTAATAATGGGGTGGGGGTAGTAATGGGGGTGGCTAATGTCAAAATTTTTTTTGAGACCTTAGCTTCTCTTATATATACTAAATACCAATTTTATGGACTCTTACCTGCTTGATTTACCTATTTACCCCAAATTTACCACAATTTACCCCCAACCCTTCGACGGAACCAGATGAAAATATAATCTAGTTCTAGATCTCGTTAAAGTACATATGTGTACCAAATTTCAAGTCAATATCTCAAACGGTTCCTGAGTAAAACGTGCGCACAAAAAAAAGTTACAGACAGACAGACAGACCGACAGACAGACAGACCGACAGACAGACAGACCGACAGACAGACAGACCGACAGACAGACAGACCGACAGACAGACCGACAGACAGAAATTTTTTTTTCGCTCAAACTTTAAATCTCGACGTTTCATGACATTCTAAGCCTATTTGAACAATACAAATTTTTAAAAATTTTTTTGTCGTTACTATACTTCCACTGGATGTGGAAGTAAAATAAGGCTTTGTCTGGTCAAAGTCGAGAAATTATAAGTTCAATTTTAAAATATAATATATGAAGCAGGAATCTATAGCTGGAGCCTCTTATACTATTTTCAAAAGTAAGAGTACAAATCTATTATCAGTTTATAATTTTGTATTCTGACTACTAATATAATTTAATATTGTTTACCTACTGGGTTTCCTCGGAAGTTGGGTTGAGCAGGTAAATAAAGTATAGTGTAAGCGTTTATCTCAATTTTTATAATTTTACTTTCGTTCTATTTAATTTAATGTATATTTGTTTGGTATATTTGTTATATCGCCTTGTTTACTTGAAACTAAAACATTTAAATATTATAATTAGTGTAAATAAATATATCAAATATAAAAACAAATGACTGTTCAAATGTTCATTCGAAAACACCAATTGGCCTATGACACGCCGGGATTCTCGATGAATAGGGTGCGCAGTTCACGTTTTACTTCAACTTCTTCGTCCGATTGTACTTTCATAGCTTAAGAAGCTTGCTTGTCTCTGTCCAACAGTGACGACATTTCTTCTCTCTCTTCGCGGCTACTGGCCATCCTAGGATGGTTGACTAGTACACACAAACACTCAATAGCACCTAGTATATAAAATCCACACTTCAAATAATAAATGTGAACCAATTAATAATAATCAATCAATTTAAATACTCAAACATAAATAGCTTTTATAATGTTAAAATGTTAAGACAAATACGCGTAGTAGACGTAAACATATCAACTAATTCCACTGAAAACTGTTTTTATGCACTTTATGAATTTCGGGAGAGCTGTCGTCTTAGGGCGTATTACATGCGTCGGTCGCACCGTACACCCATTTTAAAAATTCATAACTCGAATGGTATATGTAATATCAACTTCGTTCTTGTCTTAAAAACATTTTCAATATATTGGGTATGTTTGTGAGCATAATTTATAAACAAAAAATTTAAAATGAAAGTACTTGCTTGTATGTTGAAATACTTATTACAATATTTTATAGTTACAGGTTTCATATTTTTTTCCAAAAAAACTAAAAATATTTAAACAATCCCATCGAGTCTCATCCAAGCGCTTATGTTTTTAGTGAATACTGTAAAAAAAATTAGATGAATAGCATGCACAGTTTTTTTTATAGGACGCGTTATGTATTAAAAAACTTTTTTTTTGGAATTACCATTTCCTCTCTTTTCTTATCATTTAAGAAGTTATGCAATAGCTGATAAGAATCCGACAAGTCATTTCTGGTGTCATATATAACCCTTTTTGCAAATCTGCAGTTGAAAAATGTACGTCATGCCGGGACAGGTTACTTGGAATTTAGAGCGATTTCGTGCTGTTGGACCCCAGACTAAAGTGTTGTTGTGGTTAATAGTTTTCCATGGCCTCCTCACAAATATATTAAATTTTTCGAAAATTAACCACTTTTTATGGAGATAAATATGGCATATGATATATCGTTGGATAGCTAAGTTAATTTGTGATCGAATAATGAAATAATTTAGAGGATATTCCATTTAAAAAATACAAGTTATGTCTATATCTCGAAAAGTGAAGCATGTATAATTTTCTTCTTATCAGCGGCAGATTCTACTAAAAAAAAATGCCTTAAGAATATGTTATTCGATTTTAGATTCGACACTTGGTAATTTAGGTATAGAGGTCATAAAAAAATGCCAATTTCCCAAAACGCTCTGTAGTCGAAAAAGATAGACGATCGCGGTTTGCGTCATTGAGCTCAGGACACCTATATTGACTTTTGTCTATCTGCCATAGTTTTAAAGAAAACCTCAAATCTCATCTGATTTGCTCCACCCTGTACCTATTTACGTATTCTAGAATTAAATTACTATTATAAACGATTTGCTAAACATAATATAGAAAAGTGGTTATCAATAAGATATATGTTTTAAATCAAATGTTTGATGTGGCCAACATAATAATTTTCTTATAAAATTATTCTAGCTCCTTCCTAGAGACACAATGCGAATTAATTCTGTATATCTCATTCTTGGGGATAAAATTAATTAGCTAACAAGCTACGCATGCTTTATTGTCGCTGACTGAATTACATTAAGTTATGACAAGGGTCTCAGGAAAATATACCAAGAAAATCCATCTCATCTTCTTGACACAGTCAAGACGATAAATTCTCGAGTTTAACATTTGTAAATGCCGCACAAGTAATATTGATAAAATATTTTTACGAAACGGAAACTGAAAACAGTTCTTCAGAGTTATTATTATATCGATTCATATATTATCAAACAAATAGGGCCATAGTTAATAGTCGAGGAGCTCGTGACAAAAAACTGCAATTGTTTTGTAAAGGCACATATTTGTTATGAAAAAAAAAGACTAGTTTCACGAAAAAGTTCAATAAGAGGTGAGCAGGTAGAGCGCGTTATTTGTTTGATATTTTAGAGAGAGTCCCATTTATCTGCTTTTAACGGTACTACAAGTAGTTCAATACTGCGCTACCGGCTCGGTGGCGCAGTGCTTAGGTTGCTAGGTTTGCGACCACAGAGTCCCGGGTTCGAATCCTGGCTAGGGTATGGATGTGTAGTGGCGTTTTTCACGTGTTACCGAGATGGTAGCAGTGAGCTAGACTGCGGTTGTGTGAGAGACAACACGGTCTAGTCGCTCTCCTCTCCTGAGTTCGAGTCTCAGCTGTGGCAGATGGCAATGTCGCAGGGAATGGGTGTTGTGATGTTGTCTATGTGTGAGTGTCTGTCCTGGTAGAGTGGAAGAGCAGCCTACGGCTGAACTCCGCCACGACATTAATATAAATAAGGCTAATAATAAAAAATAATAAAAATAAGCTATAGAATTAGTTCTTTGACATTATGTCAAAAATCACTAACCAGTACAAGCACAAGTACGTTTGTTATCTAACTACTACGCAGTTCCTCCACTTTATTTTATTCATTGTTATTCAAAATATGGTATTCCAGCACGATGGCTGTCCAGCCCATTTCCGGATCGCAATACGTCAGTGGCTGGATAAAGAGTATCCAAATAATTGGATCGGTAGGGGACGACCAGTTCCTTGGCCTGTGAGATGCCCTGACGTAACTCCATTGGATTTTCAGGTCTGGGAGCATATGAAGGAGATGGTATACAAGACATAGGTGAATTCCGTAGTACAATTGACACAGCGGATAATCGATATGGTGGAACAAATAAAAAACAATTTCACTTCAAGAGTGACCAAAACAGAAGTGAGGAAGGGATTTCGTGTTTATATGCGGAACAAAGGTTCTCATTTTGGACAAGACTTGTAATAATAAATAGATTAGTTATCAACTTAAGACTAATTGCCAATATCAAGCTCCTTTGAAACAATGAACGCGCTGTACCTGCTCACCTGTTATTGAATTTTTTCGCATTTTACTTCGTTGGAAAGCTAATAAAAAGAGATGTTATTTAAATGATTTTTGCGGCTAATCTTTTCGTGAATTTTTGTAATGAATTGCCGTCATTGTAACAAAAATAAAAAATCGATTTTTTTTTAAATAATTTTTTAATGCATGTTTGCACCACTGCGTATTTATTAACGTTTTACTGTTAGTAATGCATTGTGAAATAGCCATCTGAGAACGAAAATCAGTGCCATTGAATTAATGGTCATTTCTAAATTTAATTTTGAATATGCAAAGTTGGGGTTTTTCAATAAAAAGAGAAAAATTGAAATATCTCGAAAACTAAAAACTTTTGCATATAACACATGTGAGTTGAAATGATTGTAAATTAGGTACTCTAACACACCTTGACAGAAATACGTCGAGTTACCAGTAACCCTTTTAGTCCAATGAATGAATGTCCAAAAGGGGATTGTAGAAAATATTGCGGGGGGAGAATTTTCCTCTCCAGGAATGCGTTGGAGGTAGCTAGGAGGCAAATATACCAAAAGTTCCCGCCCCTAGCCCCGTCGCTTCAGTGGAGGAGGAGGGTGGAATGTCCCTTTTTCGATTCTTCGCTTATAACTCGGAAAAGATGAGTCGTACGAAAAAAATATTCTATGCAAAATTAAACATAATTAAATTTCCTACAAGAGTATTTATATTCATTTTCTTCCTATGTGTTATAGTTTTCGAGGTATTCGGTAATCGATAATTAATAATTAAGTTAATTAGGTGTCTGAAATTATTCTATCAAACCGGTTTACCGTGATCTGCTAAAATCACAGTCACAAAACAATCTTTATTTTACAACACTTGATGTACTGACTAACGTAATATCTATACATTTCCTTAAATATTCAGTATAACTCACTTAAAATTAAGACACCCGTATGACTTTCTTATTTTGTTTCCGATTTTCATCAAAATTTACTGAAGTATAGAACATATTAAGATCTACTTATGACCAGAAAAACATTCGCTTGCTACAAAGGCAAAACCACCTGCGGTACCAAAATATTAGAAATCATATTAGTGGGTCTTGACGAATTTCACGTATTTACCACAAATAATTGCGGAAAATGAGGATGCCCTTTGCTAGATGAGCTTATGTATGAGAAATCCCTCATCAATAACCAAATCAAATTTTGGCGTATGTGCGTTTTTGGGGCCGATCCGATGCATTTTTTTAGAATTTTTAACATTCAAAATGTTTTTATTCTTTCCGCATATTTTGGTACCGCAGGTGGCTTTTCCTTTATAGTAGGCGAATGTTTTTCTGGTCATAAGTAGATCCTAATTTGTTCTATACTTCAGTAAAATTTGATTAAATTGGAAACAAAATGAAAAAGTTATATTTTAAGTGAGCCACACTATACAGTAGTGGCATGTTAAAATATTGAGTCGATGCCAATGTAGGTAGAAGAGAAGAGAAATGGACAAATAATATGCTGAAAAGAAAGAGATTAACCTACACTGTTGCCACTTTTCTCTCTAGCTACTTTTAGTCGTCAAGATAATCCTTCCTCTTTTACTGAATTTTCTTTGTGATACATTTGCGTCAACTCATTCTGTTTCTGTCATTTCCTCTTAATTAGACAAAGACTATGTTTTGAGGACATGGATGAACTATGGATAAAAACAACGACACGCCCATATTTGCCTGTCTGTTTAATTTAGACATCCGAACGGGAGGCGCGCACGTGTAGACTGTGAGAGGAGCTTCTGACCTGTTTCCGGAAAAGCATGCCGAGATTTCACATTGGGGGAGATTGGGAAATGTAAATTATTTTACACCATGTTAAAATACGCAGCATAAATCTAAATAAATTTAACAAATCATGATGTTTATTTAAACTACTGTTAATTAAATTATTTTAACAAGAAACCAATTGCAAATAAAGCCGTATTAATCAATAATTGGATTTCATCCGATTTCGCATTTTATTTTTACCCCACTTTATCCCATCACTGCAGAGTATTCGCTTAGACATCCCCACCTAAAATGACTGTGATCTGGAAAGGGGAGAAATCAGAAAGACAAGTACAACTGCTGTTTTCATCATAAACGTCTCAAGCTGTAGGAGGGACAATAAGAGGGGATAGAGGGCGCAACTCTTAACATACACAAGTTCCTGGCATCGTTGTTATTATATCGCTCTCTTTCGCGTACATTATTTTGCTCTTTATATTTCACTCTATCTTATTATGGGGATCGACCCAAGAACTTTGGCTGCCACTACTGTATATTTAAGAAAACGTATAGATGTCGACAAAATATTACGTTAGTAAATACGTCGAGTGTTGTAAAATAAAGATAGTTTTGTGACTGTGATTTGTTAGCAGACCACGGTAAATCGCATTGATAGAAAAGTTCCATTTAATTTGTTTATTAATTATCGATTTTCACTGGCGAATAACTCGGAAACTATAACACATAAGAAGAAAATGAATATAGACATTCTTGTAGGAAATTTAGTTATGTTTAATTTTGCACAGATTACCTTTTTCCGTACGACTCATCGTTTCCAAGCTATAAGCGAAGAATCGAAAAAAGAGACATTTCCACCCCCTGCCCCTCCTGAAGCGGTGGCGCTAGGGGCGGGAAGTTTTAGTATGTTTATCTTCTAATTACCCCCAACACATTCCTGAAGAGGAAAATCCCCCCCCCCCCGCAATGTTCTCTACAACTCTTTCGTTGACTGGACTATTTATACATTTAAAGAAACATTAACTATAGGAGACATATTTTTTTAGTATTGGGGAGGAAGGTCCTCATTAAGAATTCAAGTTTTCGACATTGGGCGTTACTTTAGCCGCAAACTTGTAAATGGAGGTAAAATTAGTTTTATCCTACGGAAAAGTAGTTATTATAACTATGCAGCTATTCTCAATAAATTTTGCATACAATTTTTTTGTACGATTAAACAGTTGAAAAATTATAACATTGCTAAAGTAACAATTTCTATTATTCCAGACAACATTTTGCCTGAAATTTCAAGTGTTTTATGAGAGCGGATGACTATCGGTTATTAACTGTTATCTGATTAATATTCATTAATTATTATTATTCTCTACTATACAATTAATTATTTTTCACTGCGGTAGAGTTATCGTCGTGTATTTTTTTAGTATCCCTGGTAAGCCTAATCCACAACAAAAACAGCAAATCCCATTCAGTTTATGTTCGTTTACTTCGTTTCAATAGTCCAGATCCGTTAATATTCAATGTCTCTTCGTCTACTTATGTGGATTGAATGTCTTGGTTATCTTCGCATGGTAATGACTTTCCGATTTAATATTATAATGGTTCCCGGGCCTCATCTAGTAATGACTCTTCGATGCCCATCAGAATGTCATCCACGTATTCTTAATCACTTTCAACGGTATGGTTATCGAGAATTTTGTCCTCTACAAAATTCATAATAAATACTTTTTCCCTACGATCAGCAAGAAAAAACTTATTCCGAAAAAAACTGATTTTAGCCCCTTTAAGATCAAATGGTAACTAAATTAGCTTCCCCCCGAGGTCGAAACCGTTGATCCTTATGAGGACACTTTCCCTATAATACTGAGAAAAAATCTCTTATATTTATTGTTTTTTCAAGTCCTACAAATCAACAGATTGACTGGAGCATTACTGCACGATATGTATTTGTATTGGAGGTATTTAACCCTTTGTGGACTGATAAAAAACACGAGAGATACTATAATAACTCGTATGAACCTTATGATTATCATCAAAAGATGTAAGGATGTCTACTCTTAGAGACTTATTATCTGAGTTGGAAAAAAAATTGGTGATAAATGTATTGTCTACCGGTTCTACTAATATCGAGTATCCGTTATCGCTTTTCTCCTAAGGGACAGTTTGTGACTCACATATGTTTTTCTAGTGAATCTTCAGTGCCACATGCCCTGCACGTGGAACACTGAGACATCATTGCTCTCTACCGAATACGTGAAATCAGATAAGTCTTCACAAACAATTCTCAATATTATTTCAGATAATTAAAAATGAAACCATGATAAACTTTTTTTTGTCACAACTTTCACATAATTTCATTAATTCATTATATGTCAAAAGTTCATTTTTGCGTAGATAAGGTCGTTCCACAGGATAGCCACTAGTCCATATAGGGTTTTAAACAAGCATTAGCTATTATTTGGGATATTTTTCATACTCTAAATTTACTGTCTGGTTCCGAACTGAAATTAGCATAAATTTAGTTCTGTCTCCGAAATAAGAAAACCAAGAATTTATTGGATAAAACTTAAACTAGAGAATTTCCCATTGAAGAACTAGCGAGAATGGTTACTCAGAACACTACAAATCTATACGGGCGTATGCGGAATTTCTTAAATTTCTTTCCTGGAGATCCATGCATTTGAATAAGAAATTAAATTCCATAAAATTACATCGCTGAGTAATCTATCCTATACGCCTTTGAATTCGTTGCAGCGATTTCTATGCATTTTCTTACTGAAATTTTCTTTTTAATTAAAATACTGGATTCGCGGAATTTACATTTCTAATCATTTGAAAGGTATAAGTTTCCTCTCCAGACAAAAACAAATTAAACTAGGATGATAGATATAAACTCTACAATTATTTGATTTGCGTCCCAGTGTTCGAATTTAAGTAATGAATATTTTCAGTAAAAATACAGGGTTACTACACAAGAAGTAGACAATATTTTATAAAACAAAAAATTAGCTGTAATATCGACATTATTTTTGCTCTATTAGGTTGAGGAACTGTAGAAGTTTCGATGAGACAGTTGGTAGTACTGCGCAAGCATAATAGCTAAGATAGCTGCAAACGCTGCGGAGAAATCATAATTGTGTGCTTGAATTTGCCAAAACTTCACCACTGGTATCCCACGTTATTTTCAAACACGTTTTAAAGAATCACCACCCACTAGACAGTCAATCTACCATTGGTACCAAATAATCAAAAGACAGGGTTTATGTAAATGCGAAAATCCGGGAAAACCTCGCGTGTTAGAAGAAACAATGGAACGTGTTTGTACTGTATGGATGATTAATCCATAATAAAATATAAAATTAAAATTAAAATTTATTTTAAAAATCTAAAATAACATTTTTGATTAATACATTTTTTGTTGTTATTTTATATTCCAGCAACGTAAAGCTTCAAAATATGCAAGTGAATGCGCTACATACTGCTTACTAACGGAGCCCACAAAAATTAACAACATTTGCAAGTTTGGAACTACAAATTCCACGACAAACTGTGTGGAAAATTTTACGTAAGCGACTGAAAATGACGCCTTACAGGTTAAAGTTACTAGATCTACCTAAAGCTGACAAGGTGAAACGGCGAAAGAAGATGGTTTTTCCAGCGAATAATTTTTAGTGACGAGTCAATATTTCACATAAGTGGAACATATACGTCTGCGAGTGATGGTGGAGCATGTAAGGGATTCTCTAAAAGCGAATGTGTTCTGTGTTGTATCACGCACGAAGACGTTGTGTTCTTTTCTTCTTTGAAGAGAATACTGTAACAGGACCTACATATGACCAAATTTTAATCAATTGGTTGACGCCTCAACAGCATGCGAACGGGAGAACTTTGAAATCCAATGAGATGAAGCACCGCCCCCTGGCTCCTGGCTGTTAGAAAATAACTTGACGAAAACCTTCCATGCGCTGGATTGGCTGTGCAACAAACGCCAACTTCTCTCTCAAACGAGGAGCCTCGATCTTACACCAAACGACTTTTCTCTTTGAGGGTTTGTAAAAGACAAGGTTCACATCCCTCTCCTTCCTAACGATTTAGATGAGTTGAGACAACGCATCACAAGAGCTGTTGAAAGTGCAAACGTAGATATGCTACAGCGGGTATGAAATGAACTAGACTATCGCTTTGATGTGATATAAGGAACCATATTAAACATAAACACTTGTGAGTTAACAAAATAAACTTTAAGAATGACTTTACAAAAAAGTGCGAACGGATTAATGATAACATTATTATTATGAAAGTGTCTACTTTGACAATTGAAGAAATCCCAGTTTCCCTTTGAAAAGTCGTTCCATGACGAAAATAATTAATAGCAGACGTCTTAAATTTTTCAAAACAAATTAAGCGACTAATTTTTTGTTCTTCGATGTTCTTCAATGTTAAGTATGTATGTAAAGTACCACGGAAATTACCTCAGTCAGGGTAAATTAATAGCGGTTACATTGTGCGTCAAAAGAAACAAAATCAAAGTGCAAAATACACCAGATTTAGTTTCATTCTCAAGCTATGAAAGTTTACAGTAATGGTCTATCTGTTAATTAGTTATTATTTAGTTTGCATAATTTGCTCGTAAGTTGGTTGCACTAATATTTCAGCATATTAGTATGACGGCAAACACAGTAAAAACCCTTGGAAAATGGATATTGGTGAAACAACAATTAAGGAAAATTGTTCCGAATTAAATTTTGAATAAGAAAGTTCTTATAAGTTTTCTGTAAAACTAAAAATTAAGATTCTGCGGGGTAAAATATCACAAAGTCAGTTTCTTCTGATATTTTACAAAATACGCAAAATAAATGTTCTATACTTGTCATAATAATTATCCTTTGACCATAAAGTAACAGAGTTGAATTATAGAATACATTAAAAGACTAGGAGGCATAATATATTAAATTTCTGTCCTGTAAGCGAATCGCGTAGGCGAAATATACCATTATTAACTGAAAATGAGACAAATATTACATCGAAAAGTAACTATGACTGCTTAATTTACGACGACTCCACTTTAGTCCATCTACTTTTGCCTAAAGGAGTTTCGAAATTTGAAGAATATTCAGAAAACAAATTTCAGGCACATATTAATCATAATATTGTCAAATTAAAAACTAAACGTGTCGACATGGTATGGGATGTGTACAAAAAGGACAGTTTAAAAAGTCATACGAAAGAAACTAGAGGAGTCGGAATAAGAAGGCAAGTCCCTAGTAATAATATACTACCAAAAAATTGGTCAGAATTTCTGAAAAATGCTGAGAATAAAACAATAATTTTTTTTATTGGCAAATGATATAACAACATTTAATAACTTTAATTTTGTTCAAATTGTGTCAACTGTTGGTGAAGAAATTGCGAAAAATAGTTATAGCAATACTGCTCTAAAATCCTGCAACCAAGAAGAAGCAGAGACAAGACTAATGTTGCATATTAATGATTATATTCAACAAGGCGGTAGTGCTGGCGGTTTCATTTTTTTTACTGTTTGTATAAAGAAGGGCTAAATAGTTTAAATATACAGTTTGGGGCTAATAAATATTTTAGAGTATTAAAGGTGCATGGGATAGCACAAAAACTAGGAGAAAGCAAGTGTGATGCATTACGAGGTTTTCACTCCCTCGTGGGACGTGATACCGTTTTCTTTTTTCTGGAAAAGGAAAAGTGACTGCTTGGAAGACACGAACGATATATCCAGAAGTAACAGAAGCTTTCACGTTCATTTCGAAACTTCAAGAAAATATTCCAGATAAAACTTTAAACTTATTCCAACGGTTTGTTGTTTTAATATACTGCAATACTTCTGCATGCATTGAAATAAATCAGGCACGAGAGGAATTGTTTACTTCCAAAAACAGGACAACGTGTAACATACTCCCTCCAAAGGATGTTTTGGAGCAACACATTTTACGGGCTAGCTTCCAAAGTAGGCACATTTGGGGACAGTCTCTGACATCGAATTTGATTTTGCCTAATCTTGAAAAATTGGCATGGTGCCTGTCCGAAAATGTTTAGGTGCTAAAATGGCTCAACACTCCGGAGGTATCTAAAGCTCTTAGATAATGAAGTCAATGTAGTTGCAAAAAAGGATATATTGAAACCAAATGTTATAAAAAAGCCAGCTCGTAATGCACATTACTTTGCGCAAATTGTAAAGGAGAATACAACTAACTTAAAAAAGGTATGTGAGTCTAACTAAAAAAAAATCCTTGCCTGTTTTTATTAAATTAATTTTAGGTTGAAAAATAATGTGTCTTCAGTTTCTCGTAAAGGAATACGCGAGAAGAACATTATAATTATTGCTTTAGATTGTAAAATATATATAAAATCATTTTCTAGTATTTCTCCATGTAGCGGCTTTATTTTTAGTGTTAGGTAAATATATTGTATAAAGTTTTTTTATTCAAATGTAGAATATTTTTTTTAACAATTTTTTTCTGTAACAGTAATTATTTAGTTGAAAAACTTGTAAACTTTTAAATTATAAATAAAAAGTAACTTTTTTATATTTTATTTTTAGCTTTAGGTAAAAACCTAAACAACCTATGCTGGCCAAAATATTCTTTTCCATACCAGGTATTACATATTAACATTTTTTTAAAATTATGTTTCCCTAGAAATGTAATAGAAAGTCCATGTACAAAATATCCATACTTGGATATCATGGTATAGACAGTGGTATCTGAAAATATCCATATGTGGATACCCTGGCCGGGAAGGGATTAAACTTTTTTATTTAGAATTTAATTTGAAACAATTTTTCTTAACAACTTTTTTTGTAACATCAATAGTTTAGATAGAAAACTCGTTCTTTTACATTTTCTAAATCGGCCGCCATCTTGAAACCGGACGCCATTTTGATTTGGCGCTGCTCGGAAAAATAGACGTTTTAATGACAGAGACGAGTATACCAAATTACAAGATTGTTTCACTAATAGCCGTTTCTTTCTGGGTTGCCGCTTTACTATATCTAGAATTGGCTGCCTTCATTCGCGTACCCATGTAAAATACGATATATTTTTGCAAAACATCCACCAAACCTCGACAGTTGTGGATCTTAGCGTGGACCACTCTTAGGTGAATAGTGTAGTATTCGCCACATTGAAATCACGCTTCGTAAGGAAACGGTTATGGCCAAGGTGGATCGAGGTGAAGTAACTATTACTTGGCTTATTCAAAGGCATCTCAGGTATCGTCTAACAGACACGGGCTTTCTGTCAACGACGACAAAACAGAGTTAATGCTGTTAACGAAATGGAAAGAATAAGAGATTTTCAGCTTCCTTCTCTTATGGGTACACAAATGGTACGGTGACGTACTGTTGACCACGTGGAAGTTCAAAAGAGGAAAGACTATGCTTCTCTATGGATTGTAAAAGCATCTTCGGTCCTAAATGAGGAAATAAGTCTAAAAACCACTATATGGATGTATACTGTTATGGTAAAGCCCTTCATGAAATACGTCGCCCTGGTGTGGTGGCACTCCCTGAATCGTTCTACAATTAGAGCTCTCCTATTAAAGTTTAGGCTAGCATGTCTAGGAGTAACAGGAGCAGATAATACCATCCCAGCATCTGTATTGGAGGTGTTTCTTTAACTTACTACGAAATCCCTTGCATGCTGAAGTGGATGGAAGTCAGAGTATATCCGATGTCTCCCCGCTTACAGATCCAATATTCCATATACAAATGTGTTCCCTAGTTGGCCCTAGTTGAGATGACAGGGGACGAGCTTAAGCGCCTCTTCTGACTGTCGGAAGTTTAGAATGGTACACAGATAGACCAAAGACTCAGGAGGGAAACGGTGTTGACGTACACAAATGCAAACTAACGGCTCGTATATCGGTGCCACTAGGCAAGTACCCTAGTATATTCCAAGTGGAAGTATATGCCATCTTGCTGTATGCAAACGAAAACTCAGAAGAGGTTTGGTTGACAAACATATGATGTAGTCAATGCTACGCGCAAAGGGACCTTAAGCTGACTCTAGCGTAAAGTAGTTAGTAGTAGTAGAAAGAACATCTCTGCCAAGTTTTAAAACTTTATCAATTATTTCCCTCTAATTTTTCATTTTTAACTGGAGAGAATTGAACAATGATAAATAGATTACTCTCTAGATAATTACTATCTGTCAGATAAGTTAAATTGCCAGGTAAACTGGCCCTTAGTACGTATTATTAAATATATCGGTCATCCATGCCCATGTATAATATGCATAGCTTAAAAGTATATCTGAAGTTGCGACCTTGTAAAAACGTGAGGTAAATACATTTCAATATATTTTTTTAGTTAAAAATATCATGTTTTACATTCAGATAAAGTTCCTCCGACTTTCAGCTGTAAAATTTTCCGCTGTACGGTTATTGTATTCTACTCAATTCCACGATAAAACTACAGCTTTATTCTGGCAGACAATGGATTTTTTATGGGTGTTTCACAATGAATTTCCGTTTAATTTCCACGCAGTAAAAAAGATACGTCTCAATATCTTTCACCAGCTTGGGGCTTCACCCACACATATGTAGTGTTTTTTATTTAATCCACGGAATACTTACTTGTGTTCGAGAATCCAGCAGTCACTTCAGAATTTATCTGCAATAGTAAGTTAGCATGGTAAAGAGGGGAAGACTTACAATGTAAATAAATATGGGTTATTCACACTTTTTAGTTCATCTTTAAAACTGTCAAAGTCAAATCTAATTATATATTTATTTGACACATCGTTTGTAGTGGTAAATGATGCAGAATGCACTAAATGGACAATAACTATGAACAATCCCATCTTCTATGAAGGATATAATATATAGCATATAGTAGGTATTGATCTGTCGAATACCTGGCAACATCTGGTGTTCCACAAGGATCAATTTTTGGACCCCTGGCTTTTCACATATTTGTAAATGATATCGTGGAAGTTATTAAAATTCACTACATACTCTACGCCGACGATCATAAATTCTTTATGGCTATTTGCGCCATAGAGGAATGCAATCTATTACAAAATAGTTGGTGAAACCAAAAGTTGCACACTCCGTAATTGTTTTATCCAATAAATGCTATATAGTTTACTGACCAATTTTATTATACTCATCGCAAATGCGAAAACGAAAAGTATATGGCATTTGATTGGCACACTTCTAAAACCATAAATGTCGCTCATATCACTATGCTAGTGAATTCTGAACAACTTTCAAAATGTCCGTCTGTCTGTCCGTCCGTTACGTTTATTGTATGCACGAGAATTTAAGAAAGAAAAGTCTGATTGTATTGAAATTTTGACAAGTTAGTGTTTGCTAGAGGAAAAATCTTATTGTTTTTTAAAAAACCAATCAGTAAATAAAAAGATTCTGAAAGGTGCGCTGCAGCCTTCAATGTGTCTGTAGTTTCCAAAACATGTAATGAAGCATTCTTTAAATTCCTGCTCCATTACTAAGATTCCGGATTTACACACGACACCAATGTGCACACGGTCCGCAAATCTACCAGCTCCCGTCTAGAGGCGCGGATTTGCACACGACACTAAACTATACGCAGTACTACGTCACCAGTAAGCGAGGATTCTCGGATATAAAAGCCCGGCCGCAAATCAACATAATTCAGAGTGGATAATTCTGCCAATCTGTCTACAGCGTGCTGAGCTGGACATATTGCAGTTTTGTGCATCTCCCGACGCAAACACGACGGAACGAATGCAATCTGACCCTGGGAATCCTACAGCGTGTTGAACTGGGACCCCTCGAGTCGTTAGTCATTCCCCGGCGCCGTTTCGCCGCCAAAGCCAGAGACGTCGCATCGCAACCGTTACACTCTCTCTCTCTCTCTCAGATAATAGAAAATGTTGTCCTAAGAACCGTAAAAGATACGGACATATAACCTGTACCTGTATGTTATGTAACACTGCCACACATTACCTGTTTGGAAAAGTAAATAAATTGTTTATATTTTTATTGGGCTGTCTTATTAACTAATCTGGACCCTGATTAATCTCCGAACCAGCTACCCGACAAGAAACCGTTACATAATTTGGCGCCCGAGTACATTTTGAGACTTTAGTTTATTCCAGATAGCCCAAAAAGAGACGTTCACGAATGAGAGAGAGATATAAAGATATTTCAAGTCAAGAGAGAAAACGAAAATGAAAAGGATTTTGTGGTGGCAATCCAGACTACTACAATTTTAACCCCAGAAGAGGCACGATTTCCGAATAGTACCGAAAGTACGTTAAACGAACCAAATTCCAGACACAAATCCAGATTACTGCATTAGAGATGATAGATGTACCGTCACATATGGAGCAGTAATATATTTAAATTTATGTCCAGAGTCCCGAAAATACGTTAAACGAACCGATGTCCAGAAACAAATCCAGATTACTGCATTATAGACAATAGCTGTACTGTCATATATGGAGCAGTAAAATAATTTAAAATGTCCAGAGTCCCGAAAATACGTTAATCGAACCGATGTCCAGAAAAAAACTCCAGATTACTGCATTATAGACGGAATCCTGTACCGTCATATATGGAGCAGTAATAATTTTATAGATCCCGAATTTTCCAACCCATGGAAACCCTGTATCCCGCAACCGTAACGAAAACAAGTCCAGTAAAACCAGAGTCATCCAAAATAAGTGATGAAGTCGGAAGTCCAAGTGCCAGACCTGCTGTCACCTCTGCCTCCGACACCCGAAGCCAAAAGGCCGCCCCCAGTCCGAGACGCAACAGTCCGAGACGCACCATCCCCAGTCCGAGACGTACCGTCCCCGATGCCATCCGAAGTCCGAGATGTACCGCCCCCGATACCGTCCCCAGTCCGAAACGTACCGTCCCCGATGCCATCCGAAGTCCGAGATGTACCGCCCCCGATGCCGTCCCCAGTCCGAGAAGTACCGTCCCCCCCAGTTCGAGACGTATCATCCCAGATGCCGTCCATGATGCCAACCCCGATGCCGCTCCCAGTCCGAGACGCACCATCCCCGATGCCGTCCCCAGTCCGAGGCGTATCATCCCCGATGCCGTCCCTAGTCCGAGACGTACCGTCCCCGATGCCATCCCCAATGCCGTCCCCAGTTCGGAGACAGCCCCAGCCCCCCGAAGCCACCGACCCCAGGTAGGTCAATTGCCTACCTCCAGGTGTTTTTCCAGGACAACGACGCAGCCCTCCCGGTCCCAGCTCCGCAACGGAAGCGACAGTTCAGGCGCCACAACCAAGATGGCCCCGCTTCTAGGATCCCTGGCACCGTCCCCCCTGTCCGCCATCGCCCCTGCAGTAAACGTCCGGAAGAACCACATTTGTATTTGTATACCTGTTTCTTGCAATTTTTTTTGTGCTCATTTATTTTAACTATTTTACTTGTACCATGGTTCTAAGATATTTTACATACTGTTTATGTTATTTAAAAATTTGTTTTTCTCTACATCTGCACATATATACCAGGCGTATACGAAAGAATTGGCCATTCTTTCTTTATTTTGTTTGAAGATGTTTAGTAACTTGTTTTATTTTGATGTTAAGTTAGTAAAAATTTTCTCTTTGATAGAATTTTGAAAATTTTTTTTGTAAAGAAAGAGGGGAGTGTAATGAAGCATTCTTTAAATTCCTGCTCCATTACTAAGATTCCGGATTTACACACGACA
This sequence comes from Rutpela maculata, assembly GCA_936432065.2. Lineage (NCBI taxonomy): Eukaryota > Metazoa > Arthropoda > Insecta > Coleoptera > Cerambycidae > Rutpela > Rutpela maculata. Next base: position 153,639,427 of record OW386287.2, read on the forward strand.
CCAATGTGCACACGGTCCGCAAATCTACCAGCTCCCGTCTAGAGGCGCGGATTTGCACACGACACTAAACTATACGCAGTACTACGTCACCAGTAAGCGAGGATTCTCGGATATAAAAGCCCGGCCGCAAATCAACATAATTCAGAGTGGATAATTCTGCCAATCTGTCTACAGCGTGCTGAGCTGGACATATTGCAGTTTTGTGCATCTCCCGACGCAAACACGACGGAACGAATGCAATCTGACCCTGGGAATCCTACAGCGTGTTGAACTGGGACCCCTCGAGTCGTTAGTCATTCCCCGGCGCCGTTTCGCCGCCAAAGCCAGAGACGTCGCATCGCAACCGTTACACTCTCTCTCTCTCTCTCTCAGATAATAGAAAATGTTGTCCTAAGAACCGTAAAAGATACGGACATATAACCTGTACCTGTATGTTATGTAACACTGCCACACATTACCTGTTTGGAAAAGTAAATAAATTGTTTATATTTTTATTGGGCTGTCTTATTAACTAATCTGGACCCTGATTAATCTCCGAACCAGCTACCCGACAAGAAACCGTTACAAACACTTGAACATTATACTCGAATACTATCGCTTGATGAGCGTTTCTCCAACAATGTGGACATCATAAACTGAGTTTCATCTCCAGATGACACTAACATGGTTGACGAAACTCACGTCGAGTGATAGTACTCGAGTAAAGAGTTTTGGTGTTTGTGAAAAGTGAAAAAAGTTATTAGTCGATTAAATTTAAAAACAATTGGCTTCTTAGTTCTTTGTTTTGTAACTTAATAAGTGTGGAATGTTATTTCCTATAAATTTTATTTATATATTTAGCTGACTGGGCTATGTGCAGGCGGCAATCTGAAAAAAAAATGCGTTTATGTATAAAACTGACATTCGCGTATTCCCTATTATGCAGATCAAGGATTAATCCTTTTACGATACTCTCAGCTATGGTCACGTGAACCCACATATTTTTTCACCGCTCTCTCTCACTTTCCCACCATATTCTCATATTCCCACTATCACCTCCAACTTCCCCACCACCTTCTGCCACGTGCCCGTGATCCTTCCACCACCTTCCCATCACGTACAATACAAAGTAGTTTATTTTCAAGTTGGAAAATATGTTTGCACGTGTAGAAAATTTTATCAAAATTTGTCCAGCCATTTTTTAATTTTGGCTTAACACACTTTTGGAGAAGCAGAGAAAAAAATCTGGAAATACATTTTCTTGCTTTGGAATTATTAAACATACCAGAAAATAAGAAATATATGAAAATAAGGAGTCTCAATTTAAAAAAAAAAACTATGCAATCGTACTTAAAATCGACTCAAAAATGTAAAAATATATAGGATGATCCATTTAAAATTTCAAGCTGTTGGTCATTTTCCAGGAAATCGGAAGCGATGGAAACGCGTCAAATGAAAAATTGGCCTTTTTTGGTATATACTATCTCCGCCAAGTTTAAATCATACACCTTGAACGCTCTGGAAACTATGACTTGTTTAACGATTCTGTTGACATCCGATATTCGCCAAGTGGTAGTAATAATAGAAAAAACTAATTTCATCTGAACCCCTTTGAGGACCTGCAACTCACTAGGTGTAGGTTTTATGTCAGATGTTTATAAACACTTTCTGACTTATTTTGATGAACCTTGACGCTGTAGTAGGAACCCAATTTAAAAACACTCAGTATAGACTAACCACCCAATAATTAGCTGAGATAAATTATAAAAACTGTAATAAACTTAATTACCCTAACCATTATATTGGCTTTACACCATGAATGGCGACTTAATACTGATACTAACAACAGATTAACCAAAATGTAACTGATATGTTTACTCAGACCACATCAATATACACAATATATAGTACTAAACAGTGTTACTTTCCTGAGGCAATTAAATAACAATAGAACGGTTATCCCAATAACATCAATGTAGTTCAGGTTATCGTCTCATCTGTACCTAGAGACCACCCAGCTCGACGGATATCATCCGGTACAAAGTCAGTTAATCGACAAAGCATATGACCGTTACACACAAGACTGATTTGACGGTCAAATTGTGCAATAAACATGTTTACACTCTATCAGGCATGTAATGTATTTTGCAGGGAACGATGAAAGTTGGAGTTATATAAGGAGCGATGGAAATTATTTCACCACAGTTTCCTTCTTGAATGAAATTGGAACAATTGCAGGATCAATTCGCTTAAAATTGAATGTTCTCAAAACACATGTCATGTGAATTTTCAGATATTTGAAAAACAAAAATTGCTGCTTTTTTTTGTTAATCAGTACCCGCTTTATTTCTTTCTTAGGTTTAGTCGATAAACAAAATTCAGTGATTTTTTCTCCAACAAAAGCTAATTTTTTTAAAAAATTTGAAGAAAAATCAACCTCCTTCAAGAGAAAGGCACTAATTATTATGAAATGCAATTTCACTGTCGCTCAGCTAATTGAAGCTTATCGCCTGATATCGATACCGAAGTCGGTTAAAAATGTTTGATTTCGTAATTTATTTGATTTTATGCTAACCTCAATGTCGAATCAGCTGATAAGGTTTAATTATCCGGGCGACTGGAATTTTGTTTCATAATATTTAGCGATATTTAGTGACCTCTGTTTTGAAGGTGGTTTCAGTTTTTTTCTGCTTTTTTTTTTCACTCGGAAGAAACCTAATCACCAATTTTATTGCTATTTCGATAATTTTTTTTTTTTAGTTTTTAAAGTAGAATTTCAGGAAGATGACCCAAGTAGAAAAATACCAAATACTTCGAATTTTTTTTCGGCGACAACATTCCACCTGAAATTTTGTTATTAATTCTTATGTATTATAACCTCCTGATTACGAAAAAAACACAAAGATTCCTTGTGCGTCAAAAGTTATATGCACTTTTTGACACGCTTTCGCGAATTTTCAACATATGTGCTTAAAATATCTTGCACTAGTAAACGGATGAGAATTTTAAAAATACTGGCTTATTTGAAATAGAAAATAGAGGATATGTATTGGTGAATGTATTGGTGAATCCGCCATCTTGGCAAAAAAAAACAAAATACCAAATATGGCCGAAAAAATAAAGATTGAATATCTTTTCCGTAAGTAAATTCACCAAAGTTGGTAAAAATAAAACTCATTTACGGTCAAATATAATGCACCAATCCCGTATGTCAACGGCTCTCTGTGCGGCCTCCGATCTAGGCGTCGGCACTCTTGTACACAATGGTAATCAGGCCAGCCATCACATACGCGGCGCCGGTGTGGTGCAGCATTCCGGCCACGACAATGCGGAAGTTGAGAGTATTAGAACACAAATTTATGCGCCTCATTTCAGACTCCGGTAGGTACACCTCCCTCAGAGATCTTTATACACGTTGCCACGACATAACCCCACTAGCGGACTACGTCCAAGAAACCTCACAAAAATTCTACCAGTTTAAACTGGACGGTAGTCCGCTTACCCGCAACATTACCCGAATCAGACAGCATAATGCCATACTTTTCGATATAAGACACCCCCTACCATACCAGGCGTTGCCTATCTTCCGGCAGCTCCCCTAGCAACACTTCCTTCTACGATAACTTACCCCTACCCCCCTTACTCTTATCTTTCCTCAACTTTACTTTATATTTCCAATCCCTCTTTCTCCCCATTTATGTTTGTACAATTTTTTTCTTTTATCTTTTTTGTTATTTTTGTTCCTTTTTTGTCTCTCTAAATCCCCTCTAGGCCGAAAATTTACCTAAATCCTAATTTTTTAAACCACAATTTTATTTCCACCCTACCTTCCTTGTCGGCGATCAGACCACAAGGTCGTCATTTGTTCGAACGGGTTTTTTCGTTTAGGTGTTCCCCGTATCAACAATCAAAATTACGAAGTGCGCTCGCCTACGATTTTAGTGTTCCCAGTGTCATGTTTATTTTTAAGCTACTTTTAGGTCCATGTGGACACATAAAAATTGTAATCTAGCTTTTAAGTCTGCACGTGGCAGACAGGGGATTCTCCCCCCCCCCCCCTCGAATTTACTTCCAAGCCGAACCGGACCTACTCCGCCCAGCCTCACACCCACCTCGGCGATGTTCGCTGCAGTTGTCTGGCTGGCTCCGGGCTAGGATTCAGTGAGGCACATAAATGTATAAAAACTGTTAATAAATTGTTATTGATTGATTGATTGCGTCGGCACTCGATCAGCGATGTTAAGCAACGTCGGTCGCGTCCAGCGCTTGGAATGGTGACCCAAGTTCTCGCTGGAGATCTCAGTCCATATGCTGAGCTGTAAAAACCTGACTGGACTGAGGCGGCTCGGCGAGAGAAAAGACAGAGGCTGATAACCGTGCCTGGGGGCCCTTATTAACAGACTCAAAGGAGTACTACAATAGACCTTATACACCTTATAGGTCGCAGTGGGGGAAGGCCAATCGCCCGCTCCTTCGGAGTAATCTAAAAAAAAAATCCCATATGTTAATAGAACGGTCAAGAATGGCGGACGAAATAAGAGAACATTATTGAAAAGGCAAGTTTAGAACATAACTTAACCATATTTAAGGCATCGGCGCCGAAAACTAGCACAAGAAGACTTAAAGACGTTTGCACAGACGTGGGGCACCAAAAGTGAAAATTCGAAAGTACGCCGAATATTGACTGAAAAAAAAATGTGTCTACGTCGATCGACAACGATCATACCCAAGACGTAAAATTTGAAAATGAATTGAATTTGGACAAAAAATCATTTAAAATTTTTCCGGTTTTTTAATTTTTGTCGCTTCACGACACACAGTGGAAAAAAAATGCCTTTTTTGGACAAAAATCTGCCTACAAGTCAAATCTTAATCAATTTTGATCTACCTTGGCTTAAAATGTAGGTTATTGGCTACACTTTCAGAGCATACTGCCTAAATTGCAAACCCCGATTTCCTAACCTCAAAAAATGTATCAAATATGAGAGTAATCACTTTTTTCTATTTCTACAAGTCAAATCTTGATCAATTTTGACAATACTGAGGTTCATAATTTAGGCAGTATACGCTGAAAGGGTAGCTAATAACCTGCATTTTAAGCCCAGGATTGTCAAAATTGATCAAGATTTGACTTGTAGAAATAGAAAAAAGTGATTTCTCTCATATTTGATACATTTTTTGAAGTTAGGAAATCGGGGTTCACAATTTAGGCAGTATACACTGAAAAGGCAGCTAATAACCTGCATTTTAAGCCCACGATTGTCAAAATTGATCAAGATTTGACTTGTAGAAATAGAAAAAAGTGAGTCATATTTGATACATTTTTTGAGGTTAGGAAATCGGGGTTTGCAATTTAGGCAGTATACTCTGAAAGTGTAGCCAATAACCTACATTTTAAGCCAAAGTAGATCAAAATTGATTAAGATTTGACTTGTAGGCAGATTTTTGTCCAAAAAAGGCTTTTTTTTTCCACTGTGCGACACATGGGGAAATTGGGAACATGGTATTTTGTGGACTTAGAGAAAAGCATAGTAATACAATTTTTTGCGTTGGCAAGATACTAAGAGGCAAGAGCAAAAATTTGGCAAAGTCGTGGAGCGTCTGGATGAAATTATTGAATCTAAAAAAGGCGAATAAAATAAATTTGGATTAATTCGGCGACTTGTCCATAAGGCAGGAGCGTAGAAGGATCATCAGAAAGTCGTACTCGTAGTAGCATGCCCAAAAACTAGTCTATAAAAATAGCCATAATAGGGAGAAAACATAAACGAAGTCAAGGGTCAAATTCATGAAGGTCACTGGAAAGCAAGGTTATGTCACAAACCCTACATCGGGTTACATGCAATCAGTATGTCGCTGCAAGGGGACAAGAATGCCTCGTGCAACTTATATATTGCCGTAAAACGCATCCGTCACGTTTATCTAATGATAAAATGTGAATGATAAAATCATTACTGGAACTATTAAGCTAACCACAAGTGTCCCTAAATTCTAGTAAAATATTTTTATATTATACCCGTCAATTCCAAAACCAAAGTGCCTCTAAGAGGTTGTGTGAATCTTTTATGCCAAGTCGATTGTCACTACACGTTCTTCATTGCATGGTGGTTGAGATATACGTCCTTTGGAGGAAGCGTTCGTCCTTGCCCTGTTTGGGGAGGCGATTCTTACAAATATTATTAGATAGGTCATTGCATATTCCTATATAAATTTGGATCAAACCAATAAATGGTATTATTTGAACTGTTGCGATTTATTGATTGAATCATTAACTTCGTCTAACCTCTCGAGAGCTTTTTTGGGTTGGGTCGGTAATAAATAAATTCAGAACAGTGATCAGATCACGAAAGTTTGAGAGGGGCATTCTAAAAAAGTAACTGGAAGATTTTGAAGTGAAAGGATCCAATGCACTGTTAAATATAAGCTAAAGTACATCGTAAGGGAAGCCATTCTTGGACAGAGAGCAGTTGGCAATCCTCGGTAAGTACATCTTTTATCTTTCTCATCAAACATCTCAACAATATATAGAACTCGCCTGGGAGTGGAAGTATCCGCACACAGTCAAAGGGGGGGGAGGGGGAGTGCGGCTGGCGCACATAATAAATAAATCAATGTCACGTCCTTCAGATGATGCGTGGTAGGTTCTTCTACATTAACACTCTCGCCCATCATACACGGGTCGTAGCTTGATGAACGCCGCCTAGCAATAATATCCCTTATTTTGTTAAAAAAATATTATTATAACTAGTTTTTTTATTATTTTATTATCGCTAGGGAATTCGCCAAATTGGCTATTAAAGAAAATTGCTTCAATTTTTTTTTTCTCCTTGCACTGGACTTGATGAAATTATAATGGAACTACCGCTAAGTCATGACTTTCAATTTGCAAAAGTTTTCATTGAAATAGCTTAAGCCAATCCAGAGAAATAATTGGACGTATATGAAAACTAGAGGAAGCATGATACTCTTCGCCAGTTTACTGAACTTTCTATATAATTGTTACACATTCTGTAGCAGTATTTTTTTAATAATGTTAGTTTTAGGCATTTTTAATTTTATAATACGAACTTATTTGGTGAAATACTCAGTATAAATGAAGTAAGAAAAACTCATCCAAAATCTATGTAGGTTTCGAACCCAGGACCCTTGGGTTCCGAGTCAAAAACGTAAGAACTACACCACCACCTGCCACATGAAAAAACATAAATTTTTACATTTTAAACGACGAGTTGATACCGTGCGTGTAGCCGCGCGCTAGGCATAGGGAGTAAGAATTACAACATCGCGTGTGCCAGCTGGCTGAAATGAAATAACTGAGAGCTGAGATATTCCGCCCGGCGGACGAATTTACGGCTTTGTTGTCAAATCTCTCGCGCTACGTGAATGTACATGCCTAATGGGCAATTACACGCACGGTATCATATTTCCACGGTTGGATATTATGTTATAAAATGTATATTAATAAAATATATGAATTAATATTAAAAGGAAATATGATTTCACCGGATTTCTAGTCAGTTACAAAAACATAAAATCAAAGAATATTTTTTTTCGAATTTAAATAATTCATTTACTGACCGATTTTGTTCACCAACACAATGATATGAAAATTTTTTGTCTACGAGCGATATTTCTGATTTTGAAAATGCAATATATTATTTGTTTTCGTATTTCCGAAGAGTATAAAAAAGATAAGTTCTAATTGAGAACACCGTCTTTTTAAAAAAACTTTGAGGCGGTTAAAAACAATAACATATCTTTATTTTTATCACTTTGCAACTAAATAGAGAAATATATTATTCATAATTGAACAGAATATTGCCTCATTATTTTCATATTTTCTTATTACACATTAAGCAACGTGTATTGTAAACACATTTTCAATGTTGAGGATAGAAACGTGGTAGTGCAAATTTGTTGCATTATGGTAGGTACACTGTTTTCTCAAAATTCATTTTAGGCAAATTCTGCCTAAGTGCATTATATTTATTATATCTAATTCTACTTTCGTTTTTGGACACTCCCAGTTGTCATCACTCTATAGTATAAAAAAGAGAATCTCTTGTAGAAATTATTCATAGGCCAAGTGACAGATTGACTGTACTAATAAGCAATAGAAACACAGATAATGTAAATATAAGAACGACAATTAAAAGAACATAGAGTTGCAGCAAGTAGTTTTAATATTATTCGAACAAAAATGCATAAAAGCGCATTTCATCATTTAACTTCAAATTATCATTTTCTCAATAGATTGATAACGAGTTTAAATCGAAGTTGATAGCTTCAGCGGCTTTTTTTTTAGATATTTTCTTGTTAATTGAAAATAATTCACAAATTTCTTTTAATATACCTGCAAATTTCTAGTGTTTCCAGTTCTTCTAGCGATATTTTATATTAACGCAACCGAATGAATATATAAAACAGGTCTAGAACCTTTTAGAAATTAGAGAACATTCTCGAAACCCTAATTGTATGAACCATAGATGTTAAGAATCCATTAATATTTATTACTATAATAATATATTTTTCTTATTTTTCCCTGCAGGCTATGCTATAACAGAAATATTTCATGTCATGAAATTGATACAGTAACTGAATTATGTGTTGGTGTAAAATATTGATTTGTTCAATTGTTTAAATTTTCAGCCAAATTTTATGAAATTGTTATACATTTAACTGCTATAGCCACACTAATTAATTGTTTATATTAAATAAACACTATTTTGTGCGTTAATATTTAAAATCAACAATAATAGTATTTATTTTGATAATAGTTAAATAAACAACGCCTCCTTAAAAACACAGAAGTAAAAATAATGAAATTGAGAATCAATTAATTCCACATTAAGATGAGTTTATAAAACTTCCTAGTGTCTTGTTAGAGACCTATGTTTTTCTACTTCAATGAACTACATGTGATATGTACCCGCTTGAATAGTCATCAGAAAGACTGTAAAATGTAATGATACTTTATGAGAAGCTGAACAGTGAAATCGAAAATAAAATGAAATATTATTGTTGGCTGAGATATGCATTATACATAGAAACTGATTTCTTGCGCTGTTCGCCTAAGGGAAACAATTCCGTTACTTACTTCTATATTTATACTTTCATGTTTGAAACTTTTCTATATATTGAAAAGTAATAGTTTTCACAAACGTTCTAACGGCATATCTGATAAGGATCTCGGGATAACTGAATTTCATCCGCTTTCGAATTACGGAGATTTTCACATCCCCATTTTATGAATGTTATTTCATTTTGCAAAAAATTTGATTAAAATCAAAAATACGCCATTCGGCATGAATAAAATATAAAATTTGGCTAAGTCGTTGTTTGTCATCGAATGAAAATCACTCCTCGCAATGATTAACGCATTGATAATTTTCTATTGTCACAACAACAATAACTACACTTACAAATATCACAGTTACGATCTGGGAAACAAACCCACGACGCAGCGTGGTTGGAACGCTTTCAACAGGCAGCGGCCGGTGTCTAGTCACCCCGGTGTCTCTCTCGATCATTGTTTACTTTCTCGTTTAAATACCTCGGATAAATGATGCATCCACATTTACAGTTCAATGTTGACTTTATTTACAAAATAACTAGTTATGAATTATTTCTATTTTTACGATTCTATATTAATGAATTAAATCAGGAATTAAGTCTGACAAAATGTCTTCACAAAAATTGATTTAGTACAGTACAGTACAGTTTGGTTTCGACGTATTTCCCAAAATTTCACGTCGCCCGTCGCGTCGTCAGCTACAAAAAGTCGTTTGGAATTATGTCATCGGACGACAAATTTCAGCGTTCTTTCCAAAATGTAGATTACAGCAGTACAGAAATCGAGCATCCTATTTTATTAGTGATCTGCAGAGCAAAAAAAACGTGAATTATTTCTAAAAGCAATTTTTTGCTTGTATAACGTATTGCGACAACGATTAATTAATGTTTTCCAGAGAAATATTTCTGTCGCTTCGGCCGCCATGTTGGAAAGATGGCGGTAAAAAATTTCTTTTCGATTATTTACTTTCCTGTTAGTTCTACCCTAAAATAATTAGATATTATCAATATCGCAGAAAATAAAAAATCTACAACATTTATTTAAACAAATTTTCTCTATTGTTGTTATTTTACGATTTACAGACGTCAAAGTGGTAAAAATTTGTGCTTTGCTGCAGCTATTTGCAATTATTTCTGTCTCTGTTATTTCTACGTAGTAATAATAATAGCAATAATGGTAATAATAATAATTTTTATTTCCCAGTCACAAGTACAATTAATTAATAACCGTAAAAGTAACTCGGGAGTGTGTCAGAATTCTGAGCTAATATGCATAAACAATACAATTCAAAATATAGAATAAAATAAATGTAAAATTGTATAAGGGATAACACGTGCATAATAACAAACTACAAAAATATATAAACACGCAATAAATAAATATGTAGAAAGAGTGGTTGTTTTATTATTTTTCATGCTGAATATTAAATATGGTAAGAAATAAGTCGACAAGTGATTTCGTAGGGGGAACTCTTGTTGATCTTCTATTTTGGTCAGACTTGCACCAATGGTATATGAAAGAAACGAATGTTTTCTTTGAAAGTTATCTGCTGAATACCCAAAATAATTTTTAACATATAAAATAAATAGTCAGATTGAGTAAAATTCATTAACACCATACTTTTCAATTGGTAAATTTTCTATCCTCTTTTTAAAAGTAAATTTTTCAGATCAATGCGCAAATAATTATAAACTTTACATCCGTTGTAAAACACACTTTTTTGATATATTGCTGTTGTATGCTGATGAGGAAATAGCTGATCTTTATATCTTATTTGATAATTGTGGTGTGTTTGGGTTGTAAGAAAAGTTGATTTGTTTTTAAAAACATAGCAACATATTTCATAAATATACATACTAGGCGGAGTTAGTATTTTTAAGGCTTTAAAGGATTCTCTGCACGATTCTTGGGGATGTAAACTCTCCATAATCCTAATGACTAATTAATTACTATCAATGTAGATTATACCCAAAACTTTTGTTTAAACAATTTTCTTCCACGGTAAACTCATTTAAAATTACAGCAGCTCGAAATTTGAAAAATAATGAAATTTTCGAGCTTCTGTAATTTGTGAATAACTGATAGTGGAAGAAATTTTTTCAAGCAAAATTAAGTGATTTTATAATATACAACATTAATAATATCTAATTACTACGTAGGAGCAAAAGAGGCAATTGGGGGATAATTGCAAAAATCTGCAGTAAAGCATACATTTTCGTAATTTTGGGAGAGCGTAAATTGTAAATTATAAGCAAAAGAGAAAAATTGTTGCTTTGACAGATCAGTGAAAACTTGATGAAACATGGTGCAGACATTTTTCCGAAATTTAAGAAACTTTTTCTGACTCCAACCATTTTTTGTCACAACCATTTAGTTTTTTGGAGTTAGAATTTGCTCTTAAAAACAACCTGAATACCTCCTCTGGCCACGATAACATAAAATACCATATGCTTGTCCATTTACCCGATATCGCCAAGCAGTTCTTGCTGGATATTTTCAATGAAATGTTAAGCACCGGCAAAAGTATAGACTTTTTAAGAGAGTCATTGTAGTCCCCATTTTAAAACCAGGCAAGGATCCTAATCATGCTGATTCTTACCGACCAATCTCTCTTCTTTCGTGTGTTTTAAAAGCTTTGGAACGTATGATAAAGGGTAGATTAGAGTGGTGGTTACAAATCCACAAATTACTTCCAAATAACCAATATGGTTTTAAAAAAGGGACCGTCGATGCTTTATCTTCTCTGGTGGTGGATATTCAGAATAACTTCTCTCGTAATAATTATTTGGCTGCTTTGTTTGTAGATATACAGGGTGCATACGATTCTATTGATCTGGATATCTTAGAAGGTAAACTAATAGATAATTTTAAATTTCCTATAAATCTTGTAAAACTTGTAGTCAATCTCTTTACCAATAGATCTGTTTTTATCCGTGATTTTAACAACCAATTAATTGGTCCCCGGAATAACAGCACAGGCCCTCCACAGGCTTGAGCCCGATTCTTTTTAATTTATATACAGCGGATATACACAATATTAGTGATGCCCAGTTTAGCATTGTGCAATATGCCGATGATTTTTGTGTATACACAGAACATAAAAAATACAACATAGCTATTGACCTTCTAACAACATCTATAATTAGATTGGGAAAATGATTTTCACTTAATGGTTTTAATATCGCACCAAATAAGTCCACAGTGGTTGTATTTTCGCGACACAACTGTCCTAATATTAACGGTATTAATCTTGGGGATTATTTATTTCCTATTCAAACACATGTGAAATATTTAGGAGTGATTCTGGATAAAAAACTCAAATGGAACCTCTATATTGAGAATATAATAAACCGTTGCAACAAAAGCATTAATTTTCTAAAAATGTCTACTAAAATCTGGTGGGGTGCAGACGTTCAAACCGCTCTTCTTTTTTACAAAGCATACATTAGATCAATTTTGGACTATGGATGTACTCTTTGTGGATCTGCATGTAATACTCTTTTAAAACGCTTGGATGTCTTACAAAATACAGCACTACGGATATGTTTAGGAGCTATGAGATCAACACCAATTGATGCCTTATATGCCGAAGCTTTGGTTCCGCCTCTTTCGCTTAGACGACATTACCTGACTGAAAAGTTCCTACATAGAATAAATATTAACAATCAACCGCTTTTACACAATATTTCTGTCCTTAATACATCTGATTTAACAAATAAATTCTGGATACATAAAAATTCTCCGCCTCTTTGTATAGCTTTTCGAGATGCAAGCGATATTCTTCCCCTATTAGACAATCCATATGATTACACTTCAAACTTTGAATACTCTAATCTTTTTTCGAAAGTGTCATTAATTACACCACAATACAGTGATCATCCAAATATTAGTATGAACATTTTAAATACAATTTTGGATAAGTGGGATAATCCATTGTTGATATACTCAGACGCTTCTAAGTTTCTCTTGGATACTGGTTGTGCATGCTACATACCTTCGACCAATAACTGTATAAAATTCAAATTGTCGTCTCAATGCTCCATTTTTACAGCTGAAGCAATTACTATATACGAAGCTCTCAAATTTATTTATTCTTCTAATTCCTACACTTCCATAATTTTATCAGATTCTCTTTCGGTTTTATCTTCGTTAGAAAACAGCTTTTCTATCAACATTAAAACAAACCCGTATATTCTAAAAATAAAGAAACTGGTACACAATGTTTTAGGTATAGGAAGAGGTTCATTTTGTATGGGTAAAAGCGCACATTGGCATAAAAAATAATGAAATTGTCTACTCTTTGGCCAAGGAAAGCATCGTCTCAGGATTCCCATTAGAACAAAAAATCTGTCTATCTCACTCCTTTAACATTTTAAAAGCTAAATTTAGAAATAGATGGTTAGAGCTGTGGCGGGAGTTCTGTCATTCCAGTCCTACTAGATATACGCATATTCATCCTGACCTCCCATCTAAGTTTTGGCACGAAAATTATGAATATCCAAGAAAATATATCACAACAATAATACGCCTCAAATTTGGACATGCCTGTTATCCAGCACATTTACATAAAATAAATGTTCTGCCTTCAGAGAATTGTGATATTTGTAATATTAAAGGTGACCTGGATCATATTTTCTTCCAGTGTTCTAAATATAAAGCAGCAAGTGACAGACTACATAACAATCTTATTAATTATAATATTCAGACTCCTTTTAATATACATTCTCTCCTCAGCCTCCATAATAAGCAAATTTTTGATTGTATCATCGATTTTTTGGAAGAAACGAATATTTTATTATGAATTTTGTGAGTGAATGTTTAAGTAGGTTAGCTTCGTATCCTCTGTTGTTTTTCCTCTGTTACATCCCTTAATTTATAGTGGTCCTCTAATTTTGTTTGTGTTTTAAAAAAAATAAATGTCCTGATATACCCCAGGACGAGAAGCGTGTGTCCCTGTTTTTCTCCTTTGTTGATCTTCAATATTTATTTTTTCATTGTCGACATAGGTTAATTGGAATAAATGTTTTTTTTAGGGTAGCGGTTGGCTGCATGGCTAGTGGCCAGATGCCAAAAAAAAAAAAAAAACTTTTTCAAACTACAAGCTGCTGTAACTTTTAAACAATTAACTGTGGAAGAAAATTGTTTAAGAAAAAGTTTTGTGAAATTGTATAATCTACAATATTGATAATAACTGATTACTAGGCAGAGATATTTATAAAAATCTGCAACGAAGCTCAAATTTTCGTCATTCTGACGACTGTAAATCGTAAAATATTAACAATAGAGAAAAATAGTTTGAATAAAGATAGTAGCTTTTTTCATTTTCTACGAAATAGGTAATACCTAATTTTAGGGTAGAACTAACACGAAAGGAGATAAATGAGAAAAACCTATTTTGACCGTAAATTCTTTAACATGGCGGCCGTAGCGGCAACTACATTTTTATGGAAAACATTAATTAATGATTGTTGCAAGCCCACCATTACTATACAATCTTTGTAGGAATTATTGACGGATAAAATGACATTAATTGTACTGATTGTCAATTCCGACTTATAGTATAGTCTAAGAGCTAACGTTGTTTTGCTAAGGTTGTGAGCTCCCATTTTCTGCTTAGTAGCTTGAAAGTATAGGTAGAATAAACACTTTTTTTATTAGGTCCTTTGCCCTATGGACAGAGGGTCATGGAGTAGGACAGAAGCTGCAGAGGGCAACATTTTTTAACGAACTCCCGAATGAAATTCTCGGTAGCACTTACTATACATATTTAACATAACGGAAAAATAAATAGAAGGCACCGCAGACCTGTGGCACGTGCGCGATGTACAAAAAAGAGCAAAAAAAATTAGAGTGCAGAAATTGTTCATTTTTTTTTTTTTTCAAAAACAACATGGCAGATAATTCTATGCAACCATTTTAATGTCATTCGCATGAAAATTTGCAAATTTGTGTGCTCAAATTCAAAATTATCAAAAATTGGTTTATATTAATAATTTCTGTCTTCCAATCTATTGGGTTTATTAATATCTCTAATAACAATATATATTGATGGAAGATTTTTTTTTTTTGATTTAATGAAATTAAATAAAAATTGTTGCATTCCTCAATAAAGGATTTTGCCCACTTAACGGGTGGTTTGAAGGGGCAAATAAAAGGAAAATTGTTTTCCATCAATATATATTGTTATTAGACATATTAATGACAGAAATTATATATTTAGACCTATTTTTGGCCATTTTGAATTTGAACACCCAAATTTGGAAATTTTGGCAAATATTTCATGCTAATTGGTTGCATAGAACTGTATACCATATTGTTCTTGAAGAAAACAACATGAACAATTTCCACCTAGTTTGGTCAAGGAACTCACTAATTTTTTTTTACTCCTTTTAAACTTCGCGCCCACGCGCCACAGGTCTGCGGTGTTTTTCATTTATTTTTTCGATATATCAGGTACGTATGGTAAGTGCTACCGAGCGTTTTGATCGGGAGTTCCTTAAAAATTTTTGCCCTCTGCTGCCTCTACCATACCCCATGACCCTCTGCCCACAGGGCTAAGGGCCTAATGAAACAAGTGTTTATTTTGCTTATTAGTCGAGGAAATATAACACAAAAATAGCCCCAACCTTCAATTTTTTTTGCAGTAAGTCGGATTGAGATGGAGTTTTTTTCATTCGCTTCTTTAACTCGTCTAGAAACTTTGTGTCATATTTTGGTCTTGTACTTTTTTAAAATTGCATTACTGCATCGAAAAGTGCATTCTTATAAGTACATATTTTCAAGTGATGAATAAAAAATTCATGTCTTCCAGAAAAAACTCCCAAATCATACGAATTTCACTACCCGGGTTTTTTTTGAGTCGCTGGACCTGAATGTGATGTCCAAATGAGCCCCCTGTGCACTTGGAGGTCAGGACGGCACCAATAACGTCATCACCTGGAGTTCCCTGTAAACTCATGGAAAATCGATCGAAACTCGTTACTCGGGTTTTTTTTCGGGTCGCTTGTCCCGAATCTGACATCGGCAACCTCCTCCGGAGGACCTGGTGCGCGCGACCTGGCTAATAACGTCATCTCCTGGAGTTTTACTGAAATTACTTATTAAATCGATCGAAACTCGTTATCCGGGGGTTTTTTGGGTCGCTGGTCCCGAATCTGACATCGGCAACCTCTTAACGTATACAAAATGGGACATGTCCTCTCTTTTTCAATGAATTTACTTTATCACCAGAGTTGGAATAGCTGATTGAATTGAAACTATTCGAGGGGTAAATGAAAGGTATGGGTACAAATATATGCAGGCACAATTTCAAAAATATCTGAATTTTATATTTCTTTTTACAAATACATTAAGTTATCAAAAAAACTTTTCTTAATTTTACAGTTTATTCTAAATATCGTCCGCCTCATTAGCTGATACGTTAGTACTTTCTTCATCGAGAGTGTCATTTTCGGGGGCAATTAATTGTTCTGTGGAATATTTCTTGACGTTGCACAGTGATGAAAAATGGAAACAATTCTACCCTGGGGGTAATTTTAATCGTACATTTTCTTTTATTCTCTTTGGAATTTGATGTATTTTATTGTACAAGTGCGAAAAGTTAGATATTTAATTAGGTGTTTTCATAAATGGGCAACTTAGCCGACTATTGCAGCATAGAGCCTAGAAAATTATACACCTTGGAAATTCTTAAATTAGAATTTATGGGTTGCTGATTCCAAAAAATCCTTAAAATACGAATGGAATCCCGAAATCCCTTTTAAGGGGTTTTTGCAACTATTTGAATAAGAATCTTGAATAACCATAAGTTTATCTCCAGATTTATTATTTTGTAGGTTTATTGGGTCGTTGATTTCAAAAATTGAGGTCTTGAACTCCTTTAATATGGGGGACAGAACCTCCCTTTCAGGGGTTTTGCAATAGTCGGCTAAGTGGCCCATTTATGAAAACACCTAATTAAATATCGAACTTTTCGCACTTCTACAATAAAATACATCAAATTTCAAAGAGAATAAAAAAAAATTATGGCTGTACGATTAAAATTGCCCCGAGGGTCGAATTGTTTCAATTTTCCATCACTGTGCGTTGGTGCAATTTGAGCTGACATAATTTTTGCAAGCGATATTGCAAATCAGACCATTCTTCATACAGCCACAGTCGGTTTTACATTCACAGAATATCAACTTCATTATATTCGATGGGCCAGGTGGTTGTGTCATCCTTAAGGAAATCAGCTTATCGTTCTCGTTTTTCCAACCCCAATCTGTTGGATCTAGGTGATGCTTTTCTCCAAACAACCAGTTTTGTACTTGTAAATAAACCCGTTTAAGATGTTGAGTGAGGGCATCTACCGTAGGAATGATTTTTCCGATATCCATCTTTTTCTTGCTGGCAACTGCCATTAAGTACATTCTGTACCTGAACATTTCTACTAACTGAATTCCACTGAGCTTAAATTGGTCGGGAACATTTGGCTTTCTGAATGTAAGCAGTGCATTGTACATTGCTAGATATAAATGGCACCTGTGTTCCAAAATTTTCTCTACTGAAAGTCCAACTTCCTTGAACTTTGCAGCATGGGGTTCAAGGTCAGGGAACTTTTGGAATGTTTTGAAAAATTTCACCTTCCCTTGGTAGTGCGTTGCTGAGACAGTGTCGCATCCGGTAATAGCATGTAATAATAAAATACTATCGGCCACTGATAGTATATGAGCCAAACTTTATGAAAAATATAATTCTTCGGGCTTATTCGGTCGAGCGGGCTTTAACAGAAAAAGTGGAAAACTTGTTCTACCATAATAATATATTAACTAGTATTCATTAAAGCAATGTTAGAAAGTTTGATGACAAAATTTCAGTAAAACTCCAGGAGATGACGTTATTAGCCAGGTCGTGCGCACCAGGTCCTCCGGAGGAGGTTGCCGATGTCAGATTCGGGACTAACGACCCGAAAAACCCCCGGGTAACGAGTTTCGATCGATTTTCCATGAGTTTACAGGGTACTCCAGGTGATGATGTTCCTGGTGCCGTCCTGACCTCCAGGTGCGCAGGGGGCTCATTTGGACATCACATTCAGGTCCAGCGACTCAAAAAACCTCCGAGTACTGAGATTCGTATGATTCGGGAGTTTTTTCTGGAAGACATGAATTTTTTCTTCATCACTTGAAAAGATGCACTTATAAGAATGCACTTTTCGATGCAGTAATACAATTTCAAAAAAGTACAAGACCAAAATATGGCACAAAGTTTCTAGACGAATTAACGAAGCAAATGCAAAAAACCTCATCTCAATCCGACTTACTGCAAAAAAAATTGAAGGTTGACTGCTATATTTCCTCGCCTATTATACTGTCAGGCTATCGAGCGGAAGATGGGAGCTCACTACCTTACCAAATTAATGCCAGCTATTAGATCATTATAATTATTGTGAATTTCCCAGATAGTTGTCAATTCCGATTTAAATAAAAAAAATATGAGTTGTGTCATAATTTAATACAAAATTTATAAAATGCTCAATTAGCAAATGGCCCATAAAAATAAAAATTAGTAGAAAAGCCTAATAAATAACTCATTTCCAAATTTAAAATAATAAAAGAAATTCAACCAACCGATAATATTAAACAATATTAATAACATTAGACAATAAAAAATACGCTTGTCTCAACTTTTTACAATCTAAGTATGTCTGAAATATGCTAATTAACTATTTACTAAGAACATAATTATTCGATGATCAATTGTAACGGGGTCTATTCCGGAAGCCAGTCAAGAGTCTAGTATAGACTAATTGGTAATGGACCAACATCGCCCTTTGGTCGGTGTATGCATATGGTAAGATCTTTTGTATTTTATTATTTGTTTGATGCCTATTGCCCATTTGCTCTGAATGTTATTTGTTAATAAATTATGTTATTTTTTATCCGTTTTGAATAATTTCTCCTCACAATCTGAACATCTCCAAAAGCCAAATCGCCCCTAGTTGTGACTATCAGAATGGGTGGTCGTCACATATGGTGGGTGCGCCTTGGTCTCCATTATGATGTACTGTGGAGGCGCCGGAGTTTCCATCGTGATAATAGCATGGCCCTTCGATATTTTCGCAGTATAACAAGCGGCGAGCATTTTTGAAGTAATTTCTCGCTCATCTTTCAACTATTACTATTTAATTGTTTTTTAACAACACAGAGTCGGACATCTCAAATAACGTAGGTTATAATCCCCCCCCCCCCGGACATATTCAGATGGTTTCCTTTGTTAGCGAATGATGGGATTTTTGTATTGAATATGCATTTATAACCAGTTTATTACATGAACTCCGGAACCGAACAAAAATTATAAATATTGGTTAATATTCGTAAAAAAATATTATTTGTTAACCCACCACAATCATGCGAATCTGACAAATCTATTAATAGTAACTGTTACATAATACATAAAGCAACAATTTCAGGAAATTTTCATATTTTCATATCACATCCCAGCTAACTGACAGTTTCCATTTTTGTGCCACTGCTGTTATATAAATTGACTTATCAGCAAATTGTCCTAAGAAAA
Source organism: Rutpela maculata (assembly GCA_936432065.2). Taxonomy (NCBI): domain Eukaryota; kingdom Metazoa; phylum Arthropoda; class Insecta; order Coleoptera; family Cerambycidae; genus Rutpela; species Rutpela maculata. Next base: position 153,659,033 of record OW386287.2, read on the forward strand.
AAATATACATTAAATAGCGTGCAATAACTCAGGTAAGAAACTTTCGTGACAACAACTACTGTTCTGCTGGGAGATGTTATCGTACCCACTCTGTTTACACCGTCGGACTTTCCTACGCAAAATTTTACTCTGCAGGGAACACTATTCCATTATTCTAACGGTGTGTTTAATTCAAAGACTCATTTAGGTTAGTTGATAAAAACGTTATCCACTTCAAAATTACATGTTAAAACGTGTTATTTACAGAACTAAATTATGCGAATGATTAGATAGATTAAACTGAAAATATTTCTCAATGCGTTATTTTTTAAAACTATCGCTTGAAAATTACGCAGGAACATATACGGTTTATAGATATATTTTAGGGATCATATGATTTTTGCAACATTTCGATATGTTGTGCTACTGGGCTGTATCTATAATTATTACTGGGTCTAGTATCCCATTTTACTTCAGGAGACACAATCAAATTTAAGAAAAACGTGAAAACTTTTTCCTTAACATCTGTAAAACTACGAAAATTCGCAGGTCTGAAAAAAAAGGACTTGTACTAAGGCTCACATCTTTTTCTGAAGTATTGTGATGCGCTGAAGCTAATTTTGGATATAAAGACATTTTCTATCCTGTCAGTTTCCCTCCACTACTCCACTCCATCCATAATTTTCCAAAAAAATGGTTAATCATTACTATCGTAAAATTGACCTTGAATGTCATGATCGGCCACCTAAATAAAACCGAATTGTCATTTACAGTCCTGTCAATAAAATATATATTTTAATAATGTATAAGAACAGCACATTTTACTATAAATGAAGTTCTATTTAGTCTTTCTGTAGACTGTCACAAATAATTCCTTCCATACATAACTGCAGATATACTTAGCAAAGACCACATGTGCTTGACAATGTTACAATAATATTGTAATGAAACCTTTGAAATTTAAAAGAGCCGCCGCCAAGATGAATCCGTTTGAGAACTCTAAACTTGACGTATAAATTTTCATCGGACTGGGTGCGATGATTGTGCTAGATTTACCTCTTCTAATGATTTTTACGTTATGCTCTGCTTTTTAACAATCTTTTTATCTTCATCCACCCTTCCAGAAACGACATAATTATAATTCATGGAATGCTTCAACCACGCATTGATGCAACTTCAGACATTTTTATTTTATTGAGGTTGAGATTCTATTGAGGAAAGTGTTTTGTGAAATTAAGATTTGCCATTTGGATTTATAGATGACTATTTTCCCTATAACAGTTTTATTAAAACGTTTGTCAAATATGTTTTGTTTTTAGTTTTCTAATGGCTTTTAATAAGTATCACACCAAGTAAAAATTTCAGTTTTAATATGATCTAAAAGACATTCTAAAACCTTATTCTAAGACTTATAAACATAAATGGTGTGGAAAGACTCTATAAAACTGACTTAAAACCCTTATAAGAATACAAGGGCCCACCTAGAGAAAGACCTGCATGCCTCTTTTTAAAACTACTATTAAAGCTTTCAAGTTTTAATGAATCATCTAAATATTTACTACCTGAAGAGTATTATAAAAGCATACTTGGTTTAGGATAAGCACCACATTAACATTTAAATATACACAAATGTTTTGAGAGAACGTTTTGTATAAAATGAAGTGAATATAAATGCAAACTCATTTAATCCACACGATTTATGCCGGTATACATAGTTATAAAATTGACATATGGCGAATGCTGGGAGAGACTACTTATAAAATGAAGTTTGGGAGGTCTCATAGTGGGCTAAAATTTTCAAAGAGGTCAGATTTACTGTAAAATGGTTAGATAGTTCTAAAAAATTCAAGCGCTCTCTAAAAACACAAATTTTAAAAAAATGTAATTTTTATCTAAGAGAAATGGTTTCTAAAAACAACTTATTAACATCAAAACCATATTATGAGTGGATGCACCGATTTATTTATTTTTAAGTCACCGAAGAGAAAAATTAATTATCCGTATATTAATTATCCATATATTTTTTTTTCTTTTCGGTGACTTAAAAATAAATAAATCGGTGCATCCACCCATAAATATGGCTTGATGTTAATAAATTGTTTTTAGAAATCATTTCTCTTGGATAAAAATTACATTTTTTTTGTTTAATCTGGAACATTCCCTATAATCCAGTCATATAGGGATTCCACCTCGAAATGAAAGATAATAAGCTGTAAACTTGTACAAATCTTTGTTCTGGCATTTTATAAGTTGGCTCAAAAGTCTCATAGAATCTCGTGTACGCGAGTCAAGATATTCAAGGTCAACAGTAGCAAGAATCGATTTTTTGTAAATATCTCGTTTTCTATGCTCTAAATGACATTTTGATTTATTATAAAAGTTGTAGAGCATAAAATTCTCTACAGATTTTGTTTCAAGCAATATTTTATACATTCAACCGTTCTTGAGATAGAGCGCGAAGAGAGGGGAGCGCTTAGCCGTATAGCTGGATGAAGATAATGTAACATACATTACACAGCACCACAAAAAAAAAAGTTCAAAGCAGCGAACCAGAACCATGTATCTCTATGTATTTTCGGTCGCTGAATCCGAATCCGGGGTCAAAAAAAATCGTACATCCCCAAAATCATTAGCTAGAGCCAAAAAACACCCCTGAAATGGGATAAAAAGAAGATTAAGCTACGAGAATAGTTGTTACTTCTTAATCAATTGAATTATACAAATCAAGGTTAAACAGCAACGTACATACAATAGATATTAAACACACCCCCAGGGAGAGGCGAAGACTAGCCCCCATATATCAAAAATCGATCCAAAACAGCAATGACTGCCGAAAAAGCTCGAAATGTCTAAGTCTTGTTAAAGTGTTAAGAAACTACATCAGGTCCGACGTAATCTTCATAAACTGCCCCTATAGGGTTGAGAACAATCACCCTCAAGTTCAAAGGACACGAGAAAAACAAGAATAAACGTAAAATCCAACAGGATTTCTATTTTCATGGATGCTATGATTGGCTGAAATTGCGTAGTACTCTAAAATAGAACCAGAACCTTACGTACCATCAATATCCTACACTGTCAACCCTCAGAGGGTGTGAAAACTACCCCCTATGTAAGATTTAACTATAAAAAGTTACAGTGACTTCTGTAAATATTCGAAACACCTGCGTTGTGTGGAAGAGAGAAGATGTTGTAGAACTCTCCAAAATCGTCCTAAGTTGAAGACAATCAAAATTCGACTTAGGCAAAAATTTCATTTAAAGACATTTTTGGGAGTCTGCAGAGGCGCAGATCAGTCCACAAGGGCCGTTTTGGGTTCTAGAAGGCGTTGGAAATGACCAGGTGAAAATTCGAAGAAACACCGAATTTTCACTTAGGAAAAATGTTTTTGGTTCAAAATATGAGAGTAGAAGTATATAATGACAAAGATTTATGAATAATATACTTTTTCAAAGGTACCATAAATTGGACTTTGAAAAATAATATTTTTGGAAGGGCGTCAAAATTTGGCCTAAGAATCGATTTATCGAAAGTACGCCAAAGTTTCACTTGCAGACTAATTTTTCAAAACTGCGTTGAAATTTGGCTTGAAGATCGATTTTTCAAAAGTACGCCAAAATTTCACCCGCAGATTAACTTTTCAAAAGTACCTTGAAATTTGGCTTGAAAATCGATTTTTCAAAAGTACGCCAAAATTTCACCCGCGGATTAACTTTTCAAAAGTACCTTGAAATTTGGCTTGAAAATCGATTTTTCAAAAGTACGCCAAAATTTCACCCGCAGATTAGTTTTTCAAAAGTACCTTGAAATTTGGCTCGAAAATCGATTTTTCAAAAGTACGCTAAAATTGGTCTTAAAATGGATTTTTCAAAAGTACCACAAAGTCAGTTTAAAAAGTACCACGAAAATATACTTTAAATTATTTTTTATTTTTTATTCCTCAACCAAAGACATTGACCTTTGAGGTACGGTCATTGAAAGCCCAATTCTAAAGTATGAGCATAAAATTTTAACGATGCACTGCATCCGAAAGGCAAAATAGAAGATTTTGTCAAAGCCGGCGTAGTGCCGATAAGCAAAAATTGATAAAAATCAATGCATATGTACAAGGCCGATTTCTCGCATGGAAAGAGTTTGGATTGACTCAGCGGCTCGTAATTTGGTCGAGCGCGTTGGGTGGTCCAGACAAAGCAATGGTAGAAAAGCCAATAACAGGGCTTTTCAAATGACAAAGTTATAGAGGAAAACGCCTTGTGCATAAAAATCCAAAAATTCAATTTTGCCTAAAAGTCGCTCGAAGGTGAGACGCTGCCAAATCGATAATATTAATCGACTGTGATAAGGGTTAGTAAGTCGTGGACTGATCGAACGCCACTCAACTTATGCAGTAATAAGTCCTCTGAATGTGTTTGAGTACGTGAATCTCCACGATACAAGAACTTTAAAGCTAAGTAGTCTCTAGCGAAACTAAATTCATTTAGTAAAACTTTTTTAAGTTAATTTCAGTCAGCCTTAATTATTCATTTACCCAGAGTCTGAAATGATTCTAAAAGCTCACATTTTGATTCTGAGAAGGTACGTATGAATCTTTTCTACCTAATCGATCGTTAGCGTGAGCGCTCTCGCTTATATGGTCTGAAAGTCACTACCTTGATTGGGGAAGGCACGATTCTTTCTTGAGAATTTTGTATAACCAATTCTGTTAAATAAACGGATTCTTTGAACTAATATTTCTTAATTGATCTTGAGGCCTGTTGACGGTCTATAATCCCTGGAACTTTCGTATAGAAAACCGGATGTGTCGAGTTAATTCGCATTAACGTTCGACCTTCTGGTTGCTTTACGGAGGTTTGATAGGGATTTTTTTATGCGTTTTTTGAGAAATATATTCCGTTATTAATGGACCAAAACGTGATTTTCGCGTACCAAAACTAATCCCTCCGCAGAGAAATTCTTCGGTTGGGATTTTTTTATGCAAAAATTCAGGAAATTTAGAGGTGCCTAAACCCCTAACGAGGGAATTCGGGTCCAGAGAGAGCGTAGTTTCCGATCTGTGGTAGTGCAGCCTTGGTCCCATTACTCGGCTACCGAAGTGCATCTTATCTCGAACCCGCCTGGGAGGTAGAAGAACGGGGTAATACGCGACTGGCGCCCCCTGAGAAATAATTGGTGTCGCGTCATTTTGACGCCCGGTAGTGCGTTCTTCTACATGGCGCCCAACGTGGGGCGTTGTTAGTCAGCAGGGCTTTCTGGAAAGGATATGGATGAATCAACGCCTTTCCAGTTTTACGACGAGCCGACATCTGTGATGGACAACGTCTCTAGAGGGTTAGAGAGGCCGTGCGCGGAGGATGTACTGGGTAGTTCGGGGGTAGGCCCGAGTACCACTGAAGGAGTCATACAGCCCTCCTCAGAACAAGTGTTCGCCCAAATGGCAGCAGGTCTTGCCAAAGCTCTTAGCGAAGCCACGCACGAGCATAAGTATCGGTCGAAGCATCCAAATGCGGAATTTCATGGCTTCGAACACGAAGACCCTGAAACCTTCATTCATCATATGGAGGAATTTTTCGTCCGAGTACGAATTACGCAGGATAACGACCGTCTATATAAAATATCAGAACAGCTCAAAGACGATGCCAGGAAATGGTTCGAACAATACCGAACTCTAATTACCACGTATCCTCTATTCCTCGAGCGGTTCAGAAGCCGTTACGATTCAGGTGAAGTACTCACCGAAGCAGTAGCTAATTTATATGGCAAGAAACAAGATGCCGAGGAAAGTACGTCAGTATTTATTTCCAGGAAGGTATGCCTCTTCAAGAGGATCGATCCGTTTAAGCCGGAGGCGATGAAGGCGGCTACCATCTTCAATCAGTTGAGACCTGATATGAAAATGCTCCTAAAGAGTGCCGTCATACTAGATACAAATACACTAGTGACGATGACCGAACAAATGGCCAAAATCATGGATGAGAATAAACAATTCGAGACTCTGCAAAATGCAAAAAAAAGCAAGGACCAAGAAGCGTCCACCCCTACCGCTTCAACTCAAGGGAATCAGCAATCGAGCAGTAACTGGAGAACGGAACCCTCCGCATTAGCGAAGCCGTCCTCCAGTTCCTTTGGTGCATCTAGGACACCATTCAATGGATCTCAAAGAAGAGATAATCCGCCAGCACCAAGGGTGCATTTTGCAAATAATATTTCCTCGCTGCCCAGAGGGGATATACCGAGAAGGGGTACTGGAGACGTAAGGAACTCCCGAGTCCCGTATCGCCCTTGCAGATACTGCCCAACGGAGCAGTGGCATTTTCATGCGGAATGTCCAAACAATCCCTATCGTAATATGAATACGGGAAACCAAGCGGGGGTCAGAGGCGATGGCCCAGGCCGAACTGTACCAGCCCCGCCTACCAGGCCCCAGCAGGCTCGAAGCGACCCTCGGGGAAGCTCCGAAGCAAGAAGTTTAAATTAAAAAACTTCGATGACCTTCCTGACCTTAATTACCTGTTTAAGGATCAAGAAGTCAACCTATCTCCCCACCGATTCACTCCATTAGAATCTATCAATCAAACTAACGACGCTTTCCCTCTGCCTCGCATTAAGATTATAATTAATAATCGAGCGGTTAACGCTTTATTGGATACAGGTTCGACAAGGAATATTATCCAACCGAAATTTTTGAACGACATTGATCAACTTACAGCTCCCCAAACGTTTGTTATGGCTTGTGGCGATGGTTTAGTAGAATCTCTCGGGACTACGACCATAAATGTTAATGTACTAGATGTACCCTTTCAGACCACGTTTCAGGTCATTCAAAATTTAAACGAAGAGCTCATTCTGGGAGCCCCGTTTTTATATGCCCACAATGTCGTATTCGATTATCAACGTAAATGTGTCTACGTCGGCACTGAAGAGCGAATAACCGTCTTCTGGAATCAAGCGGCACATCAAGCAAGGAAGCAATGCCGGCTTCCCGAAGAACTAATCATCGGAAACGATAATTTAAAACCTCTATTCGAGGAATTCGCTGAATTGTTCACCGCGGTGCCTACCCAAGCTACCACGGTGACAACGAAACATAAAATAAAAGTTAAAGACGACCGCCCGTTCAATATCAAACCTTATCCTATGTCTCCTACTAAGAAAAAAGTTATGTACGATCAAATTGAAGAGATGCTGAAAGCCGGAGTTATAGAACCGAGTACCGCTCAGTACAGTTCGCCTCCCATTATAATAGAAAGGCCCGGCAAGAAGCCTCGCTTCTGCATTGATTATCGTCACTTAAATGAAGTAACGGAAGACGAAGCATCCGTCTTACCTAAGATATACGAGAGTATAAAGGATCTAGGAAACGCCAACATATTTACGGTGTTGGACCTCAAGAGCGGATATTGGCAAATCCCTCTTGAGGAGTCGTCAAAAAATTATTCTACGTTTACAACATTAGATGGAGCATCTTACCGATTTAACGTGATGCCTTTCGGATTGAAGACCGCTCCATGTACGTTCCAAAAATTTATGGCAAGAGACGTATTGACCGGCTACTTGCATCATTTCTGCAAAGTATATCTCGATTATATTATCATCTACAGTGAAAATATAGATCAGCATGTAAACCATCTGAGAGCCGTCTTTGAACGCCTACGTTTACATAATTTAAAAGTGTCACCAGAAAAATGTGTGGTAGCCACATCCAGTATAACCTATCTCGGGCATAAGATAAATGCCAATACTACTCAACCTTTAGAAAAACATATTCTGCAGATACAGAGCTATCCTGTGCCTACGACAAGGCGCCAGCTTCAGAGTTTCCTTGGCCTATGTAATTGGGTACGTGAATATATCCCTAATGTTGCAATAATTACTAAGCCCTTGACCCGACTACTCTCGAAGGACTGGCGCTATAAGTGGAATACAGAAGCCCAAGAATCCTTTATCCTACTGAAAGAGGTATTAAATAAACCTCTAGGATTGCACCGGCCAGATTTCAATAAAATGTTCATACTGCAGACGGACGCATCCTTAATAGGATTATCTGCAGTATTATATCAATTGGGGGATAATGACCAGAAGCATATCGTCTCTTATGCTAGTAATACGTTATCTCCGACGGAGAGAAAATACCATATCAATGAATTGGAATGTTTGAGCGTCGTTAATTATATAAGGAAATACAAAATATATTTGGCAGACCGTCCATTTATAGTCAAAACCGACAATCGAGCTTTACTATGGTTAAATAAGCATAAGGACGAGAAAACGAAATTTACACGTTGGTCATTATTACTTCAGGAATACAGCTTCACCATAGAACATTGTCCTGGCAAGGAAAATATATTGGCAGACTATCTTAGCAGGAATCCTCAAGGCCCAAACGTCGAAGCAAACGACGAAGAGGAAAGGATGTATCCACCAAAATTCTCGTACAAGGAACGAATATCAGTGATTACCACATTGGAATTAAACGATCAGGTCAGAGAAGCGCAAACGCACTCCAGAGATATCCAAGACCAAATTGAACGATGGAATACTCTAGTGCGACAAGCAGATAAAACCGAGGCAGAGGTGAAATTCGTCAATACAAGACAAGTGATAGGCGGCACACTTTGGACGAGAGGCGAAAATGTTATAGAAAAATTATACGTACCAAAACGTATGGTCATGAGAGTAATATCTCATTTTCACGACCGACCGGAAGTAGACCTACTTCGCGGCCGGGGGTGACCACCCCGGCCGCGATGAAACTGTTAGAATCATCTCGGGCCGCTATTATTTTAATAATTTGTCGAGACTAGTTAACAAATATTTAAATGAGTGCATTATTTGTAATTCCGTAAAAAGCAGACAATCACAACCGAAGGCTCCTCTCAGAAGCCATGCTCCATCGCATCCGTTCGAAGTTCTAAGCGTCGATGTAATCGGACCGCTTCAGCGAACCAAAGATGCAGATAACCGATATATATTAATGGTAGAGGATGTATTTAGTAAGTGGGTCGAAGCCAAGGCGTTCACCCAAGTCAGTGGAAAAACAATAGCACAATTTATCGAAGAGGAACTATTGGCGAGATATGGCGTTCCGAGGGTCATCATTTCCGACCAGGGAGGCCACTTCAATTCCGGCTTTTACGATACGTTCTGTACACGTAACAATATTGAAAGATTCTTCACAGCAGCTTACCACCAACAGGCCAATCCAATAGAAAGGAGGGTGCAAGAAGCTAAGAAGATCTTAAAAACCTTATTATATGGTTCACCCAACGCCGAGTGGGATCGACATGTTAGTCAGATGGCATATATCTTGAGAACAAGAAAAAACGCCGCTACGGGGCATACGCCCAGTTTCGTAGTACTCGGCTATGAATTACCGCAGATTGGTGATTGGAATATGTTCGCTTATAGACAAGAACGTCGTAATCAAGCGGACGTTCCCCGCCTTGAAAAAGTCAAGGAGATTCGTAAAAATCAAACAAATTACCAATGGCGTTACGCGCCCAAAGTGGCGGTAACGCCGGTCGTGTATAAAGTGGGAGATATGGTAATGACTAAAAGGATCAGGAAGGATCATACCTTCACACCGTCGTGGAGTGGGCCACACAAGGTTTTAAAGAGATTGTCCAATGAAGTTTACCTCATTCACAAGGGAGTAACTTCGACGAGATTACATGTCGATGCCATCAGGCCGGCACTTAAGGGAGATCCCGATGTTGAATTGGAATTGTCTGAAGAATCAGAAGATAGTCCGGATGAAACTCATCTTAGTGACGACGCTTCCTCATCAGACAATGAGATCGCGCCCAGGTCAGAGCGACGTAGCGATACCACACTAGTTCAAATCAATGTTCCCGCAGGTGCTCAAGATGAGCCGGATGTAATAAGTCGAGACCCCGATGATGCTCGAGATGAGCCAGATATAGAAGAGTCACCTCTAGATATTTCTGAGGTCGACCACGGCTAATAGCCGTTTTCGCTTTTTTTTTATATTTTTTCTCAAAATTCTAAGTGGCGATTTTGACCTGTATGCGGTCGAATCGAAAATTTAAAGTCTACCCCATGAGCAGACATGGAAAGACGGCGAACCCGACGCAAGAGCGCGATCCGGTAAGCCTAGCTTCTCAAGAGCGAGAGCCGCCAAGTTCGAGTAATGGACGTAGGCATAAGTACGAATCAGTACGAGTTTCGGAAGCTTTTTTCTTATGCAAGAAGACAACTTCAATTTTAATCATTTTAAGTCAACAAAATTAACGTATACCCCAAATGGAAACTACGAGTTTCAGAAGCCGTTCTTCGCTCAAGAAGACGCTTCAAATTTTTTTTTATACTTTTTTCACAAGTCGTGATGACCGCACGAGTATCGTAAGCCGATTTAATCTACCTTACGAAGTAGAAACTATGAGACGAGTTTCAGAAGCCGTTCTTCGCTCAAGAAGACGCTTCAATTTTTTTTTATACTTTTTTTTACAAAGTAGTGATGACCGCACGAGTATCGTAAGCCGATTCAATCTACCTTACGAAGAACCAATTTCTAACCATTATAAGTTAACAAAATTCATGTTAGAAAAATATTTCCTTAAAAACAACACATTGTGTTTGTTAGTCGACGCGTCCCAGTCGACGACTTGCTAAAAAGTCAATCTAGTTGCAGAACTGCATTTTCCATGTGCAGAAATGGAAAGATGACCCAGCCTGTCGCAAGGGCGCGGCGTGGTGAAGTCTGGAACTCAAAGGCGAGGACCGTCCAAGCTGCGGCATGGAGATATAGACAGCCTCTTCTAGAAAGGGCCGAAGTTAAGCAAGAGCGAGACCAGGGCAAAAAAGCGAGTGCAACGAATTAGTGAGAGTGGACGCTAATCAAAATTGTGCTACGCTTCGCACCTCGACGCGGGTGTAATTAAGTTGATAAAAATGTTGTATCAACTTGGCGTATTGTTTAAAAAATGTATTTATTTTTAAGTTAGATAGGCGAATCAACCGTCTGCCCCAATTAAGGCCGTTATTTTTAAACATCTGTACCATAGGTCAGACCGTCAAATGAAGGCATACAGACATACAAGTGAATATGGAAATTAAAGGCAATCGATGAGTAGAAAAGATTCAACCAAAGGAGGGGAGTGTTGTAGAACTCTCCAAAATCGTCCTAAGTTGAAGACATAATCAAAATTCGACTTAGGCAAAAATTTCATTTAAAGACATTTTTGGGAGTCTGCAGAGGCGCAGATCAGTCCACAAGGGCCGTTTTGGGTTCTAGAAGGCGTTGGAAATGACCAGGTGAAAATTCGAAGAAACGCCGAATTTTCACTTAGGAAAAATGTTTTTGGTTCAGAATATGAGAGTAGAAGTATATAATGACAAAGATTTATGAATAATATACTTTTTCAAAGGTACCATAAATTGGACTTTGAAAAATAATATTTTTGGAAGGGCGTCAAAATTTGGCCTAAGAATCGATTTATCGAAAGTACGCCAAAGTTTCACTTGCAGACTAATTTTTCAAAACTGCGTTGAAATTTGGCTTGAAGATCGATTTTTCAAAAGTACGCCAAAATTTCACCCGCGGATTAACTTTTCAAAAGTACCTTGAAATTTGGCTTGAAAATCGATTTTTCAAAAGTACGCCAAAATTTCACCCGCAGATTAGTTTTTCAAAAGTACCTTGAAATTTGGCTCGAAAATCGATTTTTCAAAAGTACGCTAAAATTGGTCTTAAAATGGATTTTTCAAAAGTACCACAAAGTCAGTTTAAAAAGTACCACGAAAATATACTTTAAATTATTTTTTATTTTTTATTCCTCAACCAAAGACATTGACCTTTGAGGTACGGTCATTGAAAGCCCAATTCTAAAGTATGAGCATAAAATTTTAACGATGCACTGCATCCGAAAGGCAAAATAGAAGATTTTGTCAAAGCCGGCGTAGTGCCGATAAGCAAAAATTGATAAAAATCAATGCATATGTACAAGGCCGGTTTCTCGCATGGAAAGAGTTTGGATTGACTCAGCGGCTCGTAATTTGGTCGAGCGCGTTGGGTGGTCCAGACAAAGCAATGGTAGAAAAGCCAATAACAGGGCTTTTCAAATGACAAAGTTATAGAGGAAAACGCCTTGTGCATAAAAATCCAAAAATTCAATTTTGCCTAAAAGTCGCTCGAAGGTGAGACGCTGCCAAATCGATAATATTAATCGACTGTGATAAGGGTTAGTAAGTCGTGGACTGATCGAACGCCACTCAACTTATGCAGTAATAAGTCCTCTGAATGTGTTTGAGTACGTGAATCTCCACGATACAAGAACTTTAAAGCTAAGTAGTCTCTAGCGAAACTAAATTCATTTAGTAAAACTTTTTTAAGTTAATTTCAGTCAGCCTTAATTATTCATTTACCCAGAGTCTGAAATGATTCTAAAAGCTCACATTTTGATTCTGAGAAGGTACGTATGAATCTTTTCTACCTAATCGATCGTTAGCGTGAGCGCTCTCGCTTATATGGTCTGAAAGTCACTACCTTGATTGGGGAAGGCACGATTCTTTCTTGAGAATTTTGTATAACCAATTCTGTTAAATAAACGGATTCTTTGAACTAATATTTCTTAATTGATCTTGAGGCCTGTTGACGGTCTATAATCCCTGGAACTTTCGTATAGAAAACCGGATGTGTCGAGTTAATTCGCATTAACGTTCGACCTTCTGGTTGCTTTACGGAGGTTTGATAGGGATTTTTTTATGCGTTTTTTGAGAAATATATTCCGTTATTAATGGACCAAAACGTGATTTTCGCGTACCAAAACTAATCCCTCCGCAGAGAAATTCTTCGGTTGGGATTTTTTTATGCAAAAATTCAGGAAATTTAGAGGTGCCTAAACCCCTAACGAGGGAATTCGGGTCCAGAGAGAGCGTAGTTTCCGATCTGTGGTAGTGCAGCCTTGGTCCCATTACTCGGCTACCGAAGTGCATCTTATCTCGAACCCGCCTGGGAGGTAGAAGAACGGGGTAATACGCGACTGGCGCCCCCTGAGAAATAATTGGTGTCGCGTCATTTTGACGCCCGGTAGTGCGTTCTTCTACAAAGAAACTAGACTATGTTCGACGATGTGCTTGAAAACCACCCCCACGGGGTTGCGAGATACTACCCCTATATCTGTAGGATGCTGAAAAAACAAAGAGAAACTAACCGGATTTACATTTTTATGGATTCTATGATTGGCAAAAATCGTGTTGCACACTTACAGTTTGAAACTCATGCCCTATAAATATTATTAAGTAACACCCCCAGAAAGGATCTAAACTACCGTAATTCAAGATGTAACAAAAAGCAATACTGTTACTTATTCGTTTCATTTCCATAGTTTTTTTCTATAGGGGTGGCGTCTTTCAACCCCGTGGGGGTGGTTTTCAAGCACAGTGTCGAACAGTCTAGTTTCTTCTCTCTTCCACACAACGCAGGTGTTTCGAATTTTTATAGAAGTCCCTGTAACTTTTTATAGTCAAACCTTACATAGGGGATAGTTTTCACACCTTCTGAGGGTTGACACTGTAGAATGTTGATGGTACGTAAGTTTCTAGTTCTATTTTAGAGTACTATGCAGTTTCAGCCAATCATATCATCCATGAAAATAGAAATGCTGTTGCATTTTACGTTTTTTCTTGTTTTTCTCGTGTCCTTTAAACTCAAATCTATAGGGGCAGTTTATGAAGATTACGTCGGACCTGATGCAGTTTCTTATCACTTTAACAAAACTTAGATATTTTGAGCTTTTTCAGAAGTCATTTTTTTGTTGGATCGATTTTTTTATATATGGGGGCTAGTTTTCGTCCCTACCTGGGGGTGTGTTTCATATCTATTGTATGTACGCTGCTGTTTAACCTTGATTTGTATAATTCGATTGATTAAGATGTAACAATTATTCTCGTAGCTTAATATTCTTTTTACCCCCATTTCAGGGGTGTTTTTTGGTTCTAGCTAATGATTTTGGGGGTGTACGATTTTTTTGACCCCGGATTCGGATTCAGCGACCGAAAATACATAGGAATACATGGGTCTGGTTCGCTGTTTTGAACTTTTTCTTTTTGTGGGGCTGTGTTATCGATGCGATGGTGGATTTATTTTGCACCACGACGTATGAAGCAAAGATGATACTTTCTCCGTTATTTTGAATAAATACATCAAATATTTGCAAACATATTATGGCTCTAGTATTGTTGTTGTATTTGATGGTTATTCGGACTATTGTATAAAAACATTAAAGCAATGGAACAATTAAGAAGAACTGCTGCTCTTTCAAAATCTTACGAAGTTTGTTTTAATCAAACAAGGATTGTGCCAATCATCCAAGAAAAGTTTTTATCGAATCGATGTAATAATAATAATGTTTTATTATTTATATAAATTAAGTAAATATTGAACGGATGTCTGACTTATGAATAATATCTATAAATATAATATATCAAATAGTAAATAATCAAGGTTTTTTCATGCTTATAATATTGTGAATAAATAATTGACTTTATAAATCATATTATTTATTGGATTCCACAGTTGACCTTGCGTTATGATATATACGGCTAAACGCTCCCCACTCTACTCGCTCTATCTTAAGAACGGTTGAATGTATAAAATATTGCTTTGAACAAAATTTGTAGAGAATTTTATGCTCTACAACTTTTATAGAAAATCAAAATGTCACTTAGAGTATAGAAAACGAGATATTTACAAAAAAACGATTCTTGCGAACTCTGACCTTGAATATCTTGACTCACGTACACGAGATTCTATGAGACTTTTGAGCCAACTTATAAAATGCCAAAACAAAGATTTATTACAGCTATTTACAGCTTATTATCTTTCATATGACTTAGTCGGAGAACGAGGGATCTCTACAATGCATTTTAAGGACCCTCTATAACACTCGCGAACAACCACCTAAAAAAAATTGATTCTTATGTAAATCGACCTGGCGGATTCGATTTTGGAGTTCGCCAGACAATCCGGAATTGCGAAACTGGTCAAAATCGACAATTTCCGAAAAATCTCAAATTTTATGGAAATTTTTTAATTTTTACTTATCACCCTATATTTCTTTTAGTTTAAGTCCGATTAAATTGAAATTTTTAGGAGAGCCAATTTGGACCTTTGTTATTATGACTGACATGACAGAAATGCAAAAAAGATTACGTGTCACCAGTAATATATTTTTAAAAAGTTGGTGACACGAAATTTGTTAAAAATGCAACAACAAATACTCGATCGAGAAAGCTTTTTTGTTTTTAAAGATAGATGTATATAGTAATCCACAAAGTTGTAGCCAAAGAACTAAAGAAACTTTTTTATTTCGGTGATTTTTTTGATAACTTACTTAGTTTTCAAGAAAACGGTGCTGCAGTATTTGACCGCCGCGCCGGGTCGCGTCGCAAGATAAAATATTGGGTTGGCCTATACCGCGGCTTTGTTTCTCGTCTTTCAGGATGCCCCGCCCGATGTGAATAAAATAATGCGTAGTTGTGAATATTGGTTTTTCTAATTTTGACGTATAAAGTGACAGTTTTCAAAACTGACGTAAGTGTCAAAACGTCCTACTTTATGTAACCAGTTATGAAAAGTTTAATTTTACGTAACTGGTGACGAAATAGTATTTTATATAACAAGTGGCTAAAATGGTGTTTTTTTAATAGTGGGGGCATTTATATTACGAGCCGAAGGCGAGTGCTATAAACTACACGAGTAAAAAAAACACATTTTAGTCTCGAGTTATATACAAAATTTTTTGTATCGCCATTCGAAATTAGGAAACAATATAATTTTGTAAAAATAGACTAAATTCTATTGCTGTTTCCATAGAAACCAGTAAGTTTTATTTCACATTGTTAAATAAAATTCCTTTATTTCACTCTTTTTTCTTTATTTTACACTTGTCAAGAATGACATTGTTTTGATTCATTGAAACTGTCAAATAAACGTCGTTTTAGGACATGGCGTTACAAAATAGTATTTTATATAACAAGTGGCTAAAATGGTGTGATTTATAGCACTTGCCTTCGGCTCGTACTATAAACGCACCACTCGTAAAAAAAAACACATTTTAGTGTCGAGTTGTATACAAAATTTTTTGTATCGCCATTCGAAATCAGAAAACAATATAATTTTATAAAAATAGACTAAATTCTATTGCTGTTTCGATAGAAACCAATAAGTTTTATATCACACTGTGAAATAAAATGTCTTTATTTCACTCTTTTTTCTTTATTTTACACTTGTCAATAATGGCATTGTTTTGAATCATGGAAAGTGTCAAATAAATGCCATTTTAGGATATGGCGTTACAAAAAGTTCCTTATGTCATCAATTAGGAAAGATAAACAACCCTCAAAAAGATAAAGAAACAACGTTTATTCCACACAAAATAGAATACTAAGTCCATAAAGTGGAAGCTTTTAAATTCTTCTTTCCTTCAAAATACGCTAACAAAACTTTTGCATTAATACAATTTGTCTTTATTATGTTAATCAAATTAGGATTTCAAATAATATTGTAACTTGACTAAATAACGTCTGTCAATTTTGACATTAAAATTATAATGTGTGATAGCAGCAAAGGTAACTATGAAAAAGATTACTTAATTTTTAAGATTTTTAAATACATCCATTTCATTTATTGTGTTTAAATTGTTTTTAGAATTTTAAAATTAGAAAAATCATGTATGTAACGAAAGACAATCTTGTGTAACTCGTGTTGTTACGTCTTTTGTAACTGGTTACATAAATAGCTATTATAAAACGTTTATTTAGTTGTTTTTAACCGATCGACAAGAGTTGTTGTCGTCTGTGTGGTTTATGACGCTTATTCTTATTGAAAATTGATGAGTTGCAGCTATAATAATAATTATTATTGCGTTAGGAAAGTGCTATAGAGGGTAAAGTGCATATTAAAGTAACGGAATTTCTTTTCCAGACATTTAACACTAGTTTTAATGTTTAATTTGAACAAAGAACAACTTTTAAGCAATTTTTTTAACGTCAGCAGTTTTGTGCTCGTTTTCAACTTTTTTTTAACAGTTAAACAGAGTTAAACTTTATGAAATGCATATTTTGCCAACAAAATAGTGAAGAAACTGTGCAGGGTGTTACAGAAGAAGCACTGGACTAAGCATTTAAAGCAGTTTCTATAAAGTCGGATGATATCTCTCTTAAGTTGAAATATTACACCAAAAAAAGGGATTTATTTTTGTCAAAATGTCCTGTTTATCATGCAAGATACAGAAGAAATTACACCCGAAAAGCTTATAAACAAAAAGCAGAAAGCACAGATGTGGCTAATACTGGTTATAAAAAAAGGAAGACCATTGAAAGCCCAAAACGTTGTATAATTTGTGATAAAAAAAATACAAATGTGTTAACTATCTCTTAAATATTGCTGCTTAATTATACGAGTAGAAGTTAAATGTGGAAATAAAATGAGTTTGTCTAAATTGCCTTTATCAAAATTTAAAACTTTATTTTTTATATTTGCTCCTTTTCCAAAATTAAAATTTACTGAATAAACGATTATTAAATAGGTTATTATTAGTACAATACAAATCTTGGCGCTCTCAAGCTATGCATGGCGTTATCGCTTGTGCAGTACGTGACCGGCCGCGGCCGGTATTATTTTCTATATTGCGGCACCGTTATGTTAAAAACCAAGCCAGTTATCAAAAAAATCACTGAAATAAAAAAGTTTCTTTGATTCTTTGGCTACAACTTTGTAGCTTACTATATACATCTATCTTTAAAAACAAAAAAGTTTTCTCGATCGAGTATTTGTTGCTGCATTTTTAACAAATTTCGTGCCACCAACTATTAAAAAAAATATTACTGGTGACACGTAAATTTTTTTGCATTTCTGTCAGGTCCGTCATGATAACAAAGGTCTAAATTGGCTCTCCTAAAAATTTAAATTTAATCAGACTTAAACTAAGGGATATATAGGTTCATAAGTAAAAATTAAAAAATATCCATAAAATTTGAGATTTTTCGGAAATTGCCGATTTTGACCAGTTTCGCAATTCCGGATTGTCTGGCGAACTCCAAAATCGGATCCGCGAGGTCGATTTACATTAGAATCAATTTTTTTTAGGTGGTTGTTCGCGAGTGTTATAGAGGGTGCATCTTAGACATTGCTCGTTCTCCGACTAACTGGATTACCAATATATACCGTTATACATTACTTGACCGCTAGAAATAATGGCGGCTATATGCATAAACCCTATTAGTTGTGAATAATTCTAATTCAAACGTGTTTTGTCTTAAAGCGCCTATAAAATTGCCAATTGCTCTTTAAGTACATGGATTTATTCTTTTAGAAGTATATTTTAAGTCCATTGGTCGTAATATAGTCATTTCTTAAAACTTGTAAGATATTTTAAAACATATTCTAAACCTTATGAAGAGTTAACACAGACTTGGATAGGAAGTCTGGATGTGGAAGTAGTGATTCCTTAGGCAGCGGTTTTTTCTATTATTCATGGTTTTATGATTAACTTCTCTGCAGACCGCCGTTGTGATGGCAACAACGTTTGAAATGTGGGTATTTCATTAATTAACATTGTAATATTAATGATAGGATTTTTAACTTTTACATGTTTCTAACGATCTTTTAAGAAGAAATGTTATTGTTTAATATAAATATTATTAAGATCTTGACTTATGCAACAACTGAATTCTTCTCGGAATTCTTGAAAGTAGGCCTTTGTTATCCAGCATTTTCGAAGCTTTAATGATACATATTCAGTTAGCCATTTGAATCACCAACTTTCGAAACAAGATAATCCTTTAGAAAGAAGAAAGAGAAGAAGTATATCCTTTAATTCCATTATTTTATCATTGGTATTATTTAAGTCTATTTGGGTGGCAAATACAAAAATGAATGAATAAAACCATATTTTACAAAATGAGCGAATTAAATAACTTCAACAAAATATATATTTTCGTGCAAAACGTAATGAATTCAAATACGAGCAACATTTAATTCCACAAATAAAATTTCCAGGGATTGTCTAATGTGAATATAATGTGACTACACGAACATGCAGCGGCAGACAAATTTCATTTACGAAGTGACAGAATTGTAGCGTGAAATACGAAATTAGTAGAAATGTGATACGTTGGGATATTGTGGGACAGTGCCGGTGCAATTATAAGCAGCTCCCAAGCTACATATAATGTCAGAGCTGAACTGTTATTAACTTAGTAAGAGTACGTTAAGATGGTATTTATATTCCTATATTATTAATAACTGGTAAATATCAACAAATAATTAAAATAATAGGAAATTCTTTAACCAGTCACAGCTGCCAAATATTATTAGGCTACCATAATATTTAGTTGCAAAGAAAAATGTTAAAAAAAAGGGTTTTTTTGGTCCATCCATGGTAAAGTGTGGAAGCGTACTTAATCGAAAAACTTGGATAACATTTTGCTATTATATTATAATATTTATATAAACATACTTTATGTAAAACATGACAGTTTACTCGCCTATGGCGATCACCCCGTTTGATGCATGTATAGATTCGGCGTGGACTAACCTGAAGTAATTATATATCTCGCAAGAACCAACAAAATTTCTCTATATTTCCAATGAAAATCTCTTGACAGTATATTATTTTTATTCAATTCTCGTTTTTCGGTATTATCATGACAACTCATTTTTTGATTTAGCCTACTATTTTTTATAATAATAACAAACAACAAATTCATTTAATATTAAATCACAACATTTTCTTCCCCCAGTGACGCTTCGTCGTTATTTAATTCTAATAGTTCAAGCTTACATATCTTCGTGACAGGTCTCCTATATGTTCCAGTTTTAGTTTTTACGTCTACGATTCTAACTTGCCCATGGATATGTCGTCACAATTTTACCTAACGGCCAATTATTTCGTTGCATTCGATTATCAATTATGATCACCATGTCGTCCTCTTTTAATGGTAATTTCTTTTCATACCATTTGGATCTCTTTGTCAACTTAGGTAAATATTCCCTTACCCATCTATTCCAGAACTCATTCTCCACTGTTTTCTTAAATTCCAGTCACGACTTAAAATACCTGGAGTTTTGGCTGAACTTGAAGTTCCGATAAGAAAGTGATTTGGTGTAATACTTTCTGGATCATCCGGGTTGTCAGAAACATATGTGAAAGGTCTACTATTTACTATATTTTCTGCCTCTGTTAATAAGGTAGCCAGTACTTCGGGTTTTGGATGGGTTTCCTTTAATGTAATTTTTAAACTTTCCTTTACCGAACGAACCATTCGTTCCCACGCTCCCCCCATATGAGGTGAAGCAGGGGATATAAACTTCCAATTTATTTCTTTACGAATTAGTTCTTTTTCTAATAAATCTTTGTCAATTTTCTTAATTCCATCTCTTAATTCCTTTGCTGCCCCTTTAAAATTCGTACCGTTGTCTGAAATTATCAGCTTGGGCTCTCCTCTTCGGGCTATAAATCGTCTTAATGCTAAAATAGCAGAGTCAGTGCTTAACGAATCCGCCAATTCAATATGAATTGCCCTTATTGACAAACAGGTAAATAAAACTCCATAACGTTTTTCTCTTCGTCGACCAATAGTAACAACCATTGGACCGAAATAGTCTAAACCAACATAAGAAAATGGTCTCGATGGTTTTGTAAGTCTAAATTTTGGTAGTTGTCCCATTTCAGGTATGCTAGGCTTAGCTCTCATTCTTCGACATAAATTGCAATCTTTGGATACTTTATTAATGGCTTTTCTTACTTGCATTATCCAATATCTCTGTCTCAATTCATTCAGAATCAATTCTCTTCCCTTATGTCCTGCTTTCTGATGATAATGCCTTATTAATAGCTTTGTATATGCATGCTTGCTGTCCAGAATAATTGGTTTCTTAGTTTCTTCACTAAGTTCTGAAAAATTGTCTGTTCTTCCACCTATGTGAATAAGTTTTTGGTAAATTACAGGCGATAACTGATACAACCGACTTGTTTTTGAAATGGGTTTATTATTTGACAGTAAATTAATTTCTTGTTTAAAACTGTCATGTTTAATACACCACAATAATTCTGCCCTTTTTAGCTCTTCCACTGAAAGCTCTCCTTGTTTTAAAGTGTCCCTGTCTTGTTTTCTTATATTTACCTTACATATTTCCACAAATCTCATCATGTAAGCTGTAGATCGAATTAAATATATCCATTTGGAAAAATTTTGTATGTTTGGTAAATAAGAAAATTCATCACTATTTAGAACAGTAACCAAAATGCGATCTTCTTTTACTTCAAGATTCTCCATAAAAACTGCCTCATTATTAAATTTTACATCTTCTTTGGGCCAATTTTCTTGTGAGGAGTATAGAAATTCAGGTCCCAAAAACCAGTTGCTTTTAGATGACAAATCAATGTTTTTGACATCCCTGGTGGCGTGATCAGCAATATTTAAGCCTAAGCATTTTTAGTTACATTTATAGCATTAGCAAAACTAGCTCCCTCTGATTTTTCCCAAATCCAGTTCTTAAAATCTTTTAGAGAAATATTACCATAACGCCTAGCTACCTTTTCGTCCCAAGTAAGTTGTAAATTATATGGCAATTTCTGTACCAAGTCATCTAGCAGTTGTGGACATTCTAAGTAATTATTCATCTTTAATCCTTCTAAAGTAACTACTAAATTTGAAATAGTTTCAGCAAAATGTATGATTGAATTAAAGTCATTGTTTTTGACATATGGCATATTTCTAGCTTCTTGTACTAATGATCGAACAATCAAATCTGGTCTACCAAATCTTTTTTGAAGAATATTAATTATGTCACTTACAGAGGCGGCAGAAATAAGTAAACCTTCGACTGACCTTCTGGCATCACCCTTCAGACAACAACGAAGTCTGCTTAAGTTTTCCTCGTTTGACAATTCTAAAACTTCAGCTGTAGACTGATACTGACAGCAAAAACCTGGCCAATCTCTAATTTCACCTGAAAAAATAGGTAAATTTCTTTCGACTGTTTGCCGCGCCAAGAATTTTTTCATGTCATCTGGAAAATTTCGATTATTATCTTTTCCAGGTTCGTTATTTCTATCTGCAACTTCCTCGACGTGATCTAACCACTGACGTACCTTTGCTTCTTGTGTTAATTCAGGATGCCGATTATCTTCAATCAAATTTTTGTCCCATTCCTCTTCTGTACCAACCTCTTCATCTATTCTTACATTTTCTAATTCTAACCTTGTTTTTATCATTTTCTTTTGATGCTCTAACTTACGGTGTTGTATTTCTTCTTCGGCGGCTAAAATTCTAGCCATTTCTTCATCAGCTTCCATCTGCGCTTCTAGTTTTAGTCTTCTATTCGTACTACTTGCTTTTGATAAAGCTCCATCTAATTTACTGGCTTGATTATTTACTTGTTTTGTATTATCATTTTCATTAGATATTACAGACTCATTATTTTCGCTTTCCTGCTCTCGGTGGCTCCGAGATGATGCAGATTCCTGGTCGACTTTCTTCATGAGTCTTGCTTTTTGTCTTGTAATTACTCCAGATTCCATAGAACTCATTCAAAAGGCTGAAGGACCAACAAAATGTATAGATTCGGCATGGACTAACCTGAAGTAATTATATATTAGACCCGGCCCGCAAGAACCAACAAAATTTCTCTATATTTCCAATGAAAATCTCTTGACAGTATATTATTTTTATTTAATTCTAGTTTTTCGGTATTATCATGACAACTCATTTTTTTATTTAGCCTACTATTTTTTATAATAATAACAAATAGCAAATTCATTTAATATTAAATCACAACAATGCATATGTTCCAGTTTCAACAGAGAGTAATCTATCATACTCTTTTATATAATGTATCAAATTTGAAATAGAAATTTAATCCTAACTACAGTCATTATGTTTCCAAGTAACGGTCTGTCTGCATACATACAGAACATAGACAGTTTTTACTCGACACATGTGTTAAGTGCGTTATCCAAACAGATTCTTGAAGAAACATTTTTTTCTGAGATAATTTTTGAAAATATTTGTTCTGTTACTTTTCTCAGCAAATCAAATAGGTACAATGGGGGTCATGGTTTCAAAAGTTTGCAGAGCAACAGAAATTAAGAAGCAACATTTAACAACCTTTTTGTCACCGGTATTTAATTTGAAGGCGCTCCCAGTAGTAATATTAAGCGTTCCTTTTGTGAATTGCCCTGTGGGCAATGTTGCAGCATAGATGATAGCTTAATACGAGCTTAGGAAAAACAAAATAATTAAAATCTTGTAAGACAAATGCACCTAGGCAGGGTTAGGAATAAGAGGGTGTATAACGATTTGAATGAAAATAAAAGATACACGAAATAAGTAAATAATTGTACCAAGAATTTCTTGGTTATGGAAAACAAAATACATGTTTTACAGGTTTTTTTTGCACAACTGTGTGCAAGATTCATATGGTTATTTGATAATGATTTATTATTGAGGTACATTGAGGATTATGTAGTTATGAGTTTGCAAACAATACATGTTAAGACGAGGAAGGCGAATTTGTTATTGATAATTCTGCACAACTTTAGATGAAAAATCAAGTAATTTACAAAAAACTGGACTGTAATAATAGTAGTTAGGCATTTTAAAGTTTGTTTAGTACTAAGAGATGATATTGTTTTATATTAGTCCGAAAGTAAAATTTTTTTTTACACGCTCCACAAATGAGAGACCACACACCGAAGCACACACAGAAATCTCTGCAACATGCTGTATCCCATGGACAGGATCTATCTATCGCCGTCTAACAGTGGTGATAACGGTATCTCTTAAAGGAGGATGTAGTTCGAAAACATCTTTACGCCTCAGGCAAACCAGATAGTCGACGAAGTACCACAAGCATCATCCCTAAGGAACCAATTATCACAAGGTGGAGACAATAAATGAAGGAAAAATGTAGTCGGGTCGTGGCGCCTGGAGGGGCCAGACCAGAGCAGATTGTTTTGAGGACTTTAAAACTACCTCTGCCAGACACAACATCCCAACTTCTCCATTTGGCAACTTCCACATTTTTTTTGCCGTATATTTCAATGTTCTTTCCCAAAAAAGGCTAAATTTCTTGGTTGGTTTTCAAGGTAAACAGTGTACTTCCCTTCCTAGTCAAAAATCCTATAAACAGATACCCTTTCACCGTTTCAGTCCAGGTATCCTAATTTTCAGCTTGAGCACGTTTTAAGCGTGACACGAGGCGCCACGCCTAAAACGTGCTCAAGCTGAAAATTAGGATACCTGGACTGAAACGGTGAATTAACTCCACTGCACTTCAACAAAACAATATTTATTTAATAACAACAATGTGCCTGGACACCCCGGCGTCCGGTGCCCACCTAGAAGCACCTCTGGTGCCCGCGTAGAGATTTTCTCATCATTGTTTATCTTTTCGTTTAAATACCCCGGATAGATGATGCATAGCATTCACAATTCAATGTTAGCTTTGTATACTAATTAAAATTAACCTTGTCGACTCAGCAATTCTCAGTTTACGCCTAAAGACATGAATGTTATTTGAACTAATTAATTGTGAATTATATAAAACATCATTTATATTTTTAGTTTTATATTTAACATCACTATCTGCCTCTGATCTGCTCCAATATTTCACTTTGAGATTACTATTGTAAGTAGAACCGATGATCATAAATTATATTTATTGTTAGTTCAGATATTTATGTCTCCACGGAAGTAATAAATTCTGGTAGGAATTCCAGAATTTGTTCTTTTTCCTGAGGTATAACACACTATTGTTACAATAAGCCTCTTGCATGTGCCATATATTTTAAATTAATTTATATATATATTAATATAGTGTTACTAAACATTATGTATCAAATCTGTTTTCATAATTTTTAACTGGAAAGTGTTCTAATAACTGACTAATATCCGGGAGAAGGGGCATATCTGAAAACACACCCATATTGGAGTTGACATCATCTGTCACTAGGTATATCTCTGTGCGTGCATGCGTGCAATAATCGGACATATTTTCGGTTATTTCCTAAAAAACCGCTGCCCAAGGAATCACTACTTCCACATCCAGATTCTCTATCCAAGTCACTCACAACGAAAAAACTTTGTATGCGAAAATAATTGTTTATGGAACTTTAATAGTATAAAATTTGAAATCCTCTACCCCAAAAACCCATAAAACGATACCCCACATCGGTAGTGGGGTGGGGGTGGTGGTAGGGGGTGGTAGTGGGGGTGGATGAAGTAAAAAAATATTTTGAGGTTTCTGGTTCTTATACACACACTAAATCACAATTTTTTTTCATCCCCTTTAATAATGGGGTTGGGGTGGTAATGGGGGTGGCTACTGCCACATTTTTTTTGAGACATTAGCTACTCTTGTACATACTAAATACCAATTGTATGGACTCTTACCTACTTGATTTACCTATTTACCCCAAATTTACCCCCCAACCCTTCGACGGAACAAGATGAGTTCTAGATCTCGTTAAAGTACATGTGTGTACCAAATTTCTAGTCAATATCTCAAACGGTTCCAGAGTAAACGTGCGCACAAAAAAAAAGTTACAGACAGACAGACCGAACTTAAAATCTCGACGTTCCATGACATTCTAAGCCTATTTGAAAAATAAAAATTTTTTAAAATTTTTTTGTCGTTACTATACTTCCACTGGATGTGGAAGTAATTACTATTAACCCAGCACAATAACACTAAAACCTTTTAAGAATTTATTTCGGTATTATGTCACAGACTGTCATTTACGGCACTTTAACTTAAAACAATAAATGAACTGACGGATATACCAACAACAAAATGGCGGCAATAGAAAGTTATACGTTATCACTTGTTTACTCGTTATTTTTATTTTTGATAACGATACTAGTAAATGTCATAATAAATATAGTTATAAATATTATTGATAGTTTTACGCTATCACTTGTTTACCCATTATTTTATTTTGATTATTAAACGTCTAATAAATATAGTTATAAATATTATCAAATGGCCACAAGTTTGATAAACCGGACATATAAATATCCGTACCAAACTCGCAGCCATCAGAAAGTGTTGTAAGCTGTTCTAATAAAGAAGTTAGTCCAATATTGCAGTTTTCTTCTACCGAGAAATCCTCGTAAACTTATTTGGCGCAGTCGGTAGGATAGTGCCCTTTTGGCAAGTTGTTCAGTGCATCGAGTCACCCCCTGAGAAAAATCCTGCATCGAGCAAGAAGTCCCAGAGGTACGACGCCAGAAGTCAATCTTTATTGTTGAGGCCTATCCAAACAACCTACGTGGAGGAGAAGAAAAACGTAAGTCAATACTCAGCTCCTTAGAACGCTTCCCTTTCTCAAATTCAAATTGAAAGTCACTTAATTGTTTAATTTTCAAACTCTTGTGATCCTTTCGGTCTTGAAATTAAATTTTTTCTAAATTCACTTACTATCTCTTAATAGAATTTGTGTGATATTTGGAAAAAAACTATTAGTTGCTAAGTCAGTCTATCGTAGACAACTAAAGAATTAAGTTGCTGTTTATTACATTCTGTAATTTACAGACAGGGAAGAGTCAGATCCTCGACCCTATAATTAAGTAGACCACTCATATGTCATTCACTGATTTACTCGAAAGCCTAGAGGAAGCTATTGCATCTCCTAGCACAAGTAACGAACCAGAAAATAATACTTATACACCTATCCAAGCAAAATTAAGACCCAGTAAATTAAATCCTATTCTTTCTGTTAGTACTCAAAATACAGACATGGCTCAGGTTAATTATCAATTATTACGAATGTATGTTGATACCATAAGACCATTTGACGGCAATGTTTTCGCCCTCAATGACTTTGTCACAGCCTGTAACGCACTCGAAGTTAACTACGCGAAACCAAACGATACTCCTGATAACATCAATTTAAACAACTTTTTACTTCAATCAATTAAATCAAAATTACACGGGCAAGCTCTCACCATAGTCGGTTGCCGCTTTGACCTAAATTCTTGGGCGGACATCCGCAAAACGTTAATAGACCATTTCTCAGACCCAAGATCAATTGCAAATCTTGAACACGACCTAAGACAAACGACCCGACACAATAATGAATCACTACATGACTTTGGGTTAAGATTGCAAAACTTACAAAGTTTACTATTAGCAAAACTTTCGCAATTGAGAACTCCTAACGACACATCACGCACCTATGATTTAAATTCACATGACGTGCTTGTAAAACAGACACCTGTAGATATTTACAGTGGAGAAGTTCTAGTTCCATCATTCTCAAACGGCACAGTTACTATCCCTGAAACCCTAACCACTGCAAAAAATGGGTTAGCTACAGTAGAACTTCATAACATGAAGGAATTCTCTACACAAGCTACCTTCGACCAGCCTTTCGATGTTCCACCATATCCAGATTTCGAAACTTTCATACGTCCCCTAGAAAACTCTAAACAAAAAATCGATCTAAATAAAAACTATCCGCACAGATCGTTTAAATTTCGAAGAAAAATGCACTCGTTTCAGAAAAATTCCAACCTAGAGAAACATCCCAACATACTTTACTTTCCTGACGACAAACCTTCTTTCGCTAACCAGGCAAAACTCAACGTAAACGCAGATTGTCTCTCACGACCCCCTATACAAGAGCTTAATGCCATCAACAATGATGACACTAATTCCATGATTGTAAATTCCCCAGATCTACAATCAATTCTAGATGAATTACCCGAAGTAGACCCAGAAATCGCAGACAATTTAATAAAAGACATTGACGAACATACTTTCGACAACAACACTGTACATACAGCTCTTTCAAGTTCCACATTCACAATGCCTTACTCAAAATCAGCCATCAATATTTATAAAAACCAGATTTTTATAAAAGAAAGCGACAATGCAGTCACTAACACCCATATCTTAGAAACACCTTTCCCCGGATACAAGAGACACAGAATTGTACTAAAATCACGGACATCCGATGAGGAGGTATTTAAATTGGTAAAACAGTTCTTACGTTCCACTCAAAATACTCAAAATTGTTTTAATTTCAACGACGAATCTATCAAACACAAAATAATTAGAATATTTCAAAGGTTCTTAAACTCCAACGACTCAATGAGTTGTATAATTTCAAATAAAGTTCTTGAAGATATTTCTCAAGAAGATAAACAGAATCAAATAATAAAATATATGCACGAAGGAAAAACTGTACACCGCGGAACCAAAGTCACAACTAGTTTAATAATGAGAAAATACTATTGGCCTAATATCAACTATCAAGTTGCCCAATATATAAAAAATTGTCACACGTGTAACACTTGTAAATACGACAGGCACCCACAGAAAATTAAATTCCAAAATACACCAATACCCAAGAAACCTCTAGATGTTATTCACATAGACCTTTTTCACTTTTCAAATGAATGTTACCTTACTATCTTCGACCCTTTCTCGAAAATCGGACAAAGCTATCCCTTAAAGTCTAAAACAGGAATGGAAGTACAACAAAACCTCTTAACCTTTATTCAACACTACGGAAAACCTTACAAAATAATTTGTGACAAAGGAAAAGAATTCAATAACACCATGATCATCGACTACTGTGACCTGCATAAAATATCTTTACATTTTACCAGTACCGATAGTCATACATCCAACAGTCCTGTTGAACGCTTCCATAGTTCATTAATAGATAGCATGCGATGCCTAACCTCAGAAAATCCTAATTTCCCCAACTACTACCTAATGAAATTGGCTACTATCGGATACAACGAGTCGATACACTCCCTTACTAAACACACCCCTTTCGAAGTTCTTTTTGGACATTTAGACAAACCCTCTCCGTTTGAAATCTCAGACGAAATTATCACCTCAGACTATATACAGGAACACAAAAACCTTACTCAAGAGCTATACGAACAGCTCAGAATAAACCAAGTTCTAGACAAAGAAAACATAATAGCAAAAATCAATAAAAATCGCAAAGAACCAAAAATTTATAATCCGAACGATATAGTTTATATTAGAAATTCCCAAGCTACTCGCGCAAAGAATCTCCCTAAATTTATATCAGCAACAGTAATAAAAGACGAAGGACCCGTTATCATTACTAATAGAGGACGATTTACAAAAAATCAAGTACGTGACAACACACTCGAACAAACCCCAGACAATGATTCTGACGATGAACCCTTGTTTCAGGTGAAACAGAGACTAATCCAGGACAAGATCAACAAACATGTCACCACTCCTATTAGTACTACTGTTGATTTTGAGGACATATTGCCTAAAAATCAAGTCCATTCATAACCCCATCTACCTAATGACTTACCAACCAACCCGACTTATTAATAACTATCACTCATTCTCTTACATCATCGACTTAAACATAGTCGAAAATCAAATCCAACAGACTACCGAAAATATGTTAGATTTCCCGAATATATGTACTAATTATTCAAACACGCGTTTAACCCAACTCTCGAAACTAGTATATTCAAAATTCCTAAACTTTCAACCCATGAATCGAAAAAAACGAGGACTAGTTAATGCTATTGGAAAAATTAATAAATTCTTATACGGTACTCCTGACGCAGATGACTTAGAAGACATAAATTCAAAGTTAAATACTCTTATGAGGAATCAACATTCTTTAACGGCTCAACTAAACCTAAGAACCTCTCTGTATACGCAACTAATGGATAGAATAAACAAAACTTTAGGAGTCATTGAAACAAATGAAAAATCAATCATGTTTCACTTGAACACGACAATAAACCAACTTAATAATTTAGGAAAAAACGTATATTGCCAAAGCTTAGCAAACCAAATATCACAGAACTTTCTACTCATTTTAAATCACTTAGAAACTTTAGAAAATGCACTAGTAAACTCCTATTCAGGAATTATACATCATTTCTTCATGTCTCACTCAGACTTAATACATATTTTGGAGACTTTAGTAACTCTTTATAACTCTAGAAACCTCTTAAAAATAGACACCGATGAATATTACAGATTATTTCACATTCAGACTAAAGTTAACAAGAATTTGATTTATGTTCAATTAACTGTCCCACTCTTTGACATTAGAGACTTTCAATTAGTCCAGTTAATTCCTATTCCCTTAAATAACACTATCCTCATACCACCAAAACCCTACCTAGTACTGAGTATTGATCATTCTGCCCATTTATGGAAAGACACTGCCTGCCAAACGATCAACAAATACCATATTTGTGATGGAGAACCTCTACCTTGGACTTCCAATTGCTTCCTTAACTTGTTAGAAGGAAAACAACCTAACGACTGTGTCCTACAAAAGATCAAAGTAAATACCGATCTTCTATTAAGGATTTCCAAAGATAAAATTATTTGCTTCCCTCGAGAAGAAGTTGTTATTAAAAGCTCATGCCCAGAACAAGAAATAATCCAACTAAATACTCTCAGCGAAGTTACACTCGAACGCAACTGTAGCATTATTATTAAAAACACTACCTACTCGATAGATAGTACTAGACTTGAAGGACGTCCATTCTATCTACCGAAAATCGAAAGATATACTATGTCCCAACTACCAGACCTTCACTTAGAGGAATTTCCCGCAGACTTAAGCAAAATGTCTGAATCACTGAAGCAACTCCAACCACTAGAAATTGAAGACTTCAAGACTCCTACTCATCACACTTGGATTCTCTACTTTCTTAATTTTTTGATTATCTTTGTAATTTTAATTTACGTTTCCTTTAAATATTTCAAGACAAAGCCATTTAACATAAAAATTATAAATAAAGGCAAACCGCCCAATGAACCTATTGAACTCCAAGATTCAAACCTTCATGTAAAGGATACGAATCCATTTTAAGAAGGGAGGAGTTATACGTTATCACTTGTTTACTCGTTATTTTTATTTTTGATAACGATACTAGTAAATGTCATAATAAATATAGTTATAAATATTATTGATAGTTTTACGCTATCACTTGTTTACCCATTATTTTATTTTGATTATTAAACGTCTAATAAATATAGTTATAAATATTATCAAATGGCCACAAGTTTGATAAACCGGACATATAAATATCCGTACCAAACTCGCAGCCATCAGAAAGTGTTGTAAGCTGTTCTAATAAAGAAGTTAGTCCAATATTGCAGTTTTCTTCTACCGAGAAATCCTCGTAAACTTATTTAGAATTTTGGCGGGAAGCCCAAGTGTCGTTTCTGGTAGTTCTCTTTTCTGTGCTAGCGCTGTGCGTCTCCTGACACATGACGTCACATGTTGTTTGCGCGCCTAACGGATTTATTCGAACTTTAATGTTGAATACCGTCTGTAAGAGAAAAAATAAGAAAAAAATCCTTTACACACTGTGTTTTGTATTAAGTAAAGATTCTAGAAATGCCAAAATTATATTTTGTGCAAGAAGCCTATTATTAGCACCACCTATGTATTAACATACATACTTATACCTATTGAACAATTAAAATTAGTTTTTCTACATGGCGACCTACATGGCTCACATAAACCGGTTTAATAGCAGTTATAAATGAAATTTCGTCATACTTTTAGCATAAATGGAATGAAGGTGATAGTTCGGGAAACAGTGAACATTTTCTTTACGTGATAAGCACAAGACTGAGATTTTACATACTGATAGAGGATTGTATACGGAGCAAAACTACGTTTGTCTATCTGTCCGAAGTTGTTGCATAAAGCGTCGGTAGTGGTTCGTCAAAAAAATCAGTACCTTCACGTAATATGCACAAGGCTGTTTTTTTTTACTGATAATTTAGTTATTATAAAACACAAAAAAAATGACTGCTAGTCATTGGACGTTACTAGCACATTGGATAATCATAATTTTTCTCCGCTTTTTCTCTAATTTGAGTGGACTATATGAATATGTTACGAAAATCGATCGACATTTTTACCTGATCTACACAAAGCTGAAAATGTGTGTACTAGTTGTTTACTTCATAAACGATTAAAAAATTATTTCCTGCCGGTTCCAAAGTGTTGCTGTCCCAAGGCTTTAGCCTGCCAACAGACAGATATAAAGATAGTCCGATAGAGTATATAGCACAAAACTAATTTTGCCTCCCGGTCCCGCGTAGTTGCATATATCGTGTGTGGTGCTTCGAAGTTGTAGAAAAACAATAGTTTTGCCTAATATGGACAAGGCTAATTGTTCGTTTAATAATAATTTAGCTGATAAAAAGCACAAAAAACAATTCACATTGGTTTTGTTAATCAAGGCAAATATAATCGAGACGAATGCAAACGAGTCTGCAAGTTAGAACATAAAGTTTAATGCAACTAAGAATTTCAGGGCAATCAAGTGTACCATTCAAAGTCTTAAATATAAGTGAAATATGATATATGTTTCAGACAATATTTGTCCATGTCTGGGTAAGTTCCAGAACTTTTAAACAAAATATATCCTCTGAGGCACTCCAATGCTAAGTTTATGATTTTCATAATCAGGACTTCACATAATAGAAGCGTAATTAAATTTGGATCTAATAAATCATTTTAAAAGAAGGTTTATTGCATTTTCGTTAAAATCTCTACAATACAGAAAGACATAGCCTAAATCTCCAAAGGATCTAGATAACTGTAATTTCGTCGTTATGATATATTTGGGTTCGTAGTAGTGCTGTTCTTTTACTAGACAATCAGGCCGGGATGGCCCATTTTGCTCTAGGGATCTACAGTTTAGCGTGGACTCCAAACCACGGTCCTCGACCACCAACTTTGACCCACCCTGGTTCCGTTCCACCACCCTTCAAGGCGGCGCATTAGCCCGACTATTAGTTGAGATCATGGGTCACCCATCCAAGTGCCGGACTTGCACAGCGTTGCTGCACCTCGCCTGATCGAGCAACAACAACAACAATAAAACAAATTTATTTGACATTTCTTATTACGAGAATGCACCTCATCGGATTCCGGCCCGGAGCCAACCAGATAACCACGGCGCGTAGCGTCGTGGTAAATGTGTGGCTGGACGAGGCGGGTCCGATTTGGTTTGACGATAATGCTTGTTACAGCTAGGACACCTGTCCGCCTTAGGCAGACTTAAAACTAGGTTATGCTTAGGAAATGTGCTCGCACGAGCCTAAAACTAATGAATAAAAAACTTAAAATTAACACTTGCACTGCACTTACAAATTTTTGGTTGCTGATACGGGAAAACAGAATTAAACGAAAAAACCCGTTCGAGCAAATGACGTCCTTATGGTCTGACCGCCGTCAAAGAAGGTAGGGTAGTTAAAAGGGTTGAATTTAAAACGGACGGAACTTAAACCGGTGATTGTACCTCATCCCCATATTTGGGTTAAATAGAAATAACAGATTTTGGAAATGACTACAAATCTTAAACTTGTTGTTATTAGAAAGTGTAGTTTTCTTCATAATTTCGTTACGAAGTGTCTGGTTTCTTGTCCATTGCAGTATGAATTATACTATGGGAGATATTCAATAAAATCGGCGAATAAACCATTTTTAAAAAATTCATTTGTTTTAACAAAGGCCTTCCGGGACCCGAATTTATTTCAAAACTTTTCGTAATGTTTAGTGGTACAAAAAAATTGGTACAGTAAAACATTTCCTACAAATTTTAGTTTTACTCCACTAATATTCCAGGAGAAAATGAAACGTGATTAAAGATGTCGATTTCATATATAAATTTAATTTAGCAGTTTACAAAAGTATTTTATATTAACTGATAAAACAATTTTATCAATTATGATAGTGATGGGCAAATGAATTAAAATAGATATTGCTAATAGACAATGCGTCTTATTAACAGAAATGAGAGGAGAATAGTTTCAGAGTTTAATTAATGTTTCATTGTTAATTAAATGTCAATACCAGTCATCTGCTTTATTAGAACTGATCAGTTGATTATTAGAATCATGGCTAAATAATATTTAATTTTTAATTTGTTATAGACAATTATTATGTAATATTATTTTTTATTTAAAGTCTTATGCCATTATTATACTTTTCGCAAAAATGAAGTATATTGCATTTAAGTAATCGGCACATTTTTAAAACCGTAATTATCGCTCGTAGAAAAAAAAATCGTATCATTGTGTTAGTGAACGAATTCTGAACAACTTTCCAAATGTCCGTCTGTCTGTCTGTCCGTCCATCCGTCTGTCTGTTCGCCCGTCACGTTTCTTGTAAGCGCGATAACTTAAGAAAGAAAAGTCCAATTATATTGAAATTTGGAAAGCAAATAAGAAAGTTATTAATCATTTAATTTAAAAAATGTTATTTTCTTAATTTTTGTCGCTTGTACTAAAATAGAAATCTTGCGAAATGTTATCTCTATAGTATATTTTTTTGTTTATACATTTTACTAATATATATTTCATAATAATATATCTAATGAGTTGAAATATGATTTTCGAAAGATATACCATAGACCACCACGGTGGAATTGCTTCGAACGGGTTTTGTCATTGAGTTTTTTTCTTGCCAACAATCAAAATTTGTTTAGTGCTTGTGCGCACGCAAAAATGCAAGTTTCAGTGTTACATATTAATTAGTTATAAGTATATTTGTGTATTATGTAAAAAGTTATTGTTAGTTTTATTTCTAAACTGGAGCACTAAATCTCTCCATCAAATTGTTGTTCTAGCCAAAGCGGACCTGCCCCTATAATCCAGGGAAATGAGGTTTTGGCCGGGACTGTGACTCATCCAGGCAGAGACCACGATTTTTAGGTAGTATAAGTGTCAATAAATGAAACCTTTATAAAATCTGCGGTCGATTTTCTGCATATGATTATTTACAGCCATTTTAATGCAAAAAAAATGGAAAAAACGTGTTTTTTCACACTTTTTCACCTGCCAGTAAAAAGTAAACTATCTTACAAATAAATCAAATGAATCACCTTGTAGGAAATTAAAAAAGCTTTAAAATGGCGGTTGTTAAATGTCGATATAGTTAATTGTTGCTAAGATAATTGCAAAATGCGGAATTTTATTCAATAAACAATATCTTGTGTAAAAAACAATCTACTGTTTTGTCCTTGCGTAAATAGTTGACTCTCATAGTGCTTAATATCTGGTAAATATTTCAAATCGATTCGTCAAATAGTTTTTGCAAAATTGCGTTAATTTATCCCAGAGACCTTTTTTTTGCAACCCCACCACGTCCAGAGAAATCAAAATACAATGATTCTACGGCCTCCACCTGAAAGGGAAAGACTTGATTTACCAAAATGCTTTGTTAGATATCGAAAAAATTAATTTTCAGACCTGCAAAATGACGTTGCAAAAGAACTGATTTTTACCTTATAAACAAATAGAATAATTTTTTAACAATTGATTGTAGAGCATCGATATTTGAAAAGCTGATATTTTTACACGAATTTTGAAAAAAAAAATGAAGGTCCTAGGTCAATTTGGGGCAAAGTTAGCAATTTTTTTTCAAAAATTCATAGCTCCTTTGTTTATAATAATTAAGAAACGTAACAAGCGCCATTTTAAAGGGGAAGAGTTCAACTTTTAGTGTAAAAAATTTGAAAATGATTGCACTTTCTCAAAACTGTTGGCAAAGCTTCTAAAATGAGGCTCGAATCAACTTAGCTCGGAGGTTGTGGAGAGGAACCCTCAAATCCGCGCATTCAAAAATTGAAACAGCATCTTCAAACTGACCACATAAGTCATAACTTTGGTGTTTGTTAACCGATTTTGATGTTTCTTTTTTCAATTTGGGGTACCTTTTTGCGTACGTTAATAATATTCAATCTGTTAAACTATTAACATTAATATTATGTAATTTGTTTAAACATTTAAAAAAAAATTTTTTTTTTCAAAATATCAAAATTTTTTGTTTTGTTCTTGTTGAAAGTTGTAGAAAAGGCTTATGTACACGTAAATATATATCTTATTGTTATAAACAATTGAATTTTTCAAATTTATAAAATAAAAACACTCTATTCGATATAATTTACATTTTTAAGATATTTTTCAAATGCAAAATTACCATACAATTTATGAAAAGTGCTGTTATTAATTTGCGTATTATTAATTATTAATAAATAATAAAACAAACCATTACTTCCTTCGTAGAAGTATACAACACGCGTGTGAATGTACATGTAGTGACAGCGTTCGTCATGTATAATGGTTTGTATGATACAGTAGAAACTTTCTATGGTTCAACACATCTGCTCCAAAATAATAAGAGAGTAATAATTACCTGTAGTATATCAGTGTATACTCGGAAGTTACGTAATTTCAGACGAGGATTACGTAGTGGATATACCATCCTTCGGAGGGGATGTAAAGCAGGCGGTCCCTTGTCTATTAAATGTTAGGCAAGTAAAAGATCCCTACTCTTCTTAAGGGAAGAGGTTCGGCAAAATTTCCAGGTTGGGGGTAGCTCGTCTCCTGGCGTCGGTGATAGGCCCTGGTAGCGGAAATAGGCCGACGTTAAACAGTTAAAAAAAAAAAAAAAAAAAAAAAAAAATTACCTGTAATTTCTTTAAACATTTTACAAAAACATATTTTTATACATTATCAAAATTTTTGTATTATTCTTATTGAAAATTATGGGAAAGGTTTGTGTACAATTAAATATATAAATTACTGTTATATTAAGTTATAAACAATAGAATTTGTAAAGTGTGAAAAGAAACTCATTGTTCGATATAAATAACGCTGTAATTTATAATAATACAGAATATTTGTCGATTCACATATAAATTTACTTAATAATATACCTATACACATTCTAATAAGGTAAAATCAATCAACTCGTATTTTTTTTAGGATCGGCTCATTATCACAACATTAGAATGATCAAAGTTATCTAACATTAAATTAATATTCTCAATATCATCATCGTCGTCATTACAATTAATTTCACAATCATTTTCAAATTTTTTACACTAAAAGTTGAACTCTTCCCCTTTAAAATGGCGCTTGTTACGTTTCTTAATTATTATAAACAAAGGAGCTATGAATTTTTGAAAAAAAATTGCTAACTTTGCCCCAAATTGACCTAGGACCTTCTTTTTTTTTCAAAATTCGTGTAAAAATATCAGCTTTTCAAATATCGAAAAAACGATGCTCTACAATCAATTGTTAAAAAATTATTCTATTTGTTTTTAAAGTAAAAATCTGAGTTCTTTTGCAACGTCATTTTGCAGGTCTGAAAATTAATTTTTTCGATATCTAACAAAGCATTTTGGTAAATCAAGTCTTTCCCTTTCAGGTGGAGGCCGTAGAATCATTGTATTTTGATTTCTCTGGACGTGGTGGGGTTGCAAAAAAAAGGTCTCTGGGATAAATTAATGCAATTTTGCAAAAACTATTTGACGAATCGATTTGAAATTTTTACCAGATATTAAGCACTATGAGAGTCATCTATTTACGCAAGGACAAAACGGTAGATTGTTTTTTACACAAGATATTGTTTATTGAATAAAATTCCGCATTTTGCAATTATCTTAGCAACAATTAACTATATCGACATTTAACAACCGCCATTTTAAAGCATTTTTAATTTCCTACAAGGTGATTCATTTGATTTATCTGTAAGATAGTTTACTTTTTACTGGCAGGTGAAAAAGTGTGAAAAAACACGTTTTTTCCATTTTTTTGCATTAAAATGGCTGTAAATAAACATATGCAGAAAATCGACTGCAGATTTTATATAGGTTTCATTTATTGACACATATACTACCTAAAAATCGTGGTCTCTGCCTGGATGAGTCACAGTCCCGAACATGGTACTTTTTTTACTCATTTCCCTGGACTACTACCCAGTCATACATTCACCACGGCGCGGCGCTACGCGCCGTCGTTGTCTGGCTGACTCGGGGCCAGGTTCCGGGGAGACCCATATTTGTACATGCCTAATTTAAAATAAATCTGTTTTTGCTTTTTGCTTTGCTTGCATCGTGTGTGTTCGAATTCCAGACAGGTTGGATGTTCTTTTTTTAATTTTTTTTTTTTCATATTTTTTTTTTTTTTCACAACAAAGTTGGTATCACAAAATTTATAATGTCCGAAAACTAACATTTACAAGAAAACTGCGAGGAGTATTCTATAAAATGTGTAACAATTATATAAAAAGCTCAGTAAGTTGGCGGAGTACGTTTTTAGCTTGTCTATAGAACAATTTAACAAAGTCGAGATCGTGAAGAAATGATTCTCTTTATATTGCATAGTAGGTGATTTTAAATTTAATTACAAGTTTATTCATCATCGAAAAAGATCATTTTAATAGAATTTAATTTGAAATAAAATCTTTCAAATTATTTACACAAAACACTCAATTTGGCACCTTATTTATTAATTATTTTTTCTTTTGGGTGACCGTCTGTACTGTCGTGAGCAAAAAAAAAATAGGACAACTATTTTTTTCTAATGTAAATCTGCCTCTGTTTGAATATGTAATGACAAATAACTGACAATGTCACAAAAATTAAAGTTGGATGGATGTACACAACTAGATTTTAGCAAAAATACGTTATAAGACTTGTTCAATTTCTTTTTGCGCACACAGTACCTTCATCATGATACACTAAAAGTACATCAGATTTCATTTCTAGCGCCAAGTATATTCCAAATATTATTTGTCTCCACCATTTCTTAATTAATTGTTATTATAGAGTGACCACCCTGTATATTTTTCGATAAAAGTAGAGAAAGCAGGTTTTTTTCTTAAGTTAACTACATGTCAAATATCATTGCCCTCCGTCACATTATCTTTCATTAATTCCTTTTTTTTTTTTGGGTGGTCACCATCGATATTTTTATTAAAAGTATACCAGGTATCTTCCTTGGCAATAGTATGAATTACTTTCCAAATATTACTCTTTTCCATCAATTAGACACAGTATCAAGAGATAGACTGACAACAGACCTATATAGTATGGCGGCAAACACAGTAAAAACCCTTAGAAACAATTTTCTAATTTGGTATACTGATTTCTGTCATTAAAACCATTATTTTTTCGAGCAGCGCCAAATCAAAATGGCTTCCGGTTTCAAGATGGCGGTTGTTTTAGAAAATTTAAAAGATCGACGTATAAACTATCGATTTTATGAAAAAAGTTATTAAGAAAAATTGTTCTGCATTAAATTTTGAAAAAGAAAGTTCTTATAAGTTTTTTTATAAAATTAAAAATTAAGATTCTACGCGGTAAAATATCACAAAGTCAGTTTCTTCTGATATTTTACAAAATACGCAAAGTAATGTCCTATACTTTTCATAATAATTATCTATTGGCCATAA
This sequence comes from Rutpela maculata, assembly GCA_936432065.2. Lineage (NCBI taxonomy): Eukaryota > Metazoa > Arthropoda > Insecta > Coleoptera > Cerambycidae > Rutpela > Rutpela maculata. The sequence goes on from OW386287.2 coordinate 153,698,272, forward strand.
AATAGCAATCAGAGTTAAATTATAGAATAAATGAAAAGACTAGGTGGCATAATATCTTAAATCTCGTTCCTGTAAGCGAATCGCGAGGACAAAATATACAAAATATACCACTATTAACTGAAAATGAGAAAAATATTAGACCGGAAAGTAATTACGACTGCGTAATTTACGATGGCCTCGCTTTAGTCCATCTACTTTTGCCTAAAGGAGTTCCGAAATTTGAAGAATGTTCAAAAAAGTTTTTTAGGCACATATTAAACATAATATCGTTAAATTAAAAGCTAAACGTGTCGACATAGTATGGGATGTGTACAAAAAGGACAGTTTAAAAAGTCATATGAGAGAAATTAGAGGAGTGGGAATAGGAAGGCAAGTCTGTAGTAACAATATACTACCAAAGAATTGGTCAGAATTTCTGAAAAACGCTGAAAATAAAACAAAATTATTTTGTTTATTGGCAAATGATATAACAACATCTAATAACTGCAATTCTGTCAAAATTGTGTCAACTGTTGGCAAAAAAATTGCGAAAAATAATCATTGCAATACTGCTCTAAAATCCTGCAACCAAGAAGAAGCAGATACAAGACTAATATTGCATATTGATGATTGTATTCAACAAGGTAGGAAGAGCATTTGCATTAGAACTGTCGACATCAACGTAGTAGTACTGGTGGCTTCATTTTTTTACTGTTTGTATAAAGTAGGGCTAAATAGTATATGCAGTTTGCTAATAAATATTTTGGAGTATTAAAGGTGCAGGTGCAACTATTAGAAAGCAAGAGTGATGGATTACGAGGATTTCACTCCCTAACTGAATGTGATACCGTTTCCATTTTTTCTGGAAAAGGAAAAGTGACTGCTTGGAAAATATGGACGACATATCCAGAAGTAACAGAAGCTCTCACGTTCATTTCGAAACCTCATGAAAATATTCCTGATAAAATTTTAAACTTATTCCAATGGTTTGTTGTTTTAATTACTTCTGCCTGTACTGAAGAAAATCAAGCACGAAAGAAACTGCCTTCTTCCAAGAACAGAAAAACGTGCATACCATCCCCCCTTCAATGGATGCTTTGGAGCAACATATTTTACGGGCTAGCTTCCAAAGTGGGCACATTTGGAGATAGTCTTTGACATCAAATTTGGTTTTGCCTAATCTTGAAAAATGAGGATGGTGCCTGTCCGAAAATGTTTGGGTGCCAAAATGGTCAACACTTTCGAAGGTATCTAAAGCCCTTAGACAATTAATTCAATGTAGTTGCAAAAAAGGATTGATTGGAAGTGTGGTTGTAAGAAAGCCGGTTTGTAATGCTACACAAATTGTAAAGAAGAATGCAACTAACTTAAAAAAGGTATGTAAGTCTAACAAAACAAATCTTTACCTATTTTTATTAAATTACTTTTGGGTTGAAGAATAATGTGTCTATCAGTTTCTCGTAAAGGAATACTCAACGAGAACATTATAATGATTGCTATAGATTGTAAAATATACATAAAATAATTTTTTAGTATTTCTCCGTGTAGCGGCTTTATTTTTAGTGTAAGGTAAATATATTGCATAAAGCTTTTTTACTCAAATTTTAATATAGAACATTTTTCTTAACAATTTTTTTCTGTAACATTAATTATTTAGTTCATAAACTTGTAAACTTTTAAATTATTAATAAAAAGTATCTTTTTTGTATTTTTCTATGTACCGCCTTTATTTTTAGCTTTAGATAAAAAGCTGTATTAAACTTTTTTATTCAGAATACAATTTGGAGCAGTTTTTATTAACAGCTTTTCTTTGTAACATGAATAGTTTAGATAGAAAACTCGTTCTTTTAAATTTTCTAAATCGGCCGCCATCTTGAAACCGGAAGCCATTTTGATCCGGCGCTGCTCGGAAAAATAGTTTTTTAATGACAGAAATCAGTATACCAAATTACAAGATTGTTTCACTAATAGCCGCTTCTTTCTGGATTGCCGCTCTACTAATAAACAGACTATTGAATTAAAAGACCTTAATTTTCGTAATTACGTTATCTGAAAAGTGTAAATCCAGAGAAATATCAGAGAGCGTGTCCAGCATCTAATTACTCAATTTTTAAGCTGACCAATTTCTATGGCCGGCAATGTATGCACGTGGCCACAGTACTCAGGTAGCTAACATGCTGTTAAGAGCATACATACATTGAGGGTAACAAGCTGGCCGATGCTTCGTCCAGAGGGGTCTCTCAGCTGCCTCCACTGGGCCCGAGGCCAGCTTTCGGTTACCCTAAATCAAATGCCAAGGAAACAATTGAAATCTAGACACTTTCCCGGTTCTTTGACTTCTAGGTTTCTCACCCAGAACTCCAAGCGGAGCTCCTTATTTCAGGGCCCTTACCGAAGTGAAGAGAACAAATCCTGCAACTAAGCAGGAAACATGTCAGAATCGTGGTAGGTCTTTTGACTGGTCAGGGCCATTTCAGAAAACATGTGAACACTATTGGGGTGGTCGATAACCCCAATTGTAGGTTCTGTGGGGATGAGGAAGAACCTTTCGTTGGCATCCCAACTACCTGCCATATTCTTATGAACTTAAGGCACAAGCACTTGAGCATTGGTTTTCCGGTGATGGAGAAAGTAGGGGATGCCCCCATAGGAAGGATTTGATCCTTTTGATTAGAATCCGACTTAAATGGGGGAATTCCCTGAATTTTGTATCGGTACCACAATGGGCTAGAGGGACCGTACGTGGCAACTTTTCGTCATCCTGTTAGAAGAAGGAAAGTAATGGCATACATGGCTTGAGCCACGGCGTATTTCAACCAGGAAAATCAACGTAGTCAACGAAGAGAAGTCAGCGGCTTCAGAAATGAAAATCAAACTTCAAAAGAATCCTAAAATATCTGAGATTGAGTTACAAAATACATGTAAATGAAAGAAATTATACGAATGGTCTATTCCCTATCTCGTAGTCTGTACCCTCTGATGACAGGGAATAGCAGACTAAACAGAAATAACAAAAAATTGATTTATATAACCATCGCAAGGCCAGCCTCCACTTACGCATTGAGGACGTGATGCATCGAATCGACAACGACAGTTAAAAAAAAATAATTTTTTTAATAAAATGCCTTTCCTTCATAACAAATTCAAACAGATACAACTTTGAGTCCCATACGCCCGTTATAACTACATTGTACCACTAGCGGACTACATCAAAATCATCTCACAAAATTGTATCAATTTAAACTAAATGATAAAAAATGGCTAACAAACAACATTACACAAGGATATTAAGCACAAATTATTATATTAAAATGAAATTAAGATGAAATGAAAAACAGATTTTTGTATAGAATTTCCTGCCAGATTCGAATATCGAATTAGTCAATTAATTTGAAATTGCAAAATTGGAGAAAAAAACATATTTCTGCCAAAGCTGGGAAAAACATGAAAACATATTTTTTTATTTCTCTCTAAGTATCTCGTGCAATGTTAGAGATATTTATCTCAAATATGAATACAATCTCTAGTATACTTCTTGTTTGTTGTTTGAAGCAAAATTACTTTACCATTATAATAAAATTATAGGCTATACTAAAATATTAAATATTTAATCATTGTAAAGTATAGTAAGCAAGAAATGTTTGTATTGTTAAAGATAGATAGATATGTGACATAGTGGCAACAAGTGACATTCAAATGTCGATGAAACTTTTAAATTCGAAATTTCTTTTTGTCGCTGTTTAATTCAGGATTGTTTTAAATTCTCCGTGCCTGCAACAAGGAGTTCCGCTTCTGATATCAGTTACTTAACTATGCCCGCTCGAGACACAGATTCAGAATAATTATTGTTGCTTTGTAAAAAATAATTAATTTACAGAAAAAACGCACAGATCATTTTGTTTAAATTAAATTATGAAACAGATATAAACAATAAATTTAAATATTTTATTTACAGATTTACAAGTATTTATACATAATAATTGGTAAGATTCAAAGGCTAGAACGAATACTCGTTTTCTTTTTTAAATAACTTGGCGGGTCCGTAATTCGTTATAAATTGTAACGTTTTACGGTTTCGCAATATGATTTTAACATAATTATTAAAACTGTTAAAGTCATAATAATTTTTGTTATGTATGGTGCTTACAAGCATATGAATTACATGCCAAAAATATACCATATTTATATAATTTCGTAACTGTGGATCCCCAATTGTAGATCCCCAATTATACAATCCAGAGTAGTGATTGAACATAAGAGAAAAAACCGCTGCCCAAGGAATCACTAGTTCCATATTCAGATTCTCTATCCAAGTCACTCACATCGAAAAAACTTTGTATGTGGAAATAATCGTTTAAGGGATTTTAATAATATAATATTTAAAATCCTCTACCCTAAAAACCCATAAAACGATACGGTAGTGGGGTGGGGGTGGTGATAGCGGGGTGGTAGTGGAGGTGCTTAGCTTCTCTTGTATATACTAAATACCAATTTGATGGACTCTTACCTGCTTGATTTACTTATTTACACCAAATTTACCCCAATTTATCCCCCAACCCTTCGACGGAACAAGATGAAAATATAATCTAGTTCCAGAACTCGTTAAAGTACATATGTGTACCAAATTTCAAGTCAATATCTTAAACGGTTCCAGAGTAAACGTGCGCAGAAAGAAGTTAAACAGACAGACAAACAGAAAATTTTTTTCGCTCAAACTTAAAATCTCGACGTTTCATGACATTTTAAGCCTATTTGAGCAATAAAAATTTTTAAAAAATTTTTTGTCGTTACTATACTTCCACTGGATGTGGAAGTAAAATAAAGAAAAACGTGCAAGTCGAATTGAGAATATGAAGTCGGTAAAAAATAGCTTTAGACCTCATTAAATATATGTTTAAACAATTTCTCGAAAAAAAGGAGGATTAAAGTCAACCCTAGAGGATAAGTAGCCCTCGCACTAATCTCAACCGTGCCCAGAGATTAGTGAGTGAGAGACACCACACTATAAGTTGAGGCTCTAGATAGATAGTGTCCGACTTATGTGTTTGAAACATCCTCAGAGTCACCGAATCCTCCGATAACCATGCTTTACATTATTTTATAAGTACGTAATTACGGTACACATACAGCGGTGAGAAGTAAATTTAATAAATAGGAATTATACTAATCACATAGTACTTACTCTATTTCATATGGCTTTCACCTCAAAGTAAACTTTGTCCACACAAGGATGATGGAGTCAAAATAAATTTCAGATGGAGTTGCTTTGCTGCAGTGATTTGATTTAATTTGTTTTAGGACTGAGAATAAGTTTTGGATTAAATTTGCCCATTTCTTCACATACAATTTAAACAATTTATGTTGCAAAACTAAAATTCCCTGCTACTTTTCTCATTATCTCAGGTTTTAGCAACCGCAACGTAAAAATAAAAATACTAAATTGCTTGTAATTAAATTTAAAAGAAAATTAGACATAAAAATAAACTTTCTGATAATTCATTAACAAAAAAACTGCAAAAAACTAAATCCATTCAATTTCCTTTTTTGTATATTTCCTTTTTTGTAAGAAATATTATGTATTAATGAATAAATCTCAACGAAAGTAGGTGAAACTACGCCTTTTATTGAACTAAACCTTCTTGCTAAATTTTAGCCCAAAACATTTATATAAGCGGCTGAGAATAAAAAAAAAATCGAAACTTCAATCACTTATTGTTTAAGTGCATCAATCAACTAGTAGAGGGACAAGTTTTTTATCATAATGTAGGTAATTACTTCCTCACCCAGTGGAAGTTTAGTAACGCAATACAAAATTTTGCAAATTTTTTTGTTCAAATTGGCTTAGAATGTCATGAAGCGTCGAGATTATAAGGTTAAGAAAATGATGTCTGTCTGTCTGTTGGTCTGTAACTTTTTTGTATGCACGATTATTCTTGACCCGTTTAAGATATTAACTTGAAATTTGGTACACCAATGTATTGTATCGAGATCTGGAAATAGAATATATTCTAATTGGGGTAAATTAGTAAATGAGGGATAAATAGGTAAATCAAGCAAGTAAGAATCCATATAATTGGTTTTTAGTATATATAAGAGAAGCTGAGGTCTCAAATAATTTTTTGGTATTAGCCACTCCCATTACCACCGCCACCGCCACCGGTGAAAAAAAAATGTAATTTAGTGTGTGTACACTCCCACCTCCCCTACCGCCACCCCACCCCCACTACCGATGTGACATAATTTTTTTATAGGTTTTTGGGTAGTCGACTTCAAATATTATGTTCCATAAACAATTATTTCGACATATTTTCGAAATTACACCAAATTTTTCTCGAAAGTACGAGAATTTTCGTCGAAGTAGGTATAGTATGTCCTAGTACATAAAATTATAAGGTCCTAGTACATAAAATTATAAGTATAGTCCGGTAAACTTTAAGGTGGCGTATGTATGAGTTGGTAACACGACGTACGATTTGATATGCGATGCGCATAGCTATCGCAGTGACATAGGGATGAACTAGTTGCGTATGTCTTATTCTCTTAGTTTATATGATGAAGCGACCTTTAGATGCGCTAGCTTAGAGCTTACTCGACTATATTGGAAAATAATCATTCCAAATTTTAAGAAGAAATAATATCAATTTTAAATTGATAAGAAAATTCACAGATTTGAATTTCTTTATAACTAAAATTTCGAAAATTGTAAACAAATGCAAAAAAAAACGGTTTAGGTGAAGATATCATTTTCTGTTAATATCATTGTAAAATACATGTAACAACAAAAAAAGATGACACCGTACAAGCTGATGCACTCAAACGATAGACGATTAAAATTTCGAAATCGTTTTTTTTTTATTTTCAGCCTTTTAAATACATTTTTTGTGCTAAAATAAAAGGCGTGGTTTAACCCAACTTTTTTAAATTGAAAAAATTATGTATTATGTATCCATTGTAAACTACTCGCCTAAATTTGAGTAACTTACGTTGAACAGTTTTAAAGATCTGCGAAATTACACAGAAAAATATCGCACCTTTCAAAGAGATTTTAACCAACCGAATAAGTATTATGTTTCATTTTACATCGATGCCTAAAATATTTTTCACACAGAATGCATATTTCCGAGACACAACGGATTAAAAGTTGGTATAGTTAAAATATCCTCAAAAAATTGAACATTTTTCAATATAACTTGGCAGATCTTCAAAAGTATTCAAATCTCAGAGGCTGTACAATAGACACATAAAATGAACACTTAATGAATACATAATGAACACATCAACATTATCTAATCCTGCGTTTTTGACAATTCACAGATGATAAAACAGGGCCATTTTGTATTCGGTGCCGGCGCATTATGAATATGCTCTTAGAATACGACAACTAAACGCGCTTTCCGTAGTTGGTAAGTCTCTAAAAGTAATATATACATAAAAGGCAATATTTTAAATTAATACACTAATTGACAATCATATACAATTGATGTTTCTTTATATAACTTATGCCCATTTTACAGGTTTTAAATAAGTACCTACGTGGTCTTTCCGTACATTTTGAAGGACTATACAATAAAGACTTGCAATCTTCAATACCATATGCGCCATTTTACTCTTTTTAAAATTAGTAGATTCAATAGTTTACGTTTTCCTGCACATGTTTACACTAAAAATTTCTCACCTAATCTCTTCATGTTTTACATTTACGATTGATTACACAGCCCCACAAAAAAAAAGTGGTCTGTTCGGCGGACTAGACCAGTGTATCTGTATGTACTTGGACCCGCTGAAACCGAATCCGAAGTCAGAATTGTCAGATTTGCTCGTTTTTCACCCCCAACCCCAACAAACACCCCTAAAACAAAAACAAAGTGGTCTGTCCGGTGAAATATACCAGTATATCCGTATGCACTTGGACCCGCTGAAACCGAATCCGAAGTCAGAATTGTCAGATTGGCTCGTTTTTTACCCATAACACCGAAAAACACACCCCCCAAAAAAATTGTCTGTTCGGCGGACCAGACCAGTGTATTCTTATGTATTTGGACCTGCTGAAACCGAATCCGATGTCAGAATTGTCAGATTGGCTCGTTTTTCACCCCCAACCCCAACCCAAAAAACATCCCCAAACCAAAAACAAAGTGGTCTGTCCGGCGGATTATATCAGTGGATCCTTATGTAATTTGACCTGCTGTATCCTAATTCGAAGTCGGAATTATTAGATTTGCTCGTATTTCACACCTAACCTCAAAAAACACCCCCAAAACAAAAAAGTGGTCTGTCCGGCAGACCATACCAGTGTATCCTTATATATTTGGACTCGCTGAAACCGCGTCCGAAGTTAGAATTGTCAGATTGGCTCGTTTTCTCCTCTAACCCCCCAAAAAACACCCCTCCCCACAGAATGCTCTGCCCGGCGGACCATACCAACGTATCCTTATGTATTTCGTAAGGATACACTGGTATGGTCCGCCGGACAAACCACTTTTTGTTTTGTTTTGGGGGTGCTTTTTGGGGTTGGGGGTGAAAAACTAGTCAATCTTACAATTCTGAATTCGGATTCGGTTTCAGCGGATTTAAATTGTCCGCCGGACAGATCATTTTTTGGGGGGTGTGTTTTTCGGGGTTAGGGGTGAAAAACGAGCCAAACTGTCAATTCTAACTTTGAATCTGGATTCAGCAGGTCAAAATACATTAGGATACACTGGTATAGTCTGCCGGACAGAGCACTTTCTTTTTGTATTGGGGGTGTTTTTTGGGGTTGGGGGTGAAAAACGAGCCAATCTGACAATTCTGACTTCGGATTTGGTTTCAGCGGGTCCGGATACACTGGTCTAGTCCGCCAGAGAGACCACTTTTTTTGTGGGGTTGTGTTATTCATAAACCAGTTGAAAATAAAACAATCTATTTTATAAAGTATAACAATATTTACATAATATAATATCCTAAAAGTCAAACAGTAGTGAACTAAACACTTAGTAGAGTAAAATCTGGAAGTAAAGTCGCTTAGTTTTCGAGAAAAAAAAACCGGCGTAGAACCAAACCAGACTTAGTGGGATTCTTTAGTAAGATAATCGTGTACACGAAATCGTTTTTTACGACATTTTTCGGTGGTCGAGAACTTTTTTATTTCGGAAAAACTCAAAAAAATAGATTTTTAATGAAATATGTTTTATAACGTCTCCACCGCTATATCTCTGAAAATATTTGTGCTATCAAGCTATTTTTTTTTAGATTAAAGTAGACACAATAGCGCTTCGAACAATGTCCCACGTGAACCCGATTTATTTTTTTTTAAGTTGGTAAAATAATAGGAAACTCAAACTTCTTATTTTCAGTAGCGTAATTTTAGGCAATCGAGAAAAAAGTTTATTTATGAAAATTTGTATATACATGCTGCGTACAAATTGAAGCCAATAGTTGAAAAAAGTTTTTAGGATACAAATTTTTCATGTCCCGTTCATAGTATTGAGTCAGCGATTTTTTTTAACGGGCCAAAGCCATATTCTTGCGCGCTCGGCTGTAGCAAGCCTGCCGACTGCAACGATCTGACGATCCCGGTCGGGGTGTATATAATAGTTTAACGTATATCAATAGGTACAAAACCAGTAGTGATCAAAAGCATCTAGGGGATCAATATTATTATTCAATATTTCATATATTGTACAGTAGTATTGATCATATGTTGTTAATATTAAGAAATTGTATAATAAATATTAAATAGTCTCCTTTTAATAATAAAAACACAGGTGGTAGTAGTACAGTACCTAGAGGTAAAAAATATGCAAAACTTCGAAGTAATGTCATATTGAACGGATTTCGTTCATTTTTGGCAGTATAATAGTAAATGTTTCACAGAAAAGTTTCTATATTGAGCGGGGGCTTGTTAATTTATTTATATTTTTTAAGTGCCACCCCCTTTGAGGGGGTGGCACTTAAAAAATATATGAAGTACAATCATATTTTAAGAAGAAAAGGTTCTATGCAATTTTTCATATAAATTAATAGTTTTTAAGTTATAACGACTTCAAAATTGCGATTTTAGCTTAAAAAAAGGTATTTCTAAACGGCTTTCGTCAAGTATCTCAAAAAGTATTACTTTATCGAAAAAATGTTATAGACCAATTACAGAAAGTACAAACTGGGAATTAATTATATTTTTTGTTTATTGATGTAGGATTAATAATTTCGGAGATATTTAAGTTTACATTTGGCATCCAAGTGTTCGTAAGATAACTATTTAGAGTGAGAGTTAAATATCTCAGAAACTGTGACAGCTACGCCAAGGATACTAATAGATACAATAATAGGTACAATTAATTAAGCTCTTAACTATTTTTTTATTTGTTTAGTAGCATAAAAAACAAAGAAGTTATGACCGAAGCAATGTCCGTCTACACATTATTTTAATAACAACGTCGCCATTTTGTTACTGTAATTAGCCAGTAATTAAAAAAAAATTAATTTCAAACACGGTTTCTTATTAATATACAGCATGACGTAGATGCTCAAATTTCTTGGTTCGTATACAGCACTTGCTAGAAAAACTACAGTTTAAACTATAAAGGTATTTTCGATAAAACGTATTTTTTTTTCCTATTCCAAATATCTCAATATATATTAGTTTTGTTCAAAAATGTGTAGAGACCAAAAATAAGCTCATAAATTAATAATGAATTTCGCTTGTTTATTTATTTACATAGATTTAATAGTTTCGGAGATATGAGTTTACAAATAGCATCCGAACGTTCATAAGACGAAAAATGCAGTTTAAATGTAAATATCTCAGAAATTGTGACACATGCTGAGAAAGGAAATTAAAGGCAATTAATTGCGCTTTCAAATTATTTTTTACTCGTTTTGTTACTCTAATTAGCCAATAATTTAAAAAAATTATCTCAAATACAGTTTTTCGTTAAAATGTAGCATTACCTAAATGCTCAAATTCTTTTTTGCTCATTTAAAGCACTTGCTTTAGAAAAAAATGCATTTTAAACTTTAAAGGTAATTTCGAAACCCTTGGATACCAAATATAAACTTAAATATTTCCGAAATTATTAATCCTACATCAATAAACAAAAAATATAATTAATTCCCAGTTTGTAGGGTGCTTTCTCTAATTGGTCTATAACATTTTTTCGATAAAGTAATACTTTTCGAGATACTTGTCGAAAGCCGTTTGAAAATACCTTATTTAAAAGCTTTTATTTTAAGCTAAAATCGCAATTTTGAAGTCGTTATAGCTTAAAAACTCAATTTATGTGAAAAATTGCATGGAACATTTTCTTCTTAAAATTTGATTCTATTTCAGCTCCAATAAATATATATATTTTTTAAGTGCCACCCCTCAGAGGGGGTGGCACATTTTTTATGAATGATATCTAATTTTTTAGATGACAGTAAGCAACTCCACCCCAACTTAGAATGCCATATATTAATCTAGATTCAACTAACGCTACGTCTACGCGACTAATCTGACCAACCCTGCATGCGAGGTGTATTAATTGCGTCCCAATGTCGCGTTTAGCGCTGATAAAAAAAATCGCTGTTGCCAAACGGTACACTTTAGGAAAAAACATATTGTTTCAAAAACTTGTGATTATTAGGCTTTATTTTCTTCGCTGCATGTATGCAAATATTTTCAAAAATAAAAAAGTTTATCGATTGGTCAAGATTTCAATACACAAAATATGTATTTTTAGTTTATTTGATTTTTAGAGAAATGAAAGTGCGAATTGTGCCCAAACCGTTTATATTGGTAAAAGCGCTACAGTGTGTGCTTTAATTTGACACAAAACAAATTTCGGTACCTTTAATAGTTTTAAAGATATGGCGGTGGAAACAAAAAAAAACAATTTTCTTTAAAAATACATTTTTTTCACTTTTTATCGATTTAAAAAGTTCGAGACCACAAAAAAATGTCGTAAAATATGATTTCATATGCCCGGTGACTTACTCAAAGGAACCTAATATGTTTGACCTGGTTCTACGCCAAAAAAAAAACGACACGATAGACTTACGAAATCGCTGCTCTAACTCCATACTCACATAGATTGTAATAAAATGAAAACGATCCGTTGCCAGATGCGGTTAGGAATTGCGTGCCAGAGCAATGTTCGCGTTATAAGGCCTTTTTCTCACTTCCTTTGTATTTTATAAAAAAAGCTCCAAATAAAAAAAATGTTCTTATTTCGTTGGCTACGACTTAATCGTTGACAGTATGCAGTTATTTTGAAAAATGAAAAAGTTACCTCGATCCACACTTTTTTTGCTGTAAGTTACATAAAAATGGATAGTTTTCCGCTAATATTTATTTATTTTTCAGTCATATAATTACAGAATGATATTTCATTCTTGCATACACCATTTGGAAGCGAAAGATTTGTGATTTTAATATAAAAATATCAAGTTGTTACAACAACAAATAGCTAGGGGCTGATTGCAATACAGGTATATGATTTCATTGTAACTACAATAATATGGAATGAAGGTATTGATATAACAGATCGATTAGAGCAGCTACCGAATTAATTTCAAATTTGCAAAAAAAACGCTCTTACAGTATTTTATTGTTTCAGCCATTGCTAGAAAAATGTTAATTTATCAAAAATATAAGTAAAAAAATTGTTGGGTGAAGTCCATATCTCTGATTTTTTTATAAAACTAATTGTCAATTTGCAAGAAAAACGCTATTAAGTCTTTTCATTGTACTTCATTGGTTTTAATTTGTTAATTTGTATATCAATAAGTAGGGGAAAGCATTGGCTGACTTGTACGTTGCTGAATTTCAGAAATATTCCCAATTTATTCCAAAAAATGTCAAATTAAGAAAAATGAATTATCGTATTGAAATTTGTCAAACAAGTTGTTATTTATTTTTATTATAAAAAAACTATTTTTCGTTTTACAGTTTATTGAATGTAAATTTAGTTACTGATTAAGTTGCAGATTTTTTCAAACATTTAATTTTTTTTTCCAAAAAACGTGTAAGGAAAAGAAGTGAAATGATTTTAAATATAAACAGCATTTTATTAGCAATATTTCGATACAAAAAAGATTTTCGTCTATATACTGGGTGTTCAAATGGTACATGCTCATATTAAGAATTGTGAATACTCAGGTCTTCCTAATATACGCAAAAATTTTGTTTATCAAAATGCCCAAAAATAACCGAGAAAATAAACATTGAAAATTGCAATCTATTATCATGTAAGCGTCACTGAACCGACAATAAGTTCACTTAATTTCTAGTATACCATATATGTATATATTAATAAAAATAAATAAATTGCAAAAACACAGACACATAGATTCCAGCCGACTGTATTTATATCAATGTCATAATGACAAGCAACGTTTAAAACAAGTGACTGACACAATAAAATTGCGTAGGAGTGTTTTTTCATTACATTTTTAATTAAATGTCAATTAAAAAATCAACAACGCCGTAATGACTGAAATGGTTATTCCGGCTTTTTACTATGACGTCTTTACACTTTTCAACTTCAGTCATATAATAAGATCATTTAAAAATTTTTGCCACCAGCTCCCGAGCTAAAATGACAGATAGAGCGGGGTGGGAACATGAAATGTGAAAATAGTATTTTTCTAAAAAAAAACATAAAAAAGTACAATTTTTCCCAACTTAGTAATTCCAAATCAAATAGCGACCTCAAAAATTTGTTTTGTGAGATGTTGCTATATAAGACTGTCAGCTGTATGTTTTTATGTTCGAGAGTTGCATAGTATGCGCCGCAGCAGGAAGACAATTTCTTTTTCACTTTTTTATGCTTAAATTAAATCTGCTATTAAGCTAATCCATTGTAATTACTGAATATGATGAATATATAAAATTGAAAATAAATAAAATTTAAAAAAATGTGAACTTCCTCCATTTGTAAAATCAAGTCTGTAAAAAGGAATCAAATGTAAACAATAAACAATTTCTCAAAAAAAAAAGAGGATTAGAGTCACTCTAGAGGATAAGTAGCCCTCGCACTAATCCCTGCCGTGCCCAGAGGTTAGTGAGTGGGAGACACCACACTAAGCGGGGAGGCCGCAGGTCAAATGCTTAGATAGTGTCCGACTTAGGGAGGATGTGTTATCCTCAGAAGCACCGAATCCTCCGATAACCGCATTTTACATTATTTTATAAGTATGTAACTACGGTACACATACAGCGGTGAGAGGTAAATTTAATAAATAGTCGGTATGCAAATTATACTAATCGCGTAGTAGTGATATTCTACACACAAGCTAGAACTGTACAAATTAAATCCTTATAGGCGGGGTGCCCGTGACATCGAAAGTACCGTCGCGTCATCGCAGATTTGAAAAATTCTAGTGAAAATTGACTGTAGAAAATCATACAAACAAAATGAGTCCGGTATAACGAAGTTTTTCTTGCCGGAAGTATTTTTAATTAAATCGATTATCGTATGTAATATCACTAGTGCTTAACATTTTATCGAAAAGCGTGTTACCTGGTAATATAAAGAGTGCAGATTGGCAGTTTATTATCTGATTAAATCCCGACCGCTTTAGCTGGAGGGATTTAATCTTTGATAATAAACTGCCAATTTGCACGAATTATATTAACTAGGGGCAACTTAGCTTGAGAAAAAATTTTTAGATAAAATTTAAAGCACGAGTGGTATTTGTGGAGAATATTTCACGAATAAATAATTTATTAAGTATATCTTCAATATTATGTTCAGTAATTAATTGCCTTCAGACGTTTCCTTGTTGCTTTTTAGAGATTACTCACCTTTATCTTCAATTTCATCATTTACGTCACATAAAAATGCATTTCCAAAGCGACTCATCTAATAAAAAACAAAGTAGGTTTAAATTATGACAATCAAGAAAAACAATATACGTTAAACCATAGGTACTGTAACTTATACGACCAGTCATCACAACAAAGCACGCTTCGACCAATCACATTACTGGTGAAATCACACAAATTGCATATTACCAATCTATCCTTTTTACGTTCTAAGGCTGCCGGCTCAGATGGTATGGTACCGCCATCTAGTAACGCTAGCTTAACTTAGTTACTAGCCTAAAGAGTGAATTGAATTATTATATTAAAGTGTTTATTATTATATATTTATGTATTTAATCCTTGTTTCTAATTTGAGAAGTTTGATAGTTAAATTAAGGTTTACTTGTTTAAGTAGAGAGACTTTAAGTAAAACGAATTATAATGTATATAGTGATACTGCAGAGTTGATATTCCAAATAAGTGTTAGCTGCTTTGTAATGATTGATGAATTACCATACGTAAGTACCTACATTTGTGTATTTATCATGAAATAACTGATTTGTCTGCTTCTTAGATATTCATATTTAATTTTAGTTGTGAAAATTATTTTGTAGTTATATTAGGTATTAAGCCATTGAAAGCTGTGTACCTATAACTTGTCCCGAACCTATATAAGTTCCACACAGCATTGGCTTTTTAGGTTATTAATACAATACCACAATTTACAATTTACGTTAACAATTAGTAATAAGCTAGAGAAGATAACATTTAAAAGCACGATTTGTCCTATTTGCCGAAAACATGTCACGACACAAAACGTCAAAAATTTTTCGCAATATTTGCCGCTGCAATTAGAGCGATAAATTTTGCATGTTGGTCCTGTCAAAAGCAGATCTAGCTTGAATTACCACTAATAATGACGTTTGATTGGTGCAATGTTGTGAAAAAACGGGCTCTCATTGGCTACAGCGTTAATGAGTGAAATAATCATTAAAAAAGAATAATGTTTTACTGTTTTCGCGGAAATTGATTTCAATTTAAATCACAGCAAATATCATTTCACCTTGATTTCCCTTCACTGTAGTATAAAGATTGCATACGAAATAAATTATTATGACTAATATTAATTCGCTATATTATTTATATGTGGCTAGAGATTAGGGAATATAAGAAATAAGTATACTAAACTTGTTTTAATTTTACTTCACTCTCATTATTCCATATTTTATCTACTATTAAATATTTCATTTTACTAAGATCTAAGGAAACCACATAAAAAAATAAAAACCAAAAAAATTAATCTAACACCGTTGTACAAGATTTTGCAAACGTTTCTAAAGTTTTTTTTTTGTCAAGTAATTTTGGTCTAAAATTTTCCTACCGAATCTCTCTCGCTCTTGAATTAATAATCCGGAAATTTTTTCTCGCTCACGAATTTTTAAAGAAAATTCGGACCTCAAAAAAATTTCCGGAAATAATTCAAGTACTAAGGAGATTACAAGTGAAAATTTCATGCTCTTTCAGAAAAACTTGGTATGACAACCTCTACTCTGTCGAAAATGTCTGAAATGTGTGTAATGAACCGACAATAAGTTCACTTAATTTCTAGTATACCATATATATATTAATAAAAAAAACACAAACACATGATTCCAGCCGACTGTATTTATATCAATGTCATAATGACAAGCAACGTTTAAAACAAGTGGCTGACACAATAAAATTATATAGGAGTGTTTTTTCATTACATTTTTAATTAAATGTCAATTAAAAAATTTTCCGGCTTTTTACTATGACGTCTTTACCCTTTTCAACTTCAGTCATATAATAAGATCATTTAAAAATTTCTGCCATCAGCTCCCGAGCTAAAATGACAGATATAGCGGGGTGGGAACATGAAATGTGAAAATAGTATTTTTCTAAAAAAAAATAAAAAAACATGAAAATGTACAATTTTTCCCATCTTAGTAATTCCAAATCAAATAGCGACCTCAAAAATTTGTTTTGTGAGATGTAGCTATATAAGACTGTCAGCTGTATGTTCTTTATGTTCGAGAGTTGCATAGTATGCGCCGCAGCAAGACAATTTCTTTTTCACTTTTTTATGCTTAAATTAAATCTATTAAGCTAATCCATTGTAATTACTGAATATGATGAATATATAAAATTAAAAATAAATAAAATTTAAGAAAATTTGAACTTCCTCCATTTGTAAAATTAAGTCTGTAAAAAAGAATAGATTTAGACGTCATCAAATGTAAACAATATACAATTTCTCAAAAAAAAAAAAAAAAGAGGATTAAAGTCACCCTAGAGGATAAGTAGCCCTCGCACTAATCCCTGCCGTGCCCAGAGGTTAGTGAGTGGGAGACACCACACTAAGCGGGGTGGTGGCAGGTCAATGCCTAGATAGTGTCCGACTTAAAGGGGGATTTGTTATCCTCAGAAGCACCGAATCCTCCGATGACCGCATTTTACATTATTTTATAAGTATATAATTACGGTACACATACAGCGGTGAGAAGTAAATTTAATAAATAGTCGGTATGCAAATTATACTAATCGCGTAGTAGTAATATTCTACACACAAGCTAGAACTGTACAAATTAAATCCTTATAGGCGGGGTGCCCGTGACATCGAAAGTACCGTCCGAGGTTTTTCTTGCCGGAAGTATTTTTAATTAAATCAATTATCATTAAAAAACAATAATGTTTTACCGTTTTCGCGGAAATTGATTTCAATTAGAGCATTTTTTTAGAAAATTTCATGCTCTTTCAAAAAACTTGGTATGACAACCTCTACTCTGCCGAAAATGTCTGTAATATCTATTTGAAGGAGGTGATAAGGTAACAAAGTTTTACCGTTATGGCGTGGAAACATTTTTTTTAAATTCTGTTCGTTTTTGTGAGCTCTTTCAGAATATCATGGTATGACATCCCAAAAACTACCGGAAATACCTGCCATACCGGTTTATTGCATAGTATAGTTAAAAAAATTAGCGAATTGAATTTTGTTTTGGAGCCAATGTTTCGTGTAAAACTATTTCTGTTCTGTTTTTCTTACACCCAGCACAGTATAGTATCGAATACTATATTGCAAAGGTGAACAAACTCAGATCTTGCGTGCTAGGACAGTATTCCTGGTCTCCGTGAGAATAAGTAAAAGAGATTTGGGGTTCACTTTTTTTTTTGGCATTGCGACATGAGTCGATACAGCCAGAATACAAATTAAATATTTAATATTTCTATAACTAACTAATTTATTACGACGACTATACACTATTACCTAATAAAAACCCTACATCTAACCTATGTCACGTGTCAGGACTGGACTTTGGGATTAATGAACAGGGACACTCTCTTCTCGCCCAGGGGTCTGTCAGGGCATTATATAGAGACTAACACAATATAGTGCGACCACGGAAGGAAAGGAATATATAACAATAGGAAAAAAACAAAGGAATGGATATCTAGCCTATTCTAAATGTCGATTTTAAAGTCTTTGAGGAACTCAAGTATGACGTCATAGATATTTTTTTTATTTAGAGCTAATAAATGACAGATATTATTAGGATGGTAAATGTTCAGATTACTTAATTTTTTATGGAATTCATCGCTTTCTACTTTATACTTTAAGCAGTCAAAAAATATATGATCCAAATCTGCAGTGACATTGCAAGTATCGCACAAGTCTGTGTCCATAACTCCTATCTTCTTGAGGTGAGCCGGGTAGCACCCGTGACCAAATTTTAGTCTGCTTATTGTAGTTATTTCTCTTCTGGAGTATTTTAAATCTTTATGCCAGTAACAAGTAGGAATATCTGGCTGAATGGTTGTGTAGCGAGTAGGATTTGTTATGCTATATTCTCTCCATAAGGTTGACCACGCATTTTTACTTTTTTTTCCAATATACTTATACACTCTTGGACGTGCAGTCCACTGTTAAAAATTTCTCCATCGTTAAGACTTTTCTTTGGTATGATGTCTACTGTCTACTTCTTCATTATGTTCTAAGCCTGTATGAGCTTTAACTCACACAAATTTGATTAACTTTCCTATTTCTTTTAATTTGTTTACTAACATTTTAATTTCAGCAATACGCGGGTGAATAGTGTAGTTAATGACTTGACTGTTAGCAATACTTTGAAGAACAGACAGTGAATCCGATAATATAATGCATTGTTCATGTTCATTTTTGTCGACGTATTCTAAGGCTTTCAGGATAGCCATAGCCTCGGCACTATAAATAGAAGTATTTTCATTAAGTTTATATGATCTGTGTATGCCTAAGGCCGGTATAACATATGCACAACAAACGCCGTCCAAATTTTTGGAAGCATCCGTATATATCTCTAAGGAATTTTGAGTTTCCATAAGAACACTTAGCAATATATTTTTATTAACTTGGTTTATTTCAGTATATTGAGGTATGATGGCTGGTATTTTAGTTAAAAGAGCAAAAAATCCATAGTTTTTACAGTTTAAATTATTTTGATCTATTTCCCGAAAAAATTTATATACTTCGCGGTACCCCACGCACAGAGGTGGAGAGCTCTTTTTAATCCAGTATTTATTGGTAAGGTCAAATATATTTAATTTGTGAATTTTGTCTATTAAAAGAGATTCTTTGTTTTTGGATTTTAGAATCATTTTTTCAGCCAATAGCTGACGTCTCAAATGGCGGTTCCAAGGCTTCTAATCTCAAAGCTTCTACTGGGGTTGATTTCATTGCACCTAAACATAATCTAAGTGCACTATTTTGTAAGACGTCTAATTTATGTAAAAGAGATTTGCTAGCGGAGCCGTATACTGCTGATCCATAATCTATTATTGATCTTATGTAAGATCTGTAAAATATAATGGTCGTGTGTGGATCAGCCCCCCACCACGTGCCTCTAATCATTTTTAAAAAGTTTATACCCTCGATGCATCTGGTTAAAATATGCTCTATATAAGACGTCCATGATAGTTTTTTATTTAAAATTCTCCCTAGGTATTTAACTTCGTTTCTGACAGGGAAATTTATGGTACTAAGTGTAACATTAGTTATATTAGGAGTGTTATGTCTCGTAAAAAAAGGTAACTACTGATTTCTCTGGAGACAACTGGAAACCATTTTCCATTAACCAATGCTGTAGTGAAATCATAGCGGAGATTAAAGTATCGATGCATTGTTGATATTTTCTATTTTCAGTGTAGACACAAAAATCATATGCGTACTGTACAATATTGATACTATTATTTATGCTGTGTAATTCTGCGGTATATAGGTTGAAAAGTAAGGGGCTCAGTACCGATCCCTGAGGCAGGCCTGAGTATACATACCGTGGTCCGATTTTATTATTATCAGGTAGTCGAAGGTAAACTGTTCTCTTGAAAAATAAATTGATGATAGTTTGAGCCACACTTGGGGGAATTGTTAACTGTATGAGTTTATTTTTTAGAATTATAAGATCTACTGAGTCGTAAGCATCCTTAATATCTAGAAAAACAGCCCCCAGATAATCATTTTTAGAAAAACAATTTTGTATTTCTGTTACTATGCTTGATATTGCGTCTTCTTAAAATGTTTTCTTAAAATGTTCTCTTAACCGCTTCTCAAGTCACCGAAGTAACTCCTTGAAAATCCAAAATGGTTTTGTGTTAGGTAAAGAGAAACGAGGCCCTACAGCTTATAGTGGAGTCCGAACCACTTCTTGGGGATAATTTTATAATTAAAATTATTTCGCGATGAGCAGGGATTGAACCTGCTTCGCTAGGTACGCCAGTATGCAAGCTAGACGCGCTAAACCACTGAGCTACCGTCCCCTCAAAGGGGACCTTTTTTAAAACCAAACTGGTTAGTGGGAAGGGGTGAATTGTTGTGAATCCACCATTCTAGCCGATATTTAATGATTCTTTCGAACGCAGGATAGTAAAGATATTGGCCGATATGAGTCTGATATATAGGTTGGGATCTTTGTTGGGTTTCAATATGGGTATAACTATTAAGTTTTTCCAATTTTCTATTGACTTACCTTGTACCCATATGTCATTAAAGATTTTGAGAAGAAATGTTTTAGCACTGAGTGGTAGATTGTACAACATTGCATACCTTATTTCATCGATACCCGGTGCTGTGTTATTTACGTTTTTTAGGGCGTATTCCAATTCAAAAAGTGAAATGGGAGCTGTGAAAATATCATTATAATTATTAGCATTGAAGTCTTCAACTGGAGTGGCATTGATATTATTTGGTACAGTTATTGGTGCAACTTTATTTAAAAATTCTTCGGTCCAGTTTAGAGTATAACATTTTTGATAAGTTGCTGGAATTCTCTTTATTTTTTAGCTTGATTCCACAGATCTACGGCCGACGTGTTTTTATTTAATTTTGCACACCAAGTTTTCCAATGTATCCTAGCTTTATTTTTGAGAAATTTTTTTGTTCGCGCCATTTCTTCTTTAGTTTTTAAATAATTTTCCAATGTACTTTCTTGTTTGTAATTACTCTTTTCCTATTATTTACCGCTGCTTTACATTCTTCGTCCCACCAGGGTGGAGGGGGACGGCCTCTCATTTTAAAAGTTTTTTTGCCAGGAATGCTGGCCTCTGCTGCTCAGGGTTCACTTTGAAACCCTGCATGACTCTTTCTCTCTCTAGTTCCCAAAGAGGAAATTTTTGCTACATTACATGCGCAGTATATTGCAGTAAGGTCACCCTATAGCCTATTTTTGAAGGTCTAGGCCATCCTGTCCCTTTAGTCGGCTGTTTTGGTGACCATTAAATGTTTCAACGTTTCACTCAATCTATTGCGTATCAGTATTTCAATAATATCCATTATTTAAACGAAATTCAACGGTTAATAACTGAATGAAATTTTTCTTAGTTATAAAATTAAGAGAACGTGTTGTATAGTATAATTTTTTAATACAAGAGACTAATCTTGTGTTTTTTTTCTGCGACGTAGTGTAGATTTTCTTAGAGAACTATATTTTTATAGTTGGGCTATCATATCATGATATTCTGAAAGAGTGCACAAAAACGAACAAAATTTAAAAAAAAATGTTTCCACGCCATAACGGTAAAATTTTGTTACCTATCACCTCCTTCAAATAGGTATGACAGACATTTTCGGCAGAGTAGAGGTTGTCATATCAGGTTTTTCT
The DNA here is from genome assembly GCA_936432065.2 of Rutpela maculata. Classification (NCBI taxonomy): domain Eukaryota; kingdom Metazoa; phylum Arthropoda; class Insecta; order Coleoptera; family Cerambycidae; genus Rutpela; species Rutpela maculata. The sequence continues at coordinate 153,720,160 of OW386287.2, forward strand.
GAAAGAGCATAAAATTTTCTAAAAAATGCTCTAACTGAAATCAATTTCCGCGAAAATGGTAAAACATTATTGTCTTTTAATGATAATTAATTTATTCAAAAATACTTCTGGCAAGAAAAACCTCGTCATACTGGGCTGATTTTGTTCGTTTCTGTAGTCAATTTTCACTAGAATTTTTCAAATCTGCGATGACGGTATACTCGATGTCACGGGCTCCTGGACGATTACTACATGGGATCAATTTTATATGACAAGCTAAATGAGAATATAAAAAACAATAATATGAAAAAGTTCTATCAGCTACAGATCCTTTTTTAGTAAATCATGCTTTTTACTTCGTAAGTGAATACTTAAATTTTAATTGATGCCTTATTGATTACTTGTTTTTTGTTTTCTCCGTTTTTATTTAAATGTATAAATACTTTTCATTTGTGTTTTTTTGACTTGTCCTATATTATTGTCATAATCGATTGGATTAATAAATTGCTATTCTATTATATTCTATTCTACTTCATTTTCTATTTATCTTACCCCAAAATAATTCTCTAAATAAACTTTGTATATAGAGATAAGATTTTATATACAGAATTAAATAAAAGAAGTATGCAGCAGTAGGGCTACGGATTTGTTCTAAAAATCGGTAAATAATGAGGCATTTTATGTACCCGAAGCAGTTCTTTTTACACCTCGTTAATAGTGGAGCCAAATTAAACAACAAATAGGTGAATAGTGAACTGTTTCGCTGCTGCGATTTTATTATTTCTTTTAGGTTTGGCAACAGATCTGAGAGGTTTTGGATTAAAACTGACCATCGCTTCATATAATATTTAAACAATTTATGTAATTTTCTGCTATTTTCCTTATTATCTTCGATCCTAGTAACCTCAAAAATAAAAATACCAAAGTGTTGGTAATAAAACCTCTAATAGTAATAAAACCAGAATGTTTGAAAGTAAATCATTTTTGTTTGCTTTTAATTACAGTAAAGAATATTTCTTATAGGATTTCGCAAACAGAAAGAATAATGTGTAAGAAATCAAGAGAAAATTTATCTAAGAAAACATTAATTTTAACTCTTTGCATTTTTTACTGTAACTATAAACAAACAACAATAATTTACTTAAAAAAATATATTATATATTATTATATAGTATACAGGCTTCATCACTAGAAAGGTGAATTATATTTGTTTTTCTACGAAAAATAGCGCACAGTAACCATTACACGAAACGGTCTTATTTCACACACACGATGTTTGCAAAAACCCAAAAAAAACACAGTACTGTCATGTTTTTTACACAGTCCTGTCGAAAACAGAACTGATACCTTGTATTTGTAGTTTTTGAAGTAGACTAGCCTATTCGGGTTCATAGCAACCGACTTGTTTAACTGCTCCAATTTTACAATAAATTTTAGTTTTTGGTGTTCTGTTAGATAAATAATATTTGTTCAGTTATGAAATTGTTTGTTTTCCTTGCAGTCGTAGAAAAAATATTGTAAACAACACGTTTGGAAACACCTTTCCACACTCATTCGACTTGTGGCTAGTCTATGCAGGTTCATAGACTTATTTAACAACTAAATATCAGTTTTGAAGTCTTTAAACCAAATCACTTTTAAATAAATTTATTAAAAATGGTTGATCTGTCTGTTTACTTATGAAATTGTTTGTTTTCGTTGCAGTCGTAGAAAAAATATTGTAAACAACACGTTTGAAAACATCTTTTATACTCATTCAACTTGTGGAATTCGCATTCGGCTCGTTCCATCAAACTGTCTCACTCGTGTGAAAAGAATCGTTTTCGAAACTTGTTTAAAATACTATTTTAGTTGTGAATGATTTGTCTGTCACGTATTTGACAACTATAGTAGAGGTTCAGAATTCGAAAAATTCGTCTAGAAACGTGTCCCGTGGAATATTGAAAGATAAAAGTGTGCCGATTGCGCTATTATATAGTACTTGGCACGTAGTAGAGGTTCAGAATTCGAAAAATTCGTCTAGAAACGTGTCCCGTAGAATATTGAAAGATAAAAGTGTGCTGATTACGCTATTATATAGTACTTGGCACGTAGCCCCTAATTCGTCTGACGATACCGGTCCAATCAACCCCCCAGGGAAAGAACGGAAAATTAGATATTTGCTTCATCTTTCTAGCAGTTCTTTAATGCTTTATGAATTATCCATAATAACGAAGTTGTGGCTATTTATATGCAAAAAACTGTATTGTTTAAAGAGTAAAATATTTTCTAAAACCTTGTGTGGGTGGCTCTCTTATTATGCGAATATTTATTTTGTTATTTTCCCAAATTCGTTCCACACGAAAATTTTAAAAATTTAATAAGAATAAAAGTTGTAGCGTGTACCATCCAGATTCGATTACTTTTCGAGGGAGGCATCTTAGAGTACAACGGAAATTTAGAAGCTGAGACAGATGCAAACTAGGGTCGAGGCTTAATTTAGACACAAACTAACTATTTAATTCATAACTAGCTTATTTATGATCGAAATTTAAAACTGAAAGAAGTAATCGAATCTTTATATTATATGCTACAACTTTTATTGTCATTAAATCTTAAAAAAATTTCGTTGGTCTGTCTACAATCATGAGTGAAACGAATTTGCTAAAATTACAAAATAAATATTCGCATAATAAGAGAGCTACGCATGGTTTTAGGAAACATTTTACGCTTTAAACAATACATTTATTTTGCATATAAATAGCTATAACTTTGTTATTACGAAGAGTTTCTAAAAAATTTAAAAAACCTCTAGAACAATGAGACAAATATCTAATTTTCCGTTTTTTTGGTTTTCCACCCCTGGGGATTGTTTGGATACCGATATCGCCAGACGAATTTAGAGGTGTATATGCACGTCAAGCGTTTTGTAATGGTGTAATCATCACATTTTTTTCTTTTCAATGTGTCACAGATATCAACAAAGATCTTGTTTTCAACTCTACTACTAATAGCAAAATTTTTTTTTTTTTTGTGAAATGATGATGACTTATGTTTAAAGTATCTTGAAAGTGACTTTATGTCTTTCTGAGAAGCTCAAGGGCCAAAGGTGCATCTCAAAGGCACGTAGAAGATTTTTAGAATAATAATTTGATTATTACTGTTATTAATTATTATTACTCCATGTGAGTCTTGATGCATTAAAAATTTTAAGATCTGTTTTTGATTGATTAATTTAACAACGTGCGGTAGGCATATATATCACAAATATATCGCTGGACTCCACGCTGGGTTGGATTTGGATCATGCTTGTTGTCAGCAGCTGGAGCCACATGACGCATGGTACTGGAGTGTGGGATGAGCAGTTTAGGTGTTTGTGAAATGCGTAGCCGCATTATGTCGTAATATGGATAGTTTATGCTCCTCTTGTTTGTGTTTCTGCTCCTACAAATTTTCTTCTTCTTCTGATTCTTCTGACTCCCCCGTGTCAGATTTTGGTAGAGCATATATCGTTGCAATTTCTTCGTGGTATTCATTTTTTCCCCTCGCTTGTCTTTCCCAGTATGATTGGTCCTTTCTTAGTTTGTTCAAGATGCTCTCGAGTATTTTTCTCCACGTGTAGCATTGTCTTCCTATTTTTAATTTGTTGCTGCTCAATCTTAGCGCTTTCTTCAGTACATGTGTTGTGTCCCTTTTTTTGACATGTCCCCAATACTTCATTGCGCACACTTCTATCCTTTTTGTAATGGTCTTCCCTACTAGTAGTGTTGATGTTTTATGTCGTTGTTTTCATCTTGTTGTTACTGCGAGTCATTAGATGATGTCCTTTTCAACTCTTCTCAAAAACTCCTTCTGTTGACTTTTGTCGTTGCCGCATTTTTAACTCCTCATGTCATCGTTGGTTGATGATGGCTATGTACAACTGCTTGGTCAGGCCCCATGATGGTTTGTCTTTCTCGATGAACGGTATAATTACTCCCATGACGTTGTATGTCATGTTTGTCTTTTGCACCACGAGGTCTTTTTCTTGTGTGTTTTCCAAGGAGATATTATTTTCCCGAAAGAAATTTGTATCAGTCCTATTTCCGCTGAGGCGCTGTAAAGCGGAGCACAGACCTAAACGGTGACGGTAGCGGTGGCAGTGGCGGTGGCGATCTTACATAGCACAAATAGTATTATTCACACTAGGTTATTTAAGCCTAAGCTATTTAAGAATTTAGTTTTGGCGCGCTATGTCAATAATGCGTTATTGGTTAGTACGGATTTAATTTAAATTAAATTCGATTCAATATTTTTGATAATTATGAAAAAAGAATTTACTTGAATATTAGACATAAGAAATTTATATTATGGCCATCCATTAAGAATATGGTCTATTGAAATTTTGCATTTAACCTTGCATTTTGGGTAGGACAAGGTTTTGTTTTCGTTTTGTAAGGGGGGCAGTGTAAGTTTAAAATTGAATTTTCGAGGTCGGCGACCACTCCATTTGGCTGCGATGTTGAAAGAGGTTTTTGCCTTATATCTCCGTAACGGGTAACGGTACATCTTATAAAAAATTTAAATGTGTATAAAAAAGAAAATGTAAAAAATACAGTAAGCCAAAAACTCCTACTCATAGCACTCATATCTTTGGCTTACTGTATTACCTATGGAGAATGTTTGTAAACAGTTGTAAATATAATGCAAATACCACAACCAACAATTTGATGGTTGGTTGGGTAGGATGTGGGTGGAACTCGACGTGCAACCACCTTCACCTGAGTTCTGGGTCGTTTTGTTCTAGCAACACGAGCGAAGATTGCACAGTGAAAATTGCGAAAAAACGGTTTTCTCCGTTTTTTGTAAGACGTTGTGTGAACGGAAAATATTAGATTATTGATCAGAATTTAATTTATTTAGGTTATTTAAACCATAAAATAAGCATAAAAACTAAAGCATGTTTTATCTAACAGAAAAAAATTACAAAAATATCGTGATATTTGTAATTTTTCATAAACTTTAAGTACGGTGCGCGAACGGAAGATGTTAACCGATTTTAATTTTTTTATGCCGTTTTTCTTTTTATTACAATATGCCACTTTTCCGCTCTAAAGCGTTCCGAAAAAAAAAAAAAAAAAAAAAATGATTTTTTTCCACCCTCCCTATTTTACAGCGCTGCGAAGGGATCAAAGTGACAGATCATGGCTTAGAAATCGAAAGATCGGCGTACTATGGTCAATTTGCCAATATTAGGAGGAAAGTATTACAAAAATAAAATTTATCCAAAAATTAAAATTAATATATATGTCGATACCTGAATAACCGGACCATCAGAAACCAAAAAAATATTTTGTTTATGCCTCACGTGTTCAAGGTGGTGACGTCAAATAGTAATTGGGTGGTTCCGCGGCAAATAATTTACCGCTAATATTCGTCCAAGCAAGTTGTTTATTGTATCCAATATTATAAAACTGTTGTCGAGTGCTGTTAATACATGCCTTTAACTATCGAAAAAATGTCACGAGGTATGTGTCCTCTTGGGAAAAACCATACTACCGATTTATTTCGCGGAAGCCTGCATTTGCACCCTTATATTTTAGTTTTAAAAAAAGTTTCACAAAGTTTCACTGAAATTTCTGTTGTATATCGTAGGTCAGTCTCTGTACTTTGGAACATAAACTGAGAGTTTGCTTTCTTGTACTTTTATTAGAAGATATTTAATTTTACTGCAGATGTTGTCATTTACGTGAAGAGAAATTACCTGTTTGAATTGCTGCTGAATGAAAAATTGTTAGGTGATGGAGCATCCATAAGGATAGTCCACAGGATAATTGAAAATATTGAACAAGAGAAAGAAGACCAGCGCGGGTTGTTAGCAGAAAATGAAGAACTTATTCAAATTATTAAGCTATTCTTAGGTATGTAATTTACTTAAACGCTGGCGGTCTTGTAAATTTAATGTGGCTTCATTTAAAAAAAAAACATTCTGGTTGGAGAACTAAAATATGAAACTAATAGAGAAAACATATGTGAGCCTTCTTGGTCGAAAGTAGGTCAACCGTTAGAGTTTTAGTAGTAGTGGATAAAAGTAGAAAAGAAAAAAAGTGCAACCATTATTGGAACATACTCCAGAAGAGTTAAGCTTAGCAACTCAAGCCGCATATCATGCAAGTGGTAAACGTAATGTGGCTTCCGTGATAAAAAACTTGGAAGGAGCTCTCCGCGTACAGTATTCCGGGAGTAAATTTTGAGAGAAAGTTCCGAAATATATAAGTTTGCATACAGCAATAAAAGAGGTGAAGAAAAACGGACTTTTTTTTCTTGAAATCGTCGAAAAAAGTTGTCACTATAAAGTATCAGCATATAGGTGATTAATTGCAGAGGCATATTAAATAAAAATATACAAGGTGTTTGGTTCGAAAAAATTGAATTATGACAATTTAAATATGTAAAAATTTAAATCATCGTGGAAAACACCCTGTAGAATTGTTTTCAACTCTGAGAGTCCTGTAAATTAGTACATGGTCTCGACTAACATTCAAAATGAAATGACGCTCAAATTTACGAAAATGCGTCTTTTGCAGATTTTACTATTGGGTGTTTTATTTAAAAAATTCTGACATTAGCTTGCTACCACTCTGTGAAACACCCTGTAGATTTAAAACTAATTTTTGAATATTACACTCTTCATCTTCCACAATATTGATACATTTTTTCTAATTTCAAACGGTTGAGGAGATATTGACTGTCCCCATGCTACTGACTCACCCTGTATATATTTGCATGTATTTTTTTATGCATCGTATTATAAATTTAACATATTTAAACAAAAGTAAACTTCTAAACAAAAATATAGCTAGAAATGAAGTATTAATAATATTTTCCTCCTAAATATGGCAAATTGACCACTGTGCGGCGGTTCGATCCCTACACACTGGATTTTTTTCGTTAAAAACTTTACTAATAATTGCGGAAAATTATAAATATTGTTACAATATTAAAAACTATTATGAACTAGGTGCTTATAATTATTCAGAGTTAGAGGATCGGTTACTAGATGACGCAAGGGACGTCTCATCTGCTCTAGGAGAGAAATGAGTTGACGCAGAGTGAGGTTATGTTGGTCCAACTGGAAAATGTGCCTAAAGGGGTCTTTGAGTGAAGACTAGAATTGGATCCAAAAAGGTGGCCGCGATCGTGTCTTATGGGGCCATTCCGGAGCCCTACGTGTCCGTCATTTTGCGGGCGGAGCTGTAATCGCCCATTATCGCCCAGGTAACAATATCGCCCAGGTAACAATATTTATACTTTTCTGCAACTATTGATAAAGTTTTTAACGAAAAAATCCGGAGTGTGCAGGGATTTGTAAGCCATGATCTGTCACTTTGATCTCTTCGAAGCGCTGTAAAACTTTCCAGAATTAAGGAAATTAAAATAGTATAAATGAAAATTATTCGCTACAAAATCCTCTACAAAAGACATGTGATGTATTTTTCTGTTAAAATTGAAGAAAAAAAAGTTTTAGCGCTTAAAAGAAAATTTTGTGACAAATGACTATCTACCAAGGGTTATAACTTTTTGATTATTCAATTTACGACAAAACGTTTCTCCAATAAAGTTGTAGAGAATTCGATTCTAAACAAATAACATCTATAACCTGTGTGTAAGATGTACCGTTACGGAGATATATGGCAAAAACTGTTAGCACCACATTTTCCAATATGGCGGCCAAGTGGGGCGGCCGCCGACCCCGAAAACTCAATTTTAAACTTACAGTCCCCCCCTCCCTCTACATTACGAAGGAAAACCTTTTTCTACCCAAAATGCAAGGTTAGCCTCAAAAAATGTAACATTTCAATGAATTAATAATGCATTGTTGATTATTTCGGGTTTAATTCAAATTAAATTCATTTGAATACTTTTAATGATTATAAAAAATAATTTATTTGCAATATGGGAATATCATGGCCATATGTTAATAACTTATTGCCCTGCCGTGAATTTATGGTGACAGCGGTCGACATTTTCAAGGGTTTGGATGTATAAATATTTCTCAGTTTATTTTTTTAAGACAATTGTTTGGACTAGCTTTTTAATATTATAACATTTATAACGAAAAAGAACATATCACAAAACATATACTCTTATTAATACAGATAGAAATAAAAAGTTAGACATTGAAAACACTTATCTGAGATACGTACTGGTTACAGTTACAGTTACACTTCTCGACCCTTCATTTCCCTTTTTGATTTGTTTTATTACATTACACCAAAAACACTATGGAGTTCTGGATTATGTACGAAATTAATCACTAATATTTCTCGAAGGATCGCTAATCGCATATATGTATTATTCTTGAAACGTATACGACTCACTTGGTAACTTAAAATTTTATATTTTACTCTTTTACATTTTGTATTTAGCTTAAGTGATGGCACATAAAAAAGGAGCTGTTGAGGGACGTCTGGCCTCGGTCACGTCCGATGAGACCTAATCAATATATAGTTTCTTTGTAAATAAAATTATTTTAGATTTTCTTAATTTGTAGCATAACTAGAAGTAGGTTATCAAGAGAATGCAAAGATTGGAAATTAATATTTTCTTATACAGATTCCCTTTTTTTAAGTTTTCATACATTATTCTTTCTGCTGTTTCCGATATCCTGTAGAAAATCTTCTTTACTGTAACTATAAGCAAACAAAAAATGATTACTTTAAAATGCTTGGACTATTATGCATTTATTGACTCTGAGCTTTATTACTTGAGCTTTCATTATCTTTGTTACTGCTGATACATTTCAAGTTTTATTTTGGTTATTAAATTGATCGGGTTCAAAATCACGCATGCTTAACAGAAAAAAATGAAATCGAGAATGGCCAATGCGTAACCGCATAATCTGAGTTAGTATTACGCTCCAGTGGAAATATATGGTCGGGATTAACCGGATCGAAAATTGTTGGGATGTTGTTTTATCCAGTTTTTTATGAGGAGTAGGATGGCTGGAATTTATTACAGAAATGCTGGAAAGACTTTCTGATATTAATTCAGTTGATCGCAGAACATAGCCTTCACGAGATAAAAAGTAAATTATTAAACAGCCTAACGGATCAAGCAGCATTTTGTTATGAAATAAAAACAATAATTAATTGACTTGACCTTTACTTGATGAAAATTGATAATACAGGGTTACTACAAAAGAAGTAGATACTTTGAATGTTTTATAAAACAAAAGTCTCAACAAAAGTCGACATGCATTTTGCGCTGTTGAGGAACTGTAGAAGATCGTTGGTAATACTGCGCCAACAACAAATGGTAGCAGGCAAAATTCCGGGAAAATCTCATGTATCAGAAGAAATAGTGGAACGTGTTCGTACTGTTTACCATTGATGTCCACAAATCAACAACACGTGCGTAAGTGAGTTTAGAACTACAAATTTCACAACAAACCTTGTGAAAAATTTTACGTAAACGACTGAAAATGACACCTTACAGATTGCAATTACTACAATGTCTTGTGAATGTGACAAGGTGAAACGTTGAAATTTTTGCTTTGAAATGATGTAACGTAATGAAGAAGAAGATGATTTTTGCAAGCGGATAATTTTCAGTGACGAGTCAACATTTCACGTTCGTGGCAAAGTGAATAAACCAGCGTCCGTATATGAGAACTAAACGTCCGAGAGTGGTAGTTGAGCATAAAACGGATTCTACAAAAGTGATCTTGGAAGTGAATGTGTTCTGTGCTGTATTTCATATGAAGGTGCATAGTCCTTTCTTCTTTGAAGAAAATACAGTAACATAAGCTACATATCACCAAATTCTGATCAATTGGTCGGTACCTCAACTGAATAAGGACGAGGGGAAATTCATCATCCAACAGGATGGAGTACCGCCCCACCGGCACGTGACTTTTCGATCCCTACCAGGCGTTGCCAATCTTCCAGCAACCTCCCTAGCCACACTTTCCCTCTACCATAACCTGTATCTACCCTACCCTTTATCTTTCCCCAAATTTGTTTCAATCCCTCTACCCCCCCCCCCCCCCTTTTAATGTTTGTACAGTTTTGTTATTTTATCCTGTTTGTTCTTTTTGTCCTCTTTTGTTTTTTCCAAATCCCCTCTAGGCCGATAACATCTCGTAAATTCAAACTTTTTAAGTTTATGGTGTTTTTAATTAGTTTTAGTTCCATGTGGACACGTTTTTTACCAATCTAGTTCTTAATTCTACCTACGGTGGATGGGAGTTGCTAATTTTTTACTTAATTATCTCTAAGCCAAATCGGACCCATCGCGTCCGGCCTCACATTCGATGTTCGCCGTGGTTGGCTGACTGGTTCCGAGCTAGGATCTGGCGAGGCGCATATTTGTACTGAAAAATACTGAATAAATCTTTGTTGAATTGAAATTGAATTGATTTAGCATTACAACAGACGTCAACTGCGCTATTTAACGATGATCACAAAGGAGCTACTTTACACCGTGCGACTTTCTTCTTTGGGGATTTGTGAAAGGCAAGGTTTGCATCCCTTCGCATACCAATTGTTTAGAGTTGAGACAACACACCAGAGAGCTGTGGAAAGTGTCAGTGCATTTATGTTACAGCGGGTTTGGAATAAACTAGCGATGTGTGCTGTGTGATACAAGGAGCACATATTGAACACTTAACTTGTGAGTAACTAAAGTAAATTTTAAGGATTATTTTTTAACACATTGTAAACGAATTCATGATAATATTATTAGTCTTGGGTTAATAAAACATTAAATGTGTCTATTTCTTTTATTGTAATATTGATATAGAATAATACTTAGGGAATTTTATGATTTTTGCAGATTTCTATTTGAAAATCTAAGAACTGTTTGAGCACAAGACTGGCTATTATAATAATGAAATACGAGGACAGCAATGTATATTTTTTATAGATACGAGATTACATAATTATGTCTTACTGGAATCATCAGAAAATTTAATAAACATTTGGAATTCTTTAATAATTTAGGTGCAGATATAGCAGCAGCATAAGAATAAAAATATTTATAATTTTTCATTCAACATACCAAATAAATTCTCACAGCGACGAAATTTTTTTTTTTTTTAGATTTCTCTCCCCGCTTGTTTGGAGCAAAATGGAGGGCATTTTAAACAATTGCTGCATTAAATATTTATATTGAAAGTGTTCATTAATTTTGTAATTTTTTGTCCCAGAGTATTTGTTATAAATCTAATCTTTTGTTTTTGAAGTTGTTATCTTGATAATAAACAAATAATTATCAATTATCTACATGATTATTCTCGTTTATGATAAAAAGGGAAACAAGTTGTGACTTGTATTGTCTACTAGCAAACAGTGCTGATTTTGTATGTACATTTTACAAATATTCGTCCATAATAAAAAAACTAAGAGAGATAGGTATAGGGAATGGTAATATCAATCTATGAACAATTCAATACTCTATTAGATTTTCTGAAAATATACGGGGGGTTCCATTTGAAAAAATTGATTTTTTGACGTTTGAACTAAAACAATGTTTAACTGTGAAAATAAAATACCCTGTATGTTATTATCAAAACATAAGGCAACTTTTAGTTAGATTATAGGGTACTTGTATGAGATTAAAAGAAAATTTCTTAATCGGCTACATGAAAGAAGATATCGATTTTTTTCCGAAGGGTAGGAACCGTCAAAAATCTCCAAAAATATTAATTATCTCGAAAACCGGTATGTTTAAGAGTATGTTGTGGTACACAAACTTAAGCTAAAATTTTATGAGGAATCGAAATATGCAATAAAATACAAGGTGTTCCAAAATAACAAAGTTAGGTGATACATCCGGTATAAACGGAAGTAACACAACCATTAAAAATATTTTCATTAGATCCGCCATATCCAAAAACCCCCTCATACCAATTTTCAAATTTCTAAACTCGACAGATCCCAAGAAACGTCTAATAACCGCTTTCCGTGAATGACCCTGTATAAGTCAGTGGCGGCTGGTGAAATTTCAATTTTTTTTCTCGTCTGTGGCGCATGGGACCCATACGAAATATGGGAAATAACATCTAGAGAAGCACTTCTCTAATGACTCCTAAAAAATTTTGAAAAAGCAGTTTGCGAAGAAATTTTTGAAAATTCGTTAGCCTCCCCTGGGTCTAGGGACTCCCGTTTATTTTAATTTTGTTTGTCATATGCATTTGACTTTTCATAAAAATACAACAATAGATTTTGGAGTTTGTGAAAATATTTTCATTATAACTGAAATACAATGAAGTCAAATTTTGTAATTTACAATTTAACAAATTGCAATATTTCAATTCGTTGTATCTCAGTTAGTGATGAAAATATTTTCATAAACTCCAAAATCTATTGTTGTATTTTTATGAAAACTCAAATCAATATGACAAAAAAAATAAAAATAAACAGGAGTCCCTAGACCCAGGGGAGGCTACCGAATTTTCAAAAATTTTTTTGCAAACTGCTTTTTCAAAATTTATTAGAGAAGTGCTTCTCTAGATGTTATTTCCCATATGGGTCCCATGCGCCACAGACGAGAAAAAAAAGATTGACATTTCACCAGCTGCCACTGATATAAGTATATTTTTCCCATCCATCCTTTGCTTATATTGTTTAAAACAGAAAAGCATCAAAGCTACAATTTCCATCTCTTAAATGAACCAACACTCATATAGATTGAACAAATTCTGATTTAGTGACGTGTAATTCAGTGCGTCGGTGTCACAGTCATGCGTATTCAAGCGCGCGCACGCATGGATCTCGCTCCGAGTTATACCGTTACACTTGACTATTTTTTCCGGCAAAACCGTCGCTTTCGAAATTCCGACAAATCCTCAGAGTCCAAATTTAGAAAAAAAAATTCCCATTTTTATTATATTGAGTTAAAGGCCAAAATAGTTTATTTTGTCTTTTAACTTAATATAATAAAAAAAAGAAAAATTTTTTTTCAAAATTTAAGTTAAAATATAATATAAAAGGAAACAAAATTCGGGCTCCGAGGATTTGTTGGAATTTCGGCAATCTTTAATTTAAAAAAAAATCATTCATTTCTGACAAGATTTGCGCTCTCTGGCTATTTTTGAAACAAAAAACTCAATTTGGAAACACAATGCTATGTAGTGATAGCATAAATATTGAGAGAATTTTGCTCTTATACAATGGTATCATGGATGTTCTTATAGCTATTGTAAAATAATTAGTGTTAGTGATTACAACGTGATTGGGTAGAAATATGAACTTTTATTTAACAAATTATTACCAAAAAGGTTCGAATTAAATTTTAGAATCATATAAATTTTCCTCAATAGACCTCTGTATCTCTAGAATATGGGGGCATTAAATCCTTTATTTCAATTACTTGGAAATAATTTATTGTAAATCCTTAAAATTTGGTACAAAAATACTCTTTGTCTACACACATTATAATTCACTTTTTAATATTTTTTTAATATAAATATTATTTTCCAGCACTTATTTTCCTCGCCTCTGTCATGGTTTTAGTTTTAGAAAATTATCATGCATTTTTCTACTTAATTTTTTTTAAGGAAATTGAATATTTTATTATTTTTTAACAGATCCTAGTGTTTGCAAGTCTCGTGGATGTATTGAAAATATTTCAAATATTTTCAATGAAAGAGCATTAAAAATGGTGAACTATTAATGTATAATCTGATTTTGTTGTCAATCTTATACCCGAGAATTGGCACCAAATTGTTGCCTTTGGCAACTACCTAGTAGGGAACATCCGAGACATCCCCAATTGGTGGAAAGATAACAGCAAGGGGTTCATAGTCGTTTTGTCATGTCGGTATATCAGCCGGCTATAATCTCATCTGACGAGTTATTAATACTAATAGAGTCATTAATTTTATACTCATTCATTTTACAAGACCTCAGATTATAGCGAAACATGTTATTTTATCGAATAATGTAGTCATCTTAGGCCAAAATTTTACATCAGTTTAAAAAACTCTTAGGGCCAGGGAATTTGCTATATTTGCCAATTACTAATCTTGGCACGTAAATTTTACATAGATACTGTTCTAGGGTATGTTCATATGAGAATTCATTTTATTTCTTATGATTCAAGTCGAACATACATTTTATGGATACGATGCGGGAGTCCTGGTTCTACACACTTGAACAGAACAGAACAGAACGATTCGTGTATTCGTGTTTAGAAGCAATTTATTCTGCTCATAACTTGAACACATTTCGAACAGTTCTATATTTCGTAACCAAAACAAAGCTTTACATTCAGGTCTATCGGTAGATACAAGTGCACGAGTTGAGTGTTACTAACTCTGATGCACTCAAAGAAATAGTATGGGTAAATTCAACAAAAAAAAAAATGGTTAACTAACAATATCGTTAATTTTGTTAAAGCAAACTATATTGATGGTATTTTTAAACAAGAGGTGATTGTTATTTTAATTAATGAAAAGTTGTCCTACAACAAAACAAACATTAACTTAAAAAATAGATGAATAAGACTATTATTTTGTTCGACTGACTATTATTTTGTTGAATTCTGTCAAATTAAACTAGATAATAGTATATTTTATTTTTAATTATTATCGAATTGTAATTCTAACCCAGTATTAGTTCGCTGTATTATTGTACTTCGTAGACAAACCAATATTATTGTCGTCTTCTAGAAGTTCTAAAAGAATTACCATAAAATTTGCTTGCTTACCACGTAGTCTATTACAGAAATTATTCCCAGATGACGCCACATACAAATCACTGACAATAATCAATCATGCATTATCTTATACTCTTATGAATTTAATAACATGATTGCAATGTTCAAATTCTCTCAGGGATCATCGATATATTCGGATGGATCTTATAAACGATTTCTAATCTTTGGTTTGGGTGGTCTGATGTCTCAATACTGAGATTTTGGCTAAACAAAAAAAACTTCATCATACAATAAAGTGTAGATCAACCTAAAAATTAGTTGGTGAACAAAGTCGTACTATTTGATTGTAGACCAAATTGAAAATGGTTAGTGAACATAAAAAAATGTCATTGTACTATTTAATTTGTTACAAGAAGATATGATTATTAAACTACTGTTTGTTTACGAAAATAAATAAAGTTGTATGACTATTCTTTTCTGATTGATTTAACTATGAAACTAGATAGGCGCGATTTCATATGCTCTTTTTGGTTGAATTTACCTATCATTTTCTTTGAGTGTGGTGCAAGCTTTTTGGTCATGAATACAAGGTTGTCTCTCTTTTGTATGTATCCCCAGTCGGTAGGGTTCAAATTATTAAGTTTCTATTGCTGAACTTGTAGATAGGTTCCTTTTTTCGATTCTTCGCTTATAATTCGGAAACGATGCGTCGTGCGAAAAAAGATAACCTATTCAAAATTAAACATGATTAAATTTCCTACAAGAATGCTTATATTCATTCTCTCCCTATGTGTTACAGTTTACGAGATTTTCGCCAGCCAAAATAGATAGTTAATAAATAAATTAATTAAGTATCTGAAATGTTTCTATCAAAACGGTTTACCGTGATCTAAGAACAAATCACAGTCACAAAACAATCTTTATTTTACAACACTCGACGTATTTACTAACGTAATATTTTCTCGAAATCTATACATTTCCTTAAATATATAGATAGCGTGATTCACTTAAAATGAAGACACCCTTATAACTTTTTTATTTTGTTTCCTGTTTGAATCAAATTTTACTGAAGTATAGAACAAATTAGGATCTACTTATGACCAGAATAACATTCGCCTGCTACAAATGCAAAGCCACCTGCGGTACCAATATACGCGAAAAAAGATAAAAAATCGTATTAGGCATTTTTTATTGGAAAATTTTGTTAATGAAACTTGTTCAGAAAAATCTTAATTCTAATGTTTAATCAAAATAAAAAAATTGAAATTTTGATTAAATTATCATTTATTTAGTAAGCCTCATACTATTTTAAAAATTCTAAAAAAAATGCATCTGATCAGCGCAAAAAACTGTACAGCAAATTCACACTGTAGAGAAGGATACCCATTGACGTTCGTCAGTATAAAAGAAAAGAACACCACTTTTTTTTAAATCTGATCTCAAGAAAATGAAAATATCTCACATATTACAGATACTTAATTAATTAATTTATTAATTATCGACTTTGGCTGGCGAATATCTCGGAAACTATAACACATAGGAAGAAAATGAATATATACATTCTTGTAGGAAAGTTAATTATGTTTAATTTTGCATAGATTACCTTTTTCCGTACGACGCATCGTTTCTGAGTTATAAGCGAAGAATCGAAAAAAAGGAACCTTTCCATCCCCCCCCCCTGAAGCGGAGGGGTGGGGACTTTTAGTATGTTTACCTCCTAACTACCCCCAGTCTTAAAAACCACTAAAAAGTTCCCCAACACATCCCTGAAGAGGAAAATTCTCCCCTCCTGAATGTTCTCTACAATCTCCTTTTGGGCATTAATTGATTGGACTAAAAAGGAATACCAAAAACAAAAAATTAACTTTATGAGAAACGGGGTGTACACTTGACGCTATTTTGTTGCTTTGGTTTGGGCCTTTAACATATTACTTGAGTGACCACGTACTATTTAACAAATCCCTTCCTTTTAAGAGTTTCTTTTTGCCTAATTTTCATAAAATGACTGCACCAAATCCCACGTATATACTATAATTAAATATACACATTTTGCTCATAAAGTTGTTTGGTATATTCCTTAAAGGAAACTATACGGATTCGATGCATTATAAGAAGTCTGAGAAAAAGCGAAAGACATGGGAAAATTAGGGGCCCGAGTTTTACAAGCGCAATTTCATTAATGGTTTCGAGAAAATTTCTTTTAAGACAGACGACACAGAATGAAAGCCTGAAAGAAAGTAATTAAAAAAAGCCTTCTGAAAGTAAAAGTATTGTGTTAAAAACATTTTCAAAGTATCTCCCTCGTTATTAGTTTATATCGCCACATCCTAAATTTGTCATTTTCAGCTTGGTTTTTAAAATTATATTAGTTTAAATTAGCCTTAGAATTACAAGCAGTTTAACAGCTTTTGTAATTTGATTTCGTATATTTAATATATTAGTGATGCGCAGTGTTACCTATAATGGATTACAATTAAATTTTTGCTTTGGAAAAATCCTCAGTCACTGAAATTTTGGTAAAATATTCCTAAAAGTAAAACAGATAATTAGGTATACGAAGTTCATCTTCTTAACCCAATTACTTAATTCGTTTAATTAAGAAGTATATTTAAAAAACGAATTATTAAAAAAAAATTACTAAACATTGCTTTTGCTGAAAAGTACCAAAACACTTTTTTAAAGGTTATAAAATTACTTAGTTTTTTTCCGTTTTGAGAAAGATTGGTCGTGATTTTTTTAATTACAGTATTTCATTATTTTTCGCATTTTAGTTAAAAATGTGTTCGACTCTATATGAATCAATTTTTAAACATGACAAAATGGAATTATATAAAGTATTAAGCTTATTCAGTTACTTTTAATTGTTTTTTTTTAATGATGTATAATGAACATTGAACAGTTTACGCCCAAAAAGTTCAAGTCAGAGAAAGATAAATATTCATAAATAACACTAAGATTGTATACTATTTAAACATTACTTATAAGCTTTTTTGTAGAGTCTTCATAGAAAAATTCATTAATGTAAACAGTTTTTACGGAACCAGAACAACAGAATAAATTCGTTCTTGTTAAAACTCAAGGTTTCTTGTATACTTGTTATTAATAAAAAAATTGAAATAAACGGAATGTCAAAAATTGTTAATACATTTTAATGATTATTAAATTTAAAATTGCACCCAAAATTATATTTCCGATATGAAGAGATGATCCCCGAAATGTGCAAAAGATATTCTAAAATCTGCGCCCGTTTCGCCTACTGCGCTTTAGTCAGGGAATGTCATTTATATGTATTATTATAAGAAAATAACTTTTTTTGCTAAAAATAATTTTACAAGCCTCATAAATTCCATGGTATCATTGAATATTTTATTCATTTCCAGTGTGAATTCCATTGATAATACGAATTTTTATACGAAATTATAAAAAAAATGTGACATTCCAAGGTCATTAAATGTATAAGATCTATTTAAGCAGAATTTTAAGAGGTACTAACTGGATCACCTTTCCCATTCTCCCCCCCCCCCCCCGGAGCACAGCCATCACGACCCGGAAAATCTACAGTATTCGGGACGTCAAAATAAACTTCTCCATATATTTTCAAAAATCTCCCAGCTATTTTCGCTAACTTATCAAATAACGTCTAACTTTACTGTACTACTTCTACAAAAAATTTAATGCAGTTAGAAATTGTATTTTTTTGGAACGCAGGTTTCTCTTTCAACATTTACGAGACGTGGAGCCATGTTAAATCATGAATTGTTTGTCTATTAAGTCTTAAAAATCGCTAAAAAGTTCCCCGAGTAAGGTGACTCGATCAATATATGATCCCTCAGGTATCTCGTATTCATTCTAAAAAACCGCTGCCCAAGGAATCACTACTTCCACATCCAATTCTCTATCCAAGTCACTCACAACGAAAAAACTTTGTATGTGGAAATAATTGTTTATGGAACTTTAATAATATAGTATTTGAAATCCTCTACCCCAAAAACCCATAAAACGATACCCCACATCGGTAGTGGGGTGGGGGTTGTGATAAGGGGGTGGTAGTGGGGGTGGATGAAGTAAAAAAATGTTTTGAGGTTTCTGGTTCTTGTACATACACTAAATCATAATTTTTTTTCATCCCCTTTAATAAGGGGGTGGGGGTTGGTAATGGGGGGTGGCTAATGCCAAAATTTTTTTTGAGACCTTAGCTTTTCTTGTATATACTAAATACCAATTTTATGGACTCTTACCTGCTTGATTTACCCATTTACCCCAAATTTACCCCAATTTACCCCCCAACCCTTCGACGGAACAAGATGAATATAATCTAGTACTAGATCTCGTTAAAGTACACATGCGTATCAAATTTCACGTCAATATCTCAAACGGTTCCAGAGTAAACGTGCGCACAAAAAAAAACTTACAGACAGACCGACAGATAGACCGACCGACAGACAGACAGAATTTTTTTTTTCGCTCAAACTTAAAATCTCGACGTTTCATGACATTTTAAGCCGATTTGAACAATAAAAATTTTTTAAAATTTTTTTGTCGTTCCTATACTTCCACTGGATGTGGAAGTAATTTTACGTGAAAAAATTATAAACATGTATAAGGTAGCAATATTGAAAATATATAAATCATCATTATCTTAAAAAATATTTTACGAGCACTGCTTAGTACATCATTATCCTAATTACATCTATAAATATTTTTTCTGAAAATACGAAGTGACTGATTACATTTTAACTTAAATTTAATGTACTGAAAAGCACAGAGAGGGAAGGAATCCATTAGATTAGCCTTCGTCTTCTATTACAATCATTTACGTAAGCGATGTAAAAGTCTGAAATAAGCCTGTTCCACATCTTTCCTACTGAAATTTCAAAATTCCGCCTGGAAACTGCATTCTAAATTGGAACATCAAGTGCAAATGTTACAGCTTTGTTAAGGTGGTATACTGCAGGCCATATTGTGAAGATGAGCGCTGCTTGTCTTACTGTAAACTGGTTCATTTATGATTATTATTGGGAGCTTTTACACCTATTAGCGAGTTTTAAAGTTTAAAGTGAGGTTTTATGATACGATATTGATGTACTAAGTTGTATGCAGATTTAATTAAAGTGCAATTTATTTGTTCCTGGATTAATGAGATGGCGTCTAAAAGAATCCTTACCATATCAAGTTTACAAACAAATCGTTCTATAATGCTTGAAAACATAGTTGTTAACTGATGTAATATGTGTTTATCGAGTGTCATTATATAGTAGAGTAGATACAGGTTTTTGGGTGGAACTAATTCTTACAAAGACGGGGTTTGAATTTTTTAGTTCGTTGTTGGTATCTTCTTGACATACTAAAAGCCTAGAAAAATCTGAGCGTGCAAAATATCACTTTTACATAGCTTAAAATAAAAAGTTATAAACATATAAATGCGAGGAAATTGTTTATTAACTAAAAAAAAAAAAAAATTAACAAAATTTTTTTAAGTTGAGAAATTTTCAAGGAATTTAATTCAAATTGACGTACAAGGGGTTTTCGAGGTCGCTGAAACAGATTATGATGCCAAAAAAAGGTGATTCAAAATGGCTGATCCAATATGGCCGAACTTCCGTCAAGCAATAAAATAATTCAAAACACTATTCAAATATTCAAATAAAAACTCAAAAAGAAGCTAAGAAAACGTGATATTGTACATAGCATTACAAGATGTGAAAAGGTACCCAAACTACTTTTACAATGCTTTACGAACACACACACTGCGCAGCGTGCGGGACAGGTGATGCGTACTGCTTGGCGGGAAGATGTTTTACTTTCAATCTCTTTCTAATATTCAGGCATTATAATTTGACCCATGGCCCTGTACCACGTAAATGTTTTAAGTGTGTTTTCGATATTATAAACAGGATACAAATTTTAGAAACAATCAACATTGAGTCGATTTACCGAAAAAATTGATTTTTTCAATATTTCGTGAAAAGTATAGGTTTATATATATTCCAAAAATATTTTTTACATCAGATTTACTTAGTTTAAGGTTCTACTATAAAGGTATGCTGAATAGGTAGGCCAACTAATTTTTTTATAAAAGTTATTAACGTTTATTTTACCCATAATTTCACGAATTTTCGAGCAAAAAAAAAATTGTTTTTATTTTCGTAAAAGTGATAGGGTTAATTTAATCTTTGGGGTAAATCCCATTGAAGCATCTTAGAGTACACATTTCAAGCTTTAAAAATCGCACCTTGAGAGATCTAATAACGCGATTTGAACCAGAGTAATAGGTGGTTAAAGTTAGTCATATACAGTGTGTTTCACTTCTCATGAAGACACCCCTGTATTTTTTTTATTTGTGGCCGAATTTATTTCAAATTTTTATCAGCCATATAACTCTATAAGACGACTTTATTCAACACACAAATGCCGCCTAGATCTAGAACGCCGGCCTATTGCGATAAAAAGAAAATAGCAATTTTCGAGAAATCATAGTAGGCTTAGAGATAGATAAAAATTTTGTTAATAAAAGTTGTTCGGAATCACTTGATATGCCCCCCTGTAAAATTTTGCGAAAATCGGAATATTTAAAAAAAAAATTTTTGTTTCACTTCTCGGGAAGACACCCCTGTATCTTTTTTATTTGTGACCGAATTCATTTCAAATTTTTATCAGCCATAAGACAACTTTACTCAATACACAAATTCCGCTTAGATCTAAAACGCCGGTCTACTGTGATAAAAAGAATATCGCTGTTTTCGAGAAATCATAGTAGGCTTAGAGATAGACAAAAATTTTGTTAATAAAAGTTGTTCAGAATCACTTGATATGCCTCCTTGTAAAATTTGGTGAAAATCGGAATATTTAAAAAAAAAATTTTTGTTTCACTTCTCGTGAAGACACCCCTGTATCTTTTTTATCTGTGACCGAATTCATTTCAAATTTTTATCAGCCATACAACTCCATAAGACGACTTTAATCAACACACAAATGCCGCCTAGATCTAAAACGCCGGCCTACTGCGATGAAAAGAAAATAGCAATTTTCGAGAAATCATAGTAGGCTTAGAGATAGATAAAAACTTTGTTAATAAAAGTTGTTCGGAATCACTTGATATGCCAACCTGTAAAATTTTGTGAAAATCGGAATATTAAAAAAAAAAAAATTTTGTTTCACTTCTCGTGAAGACACCCCTGTATCTTTTTTATCTGTGACCGAATTCATTTCAAATTTTTATCAGCCATACAACTCCATAAGACGACTTTACTCAACACACAAATTTCTCTTAGATCTAAAACGCCGGCCTACTGCGATAAAAAGAATATCGCTATTTTCGAGAAATCATAGTAGGCTTAGAGATAGACAAAAATTTTGTTAATAAAAGTTGTTCCGAATCACTTGATATGTCCCCTTGTAAAATTTTTTGAAAATCTGAATATTTAAAAAAAAAATTGTTTCACTTCGCGTGAAGACACCACTGTATCTTTTTTATTTGTGACCGAATTCATTTCCAATTTTTATCAGCCATACGACTCCATAAGACGACTTTATTCAACACATAAATGCCGCCTAGATCTAATACGCCGGCCTACTGTGATAAAAAGAATAACGCTATTTTCGAGAAATCATAGTAGGCTTAGAGATAGACAAAAATATTGTTAATAAAAGTTGTTCGGCACTTGATATGCCCCCCTGTAAAATTTTGTGAAAATCGGACTATTTTCAAAAAAAAAAAATGGTTGTTTCACTTCTCGTGAAGACACCTCTGTATCGTTTTTATTTGTGGCCGAATTCATTTCAAATTTTCATCAGCCATACAACTCCATAGGGCAATTTTATCTAACACCTAAAGAGAACTTTTTCCAACAAATGAAAGTTGTGAAAAAAATCGGCATTAATAAAACGCTAAAAGGGACACTTTTTATTATTACACTATTACACATCAACTTAAATTAATATTGTTTTCTTTTTTTCAATGGTTTTATAATACTTGGAAATCTGTATGTATTTTGTATGAATGAATCAAATTTACCCACCTCCCGTTATCCAATCGAGCTGAAATTTTGCGCACACGTGTAATTAAATAATAAATAAATTCAATAACAATTGTGTATGACTTTCATTTGCTGTAAACAGTTCTCTTTGTGTGTTAGATAGAATCGATAGAAGATACAAGGGTGTCGTCACGAGAAGTGAAAGAAATTTTTTTTTTTTTAAATATTCCGATTTTTACAAAATTTTACAGGGTGGCATATCTGGTGATTCTGAACAACTTTCAGTAACAAAATTTTCGATCTAAGCCCACTATGATTTCTCGAATATGGCGATTTTCTTTTTATCGCAGTAGGCCGGCGTTTTAGATCTAGGTGGCATTTATGTGTTGAGTAAAGTGATCTTATGGAGTTGTATAAAAATTTGAAATGATGGCTGATAAAAATTTGAAATGAATTCGGTCACAAATAAAGAAGATACAGGGGTGTCTTCACGAGAAGTGAAACAAAAATTTTTTTTTTTAAAATATTCCGATTTTCACAAAACTTTACAGGGACACATATCAAGTGATTACGAACAACTTTTATTAACAAAATTTTTGTCTATCTCTAAGTCTACTATGATTTCTCGAAAATTGCTATTTTCTCTTTATCGCAGTAGGCAGGCGTTTTAGATCTAGGCGGCATTTATGTGTTTAGTAAAGTCGTCTTATGGAGTTGTATGGCCGATAAAAATTTGAAATTAATTCGGTCACAAATAAAAAAGATACAGGGGTGTCTTCACGAGAAGTGAAACAAAAAATTTTTTTTTTTTAATATTCCAATTTTTACAAAATTTTACAGAGGGGCATATCAAGTGATTCCGAACAACTTTTATTAACAAAATTTTTGTCTATCTCTAAGCCTACTGTGATTTCTCGAAAATTGCTATTTTCTTTTTATCGCAGTAGGCCGGCGTTTTACATTTTTTATGTGAAATTTCCCGTGCTTTCGAATGGCGTAATTAGTTTTTTCTGTGAATTGACACCACACACGATTTTTTATGATTTTTTACAAAATTTTCAAGATGGCGGCAAAAAAACGTATTTTGCATGCTTAGATTTTTCTAGACTTTTAGTATATCAAAGAGATACCAATAATGAACTAAAAAAATCACACCCCGTGTTTGTGGGAATTAGTTCCACCTATCACATATGTTTTGCATATAACTACTATACTAATAAAAAAGCTTTTTATTTTCATATTCATTTTTACTTCCCTCTCTTTTCGAAGGGAAGTATTGTATTCGTAAGAAAATCGCCTTCCTTTTACATTTCAGACTATTTAGATTAGGAATATTATGATATGCCAATTACATCAGTTAGTCTGTGTGTTCGTCTGTCAGACTGGTGTCTATTTGTATGTTGTCACTATATCTACATAATCATTTGAAGGAGAAAGTAATATTTGGTATATAGTTGACGCCATTACCAACAAAGAAATGGGATATACTGCTGGTGAAAAATATACAGGATGGACACCCTAAAAAACATAATTAATGAAAAAAATGTATAGGACGATAATATTTGGCATGCAATTAACACAATAAATGTCATAGTGGTCCCTATAAAAAAAATAATTAATTAAGAAACGATGGGGAAAGCAATATTTAGAATATAGTTGTTACTATTGTCACGAAACTTAATGTACTATTAGTTAAAAAATATACAGTGTGATTATCCAACACAAAAAATAATTAATAAATAAAAAGTGCTAATTACTCCATTGAAACGTTACATTTCACCTTGCATTTTGTATAGGACAAATTTTTTGTTAGTTGTGTAAGGGGTGTAAGGGGGGGCGATGTAAATTCAAAATTGAGCTTTCGGGGTCGGCGGCCACCCCCATTTGGCCGCTATCTTGAGAAAATGGGTGCTAACAGTTTTTGTCCTATATCTCCGTAACGGTAGATCTTACAAAAAATTTATAGACAGGTTTAATGTTCTGAATCGAATTATCTATAACTTACTGAAGAAACTTTTTGTCCTAATTGTGGGGATGGATGAAGTAAAAAAAAAATTTGGAGGCCTTTGGTCCTTGTAAACACACTAAATCACAATTTTATTTTTTTCACCCACTTTAATAGTGGCCGAATTCATTTCAAATTTTCATCAGCTATAGAACTCCATGAGATGATTCCATCTAACACATAAAGAGAACTTTTTACAGCAATTCACAATTATTATTGAAATTATTTATTATTTAATTACACGTGTATGCAAAATTTCAGCTCGATTGGATAACGGAAGGTGGGTAAATTTGATTCATTCATACATAATACATACTTACATACAGATTTTCAAGTATTATAAGACAATTGAAAAAAAGAAAACGATATTACATTTAGATTGATGTGTAATAATAAAGTGTCCCTTTTAGCGTTTTAGTGAATGCCGATTTTTGTTCACAACTTTCATTTGTTGGAAAAAGTTATCTTTAGGTGTTAGATAAAATCGCCCTATGGAGTTGTATGGCTGATAAAAATTTGAAATGAATTCGGCCACAAATAAGAAAGATACAGGGGTGCCTTCACGAGAAGTGAAACAGAAATTTTTTTTGGAAATATTCCGATTTTGACAAAATTTTACAGGCGTGCATATCAAGTGATTCCGAACAAGTTTTATTAACAAAATTTTTGTATATCTCTAAGTCTACTATGATTGCTGATAAAAATTTGAAATGATTTAGGGCACAAATAAAAAAGATACACAAGAAGTGAAACACACTGTATATATATTAAATTCAAATTATATGCACTCTTAATTGCTCTATTTACCCTGTTTACCCACAAGTAATAATACAATTAAACAGTATCAAAATATCACGTGTCTAATAATTTTTTGTTCATTTGTCAAGATGGTAGCATTATAAATTATTTATGAAATGATTGATACCCAAACCACAATTTAGTAATGATTGTTTGGTAATTGTACTTTTCGTACTAAAACGAAACTAATCAGAACTTAAACTTATTACATAAAACTTAAGCAGAGCAAAATCTATAACAGTTTTATTATTATTGGCGGTAAATAATTGTTTAAGTAGACACACATCGAATCTAGTAAAAGGTAACATAAATTTAAAATTTTTGGTCGAGAATACAGTTTGCAATCCGAGGCCCGTG
This sequence comes from Rutpela maculata, assembly GCA_936432065.2. Taxonomy (NCBI): domain Eukaryota; kingdom Metazoa; phylum Arthropoda; class Insecta; order Coleoptera; family Cerambycidae; genus Rutpela; species Rutpela maculata. The sequence goes on from OW386287.2 coordinate 153,745,894, forward strand.
GGGTCGAGGTTTGCAAGTATCCGAAAGCTTAACCGGAGCAACGTCAATCACAGTTTTATTTTCGGTTATTAATACGAACTGATTTAGTAAATATATGCATAAATTTTGCGCATAAGTAAACAGAGATGCATACATTATTGCATAATACTCGCAACTTGTGGATTTAATTATATCAATTTTTACGCAATCACATACTGACGTTGTTTTCATAACGATGGATCATATCAAAAAGAGCGCTCATATGTGCATCGTCTCACAACTTACTACTTACTTGAGCTAATTTCTCCTTTCCTAATTTCAAAAAGAGGCACTATGTACTAAGTTCCCCACTTTTTCTATACCTAAAACTTTATTATATCTATGTAATAATAATAATAATAATAATAATAATAATAATAATAATAATAATAATAATAATAATAATAATAATTTTATTTCCCAGTCAGATTCTGTACAGAATACTGGTATGTCAGATAATTGTTGTATAAATATAATAAAATAATAGTAAGTAATTAAGATTTTAGGGTAAAAAATATAAAAAAAATACATATACCTACATCGTATACATATTACATATTAAAAAGAAAAAAACAAAATCAGAGGACAGACAAACAAAGACAGAGAATGCGAAATACGACCTATATAACATCAGGCTAACAATAATAGAGAATAACAACAAAAACAAAAATGACAACAGTAATACCTTATGGTAAAGGACTTAGACAAGATATTCAGCAATGCTGTAATATGGTCGATTAAGAAAGTAGTGTTTTATTTCATTTTTAAAAATGGTTCTTACTTTATTATCTTTGTATTCCTGTGGTAGCTGGTTATACAACTTAATACCCATGTAATAAGGACATTTCTCGTACAATGTGGATGTGTGTTTTGGAATGCATAGTGAATATGCTTGTCGGGTATGGATATTTGAGACGTTTGTTGAGCCATTTATTGTATATTTGTTTAGGTTATCATAGACAAATAATATTGTATTGTAAATGTATAGAGAATAAATTGTCATAATACCTGATTTTCGGAAAAATGGAGAGCAGTGATCATTATAATCAGCATGATTCATAATTCTGATAATTTTTTTTTTGTAAAGTAAATATTCTGCTTGTTTCACTATCAGTGCCCCAAAACATTATTCCATACGATAGACGACTCTGTACATATGCGAAATAAAATGTTGTACATGATGTAAAACTCACTAAGTTTCTGATATTTAATAAAGCAAAACTAGCACTGCCAAGTTTTGATGCTATTGTATTGATATGGGTTTTCCATTTGCAATATTCACTGAGGTGTACACCGAGAAATTTTGTATTTGATTCTTGTTTTATGGAGGTACCATCATGTTTAACAAGAAGACTAGAACTGTTTTTATAATTCTGTTTTTTGAAGTGCATTAAATTAGTTATGCAAGTGTTAATCGTTTGAGCATTTACATTGCACCAGTTAGACATACTTTGTACAGCAGAATTTGCTAACATGACTGCTTGTTCGATATTTGGCCCTCGAATATTTATTGACACATCATCGGCGTATTGACAGAGATTAATATTAGGAGAGTAGTTAAAAGCTTCTGTTAGATCGTTACAATATATCAGAAAAACCGCTGCCCAAGGAATCACTACTTCCACATCCAGATTCTCTATCCAAGTCACTCACAACGAAAAAACTTTGTATGTGGAAATAATTGTTTATGGAACTTTAATAATATAATATTTGAAATCCTCTACCCCAAAAACCCATAAAACGATACCCCACATCGATAGTGGGGTGGGGGTGGTGATAGGGAGGTGGTAGTGGGGTGGATGAAGTAAAAAAATATTTTGAGGTTTCTGGTTCTTGTACATACACTAAATCACAATTGTTTTTAATCCCCTTTAATAAGGGGGTGGTAATGGGGGTGGCTAATGCCAACATTTTTTTTGAGACCTTAGCTTCTCTTGTATATATTAAATATCTAGAATGGTGGAAGAGTTTCCCGCGACAGAGACAGGCCAAAGAGTTCATTAAAGAACGGTCGGCCAAATTCACGGAAGATCTACTAGGCCAAAGTAGAAAGGCCATTAGGATAATAGTGGGTCTTCTAACTGGACATTGTAGACTCAATAGGCATATGAGTCTAATGGGTCTGGCAGATGATGCAACATGCAGATTCTGTCAAGAGGAAGAGGAAACCTCAGTACATGTGCTGTGCCATTGTGAAGGCCTAGCCAGACTGAGATTCCAAATACTTGGTGAGGAAAAACCAAGAGCGGATAGCTATACTAAGGAGCCCCTATCAAGGCTATGGAGTCTGGTACAAAAGACAAAGCTGGATGAGGAACTCTAAATGAATTAGATTAGGAGCGCCACAATAGATCCAAAGGGGTCGCAGTGGCCAAGGCTAAGCGGCCAGCTCCTCCCTTCAATCTAATCTAATCTAATATATTAAATACCAATTTTATCGACTCTTACCTGCTTGATTTACCCATTTACCCCAAATTTACCCCAATTTACCCCAATTTACCCCCCAACCCTTCGTCGGAACAACATGAAAATATAATCTAGTTCCAGATCTCGTTAAAGTACATACGTGTACCAAATTTCAAGTAAATATCTTAAACGGTTTCAGAGTAAACGTGCGCACAAAAAAAAGTTACAGGCAGACCGACAGACAAACCGACAGACAGACAGACAGACAGACAGACCGACAGACAGACAGAATTTTTTTTTCGCTCAAACTTAAAATCTCGACGTTTCATGACATTTTAAGCCTATTTGGACAATAAAAATTTTTTTAAATTTTTTTGTCGTTACTATACTTCCACTGGATGTGGAAGTAAAAGTAAAGGAGCTAGTATTGCGCCTTGAGTAATGCTATTAATTTCAGATAAGTAGGGAAAATTTAAAGTGGACCCATTTGTGCCTCTTATTTTAACAGCCTGTGACCTATTGGACAAGAAAAATTATATCCAACATTTTGCGAGGCCTGTTATGCCATATGATTCTAATTTCTCAAACAAAATTGAGTGGTCTAGTAGGTCGAAGGCCTTTGAAAAATCAAAGAAAATGCCTAAAGTGCACTAACCATTATCCAGGGAGTCTAAGATATTACACAAAAAATTGTATACAGCGGTCGTGGTCGACCTATTTCCTCTAAAACCATGTTGTGATTCACTAAATAATTTTAAATGATTAAAGTATGCCTAACGTACATGGCCTTTTCAAAAATTTTAGAAAATATTGATAGCAAGGAAATAGGTCTATAGTTGTCAGCGTCTGTTTTGCCTTTTTTATGTATGGGCACAACTTTAGCTATTTTTAGCAACTTGGGAAAAGTGCCTTGTTTAAATGACTGATTTATAAGATAAGTTAAAGAAGTGGCAATATTTTTGGCAATATCTTTAAAAATAGAACAGGGAAAGTTGTCTAAACCTGAGGACTTTTTCGTAGAGACGGATAGTATTATGTCTATTAACTCTTTTTCACAGACATCGCCTAAATAGAATGAACCTAGTGTTTTTCTTTTTATATTAGGTTTGCTAGAGAGTATATTGGATGAAGTTAGGTGTTGAGTGAAGTTATTATTAAATATATTACTTAATTTTTGAGGATCTGATATTTCTTTGCCCTGATGTACAAGTAATGTTTGATTCGGCGGTTTTGAACATGAATTTTAATTTTTTATTATATTCCATACAGCTCTCGATGGATTTGTCGATTCGCTAATAAAATTGTCATAATACTTTTTTTTTCCAAATCAATTAATGATTTATGGGTTTTCTTTAAATTTTTATACCTCTGTATGATGTTTATATCCTCGGTAGTTCGTTTTAGCCAATGTAATCTTTTCAGTTCTTCGGAATTCTTTTTAATTTCATCAGTGAGCCATTTCTTTGATTCTTTTTTGTTTGTCTTATGGATTGAAGTTTTTTGCAGTGGAAAGGCTAAGTCAAAATAATATTTTACTATATTAGTAAACGTCTCAAAATTTTTGTCTAAGTTATCAGTTTCATAAATTTCTGACCAACTTTCTAGGGAGATTAGATTAACAAAGTAATTTCGGTTTTCAGTGTTGTAATTTATTTTATAATTATACGTTTTAGGGATATCATTACTAGGTAAGTTAAGTGGCACTGATATTTGAACAGCTAAATGATCTGAAAATCCCGTTTCAATAACCACAGCATTATTACTATCTGATAATGTAAAATTTGTAAAAATGTTGTCAATTAGACTATTTGAATTTTTAGAATAACATGTAGGTTCATGTATCATGGGTTCAAGGTTATAACCAGCTAATATATCTAGAAAGTTATTTTTAATGTTATTTTCTACGAACAGATTTATGTTGAAATCTCCAGCTAATATTATTTTTGTGGAATATTTATAAGCGGAGCTTAGTAATAGTTCCAACTTCTCAAAGAAATGTGCAATATTCAAATTTGGTGAACGATATATAGATATAATTATAAATTTGCTATTGTTTATTTTGAGAGAGAAAGCACAATACTCAAAAGTCTGTTCAATGGGTTCTACATTTAAACAAATTTTTTCATACTTCAGACTATTATTGAACAGTATAGCAGTTCCTCCCTCAGTTTTCTTTCTTCTGCAGTAATGGCTAGCCACAGACATGTCAGATATAGCTAGGGTATTTATTTCTTCATTCGATAACCAATGTTCGCACATTATGAACACACCACATTTATTTCCTTGCAGAAACACATCTAACTCATTTTTCTTATTTCGAGCACTCTGTATATTGAGATGGGCTATTGATAAACATGTACTGTTTAAGTTAGATGTCACCTATGTATTGAATTTAGATTTATTGGATTTAGATTTATTTGCTACTTGCCCAGTGTCTTTTATTAGAAGTTTGTCGTCGTTGAAAAGATTTTCTGCGAAAAAAATATTCTCCCACTTCTATGCCTTCTGGCCACATTTTTTCGTTCAATAGCGCATCTTTTAAATCCAAATCCACTGCAATTTTAAATGAATTACACCCAAAATTATTTTTTGTTGGAACGCAGGTAAAGTTTCTGTTTGCGAATTTTTTTTTAAGACTTGCTCCCAACTTTTCTGCCGTATATGAGGTATTGTATTTGGTCACAAATATCCATGCTTTTTCTCCAACTGCTGCATCCCCGTCACTTAGATCAGTTCCTACAATTTTGTTTTTATTTATATTTATTGCTGCAGTTTTATCATCTAAGTGGATAATTTCGTTTAGTTTTGATCTCGTTTGGACATCCAGTATTGCTGTAGATAACTCCTTATTAGTGACACTTACGTTAGAACATGAGGCACCATTATTAATTTTATTGTTAGATTGTACTCCTTTACTCCTCTTATTATCAGAGAAAATTGTCGGAACAGTGGCAACGTTGCTTCGTTGCTGACATTCTGTCAAATTACTTGAATCTTTATTTTTAGTTTTTAATAGTTCTGTTATTGTTTCTAAGTTATTTACCGTTCGTTTTAATTCATTATTCAGTTCCTTCACATATTTGAGTTCCACTTGATAACATGTCAGGTCATTTTGTAAACTAGTAATATCACGATCAGCTGATTTCGAAACTGGTATTGTCTGTATCACACTAGAACACTTGCATAACACCTGATTTTCGCAAATCTTTAAGGTCCTTTTAGTTGATTCACTTAATTTAACTCTGTCAAACACTTTCCTATTTATTATAATATCTATTAATTCGTTTTTCTTTAGTTTATTTAGCTCCTCTACAACTAACTCTATATTCGCCATGTTGCCAACTCGTGACACGTAGACATTAAGATTTTAACAATAACAGTACCATTATATAATCCATGTTCTAAGCTTTTGATTTCTACATGCTATTAAATTTCAGCTCCATCTTTGCAAATCACCCGATGTAATACCATTCTATATAGAATTTTTTAAGAGAAAATTAAAAACTGTCCAAAAATTTTCACATTGTCGTGTTATTAACCGAAGTATTGAAACTTTTACTGTTATATTAATTATTTGTACATTGTGATCTTTATTTTCTGTCCTGATAATATTGTACACAATGTATAATTGCAAAAAAATACCCATGTGTCCTAAACTCTCTCTTCTTTACTGACGTTTACTAAAGCTACCCGTCTCTATAAATGTACACTTTTTGATACTTACTCAAAGAGATGAAAATTTGGTTGATTTGCTGAGAATATGTTAATTAGTCTTAAGACTTTATCTCAATAATGGTGCACGTTCTAATTTTTGTCTTGATTTTGCGCAAGCGATTCTGGTTAATTGCTAATTAAATTTATTCCTTTGTTCTAATCCCGAATAGGAGTATTAAACTTGATTATTCAATTGGAGACATTTGTTACAATTACTAGAAACCTACACAGTTGTGGGACCGAATTAGAATAATTGAGTAATTCAATTTCGCGTTATTTGATGGGGTTTATTTGTAGTGCTGAGCTCTCAAAATGGATTTTGCATTTCGCTGGCCAAGCTAGCAAAGCAACAACTCCTTTTATAGACCTTTCTTGCCTAAAAATAATGAATGCGTGTTTTAAATTGCTAATGCGGTCATCATACAGAGTGTTTTTGAAATACGCCGATATATTCAGATCTATATACAGTGTGTTTCAGTTAATATTTCCACAGCCGATATTTCGGAAACTAATAAATATATTTTCATTCATGAAAGAATACGAACAGCAAAAACCCAGGAGAATACGGCTTTAGTTTTACAAACCGTTAACAATGATCCCCACTCATCATTGCGACAAATAAGAGCCTCCACCAATGTATCACTATCGCCGTGCCAAAGAATCTTAAAGGAAAATAAGTACTTTCCACATAAACCACACTTATTACATCATTTACTGTCTAAGGACTATGATCGTCGCTTAACCTCCCTTGCTGAGTTTCCTGTCCTTTATGAAGGAAATTGTAATTGTAATTTCCGAAAGTAAGTTTCACAGTAACGGCAGAATTACAAAACATAACTGTAGATATTGGTCGTAAAACAACCCAAGATGGATGATTTGAACAAGAAATCAATCTGTGTTCAGCGTAAATGTGGTTTTTTGAATGGTTATATTATGGGTCCGTTTCTATACCTTGAAAATTTAACCGGTGTGCGTTATTTAAGATTTTTGGAAAATGAGTTACCAAGACATTTACAAAATGTTCCCCAAAATAGAGCTGAAATTTGGTTTTAGCAAGATGGCGCCCCACCTCACAACTTTAATATTGTAGTAAATTATTTGAGTGACACATTTCCAAGGCGCTGGATTGGCACCTCAGGACCGGTTATATGGCTCGCGCGTTCTCCAGACTTGACTCCTTTGGACTTCTTCTTTTGCGGATATTTGAAAAGTAAAGTATATCATGAGCCAATAGAAGATACGTCAGATTTATACAATAAAATCTATGCTTGCGCTGGTGCAATCAATAGACACACATTATCAAGGACATGTAACGAGGAATTTTTACATCGCTTTGATATGTGTATTCAAGCAGACGGAAGTAATTTCGAGCATCTATTTTACATATTCTTGTCAAGATGTACTGTTCAAAAATAAAATTACCTTATTTGTTGTTTTCCATTTAAATTTCATAATTTAAAGTAATTTCCGGTAAAATCGGAAGTGCTATTAAAAAAAATTCCCACCAGTAAATAACTCTCTTATAGCAGACAAAAAAGTTACTAAGAACCTACATCCGAAAACCAAGATTAAAAAAGTTACAGCAATTAAAAACATATATATAAAACACTTAAAAGTTAGACAATAAAATTAAAATAACTCAAGAACTACTGCAGATCTGACTTTTTGGAATAAGAACAATTTTGTTTAAAATTTAATTCTTAATCGAATGGCATATGTTTCAAACCTTCCTTGATCGAAAAATATTTTTAAACTGCAGCGCCACCTCTAGTTATTGTTATAATAGTAAATTGTACTTCTTGAAGAAGGCATTAACCATAGAAATCCATTACCGTTTACAGGATAAAAATATATTTCTTAGTTTCCGAAATATCGGCTATGGGAATGTTAACTAAACACACTGTATATCTCCCTAATATACGCCAAAATATTAATTTATTAAAATGACCAAAAATGACCGAACAAATAAATTTTGAATATTGCAAACAATTTTCGAGTACGCTCATATGTTACTGTTTCTATGTGGCAACTTTTCTGCATCTAACCTGACCTTGTCTCGCGCCTCACTGCGGCGGTGTCAAACGTTAATAGAATTAGCTGGCCACATATTAGCAGTATAATCGGTAGTACTTGGGCCCTCATTATTTTACTGCCAGGGGCAGTTAGTAGTTCATAGTCCACAAATTGTAGCACAGTAAGGCAATGCATTTCATTAAATATATGAAAATAACAATTTTTCCACTGTCTACTCTGTGTGAAAGTGACATTCTTTTACTCTAGAAATGAAAATATTTTCATCTCTGGAGTAAAAAATATCACTTTCATATATAGTAGACAGCGGAAGAAATTGATATTTATACAGCATGATCTACCAGGAAATGCGGAAAATAAAATGGTGTACTAGTCTTCAATGTGGGAAAGCCCCTGCAAAATTTTAGAGGATTCTGAGGTAATATAGTATATTAAATTATTAGTAAATTTGCGAAGATACACTACTGATGTTGAGTAAGTCCTGACCTACTCCTGAATAGGTCGACGAACTTACTTGTGAAAGAACGTATTCGAGTTGTTTACATTTCCTTAATTGGCATAAAAAGTGAAGCCGGACGGCGAGATCAAGCGGCAGGGAGCCAACATTGTCGGCATGCTTTGAAGATAATTGGAATTCCAGCGGACCAGTTCACTTTTACGAATGAGTTCAACAAGACAGGCTCCCTGCCGCTGAATTGTGTGTAGACCCCTTAAAGAGAGCCGCGTTTTTCGCTTTCGTGGCATTGACCGGTTTAACTAAATATCTCGTATATCTGCTCGTCATTTCAGCATGGGGTCAATTTCTTCAATTTATTTCGATTTATTTCGCTATTTTTGTAGTGTGATTTGATTAAAACCAAAAAGTCACTTCTATTTTATCCAGCTTTGCTGTCAGTAGTGTCAATCCCAAGTCTGATAAAGTGATATGGTTATACCGTGTTACGTTAGATTAGTTAAAGTCACTGGCGGCGCATTTCTACAACAAAATGGTAATTTTTTTGGACATTTTTTTTGATTTTTCATTTTTTAAACTCCTTTCGGTGGGGACCATCTACTGTTAAATTTTCCGCATGTCATGGTAGATCCCGTTGTATATGTATGAGTAGAAAAAGTAGCATGTCCTATTCGAAATGAAATACGTTTTTGTCGTTGGTTTTAACAATTCTTTCCTTATAATATTAAAACACTTTTTACTTCGTAATTTCCACGTAAAATGCACGTAAACAAAGTCAAAATTGTATACTAAATATTTACTATTTTAAGACCATGATTTTCAATTTTAAAAATTACATATTAAATTAAAACAATAATAATTGCCTTAAAAAAATATTAAATAATATAAAAAAAAATATATCGAAAACCCCCGACTATACATTTTCAGTCGGTTTTCTCAAATACCTTCCGAGATAGTAAATTAACAAATTTACTTAATTTGTTTAGTGCTTAATATTGCTAGTTTATTATTTATTATTAATTTATCGCTTCGCTCGTTCGCTTCAGAAATTCTCATCTCACGAAAAAACAGTATTTTCATCTCTTGTAGTAAAACAATCATATTATTTGAGTGGTATTAATTTTTTTCTTACAATGAAAAATTTTAAATTTTATTCACTAGTGATTAAGAACAAAATCCATCCTTATTAATAGTGGCTTTAGAAACGATTTTTAAATTATTAAGTTATAGTTTCTTATGCAGGTGTTAGAAAAAATTATATAATGCTATTCTAGTCAAAGTTAAGCTCATTACAAAAATCCCTAAATAAACTTATGCACCTCTTGTTTTCTTATTTCTATCATGTATACTATACTGTTTGGAGGCGTTGAGAGAGTGAATTAGAATTCATTTATATGTGGTTGGTTAAATACACAAACACCTGTTAGTAATTTCATCGTGTAGATGAAATTTATCGGTGTTTCCTTAATAGCTAAATTTCTTGAGAAGTTTGGAGGAAACGTACAATGCCTTGAATACAAACATGACACGAGTACGAAAGGATACTTCGTGTTTTGTAAAATGTTGTCTAAGCACACGTACAAATTACGATGAAGTTAAGTTTGCATGCTATCTGATTCTTTTCATTAAGACCTGAATTGTAAATGTTAAAAGTTAAATATTTAACCCAGTTTCTGGTAAAAGCAGGAAGAGTCTATTACGTTTATTACACGTCCATAAGTTAATATAATCAAATATATTGATCTACAACGTATTTTAGAGGGAAGATATAATATTGGGATATCTTTATGTAACAGGTCTTTTCTCAGATTAATATTATAAAATTAAAGCTCCACTTTAACATATTCTCTGAATTTCCTTATTAGTGAAGTAAACGTAGTCAAAAAAGAGGCATTATTTCGGAATAATTTGTTACTACATAAAAATTCATAAAAACTTTTTAAATGTGTTCTAAATAAGTTTAAGTTCAAAGTCTACCGGTTGGTATTGTACGCTAAATCTCTATTTGTTTATTAATAACAAAATACTGCAAAATTAGTTGTTAAATGAAATATCTCGAAAATTAATCGAGGAGAAATCATAAAAATCAGGTACTAGGGGTCATTGGGCATGCTGATTACGAATTTGATGTCAGATTTGCAAAATTCAAAATGGCGGATACAAAATGGCCGACCGAAACGTATTAAGAGTGCGAAATTCGCCATAAAAATAAGCATTAATGGGTTTTTACGGGTTTTCGGGTATGCTGATGACGAATCTCATGTCAAATTGATAAAAATTGTGTAGATACATGTAAAATATTAATATAAATAAATACAATGAACTATAAAAATATTTTTATTATACACAATGAAAGCCATGAAAGGAAGTATTTTAACCATAATATATGATACGGTTTTTTAATCAAGAATGTAATAAAAAAAAGACTTTATTTATGAACATATAGTTACTGTCCGATAATTGATTTTTAAATACAAACACGTTGAACCAAAAGGGCAGATAAAACTTTCTAGCATTCTGAATCTTCTGATTATACATGCTCCAGTTCGTGGCTTTCTTCGTGTGAGTCGTCGATGTCTTGGCAGGGAGAACAATTTGTACAACTGTTGCCACTACATGAGGAGCATGCCGTAGTGCAAAAAAGACCAGATTTTCTACACCCACATGCTGATCCACAACCTTTCTTGCAGCTACAGAATATCATGTTAAGTATGTCGTTTGACGCAGGTCGTTGACTCATTGGTATAGGTACTAAATTACCATTGACTTTCTTCCAACCCCAGCTCTCTGCATGTAAATGCTTACCCATCCACCTTTGCATCTGTAAATACACTATTTTACGGTGCTGCTCCAAGGCATCTTCTGTGGGTGGTAATGAAGACAGCTTCACACTGTTTATGTTTCCGGAAGTACCTTTCACGAAGCAGTGATACCGAAATCAGTTTAAGTCAGCTACATTTTTGCTTGCACCATACAAAGCCAATACGCACGTAATGCCAAACTGCCAAAAAATTTCTGGACTTTGATGATCCTCAGCGAAACTTTCGGCGGCTTTTATTAAATCTACTTCATTCAAAATGCGCGGCAAAGTACAGCCAAGCAAACATAGCGAAGGAGCCACTTTCACGAATCTAGTTTTTTTTTTTTTTTTTTAAACTGTTTAACGTCGGCCTATTTCCGCTACCAGGGCCTATCACCGACGCCAGGAGACGAGCTACCCCCAACCTGGAAATTTTGCCGAACCTCTTCCCTTAAGAAGAGTAGGGATCTTTTACTTGCCTAACATTTAATAGACAAGGGACCGCCTGCTTTACATCCCCTCCGAAGGATGGTATATCCACTACGTAATCCTCGTCTGAAATTACGTAACTTCCGAGTATACACTGATATACAAGCCTCTAGAAGGTGGGACGAGAACGCTGTATTTCCCAAGATAGGTGTGTCACCCATCCAAGTACTAACCGCGCTCGACGTTGCTGCAACGGAATATCGACTGATACGAATCTAGTTAACAGCTAGATGGTGAACTTGCTAATAGTAGTCAGGAATATGTTATCGCCCTCTATGTACACATGGATGAATTAAAAAAAAAATTAAATTTCGGTTCGAATTTGGTAGTTGTTATTATATCTTGTTTTATTCTTCTCGAATTTTTCAATAATTTACGATTTTTTTTTAAATATTGATTTAATCAAATACGTTAATTTCACACTATTGTTTATCAACTTAAACACGCCATAGTAGTCACCATTTATGCATGTGTAATATTTAGTAGAATTATTAGTTGTGGTAAACTTAATTTTTTATTTAAAACCTTCGCAATTGTCCGAAAATCCTGTTTTTATCGATTTTTCACCTTTTTTACTGTTTAATTGTTATTACATTCAAAAAAAATAAAACCAAGAAATATTTTTCAAGATTAGTACCTTATCTAATACCTCTATGCATTCAAATAAAAATAGAAACATTTTTTTTAAGTTATTACACTTTTAACAGTGTCGATTTTTTTTCTTCTAAAACGTATAGTTCGACTTATTCGTAAAAAATTAATATAAAAACGCGTATATATCATAAAATAAATCATTGGGGCTTTTAGTACACATCTTTAGCTTCAAATTGATCACTTGCACTAAAGTGCCGATATCACGATATTAATCTTTGATTTTGACGATTGAAATTTGGTGTCAACAGCGGAAAACGTCTTTTTTTGGAAAAGACTTGAAGAATATTGTTCACCAAAGTCTACCTGGTTACAAATTTTTCCGAAGTGAAAATCTTCGTGTACTCCATATATAGCCGAATAAAACTATGCTATTTTCAACAATTGTTTGGGTGGGTCAATTTTTTTGTGAAATGCAATCTGTGTTATCATATCACGAAGTTACAGTAAAATTGTATCCAATCTGGTGGGTGAGGTTTTTCTGTAAATTAAGTTTTAATTTTGAAAAACGAGTTTTTGACTCCTTTTTCTTCAAATATCGAGTTCTTTTCATCGGATCAGACCAAAAAAAAATTAAATGTCTGTAAATAAATTATGAAAAGAACAGGTCCAAATCCGATCTGCTATTTTGTTTTTTTTACAATAAAATTAAAATCACGATAGTTTCAAATTTTGCCTAAACCGAAATTACTAAAAAGCTGCCCAAGGAATCACTACTTCCACATTCAGATTCTCTATCCAAGTCACTCAAAACGAAAAATCTTTGTATGTGGAAATAATTGTTTATGAACTTTAATAATATAATATTTGAAATCCTCTACCTCAAAAACCCATAAAACGATACCCCACATCGGTAGTGGGGTGGGGGTGGATGAAGTAAAAAAATATTTTGAGGTTTCTGGTTCTTGTACATACACTAAATCACAATTTTTTTTCATTCCATTTAATAAGGGGAAGGGGGTGGTAATGGGGGTGGCTAATGCCAAAAATTTTTTTGAGACCTTAGCTTCTCTTGTATATACTAAATACCAATTTTATGGACTCTTGCCTGCTTAATTTACCCATTTACCCCAAATTTACCCCAATTTACCCCCCCAACCCTTCGACGGAACAAGATGAAAATATAATCTATTTCCAGATCTCGTTAAAGTACATATGTGTACCAAATTTCAAGTCAATATTTTAAACGGTTCCAGAGTAAACGTGCCCACAAAAAAGTTACAGACAGACCGACAGACAGATCGACAAACAGACAGACAGACAGATATTTTTTCGCTCAAACTTAAAATCTCGACGTTTCATGACATTTGAAGCCTATTTGAACAATACAAATTTTTTAAAATTTTTTTGTCGTTACTATACTTCCACTGGATGTGGAAGTAATAGTAATAAATCTTTTTTAATCAAACTTCGTGAAATAATAAGTCTTATAGATGTAAACTTTAAGGAGAATTGCAAATAAAAATATTTGTTATTTTCCTCGAAAAATTAGATTTTTCGAAAATATTTTGATTTTCATAAAATACTGCCATTTAGTATCACCAAGACTTTTTCTTTAACTCGTAGCTCTTTCAATGTGCTTTATAATGGTGATAAAACCATTTTTTGTGTTATTTTAAAGATACATTTCGTGAATGTTTGTACAGTGTAAAATACACTGTACACTGTACTTTATCGTCCAGGCAATATTTTTATCAGCAGTAAAATCACAAGGGCTTTTTTTTTATCGGATAAATTTCTCTTTGTAACGAAATAATTTTGCCAATCAGTGATTTTATGAGAACAACTGACATGAAAAAATCGCGAGACCGGAGGTCAAGCGATTTTGTCAAATGTCAGTTTTTCGAGCAAAATTACTGATTGCCAAAATTTTGAGTTAAAAAGAAATTTATCCATAAAAGAAATGCTCGAGTGTTTTTTGGCAAGATAAATTAACGACAGAATATGTGAACGAACAACAACAATTAAAAATAATTATAATTTTCTCAAAACGACTCATATCGTACAGTATAGTTTCCACAATACTTAAAAATTATAGCCGACAGTACAGATTTTAAAACGACGTGCGACTACTAGATATACTCTGCTTTTGAGGAACTGGCATTTTTGTTGGTGATAAAAAACGATGCACCTTTTTTATCGCTGTCAAAGTGACAAAATGTGACTGTCAAATAGACTTTTTTATATAAGAGTTAATTTATCATCTGTAAAAATTATTTCAGAAAATGAACAATTAAAAAATAGACCCATCTACATTAATTATTAGAAAGTAAGGTATATCTGTTGTGTTTTATGCATTTATTTCTATACACACAAATATTTTGAGCTGAAAGGACCCCGCACTAATCTTATGGAAATTAGGTTTCGGTCAAATTTGCTCATATACATCTTGACATCCTGATCAGAAGTCACCATGGGCACAAAGCTCTGAATGCTTTAGTTTAAGAGCTAGGTCCGTTTAAATGTCAGAAATCTGTTATTTTTAGGAACCTATAGTTATATGATATAAATTGTTAAAATACCAAGTGTTGTGTGAGCATGTGTGAAACGTCGAGACTCCAATAATCTCAGACGCGGTTCAACCCCTGAGATTATTGGAGTCTCGACGTTTCACACATGCTCACACAACACTTGGTAATTTAAGTATATTTATATCATAGGTTCCTAAAAATAACAGATTTCTGACATTTAAACAGACCTAGCTCTTAAACTAAAGCATTCAGAGCTTTGTGCCCACGGTGACTTTTGATCAGGATGTCAAGATCTATTAAATCCTGTAATATGAGCAAATTTGACCGAAACTCAATTTCCATAAGATTAGTGCGGGGTCCTTTGTACTGCCCATTCTTTAATGCAGTGGTTCCCAACAAGATTTTTTCAAGGACCCCCCTCATCGGTCGCTATACTGACAAGCTTAAATTCTTCTTAAAATGAAGATTATGTAAAATCTACCACTGCAAGTCAAGTAAAATACAAAACAATTGAACATCTCAGTGACATTTCGCGGACCTTTAAGACATCGTCCGCGGACCCCTAGGAGTCCACGGACCACCTGTTGGGAATCCCTGCTTTAATGTGTGACAACTTTAGTGAATCACCTAAAATTGCGCAAGTATACGCGCACTCGTTCATCAACCCACAACAGTAGCATTTCCCCCACCCTGTTTCGAGATTCTAGGTGAATGTGTGGAGATCATTACTTACTCATCTAGAGTGCTCAGATATAGCCAAGCGCGTTTCGCGAAACATCAGAAAATGTAATAGCAAGAGAGCCCACCGACAATAATGGAACTCATAAGCTGGAGAGTCAAAAATTGGAGGGGATGCTTATCAAGTCATTCTCTGAACGTGTGTAGTCGGTCATAGCAATCCGGGTTGCAGCGGCGCAGGGGCAGCCTGTTTTGTGATATGGCTAGAATAATTTTTGAATGTGACGCTTTCCTATCACGTCCAATCAAAAAAAGTTTGAGACAAAAGTTTTTCAGTTTTGTGGGCTCTACGTAATGGCACTGTGAGGTTCTAATTTTAATGGAGTTTAATGGGGTTTTTACATGGTGTTTTTTACGTGTTTTTTTATATAATCAACCCTATTTTTTATAGTGGATTTCGATTCTACACCAAAAAATATCAATCTTTTGCTCTTTGTAATTTTTCACTCCGAGGCCAATTTGCAGCAGGAATTTTTCAACTTTCAGTAATTTTTGCGCTCTAGAGAAAATTGTAAAAGAGAAAAGTTGTTTTTCTTCTTATGTAGAATATACCTCAATTTTTTAAGATTTTTCTCGCAAACAATTTTTTTTTCCAATTTGGTAAAGAAAATTCTTCAAAACAAAAATCTGAAAAAATACATGTATATTCTACATAACAAAATAAACAACCTTTGTCTTTTATAATTTTCTCTAAAGCGCATACTTTCGCCGTAAAAAATTGTTGAAAGTTGAAAAATTTCTGGCACAAATTGGCCTCGGAGTAAAAAATTGCAAAGAGCAAAAGATTGATATTTTTTGGCGCAGAATCGAAATCTACTATAAAAGAAGGGGTTTATTATGTAAAAACACGTGTTACCCCATAAAAACCCCATTAAACTCCATTAAAATTAAAACTTCATAGTGCCATTAAGTAGAGCCCACAGAATTGAAAAACTTTTATCTCAAACTTTTTTTGATTGGACGTCATGGGAAAGCGTCACATTCAAAAATTATTTGAGCAATATCACAAAAATAGCTGCCCCTGCGCCGCTGCAACCAGGATTGCTATGACCGTTCAGAGAATGACTGATAAACATCCCCTCCAATTTTAGACTCTTACAGCTTATGTGTTCCATTATTGTCGGTGGGCTTTCGTGCTATCATTTTTCGTACGTTCCTGCTGCATCGCATTTTCCATTTGTGATATTATGCAGTTTACGATGCGGATAAATGCCATTATTGCTCTTTCGATACAGATATTGTACGGCCTTCTCACTCATGCATTAACGAAGATCTGATTGTTTCAAAATTTTGTGTTTTGCGTTCGCTATAATTCATCGAATCCGCAATTTTTTTGCAGCTATATCCCCGTGGTTAAAGTGAGAATTTCCATGCGAAAATCCGCGGTTCAAATCTTGAACATGTAATTTTTTTATTCTACCTTTTTTAGTATAAAAAATCAATTTTTTGCAAGCGTATTCAAAAAGCTGCAAGTTAATAAAAAAAAGTCTTGGTGTGACCAAATGGCACACAATGGTCTTTTAAGAAGCTCCAAAAATGTTCCGAAAATCTCGCTTTTTTAGGGAAAATAATTAATATTTTTATTTGTAATATTTCATAATAGTTTACATTTACAAGACCTATAATTACACCAAGTTTCATTAAAAAAATTTATTATTTTTTTTAGTAATTTTAGGTTATGTGACTATCAATCGGTTTTATGTTTCTTTCCTCATTAAGCGGCCAAAAGCCATCCCTTTGATGGATCCCTTTACGTTTTCTTCATATATAAACGGGTCTGGGGAGTGATTTATCGACGGGTTATATATTTTTGTTTGAAATAACATGCAAGGGGGTTATAGAATAAGTGGAATCCAGACACCAGGCCAAGGGGGTTGGAAAACCTTTTTTTTTCAAATGATTCGATTCAAACGCGTATCCCCAGTTTTCGGTGTCGCTGATCACGTGAAAAATATTCATTTTTAGCTCCAACCCTTCCTCATCCCTCAAACGGGCAGAAACCACCCCTCACTCACCAGAAAGCATGCTATCCAGGATTTACAGGTTTTTCGGCATATGATCGTTATTCCTGTGCATATCTTCATTTTTCGTGGAAGAGAAGGTGGTAGCGACCTCGAGGGTTGTTTCAACCCTTCCAAGAGGTGTAACATTCATTAATTATATTTTTATCGTGATCAGCGCCTGCGAAAACGGGGAAGGGCGTATTGACGATTCAAAGTGTGATTAATTAATTTTACCCCCGAGGTCGCTACCACCTTCTCTTCAGTGAAAAATGAAGGGATATGCACAGGAATAACGATCATGTGCCGAAGAACCTGTAAATCCTGAATAGCATGCTTTCTGGTGAGTGAGGGATGATTTCTGCCCGTTTGAGGGATGAGGAGGGGTTGGAGCTAAAGATGAATATTTTTCCCGAGATCAGCGACTCCGAAAACGGGGGATAAGCGTTTGAACCGAATTATTTGAAAAAAAAGATTTTCCACCCCTCGGGAGGGTTTAATCAACCCTCTAGGCCTGCTCTCTGGATTCCACTTACTCTCTTCCATGTTATTTCAAGTATAAACCGTCGATAAATCGCTCCCCAGTGAAAACATGAAGGGATCCCCATAAAAGGGGTGGTTTTTGGCCGTTTCAAAGGGTTGCGGCAGTCAAAAACTTCTCCCACCATTTCCATCGTGTTCAGCACCCTCTAAAACGGGGGGGGGGAAGTAATCTCGTTTTAACACGATATATTTACAAAATACTCGTCAAATAATGCTTCATTACATAGACTATAGTATGGGGAGCTAGGGAGTTAATAATCCGAAAAATTATAAATATAAACAGCATTTAAATAAAATCTGTTTTTAATTTAATAAAATAATTAACTGTTATACACATATATCAAATTAGTTAATTAAAATTTGCTTCTTCCTCATTTTTCTTCAAACCTAATATTTCCTTCTTCACAAGCACGTACTCATTATCTCTAACATTACTTCCTAAATTTCTCAGCAAATTAGCTAGTTCCAGTCGAGGCTCTGCCCACGAACCACATTCGATTCCCAATAAATTTAAACATTCTGACATTACCTTTGTTCTCTCCGCCAAAATAAATGGCATTTCCTGATTTAGAATGCAACGGCAATGCTGAAAGTTCATTAATACATCATCGAATTGTTGTTTTAGACGATTGATAGACTGCTCATTGATGTTCATCACTTCTAAGATAATTTTGAAATTTTTCGTTGCCAAATCATAGTCGTTTCTTCTTTGTTCATATTCTAACCTTAACTGCTTAATATTATCATATCTGTTTAAAGTAACAAATAATTTAGTCTTAATCTCGTCCATAATTTCGAAATCGGGTCGATCACACAACTTTTTCAGCAAGGCCGACATCTGCTCGTTTATGTGATTTTCATGAACAGCGTAAGTGTTCAACATTAGCGACAGTCTATTGGAAGACTTAATTTCAAGCGTCATGCACTCTATGTGTTGTAAAATATGCTCTAATAAATTTTCTAATAGGTCATAATTCTCACATAATACCTTATGTTGCTCCGACGCCGCCGATTCCTCAACCTGCAGACTTACTAACTGCATTTTCAGTTCCTCGCACTTTTCACCGCCTTCACAGTAAAACTTGAGAACACTTCTGGACGTTGTTTTATTGATTTTTATACATTCCTCTATGGATTGGTCTGGATTTTTCAATTCGTACTTTGTTTCTTCATCGGTTTCTTCTAGTTGTCTTATTATCTGTTGTTTTAAAAGTAAATTTAGATTATCTGAATGCATAAAATTACTATCCGCCATCACTTTTTAAAATAAAAATTAGTATGTCAATTTTGACAATTTTCTGTCTTTAAAACAAAATCAACTACTTGATCAAGATAATTGCATCTTTATTATGAATTTTCCATTGTTAGTTATTGTAACTCAATGGAATTTTCATTAAAATATTATTATTTTTAAATATTTGTTAATATCGACCAAATTCAATACTCAAAAAATGTTCGATACAAAGGGAACTCCTCTTGCCATTTCGAAAAGTGGTTATCGAAATCTTTTGCGTTCTGCTCCTTTGAAAATCGTTTAAGGCAGCTACTCACACGCCTGCCGCAGGGGCAATCTAGGTTGCAGGGCGGACGGGGCAATCTAGGAGGCTTCTCTATACATGTACCTGCCGTTCAGTGTTACAGTGAATGTCAGATGCGTCGCTTGAATCCGTGAAGATGGCTATAACAGTTTCAAAAAATCAAAAGATCGGCATTGCCTTGGCTGTTTCCGTGGTGGTAACGCAAAAAAAAGAAAAAGGAAGTACTGGGTGAAGAAGTGGTTACAAAAACGTTAAGAATTGTGTCACGTGAACGTTATGCTGGAGCTGATTTAGGAAGCTAGGAAGGTCCGGCGCGGTCTGCCGCCCAGCAAAGGAGACAATCTAGGAAATGGTCACTGCTTGCCTACAAACGTCACAAACAAGGAGGCAATTAAGGGTCAACCCCACTTCTACACCCTAGATTTCCCCTGCGATAGGCGTGTGAGTAGCTGCCTTTTTTAGACAAGTGTAGTGGATCCGCAGGGACTGTGTAATTTTTCTTCAACACCGTCATATAACGTTAATGACAGAAATCTCGTTTCTAAAAATGTTTAGGGGCCGGTTTATCAATACTGGTTTAGGTTAGTTTGCCTCTGTGTTAAACGCTAATGCCAGGATAAAATGCTTATATTGGTCGAGTTAAAAGTAACCCTGGGGTAAAGTCGGAGATGAATTAGCTCGAATTTCAAGATGGGGATACCTCTATTAGCCCGAGGTTAGCCTAAAAATTTTGTTTGTTGTTGACAGTTGGGTGAAAAGTCAAAGTTATTTTTTGCTTAAATTAGGAAGCCTACAGTAATATTTACTTTGAACAAATCGAGGCATTGCTTAGAGTTTCCAACCGATAAGTAGAAAAGTTGTCTAATGTAGCTAAAAAGCAAATATTAAAATCTATTTTATTGTATTGTAGAAATAATTCAGTTTCACCAATGAATCAATTGCTTTTGACATTAAGATTTTATGCAATTGGTAATGTTTTATTATTTGCTGAAGATTGCATAAATATCAGTAAATCTTAGTTTTGCGCCAAGAAGTACCTCCAGATACTGCATCAGGTTTTCTTCTAAGACGGGCTCATGTCTATTTGCCATTTTAATTAATAGCACAGAAGACAGGAACTATACTTGTCTTCTGTGTTAATAGCAACAGCTCTGCTGATGAAAAATTGAGGCCTCTACTTAACTTTGCAGGAATTTAACTCATTTTCTTAAAATATAAACGTAATTATCGACCAGAAAATATTCTAGTTTATATTATTATTATTATTGTTGTTGTTGCTCCTCACTGTGATTGTCAGGTGACTTTTCAACAAAAACCAACAAATGCTATTAACTTAGTAACAAAAACTTTAAAAAATAACAAACTGAAAATCACTCATTTTTCGATCAATCACAATCAACCTAGAGCTGGCTCTAGAAAGCGTTACCAACTTCAAGCTATTCAAAATTTTCCTAATCCACACATAAATACTGGTTAAACGGAGGAGAGTTTAATACTCATTTTGGCCCGAGGTTAAAGTTATCCTAGGACTAGCTAACATGCAGAGATCCTGCATTGATAAATCGGTGCTTAGTGTTGTTCAGAGGAATGCGTTATAAAAAAATAGTTTATTCAAAATATCTCCTAACTATTCATTGTACACTCATAATATGTTATTGTCATTTTTGTAGAGCACTAAATTCTCTACAATTTAATGCTCTACAAGTGCAATTTTATATCCGATCTAACTATTGATCGAGAAGTTTTGAAAAAAAAACAGTTTTGACTTTTACAAAAAGAATTTAAATAAAAATTGTAGAGAACTTAATGCTCTACAAGGTTGCAATACATATTTCTATATCCGACCAACAGCTAACGAAATATTTCGAAAAACTTTTCTTTATAATTTCTTACAAGCTGTGGCTCGTAAACTATTAGTTCTACGAAATAGTATTGGTAACAGAAATTACTGTTCTTCAAGATTTCTATTTGACATATTAATGCACGATCCACAGTTTACGAAATAATTCGCAAAAATTACTTTTCTAAAACTTTGACGCGCTCTCGTAAACGTTTAGTTCTATAAAAATAAGCCTGTGAAGGGATTTGTAGAGAATGTAGTGCTGAGCAAAAAACCTCTGCCCAAGGAATCACTACTTCCACATTCAGATTTTCTATCAAAGTCTCTCACAACGAAAAAATGTTGTATGTGGAAATAATTGCTTATGGGACTTTAATAGTATAATATTTGAAATCATCTACTAGTGGAGTGCCGGTATATTTATACCTAGGAACCCGGTTCCTATGAATCAAATTTAATGAAACTTTTTGCATTGTGTTGCTAAAACCTAATACTAAAATGTTTATGGATTAAAAATTGACGTTCTTTGTTTATTTAAAAGTTTATGGAGATCTTCTACATCGTCGAGTCAATGAAGCCTAAAAATCGTCAAAACCTCTTAATTCTCAGCAACAGCTCCGATCTTTGATCATTTTTTTTAAATGTGTGTTTTTTAATATTATTTAAAATCAGAAACATCCCAAGTGGCGCAAATAATTATTTATATTGTTTAAATAATAGTAACAATATTTACGAAAAATTGTATTCTAAAAATTTGTTTTCGCGATATTTATAAAACAGTGAGTAGTTTTTATTGAAAATTTAAGTTAAAAAATTTTTCTCACATTCGGGGTTGATAACTATTTATATTGTACATTAATAACAGTTTTTACAGGAAAATCTATTTTTTTGTTTTTTTCCCGATACTCATGGAAAAGTCAATTTAGTTCAGTGTTTGAAGGTTTTTCGCTCAGAATTCTTTCGGATTGAACCGATTGACGTGGAATTTGGACAGTAATTAGGGAATGGCTCAATAAACAAAAGTTATATAGTGCCGATGTGTGCTTTTACCCTGGGGGTGGATGCCACCCCTTCTCGGGGGTGGATGCCACCCCTTCTCGGGGGTGGAAATTATATGTTCAAACTAACTGCAGAAATCGACAGAGGAATGAATTCTAAGCAATAAATGTTCAATGAAATTTTTTCGATGAGTCAATACTTTTTGAGTTATTCTTGATTGAATATGTTGATTTTTCATCTAAAAAATGCATGTTTTAGAACGATTTTTCACTAATAACTCGAAAACTTTACGTTGTACCAAAAAAATTATTATAAGCAAAAATTAAGCCTATAAAATAAATCGATTATTATTATCTTTTTATTTCTGTAGATACAATACGAACCGAGTTATGGCTCGTTGAAAGTGACTTTTTGTTCGCTGAAAACTGAATTCGATCCTTTCAACGTTAAATAACGCAAAAAACGGAAAATTTTTGGAGAACAGCATATAAGACATTTTTAAAAGTACTTGAAAACACCTTTAAAATGAACTTTGGTAAAAAATGACAATTTTTAAAGAAATTTCAAAAATCATTTCAAGGTTGAATCAAACTTTTTTTAAAATCATCATCCAAAACCGGTCAGACTTCTAAAACATATTGTTAGTACTTAAATAAAGCAAATTGTAAATGGATCACGTTCAATTTCAATTCTTGCGGTGAACCTATTGGTTTTATTGCTGATAGGGAGTAGGGAGGGTGGATGAAGTAAAAAAATATTTTGAAGTTTTTGGTTCTTATACACAGTACACACACTAAATCGTAATCTTCTCTCATCCCCTTTAAAATGGGGTGGCGGTGGTAATGGGGGTGGCTAATGGCAAAAAATGTTTTGAGACCTTCGCTTCTCTTGTATATACTAAATACCAATTTTATGGATACTTACCTGCTTAATTTACCTATTTAGCCCCATTTGCCCCAATTTACCCCCAATCCTTCGACGGAACAAGATGAAAATATAACCTAGTTCCAGATCTTGTTAAAGTACGTACGTGTACCAAATTTCAAGTCAATATCTTAAACGGTTCCAGAGTAAACGTGCGCACAAAAAAAAGTTACACACCGACAGACAGACAGAAAAATTACCAAAACTAAAGTGAAACAAAGAATTCCAAGTTGTCTTTAAAAATCTACGAAGGTCTTGGTGAGATCAGGGAATAGTTGAAACTATTTGCAACTGACCGTTTAACTGAAGCCAAGTGAAAATGAGGCATCTTAACGAGGCAGAAGTCATTCGTGCTATCGCTTTGAAAATGATGAAAGTATTCAACAATTTCCAGCTTCCCCAACGTTCGTAGAACCACAACAGGGAGATTGGTTAATACAGAAAGCGAGTTATGCAAGGTAGTAAAAGAAAACCCTAAAATCAACACTGATTATTGGTCATTTTATGTCTTTGCACCCCTAACTCTACAGGGAGAGACCTCCAAATTTATCTTAGTATCACAAAAAACAGATTGAGGGAATCAAACTTGAAAGCAAGATGAAAACAAATTACTCCTAGTCTTATTTGCGTACCATTTGAAGATTGTTGTGGTACAGAGTAACATTCTTCTAATTTTTTTGAGCAATATATGACCGAAAACCAACTTCTCCTGGAAATTCCTATTCCAAAAAGACTCCGATACCATAAGAGAACGTTTAATAATAATTCGCACCATTAAAGTAGAGTTGAATTAAAGCAAAGGTCCAGCTTCAAAGTATTTTAGAGTCTGAGGTTATTTATAACTTCAGACTATAAGCAGAAAAACGCTTCAGATTACAAGTTATTGTAATTTGAAGCGTTTTTCTGCTTACATTTTTTGGTTATGATCACCTGATGGGACAAATCTGACATCGCATTAGGATTCAGCGACCCCAAAAACATAAAACGATTTCAGTGGTAAGAGTTAGAGTTCAGCACTTAAGAGTACCATTTTAGAGTTTTTGAGCATATTTTGAGAATAGGAAATCTGACATCGGATGCGGATTCAGCGACCACAAATACATATAAAGTAACCTACTTTAAAATGATTTCAGTGGTTCGAATTTGACTTCAACGCATAATAGTGTAATTTTAGCATTATTATTGCCTATTTTTTTAAGGAAACCTCACGGTAATTTCATTCATATATATGATTGGCATGCATTTTAAAAACGTTGCACCTGACTGGTCATGTACCGCTAGTCTATATGTTGGACTTGCTGTCAGGGGCGGATCTAGAAATTTCAATAATTTTTTTCTCGTCTGTGGCGCATGGGACCCATACGAAATATGGGAAATAACATCTAGAGAAGCACTCCTCTAACTACCCCTAAAAAGTTTTGAAAACGCAGTTTGCGAAAAAAATTTTCCCTTGGTCTAGGGACTCCCGTTTAAAATTATTCTTTTTTGTCATATACATTTTACTTTTCATCAAAATGCAACAATAGGTTTTGGAGTTTATGAAAATATTTCCATTATTAACTGAAACACAATGAACTGAAATTTTGTAATCTACAATTTAACAAATTACAAAATTTCAATGCGTTGTATCTCAGTTAGTAATGAAAATATTTTCATAGACTCCAAAACTTACTGTTGCATTTTTATGAAAAGTAAAATGTATATGACAAAAAAGAATAATTTTGAATGGGAGTCCCTGGACCGGGGGGGGCACTCGAATTTTGAAAATTTTATTCGCAATCTGCTTTTTCAAAATTTTTTAGGGATCATTAGAGGAGTGCTTCTCTAGATGTTATTTCCCATATTTCGTATGGGTCCCATGCGCCCTAGACGAGAAAAAAATTATTGAAATTTCCAGATCCGCCCCTGACAGCAAGTCCAACATATAGACTAGCGGTACATGACCAGTCAGGTGCAACGTTTTTAAAATGCATGCTAATCATATATATGAATGAAATTACCGTGAATATGCCAGAAACGCAAATTTTAGGCAGTCGTCGCGTGCAGAAGGCTGCGCAAATCGATTTTTTTTGTTTATTTTTTTTGTGTTTTTTTTTTAATTTAAAGTGGATGCCAAGAGTGCTAAATGAAAAGCCTTTAAAAAAATCCAAAATCAAGAACACCAAAAAATTTTACGATTTAATGTGCACATCAACGTGTGTTTTGCGCGCGTAAACTGCATGCCAATGAATTTTCGCTGGATTCTTCTTCACGGCTTTTCGTTTGACACTATTGGCATCCATTTGAAAATAAAAAAAAACAAAAAAAAATAAACAAAAAAAAATCGATTTTTTTTGTTTATGCACACCCTTCTACACGCGACGACTGCCTAATATTTGCGTTTCTGGCATATTCACGGTAATTTCATTCATATATATGATTATCATGCATTTTAAAAACGTTGCACCTGACTGGTCATGTACCGCCAGTCTAATAGCTTCATTTGTTATAGTATATAGTGTGTCCCATTTTTCACGATAACACTTAGGTCAGTTATTAATAAATCAATTTATTTTAATTTGAGTAAGGTAACTAAAAGCGCATGTACTTATTTAATTTATTCCACATACGTGCGGATTAGAAAGTGAAAATGAGGTCAATTTTCAGGTAAATTGTATTAGGGTTTATTTATGAAAAAATGTTATCACCGGTTTATTGAGCATCCTTTAAAACTTCTTGGTGTGGTTTTTAGGATTTCAATTTGGATTTCTTGAATTGAATACTGAATACTCTGGCAGCATTCCTATACGAAATTCTATTTTCACCTGGTATCCGAATTAATTCGACTATATCAGCTCCTGGATGATATTTCATATTAAATAAAAAACTGAATAATTATTCAAACAACAAATAATGACAAAAGTAAATACAAAGCCTTAATCTTCAATGACTGTCAAGTTAAAAACTTTATTCAAGGGTTCAAAGGCCTATATTTAAAACACGTAAACTGAATAGGGCTCGTCTAAATAGACAGGATGCTTTTAGCATTTTTGGTGAGTATGATATCTTTACTTATTACGTCCAATTTTTAGCAAAATATGTCAAATAACTTGGCTTCTAACTTAACCTCGATCCGAGATAAAAGCCATTAATTCTTGACAAAACTTCATATTTTGTTTTTGAATCTAAAACTACTCGAAATATATTAGAAGTAAGTTTTTTAAGAGTGCCCTATAAGATGGTGGTGATATTCCCCCCCCCCAATCTGCACGTCTATGGAATAAATGAAATAGCTCCATGCGCTTTTAGTTACCTTCAATAAATGAACATCTTACAGCTGTTTAAAATAAATCGATTTATTAATAACTGAGCTACGAAGATGTTAGCGTACACACTGTATATTGATAGTATTGATAAGTAAGCATGTTATGTAATACTAGGTAAGGCATATTTTTAATTAAGCATTAGCTAGATAGGTCTCAACAAAAACACATTTAGTAGTGGCAACAATAAATATGTAAAGCACTAAGTAAATTTATATAAAAAAAAGTCTAGAGTTATATTATTTCATGTTGAGGAACATATAAGAACTTGATAAATATTAAGCATATTGCACTTCATATAGCTGTACGTAACAACTTTGCTCTTCTCAATTTTTATCAAAGGCCTACATAACTTTAACTCAATATATACATACCTGTTTGAAAATCCCCCCAAGCAATACAGAAAGTGTAGGCTCAGTGTCGATTATAACGGAGATCGTGACAAAATGCTTCAACGTGGATGTGTGTCGTGACAGGAATTTGAAACATACAGCTACTAGGATATGCCTAGGATTTAATAAAACCGTTTTAGTCTAATAGCGAGAAATTCTATTATAGTCGGCTTATTCCTTCAAACATGTCCGCCGTCCGTATTTCATAGAAAATTGCCTCTAATGTTAAATTGTATTTGCTGATTGAAAAGCAGCGCAACCATTCCTAACAATTTACTTTTCTCTCTTTTGTTACCTATATAACATCAAATTTTATCACTTCAGTTCAGTTCAATTAAATAAACAATAACTGCAGATTGTTTAATATTAAATTAAGATTCCTTTAAGTTAAATCTTTATTGATAATTATTAATATCATAACATTATAAGAACTTCATAATAACTTAGTAGCACATAATACGTTAGTTACAATATATAATACGTTAGTTACCATATCATAATACCCTAGATACGAATTTTATTTTATAGCTATTATGAACATTGACGTGAATATTTTGACAGTTTTCAAATTTTATAGATACACCTGATACACCATTATTGTCCAAAATGATGGGCATGTCCACTGAATCTTGCCTAGCAACATTTTTCAGTTCGATAGTCTCTTTAGTACATGATACAGTGACAGTGATACAACTTGAATTTTTCGCGCAATGGAAACTCTCTTACTCAAGTTATCTTCTAAATACCCCCTTGCAACATTGCTCGATTTTCAACCACCAAGTTCTTGTAAATCTAATATGTCTCCACCAGCATTAACAAGAAAAGTTGCTGAAGATCTTCTAATACAGTGACCAGTATACATAGTTGGATTTTCAAGTTTGAGATGCGTAGCAATTTTCTCAGGTATTTTAGAAAAGAAATGGATACCACAAGGATGAACGGTGCATTTTCCGTTTCTATATGATACGAACAATCTTCTATGCGGAGTATGAGTTGGACGTAATGCTATATATTTTTTAAATAAAGCCACAGGATTAACGTCTCCGTCAGATATCACCGCAAAAAAACCTTTTCTTGTGGGTTTTTGAGTCAGGAATTGTGATTACTAGCTTGCTCTCTAGAATTTCAACATTTTCCATGGACATTTTCGTTAAATCATTGGTTCTACAAGCTCCGCCAATTCCAATTAAAAAAGCTACTTTCATCATTAAAAATGTCTCGTCTGGGGCAGTACAAACAAATTTACTAACCTGCTCTTTCGTGAATACTTTCGATTTTTTAGCTCTATATCCCACATATATTTTTTTAATGAATCGTATCAAAGCCATACTTGTCGATTTCCACTCTTTCCTTCAACTCCAAACAAGCTCGTAACATAGAATATTTAGGCCACAAAGATCACGGGGAGTATTGATTTGAGAGTTTCATAAAATAAGCAAGTATTATCGTTTCTCCAGCACCTTGAACTTGTTCTGTATCTCGCCATTCACAAAACTGAAGATATTCTTTTTCGCAATAGATTTTTGATTTATCCGGAAGTAAATCTAATCTTACAGTGTTAGCAGCAGCAAGTATATTTCCAGGAATATCAATATCTTCCATGATTTCGCCAAAGTTTGTCGTAATTAAGACTATCCTAATTTTTATGGGATGCTAAAATGACAACCAAAGTTGTTGATTTTTTCAAGTCATCGTTGTCAATGATACGATAAAGCTTTGAATGTAACTCGATTATTATGTGACTTAAACCATCTCGGACGTTGCGACTCGGCTATCGCCTGGTCGCCTGGCAACATCCTTGATTATTATAAATCACATAATAATCTCGTTACATTAATAGCTATTATCCACGACTATCGTATAATACTTGCATAATACATAGCCATAATTATACGCTTGCTGAATAATATACTATAATTAACCAAATAACTGATTGAATTTTCCAATGATAGACTTTACTACGTACATTAAGTTATATTTGAATTTTACTTTGAAAGATATAAGTTGCTTGTATTTCATAAGAATGTTACGAGACGAATGAAAGTTACAGTCAGGCATTACCGATTGTGAATACCTTTTTCAACAATAAAAATAAAATATATATTGAATGTGTATTTAATATCAGTGGCGTAAATGTCAGAGGAAACACACACGGGTTAGTCAATAACACCGTTATTGACCTGTATTTTCACGCCAGAAGCAAATCTTCGATTTGCTTCTTACGAAGATCTCATAAGGTTATAAATTGTTCTAATTATACTTATACGTTTACCATGTTTTAATATGTTTTTCTTTTTTGTAATTATAATGAGCATGTAAATAAATTCTACTCTATTCTATTTTTAAAGGTGAATTATGTCGTGAATTATTTGTGCAACATATCAATCAAATAGGTATTTGCAGTCGGTAACTCTCGACTGCAACTTCTATCCGTTATCAAACGTCGATTAATAAAATATATAAAAAAATGTTAGGAAAGAACATTTCAGGATATCTAATATCTATTCGTTCCTCTAACATTAATTTACTATCAAAATTCCATACTTACAAAAAACATGACGGACGGACATACAGATAAACCGACGAGATAAACAGACGGACATTTGGAAAGTTATTCAGAATTCGTTCACTAATACAATGATATTTTCTTCCTTTTCGGTTTTCGTATATGCGAACAGTATCACAGGTCTACAAATAAAAATGTTCTGCTCCAAGGATCATGCCTTAAGTATTTTTGTGTGCTGAAAGCGAATTTTCAATATAAAAAACTTTCTACCGTGTAGATTTCGAGTGAATTCAGATTTTTTATTGTCAAAATACGGTTTTTTGCCAAATTTCGACGTAAAATGTGTTTATAAGTATGAGGAGTTCCTACCACAAAACAATAAAAATTACTATTGTCTGTGTATTTTTGGGCGATGATTACGAATCTGTCCTCAAAAAAGGGTGCTCTACCCTCTACCCTCTAAAGGGCAATAAAGGGCAAAAAGGGAAAAACCTCAATTTTATTGAAATAGTAAGGAATCTAGCATCCAAAAAGACGCCTCTAAAATGCCGAACCCTGAACTCGCGGGTATAAAATTTAAAAAACGTGGATATTATCCAGAATTTTATGCCGAATCCGATTCCAGAGGGCGCGATGTCGGCCAAGATTGCGAAATTGCAAAAAAATAATAATTTCGAAAAAAATTTGGAACTTAAATATTTCATTATCTTTCATTTACATTGCATTTACGAGCTTATTTATAAAGATTTTTTAATAATTCTTATATCAATCGAAAGCCTAATGTTTGTAATTTCATACAAGTGTAATATAGATACATTATTTTTATTATAAACAACACTATAAATTGTTTAAACAATATGTGCTCAGAAAGTGTAGTGTAATTTTCGGCATCGAGGTACTTTTGTTATTATTGCAGATAGATGTGTAGTTATTCGAGACGAAATACGTAGAATAGACCGACGAACATTTTTTATTAAAACGATTTTTTAATTCGCTGAATAATTTAGGAGATATGATTTTTTTAGAATGAAGCGCATTGTTTTGGTCTACCGCGCGCGCGGTCTTGTCTCTGTAGACCATTTACACATGATTTCGAGGCACTGCTGTTATAATAAAAGTATTTATTATTACGTACAGTGCTCGTCACAATAATTTTGCCACCTATGGCAAGGTGACAAAATGGACGTTTTAAATTCCTTATATTAAATATAAGGCAAAAATAAGGCAATTAATGGCAAGTTTTATTTGATTTATCAGTTATATAAATCCGCCATCCTTTACCACAACACAGTTGACATTTTATTCTTATTCAGCAGAGGACAATTAACAAAATAAACCAAAAAAATCTAATAATATACGCCAGGAGGAAATGTAGAGAATTTCGAAAAATGTAGGTCAGTAAGATTATTGTGACGGGCACTGTACATTATTTTATTAATTTTTTTGTAAGGTATAAGGAACATTTTTGTAACGTTTTTCATATGAAAGTTCGTACAGATCATAAATAACGCTTACAAACAGAACAAATTATCTGTATTTAATTTAAGAACAACTACAATGAAATTAAAATATTTTTCGTCTTGACAAAATAATGATTGTAAATTCTGTGTACATAATACATATGATATAACTAAAATTGGAGTATTATAGGTAAGTCGTTATACATATGATTGATGTTATAATGCTATAATTAAGTGTATTGATGAAATAATACTATAGTATAAGTTAAGGTTAAACTAACACCTTTGACATCGGCCTTCACAAAAACAACCTATTATGCACGCCAAACCAGCCTTTCCAATGCAATTACAAAATATGTTTCCAGGCGTTACATTTGGACGGACACTTCTTGTCTCGTCTTGGTACAATATATTGTCCTTCGGAACCCAACCAAAATCTTTAGTGTTGGGAAGCACTGGATTGACGCAACTTGCTGTCTTCCAAATAATTATTTGGTAGGCAGCTCTAAGAATGTGCTGGTGAAGTGAGTCTTCAGTTGGTGGCAAATTTCGAATAACCGATTTACAAGTGTGATATAAATGGGCTCGCAAATTGTCCAAATTACCAATGAAAAACTGTCTACAATATAAGACTTTAAAGAAATACCGTGCAGAGTTTTCAAATTCAGCAGTATCAAATGAATTGTCGAGAGGGAAATTCAATATTGACTGTCACTTAGGATCATTGGCATATTTGAGGCATGTTTTGAATACGTAAGTTTTTCCTTTTCTGAAAGGAAAACTGACCGTATCGCAACCACTTAACACGTAAGTACGTAGAAAAAAATTGCCCAAATAAATTACACTTTTAGGTATTTATCGATACTATTTAAAAACGAAACGATATCATGCATGTTCTTCGCCTGTCAGACTAGAACTAATAAACAATGCGAACGGCAAATGCACACTGGCAAATCGCGTACCCGAGGCCACGCTTATATTTATTATTATGATGAGTTATGACTACGGCCGCGCGCCCTACATTTAAAAAATCATATCTCCTAAATTATTCAGCGTATTAAAAAATTGTTTTAATAAAAAATGTTCATTGGTCTATTCTACGTATTTCGTCTCAAATAACTACACATCTATCTGCAATAATAACAAAAGTACCTCGATGCCGAAAATTACCCTGCACTTTCCGAGCACATATTGTTTAAACAATTTATAGTGTTGTTTATAATGAAAATAATGTCTCTTTATTACACTTGTATGAAACTACAAACATTAAGCTTTCGATTGATATAAGAATTATTAAAAAATCTTTATAAATAAGCTCGTAAATGCAATGTAAACGAAAGATAATGCAATATTTAAGTTCCAATTTTTTTTCGAAATTATTACTTTTTTTGCTATTTCGCAATCTTGGCCGACATCGCGCCCTCTGGAATCGAATTCGGCATAAAATTCTGGATAATATCCATATTTTTTTAATTTTATACCTACGAGTTCATACCCCATGATCGAATTCGGACCTTTAGATTCTCGACTAAAAAAAGAAATGCGATTCGTTTTTCCTATGTATTCTTTAATGATGAACACGAATAAAAAAGGGCACTCTGCCCTCCAAATGGCAATAAAGGGCAAAAACTTAATTATATTGAAAAAATATGTGCGAGGTGCTTTTTCTATGCATTCTTTCATTTTGAACACGAATCCGATGTTAAAAAAGGGCACTCTCCCTTCCAAAGGGCAATTAAGGGCACAAACTCAACTTTATTGAAAAAAGAAGTGAGAGGTGTGTTTTCCTATGTATTCTTTAATGTTCAACACCACCCGATGTTAAGAAAGCTTCCTATGTATTTTTTAATGTTGAACACGAATCCGATGTTAAAAAGGGCACTCTGCCGTTCAAGGGGTATTAAAGGGCAAAAAAGAGCAAAAACTAAATTTTATTGATAAAAGAAGTGCGAGGTGTGTTTTCCTATGTACTTTTTAATGTTGAACACGAGTCCGATGTTAAAAAAGGCTCTCCAAAGGGCAAAAAAGGGCTAATAAAGGCCAAATATTAATCCTTTATTGCTGTAGTGTTTTTTAAGACTAGCCTAAACTGACCTAACTAGTGTAAACCCAAGCATGCGGAAAACCTTTGAAGGGTTTAACCCCATCAAGTTTTTACCCCTTCTGTGGTCAGCAATACATCTTGGTTGACATTAGTTAGGTCAGGTTAGGCTATTATTAAAAAACGCTACCCCTTCGAGCAATAAAAATTAATTTTTGTCCTTTTTAGCCCTTTTTTAACATCGAACTCGTGTTCAGCATTAAAAAATAAATAGGAAAACACACCTCATACTTCTTTTTTCAATAAAATTGAGTTCTTGCTCTTTCTTGCTTTTATAGCCTTTTGGAGGGCAGAGTGCCGTTTTTAAACATCGGATTCGTGTTCAACTTTAAAAAATACATAGGAAAACACACCTCGCACTTCTACTTTCAATAAAATTGAGTTTTTGCCCTTTTTGCCCTTTTTACCCCTCATTGCCCTTGAGAGGGCAAAGCGCCATTTCTTGAGGACGGCCTCGTAATCATCGCCAAAAAATATATAGGAAATAGTAATTTTTATTATGTTTAAGTAAGGGTAAGGGCTTCCACATCCAGATGTCCTATCCAAGTATCTTGCAATAAAAAAAATGGTCAAGGGGTCCTCATTTAAATACATATAAACACATTTTACGTCGAAATTTGGCAAAAAACCATATTTTGATAATAAAAACCGGGAGTTACTCGAAATCTACGCGGTGGAAAGTATTTTAAATTGAAAATTCGGTTTCAGAACACAAAAATACTTAAGGCATGATAGGTTTAGTCCTCAGAGTAGAACTTTTTTTTTGTAGACCTGTAATAATTGACAAATGAAGCAATGTTACGAGCATAACATCTATTGAATTAAACAACTTCCGGAGTGTGCAGCGTAAAAAAACAAAATTGTGATTTAGGTGTGCACAATAAACAAAAGCCCTCAATTTTTTTTTGGTATCAGCCACCCCCTCCACCATCCCCTTTACAACCCCCACCCCATTGTTAAAGCGGATTAAAAATGAGATTGTGATTTAGTATTGGACAAGAACCAAAGGCATGATCCATCCCCTCTAGAACCACCAATACCACCGCTACCCCATTATTAAAGATGGTAAAAAAACAAAATTGTAATATAGTGTCTGTACAAGAACCAAAGGCCCAAAAAGTTAGTTATTTTTGTATCTGCCTCCCCCTCTACCACCCCCACTACCATGTGGCATATTGTTTTATGGGTTTTGGATGTGGACAATTTCAAACATTATGTTATTAAAGTTCAATGAACAATTTTTTCCACATATCGAAGTGCAAATATAGTATCAACATTTTTTTTATTACATGATACTTAGATAGGACATCTGGATGTGAAAGATTCCTTAGGCAGTGGTTTTTTTAACATTAACCAACTGTAGCCAGGTTGACAATTAACAAACACCGGATATTTGAGAACTAACTGACAGAAACTACAGCCGCAAACTCTATATAAAGTAGAAATAGCCTGCCTACGACTATGCAGGAAATAATATGCGCCTATAAGAATCCAACTAAGCTCGCGAAACCTACTCAAATATTAGTCACTTTGTCCCATCTCTACTTTTACAGGTATGCTGCAATTAAATTGAAAAATATATTTTCTTTTAAATCACCAGTTACGAAAGACTTTATTTTGTGTAATGAGTGGCAAAATAACACGAGTTACACAAAATTGTCTTTCGGAACGTGTTACGTAGAAGATTTTTTCTGCTTTTAAACGTGAAAAAACCCTTTAAATATAAATGAAATAGGTGTATTTAAAGATCTTAAATATTAAGTAGACTTTTTCATAGTTACCTTTGCTTCAATTAGACTTTTTAGATTTGAAAAAGGAGCTGGCTGATTGGCCTTGACCACCACTGTTGATCTATTGCGGCACTCCTTGTCTAATTTTACTTAGAGCTCCTTATCCAGATTGTTTTTTACACCAGACTCCATAGCCCTGATAAGGGCTCCATGGTATAGCTATCTGCCCATCGTTTCTCTTCGTTAAGTTCTCTTCCTCTTGACAGAATCCGTATGTTGCATCCTCTGCCAGGCACATTAGACTCATATGTCTATTAGGAGTCCAGTTAAAAGAACTACCATTATCCTAATAGCCTTTCTATTTTGGCGTAGTCTTCCGTGAATTTAGCCGATCGTTCTTTATTGAACTTTTTGGCCGGTCTCTGTCGTGGCAAATTCCTCCACCACGCAAAAGGGTTCGGGTCCTACTATAGGGCCTTCATCAGCGAGTTCATCAGCCTTCTCGTTTCCCCTGTGTCCCTCGTGTTCTGGTACCCATGCCACGGTCACTTTGTTTTCACTTCCTAGGTCCGTGAGGGTATTTAGACAATCCCATATTTGAATCGACTTGCATGAAATCGAGTGCCTTTAGCGCTACTTGGCAGTAGGAAAAAATGGCAATTCACTGGTTTACAGTTCCTTGCCTCATTATTTCCTTTGCACACCATTGTATAGCGGCCACTTCAGCCTGAAATATTGTGGCGTGTATTCCTAAACTTATCGGGATTTTCGTTTTCGACCTTATCCCGTAAACCCCAGCTCCGACTCCCTGTTCTGTCTTGGAGATGCAGCAGTCCGTATATCAGATCGTTTGCGCCGATATTGGAGGACTGTTTTTTCAGTCTTCTCTGTCTGGTACTTTGATATGAAAATTTGTATAGAAGTTATACTTTGGGACCATAGTGTCTTGGACATTCCCAAAATGGGATCTGCCTTCAGCTCTGAGTATAACTTTTGGTTCTCTGTTCCGTGTTGTTGCTTTATGGGCGTTGTGTCTTAGATTAGCCTGCTATTATTACACATTACAATTTTAATGTTAAAATTGGTTATTTAGCCAAGTTATAATATTATTTGAAATCCTAATTTGATAGCATAGGTAAATCGAGCTAACGAAAAAGTTTTGTTAGCATATTTTGAAGGAAAGAAGAATTTAAAAGCTTCCATTTTATGGACTAAGTATTCAGTTTTGTGTTGAATAATAGTATTTTATATAACAAGTGGCTAAAATGGTGTTTTTTACAAGTGGGGCGTTTATAGTACGAGCCGAAGGCAAGTGCTGTACACCACACGAGTAAAAAAAGTCATTTTAGTCTCGAGTTGATTGATTGATTGATTGATTGATTTACCAGCGTGCGGTAGGCATTGCTGCCACTCCCAAGTTATACAGCTGGACCTGCTACGTCCACGCTGGGTTGGACTAAGGTCATGCTTGTTGCCAGCAGCGAGAGCCACATGGCGCACGGTAAAGGAATGTGGGATGAGAGGTGTAGGTATTTGTGAGATGCGTTACCGCATTATGTCGTGAGGGAGCGTTTAAGTTTTTTGTATTTTTGGTTCTGGGCTTCTACCTATTCTGGGTCTTCTTGCAAGATATGTTGCCGCGTTGTGTCGCTGCTATCTGTGCTCCTATTTTTGTACTTTTGTTTCTGCAAGTCTTCTTCTTCTTCTTCTGAGGCTTCTGATTCCTCCGTTTCTGATTCTGGTAGAGTATATATCGCTCCGATTTCTTTGTGAAATTCATTCTATCCCCTCGCTTTTCTTTCCCAGTATGTTTGGTCCTTTCCCAGTTTGTTCATGATCCTCTCAATTGTTGTTTTCCACGTATAACATGGTCTCCCAATTTTGAGTTTGCTGCTGTTCAGTTTAGTGCTTTCTTCAGTAGGTGTGTTGGTTCCCTTCTTTGGACGTGTCCCCAGTAATTCATTGCGTACATTTCTATCCTTTTTGTGATTGTCTTCCCTTCTAGTAGTGTTGATGTTTTATATCGTTGTTTTTGTCCTGTTGTTTTTCTGAGTAATTGGATGATGTCTCTTTCAGCTCTTCTCAAACTCCTTCTGTTGGCTTTTGTTGTTGCCGCGTTTTTAACTCCATATGTCATTGTTGGCAGTATGATGGCTATGTACAGCCGTTTGGCCAGGCCCCATGATAGTTTATTTTTCTCAATGAACGGTATAATTGCTCTTGTGACTCTGTATGCTGTTTTTATTCCCTCCTTTACTGTTTCTCTCCTTTTCAGTTCGTTCGTCAGATATGTTCCTAGGTATTTCAGTTTGTTCTTTGTTCTTAGGGAGTAGTCACCTATTTTGTGTTCTTCTCCACTGATCCGACTCTCTTTTGTTGATGGGCCTCGCTCCATTATTAGACATTTCTTGAAATTTATTTTCAGCCCAGATGTGTCCAAATGCGGTTTCATGTTTTCTAGGAAGTTGAGAATTTGTTGCTCTTCTTCTGCGACGATTAGAAGGTCATCTCGCGTAAGCTAATACGATTGGGGTTCTCAGTGTTTCCGTGTCTTCGTTAAAATTTGATGTTTCCCTTATTGTGTTTTGTATCGCTTGGTCTAGGACCGTGGTGAATAGTCGGGGGGATAGAGGGCATCCTTGTTTGACTCCTCTGTTCTTTTGTCTGGTTTCCGTCATTTGTCCGAACCATTGTATGGCAGTTGTTTCATGAAGGCAGGCCTTTATTATCTTGTTTATTAGATAGTGCCGCACTCCTTTGTTATACAGGGTGTTGACTATGGCTTCGTGACTGATGGTATCGAATGCCTTTTGGAGATCTATAGCGGCTAAGTGCAGTTTTGTCCCTTCTCTCCATTTTTCTTCCAGTATTCTTCTGGTGGTGTACATGTGGTCGTCCGTTGATCTGCCTTGGATGAATGCTGTCTGGTAGTCTGGCGGTCTTCCAATGTACTTCTCTAGTTGCTCGAGCAGGAATTGTGCGTAGTATTTTTATCCTATGCTGCAAAATGTTATTCTTCTGTAGTCTTCTATGGTCTGTGGCGAGTTGGTTTTTGGGAGGGGTATTTGTAAAGTCTTGGTCCATTCCGTAGGCAGAGGTGTGTTTTCTGTCGATACCCTGGTGATGATTTCTAGGGTTTGCTCCTTTAGCTTTTCCGTGCCGTAGTGTATTAACTCGTTGTTTATTTTATCTACTCCAGGTGCGGTGTTTCTTCTAGCTCTGGCTATTATTTCTAGCTGTTGGTCTTTTGATGGTGGCTTGTCCAAGGGCCAGTGGTCTGTTTCTTTTATTAGTTTTGTTCGTTCTTTAGTTGCTTTCTCTTCTTCCTCCAGCTTCTTGGTCCAATGTTGTATTGGTATGTATCTTCTCCTGTGGGTACTGTTGCTTCTTCTATATTTTTTCATATATCTGAAGGTTTGGTTTAGTCGTTGTCCTGTTGGAAGTGCTTCTATGTTTTCAAAGAATGATTTGCATTTTTCCTCGCCGTGGTTTCTCTCCGCCTCCCTTTTTTCCCTCAGTGCTTCTTTTAGTTTTTCGTTTATATTCCCCGTCGGCTGTTGTTCGCCTGTAGCCTTCATCTTTTTTTAGCTGTTCGTACTTGTTATTTTTTTCCTTTCTTGTCGGGCTCATAGGTGATCTGTCCCTTTTTAACGTTTTTCTTGCTGCAATTTTTATTTTTGCGCCCATTGATGTCCAGTCTAATTCTTCTCCTGTCAGTTGGTTTTCTATTTCTTCACCGTATTTCTTCCGAAAGTCTTTGTGCTGTAGTAGAGAAATATTCCAGGTACTGTGTAGTGTCTTGTTGTTTCCTTGACTTGTTTTTCCTTCTTTTATTTCCAGTTTTCCGTATAGAATTTTGTGGTCTGTATTGATTTCTGCTGCCCTTTTTGCTTTAACGTTCTTGATCCTTTCTCTTATCTCTCTGCTTACCAGGATATGATCTACTTGTGAGGTTGATCTTCCATTGCTCCAGGTGTCAATGCAGGTTTGGCTTTTGGCCCATGTGTTTCTTATTGTTAGGTCAAACATGTGTGCTAGATTTTTCAGCGCGTTTCCGTTTTCATTTGACCATGTGTGGAGTAATGTTTTTCCTATGTTGCTTTTATCCTCCTCCGTCTGATCGTCTTTTCCTATTTGCGCGTTGAAGTCTGCTAGTATTATGATGGGCATTTTTCTTTTTTCGTTTCTTCTGGTCTCTTGAGTTAGCTGCCTGAATACCCTTCCTGCAAGTCATTTTAGTCTCGAGTTATATACAAAATTTTTTGTAACGCCATTCGAAATTAGAAAACAATATAATTTTGTAAAAATAGACTAAATTGCTAGAAACCAATAAGTTTTATTTCACACTGTGAAATAAAATTTCTTTACTTCATACTTTTTTCTTTATTTATACTTATCAATAACAAAATCGTTTTGATTCATTGAAACTGTCAAATAAATGCCATTTTAGGATATGGCGTTACAAAAATATTACACGATTGTTGAAGAAAATTTCAGCTACTAAGATTTCTCTTCATTTGGTTGATTGTACCCCGCACTGCATTAATTTAGTCGCATTGCTGACTCTTAATTAGCTAATCAGAGAAAACTGCGGCATTTTATCTATTTTTGTACAATAAGAATGTTGTAGACAAT
This sequence comes from Rutpela maculata, assembly GCA_936432065.2. Taxonomy (NCBI): domain Eukaryota; kingdom Metazoa; phylum Arthropoda; class Insecta; order Coleoptera; family Cerambycidae; genus Rutpela; species Rutpela maculata. The sequence goes on from OW386287.2 coordinate 153,785,636, forward strand.
GAATTTCATTAGATTCATTTATTTAAAAAAAAATTCTAACGTTTCAAAGTATTACAAAAGATGAAAGATCCGATCAGGTGATTTTAAAACCTCTAAAGAATGTTCCAGCTTAACACCTTACTTTGTATACCTATAACTTTTCCTAATTTACGCCCCTCGTATTAGGGGAAACCGGACCAGGAGTTTTGCAGCTATGAGAGCACTTACATATATAATATATATACCTACACACACATGGACATACATCCGAATTAACAGGTTTCTTTATATCGGTTAAAAATAAGAAAATTACCTTTGCAAAACAATTTGCTTTGCCATAATTGATATGGGGAAAGAATCATGAAGAGATTTAATCAACCCTTTAAATATATATTTCGAGTAAACCTACTTGAGGAGCAGTCTCTGTAAAAAAAATTATGCTGTACAAATTTTATCTACCATGTATAATGTACAAAATGAAAACGAAGGAAGGCAATAAAGAGGGATGATGGGCTTAAAGAAAGTAAATGCATAAAGGGCTCCGGTCTTTAGCTTTATTCTAAACCCCCTATATGACTTGCTTTCCCCTAGTTTATTCTTTATGCGTAATCCTTGAATAATGATAACTTTCTGTATTCCTAAGATTGACTGTTCGACTCAACCTCCCGGTCTTTTATTCCTTTTAGCCATCATCGGATGGAGCGAGACAGCGCTTATAATAAAACACAATACATCTAGAATATAAGTTGTCTTTAGAACTTCTACATAAATATTTCCTTAAATATATTTTATTCATTCCATTCAATATGAATTCTTCAAATAGTTCAATTGAGCGTTTAATGGTAGATAGTTAATATCTCCCATTATTTATTCGTACATACGAATGCAAAATTTGATCTTTATAGTACATAGTACGTTATTCATTAGTGTGTTGTAGTTATCACAGGCGAGTAGGATACTATACTCTTTCTACGACTACCCATCGCTTGAAATTATTAAAAGCTTTTATTTAACTTGCAATGTTTGTATGTTAGTTTGTTTGTTTAGGTCAAATCTTGCAATCAAAATTTCGGCTATTTCTAACTAAGCTACAGCTTTAAAAGGCACACGTGTTAAGTACGGTGAGAATGATAATTTTTGTATAGCATTATTAGCTTGAACCCATATATACTGGCTACAAACTAACATTTAAAGATCCACTCAAATCGTTTTAATAATATAGACTACTAATTATAGGTTCAATTTCCAACCTAGAAAAATATATTTATTTTATTAGTACAAAGTATTTAAAATATGCATATTTTGATATCATTTTACTAATGTACTTTAGTAAATATGAGTATTTATATCTAATTATTAATTTAAGGCTAGAACAAAACTTTCAAAAGTGGGTTAGAAGATAAAATATCACTTCTGTCAATTATAACTTGACTACATAGACGGTAGATAATTAGTAAATTATTCAACGAACGTGTAATAGTTTTACACTCTAGTAGAATACTATACATCTTTTACGATTATTCAACAGGAAGTTACTTTCAGTTTAAGGTAAATTTGCCAAAAATAAAAATGGGGTAGTAGACAATAACGAAAACGACAATATTAATAATATAGTATTATAGTATGACTATCCAAAATGTTATAAATATAATTTTAAGGTAATTTTACTGACTATTATTGGTTTTATTGTAAATTGAATATGTTAAAAATCAGAGTGGATTTAAAATAAGGTAGTTTTCGGATATCTTGTGACGTAATTGCGTAATAACCCCCAAAACAGGGGAATTTTACATTTGACAGTAACTAGCTACGTTGCCACATTTCTAAAAAGGAATGTACACTACTGCACTGTCTGAAATGAATTTTAATATTAATTTTTAACTGTTTCAAATACCCAGCAAGTAAATATTTTATAAGGCTGATTGATAACTTGCTAATAGAGAATTTTAATATTACAGAGGATGCCGTATAGCAGTACAGAATAGCTTACATTATTTATCGAAATATGGCAACGTAGCACTCGTTTCTCTGTTCAGGCACAAATTAGAATCTGGTGATTACGCTATTACGTCATAGCCAATAGAATAGCATAAAAATTGGCGGCAATATCTGACCATTTAAACACAGTTTAAACTTTACTATAAGGCATTATTAAAAAAAAAAAAAATACGGGACAACTGTTTTTTTGTGTAGATGTTATTAAAATTATTTAAAAAAAATTGTATACTTGCCCATTGTAAGAATTTTACATAATGTTTAATATAACAAGTTATTAACAATATTAGTTATATTTTTAATATGGATAATTTTATTATAGCTTGAAATTATTTTTTCACAAATAAATTTGTGCATATTAGTAAAAAACCTGATAGTAATTTTAACATTTAGAGAAGAAGAAATCTATATATGTGCATGCCAGATTGACCCGAGCTATGTAATACGCGATATTTTTTAACTTTAAATCGTCATTTGCAATTGCTCCACGGAAACTGTTGAATAATGAACATGAACTCATTTATTCGCTATCAGTAATATTTATTGAGATTTTTGAAAAAAGAAAAAAAAATACATTTTCTTGAAAATGCACCTATAGTTCAAAGTAGTTTTTTTTCTAAAGCGATTGCTCGAAACGGCCAAAATGTATTGAGCATCTAGGTATTATATAATATATATTATATTTGGGAAGGCGGCAAAGGTAAAAAAATCAATAAATTCATTAACCTTCAGGCGCTTCACAAAATCCATTACAAGAAGCAAATTCAACCTTTCGACATTACCACCAATAGAAAAAGCAGCATGACAACATACTTATATTCAATTCCGAGTTCCAACATCGAAACGTTTGTGTGACCCATGTAGAGCAGCGATTTCTTAAGTCTATCGTGTCGTTTTTTTTTGGCGTAGAACCAGTTCAAACATATTAGGTTCCTTTGAGTATGTCACCGGGCATATGAAATCATATCTTACGACATTTTTTTGTGGTCTCGAACTTTTTAAATCAATAAAAAGTGAAAAAAATGTATTTTTAAAGAAAATTGTTTTTTTTTTGTTTCCACCGCCATATCTTTAAAACTATTAAAGGTACCGAAATTTGTTTTGTGTTTAAAGCACACACTGTAGCGCTTTTACCAATATAAACGGTTTGGGCACAATTCGCACTTTCATTTTTCTAAAAATCAAATAAACTAAAAATACATATTTTGTGTATTGAAATCTTCACCAATCGATAAACTTTTTTATTTTTGAAAATATTTGCATACATGCAGCGAAGAAAATAAAGCCTAATAATCACAAAAGTTTTTGAAAAAATATGTTTTTGCCTAAAGTGTACCGTTTGGCAACAGCGATTTTTTTTATCAGCGCTAAACGCGACATTGGGACGCAATTAATACACCTCGCATGCAGGTTGGTCAGATTAGTCGCGTAGAAATAGCGTTAGTTGAATCTAGATTAATATATGGCATTCTAGGTTGGGGTGGAGTTGCTTACTGTCATCTAAAAAATTAGATATCATTCAGAAAAATGTTCCACCCCCTCTCAGGGGGTGGCACTTAAAAAATATATATATTTATTGGAGCTGAAATAGAATCAAATTTTAAGAAGAAAAGGTTCCATGCAATTTTTCACATAAATTGATAGTTTTTAAGTTATAACGACTTTAAAATTGCGATTTTAGCTTAAAATAAAAGCTTTTAAAAAAGGTATTTTCAAACGGCTTTCGTCAAGTATCTCGAAAAGTATTACTTTATCGCAAAATTGTTATAGACCAATTACAGAAAGCACCCTACAAACTGGGAATTAATTATATTTTTTGTTTATTGATGTAGGATTAATAATTTCGGAAATATTTAAGTTTATATTTGGTATCCAAGGGTTTCGAAATTACCTTTAAAGTTTAAAATGCATTTTTTTCTAAAGCAAGTGCTTTAAATGAGCAAAAAAGAATTTGAGCATTTAGGTAATGCTACATTTTAACGAAAAACTGTATTTGAGATAATTTTTTTAGATTATTGGCTAATTAGAGTAACAAAACGAGTAAAAAATAATTTGAAAGTGCAATTAATTGTCTTTAATTTCCTTTCTTAGCATGCGTCACAATTTCTGAGGTATTTAACATTTAAACTGCATTTTTCGTCTTATGAACGTTCGGATGCCATTTGTAAACTCATATCTCCGAAACTATTAAATCTATGTAAATAAATAAACAAGCGAAATTCATTATTATTAGTTTATGAGCTTTATTTTTGGTCTCTACACATTTTTGAACAAAACTAATATTTATTGAGATATGTGGAATAGGAAAAAAAAATACGTTTTATCGAAAATACCTTTATAGTTTAAACTGTATTTTTTCTAAAGCAAGTGCTGTATACGAACCAAAAAATTTGAGCATCTACGTCATGCTGTATATTAATGAGAAACCGTGTTTGAAATTAATTTTTTTTTTTAATTACTGGCTAATTACAGTAACAAAATGGCGACGTTGTTATTAAAATAATGTGTAGACGGACATTGCTTCGGTCATAACTTCTTTGTTTTTTATGCTACATAAACAAATAAAAAAATAGTTAAGTGCTTAATTAATAACCTATTATTGTATCTATTAGTATCCTTGGCGTAGGTGTCACAGTTTCTGAGATATTTAACTCTCACTCTAAATAGTTATCTTACGAACACTTGGATGCCAAATGTAAACTTAAATATCTCCGAAATTATTAACCCATTAGATCCCAAGAAATTTTTTTTCGAATTCTGTGCTTTTTTCTTATGGTTTATAGATTATTAGCAATTAGAAAAAATATAAAAAATTGTATTTTATAAATATCTACTATACTTTTTGAAAAAAATTGGTGTACTTGTATGGGTACAGTGGGCACTATAAGAGTCATTTTTCCAAATATGCTTTATTAAATCAAACAATGCAAATTCAAAAAATTATTGTTTGTGAAAGTTTATAAAACAGGGGCGTTCAAGGCAAAGGGTTACACTGCATTTAATGCATTTCCAACGAGCCCTTAAATGACACATGCGACAGCGCAGTTGTTTTTCTATCTTTTCTGGAAAGTGGCCACCTTCTGTTGTAATTATACTCCGTGGTACTGACCCCATTGGACGATTCGGAGAAAAACTAGATTTAGTAAAGTTCATAACGTAGTGTCGCGCAACGTTCCGCTGAAATGATAATAAATCCATTGTTGGATTTTGAGTTACCAGTGATATTTTCCAGGCATTCACCAGTGTAACATTTACCATATGGGTGAAGAGAGGCCACCACCATTTCTTTCCTCGAATCGGTATTCTGTAGTTATTTACCGCTTGATCTAATAAATCCACTCCGCCCATTGATTTATTATAGTTAGAAAACAGAAGTGGTTGTTGTACATCTACTTTGGCTTTGGCTGCAACACTCCAACGTTTGACTTGGGACAAAGGTTCGACTGAATCGTAGTTAGAAGTCATAGTTACAATGCTATTATCTTTCCATCTAACGAAAATTAAAGAATTTGCTTTGTCATACTGGTATTCATAATAACCTCTTTCTTTCTTTTTCATTTCATTAATTGATAGTAATGGACATTTCTTTATTCGGTTATCTCGAATCGTACCGGTAGCTCTAAATCCTTTTTTTCTCAAAGTCTGCAAAAGACCATGGCTACTAAAGTAATTATCGAAAAACACTATATGATCTGATGGCACTTCGATTATATCTAATAATTTTAAAACAACTGTTGACCCTAACGGCATCCCTTTGTTTTTTTGAAGTGTTGGAGTTGCCCCACAGTAGGTTTCAAAGTTGTAACAATATCCGGAATCGCTGCACAACATCCAATCCTTATAACCGAACCTTACCGGTTTTCCTCTAATAAATTGTTTTGCGGGGTGGTGGCCAAAATATCTGACCATAGCCTCATCAAGCGAAAGATTTTTATGGAAAACACCCCATTGCTGGAAATTCTTGTTCAGTCTCTCCATCATTGGTCGAACCTTGAACATCTTATCCGATTTATCCAAGTTTGCGTTGTCTGAAAAGTGCAGGTACCTTTTTATTTCTTGAAATCTGTTTCGGGACATGCTTTTAGCTATTGCTGGTACTGCAACATCTTCATCCAAACTCCAGTAAAGTCGTTCTCTCGGTAAGCGGTGATAGCCAGTAAAAAGAAGTATGCCTATAAAGATTTTTATTTCGTTGACTGTTACTCTAAAATTATGGTTGTTTTTCTGAGAGGCATATAAATTTGTTTGCTCAACAATGTGATTCAGGAGACAAAGATCAAATAGTTTCTCAAAAATTTCAACAGGAGTTTTATTTTGCATTTCAGCTTTTAAAATAGTTAGTCGATCATGAAAGCCTAAGCTGCCGGTCATCTGAATGTCACACGAATCGGAAGTCCAAAAGGGTTCACCTTTTAATCGTTTAGCTAATAAAGACAAAGGAATCTCATCATCTTCATCATCGTCATGATCTTGAATTCTGGCCAACGGAATATCATCCTCACTGTCGTAATCCAGCTCAACTTGTCCTGGAATATCTTTGGGGAGCTTCTCAGATTGCAAGTTGTCATCATCTATATCCTCGCTGTCAGTCAAGCAATCAACTTCAGGAGGTATTATAATAATATCCACTTCCTTATGCGACGATGAAAGAATATCTTCTGTCGCTTCTTCAAGGTTTCTAAATCGTTTTCCGTAAAACGTCAGTGGTGGTACTTCACTAAATTCATAAGAGTCCATTATAAAATATCTGAAATAAAATGTATTTGATATAGTTCGAACCCTTTTGAGCCCACCGTACTCAAATGAGTACAGTCATTTTTTTCGCGAAAATATGTAAACATCTTTTTTTAAAACTAAATCTAAAATATCTATTGCGTTTAGTACTTACCAACAAATCAAATTCACACCCTTTTGTCAAAAACTAAATAAAACACTAATGAAAAAACACTTGCCAAATGCGCCAAACAGAAACTGACTAGTTTGTCGCACAAAAACCGTTGGAAATATGAAAATGGCGTTTAATTTCACTTAAAAATGTCTTTGAGGTCCTTCCTGACATCTACCGTACACCTATAAAAATATCGAGGGTATTAATATTACATCATAGATGTCGTCAGTAGTTCAGAATTGAACCTGTACCCAAATAAGTACGGTGGGAACTAATGGGTTAATCCTACATCAATAAACAAAAAATATAATTAATTCCCAAGTTTGTACTTTCTGTAATTGGTCTATAACGTTTTTTCGATAAAGTAATACTTTTTGAGATACTTGACGAAAGCCATTTAGAAATACCTTTTTTTAAGCTAAAATCGCAATTTTGAAGTCGTTATAACTTAAAAACTTCAATTTATGTGAAAAATTGCATCGAACCTTTTCTTCTTAAAATATGATTGTACTTCATATATTTTTTAAGTGTCGCCCCCTCAAAGGGGGTGGCATCCAACCCCTATAAATTAACAAGCCCCCGCTCAATATAGAAACTTTTCTGTGAAACATTTACTATTGTACTGCCAAAAATGAACGAAATCCGTTCAATACGACATTACTTCGAAGTTTTTTTTACCTCTAGGTACTGTACTACTACCACCTGTCTTTTTATTATTAAAAGGAGACTATTTAATATTTATTATACAATTTCTTAATATTAACAACATATGATCAATACTATTGTACAATATATGAAATATTGAACAATAATATTGATCCCCTAGATGCTTTTGATCACTACTGGTTTTGTACCTATTGATATAAGTTAAACTATTATATTATACACCCCGACCGGGATCGTCAGATCGTTGCAGTCGGCAGGTTTGCTACAGCCGAGCGCGCAAGAATATGACTTTGGCCCGTTAAAAAAAATCGCTGACTCAATACTATGAACGGGACATGAAAAATTTTTATCCTAAAAACTTTTTTCAACTATTGGCTTCAATTTGTACGCAGCATGTATATACAAATTTTCATAAATAAACTTTTTTCTCGATTGCCTAAAATTACGTTACTGAAAATAACAAGTTTGAGTTTCCTATTATTTTACCAACTTAAAAAAAAATAAATCGGGTTCACGTGGGACGTTGTTCGAAGCGCTATTGTGTCTACTTTAATCTAAAAAAAAAATAGCTTGATAGCACAAATATTTTCAGAGATATAGCGGTGGAGACGTTAAAAAACATATTTCATTAAAAATCTATTTTTTTGAGTTTTTCCGAAATAAAAAAGTTCTCGACCACCGAAAAATGTCGTAAAAAACGATTTCGTGTACACGATTATCTTACTAAAGAATCCCACTAAGTCTGGTTTGGTTCTACGCCGGTTTTTTTTTTCTCGAAAACTAAGCGACTTTACTTCCAGATTTTACTCTACTAATGATCTGCCGTCAACAAGTGAGATCAGATCGGACACAGCAAGGATCGATCGCACCGCCGAGCGTCGATCTCGACGGCGAATAGGGTTAATGCGACGATCGTGGCGAACCGCGACCGCCTAGTAAAGTCACATTGTTTTGAGCCTTTCGACTCTCGGAACTCCAAGAGATATCGTTGCCATCTACGACTAGAAAGGATACGGCCTTAGAGGCATTCAGGCATAATTCCACGGATGGTAGCTTCGCACCACCGCCCGCCCGCTCGAGCGAGTACGTGAACCAAATGTCCGAACTGTCTAGTACTGAGCAGGATTATTATCGCAACGACAAGTCATCGGTAGGATAAAACTAACCTCTCTCCCGACGCATAGTGGAGAATTTTGCTATACTTTTTTCAAAATTCTGTAAGTCGCTCAATTTTGAACGGATTTTGATGCTTGAAAAGTTCCACTCTTTGACATGCAAGTGCCACTTTCTCATAAACTATAACGTACAACTCTTAGAAAATGTAATAACAACCCCTAAAATAGGGAAAATTTTTATAAAAAATTTCATAATCATTTTAAAAGATTTAAAGATTTAAGAAAAAGGTCAGTGGGTATTTCTTGGAAGTAAAATAGTCATATATATGCAAATTAATTATACACACTTTCTGGGGGTGTATTTAGGGGATGTAATGGAAAAAGTGGATATTAGGGGCTCAAAATGGCCCTTATAAGGTATTTTGGTCTCCTTTTTCTATATGTGAAGTCCGTTTTTACGAAAAATATAATATCAACGCCTAAAAGACGGTAAATTTTAAATAAAATATCAATTTTTTAAAAAATGTTACTGCATGTAAGAACGATGGTTGATATTACATTTTCTAGGAGTTGTACGTGATAATTTATGAGAAAATGGCACTTGTGCGTCAAAGAGTAGAGACGACGGTCTAAACCAGTTCACGTTCCCTATAAATATTTATCTAAAATATATCATCGGATGTAGACATGGCTCGAATTTGATCCTGAGGAATGGGGCTGGCGCAGATCCGACCATGGACTCGAACCATTTATCAACGCAGCCGATTCCTGCACCTCCAGCACTTTAAATTAATATCTTAGAAGCGTAAGGCAAAATGTGGAGCGGCTTGTGGTTGTCGCAAAACAGGCATGAAATGTTCCTTTATATGGCCAAACTGTGGCGGAGAAACTTGGGAGAATGTACCATAAGTCAACAATATGCTTGAGGAAAACGAAAGCGATGAAGACACTGCGATGATGAAAGGAACTTTATAAACTTAAACTTAGGATATTCACAATGAGGAGATGGTAATTAAGAATTGTGTTGAGGAAGAAATGGACGAGATTCAACCAGGACCATAAAAAAGTACAGAATATAATAACATTAAAAAAAGTTAATATGTTATACATAAAATCACAGTGTAATTTTATCGAATTTAAACAACATTGATAAATAATATTCTGTGATATATTAGACAATTTTTATCAATTTATTTCCACTTGTGCAAATTCTAAGTAAAAAGTGAGCAAGTCTATAAATACATGAGCTCCTCGAATTTAGTTACCACCTTAATATATCCAAGTACCCTTAAAATGTATTAAATCTATTATTTATATTCTTAGAAATGTATGCTTCCATTTTCTACTTTAAACGTATATTAATAGGCAAACAGTTGCTATTTTAGTAGTGGTAAATAAGGAACTTGTTTGAACTTTCTGCCCTGTCATTAACCATTTAAGAGGTTGTTATTTATCAAAGCTTCTTAAACAAATTTTCTCTACATAGAAAATTTACAGCAATTCAATCATATTCAGCTATTTTTGGAAGTAAATTCTATATATAAATATATATCTAGAAATACATAGCCAAAAAAAGCAATTGCGTTAATATCATTGTATATTCACAAAAAGGAAAACATTCTAGATACTGCTTATATTTAAACGTTTAATGTGTCATGATAGGATTTTATTTTTACTTTTATCAATAGAACAGAAAGTTCATAAAAAATAGAATCAATTCTCTATCCTTATCATTTACTAAGAGAAAAGCACACTAAATTTCTTCAGCTGCTTCTAGGAGGTAAATAAAAAAAGTGTCATTTTTAGTAAATCTGAAATCTGAAAAAATTAATAAATATATGTACATGTAAACAATAACTAGATAATAGTTGTGTACTTTGAAAAGCACGTTTTTTTCTCCATACAAAACGGCAAAACACAACGATGCTACTTTTCTTCGTAGCATTTTTTTTTTGACTTTTTATAGAAACACTTTTCGACTTGCAACGACTAAACTTTATTAATTGCCACTAGTGGATATCAGAAATTCATAAGAGAGAGCAGTGCCGGTTTTAGCACTACCAGCGCTTCGAGTGAGATTTCTACGGCGCCCCCCTATCTGCTATCCAAACCCATGGGAAAAAAAGCAAAGAACAAAACAAGGAGCGCCTTCGGCACCCCTTTATGTCTGACGCCCTGGGCGGTCTCCCAACCGCGCCCTGCCTAACGCCGCTAATGAGAGAGAGAGAGCCAATTACTGTGTTTGATGCTGCTGTTGACTGAATACAGGAAACTGCGATAGAAGAAAGTTGCTTACTGACTTTCTTCTGGCGGTTAACATTTTTATTGAAACCTTTACTTTATTCTTCAGTCTTTAGGAGTTTTTTCAAAGAAAATGAATTCAGTTCCATGCCGCTTTGAGGGCTTGTAGAGGAGTATCATGTATGTAAATAGTATGTAAATATATTTACATTTTTGACCTCTGTTGTCCCGGTGAAAATGACGCAATCTTGAAAAATTTGTTGAGTTTCGTTTTAAAAATAGGTATTGCCCTTAGCCTCCCAAAAAATTTAAATGGTTTGTAATACTAATTTTATTGTCACTGCTAACAAACTTTTCAGATTCTCCACGTGCCATTTCTTTATCTTTTTTAAAAACACAACATTTTACACTGTTGGACATAATTGTACCATTTCCATGGATATTTAAAGATACTAATTCATGCATCAATGGAACCGTTGAGAAACATCTATCAAAAAACACGTAGCTTTCTGGCGGCACCGTATCAACTAACCGAAGAATAACTGATAGCCCTAGGCCTAATTTTCTATTCGGCAACGGTTGTTGATCCCTGATATATGTCAAAATCCAGTACAGTTCCTGTAGAAGTGGTAAGGACGAAATTCTTTAAAACAAACTGGTCTAGGTTTATTTCTTACGAACTGCCAGACTGGACATCTACCAAGAAACGGTATCATCTGTTCATCAATTGAAAAAGATTTTGGTTTCCTCTCAATCAAGCGACACCTATTTCTAACTAGATCTATCATTGGCTGAATTTTTCACAGGCTGTTTTTCTTAGTGTCAGCATCTATGGCCAAATTGTCTATGATATGAAAGTTTACGCGTAATAGGTAAAATGTGTCACGGGTAATAATACCAGAAAGAAGAAGAAATTGGAATTTACTACTCCAGTACACATGAATTCGTGGAAATTTTACACAACACATAATAGCGTGTAAACCAAAATTTTTTTTATTTCTTCTGAGGGTTTTATTTCTTCAAAGGTTTACTTGTTCTTTGTAAATAGTATCTAGCTGTAAATTCGGCTCACAATTTACAAAAATCTACATTTAGATATCTTCGAAAATATTGCCACGGAGTTAGTATTTCATTCCGATCTACATACATTTCGTCCCCTGGATCATTTTTGCTGGCGAAAGTAACCTGCTTCCAATGAGGTTTTACAAATCTAGTCAAAGGCACATTATCGTCAGTTCTGTCGGAATTTCCAGCTTCACTGTCATCTAAAACACTATCAAAATCTTCAGAATCACTGCTATTTTCTGGATTTTCTTCCTGATATTCGTATGAAAAGATATCTTCCTCCAAATCGTCAGCTCTATCAACATCAAAATCAGACCTAATTCCATCTAACAATAATTCAAACAGTTCATCAGGATTGTTTTGTATCCTATCTAAATCAATGGTATTTCCTGTAAAAGAGAAAGAAAATTATTTAAAATTGAAAATAATAGTCTGTGGTATCAAGTGTTAGCTCCCAGTGGTGAAAATTGTGAACGTTAAACTAAAGCCTAATATAAAAGGTATGTTTTTATGAAAAACTGCTGGTAATTATGTTACCAAGTGAATTATACTTTGTTTAGATAATTTCACTTATTGAACAATTATTTTATTAAACACATTTTTTAAGCAAAAAGTTGAATACCTACGCTAGGCCGACATCTTAGCAGAATCCCACAGTCACATAAAACCTGCCGGCATAGATGCAAATGATAAACTGCGACCGCTATGCAAAAGCATCCAGTAATACTTGTCACAATAGGGAACTTGCCCAAAAAATAAAATTGAATTAAAATACTCAAAATCGTAAACTAACATCATTAAAAACCCCATAGACAACAAAAAATAATAATAAAAAAAAATCCTCCAAAAATATAAGCGATTAAAATCTGCCGGATTTTACCCACTCCTGAAACGTGACGTCAGAGGGTGACGTCAGTCGGATGACGGCGTCAAGAGACACCGATTCTGCTTTCGCATGCTCATTTGTCAGAAACAACTAGCAGTGAACACAACCTAACCTCAAATTCATTGGAAAAACATCTTCAATATTCTGAAATGTCACAAAATGTTACTTTTGATTCGTTCGTGCCGAGCCGCATTTTCGAATTTCGCTGTGCAATTTACGATCAGGTTTATCTGGAAGCCTTCCTCTTTACGTCGCGACATCTTACGGCCGTCCCAATGGTGGTTTTCGAAAAATATGAACGTATCTCCGAAACGGTGGGAGTTAGCTCGAAATAAAAAACAAGGTCAAACGAGTATTTTCCACTGCGAATCTTTTGCTGTCACCAGATTTTTGATTTTTTTTTTTCGTTTCGGAGATAACTACAGAAATGTCGGCCACGTACGGCAAAAAATCGCAAATTTTGAGCTTCTATAGTTGGCAACTTTTTAATCTTTGCTCCTACGCCAAAACACTACTCTAGCTAATTTAAACATAATTAAATTTGCTAAAACTCCTTTTTTAATTTTTTAAATTCCGACAAAAATTAAGGAATTAGAGGGGGCGGGATTTGGGACTTTTTTTTTTTTTTTTCGGTAAAATTCCTCCATTTTGTCACCGTAATTAATCGATAATTAATTGGAATCGATCTCATTTACGATGTTCACGTAATATCATGTACTATTTTGACGCTCCGTTAATCTCGGCCCTTCGAAACAAAGGTTTCTGAGAAAAATTATTTTTTTAAGATTTACATACACTCTATAGGAAAACGTGTAATTTCCTACATTTCCTCGAATATCTCGATAATTATCGTTTTTTTCGAAAAATTTGTAGATAGCTTATATAAAGAGAATTAATTGAGCTTTCCGACACTTTTTTTATTTTTTTTCTAACATAAAAAGTAAAAGACTTATGACCGAATATGCGGACGTCTCAAAGCCAACCGCCACCTAGTCTATTAATTATTGTGAATGGCTAAAGTACGCCATCTGTTGGACACCACGCGAGACCAGTTTTCACCCGGTGACGTCACAGTGCTTTTCGTGAGGTGTGGTGATGATTTCAACTTTAATTATTTATTGCAAAGTAAGTACTGCGATTTAAGAGCTGATATTCGGTGTGGTGTGTTTTTATATATAAATACACATTTTAATGAAATAAAAAAAAATTGGGCAAGTTCCCCATTAATTGTGCTGTTTAGGAGCGATCGCACTTAAACTTCATTTTGAACTTTATGGAACATAAAAAATATATAGAACACAATTTTTTCATTCAATGTCAATATTTATAATTTTATAGCGCTGCAAAGGTCGTCAGGTAGGCGCGGAAAAAATATTTCTTGTGGTTTTACGTCGTGCTGAAAATGATTCCAATAAAACTCTTTTCCTCACCTCCATGGAGGTAGAGTTCAAGGCACGTTTTTTTGTACATGGCGTCCCCAAGAAGTCTATTCCACTTGTCGCAAACATTACAAGGAGCAAAAAGCAAGAAGTTTTAGATTAATACGAGTCCCGGGAGGCATTTGTTAAAACAAAGAAATGTTAAAAATTGTGTCATTTTGCAGTGTTTCTTAAATACCTTTGGTTGTATAGCTCGAAGAAGAAAATAAAGATTGTTTAAAATGAAATTGCAAGGAAAATTAGATTTGTCCGAACCTTCCTGGTTGTCCTAAACGCGGGAGTAGGCTATGCGCAACCATAGACGTAAGACATATAGACCAAGCCACTAATGCAGATTTGCCGAGAAGCATGTTTCCAACATGTGCAAAATGCTTGACTTTTCTATCTTTGTTGTCAACCCGTATTTATTGATAGGCTCACTCTCTCCCAGAACTCTTGACGTATTTCTCCCACTACCCGAGATTTTGCTTCTGTTGCGTACGTCCTTGCTTGAACCGACAACCTGCAATTTATTCATTTTTCATTTGGGAATGTTGCGCATGATATTATTTAATTTATGATCATATTATTATTTAGTTTACTTTAGTTGATGATTTAAAAGAGTGATATTCTTATTGTGAAACAATGGTGTATAGGTGTTGTGTCTGTGAAACTACGTCGTCTACACGGCAACCTGAAATTTCATTCCATAGGTAAAGTTTTATAAGTACCTATTATTTTTTAAATATTTTAATTGATTCGATGAAAATAAGTTGAACATAATTAATAATAGAGGGTGCTCCAAAATCGAGTATTTTAATTATTTATACAGCCTGTTAAAAAATATTAGATTAGACCTAAAAGTGCGTGAATCCTAATGCTTGATATAATGGGCAGCCCATGTCATTTTCAAATTATAATTTTTGTTTAAACACGTATAAAAAAGGATAAATAAATTTGTACATATAGTCATTCATTATTTTGTGCTTTAACATCTACATATAATTTAGTAACATTTTTAGTAAACAATTTTAAATTAGAAAGTATTGTACGCACGTAGTCCATCGCTAAAAGTTGATTTTTGTAAGAGGGGTACATGAAAAAACATTTTTTAATTGCTATAAAGTAATTAAAACATAGTACATTATTTTAAGATTTAAGCAAAAGTGCATAAAATTAATAAATTAACAGGTAGGTATAATGACTTCTATATTCTTAAAACACTACTAAAGATTAGGCAAATATTTATTAGAAATAAGACTTTATATTATATATATTATATGTCACAAGAAGTTGAGTTACATTATAAAATTATGTATGAGGTCATCTGTAGTATAAAGTATTCTAATTAATTGTTTTATCTGCACATATAAATTCAACTCTTGAAATCAATAATATCCATTGAATTTATATAAACAAATATTCATTTATGCGTTATAAATTCAAGTTATCGCTGAAATAAACAGCGATTTAATAAAAAAAAAAAAATGAGCATTACTAGGGATCGAACCGTCTGCATAAGGAAATCAGAATTGTGACATTTCAACTTGACGTTGGGACACACTCCTTGTGATGTGTTCTGTAGAAGTCGTTATTATAAACAAAACACTTTTCCTTCCACCAAGAATCTGCTCGTTTCTATGAAAAAGATAAACTATAGCAAGTACTCATATGCGAAAGAGATAGCGCGAACAGATTATGTCGTTGATATGTTGGCGACATAGCTTCTTAAACCATCGCGCGGTCTATATGTCTTATGTCTATGTGCGCAACATTGATATTTCGGTTCGCTGTCGGGAAACATCAAATCGAAAATTTTCCAATAATTAATAGTAGTTTAATGAACACTGTATTGTTAATAATAATATATATATTAATAATATATAATAATAACACTAATATTCAGTAATCATCTAATTATCTTTATTTCGTAACTAACAACATATTAATTATCATAATATCAAACCAACCAACTACGTTACAATACACCCTCTCTTGTTTTATAAATTAAGCCTTTCTGGTGGCTTAACAACTCTCCCACTTCTTGTAGCGTATAAACTCTTTCCTCTATTCGAAACAGGATCAGTTGACGTTTCTGAAGGATGTGTGCTTGACAATTGTAATTCTTTTTTATTTTCAGTCATTTCATTTGGCTGGCTGATGTTAATTGGTGGATAATCATTTTCCATTACTCCTTCATCTTCCTCTTCCAAGTTCTCCAATTGTTGCACTATCAACTGTTTACGATTTCTCCGAATTTCACCTTTTTCCGTTGAAACAATGTATGACCTTGGATATTTAGCTTTTCTTACAATAGTTCCGAATCTTTTCATATCTGGAATCCACACTTTATCATGTATATTCAATTCTTTCAACAGTTTTGCTCCTTTTCTTTGATTAAAGTTTTTCTCATTCCTGTTTCTTAGTTTGGTATCTTTTCTTCGAAATTTCTCTACATTTTTCCACTGTAGTTTTAATAATTTAGGTATCTGAGGTAAGTTTGATCTTATTCTTCGACCAAAAAAAAGTTCTGCTGGTGAAAATCAATTTTCCAAAGAAGTGCTTCTGTATGCAAGCAACCCCATGTTTGGATCTGTTGATTTTCTTAATATGCTTTTCGCAATTGAAACACCTTTTTCGGCCATACCGTTTGACTGGGGAAATTTAGGTGAGGACACTTCTAAGGAAAATCCATAATTCTTTGCAAAATTTCTAAAACATTCGCAATCAAAATATTTTCCCCCATCGGAACGAACGATCTCAGGTATGCCATAACGTCCAAAAATATGTTTAATTACTTCTACTATCGATTCCGAGATAATACTTTTCAGATAAATTACCTCAAGCCACCTTGAAAAAGAATCTTCTATAACCAAATACATTTTCTTATTCAGTTCCATGAGATCCATTACAATTTTTATCCATGGGCCCTAGGGTAACATCGACGATTTTAAAGGTTCTGACTTATTTGATTTATTTTTAATACATTCTTCACAATTTTGAACTATCCTAGCAATATTGGACGACAAATTAGGCCACCATACGGATTCTTGAGCTCTCCTTCGGCACTTAACTATTCCCATGTGACCTTCATGTATCTTTTTCAACATTTCCTGCCTCAAATTCACTGGTATAAAAATTCTAATTGCGGTAATTGCTCAATAATATTTTGTACATATAAATCATCTTCTAATATGTCTACATCATCATATTTCTTTTCTACTGGGCTTCTGGATAATGTGTCGGGAATATCAAAATTTTTGCCTGACACATGATATATTAAATATCTAAAAGATGACAGTCTCATTCTAAATCTTTGTAATCTTGCAGTTAATTCTGCAATTGGTTTCGTCTTTAATAAAGAAACTAATGGTTTATGATCTGTTAAGATCTGAAATTCTTTTCCAATCAAAAACTGCATCAGTTTTTCACAGGCCCATGTAATACTTAATGCTTCTTTTTCAATCTGTGCGTATTTGTACTCGGTAGGTGTCAAACTTCTGGAAATATAAGCAACTGGTTTCCAAACATTACCATGTAATTGTTCCAAGACTCCACCTATCCCAAATGATGACGCATCAGCTGAAACTCTGCTGGGCAACGCGTTATTGTATAACGTTAATATTGGCTTCTGTGTCAATTCTTCTTTTAATTTAGTGAAAACTTTTTCTTGTACAGGACCCCAAGTCCATTCAGCATCATATGATAACAAATCTCTTAATACTTTTGTCTTTTCAGATAAATTTGGCACATATTTCATCAAATAGTTAACTATTCCCAAAAATCTTCTCAGTTCTGACACATTAGATAAACTTTTCATTTTTAATATAGCATTTATCTTATCTGGATCTGGTTTAATGTTCCCATTTTCTATAATATGTCCTAAGAATTTTACTGATGACACTCCAAACACACATTTACTTTTATTCAATGTGACACCATTAGCTTTTAATTTTTTAAATTTTTAAATACACCTCTTAATCTACCATCGTGCTCTTCTTTATTGGAACCAAAAATAAGTATATCATCTGCCTGATTGATAATACCTTCTTGGCCGTCTAATATCTGAAACATTTGTCTTTGGAAATGCTCAGGACCAGAATTAATTCCAAAAGGTAATCGATTGAAAAAATATCTTCCAAATGGTGTAATAAAGGTTGTTAATTTGGCACAATTCTTAGATAATGGTGCCTGCCAAAATCCATTTGAAGCATCAAGTTTTGAGAATACAGTTGCCCTATTAATTTGTGCTAAAGACTCCTCAACACATGGAAGCTGCAATCGCTCTCTTAATACATATTTATTTAACTCAGTATAATCAACACATATCCTGATTTTATTGTCTTTCTTGAGCACCACGACGATAGGAGACCATTTTTTTAATTTCAACCTCAACAAGTTTCCGCAAAGGAATTGCAATTCTTCGAGGGGCAATTACAGAATAGGCATTATAATTAGGAATTAATTTTATTTCATATTCTTGTTGAAATTTCCCTAAGCCTTTAAATACATCTTCATATTCTGACAATAGTTTACATTCACTAATTTCATTAATATCTTCAAATTTAATAATATTTAAACTTTGAAGTGCTGGTCTTCCTAATAGTAGATCTTCTTGTCCTTTCACCACAAATATTTCTTGATAAGAGTCAAAACTTTTATATTTCATAATAGTTTCAGCAACACCTTCTACATTAATAGGCAGATGTCCTGCTCCAAATAATCTTTTGCAAGTTGATGTCCATTTTAGATTTGTTTTTCTAGCCATTTGCGTCGAAATCACTGACACATCTGCTCCCGTGTCAATTTTTGCTTTAATGGGTACATTATTTAACTTTATTGAGACATACCATGGTTCAGTTCCAACTTCTGAAACTATTTGACCCATGTAGGTATCGATTTGTTCATTAATTTCAAACGTTTTTTTATTTCTACATACTTTTGAGTAATGCCCAAGTTTTTGACATTTGTTGCAAATTTTTTTATTGGCTGGACAATTAAGCTACTGATGAAAGGGTTTTTCACCACATTTAGGACATGTCTTGGTATTTTTATATTTTGTAAAGTCATTATTGTAACCTTGTCTGTCTTGATTATCTTTACCTTTGTATTTCTTCTTATTTTTTACAAATCCAACTTTAGTTTCAGTTTGCCGTACTATTTGTTGCTGCTCGTGCACTGCTTCTGATTGACGTACTTTAATGATAGCTTTATCCAACGTTAATTCTGAATCTGATTGTAAAGTTTCTGACAGCTTAGCATTTTTCACTCCAATAACTATAATGTTTCTAATAAGTTCCTCTTTCAATATTCCAAATTCACAGGATTCAGCCAAAATGTTGTAGGTCTTTAATAAAAGATTCTGCCGATTCTTCTGATCTCTGCTTACGATTAAATAATTTTGCCCGTTCATAAACAATATTCCTTTTACCACAGAAATATATGTAACATTTACTTTTAATACTCTCGTATGAAGTTAATTCAGTTTTGGTTAACTTTAAAGTGGTAACTAACTCTTCCGAATGTTCACCCATACAATACAAAAGCATATTAATTTGATTTTCTTGTGGTTTTGAATTTAATTCAGACGCTAACCTAAAGCGCTCAAATCTTTGAATCCATGTATTCCATGAATCTGGTTTGTTGAAATCAAATGGCTTCCGAGTTTCAATATTGTAATGAGTAACATTATTGACTACTGCTGCACTGGTTCCTTCTTCTCGCATTTTTTAAAATTTATATTCTCCTTTTTAGATTTATATTCTTTCCTTTTTTTTTTAATTCACACCTGACACCATGTATTTTTAATAATAATATATATATTAATAATATATAATAATAACACTAATATTCAGTAATCATTTAATTATCTTTATTTCGTAACTAACGACATATTAATTATCATAATATCAACTGTTCTCAAACCAACCAACTACGTTACAATACAAACACTTTTATAAATTAGAAAATATTCAGAGGAAATATCAAATCATATGTAAATGGCTAAAATTCAAGAGATGTCATATTTCAGCTCCCAATTGGCGTAGACAAAACTGTTTTTAATTGTTTTTTTTTATGTACTATTGACGCATGCTAATAAGTAATTTTTATTTTTGGACAAGATGGTGATGAGCAAAAAGCCTTTATTTTTGAAAAAAATAGACAATTTATTTTTTTTCACTATATACAAAAAAATACAATGAAAGTTGCGACTCTTATTATTTTTATTTTTTGCAACAATCTTTTCTTCATTACAATACGAGTTATACAATATGAGACAGAGCCATCATATTTACATATTGAAATCATATTCAGAATAAGATATATATTAAGTTTAATGGGTTGCTAACACATCTATCATTTCGCATTGAATATTCAAATTTCACATGTCAGATTTGCCATGCAAACCATTTCATTTTTAAAGGAATAGGTACATTAGACGTAAGAAATAAGTGAGATAGGCAAGACTCCGTTCGCATATAAAGGTTTTCCTAGGAAAGTTAGTATAGTTTATAAACGAATAGAAGAGAAATTGTAACAAAACATGTGATGTATGGTAAATTACTTGAGATGTCCAAATCAACCGGATGAGTAAAGTTGGCCCCTTATACTTGTTTTTCTCTTGCTTTTTTCCCCTCATTCTCTCTTTCTTTTTCGACTTAATAAGTTAACGCTTTTTTTATCACATTGATTGATTGATTGATTTACCACTCTCAGGGTTATACAGCTGGGCCTGCTACGTCCACGCAGGGTTGGACTAAGGTCATGCTTGTTTCCAGCAGCGAGAGCCACATGGCGCATGGTAAAGGAACATGGGATGGGAGGTGTAGGTATTTATGAGATGCGTTACCGCATTGTGTCGTGAGGGAGCGTTTAAGCTCCCTTTTTTGTGTTTTTGGTCCTGGGCATCTGCCTCTTCTGAATCTTCGTGTGAAATATGTGCTGTGTCTTGATATGGAGTGTTTATGCTCCTCTTTTTGTGTTTCTCCTTCTTCAAATCTTCTTTTGCTGAGTCTTCTGATTCCTCGGTTTCCGATGCTGGGTTGGATTTGGGTCATGCTTGTTGTCAGCAGCGAGAGCCACATGACGCATGTTTTTTCCTCGCTTTTCTTTCCTAGTTTTTTTTATCCTCTCGATTGTTATTTTCCACGTGTAACATGGTCTCCCTATTTTTAGTTTGCTGCTGTTCAGTGTTAGCGCTTTCTTCTGCCTTTTTGCTTCTTGCCCTTATCTCTTTGCTTACCAGGGTATGGTCTATTTGTGTGATTGAGCTTCCATTACTCCAGGTGTCAGTGCAGGTTTGACTTTTGCTCCATGTATTTCTTATTGTTAAGTTCAAACATGTGTGCTAGGTTTTTTAGCGCGTTTCCATTTTCGTTAGGCCATGTGTGGAGTATATGTGCATTGAAGTCTCCTAATAGTATAATGGACATTTTTCTTGATTTTTCATAGCGTTAGTGTGTGCCGGTTTTCTTTTTTTAATTGATGGCTTAGTGTTCCATATAGACAGTCCTCTCTTCGGTTATTACTGATTTCTTTCTCCTCTTTGCCGCCTGGCACGATTTCACTGCACTATATATACACCATTATTTACTGCGTTAGAGGGGAAGCACTGTAAAGTTTTGGTTTGTATACCTAATTAAACACTATCTAATATTTCTTATCAATTACTGAAAATGTTCTGAGATATGTATTATTTTACAAACACATCCACTTATACTTTTTTTAACTATATTTTTTACACGTTATCACTATTTAACTTTTATAAACTTTTATGGGTGTCCATTGGTGACAGAGCATTATAAAGCAGGTCTGTTAACGCTTTTTTTATCACATGAACAAAAAATCGAAATTTGTTTGAAATTATAAAAAATAGCTAGCGCCCTAAGTAGAGAAGTTAACGCATCTTCTGGCGCCGTACTATAGATATTGGAGGGGGGGGGGGGAGTTTCCATGTCTTCAGATTTCTTATTTTTTCAGTTTGTTAGAGGAGAGCTAGCGCCCACTTTAAATTAACGCAAGCATACCAACCCTTAATTAGTTATTAGATATCATCAAAGCCGGTGACGGCTAGAAGCAACGGATACGATGGTACGGTATTTTTAGTTTTAGTTTCGATCTGAATTTCTAACATACTTAGTGCATTAAGGGAAAGTTAAGATGACATTTAAAATTCTTCTTTTCCTTCTTATTCTTTTTTTTTTTTGATGGCTTTACAACCCATTGTGGGTTTTAGCCTTTTCAGTAATGCCCTTCCATTCTATCCTTTCCCTGCTCATTCGACTCCAGGGTCTCACGTTCATATCTCGCAGATCCTGTTCGACATCATCCAGCAGTCTTTTTCTTGATCTTCATCTAATTCTCCTTTCGGCCGGTTTCCATTCGAGTACTTTCTAAGGCGTCCTTTGGTCATCCATGTGCATCATATGGGTTAGCCACTCCAATCTTTGGCCTTCTATAAATCTTATGTCAGCGCTTTCTACAAGTTTAATAAGTCCATGATCCATCCTGATCCTCCACGTTCCATCTCCGTTCCGTACTGACCCAAATATTTTTCTCAATATTTTACGTTCGAATATTCTGACACTCTACTCGCCTCGCTTTGACAGTGTTCAGGCCTCGCAGCCATATAACTGTATTACACCAGGTCTCATGATGCTTTCCTATACATATTTATTTCTAACTTTAAGTTTATGTTTAGTAATTTAGATTTTAATAGCTTTCCGTATGCGTAATAGCATCGATTTCCACTGAGAATCCTTGCCTGTATTTGGTTGCTATTAGAATTAATATGGTTGATATGGTACCTAGGTGGAAGAATTCTTCCACGCATTCAAAGTTATAATTTCCGTGGTTTAAGGGTTCTTTGTTTGTCTGTATTCTTGACACTTCCATATTTTTTGAGATTAAACGATTTACCTGGTAAGGAAGTTTCGATGTTGTCTAAAGTGTCTATCAGTGCTGTTTTTCTTTGGCTTACTGTTGCAATGTCGTCTGCGTATGCAAATATTTGTGTACTTTTTGTCTCTATGTATCCGCGTGTTTTAGTCTTTATAAGTGTTGCTTCTAGAACTAGATTAAAGAGTATGGTGGATATTGCGTCTCCATGTCTAATGCACAAGAACCTACCACACAGCGTTTGAGTGACGCGACACCAATTATTCCCTTATTTGTGTGTGGTCTTCCACTCCCAGGTGGGTTTGAGAAGATTTAAGAGATATTTGATAGCCAAGAAATAGGCTGCAACACCGTAGATTATTAACGATGCTTTCTCTAAAAATTGTTTTTTTTTTCTCTATGCAATTATTCTTATTTACTTAATGGAGAAGGATTTTAAGCTTAAAGATCTCTGAATTGTTTTGAGAAAAAATCCCTCTCCAGCTTCCGTAATTTGACCGGGTACTGAGATTCAAACTTGTGGGGTTCTGAGACATCCGATTTACTCAATTCCAGATTATCAAACGAAAACCCTCGAGGGATAACACTTTCAACAAGTCATTCGATCAGTAAAATGCAGCAGTTCAAAGAATATAATTTATTAATTAGGTTTAAAATAAGTGCAATTAAATTATGCGATATCCTATCTAATAAATTATATAATTTGAAGAGAATTGCCTCCCCCAAGTAGGACAAGGTCGATCACCTCTTCAAGAGAATTGCCATACAATGGAGAGCGTGTGCTAGCAATCGATTTGGTAGAACAAATTCACACAACTTCCCTGGAAATTGATGAAAGCATTTTTGGGATTTTTGTGGCTGACTTTAAATACTATTAAAATACTTTAGCGACTTTTTGGCAAAATGGCCTTTTATCTTATTTATGCATAACAATCTATAACTTTGTCATTTGAAAGACCTGCATTTGGTTTTCCTATTATCGCTTTCTACCGATTATTATCCAACGCACTCGTCCAATTGTAAAGCACACTACTAACTGGAAGATTATTGTCACATTTCTTTTTATTTGAAATAACTTTCCAAAATATGTTCTTATTATTAGATATGTCGGATTCAACATTTGCAATATAATTGTCATAGTCTACTTGAATCAATTGTTTAGATTTTGCTCTCAAGATGGAAAATCTTTCATAATCCGATACATTGTTGAATTTTTTCCATTTTTGAAATAGTTTTAATAGTCATAACTCTAAAATAAGTAGGACATCGAGTTCTTTTTAGTTTATATACTGGTACAAACATATTTATTACTCTGTATAAATTTTCATAGAAAATATCCATAATTTGCAAATTATGATTAGCGAAAATTGTTGTCCAGTTTATTTTCTGCAATTCGTTATTTATTTCAGTGTAGTTTGCTTTACAAAAATTAAACTGTGGTAAATTATGGAAATATTTTACCTTATTATTGAAAATTCCAAGGCGGGATGGTGTAAGTCTTTCTTTACTAATAAATTCATAGCACGAATGTCGTCGGAAACTATGTTTTTGTTAGATAATATTAAATGATTTATTATTTTGATTTACAATATTATTGAATTGGCACAATTCAAAGAATATGAACTGATCAATTAAAGCTGTATAGTTGTGTTCAACATTGGTAGGGTGTAAGTAATTTTCATTTAAAACTGGTTTCCAGTTTACAGACAACATATTGAAATCTCCTAAGATAACTACAACTATACACGGCCACAGTACCGTCGTATAATATATACCCGACCTCTAGACTAAATATAAATTTATACATTGTGCAGTGTTGTTAACTTTTAACTCACCTCTATCAGTGAGTAAGTGTTGATAAATGTACAATAATGGACGACGAAAGAAATCATTAGCAATCTGTGGTAATCAATGCGACTTTTCGGATGAAATCTTTGTTAATGACAGCGATTTTAGGATGTTAGTGTGAACGAAATAGTAAAGACCATCACAGACGGATTTGCATAGGCACATATGCATTTGCATAGAGTCATTACCCAATCAGAGTACAGGCTTAAGGCGGCCATTTTGTTGCTTAGCTCCTCGCATAAGCGCATAGAAAAATATCGAAATATTGAATTTGCTATGTTTATGCACTATGCACAACCAAACACACATGCGCATTTGATGCTTGCATTGATGCTTGCATCTGATTGAATCACTTGATACGGTTATGCGATTTGTCTGTTATTGATTTTATATTTACGTCTATGCATATGCTTATGCACATGTTTTATACGCTTATGAAAATCCGTCTGTGATAGAAGAACGAAATGATAATCTTGATTACTTAGTTAGGAAAACTTGGCCTAATCTCACGAAAATGCAATAGGTACCACAAAAAATATGTCTGCCATCATAACAATTTCAATAAAGGGAATGAATCTAAGAGAAAAAAAGGAAACTGTGAGAATGAAGGGGAAAATGTGCTCTGCTGAAATTGATTTTAAGTTTAAAAAGATAACTACGGGAACTCGCTTTGTTAACTTCTACCTACTATACAATTTAAACCTTTAAATTTGTATATTTTATATTTTGATTAAAATAAAAACTTCATTTGCTTTTAAAGATTTATATTTTTTACACATCTTCATTAAATAAATATTAAGAACATATACAAACAAAGCAAATCTACGCATCTTCATTAATGAACTATGACATACATAAACAAATAAAGCAAAATGTACAACTGATATCGTGAATCGAGACATACTTAGCCAATAGACACTCGCGTACGTTTTATTGAAAACTATGTACGCGAGAATATTTTCAATTAACCATTAGGGGCTAGCCATGGGCATGGTCTGCACGGTGACAAGGTATATTTTATAAAAATGCTTTGGTGTAATGTATTAATAATATAGAGAACAATCATGAAAAAAAAAATCTGAAAAAATTTCTCTGATTTTATTTCTTTTCGTCTATTTTAGTTTGCGATTTCAGATGCAACCCTGTATCCATACACGTAATACGTAATAACTATCCGGAAAATTTTCTAACATTTCAAAATTGAATTTACTACATGCAGTAGTGCACTGAGCTCAAACATAAACTTGTAAGTGGCATACCATGTATACCTAGCTGTTCAATACACAAGCAAATTGACATTTATCACACATTGTTATATTGAACTTAACCCATTGCATGCTGAGATAATTACATTGTGAGCATTAGAGCTATTAGTCAATTATTGTTAACAGATGTTGAGATAATGATATAATTCTCATAGAGGACCGTTATTATTGTCATGTACATTTGGTTCATTTAAATAAATTAGCTGAATTGTAGTACATTATTTGTTTTATTGGTAGAAGAATTTTTTGTTAATTCGGTTTAGGTTAGAGACTGAAACAATCAAGAATCAGGACAAATCATTTCTTTCAGTATTAGCCCAGTCAACTTCTTTGGTTTTTCTCTTATATCTCGAAAACGGTGAGCCGCTGTGAAAAGTAATTATATCTAAAATTAAAACTGAAAAAATTTCCTACAAGAATGTTTCTATCCATTTTCATATCTTTAAGTAATTGTTTTCGAGATATCCGCTAGCCAAAATCACGAATTTCTAAAAAACCTAATTATGACTGATCTTTTTGTATAAACTTTAGTGGAAATAAGGAGTCGGGATTTTCTCAAAATAAATAAATACTGTATATGTAGGTTCATAATTTTTTTTTACAGCATTTTACTCCTTGACTAGCGGATCACATTGGGGCTTTTCGTAGTTAGTAGTCCAGAAAACGCCTAGAGCCTATCAAAGATGACCGATACAAATAATTTTTTTTTTTTTATTTTCCTTAGAAAATTTCTAAACGATCCCTCGCGAGATTTTTTGAAAAAAAGTTACTCTGCATTAATAGAAGGTTATTTTCATTTTGATTATTAATGTAAGAAATTGGCTTTTTTTCTTAAACCT
This sequence comes from Rutpela maculata, assembly GCA_936432065.2. Lineage (NCBI taxonomy): Eukaryota > Metazoa > Arthropoda > Insecta > Coleoptera > Cerambycidae > Rutpela > Rutpela maculata. The sequence continues at coordinate 153,812,739 of OW386287.2, forward strand.
TAGTGAAATTAATATTATAAGAAATAAGAAATAAAAATAATACTATAAAAATTTTAAAAAAAGTTGAATGAATTTTTTATAGCTTTATTTTGATTTCTTATTGCTTATGGGACAATGAGAACAATTCATTACGCTTCCTTCATTTCAAAATTAAAATTTGAAATACTATTTTGGGGTAGTGCGGCGGATATAAATAAAATATTTTCTTTACAAAAGCAAGTTATTCGCGTTATTGATAATAGTTCAGTAAGAGAAACATGTAGAGGTAAATTTTAAAAAAATAGAGTATTGACAGTGTTTGCAATATATATTTATGAGTGTTTAGTTTTTAATTTTAAGCATAAAGATAAATATGAAAAACAACAAATTAGTCATAGCTACGGCACTAGAGGTATTAATAATTATAATTTTCCTATTCATAGACTGAGTATGTATGAAAAAGGGCCTCTTTATTCAAGTATGAAATTTTTTAATACTCTTCCAAATAAAATTAAAAATATAAAAAATTTGAAGTGTTTTAAGAGAGATATATTTAATTACTTAATTGATGTGGAACCGTACATAATTACGGAATACATTAATTATAGAAGATCCCATTTATAAAAACCATTATTGTAAGAAACAGTATCTAAAATAATAGATTGTGTTAGGACATTTAAGAGTTTGTTTTTATTAAACTCTACAAATTTTTGTTAACGTTTTTCAACCCACTGTGTCTGTATGTATATATTGTACATTGTGGCTGTTTGAGAATAAAAGTATTATTATTATTATTATTATTATTATTATTATATTGATTTCACTGAGGTTCAAGAAAAAAGGCAATTTATTACGTCAAAATTCAAAATGTAAACCAACTTTTATTAATGCAGAATTACTTTTTTTCAAAAAAACTCATGAGAGATCGTTTAGAAATTTTCTAAGGAAAACTAAAAATACATATATTTGTATTGGTCAACTTTGATAGGCTCTAGGCGTTTTTCAGACTACTAACTACGAAAAGCCCCAATGTGCGGATGTCCGGCTGGACACGAAAATGAGTGTCGAGAAGAAGTTGTATTTTTAAATATGAAATAAATTTAAGTTGATTTGATTGACTTCCAAGCAGCACATAATCTTAGAGCGAGTTGTACCAACTAAGTTCAGCCAAATTCAGCTTGATCCAAGGTTAAAAGCCAAGGTTAGGATTGTAATGATAATAGTAACCATGGATTTTAGGAAAGTTTTTATAACTATGATAAACGTTTGTATAATTTGTATAATTCATATAAATAAAAATTATAAAGCTGAAAAGTTAAAGACGATTATACAACTATCTAAGGTTTAGTCAACAGTTTCTAAACGTTATTTACTTATCTAGAAAACGATATTTGGGAGCACTTGTTTATATTTAGAAAGAGTCTGTGTGATCCGCAGTAATTAAAGAACCTGGATAAATCTTCTTGAAGTTTGAAACAATCAACTATGGAGCCAATAGGTTTCGATACCTTGAGGTCATCGACAAATAAGCTGTAAGCTGAGTGTCTAAAACAAAAGCTAATATCATTTATAAACAAATAAAACAGGAGAGGTCCAAAGTATGACCCTTGGGTTATTCCAGATGTTACAGGCAAGTAATTTGAGTAAAAGTTATTCACCTTTACGCATTGGCTCCTGTTCCATCGAAAAGGTTCGCCATAAATATCGAAGTTTTCGAGCTTGGATGATGTACTTTATCAAATACTTTGGAAAATTCGGTATATATGGCGTCCACCAGCATTTTATCATCCATGACCTCGAGACTAGTTTGTATAAACGGCTTAAGATTAGTAATAATCAATCTATCCTTGGTTGATCTAAATGTTTACAAAACGTTGATATAGCTCTCTAGGGTTTACTAAATATATTAAATTTAGTTTAATCTGGTGATACAATTAATATGAATGCATTTAGGCTTTTATATTCAGTTTATCTATAAATTCACGTTAGCGAATCAGTTGAAGTTAATTATTAATTTCTTTATTTCTTATTTTTCTTGTCGGACTCAGTTTGTTCAGTATCGTGGTTTCCAATGTGTATTATTTAAAGAACAATCGTCAGGAGTTCCGCAAGGTTCCACACTTGGCCCTCTATTTTTTTGTGCTCTTCATTAATGATATTATTGACAACCTTGACGTATGCTATCTACTTTACGCTGACGATCTCAAATTATATATTTACATTAAATTCGAAAACGACTGCTTGAGGCTCCACCATAGTCTAGACTCGCTTAACACCTTGTGTGTTTATAACCAACTTCCTTTAAACATTACCAAATGTAACGTGATGTCCTTTTCGCGTAAGTCTGACGCTATTATTTTTAATTATAATCTGGATAATTGCGTCTTAGATCTGAGTTCGCGAAGGATTTAGGAGTTATCCTCTGCTAAAAACTAACTTTCTCTAGACATATTGAGGAATGCGTTGCTGGAGCTTATAGATTCCTAGGTTTTATTCTGCGTAATAGGAGGGTCTTTGTCTACTTTTCGTCTATTATTTATAACATTTGTTAGATCCAAATTGGAAGACGCCTCCATTGTTTGGAGTTTCAGTTATAATATCTATATCACCTCACTTGAGAAAGTACAGACATTTCTTTAAATCGGCAACATGTATCCTGGAAAGTAACTATCCATTTAGAGGTACACTTCAGGAGTTATTTTTGAACAAATTTGACATGTGTAGTCTACTTAGAGGACGGGTAATGTGTACTATAATTTTCTTATTTATTTTATATAATTTTCTTATATAAAATAAAATATATAATAAATCTGTTTAAACTACAATAACATAGAGCAAAGATTGAATTTTCAACAGCAATATTTCTGATATAAAACGAACTTATGCAATTGTTTAACAATCATTTCTCCCTTTCTATCTTGCTTATTTCGCTACGTATGTATGTGCAAACGATATATTGTGTATATTTTTATATTGTATGAATTATCATTTACACATTTAATTGTTCTGAATGTTTTATATTGTTGTTCTGATAACCTATTTTTCACTTTGTTTGTTATATTCATTCATTATTTTGTTTTTAGTCTTGTAATTCGTAATTTTATTCGTAATTAATTTGTAATCTTGTAATTGTGTTATTTATCATGTAACTGAGTTTTACCCGTTGGATGAGTTATTGAAATAAATAAATAAATATACGGACACACTTGAATAAGAAAGGTTTAACTTAATTGCCATACTTCAATCACTTTATAGCAGAATATTTGAAAGAAAGGAATAAGAAACGCGTATTGCATAAATAATATGAATTCTATAATAGGAATGCTTGATTTACAGTTGATTGTACACATTCTAGACAGAAGTATTCCTCATATTTTGTACGTTTGCACGTTCGATCGTTTAGCGACAGTTCAGTGAAAATCCGGCTGACTAGAACAAATTGATGTTTTCTTATCTGGGTAAGTTATTGACAGAATTTTAGATGCTGCGAATAAAATCCCATTCAACTTCATGCAAGATATTTACACATGTATGAGTTTGCTTAGTGGTGACCTTATTTTAAGCTATTGGAATTGGTTTTTCTGAAGAAGGTATCGTAATTATCAGTTAATGATCACCACGATCAAACGAAATCCAATATATGAATACAGGGTGATTGATTCATAAGTAACGGAACCACACATAACTGTGGGTAGTGGGTGTCAAAATATTAAGATTTAGCTAATCACGCTTTAATTATATGTTAATGGGTAAACAGATAGAGGGTGTCACAGTTAAAATTTAATTTTTTATTTTCCTTCGTTTATCGTGTTAAAAATTCCATAACTTTTTTATCCGCACCTTTACGGCAGATTTTGCATAAACATTTTATTTTTCTATTAATTTCTAATAAAAGAATTGTACTTGTTTCAAGTCTCTACATGCAATAGTTTGTAAGAAAAGTGCAGATTAAAAGCTTCATGTAAATTCATTATGCAATCTGAAAAATTATTTTGGTGGCAGAATTCGAAAATTTTTAGTTGTAAATGTTTTTTCTGTCATGTAGCTAAAACCGCTTATCTGGTAATATGTCGACACACCTTTCAAAAATTTCATATATTGAAACAAAGCAAATAATAATTAAATAATTAAATGTAATTTTAACTAGAAGGTATAAATAATTTTAATCAAAATGTATCACAAATAACAAGAACTAGAACAAGAGCAACATAAGAACGAATACTACTTAATAACAAAATATATGATTAATTTAATAAATATTCAACATGACCACCACTAATCTCTATACATTCTTGTAAGTATTTATATGGAGACTGTCTAACTTAGAATATTCACGGTGGCCTACAACCAAATTTAAATCAAAGTTTCTGCAACTCGGAATATTCTCTTTTTTTACACATTCGTTTTCATGATATTTAAAATCATTCATCGTAAAAATTTTTTTTTACAAGTATTTTACTTTTTTTGTTTAATGACAGTCACACAAAAAAAGTGGTATGGCCCGCGGACCAGACCAGCATATCCTTATGTATTTAATAATATATTTAATATAATATATTTATTAACCTTTTCTGCCATACAATAGAATGGATAAGGTAAGTCAGTAATTAAATTATATAAAAAATACATGAATATATAAAAACAAAATATAGTAAAAAACATGATAGCAATATACAAAACATTTGATAAAAAAAACAAAATATCAATACGCAAAATATACATACAAACATAAAAAGAAACATATAGTACAGGAAATCACCACATAAGTTTTCACACGTCTTGTGTCATGTTGCAACCGGTAATGAACTCGTCCAGTGTGTAAAAACAACCTTTGACTAAAAACGATTTTAACTTTCTCTTAAACTCTGCAAAAAATGTGATGATTTTATTGCAGACGGCAAAATGTTAAAAAAACTACAGCCTGCATAGACTGGAGATTTCTTATATTTCTCGTGAGAGATTTTGCCAAGACAGAACATGTCTTTATTTCTAGTGGGGTAATCATGAAAGTCGACATTTTTTTTTAAATTTACTTTGATTTAAAAATATGAAACATAGTGTTTTAAGTAAATAAATTGATATGAAAGTCAATATACTTTTTTCTTAAAAGTCATACGGCATGATTCCCTGTAATCTAGGTTAAACGTTAGTCTTAATATGCGCTTTTGTGTTATAAAAACGCGAGTAGCTTCTGTAGATTGTCCCCATTGCTGAGTATACTTGGGCGTAATACAATGAGAACAAGGAATCCTCATTTAAATCATTTTTCAACGATGACAGCGCAAAAAAAGACTTGTTCAACCTAGAGCATACCTGGCTAACTTGATCGGTAAAATTAAGGTTTTCATCCACCTGGATTCCTAAAAATGTAGTTTTAGTAGTAGTTTTGATTTGGTTATCGCCTAAAGAAAAGTGTATATCTGGTACGTTGCGATTTCCATAGGAAAATTTCATACACTCAGTCTTATTTAAATTTGTAATTAATTTATTTCTGTTGCACCAAATCTTAAAAACTTCTAATATAACGCTGACTTTGTCGGCAGCATCTAAAAAGTTTACACCCGATACTACAATGGTGGTATCATCAGCATACATAAATAATCCTCCATGTTGCAGAACATATTCTGGTAAATCATTCACAACAAGAGAAATAATAGAGGTCCCAATATACTGCCTTGAGGAGTTCCTAGGTTTGCATTAAATAATTGGGAATCCGCCTCGCCTACTCTAACAACAAGAGACCTGTCAGTCATGTATGATTTTATCCAATTATTAATTGGCTCTCTGATACCTATTGCTGATAATTTATCTGATAAAAAGTCCGGATTTATAGTGTCAAAAGTCCGGGACAGGTCAAAAAATACACCAAAAACATGCTCACCTGGATCAATTTTATCATGGATGTATTGTACAAAATCAGTCGAAGCGGTTTCAGTCGAAAGACCAACTCTAAAACCATGCTGGCAAGTCGTCAATATTTTGTTTGTATTTAAAAAGGAATATATACTATTATAAACTGCCCTTTCGAGAAATGTCATGACAGTCGTCTTTTTTAAACACAGGTACAACTTTGGCTGTTTTTTGTAAACTAGGAAATTGTCCGAGATGTACAGAATTATTTATTATAATGGTTATATAGTGTGCAAATTCGTGGCAACACTCTTTAAGTAATTTTGTGGGGACTTCACCAATTCCTGTAGATTTCTTATTAGGTAGTTGATGTATAAGCTCTACTACTGTTTCTTCCAACAGTGGTATAAAGTACATCGAGTTCTCGCTTACTTTCTTTGATTTTGTACAATTACTATTTTAAGATAAAAAATGTTGTTCCATCAGCGTTGTTACTGAGTTCGCAAAACATTCCCCAAAGGCATTTGAAATCTGTGAGGGATCACTTAATATTTCACCATTTGATACTATATTTTTGGGAATGCTTTGTTTACCGACGTTTCCCAGATTGTTGTTGATTATTTTCCACATAGTTTTAGTTTTATTAACTGATCTGTTTATGATTTGAGAGTAATGATTTATTTTTTCATTTTTAATTGTTTTATTTACAACTTTTTTAACTGTTTATATTGACTATCAATTTGTGGATTATTAGCATTTTTCCTCAACCAGTTTAGCGATTTAAGATCGTCTACACTCTTTTTTAATTATGATGAAAATAATTTTTTTTTTTGTTAATAAATTTATTTTTAAGCATAATCTTTTTTTTGGGAAATGCCGCGTTAAAGCACCATTCAAAATGATCCCAAAAGATCTGAAACGCCTCATCTATATTGTCATAGTGGGAAATATCAAGGTACACAGAGTTAAATAAGATTTTAAATTCTGAAATTGCTGTGTCGGTATAGGATCTCCTTAAACTATATGTAGGTAAATCATTGTTAGAGCAGGAAGGCATTTTCCAAGTAATAATCTGAGCAGTATGGTCAGATAGGCCAGGATCAAATACTTGCCATTTTAGTAAATTAATAGGTAAATCAGATATTAAGTGATCAATGGCTCTGCACGTAATGCCGCTTTTTTGTTTAGATAAGCGGGTTGGTACATCCAATAAGGATGTAACCTGAAAACATTCAAGTACATCATTTAATTTATTTAACTCTGGACTATTTACTAAATTATCTATGTTTAAATCTCCGCAGACTATAGTTTTCTTAGCATTTTTATTTATGAATGATAACAGGTTAGTTAGCTGATCTAAAAAGACACCAAAATTTCCCTCTGTTGACATATATATTACAGCCAAGCAAATACTGCTGTTAAAATTCAAGGCAGAACATTCAAAGTCAATTTCAATACAGAGACTATTTACATAAGGTAAGTTTTTACATTTGTGGGCGAGATCACTTTTAACAAAAATTACTACACCTCCATGTATATGAGACTTTCTAGAGTAGTCAGCTACTTTAGTGTAGCCCAGTAAATAAGTAGTGTCTATTTTTTCCTGACACATCCAGTGTTCGGTCATGCACAAAAAAATAGGTTGAATCTTATCACATAAAATATCAACAAGGTTTATCTTGTTTGATAGGCACTGTATGTTAATATGACACAAACTGTACTCATTCTCGTCTGGTGAAATGTGTTTTTTTCCTATTGTAAGGCCCTCGATGGTCTCGAAAGGGCTGTTTATTTCTAAACATAAATTCTGAGACTTCAATACCCTTCGGCCACATTTCAGGATCAAGTAAAGTATTGTGCAAATCGTCGTCAACTGCAATTTTGAAAGAATTAAATGTTCCCCAGTTATTTGGACCGGCTGGAACCGAATCCGAAGTCAAAATTGTCAGATTGGCTTGTTTTTCATCCCTAACCACAAAAAAACACCCCCCAAAAAATGGTCTGTCCGTAGGACCATACCAGTGTATCATTATGTATTTGGACCCTCTGAAACAGAATCCGAATGGACTGTCTGAAACAGAATCTGAAGTAAGAATTGTTAGATTCGCTCGTTTTTCACCCCCCAATCCCAAAAAAACACCCCCCAACCAAAAAAAAAACTGATCTAGCCTGCGGATCAGAGCAGTGTATTCTTATGTATTTGGTCCCGCTGAAACCGAATCCGAAGTCAGAATTGTCAGATTGGTTCGTTTTTCAGTTTTTTAGACCAGTGTATTCTTACCAAATACATAAGGATACACTGGCATGGTCCGCCGGATAGACCATTTTTTGGGAGGGGGGGGGGGGGGGGGGTGTTAGGGTTAGCGCTGAAAAATGAGCCAATCTGACAATTTTGACTTCGGATTCGATTTCGGAGGATCCAAATACATAAGGATACACTGGTCTCGTCCGCAGGCTAGACCACCTTTTTTTTTGCATGGCTGTGTCATTTAACAAAAAAAATAAAATACTTGTAAAGAGAAATTTCTGCGATGAATGATTTTAAATAACGTGAAAATGGGTTCTATATACATCCAAAAATGTGTAAAAAACAAATCCGGATGGCAGCAACTTTGATTTAAATTTGGTTGTAGGCTACCGTGTATTGATTCTTTGTCGTCCTTAATAGTTTCCACATCTTCACAATTTTCCACAAAATTTCTCGTCGATATTTATGGTATCTTTGTACACTAAATATTTACAGTAGCCCCAAAAATAAAAATCCGAAGGATTGAGGTCCGGACTACGAGATTGCCAAGGAAATTCACTTCGTCGACTGATCCAGTAATGCGGATAGTACGTATTTAAATGATTAGATACTTCTACCGAAAATATGCTGGGGCCCCATTCTGCATCTACCACATATTGTCTCTTAAAATCATCATATAAAATTTCTGGATGAATGTTTTCTAAAAAGTGAGGATGGGATAAATTTGGTGACCATGTCCAGTGATAGCATTCCACACATTTATTTCAAATACGTGCTGGAAGTGTTTTTTTAGTAGAGAAGTCAAGCCAAAATAATTAGTCAAATAACGATTTTCGTCGGACTCAGCTGGGAAATGGCGACAGCAAGTAAAAATATATTCGATAAGGTGGAGAGCAATCTTATGACGTCATTAAGATGGCATCTGAGCGTTTCTAAGGAGATAAAGTATTCAGTTAAAATGTTAAATATCTCTGAAACTGTAGTACTTACGATTAAAATTAGGATTATTAATTCTGTTTTCAAATGATTTTTTTACTCATTTCTGTAGCACATAATTAAAGAATTTATGACCGAGACAATGTGTGTCTTCACATTTTGTTTTAAAATGTCGCCATTTTGTTACCGTAATTTGTCAGTAATTAAAAAAAATAATTCTCAACTAGTGTTTTCGTTAATATACAGCATTACTTAGATACCCAAAATTTTTTGCCCGGTTATTAAAGCACTTGCTTTAAGAAAAATATGCTTTAAATTATAAAGGTATTTTCGAAAAATTGTAAAATCTTTTCCATTTTTTTTTTAAAGAGAAGGGCTTCCAGTGAAGCGTCAGACTCTTACTGACCAAAGCCCCCTCCTCCCGGGCTTACCTGTATACTACTCTGGGGGCACTGCAGCCTCCTGGGTTTATTATGCTCACCCTGTATAGCCCTAGCAACTGTTGTTTACGCGGTGCCCCTTAGATGGTCCGATCGGGAGGAGTCGGAGCGATCACCCATCCAAGTCCTCACCGCGCGCTACGTTGCTGCACTCGGTGAAAGTGTGAGAAGGAGGAGAATTGGAGAAATATTTGAGTTTTCCATAGGACATAGACATTGATAGGTAAAGGAGTGCACTGGAAATCAGGATCTAGTAAAAAAGCGATGATAGGCTGTAAAGTGTACTGGTTTAGGGAGGGCGACGGGTTTAGACAACGTAAAAGGTAGCTTTGCAAAGTAAACAAGTAAGTCTCGAGTAGTGTCTTATGGTTATAATTTCTATTAGAAAGTTTTGAAAACTATTGTTGTTTAATTTAATTTATGTCAAAGAAGATTAATAACATAAACATAAACACACCACATATAGTAGACAACTCTCAGATGCAAAGCCAAAGCCATCCGGAAGCGGGTTACATATTTGAAAAAACGCAGACATACATCGATACCCACCCGTATTGTCAGTACGGGGGCTGGAGCCCGAACCCAGAGCGCGATAGACAGTCGGTCAGCATATTGGCCACTTAATACGCCTTAACTGACTGAGCTACCGTGCTACATGTTTATTTGATTTTAATTTGCAAGTCATAATTAATAGATGCAATTTCTTTGTTGAACTACTGAATTTTAACAAGTTAAAACATTAAATAATCTAGTGTAATTGATCCGACTCCTGAGATTAAGTACATAGTCCATGCATCGTATGATACTCATGCTGACAATTTATTGATGAACTTTATTAATTAAGAAAAACTTTAAATTGATAGAATCATCTAGCTCAACAAAAATTTTAAATTATTTTTTAAAAGTAAAATAAAATTTACTTATATATTAATTCATTACAAATATTGGATTAACCTCGGGATGAACAGTTTCTGAAATATGGAAGTTTAAATGGCGTCCGAACGTTTAAAGAAGTATTTAGTTTAAGTGTTCAATATCTAAGGAAGATATTAGTCCATGTTGTACCAATGTAATTGGTTGCACAACCTTCTAGTGAATGGTATCAGAAGCTCAAGATTCCTTTTTTTCATCGTCGTCCTCTTCTGGTCTCCCAAATTCAATTTCCGGTTTATTATCGTCAACCACGTTTTCCGTCACATCTTACTCTCAAACCTCAAGGACTTCAGAAACAGATCCACTGTCTCCATCAAAATCATTTGATTTTGATGAAGCGTGCTTGTGCAGGTATATTCTTTCAAGCACTTCCATCGTTTGAAACAGAATCTTCAAAATTCATTAATTATTTATAATTTCAATAACTTACATAGTATATAATTTTATTTTATATTATCTCATAAATTTTTTATTTAAGAATATTTTCTAGAAACAAGCCTTTTATTAACTTTATGCTGTACAAGTTTTGTAATAACCTCTAGCGACATGCGACGCACAGGAAGCGAGATATTTTAAAAAATCCGGTGTTCTTGACTTTTGACCTTTGATATCTTGACTAGTAGCCCAGTCGATGAAGGTATTTATCCACAAAATTTTGCAAACTGAGTAACCCTTTTTTAATGAGTTCGTGAAAGTGTATAGAATAATATCCTGAAAAGTTTACATTTCGCTCGGATGCAGAACTTAAAAAAAAAGTGAAAAAAAAAATTTTTTTCATCCATTTTTTCAAAATTTTGAAATTAAATCAAGCTAGAAAAAAATAAAAATACAGATGGATAGATCATGTATTTATGAACAAAAAATGTCCTAACAAAATTTATCGTCAAAGCCACGGTTTTCCCAGAAAAAAATAGTCAAGCGTTACGTTATAACTCGGAGCGAGATGAATGCGTGCGCGCTCCTGAATACGCATGACTGTGACACGGACGCACTGAATTTTTTTTTTTATTTATTTATTTAACGTCGGCCTATTTCCGCTACCAGGGCCTATCACCGACGCCAGGAGACGAGCTACCCCCAACCTGGAAATTTTGCCGAACCTCTTCCCTTAAGAAGAGTAGGGATCTTTTACTTGCCTAACATTTACTAGACAAGGGACCGCCTGCTTTACATCCCCTCCGAAGGATGGTATATCCACTACGTAATCCTCGCCTGAAATTACGTAACTTCCGTGTATACACTGATCTACAAGCCGCTAGAATGTGGGACGAGAACGCTGTATTTCCCAAGATGGGTCACCCATCCAATTACTAACCGCGCTCGACGTTGCTTCAACGGAATATCGACTGATATTCACATTGAAGTCGCCTCTACGCTCGCCCCTTGACGCACTGAATTACATGTCACTAAATCAGAATTTGTTCAATGTATATGAGTGTTGGTTCATTTGGATGGAAATTGTAGCTTTCTGATGCTTCTTTGTTTTAAACAATACAACAAAGGATGGATGGGAAAAATACACTTATATATATTATCACGCCCGAACTCAATCGTCGCAATAAACAATATAGAAAAAAATAAAAACCCTTCAAAAAAATTCTTTCTTCACTGAGAACTGTTAAAAAGTATTATTATGGTTTATGAAGTTGTAGTAACGAGGATTAAAAAAAAAGTACATCTCAAATAATTTTAATTTCCTTGCTTGGTGATTTTTTTTATAAATATATATATTGAAGGCTGTAACTTGTCGAGAAATTGACCCATTGGAAAAAATAAAATATCACTATTTCGGAAAAAATGTATACTTTTCGAATGTTCAAACACAAAATCGTTTATTTGTATGCATTTTTTCGAAAATATGATCAATCAGATCATGATAAGAAATTGCGATTTTCACAATCTTATCCTTATAACTATGAAAATATCTTTGATTGTTTTGAATATAAATTCTGGACATTTTCCAATACATTAATAAATGTATAAGGAATCCATTGAATATAGCTGAAATGTAGATGGGTGTACCTGTAATAAATACAATACAGTAAAGGCACGTAAAAATTCATGCAAGCGATTCAACGGCTATGTGTGGTGTCTGTGTATGCGTCCATAATTATATATTTTTCCTCCATACTCACTATTTATCCTCCTGTTCACTAATAAAAATGTTTAAAACGTGTAATCAGAAAGAGAAGGAAGCTTCATTTTACTAGAAGAATTTTTAGAGGTTCCATGGTATTCATTCAACTGAGCACTGGCCTCGCAGAGTGACAAAGTTACTTCACTATTCTTTTCCAGGAATGCCGTGGCTTTAGCGATAAATTTTATTAGGATATTTTTTGTTCAGAAACACGTGGTCTATCCACCTGTATTTTTTATTTTTTCCTACCCCCGACTTAATTTCAAAATTTTGAAAAAATGGATACAATTTTTTTTTTATGTTTTCAGGATATTATTCTATACACTTTCACAAACTCATTAAAAAAAGGATTATTCAGTTTGCAAATTTTTGTGGGTTTCACTATAAAATGTTCTCTGTCGTCTGGGCTGTAGCGGACACGAGATCTTATAAGACTTATGAGTATGTTTTTAGAACATCAAAATAAAGGTCTACGAAAATTTTCAGCTTTCTGACTTTCATTCCGAGGTTTAGCCTTTATTACGCTTTATTTGACTGCACTATAGTTCCTTAAAAGTAAATTTGTGTCTAAAAAGGCATGAACAGAAGAACGATTGATTGGTTTCTATAAACAGAAACAGTTATATGAACAGTGAAAAAACCAAAGCGAGCACTTTTTATATATTTTCCGGTTAAGAGTGAATAAAAATATGTAATTTATATCTGACCCAGATTCCACAGAAACAAACATCTTAAATTAAAAACTTTTTCCGCGATAGCATAGTGTGCGAGAATATAATATGATAAAAAGGGAAATATCCCACGTATGTTTTATCTAAGCAAGGAAATTGTTTTTCCCAGATGTTATATTAGATTTAGATGTTCGTACGGGGTTACGTTAAAGGGTCGATTATATGAAATTGACTAAGTTATAACAGTATATCTCGACGGGAGAATAGCAGATATTTGACTACTTAAATATGTTTTGTTTAAGTTTCTTAAATAACGTTCAGAATTGTTTCAGAACTGGAATTAGTGTAAATTTTTCATAAAATACAAAATAAGAAGGTTTTTATATATATATATTTTAATTTTATGCGCTAAATGTTAAACACAGATATTAGATGCATTGCCCTTATTTGCAAGCTATATGCATTTATCTTTTAACTATGGAAACAACAAAAATGTAATTTAACTGTTATCAATTTGTTTATTTTCTATCAAAAGTATTATAATAGTACTAAAAGAGCAACTGGGTAAGTAAATAATGTCAAAAATTATAAATTATCAATAAAATAATCTACTTATCAAAACTTATAGTAAATTACTATTAATAAATCCAATTCATTTAGATTTTTGTTTCGGATATTCTCTGAGCTCGCTGAGTAAATGAGAGGATATTCTCAAAAATGATAGAAATGATAATCCGAAAAGTTTACCCTTGTGCAATTTTTTTTTATTTAACAAATTAGGTGCTCAAATATGGATTTTTGTAAATAATTTTATTAACTTACTTTTCTCCGAAAATGATAAGAGGGCAAATAGAAAGAGGAGAAAATTTTAAACAAAAAAATGATACCATTTTGTTCATTTGAGCAAAATTATCGGAGCTAAAGATTTTGCAACTAACGCTTGGAATGGAATTTAACGGCACGGTACTCGAGTGCACTTCGACGGTGTGAGCGCGCGCGCTTCACAAAAAGTGGTATAACTTTTGACTAACAAAACCAAGTGACAAAAATTAAAAAACATTTTAAAGTCGATATTAGCATATAACCCAGGTCTACAAAAAAAAAAAGTTCTGCTCCAAAGACTAAACCTATCATGCCTTAAGTATTTTTGTATGCTGAATCCGAATTTTCAATTAAAAAAAAATTCTGCTGTGTAGATTTCGAGTAAATCCCGGTTTTTATTGTCAAAAAAGCGTGTATTGACGATAAAAACTGGGACTTGAAATCTACGTGGTAAAAAATTTTTGAAATGGAAAATTCGGATTCAATACGCAAAAATACATAAGAAATGATGGGTTTAGTCCTTGGAACAGGATTTTTTTTTTGTAGACCTGTGCAGAGATCTACAAAAAAAATTCTGTTCCAAGGACTAAACCTATCAGTCCTTATGTATTTTTGTGTGCTGAATCCGAATTTTCAATTTAAAAAATTTTTTACGGCGTAGATTTCGAGTAAATCCCGGTTTTTATCGTATGTAATATCACTAGTGCTTGAAATTTGATCGGTAAAATTTTTTCGAAAGCGTTGTTGCCTGGTAATAAAAAGAGTGCAAATTGACAGTTTATTATCTGATTAAATCCCGACCGCTTTAGCGGGAGGGATTTAATCTTTGATAATAAACTGTCAATTTGCACGAGTTATATTAACCTTATGGCAACTTAGCTTGAGAAAAAATTTATAGACAAAATTTAGAAGCATGAGTGGTATTTGTGGAGAATATTTCACGAATAAATAATTCATTAAGTACATCTTCAATATTATGTTCAGTAATTAATTGCCTTCAGACGTTTTCTTGTTACTTTTTAGAGATTACTCACCTTTATCTTCAATTTCATCATTTACGTCACATAAAAATGCATTTCCAAAACGACTCATCTAATAAAAAACAAAGTAGGTTTAAATTATGACAATCAAGAAAAACAATATACGTTAAACCATAGGTACTGTAACTTATAAGACTAGTCATCACAACAAAGTACGCTTCGACCAATCACATTACGGGTGTAACCACACAAATTCCATATTACCAACCTATCGCTTTTACGTTCTAAAGCTACCGGCTCAGATGGTATGGTACCGCCATCTAGTAACGCTAGCTTAACTTAACTGGCCTAAATAGTGAATTGAATTATTATATTAAAGTGTTTATTAATATGTATTTATGTATTTAATCCTTGTTTCTAATTTGAGAAGTTTAATGTTTAAGTAGAGAGACTTTAAGTACAACGAATTATAATGTATATAGTGATACTGCAGAGTTTTGATTTTCCAAATAAGTGTTAGCTGTTTTGTGATGACTGATGAATTACCATACGTAAGTACCTACATTTGTGTATTTATCACGAAATAACTGATTTGTCTGCTTCGTAGATATTTATATTTAATGTTAGTTGTGAAAATTATTTTGTAATTAGGTATTAAGCCATTGAAAGCTGTGTATAGCTTGTCCCGAACCTATATAAGTTCTACACAGCATTGGCTTTTTAGGTTATTAATACAATACTACAATTTACAATTTACGTTAACAATTAGTAATAAGCTAGAGAAGATATTTATAGATAACATTTAAAAGCACGATTTGTCCTATTTGGCGAAAACATTTCACGATACAAAACGTCAAAAAATTTTCGCAATATTTGCCGCTGCAGCGACCTAAAAAATTAGAGCGATAAATTTTGCATGTTGGTACTGTCAAAAGCCGATCTAGCTTGAATTACCACTAATAATGACGTTTGTTTGGTGCAATGTTGTGAAAAAATGGGCTCTCATTGGCTATAACGTTAATAAGTGAAATAATCGTCAAAATACGGTTTTTGGACAATTTTTGACGTTTACTCGAAATCTACATGGTAGAAAATTTTTTCAATTGAAAATTCGAATTCATCATACCAAAATACTTAAGGCATGATAGGTTTGGTCCTTGGAGCAGATTTTTTTTTTTTTGTAGACCTATGTAATTATGTATATATTTGTTTTCCAAAGTGCTTTTTAAATTATTAATTCAGAGCCCCACAGAAAAAAGCGGTCTGTTCGGTGAATCAGACTAGTGTATCATTATGTATTTTGACCCGGTGAATCCGAATACGAAGTCAGAATTATCAGATTGGCTCGGTTTTTATGTCTAACCTCAAATCCAATTTTTCGCCTCTCACACTCAAATGCGTAGTTAGATACTATTCTTAATGTTTATTTCATAACCTCATAACTCCATACCCTATTATCACTGTAACACCATAACCTTACAACTCCATAACAATATGAAAGGCGAAAAACCGTTTTTACGGATGTCTCTTGAGGTTAGAGAAAATCTGACAATTCTGACTTCGGATTCGATTCGGATTCAGTAGGTCAAAATACATAGGGACACATTGGACTGATCCGCCGGACAGGATTATTCTAGGGGTGTTTTTTGAGTTTATGGATAAAAAACAAGCCAATCTGAAAATTCTGACTTCGGATTCGGATTCAGCGGGTCAAAATACATAAAGATACATTGGTCTAATCCACCGAACACACCACTTTTTTTATTTCAGGGTGTTTTTTGGGATTAGGGATGAAAAAGAGCCAATCTGAAAATTCTGAATTCGGATTCGGATTCAGCGAATCAAAATGCATAAAAATACATAGGTCTAGCCCGCCGGAGAAATCACTTTTCTTTTTGTGTGTTATTAATAGATAAAATTACGAGATATGAAGTTTGTCATTTATTTTAGTCGAACGGCTGCCACTCTGATAATTTCTTATTAAACAACTTCATATTATAGAATCTTCTCCTTGAGACACTAAAATATAATATGCATGAAGTGAAAAAAATTACAAAAATTTATTCTGTAAAATACAGCCCTTTGAAACACATAAATTTAAAAAATGTCATTTCCTCCTCTCATAGATTAAACTTCAAATGGCGCTAACGTAGTTAATAAATAAGATATCAACATTTTGTTGAGCGAATATTAAAGCTTGAATGATGTACTTTCTGACGTTAGGTAGGATTTTTTATAATAATTTACACAGTTTGAACAATTTACTTATTGTTTTCATAAAATTCGAGAATATTGTCGGGGTCGAAAGTTGTATGTTCTATGTTTACCACTTTTGCAACAACTTTTACAAAAAAAATACCAGGATCGTATTGCTGAACGTCTCCTCTTTCGATGTCTATATTTGTTGTTATTGTTTTTGTTCATTAAGTAGGATTGGCAAGATGCCAGTGCTCCGCTACGGGGATCGTTATAAAATATAAGTTAATTCAAATTTTGTACATCATATTGTAGCCGCCATTTTGAATTTTTCAAATTTTTGGGAGGTAGTTCCTTAACTTCATAGCAAATTTCAAGTTTCTAACTCGCCGGGAAATACTCAGACAGTTCATGGACATAAACATGTACATAGTTACACTTGTATATACCTGTATTCCATAAAACGGCGTTATGAGAGTTAGCTCATTTAAAAGGTTCATTTATGTTGCAGACTTAGACCTAAAATATTTTTAATATTAAAGATTTAGGCTACGTTTGTTTAACAACTTTAATTAACTGTATACTTGATATCGATCAAATGTCATGTATTATGAAGGGCAGTTATATCACAATCATATGATTACTATTTTTTGTCCACTTCAAAAATAAGAAATTGCTCTGTTCAATTTGTATGTATTTATTGTATTTTTATTGAACTACTCGATTTTCCAAACATTCATTAAATGAATCTTGATGCACAGAGGGGGGGGGGGTTAGGCGTATTCATGTCAGGAGTTCTTAATTTTTGGCGCTAAAATGGTTGAAAAATAATGTTTGCTTTCCACCTGGCTCCTTCGCCATTTCTTAGAATTAATGTTTAAATTCGCATGCCTTGTAAGATGTATAAAATTAATTTATTTAGTAGGTGAGTGACTCTATGCCTTATAGTGGCCGCGGTACGTGAAACGATATTTCATTTAATGAACACGCGATGCCACTTGGCATGGTGTTAGATTAGATGTTGGAAAATAGGGGAGCCAAGCAAAATTTCCCTTAGGATTCAAAATGGCTGCCGATTTAAAAAATAACAGTCTTAAAATATAATAAATTTTATGGTACCGTATTATTTCGAGTTTGGTATCGTTTTTGACTATTTTTGAGTTAAGGATCAAGATACCTAAGTTTGATTTGCCATATTACAAAAAAACAGGGACGGTTCCAGTGAGTTTATCCAAATTTTATATAATTTATTCACATGAATATTACGTTGTTTTCTCGTATCAGATTTGTTATTTTAATTGAATAAACTTAACACTAATATAAAACATAAACTTAATGCTTGTCATTCAGCAATAGTTACAATTTTTTGTGAAGATTACAGGTACTGTATATGGATTTTGTGACGTTTCTTATTTAGTTCATTTGTCGTTTAAAAAAATACTACAAAGTGTTTTTGTAGACTTTTGATGGAAATGCTTAATTAACTATGACGAAGGGACACCCTGTATGTTATTCCAACTCCATGCACGCACCGTCGTCATGACAACCGCGCACGCGTATATCCCACAGAGTTGTTCAGTTGTTCGAGAATATGTAGGAATGTAAGAACCGCTAGCACCTGTTGCAGGCAAATTCATGTGTAAAAGTTTATTGTTCTATAAATATATCGTTTAAATACAAAAATAGGACCCAAAATTATACAATCGGTTTGTTGCAGATATTTAACTCAAAATGCCTCCGAAAGTACAAAAAAAATTAAAAGTGGCGGCTGTTTGTGCCAATGCAAAACAGGAGAACCTCTTATAAATCCATCGGACAGCGAAATAAGGGTTATGGTACTCTAGTAAACAATTTGGAGGAATTTCATCGTTTGGGAGAATTGTTCCCGAGTGTAAATTTAACGGTTTTAAACGGATGAAATGGAGTTTTTTCAACATTTGTCTCACGAGAAGCAAAGTGGCATAAATCATGTGCTCTACAATATAACAGTACCAAGCTTGAGAGAGCTCGAGAAAGGGCTGAAAAAAAATCTAGCGAACCAGATTCATTGCCCATAGCATCAACTTCAGCTTCTAGTGGAGAAAACAAAAGTTATTTCACGTGATCAGTGATACCGCCACTCAATACTTTTGAAAATATATGTTGCTTGTGTCGGCGAGTAAATCTGTGGAATCAACCATTACATCAGGTGATGACATTTGACATAGAGACTCAACTCAGGGCGGTAGTTTCTCCCGATATTTTAGTTTCACTTGGTACCAGAGATTTTATTTCGCAAGAGGTAAAATACCATAAACAATGTTTGAACAAGCATTTAAATCCTTTAAGACGCCGATATGATACGGACGAGAGTAAAAGAATATGTGAGGGCATTGCATTTGCTGAACTTGTTTCTTATATTCAACACAAACTTGAGACAGAAACAGCCGACTATATTTTCAGAATGCGAGATCTTACAAAAATATATGATGATAGACTCAATCCACTCCTTGCGAAAGGTGATCGAATGCTAGCTCATACATCCCGATTGCGCTAAAGGATTGAAGCTCATCTTCCCCAGCTCATATCTCTTCGCGCTGAAAAAGAGTACCAACTAGTAAGAAATAAGACAAACTTCGTCAACTACGCAGTAGATGAGAACTATGATGAAGATGGTGTTGCTTTCATGAGGTATATTAAACGGCTTAGAAAAGAAATCTCGGCGGCTTCTGTTTTATTTACAGGCCAGTTTGAGCAGAACTTCCAAGAAATATCTGTAACGCCCGCGTTGCTAGCTACAGTTAACATGATTCTTTATGGCACATCTGTGAGAGACACAAATAAAGCAAGGCAGCCAGCACTCACGATAAGCCAACTTATTATCTTCAGTCATCATGAGCGCATTCCCAAGGAAAACATAGTACGCAATAAAAAACAACACAAGGCACCACTACCACTATACTTAAGTTTGTCTAGTTGTGGACGGTAAAGACAGAAATCAGCTGTCGATAATTTACATAAACTGGAAATCGCTGTCTCGAGTAATAGAATTACAGAAATCACTACTAACGTATTTGTGCCAGTTTGTTGTATACCGACCAAGGAGGAGGGTATAGTTTGCCCTGGAAACTTACGACGGGGTATTTTTACAGTTGGAGCTTATGATAATATAGACCATGATCCGAGCAACACAACCTCAAAAGGTTCCTTTCATGGCACGAGTATCTCCGTTTATTTTCAATATTTAAAAAAAAATTAATAAATCATTTATTTATTATTCCTACTTTTTATGTCTTTCATTTATTTTGACTTCATGTCGTGTTCAACAAGCCCAAAATATTCGAAAATGATACCAAACGCGAAAAAATGTGGTAATGTATAAGATTTATGTGTTTCGGGGTACTATTATTTTAAAGGGCGCCATTTTGAATTCTAATTTCCCCATCGGAAATCATTCTCGTATGTTATAACTATGATTGTGCTAAGGGGCATCGCGTGTTCACAAAATGCAGCATATACCTAATTTTCGTCGTGTACCGCACCCACTATTAACAAATTGCACATTTGTTTTATGTGCGCATCTAATAATTTCGAACAATTTTTTTTATGAATCTCCTTTAATGATTATCTCAGGAATGAACGAATAGATTTTGATGAAACTTTCAGTAAATGCATATTCTTGATGTTCTTTATGGGTTTACGTAATACCCATACCAGACATTCGTAATATTTTGTCACCAACAAAACTAAAACGAGATTTAAAAACTTAAAAAACTTTCATAAAGATACAACCACTAAAAATTGTGAAATGACATTCCACTAAATTATGGGGTTAATTAAACTTTGTAAATATCGATATTGTAGGGGATATAAAGATAAAGTAACAATGTATTTTTAACCGACTTCAATACAGGTATTAAATAATGAGGATCAATTAACCGAGTGACAGGATGAAATTTTATTTCATAATATTTAATGATTTCTTAAATTTGATTTAAATAAAGTAAATTAAATAAAATAAATAAAACAAATTTATTAACATTAACATTCATTAAAAATTTTTCCACCCTATTACATTATTATACTCTTCGTAAAAACGAAGAGTATATTGCATTTGATCGGCACATTTCTAAAACCGTAAATATCGCTCGTAGAGAAAAAATTTTCAAAAATCA
Source organism: Rutpela maculata (assembly GCA_936432065.2). Lineage (NCBI taxonomy): Eukaryota > Metazoa > Arthropoda > Insecta > Coleoptera > Cerambycidae > Rutpela > Rutpela maculata. The sequence continues at coordinate 153,834,085 of OW386287.2, forward strand.
TTGTGTTAGTGAACGAATTCTGAGCAACTTTCAAAATGCCCGTCCGTCCGTCACGTTTCTTGTAAGCATGATAACTTAAGAAAGAAAAGTCCGATTGTACTGAAATTTGGAAAGTAAGTTAGCGTTAACTAGAGAAAGAACCCTATTGTTTTTGAAGAAAATCAATTGGTAAATAAGAAAGTTATTTATCATTTAATTAAAAAAAATATATTTTGGTAATTTTTGTCGCTTGTACTTATTTCTATAATATATATTTTTTTTGTTTATGCATTTTATTTATATTTCATAATAATATATCGAGTTGAAATATGATTCTCGAAAGATATATACACAGACATTCAATTTTCGGAGCAATATGTGGTGGTCTAGTGGCTAAAGTTTTGCCTTTTGCAATCCAAAGATCGTGTGTTTGAATCCCACAAACGGATGTTTTTTTTTTCAATTTTTTTTCATATATTTTTTTTCACAACAAAGTTGGTATCACAGAATTTAGGATGTCCAAAAACTAACATTATTTATAAGAAAACTGCGAAGAGTACCACATAGAATGTGTAACAATTATATAAAAAGCTCAGTAAATTGGCAAAGAGTACCTACGTTTTTAGCTTGTTTATTATAAATGACCTTGAATTATTCATCTCGCTATACCAAGTTTCATCGAGTATATTTTGTAGAAACAGGTGTAAAAACGGTGGAGTAGCTATACTGCACAAACAAATGTATGGGCAAAATGTTGCAGAATTACCTCATTTAAAAAAGTTATCTGAAGACAAAATATTTGAAATATGTGGTATAGAACTATTAATAAATAATACTAAAATCATTATTATAAATATCTATAGATCACCAAATGCGGATTTAACCAGTTTTTTCACGAAACTAAATAGTGTCTTAAATAGCATCTGTTTGAACAAAAATACGAATATCATTATATGCGGTGATCTAAACATTGACCAATTTAGTGACTCTGATGAAAAATATGAATTATTGAATACATTAAAAGCATATAACATCAATAGCCTTATCTTAGAACCTACCAGAATTACAACACACTCATCAACATGTATTGATTATGTATGCTCTAATATTAAAAATGATGTTTCATGTCAAATTATTCACAACGGTCTCTCGGATCATTCATGTCAAATATTAACTGTTAAGTATGATATGCAAAACATCAATAATAAATATGTTACAACCAGAATATTTAATGACAATAACTATAACACATTTTTGCATCATTTAACTAAAGAAACATGGACTGATGTTTATAAATCTTGTACTGTCGATCAAGGCTTTGAGCTGTTCACAGACATTATTAAATACTATATAGATCTAGCTTTCCCCATTAAAAAAATAAATCAAATATATACAGTCAAGAAAAATAAGTGGATTACTAGGGGAATACTTAAATCATCAGATAAGCTAAAACAACTGTACAAACTAGCAAACTTAACAAAAAGCAATGCAGACATGAGTTATTACAAAAAATATAAACGTATTTATAGAAAAACAATAAAAGCAGCAAAAAGGTTACACAATGATAAATTATACAATCTTGATGATAATAAATCAAAAGTGACGTGGAAAATTATTAATAATAGTCTAAAAAGTCATAAAGGCAAGGAAAATATAACTGAAATAAAATGCAATGATACGATTACGAGTGATCCTGAATTAATCTCTAACCATTTTAATTCCTACTTCATAAATATACCATCTGAGTTACATGCAAAAATTGAAACGAATGTTGATTACATTGGAGAAAGCAAATATATTCCTAGTACAATGTTTTTAGAGCCTGTGTCTGAAACAGAACTCTTTAACATAATAAATGAACTAAAAAAATCAAATTCAGCAGGTTTAGACAATATAAGTTGTAATATTCTAAAATGCGCGGTAAACTTTATAGTAAAACCTTTAACAGTTTTAATAAATAAATCAATTTCAGATGGGGTGTTTCCAAATGTATTAAAGATAGCCCGTATTGTTCCCATACACAAAAAAGGTGAAAAAAGTCATGTAGAAAATTATCGTCCCATATCTTTACTGTCAACTCTTTCCAAAATCTTGGAAAGGGTGATGCTTAACAGAATGTTATCTTTTATTACAAAAAATAATATTTTAGATAAAGCACAACATGGATTCAGGAAAAACTTATCTACTAAGACAGCCATTTTAGAATTTATCAGTGTACTTTACAGCAGACTGGACAATAATGAAAAATGCATTGGTATATTTATGGATCTAAGTAAGGCGTTTGACATGGTAGATCATGACTTACTGTTACATAAGCTACATAATTACGGTTTTAGAGGCAGAACGCATAACTGGTTAAAATTTTACTTACTCGGTAGATCTTAACTTGTCGACATAAATGGTTACAAATCAGAAATGTTAGAAATTAAGTATGGGGTTCCACAAGGATCAGTTCTTGGACCCTTGCTGTTTATTTTGTTTGTAAATGACCTTCCCAATATAGAGCAAGAAAAAAATCTCGTAATGTTTGCTGATGATAACAGCTATCTCTGTTCAGAATCAAATACGTCTGATATAATTTTACAAACTCAGCATATGTTAAATATATTTGTTTATTGGTTTAACAATAACAAATTATATTTGAATAGGGAAAAGACAGTTTTTATACATTTTACGCCACACAGCAGCCTTCTCAACAAAAGTAACTTAGTAAAAGTGGAGAATAGATCTATAGAACAAGTAACTTCAGTAAAATTCTTAGGACTGCATTTAGATAACAGCCTAAACTGGGAGGTGCATATAAATTCACTGTGTAGCAAATTATCACCGACATGTTATGCTTTATATAGGCTCAGGGATTTAGCGAGCCGAAAAGTTGTTTTAGCTTCTTACCATGCACACTTTGTCTCGAGGATGACATACGGTATCTTATTTTGGGGTGCTTCATCTAAGAATGTAAGAATTTTTAGATTACAAAAAAAGGATATCAGAAATATAGTAGGAATGCGACGAGCTACTTCTTGTAGGGAAATATTTTCAAGTCTCGGAATACTTACACTAACTTCATTGTACATCCTGGAAATTTTGTTATACGTCAAGAGTAATTTTCAATATTTTCGCCAAAATAATTTTTTCCATATGTATCATACTCGAGCAAATACGGATTTATCTATTCCCTCACATTCCTTATCGATTTATGAAAAAAGTCCCAAATATATGGGAAAAAAACTATATAATAAACTGCCTCAAGTATTTAAAGATATTGAAAATATTAAAACATTTAAACATAAAGTATCAAGTTATCTTATGGGAAAGGTTTTCTATACAACTGACGAATACACGAATGATTAATTAAAATGTGATCAGGTTTGTTAAATATGTGTTCTTACATATCATACTCGCTAAAGACATATACAATTTTTTTTCTTTTTTAAATTGTTTTATTCTTAATGTTAACATACTTTTAACCAACTTATCTCTGTGATTTTAAATGTGACGTAGTTTATCAATTGTTATTTGTATTGTATTTATGCTATTTTATATGTTATTATCGTTATTATTTTTATTTTATTTTATTGAATACGACTACTTTATTGTGTTTCGGATGACTGTATTCATCCTTGTAACGACGAATCCAATGTCATTTTTGTACTATTTATGTACCGGTCTTTACGGATAATAAAGATATTATTATTATTATTATTATTATTATTATTATTATTATTATTATTATTATTATTATTATTATTATTATTATTATTATTATTATTATTATTATTATTATTATTATTATTATTATTATTATTATCATCGAAATATTTCAATGGGTTCTGAAATTGTGACCGCAAACATAGTGACAGACTTGACATATTATGATAATTTCAAAACTCTTTTTGTTATTCAGCAAGGTAAAAATTCTCCAACAAAATCACAACGATTCAATAACCTATCATTATGTGCATTAAATAAAGTAAAATTTTCCTACAGTTTATCATCAGTGAGTATTGTTTGTGATTGTCTCTATGGTTCTGTTTTTAGGCCCTGCCCTTAGCTTTCATGGAAAAGTAAATATAATTTTGTCTGAAAACATTCCGCCACTTAAAAACACTTCTTGAGTCTGAAAATTATATTAACGACCTTGGTTCCTTCAATCGTTTTTTGGTTGATAACTACATTTTATAAGGGGTTTTGCGTCAACAAAAACAACATTTTTATTGTAAATACAGTTCTAATTATAAGAAACGTCTTTATACTCGATCAAGAATTTAAATTCGTCTAAGTAATTTAACTTAACGTTTTCAGTGCTTTTCAGAATATTGTCAGGAGAGTTAAATAACGAGTTGCTAATAAATTTAAAGTCTAAAGATAAGTCTAGATAAGGGCACTGCTTGCTTCATGTGTTGTCAACATATAGAAGTTGTGCACCTGTTCTAAAGGCGCGTTTGCACTCATCCAGTAATTTAGTCGAGTCGTTTAGTAATTTAGTACTCGACCAATGCGGACGGCGTGTTTCAGTCTAGTGACTTAGTTGAAAGCGCTATCCGCATTGGTCGAGTACTGGTCGAGTACTAAATTACTAAACGACTCGACTAAATTCCTGGATGCGTGTAAACGCAGAGATGGGAGTGAATTAAACATTATTAAAGTACTGTTAACTGAGGAGGTTATCGTAAAGTGTGTACGTCGTTGGTTTACTTATTGTAAAAACACGTTATTTACATTATAGGTGATCCACAATATTTAATCACTTCTATACAAATCAATAATTTCAGATATCTAAATTTTTTCAAATATCATATTCTGGGATCAGGCCGTGTTTGAATATATCTAATTTACAAAAAAATATTGCATTTCGATGAAGGATGTCAAATTTAAAAATTTCCAAGTAATTAAGGAATGTTACTTGGAAATCAGGAAGTTTGAGTATATTAATCATGGAAAACTCGAAAAATAAAAATGCAGCTATAAAAAAATATACGTATTTTTTAGTAGAGCCTTCTTTACGTTGCTATTGGTAAGTATAAAAATAGTCATTTTCAATAAAATACCTTAATAGAATATTGAAATAAAATTGATATATCACATAATTTATGTTCAATTGTTCTAATTTAAGGCACGTACAATTTCAATATCTTGTATATCTTCGAATTTTTGGGTGCCTAATCAAAAACCATTTTGCATTGTTTAGAATTAAATTGCCACATACAGGATGATTCGAAAAGATTGAGACAACGCTTAGCCGTAGATACTTGACATCAAAACAAGTCGATTAAACTCAAAAAGTAGTGGTCTAACTCTTTTCGTTTTCAAGATACAGGGTGGCAACGTAAAAAAATTGTATTCGTAATTTGTCTCTATCTTGGAGACTATTATACGTATCTACTTCAAAGTTGGTAAAGACATGTTTTTCAGGTTACTAATTACAATGGTGATATTGCCGATGCCATATTTTATAGATGGCGCTAGTTACAGTCTTTTACGTGACATTTTATGCCATAACTTTTTTGAGGTTGTCGTCTTCTATTATAATCGAAACGCGATTTGGTTTCCTAAAGAAAAGGTGTACTTGTTTAAACGCGATAAAATGCACGCTTTCAGAGAAATAAGCGATATTCAAATTTATCACACACCAGTTCGAGGAAATTCAATTGTACCTAAAAGCGGTTTCTTACCTAGTAGGTGTACATCAAGTATGATGTCTTGAAATCGTCAATAGTGCTTGTGTTGTAGATACGTATAATATTCTCCAAGATAGAGACAAAATACGAAAACATTTTTTTTATTATATCACTCTGTATCTTGAAAACGAAAAGAGTTAGATCGGGTTAAATCGGCTTGTTTTGATGTAAAGAGTCTACGCTAAGCGTTGTCCCAGTCTTTTCAAAATACCCGAGGTGTTGAATTTCTTCGAACTGGTGTGTGACAAAGCTATAAATCGTGTATTTCTCTGAAAAGATGCTTTTTATCGCGTTTAAACAAGTACACCTTTTCTTTAGGAAACTAAATTGCGTTTTGATTATAATAGAAGACGATGTCCAAAACCTAACCTCAAAAAAGTTATGGCTTAAAGTGTCACGTAAAAACCCCTGTAACTAGCGTCATCTAAAAAATATGGCATCATATATAATTAGCGACCTGAAAAACATGTCGTTACCAACTTTGAAATTTATAATAATCTCCAAGATAGAGACATATTACGAATTTTTTTTTTTTACTTTGCCACCCTGTATCTCGAAAACGAAAAGAGTTAGACCACTACTTTTTGAGTTAAATCGCCTTGTTCTGATGTCAAGAATCTACGGATAAGCGTTGTCTCAGTCTTTTCGAAACACCCTGTATAGTACAGTCGAATTGATTTAATTCAATCTTTTTCAGCGACAACATTCCACTAGAAATTTTATAGTTGATTCCTATGTATTGTGACCTCGTGATTACGAAAAAAATATATGCGCTCAAAAATTCTTGGTGCGTCAAAAATTATATGCACTTTTTGACGCACTTTCAGGGATTTTCTACTTATCTGCTTAATATATCTGGTACTAATAATCGAATAGGAATTTTAAAAATACTGGCTTATGTGAAATATAATTCTTAAAAAATATAGACCTATTCGATATACAAGGTCAATCCACCATCTTGAAAAAAAATAGAAAACACCAAAAATGTCCGAAAAAATAAAAATGTATTATTTTTGCCAGTCAAATAGGACGGTCAAAGATGGCGGACGAAATGAAATTTTTAATTCTTGTTCAAGTACCAAGGAGGCATTGTTCGTCACTTTTTCTCTTCATGATTGTAGGTTCTCTTAGGTACTTTAAAGTTCATTTTTTTTTTATTTTAAAAAAAGTGAATTTTTTACAATTTTCAAAACTGCATTTTCTTTGACCCTCCTTTTTCTTCACCAAATTTTCATCGAAACAAAATGAAATATACTAGAGAAAGTCTCGTATAGCTTCAAAAATTTAATACGAAATGAAACTTCATTAATTTGTAAAGGAAATTTATGGTATATTTCATTTTGCTTCGATGAAATTTGGGTGAAAAAAAGGAGGGTCAAAGAAAAGGCATTTCTAAAAATTGTAAAAATGCACTTTTTTGAAAATAAAAAAAAATAAACTTTATCCCCTTAAAGTACCTAAAAGAACCCACAATCGAAAGGATACTTGAGGAAGAATTAAAAATTTCATTTCGTCCGCCATCTTTGGCCGTTCTATTTGACTTTCAGCGTACAGGTTTGGTGCATTATATTTGATCGTACATGAGTTTTATTTTTGCCAACTTTAATGGAATTACTCCTTCTTATCGAGGAGATATTCAATTTTGATTTTTTCGGTCATTTTTGTTTTACTAATTTTTTCCAAGATGGCGGATTACATATTATACATATTCTATATTTTTTAAGAATTTTATTTCAGTATATGTAAAACTTCCATTTGATTACTAGTACAAGATATATTAAGCAGACAACTAGAAAATCCGCGAAAGCGCATCAAAAAGTGCACATAACTTTTGACACCTTAGGAATTTTTAGGCGCAAATATTTTTTTCGTAATCAGGACAATTAGGGATGTAAAAATACCGTATTTTATTTGTTTGTGTATAATACATTTGTATAATACCGTATAGTACGTATAATATCTATTAAAGGAAGCATCTGTTTTCGTGTTTTGTCACATTTCAACACATGCTTCACCATTCTAAAATAGTTTCTTGCAAATGAACATTGACAAAATGTACGTTTGACACTTCCCTTCGTTTGACTTTGGATTCAGCAAGATAAAAAATCTCAAAACATACTTATCAAACTTTGAAGGTCTTCCCATTTTGAAGATAAAGATATCATTTCAATCCTGTATGAAGTAAAAAAAGGCAATAAACAAAATAACACACATCAATTCAAATAAATAATAATAAATATGAGTTGAAATAACATAACCTAATTTTTATTTAATACCAGTGGTATTAAAAAGTTTCATACCGTATCATAAAATACGTTTTGTATCGGGTATTATACAATTGTATTATACACTTTTACATAACCAACAATAAAATTTCTAGTGGAATGTTGTCGCTGAAAATAATCAATTCAGCTGTACTTATTAATAGTTTATATAAAACATGAAAGTTCACATGCGCCTAGCGTTTATCTTGTATGACGAATATGGCCCAATTTCAATATAGGGAATTTTATCTTGCTATTTTACGTAAGTACCAAATTTGAAATCAAAATTTTAAGTGTTATCATGTTTACATGAAAATGCCTATGCACTTATACACGCAAACACACATACATCCATACAGACGCACATATTTTTTAATGCAGCGTTGAATTAAATTTCTGGAAAAAAGTTCATATTATATTTAGTTGACATTACAGTAAATGACATTCGTGACTGTTTATTTTCATTTATCACCAGAGCATTTTATGTGAACAAAATTGTAGAGAAAATTGCAATTTCCAATTTTCATTATATTACTACGAGTAGGAAAACATTTGAAAAAATCCATGAAAAGTTGCCTAAAAGACCTAATGTTTAATGTTTTTTTTTCAATCCTTTGCATAATTTGCCAGTCAGGTTTCTGCGCATTGTTCGTATCCGAGAATGAATTTCTGTGAAATTCACTTTTTTCGCATGTTGGAACTATGATACGTCTAAATCCATTCACAATCATTTTATAAATACCAAATTATTTTTTACCAACTGTGTTACTATAAGTTAAATATACATTAGAAGTAAGTAAAATACCAGTATTGAAAGGAGGTCTCTAGTGCTTTATTTAGTATGTAAATACAGGCCTTAGGGATCATGCAACTTCAATAACTCTGCTTCCGCATTCGCCTAGGGAAACACTATAGACATCTCCGATGCCTTACATGAAGACTAATATCAGTAAATTTCAGTTTGCGAACAACAATCGTTTCTGATAATGATGATATAATCATTGGTGTCGTCGGAAACTACAAGCGACTTACCGTAAAATTTTATTACATATATTTTGATATTGCCACCAAACTATGACGGAAATATAAGGAAGTATCAAAGTTAGTCAAATTTCTCGTCTTGAATTAAGTACCATTAGAATAATTTGTTTTGAGGATATAATGTATAAGAATTTGTTATAACTTATAGAATATTCTTTATAGAATATTCTGGTGAAGATTTGGACATGCGCCGTGTTGTCACGGAGTTTGTTTACACTTTTCTTGGTATTATAGCAAATTATTAACAAAGTATGGAATCTCTGGCATGCCACGTTACCAATACTCTCCAGACCTGATACTATGCAACTTTTTTTACATCTGAAGTGCAATTCTTTAAAAGGGTGCAGTTTTCAAACAAAATAGAAGTGATAAAAACAGTGAGGTTGATTTAAAAGCAATTTGAGTGTATACCAATAGTGCCATTGCCTTGCATTTTGACATTAAATAATATTCAATAGTTTTATTAGCTGGCTTATTTTAACAATTTAGCAATATAGATGCGTCCAAAACATGTTTTGCGGCCCTGTATTTTTTAAAAGGTTATATATAGTTTTCATTTCGTCTTCGTTCCAAGCTAATCCAGTTTTCGTTTGTCGATGACTTGAAATGGCATCCGGTATATACTGCGGTTATATATTTCAGACGTCAAAATATACAAATTGGGTCAAATATTCTTTAGTAAACAAATGTTAAATAAGGGGGTTAAAGGTAAAAAAAAATATTCTTTTTGCACTAACACAACTATTTTCACCTACTGTAGAGTATTTACTTTTGCATATTTCATTGTATTTTTTTTTGTATATTTAGTTACACTATCCTACAGAATATCGTTACAATTACAGAACAGGTACATAATATACATAGTTCAATTTAACAAAGTATTAAGTAAAAATAGAATTTTTATCATAAACTAATAATTAATGACTGGGGACTAGAAATTCAATAAAAGAATTAACAAAAGTAAGAATAATAATAATTTTATAAGATGATTCCAATATAAAGTAAGAATAACAGAGTACTTACTTTACTTTGGAATAATTAGGGCAAGGTTGAAACAATGACAATGCTTTCAGTAAGTTTGTGCGAGGAGTGTTTAAACGATATATCTCAGGGAATCATGATCTTGATTTTGGTGTATAGAAATTTAAATAACGTACTCTCCAAGTATCGAGAAAGTATGTAACATCTCTCATACTTTTAAAATTTGGCCACGCATGTTACCCCGCGCACTTACATAAAATTGGTATTTATACCTCACCAAATTGTGATCAATGTAACACGACAGCTGATCTCGACCATTATATTTTTCGGATGTTCAAAATATCGAAATGCCTCTACCACATTAGTCAACAATATTACAAGAAATTGCGAAATAATGCTCCGTTCAATATGCTCAATTTATTGACTATGGGATCTAGACAAATTTATACGCGTATTATAGGTTTCTTAGAAGAGACTGGAATTAAGTTGTAGGTTATCTTTGTTACCGTATGTTTTTGCTTATGTTATTTACCCTTCCAACCGAGGTCCTCCTTGTAATGTCTATTTTAAAATGTCCTGACAGACCCCAGGACGAAAAGTGTGTGACCCTGTTATATCCTTTTTCGTCATCTTCTATATATATTCTCCTCCCTCTCGTGTTAGGTTAAATATAGACATAGGATATTTTCTCATTTTCTCGTACTGATCATAGTATTCATGTATGTTGTATAAGCAACAAATTAATTTAAGATTTCAATTAACTTTTAAAAAATCGCGGCTGGCAGTATGGTCCTTGACCGAACGCCATAAAAAAAAAATAAAAAAATAACGTATATTTTGTGGACAGTCAAATATATAGAAACATAATAGTAGAGCATATGGATTTATCTAATTATCCACAGCGATACAAAACCATATCTAGTTTAAAGTAACTCACAGGAGCAAAAAACAATATTTAGGTACATTCCATTGTTACATATATGTTTCCCAAAGCCAGGTATAAAAGGGTGTAGCAATAGATAATAAAAGAGATGATTTACAGAAATATAGCGTTTAATTAATTGGAGATAGAACAATATAGAATTGGGTCCTAATTAATATTATATTAATTATACTCCAATAAGATATTGTAGTTTTTATTAATTAAGAAATCGAAATATAACTTTGTATTATTCTTGATATTCAGCAGATGGAATAATTATAAAAGGTGATGTATATTAGTTAATATTACAATAATTTAGATTTAAATTTAAATAAGTACATCATTTCTATATTATTTAAATATATGTACCTACAAATTTACAATTATAGGAGAATTTATGTGCATATATTGTAATAAGTGACACTGTTTCTACTTTACCACGCTGTGTCTAGAAAAATGCCACGTTATGAGATACTTCCGGTAAAGTGAACTTTAGAATGTTTCGAAGTGGATACTTACTTAAAACCACAAGTGTCTTCCGCTTTGGCTTCCATTAACTGTTCTTCTTCCCACCTAATGATTTTTTTCAGTGCAATCAAGTTATTCACCGATCATCAATATAGCCTTCAGTCACCTTGCTTCATATCCACCCCTTCATGACGTTTCAAACTCATTATGTCAACTCCAGAGTTCTAAAGCAAGAAATCTTTCTGGAGCTGCTCATGCGGACCATGTAGGTGTAGCATTTTTCACCACTGTATCTCAAAAAATCGACGAGATGGTAAATCTGGGAGTCTCAGCGCTGTTTATTTCTCTAAATAGATGGAAATGTCTCTCCATTGTTATAACAATGAATGTTCTGGAGATAATTGTTTTCATATCAGGGATTTTGATCATGATAATTAAACCCTGATCTGTCGTTAACAGTCAGTTTTACAAGCTCATTCCGTCGTACGTCCCCCTAGTTCCTATGTTGAAAAGAACTTACAAAATATGTTAAAAAAGTTGTCAATGATTTCAAATTATTTAACCCAATATTAGTATACCTTCATCATTAAGTAACGGTCATTGGGAGCTTCCAAAAAAAAACCTATTAATGTTTTTTTTTGACAAAACTTCTATTTTCTTGCTCTATATCCAGTTGATTTTCATTAAAGAAAAGCAATTACCTTCTTGCAAATGCTAATATCTATATCATTATTAAGTATTTATATGGATCGTTCGTAACATTAAACACACTGAGTACAGTAAAGACGATGTTAATGGTTTTCTCACTAAAATATCCAGGTAAGACATTTTCACTGAATTTGTTAGTTCTTTTTAATTTACACCATCAAACTTCATTCACGATTTTTCTGGAAGTAAATCGTAAGTCGCTAAGCTAGCTAGGCACCTGAAAAATGTCAGGCGGGGTACTATTTTGTGCTTGGTTTTCCATAGTACACGTTAGTTGGTGTAAATAAAATCACAATATAAATTCCAGCAGCAGCAAAACTTAAATAAATTGATAAAGTTGGTATTTTTGCTTTTGTTTGTTTGGTTACATGTATGGCATACTCATAATACATTGACAATCGTAGTATCATGTATCATTGTCGCTTTCAACGTACTCTCTCGGGTAACAATGAGGCACTTTGCATTGTTAATACATAAAGAGCTATTATTTACACATATTGTGGTTCATAAGCTACTTTAAAAAAACTATTCAAATACTCTGGACGTAAGTAGTAGTAGCATCGCAAATTTAATCTGTGGATTTCTCAAAAATGCATTTGGCATTTCGCCATTTTTGTACGATCGAGCTTTTGTGTTCATTTACAACATCTGTTGCCAAGACGGTAGGTTATGTTTACTGATTGTTAGGCTTAACTCGACGGTAAGTAAAATTAATATATATAGTTATTACAAAAATAAGGACAGAAAAATAAGGAAAGAGTCTCACCGGTTAAGCATGTGGAATTGGGCCCAGCGGCTTATTGGGCTGACCATTCAAATCAATGTTGCTCATGACTAGGAATGCTCAATAAAACATATAATAAACCTCTATCCCCTATATTATCAGAGTTATGGGGGTAACAACTTTAAAATTATTTTTTTTCAAAAATATTGAAAATAAATGAAATTAATAGGAGGCGTTGATATAAAATAGCTTTATATTTTGCATTTTTTTAAATCCCTATTACGTCATTTAGTATATTAAAAAAATAATTTAAGTTTTGAAGGTGCTGTTTTTATGTCAACCCCTGACACCTACCAGAAAAATCTATATTATTTAACACTGACATAATTATCGTGTGTAAAAATTACTGCAAGGTCACATTGGTGGAAAGTTTTTAAAAATATATAAGCCTAGGTAATGAACAATAACACAGGTACATAAAAAAAGTTTAAATGCGAAGATATAGCCCACTTAATTCCTATTCATTTGGATGCTAATAATCCAAAAAATATACTATTACTTTTAGCTTGGCTCTCAATTTTTTTTTGCATAACAAGTATTGATTTTATTAGACAATATGGTTAGACCATTTTAATCAATCCCCAGTAATATCTCCTCGAGAAGAGATACTAACGAAAAATGTTTCAGACAAAAGTTGTTCCGTTCCGTCTTTTGGGTAGAACAGTTTTTCTCACCCCACCACTGATGATCGGGAGGGTAGGGCTAACTTTTGAATTTTTAATGGCACCCTATATTTTTGTCGCGTATTCTGATTCTACGGAAAAAATTAAGTAACTTCTGTACCAACCATTTTTCCCCCTACCCGGGGAGCGGGGATGGGGGTACTTTTTGAATCTTCAAAAACCTGTAGGGGAACATCTCTGAACTAGAGCATTTTTAGGATAAATATTTCAAACAAAAGTTGTTTAGTTCAGTTCAGAGAGGGACATCTTTTGTATGAAATATGTTTCCTAAAAATGCCCTAGTTCAGAGATGTTCTCCTCCAGGTTTTTGAAAGTTCAAAAGATACACCTCCATCCCCACTCACCAGGGTGGGGGAGAGAAAAAAATGTTTGGTACAAAAATTATGTAATTTTTTTCGTAGAATCAGAATACGCGATCAAAAATGGAGAGTGCCATTAAAAATTCAGAAATTAGTCCCACCTTCCGCTCATCACTCCCTCTAAACGGAACAACTTTTCTCTGAAACATCTTCCGCTAGTGTCCCTTCCCGAGGAGATATTACTGTAGATTAATTAAAATGGTCTAACCATATTGTCTAATAAAATCAATACTCCTTAAGCAAAAAAAAAATAATTGACGGCCAAGCTAAAAGTAGTAGTATATTTTTTCGATTATTAGCTTCCAAATGAGTAGGAATTAAGAGGTCTAGATCTCCGTACTTAATTTTTTTGTGTGCCTGTGTTCATTACCTAGGTTTATATTTTCAAGCATCTTCCACCAATCTGACCTTGAAGTAATTTTTACACACGATAATTATGTTAGTGTTAAATAATATAGATTTATTTGGTAAGTGTCACGTGTCACTCAAGGGGTTGATATAAAAACAGCACCCTCAAAAATTAAATTATTAATTTCATTTAACTATCTTCAGTACTTTTGAAAAAAACTAGTTTTGAAGTTGAGGGGTGTTACCCTCATAACTCTGGTAATATAGGGAATAGAGGTTTATTATATATTTTATTGAGCATTCCTAGTCATAAGCAACATTCATGTGAATGAATAGCCCAATAATCCGCTGGGCCCAACTTAACCGGCGAGACTCGTTCTATTTATTTAGACGAATATTTTCTTCACGATCGCTACCGCTCAGCCTCCAAACATTGCCGTCGACCGGTAAATGTCCTTTACCGTTCTTCATACTTAATATACTATTTTCTACAAATTTTGAGACTAATGTCTAAGTAATGTCTAGTTTCATATTATTACAAAAAAAATTAAGTTCCACTTTACACGCCCCTACCTTATTAATTAGTATTATTTTACCAGGGCAAATTTGGTTCAATTTTCATATTTTGATCTCAGTAATATACAGCAGGGGTATATAATATTACTTATATAACATTTTGTGTAAAGTGGTGAGTCCTAAATAGGAATCGAAAAAGAGATGATAATTTTAATATTTGCATAAAGCAGACATCCATTTTGTGACCCATTTAGTTAGCCACTCTTGACTCTATGGACATCTAACAGCATCAAGCCATATCTCGTGGTTGCCTTTAACGGATAAGGCTGCACCAGATCTCTTTAACATCAATTGTAATATATTATTAATAATGTTCTAGGTACTTTTCTATGATATTTTTATTAGTGTAGGAATAGGTAGGCACGAAACAGACCCCCTGTATATGTACCGCAATTTATAGTTTTAATTAATTTGTAGGTAGCATTTAATACTGGTATAAAGTCGTTTAAGATTATTGCCAGCAACAGTTTTCGTGAAATAATTTCTATAAAGCTAGATTTTTTCCCAAGAAAGTTCCTAAAAATGAGTAAAAATTTAATCATGTTGCAAAAAGTTGCATAAATGTATTATATCTACAAGATTGAAATTTTATATACTCACAGATGGTAGGAGGATTGTAGTGGGGGTGGATGAAGTAAAAAAAAATTGAGGCCTTTAGTTCTTGTATGCACACTAAATCACAATTATATTTTTTCACCTCTTTTAATAGGGGGGCTGGGGATGGCAATGGGGGTAGCTAATGCCAAAAAATTGTTTGTGACCTTAGCTTCTCTTACATATACTAAATGTCAAATTTATGGATTCTTGCTTGATTTACCTATTTACACCAATTTACCTCAATTTATCCCACAACCCTTCAACGTAATAAGATCAAAATATAATCTAGTTCCAGATCTTGCTAAAATAGATGCGTGTACCAAGTTTCAAGTCAATATCTTAAACTGTTCCAGAGTAATCGTGCGCACAAAAAAAATTATAGACAGACAGACCCATAGAACGACAGACAGATTTTTTGTTTTGTTCAAACTTAAAATCCCGACGCTTCATGATATTCTAAGCCTATCTGAATAATAAAAATTAAAAAAAATACGTTACTCCAGTGGATGTGGAAGTAATTAATAACATACAATATTCTAATAGAATAAATTTAATTATCATAATTGAATTAGGACACACATAGTATTTTTATAATCAAATTAACTGTCGAATTCTTTGCTACTCATATCTGAATCTCCATATTCACTCTCGTAGCTGATTTCGGAATAATTTTAATATTTAATTGACAGTAATATTGGCAAATAATAATAACCTTTTAAAGAATTAATTTTTTGAGTAAGTTATAAAAAGCAATCATTTCTTACAATGAGATTTACAGGATCGTGAATTTGTTATTTATTAATATGTTGAATATATTTTCTTTGACATAAAAAAAAATTGAAAGATAAATTTCCTTACCAAAACATAGATCATAATGGAGTAAATAAAAGTGGTTATTAACACATCTATAGGAAAACTGTCTGTTCGTCAATATTAATGAAGAATATAATTGTCACGATTTGACTATGTATTGCCATTTTGGCAACGTCTACCAATGATTTAGCCATCTTTCAGCGGAAGTAGAATGTAATTTTTAATCGAAATAGTGCATAAACCGTTTGTAGACAAAAAATCAGCTTTGTATAAATATTCCACTGTGGAAAATGTAAAACTTCTCCGCGAACTGCAATGGTCCGGAGCGCAGTGGCCGCGGTCACACGCTTGTATTCCATTACGTCTACCGAGGCTTTAGCAACATGAGACGATCGGTAAGCTGTATTTTTTGGATGTCTTTTTAAATAAACTAATTCACAAAAAAATTTAGTCTTGCAGATATAAGTAAAAAATGTTTGTTTTTCCATACTTTGCGTGGGTGGTAGACCTGACATGGCAACGCTTCCGACGCGGTACAATATTATTTTCCGGTATGTTTTTATGTCATCTGTGAGTATGTAAAATTTCGATCTTGTAAATATAATACATTTATGCAGCTTTTGCAACATGTCGTTTATTATTCTACTCATTTTTGTAACACTAAAAGTTTGGTAGACTTGCACTTTCATCATTGATACTGTCCAAGCTATCATGGAAAAAAATCTACCTTTATAAATATTGACGCGAAAAATCTGTCGCTATCTCCCTGGCTGTTAGTATTTTGATTATAGAATGTATGGACTAAAATAAAATTCCTATTATTATTATTTTTATTATTATTATTTTTATTATTACTATTATACTCTTTCTTAGTCATTGAATGGTCTCCTTAAAATGTGAATCCTCTGAAATTGCTTTTGTTCACTAGAATAAGGTAGTTGGAAGATTTTCGATTAGTTTTTCAATATTAGATAATGAAACACTGTTAACAATTTTACACACAATGGAGTATATGTTTAAAGTTTCTCCTCGAGAATATTCTTAACTAAATATGTTAACTTTTGCAGTCGATACACGTAGATGAACAAAAGTTGATTCCACGTTCGAGTTTTCAAGTTCCGGTGGCGGATCATAACTTCGTTAATAGTTGTTTTAAAAGATACAAGTTCTTAACTACGTTGTAAGTTTCTAGCGAAATAAACAACACAGTGCACATTCTTGCCCCGGCTTATGTACAGATTTTATATGAACTTTTATGTAAACTGAAAATCGACCAGGTCAACGCTGAGACACCAAAAACATACACGGATATTATAGTATCTCGAAAAGCATTACTTTATTGAAAAAATGTTACAGACCAATTACAGAAAGTACAAACTGGGAATTAATTATATATTTTGTTGATTGATGTAGGATTAATAATTTCGGAAATATTTGGGATTCAAGTGTTCATAAGATAATTATTTAGAGTGAGAGTTAAATATTTCAGAAACTGCGGCATCTACGTCAAAAATGCTAATAGGTAGAATAATAGGTTATTCATTAAGCTTTCAACTAGGTTTTTAATTGTTTCTGTAGCATAAAAAGAAAGAAGTTATGACCGACGCAATGTGCGTCTTCACATTTTCTTAATAGCAACGTCGCCATTTTGTTACTGTAATTAGCCAGTAATTAACAAAAAAGGAATTTCAAACATTGTTTTTCATTAATATATAGCATGACGTAGATGCTCAAATTTTCGTTTATATACAGCACTTGCTTTAGAAAAAAATTAAGTTTAAACTATAAAGGTATTTTCGATAAAACGTAATTTTTTTTCTTTTCTAAATATCTCAATAAATATTAGTTTTAATGAAAAAATGGGTAGAGACCAAAAATAAAGCTCATAAACTGATAATGAGTTTCACTTATTTATTTATTTACATAGATTTAATAGTTTCGGAGATATGAAAGTTTACAAATGGCGTCCGAACGTTTATAAGACGAAAAATGTAGTTTAATTGTTAAATAACTCAGAAATTGTGACACCTACGTCAAACATGCTAAGAAATGATATTAAAGACAATTAATTGCACTTTCAAATTATTTTTTACTCGTTTCTGTAGCATAATAAATAAAGAAGTTATGACGGAAAAATATGCGTATTTATATTTTTATATACAAAAAGGTCGCCATTTTGTTACTCTAATTAGCCAGTAATTTCAAAAGATTATCTCAAATACAGTTTTTTGTTAAATTGTAGCATTGCCTAGATGCTATTTTTTTTGCTCATTTAAAGCACTTGCTTTAGAAAAAAAATGCATTTTAAACATTAAAAACTTAAAATTTTTATTCTTTGCCAATATAAAAAGTAAATGTAAAATATTATAATAAAACTAATATGTTAATTTAAATTATTACGCTGATTTGAACAATTAAATAAATTAGTAATTTTACTCTCAATAGCTGTAACTGCAAAAAAATATTGTGGAAAAACCTGCAGTTGTAGAAAGTCGGGATTATTATGTACAGTAGGATTTGGCTTGTTCGCAAAATTCCTGTACCAACCTACTGCAAGACAAAGATGCAGATATATTAGAAGAAGAAGATGAAGAAAATTAAAATTAAAATAAAATTGTTATGCTATTAGTAATAATCATAGTAATAGTAATAGTAGTACTAATAATGATAGTGATAATGACAGTAATAGTAATAATAATAGCAACAGTTGTTTATTAACCATTTCAGAGAAGTGTATGTATAAATGGTAAATCAGATAATACAAAAAAAGCTTCATAAACACAGATAATAGAAAAACGTAATGAAACTAACAGATATATAGATCAATAGACAATGGCTAAAAGTGACATCAATACACAATATACAATAAAAAAAATATTAAGGAAAATAAACAAAATTCAACCAACAAAACATCCGATTGTAATCACATTAATAACTGTTAAAATGATCAGTAGAGAATAAGATAAAACAAAAATATAAAACTTAAAAAAAGGATAATTAAATTATTATTAACACCATTTACATCCTATAATTTAAATTTTTAAAATTTGACTTCAGATTCATAATCAGCAACACCAGAAACTTATATGCATAAAAATTAAAACGCGAAATCAAGTAATTTGTTACATTTGCCCCTTTTCCCTCCGCCACATCGGATCCGCTATTTTCAATTTTCTAATTTTGACTTCATAATCATAATTAGCGATCCCCAAAACCTATATACGTAAATTAAACGCGAAATGAAGCAATTTGTTACATTTGCCCCATAAATATACTGCATTTCAAAAATTAATAACCAATACTTTTCCATATATTTTTTTTTTTTGATTTAGAGGTGGAAAACCACTCCTAAATCGAATTAGAGGCGCTCGCTCGATTTCGGACCATATAGAAACTGACGATGATACCTTTTACTACAAGAATCACCCATAAGAAAAAATTATCATTCAATATGAAATTATTCCGAAGTTTTGCATATTTTTTACCTCTAGGTACTGTACTATTAGTTTTAGCATGAAACTCTCAAACGCATGCACGTAGCAAAACGGAGGAAAGAAGATGAGTCACTAAGTCATGCAGATGACGTTATGCCCATTCAAAAATAATTGATGCGACAAACTGAAGTGGAGTGGCAGTTGTGTTAAAATTATAACATTTATAATAAATTAATGTAAATGCAGAGCTGTTCTAAGCATTGACAAAACGTGACTCGAGCATTAAGCCCCAGGCACTCAAAAAAGTACCTTTACTTTTCGACCATTAAGCACTTTCCGAAAATAATTGAAATAATAATAATAATAATCATGTATTTCCATATTAAATGTATTGCTGGCAAAGAAAACAGTACACAAGAAATACTGAAAAAGTAGAAAATTTACAGAACAGAATAATATAAGAACAAAGAGACGTATCAGGAGTAAGCGGTAAAAGAGTATAAACACATTACATAAATTATACAAAAAATTCGTCTACAGAGGAAGAGGAAAAACTTTTTAACTCTTGATTTTGCAAAAAAAAAGTCATTCTTGATGAAAAATTCTGCTTCGGTTATCGGATCCTTGCCAGATCTACAGGGTTAGCCACAAATCTTGATTTGATTATGGAAAATTCCGAAAGATTTTGAATATATTTTCGAAATGATTTTAAAATAACGTTTTATACATTATATTGCGGAAAAAATAATTCTGATTTGATATATCTACCGCATCATGAAAAAAAATCCTTTGCAAATTTAGAACTTTTGATCAGAATCTGGTAATATGTAGTTTTAACTATATTTGATATATACAGAAAGAGATTCAAACATCGCCAAAAATAATCAAATTGTTAAGTTGTTCTTCCGACTAATTCAATATCCATTGATATTTATCTTATTTTTTTATTTTTCTTTTATTTTTTAGACGTTTGAATTGTTTGAAATAAATAAAGAAAAATATTACCCATACAATTTATTCAACATAACCCAACATTCAACGTTTAGTTTGAAACGAACTGCAAACTTTATCTTTAATATTTAATTAGTCAAATTGAGTGACCTACGTCATATCTGTTATGGTTTTAGTACATTCCATTATAACTTCATCTTCATTAGTTTTATTGGTGAACACTCGGTCAAGAGTCGGTGTGCGGGTGTGACTAGAATAAACCTCCAGGGAACTGGTAAAAATACAAAAAAATATATATATTTGAAAAAGTTACTAAGTTACCGTCAAAATTACCTAATTAGCAGAAAAAGAATTTTTTGTAAAAAATGAAAATTAATATCAAATAAACAGTAAATAAACAGTTAGTAGTGAGGTATAGTGAAAAAACAGTTTTAATAAAGTTCGGTTCAGTTCAGCCCCTAAAACAATGGACCACATGTGTGCAAAGTGCGAAACAAAGAAAGATTCGTACCAGTGCATCATAAATATTCTTTATGATACTCGTCGCCCTCAACCAGGCGCCTCTTATCAATAGAAATACAACATTATAAAGGCAAACGTATATTAGGGAACTCTAAAAATAAAATGAATGAATCACAAAATAATATTACAAACCACCTAATCCTTGAAGAAATACTAAGAAATAGAACTGAACTAAAAAATTCAATTGAAACCACCGAAACTGGCCTCTTACAAAAAGTTGAAGAACTTAAATACTCTGGAAAAGGAAAATTTAGAGAGAAAAATAAAATTGAACTGTTGGAAACAAAAAATAAGAAAAACAACATGACACTCAAACAAAGACAAGCAAACAAAATATTAAGGAAACATTCGCAGCTAGCCCGACAAAATGCTAATAACACATGCTACATAAAAAACCGCTGCCCAAGGAATCACTACTTCCACATCCAAATTTTGTACGTGGAAATAATTGCTTATGGAATTTTAATAATATAATATTTAAAATCCTCTACCCCAAAAACCTATAATACAATACCCCACATCGGTAGTAGGGTGGGGGTGGTGATAGGGGGTGGTAGTGGGGGTGGATGAAGTAAAAAAATATTTTGAAGTTTCTGGTTCATGTACACACACTAAATCACAATTTTTTTTCATCCCCTTTAACTCGCCCCTTAATAATGGGGTGGGGGTGGTAATGGGGGTGGCAAATGCCAAAAATTTTTTTGAGACCTTAGCTTCTCTTTAATATACTAAATACCAATTTTCTGGACTCTTACCTGCTTAGTTTACCTATTTACCCCAAATTTACCCCAATTTACCCCCAACCCTTCGATGGAACAAGATGAAAATATAATCTAGTTCCAGATCACGTTAAAATACATACGTGTACCAAATTTCAAGTCAATGTCTTAAATGGTTCCAGAGTAAATGTGCGCACAAAAAAAAGTTACAGACCGACAGACCGACAGACAGACAGAAATTTTTTTTTTTGCTCAAACTTAAAATCTCGACGTTTCATGACATTCTAAGCCTATTTGGACAATAAAAATTTTAAAAAATTTTTTTGTCGTTACTATACTTCCACTGGATGTGGAAGTAAAATAACAAACTCCATGTGAATGAAAAGAACTGAAGAACTACAAAGAGAAGACAGTAAAGAACTTGTAATTAGCGACTCACTGGCAAATGAAAATCAACACACACATTTTCAGACAACTCGGGAACAGGTAACAACACAAGAAGTGATCCTACATCGACCACTGAAATCCAACATAATCTAACAACTAAAACAGGCACAATCAAGAAGCAGACCAAAGAAATTCCCGGAGAGAAAGAAAAACGCAAAACCCGGTCAGTAAAATAACCTTACCATATTGTATTTGAAGAAAATCATGGATGCTTATATTAGAGATGACAGTAACCCAGCCATAGAAATCAAAATTTTTAAAAATGTAGACAATTATGAAACTTATTTAAAGGTAGAAGAATTAAGCGAAAACAAAAAATTCTCATTCATTCACAAAAATATTAGAAGTATATCAAAGAATTTTCACCAATTTAATATATTATTATCTCAGTTTAATACAAATTTTGACTGCATTATCCTTAGTGAAACTTGGAAAGTAGCAGACCTATCTTCTTTTCAATTAGCAGGCTATGATTGCTTATATAACAATGGTGATTTTAATCAAAATGACGGAGTAATAGTATACATTAAAAATAACATTGCTTATAATTATAAAATAGTATCTCTAGGACCCATTGCAGTTTTGGAAATTCACTTAAAACATCAAGAAAAAACATAACACTGCTAGCTGCATATAAATCACCCTGTATTAACATAAGTGATTTTAATTTAAACTTAAGAAATTATTTACAAACATTAAAAATAAGCGATTATACTTTTCTAATTGGGGATTTAAATATAGATATTTTATCTTAAAATGATCATAGTGTTCAAGAGTATTTAGAAATATTATGTGAATATGGATATATATCACAAATAAATACTTTCACAAGAGAAACCAATTATTCTAAATCGTGTATAGATCACATTAAAGAAAATATTTTAAGCCTAAAAAATAAAAATGCACCAGGAAAAGATCAACAAACAGCTGAACTATTAAAGGATCTAGCACCTTATATAACAAAACCTCTTTGCCATATCTATAATACCATATTTGAAACCGGTATATATCCAAACCATTTTAAAGAAGCAGTTATTACACCAATATTTAAAAGCGGAAGCAAAATGGCTGAGGAAAATTACAGGCCAATTGCTCTTATATCAAACCTTAATAAAATATTAGAAAAAATAATCAAAACTAGAATAACATCATATCTGAAAAAATATAAATTAATATCAGAATTCCAGTATGGATTTCAAGAAAAAAAGTCAACAACTGATGCAATAAAAAAACTGACCAGTATGATATACAACTCTGTCGACCAATCAAAGCCTTCACTATGTGTCTTTCTAGATCTGGCAAAGGCTTTCGATACAGTGTCACACCTAGAATTTCCCAAAAATCTAGAACAAATTGGTTTTAGAGGTGTAGTTCTCCAGCTGTTTAAAAGCTACCTAGAAAACAGAAAACAGTATGTTAAAATAGATCAGACATTAAGCGACCCTAAAATTATGGAATATGGAGGGCCACAAGGCACAGTTCTGGGTCCCATACTTTTCACTATATATATAAATGAAATACTTACAACAAATTCTACAGGAAACATAATATCGTATGCCGTATCGTATTAAAAGACAATTTGACAATAAATTGTTGACCATTAATTATAAGAAAACATTCTACCTGCCCCTTACATCGTATAACGTAAATCTACCAAATTTTAATAAATTAACCATTACAGACGATAATAATAGTTTTGAAATATCATCAATAGATAAAATTAAATATCTTGGAGTTATCATCGATAAAAACTTGAAATGGCATCATCACATTAATCATGCTATACAAAATCTAAGAGGATTAATTTTCAAATTCAAAAAATTGTAGCCCATTCTAAAAACTGAACATCTAGTCACTGTTTACAAAGCGCTTGTTGAATCCATTATAAATTATGGAATAATAGTTTGGGGAAGTGCTGACAAAACTCATATAAAACCATTAGAAAACATACAAAAAAGAATAATTAAAATTATATTTGTAAAAGTATACTACATCCAACCGACCAGCTATTTATTGAAACCAAGATGTTAGATATAAAACAAAGTTATTGTTATAATATGCTAGTACACCAGCATCAAAATAAAAGCACCACTACTATAACACAAGATTTTTAGCAAACAAAGAACTCTCAAAATGCAAAAATCTATTGGTAAAAAATTCCTTGAATACCAAGGTCCTAAATTATTCAACTTGCTACCGATAGAATATAAGGAAATCTGTCATCTCCAAAAATATAAAAAAATTGTAAAAAACTGGCTAGTTGATCAAGGAATGGTTTTATACGAAAAATTATAAAGTAAAATAGTTTGCATCTTGCATTAGTAATATATGTGCATGTTCTATACATATGTGTGTGTGTAGGTGTATGTGGTGTATGTATGGGTGTGTGGGTGTAGAAATGTATGTGAATGTATGTATATCAAATATTGAAAATGTAAAATATCCAATTCTATTCCTCTATATAGGTGTTTAAAATGTTAGCTAAGCTAGGATAGTTAAGTAGGTACATATATATCACTGCTTAATAAGAATATTAAATAAATCTACTTGCTGTTAAAAGAACAATAAAAAAAAAGTATGTAAATGGTAGCACTATTTCTCGCACTCAAGCTCTTCCAAAAGAGCTTTCCGCGAGAGTACTCCTATTATTTATATTCAGTATTAAAAATAGCATATTTCTGTATGATACTTATTGTAAATGAATATAAATAAAATATTATTATTATATTATTATTTATTTATTGATGCATTTTCTGGTATGATTCGAGTAAAAATGTTGTTTGTTTCAAGTATTTGGTCTGGGGAAATTTAAAAATAATAATAACTCCTTTCAACTTAAATTTTGATAGCCAGCCATCCTGCATTTCATTCTGACATAAAAATGATATTACAAAATTAATGATGTAATCAAAGTCCTTGGTAATATTTTTTGTCAATCTTCTTGTATACTCAATTTTAAAAATACAGTTTCTTTGACAAAATAACTTGGTTATTTATATTATCTTCCAAGTAAACATGCTACATTATCTTACACAAACAGTTGCTATTTTAATTTCCAAAATTAAATATTCGAAACTTAATAAATTA
Organism: Rutpela maculata; assembly: GCA_936432065.2. Lineage (NCBI taxonomy): Eukaryota > Metazoa > Arthropoda > Insecta > Coleoptera > Cerambycidae > Rutpela > Rutpela maculata. The sequence continues at coordinate 153,859,446 of OW386287.2, forward strand.
TTTGATAGTAGTTGATAGAAGATATTGTAGATTATTGTTTAGTTGTAATTTATGTAAAATTTTCACAATTCTAACCGAACTGTACCAACGAAATTCGTACAAAAAATATTTCTTTTATACCTGTGTAAATTTTCCCTAAAGTAATAAATATCCATTAAAATAGTCTGTTATGTTAAATGCAATTTGTTGACATTCCTCCCGCAAATGTAACAGGATGAGGGTAAAGGGAAATACCCAGATCCCCAAACACATAGCTTAGTCTCTAGTGTCAACATCCACAGACATTTGAAATTTATTGAATTTGTAATTAACACGTTCTCCTCCTCAACAGAAATGTATAAAATTATTGTGAGGTAAATTAAAGTATTGAATATTACATTATTAATTAAAGAATCTCTGACTGATATACCTAGTCAGAATTGACAACCAAGGATACAAAATTTTCGATAAAAATAGATAAATAAGGGTTACTTATGATAAACAAATACGTATGTTTGGATGGTATGCTTACAGTTGGAAATAAATATCCAGTGCCTAACAGTATTTTGAAACAATTATTAACCATTTAAATATAAAAAATATTTATTACTACCTTTACTTATTACTCTTATTATATACCTTATTTTCTTCTTTTTCATGTGGAATGTTAGATATTAAGTCTATAAAATAAGTTTCTCGTAAGAGAGTCAATAATCAAATAAAATATTTGACAAATGCTTATGTCTTTTAAATATTATTCTTTATAGAATTTTGAATGGCGGTAAGGAAAGTAATGTACACAATTCGCGACTAAACGGTGTTTTTTTAGCCAAAGAACATCCAGACAAAAAAATTGTTTGGAGAGTAAAGCTGTATTTCACATTTTAAGTCCGTTCTTTCATGACAAAGTAATATTGAAGAATGGAATTAACGAGAGGATGGAGTTTGCTCTCGAACGTTTGCTTAAGGAGCAGGTTTTACAAATTTAGCAAAGTGATACCAGAGGGGAGGAGGCGGTTAAAAATAGCTCATTTTTGCGAAAGTATTTTTGTCGAATAGCCTTTTACGTGATATTGTTGGTGGAATCTTCTACTGCGTCAGATACCACAATTATTTTTTTTTTCTATTTATTTAACGTCGGCCTATTTCCGTTACCAGGACCGATCATCGACGCCAGGAGACGAGCTATCCCCAACCTGGAAATTTTGCCGAACCTCTTCTCTTTCGAAGAGTAGGGATTCTTTACTTGCAGACATTTAATAGACAAGGGACCGCCCCTCCGAAGGTGGACGTAATCCTCGTCTTTAAATTACATAGCTCATAGAAATTACAAATTGAATCTAGATACAGCGCCACTGTTGTATGGAAAGTGTAGCGGGTCACTTACCCCAGATAAAGGATTTTGGGTTGTCATGGAAGAAGAAACAAAAAAAGAAACAACAAGAAATAACATCTATATTATTTATGATATCAACAATTTTTAATTTTTGCAAAATGATAAAATATTTTATAAAAGAACAACATTAAAAACTTATTTTACTTTAATATAGTCAATTAAAATGAAGTTTTATTATGGTATATCCTACCATATTTGGTGACCCTGAAGTTTGGCTATTAGGAGATACAAATACCATAATTGGTAATCTCGACGTTTGGCTGAAAGCAAATACAAATAGCATAAAGTAAAAATAGAGGGAATATTTTGGATATTTAGTTTAACATGAACCAATTAAAAAATCATTGATTTTTTTATAAATAAGAAGAAAAAGAATATAGTAATTTAGAAGAGATTCTTTTTGAGGAAAGGAGAAGGGAAGAAAATTAATAATTTATAATTCTGCCAATTCAATTAGGAAGCTGTTCTAAGGGATCAATCAGTGAATTCTTAAACCATTTTACAAAAGGATAATCAAAATTCAAAATCTAATTTATTAACGGTAAGTGAGTTGATTTCATTTTTCCTTGTTAATCGAGAGAACAGTCAATTTTTTAATTATGGCACAATCGATAAATTATACTGATCCAACACTAGATCCAATGGTTATTCGTCATCTTCAATATGTCACGTCTATCAAATTACCTCCATTTTGGATTTCAAAGCCAGAAATTTGGTTTGCACAAATTGAGTTTCAATTTGCTGTCGCAAGGATTGTCAGTAACAGTAGAAAATATGACCAAGTTATTCCTTGCTTACCGTTGGAAATAATAAATAATATTTACGATGTAATTGCTAATCCGTCTGAGAATAATTTGTATTCAAATTTAAAAAGTATATTAATCTCATGACTACCTTCTAATGAGGAAAAACGTCTCGACTTTCTGCCTCACAAATGGGAGACCTCAAGCCATCCGATTTTTATAGGTCAATGTTAAGTATTGTTGGAGGCTCCCATATAGTAAGCCAGGAATTATTAATAAAATTACGGAAGAAACGCTTACCCAAAACTATTTTTATTACAATTACTGCCTCAGGCAAGACAGAAATTAAGGATATCATAGACATTGCAGATCGAATTTGGGAAACGTGCCAAGATTCAATGGTAGTATCTGTACACTCTAAAAATCCCAATCAAATTTCATTTAATTCTCCTTTTAATATTGAACCAGTACCCTCTGTATCTGATTTAGTAACAATATTTAAAAAAAATTCAACTAACTGCTTTTCAAGATACTTTAAATCAAGTTTTGCAATGTCAAGAAGTTTTTAATTCTCAGCTTTATTCGATTCAATCTCAACTTACTTCAAAGAGTTCTGATCTTTCAGTATCTACTTCTTTTTGCAATAACTGCAGAAGTAGAAACAATTCAAGAACTCGTTCTTCAAATTGAAATAATACTCGTAATAAATTTGATCCTACCAATAATACAATTAGTTACAGTCATCAACTTTATAAAGATAAAGTTTTCAGTTGTGGTGGTACATGGTGCATTTATAATAAAGATATTATAACAAATATTGTTAATAATTCTAAATGACTAGAAATTAATAATGTTTTGACGTCTGAAGTTAGCATATCTGACAGTAATCGTCGACTCTTTATTTATGATCAGTCCAGTTTAATGAAACTGACGAAGAATTTTTCCTTTCATTTTTAATATAGCTGACATTTCAGTTCCAATCATTGGAGCTGATTTTTTATCTCATTTTGGGTTAGTTGCTGATTTGAAAATAGCACGCTTAATTGATAAAATTACTAATTTATCAATAAATTGTTTTATTAAAAATAGTGAAAGCAATGAAATAGTTGACTGTTTGGTCATATTTATAGAACTAGCACTTGGTATATCTGCAGATACTACTGGAACAACTATTTTAGTGTAGATTACGAGAAAAACACGACATTCAAAGGAGTTTATCACAAATCCATTGGGATTATCTGACTAAAAAATTGCTAAATGACGTGAGTTTATTTATATTTTTGGCATCCTTGCTGGCTGTTGCTTCTTAATCCAGCAGCCACAGTAAATCTTTGTCTACCACCTATTAATGAACAAAATAAGTTACCTTGAAGCCTTATATCGATGACGTAAGCAAGAGTCCAGATGGCTGCGGAACTACCACGGCTAATTTCAAGCCGTGGATTCGCGACAAAGCAAGTACCGCTTAAAATCCATTAATTAATTAATTACGTAATTTGCTAACTAATCAGAAAGTGGTTAATTAATTTATTGGAAAATTAGTTCATAGAATAGCAAACATAAAAATAATGAAACATTTTCACCGGCGAAGCAGTGTTTAACATCGAATAATATGCATAATAAAACCCTTTGACTAATTTCGTCGCAATGCATTTATATCATTTGCGTTATGTAGTGACATTAATGAAACATTCCTGGTTTCTGGCTCAAATATATTTCAGACAATTAAAATGAGCTTTCTGTTACCATAAATGGATTCAGAACGCAAACTGAATTAATTCCAACCCACGGTTTTACATCACCATCAGCTAACTAAAATCACCACACTGATAGACACAAAATTCATCAAGTGCTCATTTCAATTTCTTTCGCCCTACTACGAGGGGTTGATCCCTAAATGTGTTAATTTTAATTCCAGCGGCTTGGTAACAGTTTTATTGAAGTTATGTTGACAGCAAATTAGGAATGCTTTGATTTTTAAAAATAACATTCGTTTTTAATGGAAATAATTCGAGGTCTTGTTAAAATAAATAGTAATATCGATGTTCTATTTTTGTTTCCCAAGTTGTTAAATTGTAGTTTCATTTAGACATACCAATTTCATGGTACCCAAAAAGTTTGGGTATTTATAATTATATCAAGATAATTATTCAATACTGCTTAAGATAGCCGTCTACCAAATCCATAAAATCTTGACGAAATTTGGAGTAAGGGTAAATGAAGTGTTTCTGAGTATAATTATGAAGATTAAGTTCTCTTGGCCATTTCTTTTCAAAGTTATGAAACTCCAAAATTTAATTTGGTTGGTATAGGGAAGACACAAAAACTGAGTCGAGAATCGCTCGCAAGCTCGTAAAATCCATAATTATTTTATAAAAAAACTACTCATACATACTTTGAGTTATGAGGAATCATGTCAGCAATTAAATAATGCATTTACCCATCTACTCTGGGAAATGGAGTTGGTGGCTCTGTCATGTGTATAGCTGAAGCGCGCTCGTGAAAAAAAAAATCAAAATTTCATGTTACATACTAGTCCAGTCAAATTATCCTATAGTCTTAGGGTAGTTTTTCGTGTTGAATAAGATGCGTGAGATTTCGGAGCGATCCGAGTTGGACATCACCCCTGAAAAGCCAAAAATCAGCCTTTTTAGGGTCTTTTTGAGAAAATAATTGCCTGGACAATCGCGGGTTTTCTTGCATATGTAAGAGAAAATGTATATGGATGTTTCCACAATGGTCTGGCTCCAATCCTATCGGGAAGGGGTTGGAGGGTGTCATCCCTACTAAGAGGGTGAAACAGGAACAAAAATCCACACCACTCTAGTATGTAGTTTATTTTAAAGAATTTTGGATGTTTCTTGGCCTTTTAGGAGTGAAGGCCCATTCAGATCACATACCTGAATCAAATTTAACTACTCCTCCTCTTTCCACAATTTGGCTGAATCAGTAAATCATTAAATAAACAAGAGTGAGTCGATCTACAGGAAAGCGTGACCTCAGTGTAAGATAAAGTAAAAATTAAAAAAATATATACCAAACCCCATTTGGGTTTTAAACCCAGGACCCTTGGATTCCGAGTCAAAGCGTAAGAAGTACACCACCACCTTACACGTAAAAAAATGTAAATTTTTACATTATAAGACACGAGCTAAAATCATATTTTCACGGTTGTATATTACATTATGAAATGTATATTTGTAAAATATGTAAATATTCAGATATTAAAATGAAATCATTCCACCAGATTTCTATTCAATTACAAAAACATAAAAATCAAAAAAAATGTTTTTCAAATTCAAATCATTAATAACATTTTTATTTACCGATCAATTTTGTTAAAAAACAATAGGGTTCTTCCTTTAGCTAACAACAACTTACTGTCCAGATTTCAGTACAATCGTACTTTTCTTTCTTGAGTTATCGTGATTGCAAGAAACGTGACGGACGGACGGATGGACGGACGGACAGACAGACATTTTGAAAGTTGTTCAGAATTCGTTCACTAACACAATGATATGAAAATTTTTTGTCTGTGAGCGATATTTACGGATTTAGAAATGTGCCGATCAAATTCAATATACTCTTCGTTTTTGTATTTGCGAAGTGTATAATAAATAAATAATGGAGTTTTTTATTAACTTCTTAGTTTTTTTATTAACACAAATCACAGGATAATAAGATGGCATTAGCCGCGGTAGACGGCTACCTTAAATTTAAACTGAATCGACAAATAATTACGAGAGATGTCTCATCACAAAATTTTTGTACGAAAGAGCGCTATTTTTGATGAGACAGGCTCTTGATTACACTGAAATCTCTCCATATCTTCGCGGATATCCCCCAATCTCCCTATTTTTCGTAAAGCCGAAGAAAATTATCAATTATCGCCAAAAATTGCATCATGTCTTATTTTAATTAATTGCCTTTTAAATATTTGACATTTTCTTTGAGTAACTACAGTAAATTGAATGAATAATAAATAATTTTTATTACATACATTGTATGTATGCAATCCAATAAGTTGTATAAAAAGTAAATGGCCATACATACTTTCAATAAATCAATAACACACATAAATTTTAATTTTGTGCTTACGTTTATAACTGAAAATAGATCGCTGCTTACTATGTACCACCAAAGCTAAAATATCTGGTTCTAGCATAGTTTCCGAAGATAAATGCTTGCTAATTCCAAGAGCCCTAACGTGGCAGCCAACTGGTTACTGGTTATACATAATCGAGAAAATTATTAACAGCAAAACAATTGGTTATTAAGAAAGCTTAGAATGAACATAGTAAAAAATATTTTATAACTATTGTCAGTTTAAACTGACAATTATAAAATCTTTTAATTGTAAGTTTAAAGTGACAATTATGTATAATTGTAAGTTTAAAGTTGTAATTATATATATAATTGTAAGTTTAAACTGACAATTATAAAGTATTTTCTACTATGTCCGTTCTACGCTTTCGTGGGTTATAACTTACCTTCAAAACGTATAAAAGTCCTCTGAAGTTATCGGTTGAAGCAGTAACTTGGTCATCTGGCGTACGCGGTAGTCGACGTAACGGTCGGCAGTTTTCACCAGTCAACCCCTATCCATTGCATAGGAATCGTATCAGGTAATATTATAGTATATAACTCATGAGGCAGAATTATCCTGAAATCTCCTTCACCTACCTTTATTAACTATTAATTAGATGAAAAATTAAGTAAAAATAAGTCAATGAAAATGAAAATATGAGAGTTAATAGGTTTAACCGTGAGTATTGAAAAACCGATGAGCCCCTAAACTAAAAAAAATCACAAAGTAATCCATTCCCAATAGCAAAATTACTTACTTCATGTCCAGTTGCATTAGACCGGTTGATGAACAATGCCAATAATTCATAAAACAGGCCAGTCAATAAAGGTGATCTGTTAACAATAAAGTACTCTAACATCTTTTACTGTCAGATTAAGTAACAAAACGAATACTTAGATCTCATTTTGTAGTCGTTTCTGAAGCACACAGCGTGTTGAAAAATGCTAATTAAAAAATTGTTTGACCATTTTAGGTGAGAACTTGCAAAAATCCTGGAAACTGAAACGTATTTTTTCATAATTGTGAGATAAAAATATCAAAAATACTGCAAATTGTCATGGATAGTTCTGTAAATTTGCACCCATCTACACTGCCCGCAACATACAATAATGTAGACAGACCATATCAAAATTGTTAACTCATTTTTCTCAGCGAATAAATTCTTAAACGTTGCAAAACCAGGGTGCAAATTTTCAATCCGTCCTTTGCTGCGTATTGTTTAATGTCAACCACTTACAAGGTTCGCAAAGACTTTTCATGTAACAAAAATATAAATTTTGCACTTTTGTATACCCCACCTAAATGTAAAAGTTTTAAAAAATTAAGAAAATACTTTTACCACCTTCGTTATTGCTAATAAGTATTTGCGACTCATCAAAGTTACGCAAAGTATCGTAAAATAAATATGATAATCGTTGGTTTGCAAAATTTTACAACTCTTAGGGTCAATGTAGACTACTGATAGATATTCGAAGCTAAATTTGCAACCAGTTTCAAGCTACGTAAAATTTTTAATAAGAACAATTAATAATAATAATAATGTTTATACATAAAATATTACAGTGCAAGGCCATGGTTTCCTACGTTACTGCACATGAGGCCCTGTTTGCCACTCTTTTTTGCCACTCTTTTTTGCCATCTTTTAAGGTTCTTGCGTAGCTTGAGATGAGTAGCAAAGGCTTAGAACATCTGGCTCTCCAATTGATTGCAATACATTTCGATGTACCCTGAATCGTCTTGTTAAACTCTGCCGTGAGGTAGGCAATATGAAATGAAAAAAAATCATCGGCTGATCAAACGCACGCATGAACTTGCTGTAAATATAATGACAATTTGTGTAAAATGTATCTAGAACTTCTGTGTGTGTTATGCTCAGGTAATTGGAATGTCAGTTGACACTGGCTATACTTTTTTGAAGAAAAATTTGGATCCATTTCTGTATCAACTTAGTTGCTTCTAAGAACTACACGAAATCGACTATCCACGTAGAACAGTTTTCTATTAGTGGCTTTTAACATATCATGTCCAAAAACCAGGCAAATGTCATATGTATTCAGTTACTAACACATGTCTGTAGAAGAATCCATTCACACGAAACGGAGATGTAGCGATCTGTGGCAACAGAGACACTGACTATAAAGTGATCAAAGAACTATGCTTGAAAAGCAAATATATGAATGCTGCACTGAAAGTGCATATATACTATAGAAGCAGCTATATATTCTGTTTATCGTTCGCCTAAAGGTGGCTCTCAGTACTTCCCAAGATTTCTAAGCAGTGTCTTGTACATAATCTCGAAAATCTTTCAATATACTTTCATTGTGATAATTCAATGTAAACTATATATCTATTGCTTATAAATCATTAGTCGATAATTTTTTACAGCTTTAATATAAAAGCTTCCCTCCTTTATACCCCAGTTTCATTCAATAACAGTAGAAGTGAAATTGACTACAGTGTATCTAATGTAAAATAGACAATTTCAAATGGGAATATCCCCTTTTACTTCCATATCCAGTGGAAGTATAGTAACGCAAAACTTATTTGGAAAATTTTATTATTCAAATAGGCTTAGAATGTCATGCAACGTCGAGATTTTAAGTTTGAGAAAAAAAATCTTTCTGTCTGTAACATTTTTTTGTGCGCCCGATTATGCTGGAACCGTTTAAGATATTCACTTGTTTGGTACACGTATATATTCTAACGATCTGGAACTAGATTATATTTTGATCTTATTCTGTTGAAGGGTTGGGAGGTAAATTGGGGTAAACAGATAAATCAAGCAAGCAAGAGTTCATGAAATTGGCATTTAGTATATATAAGAAAAGCTAAGGTCTCAAAAATTTGCATGTGTACAAGAACCAAACGCCTCAATAATTTTCTTTACTTCATCAACAAAATGTAAAAGCAATATGAATAGTGATACAGAAACCTATCTCAAGTAGACTGCTGTATTGGTTATTGGGTCACGGTTTGTCGAACCGAGTCAGACTTTAGGTGGAGCTGACAATATTGATTAAAGTTTAACCATGACATTATTTGAATATATATAGGAACATTTTTAGTTGTATTTTAGTTTTACCCAACTCCAGATGATGCCAACACGATTGGCGAAACGCTTGTCGAGTGTTGTTTTCAAGTGTTTTGGTGTTTGTGAAAATTATTTCATTAATACAGTGTGGTGCGTAGATACTAGACGTGTACAAATCTGAGCAACCAAATTTTCACATATAGAACTGGACTAGGAATGTAATTACATTGAATATATCAATTCATATTAAATCGGATTACGATATGCATGCAATCATTAATTTTATTTAAATAAATAAATAAAATATATTAATTTAACGCTTATGAAAATATTTTGATAACATTATTTATTTAATTCCAGTTTGATTAATATGTAAACTACATTAAAATTTATATTAACGTTTAATTTATTATTCAAATATTACAAATCATTTCATTGTATAAATTGAAAAATTATTATAAAATATTATAATCGGGGAGCCCTCCCTAGCTATACCTGCACCCCCTCCCTGATCCTTGAGAATAAAGTTTTTCATAAAGACTAAAGCCTAAGGAACAATTTAAGACATGTCCTAGAAAAAAAAACTGGCTGTACTTTCAAAATGGCGGCCATATGTTAAAATAAACTGTTGCCAATGTTGTCTTTGTCAATTAACACAAAAACTAAAAAAGATGGACACTTAGAGTGTACTGTAAAAAATGACGTAAATTTACCATCGTTGCGTGTAAAATTCCCATGTAATTTTACCGACAAAGAGACAGGAAAATTTCCATTTACCATAGAGTATTACCCCAAAATATAAGGTAAATAGAAATTTTCCACTCTCTTTGCGGGTCAAATTCCATTACTATTGGTGGTAAATTTACTTTGGAAAAAAAATCCTGTCTGAATAAAGGGCAATTTTATTACATGTAATATATTTTGGGGTAATCCTCCATGGTCAATGGAAATTTTCCTGTCTCTTTGCGGGTAAAATTACATGGGAATTTTACACGCAACGATGGTAAATTTACATAATTTTTTACAGTGTGGGCTTCCGTAGTATTAGATATTACGTTGTTACCAGGATTTATTGGTCTAGCCGTTGTATCGATCTCATTAAGACCACACTAGCAAAATCAACTACATTTTTTATGTAATTATAGATGCTTGTGAGTGTAAGGAGGACTATAATTACTTGGGAAAGAGGCCCCACAATTTCTAATTGCCATTAAACCAAGGACGTTTTATTATAGAATTAGAAAAATAATAGAAGATCTATAAACACCGTACAGGTTGCATGGTATTCTAATTTGAAATTGTAGAAGCTAGACACACATGCGATGACGCGTCTCTGACGCTATCTTCTCATTTCTCCTTGAAACATTCGCAACTTAGTAACCTGCTAAAATAATCTTGAAAGGCAGGCACGCTGACGTTCATTTGTTCATAGGACTCGAATTATAATGCAACCAAACGCGGGGTTTGACGCTCGGAATGCCCCCTTCATCGGAACCACTTGTGTTTTATGTTTTTTTAACGAAAATCGGGGTTTCGTGGCTCTAAAAATAGTGCTTCACCAGCTTCACCTCTAAAAATGCCAAAAACCACCTCTCATGGGCGACAATGTGAATAATACTGTAAAATAATGTAATGAATGTGCTAATTGTAATGATATTTTTCCAGTTTATCTAAAATAAGGACAAATTCTATGCTGAGGGTTAACCAGGGTGTAATACTACCCCCAAATTGACGTAAAACGGAAAAATGATGGAATTTTTTTTTTCACTTTTTGATTTGAATTTAGATGAATGGGGATTGTATAATGAAGAAATTTTTTTCCAACCCTTCAGGGATGAAAACTACTCCTATATCTCCTTTAAATTGAACTAACGCTTTGAAAATAAGTATGTATGTATACTTTTCAGTTTGCTTGTATTTTCTGATAAACTTCCATCGAGAAGAACCCTAAAAAAATTTTTCCAACTATCCTCAAGCTTGCAGGGAATCGAAAGCGGAGGTAGAAATATTCTTGATAAATGAACCATTCATATTGTTTGCAATATTTTTAATAAAAAAATGTAAATATGGTAATCTAAATATAAAAGGACGCAAAATCTTTTTTTCTTTACTTTTTGAATCTCAATTTGGATGAATGGGAATTGCAAAATTAGAAAAAAATATTTTCTCGTGTGAGGATACACATAAAAAAAGTATTCTTATTTTGAATGTACCTATTTGTTCAGGAATTTGAATGTATTATTTGTTCAAAAGAAGAGATTTTTCTTGGTTTGAAACAATATATTTATTTGTGAAAACTAAAGCAAAATCTTGATAAATTTCTTTAGTTTGAGATGAGAATAATCAAATCAAAACATTCGCTTTGTAAATATAAATAATTTCAACTTAAAAATGCATTACTCTTGGAGCAAATATTATATATATTTCACACAAGAGTATAATTCTTCTTTCGAATATATGAATATGATAAAAAAATTGAGCATATCATGTATTTATTTTAAATAGAGTATAATCAAGTTGAGACATCCAAATTCTTCATTGAAAACTATACATAGTTTCAAGTTAAAAATGAATTAGCTTTAGAATAAACATTACGTATATTTGAAATAAATAATAGAATTCTTTGTTTCTTATATGTATTTATTGAAAAATGTAAGAAAAGTAACTACCTAACTTCAGAACAGTATATTCAAATCGAGACATTTATATTCTCAATATAAAACTATGCATAATTTCAACTCATATTACTATTGGAACAAATATAATATAAATTTAAAACAAGCCAAAATTCTTTCTTTGAATGTATGCATATGTTTAGAAATTTGAAAATATCATATATTTAACTTTAAATAGAGTATAGTCAACTTGAGACATTCATATTCTACATTGAGTACTATATATATTTTCAAGTTAAAAATTAATTAATTTATATAAGTCTTAAATAAATAGTAGAATTCTTTGCTTCATTAAATATATTTATTAAAAAAAATTTAAAATGACAACTACTAAACTTGAGATATATCTATTAAAGTTGGGGGATCCATACCCTAAATATAGAATTATGCATAATTGCATCTAAAAATGCTTTAATCTTGAAACAAATGTAATATAGATTTGAGACAATCTTTAAATATAACACATTTTTTAAATTTGAGAGTATCATATATTTTACTACAGAGTACAGTGAAGCCCTCTCCAAGTTCACGGTAGATGTTGGTAGATGGATCTGCTTACAATTCGCTAACTGAGTCTTACCGCAGGTCTATGAGAGTATTCGCTCAGAAATTCGTATAAGCAATCAAAATATAAATGCTCCATCGCAATATCATCAGACTTTCTTAAATCGTCAGGGGGTCAAATGATGGATGAATAATTAAATAAGTTAATTCTTGCTCTTGACAAAAATTTGATTTGAAAAATTCATTTCAAAAGAAAACAATCCTGATTTTCAATTTAAATAAATATTAATTTTTATTTGAACTACAAGAGATTATACACAAATAAATTATAATTTTGATTTAAAAATAATCTTGTGTTAAATTCAGACCAGCTATTTTGTGGATTAAATATATTGTATTTAATTTAAAATTATGCGTATTCTTAGTTTAATTTGATTTTTAGTTTGATCTAAAAAATTCAATATTATTGTTTCAAATTAGTGATGGGCATAACCGATTAATTTCAATAACCGAATACTAGGTATTCAAGTGATTTCAATAACCGGATAATCATTCGAGTGATGGTTGAATGCTATGCATAACTTACAAGGCTATTTAACAATTTTTGTTCAAATTCCGATTCATACAAATTTTTTCAATATTTCCATGGGAAAATCAATCAATTTTTGGGAAAAGTGTGTACAGGATAAAATGATTCTCTATAAAATTACACATAGTTTGATTATTCTTGACATAAATAAATATAAATATAAATAAAATAATTACCATATTATAAATAATAATAAAGTATAAGTATATAGGTAGGTACTGATTACTACATCCATGATGTAAGACATCAATCGTTCGAATTCATATACCTAATATTTATTGTAGAAACGTAAGTTATAGTAATGAGGTTCACTCGTTTTATTACACGATACGAGTTAACATTTAATTTATTTGTGATGAGAGTGATGAGTGATATGACTACTTCAATAACTATTTAATATTCGGTTATTTTTCACTCGAGTACTCGTTGACAATAACCGAGTAATGCAGGTTATTTCAATAACCGGATAACCGGTTATTTTTCACTCGAGTGATCCCATCACTATTTCAAATAAGAGGTAATTTTAAATATAACGTACAATTTATTTGCAAAGACTTAAACACAATTTTAAAGGAAATGTATTGAGATGTTCATTTTAAAATAAGGAATAGTGTTGAAACAACAAAACTAGGATTTTTCATTTTAAATAAATTAAATGTTCAATTTAATACTACGTACTTATCTAATTAAGGATAATCTAAAATAAATTGTGCTCTTCATTTGAAATATTGATCTTATTCATTATATACAAACTTATCGTGTATTTGGATTGAAGCATATTTATTCAAATCAAATATACTTTTTTTTGTGTGTGTATTAATAATAATTTTTAAGTATTTTTTTCGACGGAAGTTATCAGAAATTACAAGCAAACTAAAAAGTATACATCTCTACTTATTTTCTAAGCGTTAGTTCAATTTAAAGGCGATGTAGGTTTGGAAAAAAAATTTCTTCATTGTACAATCCCCATTCACCTAAACTTAAATCAAAAAGTGAAAAAAAAATTGCATCATTTTTTCATTTTACGTCAATTTAGGGATAGTTTTACCCCAGCTTAGAATTTGTTCTTATTTTAGATGAACTGGCAAAATATCATTACAATTAGCACATTCATAACATTATTTTACAGTATTATTCACATTACCGCCCAAATAGTTTTGGCATTTTTAGGGGTGACGCACTACTTTTAGAACCGCGGGACCACGATTTTCGTGATCAGCGACCCAAAAAACATAAAATACAAGTGTTCCCGATGAGGGGGGCATTCCGAGCGTCAAACCCCGCGTTTTATATGGACTAATAGGGTGTTATAAATATTAAAATTCCACACCTAGATTTTCTATCCAAGTCTCTTATAACGAAAAAAATTTTGATACTATATTTGCACTTCACTATGTGAAAATTATTGTTTATGGAACTTTAATAACATAATATTTGAAATCGTCTACCCCAAAAACCTATAAAACGATATTCCACATCGGTAGTGGAGGTGGGGATGATGGTAGAAGGAAGAAGGAAAAATTGAGGCCTTAGATACTTGTGTACACCCTAAATTACAATTTTATTTTTTTCACACCCTTTAATGATGGTGGAGGTAGTAATGAGGGTGGTAAATGGCAATTTTTTTTTTGAGACATTAGCTTCTCTTGTATATATTAAATACCAGTTTTATGAACTTTTACCAGCTTGATTTAGCTATTTACCCCCATTTACCCTTCAACTGAATAAGATGATCTAGTTCTAGATCTCGTTAAAATACATACGTGCACCAAATTTCAAGTCAATATCTTAAACGGTTCCAGAGTAATCGTGCGCACAAAAAAGTTACAGACAGAATTTTTTTTGCTCAAACTTAAAATATCGACGTTTCATGATGAAATAGGCTTAGAATGCCTATTTGAACAATAAAAATTTTAAAAAATTTATTTGTCGTTACTATACTTCTACAGGATGTGGAAGTCACATTTAGTGGATATAGCACTTCCAAAATAATAGCCAAAAGTGTTTCAAGTTTTTTTAAGACTATTTAAAAATTATCTGTGATATTTCTTATTGTACTAAAACCGATGCAAAATTAGAAACGTCAGGAATTGAATCACATTGGCTCTGTAATATATTCATATGAACTCTATATGGTGATCTACCACCAACACTCCCTACTTTAAGTAATATTCATTAAGGTAAATCATTTCATTGTATAAATTGAAAAATTATTATAAAATATTAGATATAATTGAACGACTTGTATTGTTTATGTAGTAAATTATTACCATATAGCACAAAAAATCACTTTGATTAAATGCAAAACTATGCACCCGGCGCGGCGCGGCGCTCACAGAGAGTTTTTCAATTTTGCTCGGCTACTGCTCGGAAACTATTAGCCTAAGGAAAAAAATGTAATGAACCATTTTTATGGAGAATTCGATTGTCTTAAACTTTTAACCACCATATGGAGCGTAAGATTAATAGAAAACGAGTTATTGCACAGAAACCCGATGTTGGTACCTAATTTGCATAATATAAGATGGTTTCGTATCTCTGCAGTGTTCACATTTTTGATGATATTCCTTAACTCCAAACAAAGCTATTAAAAAAAAACACTGCCGCCTCAATTCAAGTAGTAGCTAGTATCCTTTCGGCAGTTATTCCTCTGGAAACGACTTAGGTGAAGGTTTTAAAACACCTTCCTGCGCCATCTTGGCATTCAAAAATTTAGCTTTCTTTCCTCAACCTCAAACCCTGTCTTATAGGTAAGAGTTTTCTTGCCTCTTAAAAAATTGGCTTGCACCATCTCATTAAGATAAGGTCTAGGACGAGGTCTAGGAGTTATTTTATTAGGTTTATATTGCGACGTGCCGTTCTGCCGATTAAAAAAGTTACTTATTTCCATGCCGATGGTTTTAAAACTAATTTAAGCATTTCTAACCGCATCAGTGAAATATTTAAAATGATACACTTTACCCTTCTGCTTCAGAGATTGCTCCACCTGATGGTGAAATAAATCAGCAGCCATAAAATTATGCCATGGTTCGACATATTTCACATTAAGGAGCAACCTCTTGTCATTAATTTTGGTAACAATCCTGAAACCCTGATGAACTTTCATCAGATTGAAAAAATCTGCACTTATTTATTTGCGAAATAAAAAACTGCAGCAGATTAATTACGCTGCAAGCTAGTTACCCGCAATATTGGTTTGAATTTAAATTTAGTCAAGGTTGTTTGTACATCTGATGCTTTATATTTACCTTATTTGATAGCTGCTGCACAAACATATTTGTGGAAGAATTCATCACAACAACTACTGTATGTACTATTCGGCTAGGAATTAGAATTTTTCATCGGTTTTGTTAGTGTAGACATTGGCATATTAATTTATTTTTTCAATTTAACTTATCGAAAAGAGAAAATTAAAAAATATTTGCCCCCAGAGGTGACTTTCAGGGGTTAGAAGAGTATATAGAATGAAACGAAATAGGTATATATAGATCTGAATTTTTTTCGAAACATTCCTTGAACAGGTCAAATTTTATTGATAATAAATACTAATTATAACTTCAAAGGATATTATAAACATAAAAAATTATTTAACAATTGATTCCATAGCCCCTTGTATCAAATGAGAGATGGTGCCGGTGCTCGCGGAATATGTGTCGCGCGTTGTAAAAAAAAAACAGAATTTCTAAAAGGGGGTTGAATGCGGTTATGATCTTTTTGTATGTTTCTAAGGTATTTTCTTCATATTTTTTCAAGGCATAACAAAGTAATGTATTTTTTTTGATCCTACACAAATCTGAATCTAACTTGAAAAAGTTTCGGATAAACACTCTCTAATAAAACAACCTTCTTTTTGTTTTTAAATTCAAAACTTTCTTTACGCAATAACAAATAAAGTATATATCTCAAGTAAGCTTTTCCTGAAAAAATTTCACTTTGAACTAACACTTTTAAACACAGTCTCTCGTCAAAGCTTCGTGATTAAATGAGTCGCAGTACTGGTGAAACGGTCCTGTGTAAAGGGTCGTGTTTGCGAGCCCCTGACAGGTAGAGGAATCGCCTAATCGCCTTTATATTATTGAAAAAGTTACAGTGACCTTTTCTTCGGTTTTGTCAAGCGTATCAAAGCGAAATTCAAAAGTTGAAAATTTTTGGTCACTTTTTACAACATTTGGCCCACTGTGCGCCCACTTCATATGCATCGTTATAGAAATGTTTAGAGGCTGTCCGTCTAACTTTCTTTTATAAAACATCGTTATACAAAGACTTTATTTTACCATTATCATTATAAAATAAATTATAGATAAGAGTTTTATAATTCAAACCAACAAAGTTAATTATAAATTTTAAATAAACTGTGTCCTAGAAACTTGCCAGTCATGGTAGTTCAAGCTCAAGTTTTATGGAAATGCTTTGCTTATCCGATTATTTTTTGTTATATCTTTAAATCAGCTTTTGTTAAAATATTCATTGAACTAAATCAACATTGAATAAATTTTACCAAAAAAATATTCATTTTACATGCACGATAATTTCCTCTACTATTTCATTGAAAAATAACCTAAATTGACGTGATGTGATATCTGATACGAGTATTTTGTTATAAGCGCACACAATGTGCTTCAATAACGCGGGCTGCTTTCCGCAGGAACATATAAATATGAAAATGTTTTTTTTGTGGAAAAGCCTCGGATTCAGCATATTGTTATTATTGACATTTTCTATGCATTAACGACTGTAACGTAAAAACAACTCATAACATATGTTTGGATACAATTCTCTATTGAAAAAAAACTTTATTCATTTGATGTTTCGATTTTATCTATCAATATTAATGGTAATATATTCAATTTATATGTCACCAGTTACATTTAAACAATGTTTTTGTTGTTTAGCTTTATTTATTTTTAATACTATTTGAGTTGACTATTCCAGGACCGGGTATTTCCTTCCATACTAAATTTTCAGAAGGGCCAAAAAACTACAGCGCATGTATGAATAAATGGAAAAGTTTCAACCCCGCACTGAAAAACAGAAAAAAAATGTGCACTTACCTGAACCTAACGACAATTAAATTTTACCAGAAACTTATGTGTTATTCGAAAAAACTTTTAGTTCAGTAATGTAACGATTTATATCGGATAAAATTCATAAACTTTTGAAAATTGTTAGAAATGTTGAGGATAGCATAAGAATTACTAAACCCAAAAGTTCCCTAAATAGTGTGTTTCATCCCCTAGGACGCTGTTTTCATTTTGATGTTTTCTAGATTATTTCGGAAACGGTGCACTTTTTGATAAAAATACCTATATACAAAATTATTCCGTATAATATTTTCTATCTTTGAAGTTTAATGTTTAACACTAAAGCAGTAGCTACTAAACTCCACTTAATATTATAATAAATGTACCGCTTCCACCCTCTTACCCCTATAAAATAACGATATTTGTAAGGGAGCGAGAATATTGTATATTTTACTTATTTTGTGTAAAAAAAAATAACACTTTCATCTGTCGTATTTTTATTGTGATGCACTACTACTAACTCTAATTAACGGACATACACAACCAATGGGATTCTCAGCTAAAATACAATACTATTTTCCTGCAATTTTATCAGAATTGATTGTGTTTGTTTGAAGTTTCGTATTAAGGGCATTAAATTGGGATGTAATTCAGAATATGGTAATACGCTAATAAAAAAAAAATAAATTTAGATTATCTTTCAATCGTCGTTTTCGTCGTCTTCTTCATCGATCAAATTTTCTGTTATCTTATTCTCACATAAATCTTCCTGGGGACAATTGCACATTTCCGTACACCTAAGATTATTTATTGCACATTTACATGGTGGGTTGCATTTGTTTCTGTACATGTACATTTAACTAGCTGCAGTAGTTCTTAAGATGCACAGGGTTTATCACAAACTACCGGTGACAACTTATTTTCCTCTGAAATTCTCCATCCATAATCAGTTGCCTCCCGTAAATTTGGATGAGGCATACCACATCGTTCTCACTGAATTGTTTGAACATTTTCCCTTTGAATAACGGGATTAAGTGATCCCCTTGTTGGTTGGCAACATCAATATTATCAAAATTTCCGTTGAAATTCCACTTTTTTGTTCATAGTATTAATTTCTTAGTATTAATCACAGTTGCGGCAGCAAATAGGGTTTTCAGTAAATCCTCTTCATTATCTTCCACTGCCTTAATTGGGGCAGCATCCATGGTACTTTTGATAGATACACTCTCGGACTCGTTTTTTATTTTGGGTGTGGAAAAATTCACCCACGGCATTTCTTCTTCAATTATATATTTTAGACCTCTTCGCTATTTTACGTGTCGGTCAGTCTCTTCTAATCCATTAGACAAACTTATTTCCAAATAAGTTTTGTGTAAATATGCCATAGAAGTAACAATACCAGAAGATAAAAAATGTATTCAACATGTTAGAAAATTCTATATGAGCTGCAATGGACGCTATACTCCGGTGTGAATTAGCTGTAGACATGGAACATCATCTAAAAGTATTTGTTACATTTTTTGACCAACATCTTTTATGGTACCTAGTGTCGATTGCATGTGCATCATATTCACTGATACATTCACTGAGTCTTACTCGCCATACATTATTGTCACTGATATCAACTGCTTGTTTAAGATAAGCTCTCCCCCCCCCCCACTGTCATATGAAACATGGTGCTTCATTACAAAAAACACGCATTGTTGTCATATAACTGCTCACTTTTCCTCTAGTAAAATGACCTAGACTCGAGAACATGCAGCAGACTCTTCAGTTATTTCATTATTATTATTATTATTATTTGTAAGTTGGATTTTTTTTATGAGTAATTCTCGAGGTAATTCTCTTATAACATGTAAGATGCCAAATAAAGTATCTGGAATAAGTGAATATATTTATGTACACATCCTCAAATTTCAGGAATAAAATAAAACACGCCTAATATAAATAAGTAATTAAGATTGATCCGGAAGGTTAAGAACACACAACACTGTCTCCAGTATTGCCAGTGGATCAAAAATTAACGTACTGATAACGAAACAAAAAAAGTACTGATGTAACTAAAATTGATGAGCGGGGGGAAGAAATTCCAAAAAAAAATTATTTCGTTTCCCGAGTAAATTGTTTAAATTAGGAGTCTAAAGTTACAAAGTAAAAGCCACTAAAACTTCATACAAGAAATGTACTGACACAATGAAAGTAGCACTAACATACTGATTGTGGTCAAAATGTACTGATTTCAGTACGAATGTGCATAGCATTGGCCTTTCAGATCAGCCGCTCTGTAGTCAATGTTTTCATAGTGAATAGTATTTTCAGAGTTGGCTTGACAAACAGGTACTATGGATTTATCTGATTTTTTGATAAAATATGCGCCCGACTTAAAACGTCAAAGTTTTGACGATCATTTTGGTTTCGGTTTCGTCTTCTTTGGATGGATCAAACTGATGCATATTTAACAATAAAATTATCTTGAGTGATTTTGTTAGGTACTTTATAATAACCTTCGTAAAATATTGTAATATCTTCAATTGATAATGCTACACATTGATATCTTTTTGAATTATGTTTGCATTAGGGAATTTTCGCAGAGCTCTTTGTAGTACATCTAAATTCAAAAACGAATAGAAATTTAAAGTAGTTCGTGGTAAAATTTTGTCAAACTAACCTCGCTTTTTTGGCTATAATTTTCTTCCATGTTTCAGGTGCAAATTTTCGTTTTCGTGATTTATCAGGTATTACAGAAAAATGAGTGAAAACAAAATGAATCCAGCACCTCGTTTTAACAGGTTTTAGTCGGCTTAGGAGCTGTGCATTTCTAGTACACTAATAGCTCACTACAAGATGGCACTACTAACGCAATTGGCGTCAAAGACGGATATACCCGGTTCTGGAAATAGTCGACTCATCTATTACTGAATATTATCAGTAGTAATATAACAAGTGTAATGAAAATTATCGGAATTATTGAACAATATACCCCATTGCTAATTAAGTTGAAAGAAAAACATGAATGCGCGACCAAGACCAAGATCAAGAAACAATGCCAATGTACTCCGGAACTTTGACCATTTGATTCAATTATGAGGAAAGTGACATACGAAATACATTGCAGGGTTTTTTGGATTTGAGAGATTGATAGTCAACCGTCGTGACACTGATTGTCCACTTTTATGGAAAGTTACCGACCATGGATCCGACCTTTGTGGTATCTAAGGAGCCGAAGTTTGTTCCAGTCCACGGTATTATAAGATCAATTGATATAGATATGAGAATAACTTTGCTGACCTACCAAGCTTTAACAAGCTACGATAGTACCAGTGCTTTTTCTGATTATACAAAGAAGTCAAGTTGGTCAATATCTAAGGACCATTTCAAGCTTGTGGATCATTTAGAATTTATCCTAAGTTTAACGAGGAACAAATCGGGAAGAGTAGAACGCTTGTCACTGAAGTCTATACCAGAATTAAGAGCCATTGATAACATAAATTACTTGAGAGCTATGTTTTAGAATATTACGGAGCTTGATAATCTTTCACTACCTAGACATGCTCTTTTCCAACATTTTCAAAGAGAGAACTATCAAGCATTTTCCTGGCGTTCTGCTGATATACCAAACCAAAGCTCACTACAAGGCATTCAGAGTGGTTTGAAGATGCATGATCAACAATTTTTACCGGTAACAACTTTGAAAGAATCAGTATCATTGAATCATTTGAAACTGGTCTCATACCAACGCTAAGCATGTTGTGTTATGCAGAAATCCACAGGAGGTATTTGTCATATTGGGGTAAAATGTTTACACCAGTACAACTTCGATGATCAGGAAGATGATGATATTAATATACAGAATCGGCAAATAATGTAGTTTTATATATCCTGTGATGAACTTGAGCAAGAAAGAAGACAGAGAAATTAGGAAAAGTAAGACGGATGTATTGCTGCCAGCACGTTACACACTTCGTGAAATCTTATTTTTATCACCTTATCGTGTGTCAACGGAGGACATCAGTACCTATCGGTTCTAATCGCCTATGCATTGTGGGAATAGATACGTCTTTCTTTTCCTAATTTATCTATTTTCTTTCTTGCGTTCGTTTATCTCTGGACCCATATAAAACTAAATTTGCCAAATGTGTATATGCATTGTGGATTAAGTAATAGTTATTGTGACATAATTACCTACTAAGGTCGATTTGGCGGGTCGAAAGGTCGCTTCATAATATAAAATAAGAGGATCAGAAGACATACGCTACCAGTTTCTCTCTGCGTCATGGACCAAAATAGTGTGACGTTTCACTCCCATTCTAACTATTCCATCCTGTTTCTTACATCGACCTTATCGCCACTGTACATAAGACCATGGTTAAAATTGAATTTGAAATTTCAGAAAATAATCTGTGAATATTTAACTATTGAATTATCATCATAATGTTTTAACTTTAAAAGCTGCGCCTTCTTGTAATAATACTGTAATTTTTAAGTCCTCTTGAAATTTTTTCAGAAATTAATTGTTTATTGCGTACGCGTAATACGTATGTCGGGCATAACTCCATCTTCTTATTTTTATTTGTTTTCCTGGTTGAAGTTTAAGGTTATGTATAGTGGATTATTTCTTTTATAACTTTCAAGGATTTTACAGTATTTAAAGTGTTTGTATATCAAAAATGGTCCAAAAATTACATTTTTCTGCGATTGCTCATTTTTTTTAAGGATAAAGAAACACTCATGGTCAAGGCAGAAAGTTCTGTTGAAGCGCGAAGCGGGCCGCATGAAAAGAATGATTATGATCCTGAAGTACTGATTGTTAAGGGAGAAGTTCATGCTCGCATGAGAGATAGAATCTATAAAGTAGAGGTGTTTTTTTAAAAAATAAATATATTTTACTTTAAATGTAATTAATTGTTTTCAGATATTTTTGAATAACGATAAAAATATAACCGATGCAAAATGTACTTGTCCAAGGTGATTATGGTTATGCCATCATATGGCTGCTCTAGCTCTCTTTGCACACTATAATATTTCTGTAAGAGTACGAACATGCCAAAGATGCTACGCAGCTATAGAAGTTCTGGCCGCAGTTTCAGTAGATGCATTGAAGTCATCAGTTTGTACTAGGAGCAGTTCACCCTGTTAGCATCGACGGTATGAGCGGTTATATTTAAATGTATAGATTTGTTTTACACATTGATGGCTTCGATGCATCTACTGGATTTGCAGTCTGAACTTCTAGCTGCGTAGCAACTTCGGCATGTTCGTACCGTAACAAATGAAGCGTGCTCATGGAATATGTTGTATTTACTAGACAGTTCAATTTTAAACTATTTTAATCATATAGATATTTAATAGAAATAAGTTCTGAATAAATGATACAATATGTAATTTCTTTATTTATTTGCGTTTCTAAGTGAAAATACTTACAAATAAACATTTAAACACGAGGTTAGAGGCAAGGCCCCCACAAGGGAGTCAGTAGGTACTGTGGTATCTGGGCCCGGTTAGGCTAGTAAATGCAATTCTCGCTCGTTTAAGAGACCTGGACAATTTTTTTTTCAAATTTCTCCTAGGCGCGGGGGCCTGCCAGTGAATTTGGTACAGGGGCCTGGTTAGAGGACGAAAATCTATGATAACAGTATAAAATAATGGAAAGCAATTCAAATAAAAATAAATAAAACAGGCTTTGAGGTTAGAGCACAAGGAAATAATCAAAGAACTACGTTCTCAATAATTTTCCAGAGACTTGTAGAACGCATGCGCATGAACAACCAATTAGAAAACATTTTTTAATTTATTCTCGGTAGAGAAAATTGATTACCACGTGTAAAAAACTTATAATCCAGCTCTATTTTTATAGTAGTAGTTAGGTTTCAATAGTTAAATATGAAAAATAACGTACCAATCCTTAGATACATGTTTAAGTAATTTATTTTGACCCTTAAAGCACATGTACATAAGGCATGCTTCAAAGAGTGGATGGAAAGGAATTCAAATTAACCTCCTCGTGAATGACGTCACGACTATTGTGGTCCAAAATATACGTTGCGTTACCAACTATTACACCCTCCAAGTTAGATTTGACTTGATTTGACTCTATGTGTAGTAATTGTAAAAAAATATATTTTTTTGTTCAAATAGGCTTAGAATGCCATGAAACGCCGAGATTTTAAGTTTGACCAAAACAAATTTCTGTCTGTCAGTCTGTCTGTAACTTTTTGTGCGCAGAATTACTCTGGAATGGTTTATGATATTGATATGCAATTTGGTACACATATTATAGCGAGTTCTGGAATTGAATTATTATTCCGTTGAAAGGTTGGGGAGCACATAAAGGTAAATATGCAAAGCAAGCAAGTAAGAGTCCATTAAATTAGAATTTAGTGTATATGCAAGATCCAAGGCCTCAGAAAATATTTTGGGATCAGCCACCCCCACCGGAAATTTGGATGTGGAAGTAGTAATTCCTAGGCAGTGGTTTTCTTTGTATTATAAAGATTTAAAAATGTAAAAAAGTTTTATTGTGTTTTTCTCAAACTTCGACATAAGCTTTAATCGAATTTTGGAGAGCTTCTACTAAACTTTTATGTGCCATCACAGGCTATCAAATCGCATAAACATCTCTCAAGTTGTATTTGTATACAAAACTGCAGTCTCTCAAATTAAAACGACAGTAATTCGAAGGTAAATAGATAGCGGCGATCATCTTGATGACGTCGTAGTTACGTACCACACACAATAAGATTGCAATAGACAGCATTTTTACACCCGGGAGACCTTATTGAACATGTTTTTAGTTGTCGTTATAACCCAGCTTAGTCCGACGAAAATTTCGCATACCTACCTACTATTAACAAATATATACAATTTCTTCAGTAGCTGCCCTATTATTAAGGAACATCAATTATTACTGAACTTTTGTTTGTCAATTTATTGATCAATTTAATATTTTTGACGAACCTGCAAAATGTGCTGCTCATTTGTTTGCCATGAATGTAGGGTGACCATACGTACGGAATTTCGCTGTATTTCTCTTAATTTTAATGGCATGTACAGCTTGCTTGAATGTACAGCAAAACGTACAGCATTACGTTTGCCTAGAATCATATCATTTTTAATTTGGAAAGTTTGTTTTTCTTAATAATGGTATTTTGTTTTGGGACGTATTGAGCTTTGCTATTTCATAGTCGGCTAAATAAGTGTCTCATAGTACCAGCTGAATTCTGAAAGTGTGGAGCTGTGCGTTAATAGGTTTCGTATATACGGTTATTGGTAGTGTTGAGATTGCGTCTTGTATCGTGTAATTTTTTTGCAAACCTGCCCTGACTCGAATTCTTGAGACAGAAGGAGACTTGGAGCGACGATTGAGGTGTGGAGATAGAGGGAATAACTTGGTGATCGCGACATATTTTCTGGAATGTATATAGGAATTTGGTTTTAAGGGGGAGTGTACAATGCGATTTAGTCAGATTATGAATTTCCTTGCAGAGGTAAATGAAATGTTTCGAAAGGTTTCCGCGATTGTCAGTATGAAAATTACTTGATTCACTGGTTGAGCTACGGTTGAAATCGTTGAAGTATCGACGTTGCGGTTCCTGCTTTGGAATCATTTTCAAAAGAAAAAAGCATGATAGACCTTCATCTCCCGTCCCCCCTTTCCGCCACTACAAATAACTCATCATACATGTATATTTCGCATTTCGCCACAGAACGATTGACTTACAAGAAAGGCCCCTCCTCACTTCACAGCATTCAAACTGCAAATATCTGGTCACCCTACATGAATGATACATTGTGTTTTATCATAGTTAATACTGAAATATTTATAAAAAGAAGTTTGAATATTTTTATTAAAATAAATATAAAACCAATCAAGTGCATCAAATATACTTTTCATTACGTATACACATACGTACACCATTTATTTGATTCTGGTCGCCATTTGAAATAGCATTTCTACACATATATTTTTACATAGAGAAGCAAACTTAGACTGTCTGATATAAAATACTTCTTTTGCATAGATAATTTCTTGCAACTCCAACTGAGAAAACATTTATTTATCTTTTCTATTTATGTTTTCCAAAGTTAATATAATTGCAAATGTTCCAGTTAGAGTCAGACTCGCGTGTAGAATATTAATTATTTATCCTTTAATTTCAGAACGGCGAGACGTCCAGAAATATTCCGAGTGGCGACAGTTGTGGTATCCCAATTTCGAGGACTTTTCGAGGGCAGAGGCCATAGCAGGAGCGGAGAACAACACAGTGACAAATGTAACGGTCCAACTGGGAGCCACAGCATACCTGCATTGTCACGTGAGGAGCACAGGAGACCGAGCGCTCGCTGGAGCAGAGGTAATAACCGCTACCCTTGCAATAACAAAACGCTATTATTAACGTACTTGTACTACATAATGCCTACGATGAATATTAATTTAAGATTCAAAATTTCTATTCGTGTGAATACTTAACTAAAACAGAAATAGTACATAAATATAATACATAAAAATTAAATATAAAAAATCCTTTTAAAAACAAGCTCTTATTATTATTTAGGTGTACTAAAACGAAAAAAACAAAAATATAAAGAAATTAATTTTCTTTAAAGCTTGACGCGCGCGATAAGTTCATACAGGCATTAATTTTGTTTGACAGAGATTGTAAATACCTAAGTATTTTTTTTCTATTCACGAGGCAAACTTTTAAAACAATTAATTTTTTTATAATTTTAATTTTTT
The DNA here is from genome assembly GCA_936432065.2 of Rutpela maculata. Classification (NCBI taxonomy): domain Eukaryota; kingdom Metazoa; phylum Arthropoda; class Insecta; order Coleoptera; family Cerambycidae; genus Rutpela; species Rutpela maculata. The sequence continues at coordinate 153,886,205 of OW386287.2, forward strand.
CGTTTTAGTACACCTATATAATAATAATGTAGGCTCCCCAAAAAAAATAAATAAATAAAATAAAATAATAAAAATTGTAAAAAAAAGTATAATATGTTTTGCTATCAAAAAAAACTAATTATTGTTAACAAAAAAATAATCGTTAACAAAAAAAATAATTGATTAGTTAGTAATTTAATGAGTGATAGATAGCTAAATATGGGCAAGGTAAATCTAAAAGAAAATGCGAATGTTATAAAAAAAGAATTACAAGCAAAATTTAGGAAAAATGAATCGGTTATTCAAACCAAACATCAAAGATCCAAAACACGTTACTGCTACTCTAAATTTTAAGGGGGGCCGACAAAAATGTATAAACCTGGCTAACTCAGTTAAGGTTGGGGGTGAGGTCGTGGTTCCAGTGGTAATGATCACCTGGAATTAAACTACATAAATATCTTAACAAGCTTATATTTCATGAGTTTAACAATTATTCAAGGATTATAGTAATAATTATTCAAGCAAAGGTTGATGATTATTCAAAAGTTATAGTAATAATTATTCAAGCAAAGGGTGACGATTATTCAAAAGTTCAAAAGTTATAGTAATAATTCTTCAAGCAAGGTTACGGTACATCTTACCAAAAAAAAGGATATGATTTAGCTACAATGAGTGTCCAGTAACCTAAATGTACCTGGTGGTCTCCCTCGAGGATAGCCGAGCGATATCAATTAGTGAGGTTATTTTACAACAAACAGTACTTAGAGTCGAATGGCTCTCGAACTATACACTCAATAATAACGCACAAAAGGCCTTTCCCTTGCTGTACAGGGGAAGAGTGTGTACAATTATATTATGCAAAGCAGACTGAATGTCTAAATGTGGACCTCCATCATGACCGACATACTAATATTTAAAATGGCACTCGCCTAACCGTACAAAATGCCAATAATTATTTAAAAGAAAATTCCGTATTAATATGACCTACACTATTTACAAAGGTACTAAAATCATGGCCTCTAAGCCAACTTACACTAACTTACATGTAAAAGATTGATACGAATAAATATATACGAATAAATACATATAACTTACCACGGACAAATTAAAAATTCAGATAAAAGGTGGCCAGTGACTACCACACGAACAAGGTTAATAAACTAATAGACCGACGAGTCTTAATTACACATGAAAGAGTAATAAAAAAAGGTAACACACACAAGGGGTGAGTGGTGGTTGGGCTTCGGCTTTAACTTCCAGCGGGACAGCGAAAAAGGTGTAAAAATTACTTAGTCAGGGCTTCTCAGGCTTATGTAACACTCCAAGGATTCCGATTCGGTTTTTTGGCCACTTGAAGTGGGTCGCGCGATTGTAGGTCGACGACAATGGGGTAGCAGCACCCCAGCTCTGCCTCTACAGCGATGTCTCCCAAGACTACCTCTCGCCGACTAGGTTCCCATATTCCATAGAACCAGCACACATCATAGCAAGGCCGAACACACCAGACACAAGTTCTCACAGCTATCGAGGGGAGGCTTCCAGAGGGTAAGAACCTCCAAGGGTGAGACGGCTCCAGCGAAAATCCGCCAGGGAAAAGAAAAGAACAGACAAGAAAAGAGGAGCAAAGAAAAGAAAGGAACCCTGAAATATAATAAGAGCAGAACTTAGTTCCTTGTTAAAATAACAAACCATTAAGTAGTACTCACGGACGTCTCCGGTTCTTTTCACCACAAGTTAAAATAAGGCAAAATGGCGGGGCCACGCCAGCTTCGTTTCCCAATAATTTGGTTTCGTTGAAGGTTTCCACATCAACACAATAATATCCAAAATCCCAACTGATATCACACAATAAACAATCAGGAAACCTCTCGTAATTAGGGCTGCGTTTTACAAATCCGTGATTTCCACGTCTTCTAATATTCACACAAACTTACACGCTCACCAGCTGACGTTCTACCTTGACCCCCAAAAAGTGACTACTGTTGCCGTCTCACACCCGGTAACGGTCGAAATCGATGCCACCGATATGCAACCAAATATACTCGTCATCTAAGTATACGCAGTGTACCAAGAAAAAGGCGTTCTAATAGAGCTTTGAGTTACAGCCACTAAGGAGGCTGTAACAATAAAAGCTTGTTTTTAAAAAGTTATTTTTATATTTTATTTTATTTTTAAATTTGTTTTAACGTGTGCATTTCTGATAATGCATCGGCCATCTTTCGGCTCCATCATTAGACCCTGAATACCACATAGAACCAGAATACTCATCGAGACAAACTCAACGAGTCCAAACTCGAAGGAGTTCCATTATATTATTATTGGGTTCCATAATATTGTACCATTGGTACAATAATATTTTTTTGACATCAGAACTACACGTGTATGCAAAATTTCAGCTCGGTTGGACGTCGTATCTCGAAGGGGCTCTATTATATTATTATTGGGTTCCATAATATTGTACCATTTTAATATTGTATTGTCGTCAGAACTACACGTGTGCGAAATTTCAGCTCGATTGGACGTCGTATCTCGAAGAGGTTCCATTGCATTATTGTTGGGTTCCATAGTATGGTACCATGGTATCATAATATTGTATAGTCATCAAAACTACGAAATTTCAACTCTACTGGACGCCGTTAAGTGGTTCAAAATTAACTTGCAAGAGTCCGCCTAAACTGACTAACAAACAAACATACTAACTAACTAACATACAAAGCAAGTTAAATAAAAGCTTGTAATAATAAAATGGTCTGATGGTAGATGAGGCCATAACATTCTCGATAGTTCAAATCCGTCTCATCGAATCGGATTAAAAATGTATTTGAAATTTGCTCCCAGCTGGGAAAAGATATGTTAGAAACAGTTTTTAAGACTAAAGAAAAAATAAAAATAGTTAATAAGTTATTTCTTGGCGCCACTATTATTGCTAATAATAGTAAGCCGAAGTGAATTTGACTTTTTTAAGTCTAAATAAGGAAAGACGCTTAGTAACATAATTTTTCTCAACTACGGTATTTTCTACGGTGTTTTTTAAATTCATGTATATACAGGGTGGACCATTGCAAAGAACACAGATGGTGCAACGAGCCCTTACTTCAGCGCGATGTTTGTGAGTTTAAGCTTTAGGGAAATTGGAAGTTTTATCAAAAAGTTTTAACACTTGCCTCAGCATGGTACATAGTTATTTATGTACCAAGGATCGTAAGTGCACTTTTTTAGTCGAGAATATAGTTTGCAATCCAAGGCCCGTAGGGCTTTTTATTAAGGAGAAAAGGAGCGATTTTTCGGAAAGTCATATTAGACATTTTTTTATTGAAAATGCAATGCAACATTATTGATCAGCGTTCAAAGGAACCTCCATGTTCAAAATTTAATAACATTTTGATATACGGTTTTCGAATTACGACCTTAAAATTGCACATTAAATAATCAATAACTTAGAAATAAATTGCTTTTCGAAAAAAGTCATTTCTTATTTTCTTTTTGAATTTACTTTCTCTGGTATCTGTCAAAATAATGTTGATGCCTTAAGAACCGAAATCTACCATCCGATGCTCTAATTCCTTGACGCCATTTTGTTTTTGGGCCATAATTTTTTCCTACACGAGTTACAACTTAGCACCAAGCCAATTCGTAATCTAGCTTTCTTTACGAATATATTGGTACTGTCGTGAGCAAAAAAAATAGGACAACTATTTTTTTCTAATGTAAATCTGTCTCTATTGCACACTTGCAATGAATTTTGACAAATAACTGACAATGTCTCAAAAATTAAAGTTAGATGTACCCAACTAGATTTTAGCAAAAGTACGTTATAAGACTTGTCACATTATTTTTTGCGCACGACAGTACCAGCCCCGTACCTGTATCATTAAAAATCCCACGGGACCAGTTTCTTGGACATTTGCTCACGGACACAGACTATACTGAGGTAGAGTTTAGTCTTTAACAAAAAATTAGAAAATATAACGTAAAATATGGTCTACAAGAAATATAAAATAAAACATATTAGAATATATTGAGTTTAATAAACGATAAACTTAAAACCGTGTAGATTGGGAAGGATATTAATGATTTATATAGAGTTAGAAAACCAGACAAAAAATATGACCTCTATAGTATTGAAACAGATCACATATATTTTAAAGTCTCAAATATTATACAGAGCAAAAGGTAGTTTTAGTTGTCTACTATATGTGGTGTGTTTATTATTGTTAATATTGTTTAAAATAGATTGATATATACATATATAGCTCAAGGCTTTACCTATTTAAATTGTCTGAAAATGTAGTTTTACTTCCACGTCCAGTGGAAGTATAGTCACGACAAAAAATTTTTTAAAATTTTTATTGTTCAAATAGGAACGAAAAAAAAATTCTGTCTGTCGGTCTGTCTGTCTGTCTGTCTGTCTGTCTGTCTGTCTGTCTGTTTGTCGGTCTATCTGTCGGTTTATCTGTAACTTTTTTTGTGCGCACGTTTACTCTGGAACCGTTTGAGATATTGACTTGAAATTTGGTACACATATGTACTTTAACGAGATCTAGAGCTAGATTAAAGTTTCATCTTGTTCCGTCGAAGGGGGGTAAATTTGGGGAAAATAGGTAAATCAAGCAGATAAGAGTCCATAAAATTGGTATTTAGTATATACAAGAGAAGCTGAGGTCTCAAAAAAAATTTTGGCATTAGCCACCCCCATTACCACCCCCACCCCATTATTAAAGGGAATGAAAAAAAAAATTGATTTAGGGTGTGTACAAGAACCAGAAACTTCAAAATGTTTTTTACTTCACCCACCCCCACAACCACCCCCTATCACCACCCCCACCCCGCTACCGATGTGGGGTATTGTTTTATGGGGTAGAGTATTTCAAATATTATATTATTAAAGTTCCTTAAACAATTATTTCCACATACAAAATTTTTTCGTTGTGAGTAAAAATTTAGAACGATTGATTGATTGATCGTAAATCTCAGGTACGAGTAACTTATAAATATCAATACTCAAGAAAACCTATTTTATGAAATAATTCCAAATGCTATCTATAATGGTACACCGAATATGTCTATCTCAGAGTTAACTCCAACCCACTCAAACGTTGAAGACAAACAGAACGACCGAAAAAGGAAACAAATGCACGGTGGGTCATTTTAAGAGATTTCTGGCCAAAACTCAAATGAACCAAATTTCACCAACTTCCGAAAAATTAGTAACAAATATGCTTTTTGGTAAGGGTGGACGTTATTCTTGGGGAAACAAAAGGCCTTGATCCCTATACCTGCAGCATTTGCATTCTACAGCTCGAGAAGGAAACACGTGTTCAAGTTTAAAATTGTGCAGTAAAAATTTAGCGTTTACACGACTGTGAATTTTTGGTTTTTTTGCCTTCAATTGAACGAATCGGCCATGTCTGGCATAGAACAAGGCAAGAGCTTTATTGTAGGCAGTTAGTTGACTTTATTTGTTATTTGGTGTCCGAATTATAGCCTTCTAGCGAGTGAGCGGTTTCGGCCGTAAATTTTGATTAAAATGAAACTTTTCATTTTTGTTACACTTCACTTTCGCAAGCTTTACCTTTATAATTTTTTTTACAATATTGAATATAGTGTTCTCTATATATTCTGTGAATTGCAGCTGCCCCTAGCTGCCGTTTTTTGAGTTAAGGCGTTTTGAATACGTTAATGCAGGTTAAAATTTTAGGAGTAAAATAATTAGTGATATTGTAATGACTAATTTATTTCAATTCATGAAATCGTTCAATGGAATTTTTTATATGTCGATGGAATTTTTTAACCATTTTTCCTAAAATTTGGAGGCAATATTCTATTCGAATCCAAACTTTCACAATTTTATTCAATTATTTTAATTTCCACCCCTAAAACCCACCCCTATTTATCGATGGGATTTTTTTCATTATTTTTCCTCTCAACGCCAGTTGATTTTGGGGCGTTTCCAGGAATTTCAGAGTTTTGGCCAAAAAACGTTAAACCTGACCCACTGTGAAATGGAAGGAAAGCCATAAAATAACATTTGTTATATTAAAAATAAACATGGAATTACGTTTATCTAATAGAAACCAAAATAATTAGAAAATATAAATAATAAATTATTTATATTTTAATTTAACTAGGGTATGTAGAGCGTAGCCATTTAACAACTAATTTTAGATCCTTGCTCTTATTTTATGTACATTTATATTTTGTAAATCTGTTTATCATTATTATTAACATTATATCCAATATCCGAGCAGTTTATTATTTATCAAAATAACTGTTTCAAACGAAAATGTCTCAGCCATGGCACCTTCAAATATTTAAAGTTAAATGATTTCAACTCTCGAAATAATGACAGAATGGAAAATATCTCGAGTTGTTTCAAAAATAAATAAACAAATAAACACTTATATTCTAGTACCTATACTAGAAACCTTTCTGTATAACTAACTTGTGGAAATTCTGTCGTCTCAAAGTCTACCATTTTATGTTAGTGGTCTGCTATTCCTTCAATAATAATAAACTTCTGTTTATTTGAAAGCTTTTGCAGTATTTTAAGATTCATTAATCTTTTACATTTACGAGTCTTATATCAGAGATGTGTAACTGTTCGCTACAATACTGATACTCGTTAAAATGAACTGAGGATCACCCTGAAGTGATCAAAATTTCAGTCTTGTTTTTAATTTTCGCTGTGCGGGCAGTTAAAGCCTTGAAGATCAATACCAAGTAGTTTTCGAATCAAATAACTTATTTAGATGTTCGCTTCGGGTATAATCTAAACCGTCTGTTGCTAGAAGGAAACAAAACTAATTTATTAAATTTTTCAATCAAGACACACAAGTAAACTATAGTTTAACGATAATAATAAGTAAATAAGCACATCCCTCTTCTATTGATAGATAAAATATGATATCTTAAAAAAATGTAATTACATTTTTTTTCACGTTCCGCCATGGAAACCCAGTGGGAATTACAAGAAATAACATGACATGATAACGAACGGAAAATCTAGTTTAGTCGGATTTATAAGAACAGGCGAAAAAACAGCCATAATATCGCGAAATAATGAGCGTAAAAAATTGTTTGTGTATGGAAAGAAAAAGATTAAATAAAATGTATATAAACCTTTCCATATCTGTATTTTATGTAACTGTTTTGGTTATGTTTTATAATTATATTCAATAATATTCATAAAGAATTATAAAAATTATTTATTTATTTATATTTAACTTTAAGAAATATCAGAATCTAAGAGAGAAGTAAATAAAAGAACAAAAGAAGCGATATGATTTAAAGTACAGTCGTGCACGTACGGTTAAAATAATTATTAATATTTGAAGTTTTTATTACCGTAATACTTTCGGGTATAGCATGAGGCAGTTTTTATATCTGTGACTGTACTATACTATTGAATCAATAACACAGGACGTTAATATAAATATAAATGTAAACGTAAACGTAAACGTAAACGTAAACGTAAACGTAAACGTAAACGTAAACGTAAACGTAAACGTAAACGTAAACGTAAACGTAAACGTAAACGTAAACGTAAACGTAAACGTAAACGTAAACGTAAACGTAAATTTAAATACAAATGCAAATGCAAATGCAAATGCAAATGCAAATACAAATACAAATACAAATACAAATAAATACAAACGCAAATACAAATACAAATACAAATAAACTCAAACACAAACACAAATATAAATATAAAAAGCATAAATAAGGCACATTCAAAAAGAAAAAAAAATTCCAAATGTGAAAGATATATTTTCTGAGCCGTTGATTCCAAATATCATGTCAAAAATGTATGTTTCACTGCTCAATTTTTCGCAAATTGACATTTGATCCCTAAAATCGGAGTTAAATGGCTATTAAATCTAACAGAACGACATGCGTTGAAATGAAACTTCTGAGTCGTTTAAAGTGGCTCTCGTCACATACTCCCAACGTTCTATCGTACCACGGAAATGATGGTGGTGTACTTTTTCCCCAAAAAAAAATTACTACTACCATTTGTTCTGATTTTTCCATAGTACGCTTGTGAGGGCGTGACAGATCGGGGTTATTACAGGGAATATTGATAAGTCGAGTTTCTTTTGACTAGAAGATGCCAAAAAACCCCCGGGGGTTGGAACTACCCCATCTAGGGATGGGGTAGTTCCAACCCAATGACAAAATATTCTTAAAATTCTGCGAAAGGGCTGAAGAACGGTTTCCTTCAGTTTTCGAGAGGGCGAGTAACACGATAATTACAATACTTTCCCCCAACTTTCCCCCACTCTTCTGAATGAAAGAAATTACCCATTGTTGTGATTTTTCCGTACTACCCTTGTGAGGGCTTGACAGATCAGGGTTATTACAGGGAATGCTAATAAATACAACATCTTTTGACCAGGAGACGCTAAAACAACCCCGGGGGTTGTAACCACTCCCTCCCTGAATGACAAAACATTCGAAAATACTGCGAAAAAGCTGAAGAACAGTTTCCCCTGTTATCGAGGCGAGGAACACAATGGTTGCAATATTCCCCACCTCTTCTTAAACTACCCCTAAATGGAAGAAAACTACCCTTTGTTCTGATTTATCCATACTACGCTTGTGAGGGCTTGACAGATCGGGATTATTACAGGGAATATTGATAAATCGAGTATCTTTTGACCAAATGGCGCCAAAAAACCCCCCAGGGGTTGGAACCACCCCCTCCCTAAATGACAAAACATTCCCAAAATACTTCTAAAGGGCCCTCGTTTTCGAGGGCGAGGAACAGGATAGTTGCAATACTTTCTCGCCTTCGATAACGGGGGGAACCATTCTTCAGCCTTTTTGCAGTACTTTAGAAATGTTTTGACATTCAGATAGGCGGTAGTTCCAACCCCCAGGAGTTTTTTTGGCGTTTCCCGGTAAAAAAATACTCAGTTTATCAATATTCTCTCTAATAACCTCGATCTGTCTTTCACAAACGTAGTACACAAAAATCAGAAAAAGGGTAGTTTTTCCCCAAGAACTGCAATCATCGTGTTCCTCTCCCTCGAAAATGAGAGAAAACCGTTCTTCAGTCCTTTCGCAGTGTCTTCGGAATGTTTTGTCATTCAGGGAGGGAGTAGTTTCAATCTCCGAGAGTTGTTTTGGCGTATCCTGATCAAAAGATACTTGATTTATCAATATTCCCTATAATAACCCCGGTATGTCAAGCCCTCACAAGTTTAATATGAATAAATCAAAATACGGGGTAGTTTTCTTCCATTTAGGGGTAGTTTCAGAAGGGTTGGGGGAATATTGCAACCATTGTGTTCCTCGCCTCGATATGGGGGAAACCGTTCGTCAGACCTTTCGCAGTGTTTTCCAAATGTTTTGTCATTCAGGGAGGGAGTGGTTACAACCCCCGGGGTTGATTTGGCGTTTCCTGGTAAAAAAATGTTCAATTTATCAATATTCCCTGTAGTAACCCCGATCTGTCAAGCCCTCACAAGCGTTGTACGCCAGAATCAGAACAAGGGGTAGTTTTTTTCATTTAGGAGTAGTTCCAGAAGAGTGGAGAAATTATTGTAATTATCATGTTACTCGCCCTCGAAAACTTGAGGAAACCATTCTTCAACCCTTTCTCAGTATTTTCGGAATGTTTTGTCATTCAGGGAGGGGGTGGTTGTAATCCCCGGAGGTTGTTTGGCGTCTTATGGTCAAAAGATACTCGACTTATCAATATTCCCTGTAATAACCCCGATCCATCAAGCCCTCATAAGCGTATTATGGTAAAATCAGAGTAAGGGGTAGTAGTAGTTTTTAATTGGAAAAAGTACACCACCATAATTTCCGTGGTACGATAGAACTTTGGGAGTATGTTTTGAGAGCCATTTTAAACGATTCAGAAATTTCATTTCAACGCGTATCGTTCTATTAGATTTAATAGTCATTTAGCCCCGAATTTAGGGATGAAATGTCAATTTGCAAAAAATTGTGCAGTGAAACATATATTTTTGACGTGACATTTGGAATCAGTGGCTCAAAAAACGTAAGGATAGGTAGGTGTCTTTCACCTTTGGAAAATATTTTTTTGTGTGTGCCTGTGTAATTAATATTTATTGAAAGTATAAACTTCGTACTTTACTTCCATTACTTTTTAATTTTCAAAATAATAATTATACACGTGACTTTAATATTTACAGTTATGCCAGTCATCTTGCAAAAAAAGCAGCATTTTTTGAAATTTTGAGTCGCAGCCTCGTTTGCAATTAAGTTCGATTAGTAGCATACAGATTAGAAATCTCAGTTTTGTGCAACTATAGAGTATGTGTATTTTTGTTATTAACAACTGAAGTGGAAAAACGTGGTTTTTCATGATTTCGAGGGACTTAATATTAACTTTTCGAAACTTCTTTGCACCTAGTTAGGGACAAAAATTAGAAATATATGCCAAAAGTTGTCTTGTGTGGTCAAAAGTTCACCTAAAATTTTTTAAAGATGTTTAAACACTTGGACGAATAAACAATTTAAGGTCATAATTTTGAACTTTCATAAGTCGTTGGAAAATTAATGGGCCTTTACAAGTAATAGATCAAATTATAGATTATTATTAACGCTACAACATGTCTGAGAACTGGATTTTTTTTATAACAATTAACATATTATTTAATGTATAAATTCATTTTCGCAATTGGAAAAATCGATTATCTCGAACATTTTCCGCCGAAGCCTATTTAGTCGAATAAAACTAAACATTAAAAATATGATTTTAACGATTGTTTGGAAATGCACTCTATATGTGATCAGAAAGTCACAGTATAGTTTCGTTCAATCTAGGAGGTGAGAGTTTTTTTGAAATTAAGTTTTAATTTTTTTTATGTTCCGTTTTTCTTTAATATTTCGGGTTCTGTTCATCGTATCCAGGCCAAACAAAAAATCGAAATGTTCCTAAAAATTAAACAAAAATACAATTTTCAGAATTAAAAAATAATTTCCAAAAATCGCTCACCTCATAGCTTGGACAAAACTTTACTGTAACTTCCTGATAACATAGAGAATGAAGATACAAAAATGCCCCCCCCCCCACAATCGTTGAAAAAAGCACAGTATTATTCGAGTAATTGCAATAAAAGGTATCGTATTTCTAGTTAAAAACACGAAATTTAAAAGAAGAAAATCATTTGGTTAAAAGGTGGCGGAGCTACAGCACACTGTCATTTCTCAGTGTCAAACTGACAGTTGTTAATATTTTTTAGTAAACCTGATTCATTGTATTTGGCAGGTCTTCCTACCACTCTGGATTTTTGTTTGCTCTCTTCCACCATATTTGAATTAACTAAAGTGATTGGACGAGGGGACGCTTTAATTAGCTTTGGCATAACTTGGTCAGTTTCCATCGTATACAGTTTTTTTTTTTTTAGTTTTTAGATATATAGTGGTGCTGAAAATAAGTTAAAATTTGAGCCACTTGTCCCAATCCGTTTATTCCCAATGACTCATATACCAAGAAGCCACAATAGACCAGACGGTCACAGAGGAGGGTCCGTTACTAGCCCACTCACATATCAACCTAACCTAACCATACACCAAGAACTGATGCCTTTTTAACCGACAACTTTCTTGCATTATGTTAACTTGTAGTCCTACTAAATACCAACGTAGTGGGTCTAGTACGGTCCCGTATCGGAAGCAAAATGGCGTACGGCCTATTTTTAAAATTGAATATTTTCATATCTGCTTCTTGCCTCAAAATTTGCCTCAGCTAGAGTTGTGCTGTACACACGCAAGAAGTTTTAATGGCAACGGAGACTGTAGGGAAGTTCAGGAATTGGAAAAATCCAAAAGAATATGAAAATCAAAAAAACATATCTGATAACTCATTGAAAAAATAGATAATCTTAATGTATTCATTTTGACTTAAAACACAGAGAAATAAGCATGCAAGAAAATATCCTGGAAGCAATCAATAGTTATTCGAGTGTTTTAAAATCATGATTTTATCGGCATGTATGTATTCAACTTACAAATTTTGGTTCGTAGTCTATAAAGCCTTCTGGTAATGTTTGTATATTGCTTATACATCTAAAGAATTTAAATTTTATACGCAAGAAATTGGTACAGCTTAACATTATCTATGTCCCATTAAAGGGATAAAAAATACCTTCAATAATATGAAAAATGTATTCCACTTAAGAATCGTAAAAAAATATTTTTTGTAAATAAAAATTGACTTTTTTCCTTTTGTACTTTAAAATACACTGTTATGAAAAGTTTTCTACGTCCCTTTATTGTTTTAACCTCTTACCTCTATAATTAGGGATAAAAAGTGCCTTAGACTACTTATACATTATATTTCTTTATTTGAGCTAAAAGAATAATTTCAAATATGCAGTGCCCTCTGTAGTGATAGGTCAATAATCACCCTAACACATCTAATCCCGTCCGTATAGGAAAACTTACATAATTTACATAGATTTACCTTATCACTTCTAATATAACTATCAAAAATTGCTCAATACTTAGATTAAACGATTGCAACCTTTTCAAAGAGTTTCAAGTTAAATTTTGTTTTAAGAATACCTTACACAGACCGTCAATTACATGATTTACATACTTAACCATCACGTTAATTGTTCTCCCTACCCTGCATTAATTACTCTGAAAGTGCATAAAAATAAGCCAAATGTTCGCCCTTATTCATCCATCACACAGATCATCTCCATCTCTACAGAGGCTCAATAGAAACTTCAACAGATTTACCAGTATTCTTTCTACTTTCAATGAGAAAACCCAGCATCCAAAAAGAAGAAGAAGAGCTGGTTTAAGAAGATTTTTATATTTTAACTCAATTTAAATTTTATTTATTTTAATCAATATTTATGTTGATTTACATTTTATGTTTACACCTTCAATTTTTATCGGGTGTAACAAAATCATGGTACACCCCCCTTTTCTCCTTAGTTTTGAAGATAATTGATTAAAATTTAGGATATCCTATATACATAATAAGCGGAACTTTTTGACATACAATTTATTTTTTTTTCACTTCCAGTTTCGCCGGAAGTGGCACTAACTTTCGATTTTTAAATGGAACACCCCGTATATTATTGCATTTTTGAATTCTGCATAACTTTCTGTATCCAACGATACCAAAGAAGGGACATTTCAAACGTCAATATTTAATATAATTTTTAGTTTTCCATTTAAATGTGCCATGATGGTTCTGATTTATTCTAAATGACCCGTGTAATGCTGGAAAAACTGAAATCCCACCAAAAATATTAAATTACGTGATTTATGAACAAATAAAGTTCATCGAAATGGTTTTTGGGGCAAAACTCATTTTCTTCAAATGGAACCATATTGGTACCGTGGTACCATTTGTTAGTACTATTAATAAGGAATTTATTCATGTCGTATTAAAATGTGCGATAAATACAAACAAAATTACAGCTAAAAGAAAATAAGAAAATACAATTTTGTATAAATTTGCGGCATTTTGAATACAGTTAACAAGAATTTTAAACAATTTTTAAAGACAATAAAAACACCGGTAAACCAACAAATATTTGACAAGCTAAATATTTCATTGTTTTCAAAGCCACCTTAGTTAGTTACTTCTTAACATTTAATTAGAACAAAATTGTATCTTCTTATTGTCTTTTAGCTGTAATCTTGTTTGTATTTATCGCACATTTTAATACGAATAAATTCCTTATTAATAGTACCCACTAATAAATGGTATCACGGTACCAATATGGTTCCATTTGAAAAAAATGAGTTTTGCCCCAAAAACTATTTTGATGAACTTTATTTACTCATAAATCACGTAATTAGTATTTTTAACGGGATTTCGATTTTTCTAGCATTATAAGGGTCATTTAGAATAAATCGGAACCGTCATATCAAACTTAAATTGAAAACTAAAAATTATATTATAAAAAATATTGACGTTTGAAATGTCACTTATTTAGTATCGCTGGATTTAAGGAAGTGAAAAAAATCACTTGCATGTCAAAGAGTGCCGCTTATTGTGTATATAGATATCCCAAATTTTAATCAATTGTCTTCAAAACTATAGGAGAATAGGGGGGGGGGGGTGTACCATGATCCTGTTACACCCGGTATATACAATTTATATTTTATATTTTACAATGCTGTTTCTCACTTTAAAATTTTAATTATTATTATTATGATTTTGCTTTCACATTTTAAAACAGTTGCTGTTTAATCATCAATTTTTTTAATAAGGAAAAAAAATTTGTATAATATTTAACACATCGTGTAAAACGTATACGCGACTTTTATTCTATTTTACTACCTCAGGACATTTTTTGTTAACTACGTGCTGATCCTGTATGGAAAAATTAGTCCGAGTTGAAGCAGACCGTTTACTAAGTATATATTATAGTATTTCTGTTGTTACACACAAGAAATCCAAGTAGCTTATTTTGAATAAAAATGTTAGTTAACGTATTTTGTAAAACATTTATTTTATAAGCTGCTAAATTATGTGTCTGTTATAACAAGTCACAAAAGTATATTCTTAAATCTATTGGTTGTATTTAATCCTCGTCAAATCTCACGAAACAAAGACAATCTGGTAAGAAAGCAAAATAAGCTATTTCAGCATAATATTTACCACCAACTGCTTTTATAATGGCCACATCAAGAAAATTAATTAATGAGATTAAAACAACATTGAAAAATAACGAGAGATTAGTACTGTATTTAACCCCCACTGATATAATACACCCACATTTGCATAATATAATTTTCTCGAGTAAAATTAACATTCACCGAGGTGAAATATTTTACTTCATTGAACATTTTTAAGGAAATATTGACTGATAACATTTTAAGCATTTTCTTCATAAAAATATCGAAAACACAAATCTTTAAGTCAAAGGTGCATGGTTGGAAAGTTTTTCAATAACATTTTATTTCCCATTCAGATTGTAAAAAAACGTTATCTAAAAGTATATCATATAGAATTGTAATCAGTTACTTTCAGTCCAAATTACATTTTTTATATAAAAGTAGGATATATTTTATGCTGATAACTAAGAAAAAGTAAAAGGCAATTTACAGCATTCCATTCTTCGACGAAAATCTAATTTGAATTTTATTATCGGAGAAAAATCAAATTTCCTTAATACAAAGATAAAAAAAGCACCGTGTTAAACTAAATGACACCATATCATAAAGACTATGATCTGGAAAATAAGAGTAATTAGATGGCATGCATAATTAGAACGAATTGATTGTATACAAAACAATCTCTATTTTACAACACTGGACGTATTTACTAACGTAATATTTTGTCGAAACTATACATTTCCTTAATATACAGTGTGACTCACTTAAAATGAAGATAACCTTATAACTTTTTCATTTTGTTTCCGATTTGAATCAAATTTTACTCAAGTATAGAATAAATTAGTATCTACTTACGACCAGAAAATCATTCACCTGCTATAAAGGCAAAGCTACCTGCGGTACCAAAATATGAGGAAAAAGATTAAAAATCATATTGATTTTTAATCTTATGAACGATGAATTTTACGTAGCCACCACAAATTGCGGAAACTGTGGACCCCCTTTGCTAGATGAGATTATGTATGAGATATCCCCCATCAATAATTAAATCAAATTTTGGTGTATGTACGTTTGTGGCGCCGATCGGATGCATTTTTTAGAATTTCTAACATTCAAAATGTTTTATTTTCTTCAGCATATTTTTGTACAGCAGATGGCTTTGCCTTTATAGCAGGTGAATGATTTTCTGGTCATAAGTAGATCCTAATTTGTTCTATACTTGAGTAAAATTTGATTCAAATCGGAAACAAAATGAAAAAGTTATAAGGGTATCTTCATTTCAAGTGAGTCACACTGTATATTTAAGGGAATGTATACATTTCGATAAAATATTACGTTAGTAAATACGTCTAGTGTTGTAAAATAAAGATTGTTTTGTGACTGTGATTTATTAGCAGACCACGGTAAACCGCTTTGATAGAAATATACAAGGAACATAATATATTTTTTTTTTTTAATTATCGATTTTCGCTGACGAACATCTCGTAAACTATAACACATAGGAAGAAAATGAATATAAACATTCTTGTAGAAAATTTAATTACGTTCAATTTTGCATAGATTACCTTTTCCCATACGGCGCATCGTTTCCGAGTTATAAGCGAAAAATCGAAAAAAGGAACCTTTCCACCCCCCTCCCCCCTGAAGCGGCGGGGCTAGGGGCGGGGACTTTTAGTATGTTTACCTCCTGACTACCCCCAACACATCCCTGAAGAGAAAAATTCTCCCCTCCAAAATGTTCTCTACAATCCCCTTTTGGGCATTCATTGATTGGACTATATTCAATAGGATAATTGATGGCATACCGGAGCTTCCTTCCTACCGCATGTATTGTTTACCCGTCTAATTTGATGAATATCATAAATTTACGACTGGTAATCAGAAACTTCGTAAATATGAACCTACTGAGTGCTAAAATTAAAAAAAAATAAAAAAACAGTTAAATGAAGATGACGCTGCTACCCCAGTTTCGGACTCTGTACAAGAACACCAAAGACAGAAGTTAATAAATTTAGGTATTAACACATCTGATATTCAGAGAATTTTAGTCAGCAATAAATTTTATGCATTCAAAACTAAATTTATTCACAAACTTCAAGTTGGAGATGATGCTCGTCGTTTGGACTTGTTTAACTATGGAATGGGTGACAAAATTTTAGCAGATAGATCATTTCATAGAAACAACAGTGTGGTACCTCATCCGGGGACACACTGTATATGTTTGGTACTTTACTAGTAACAGGTAGGGACTGTCTTCCGTTAGTGGGGGTTTGTTTATGGCCTTTGAACAAGCTATAATACTTCGTAAATAATTTATACAGCTCTTATCCAAATTAGTATATAATTTTAAAACAAATTAAAGCATTTTCTTAAAAATGTTTTCATTAAACCGAAAACCATCTATTTCACTAAACAATGAATTGTGTAACAAAAAAAATCCATCAAGCCTTTTACAAAGTCCGACAACCTTGGTTAGTAGTATTAGAGCCAGTAACTCCGTGCTTTCAGAATCGTTTAATATTTTTTTCTAATATTTTGCCTTGTCTTAAGGTATATTGTGCTTTGACAAAAAGAATTCTAATGTTTTGTATATTAAAATAGGACAAGAAAATATTTAGGGTCTTTTTCACATTTCACCCCTTGTAGCCAACCCCTACAGGATGGCACTTTGACGACTATCTGATTTTGATTTCCTAGATGCTAAGGAATCATTTGAAATAAATTTTAGCTTTTAACATCGAGTGCCAACAGACATCACAGTTTGGTATCTTGTGGACTCCACTATGAGTCAATCGGTCATCATCTCTTTAATAAATCTGACTACGTGACTGTTTGGTAAGTTTAATTCTTGAACGATGTACATTGGACAATTATACCTAGAACAAGATAAGAATAATGTTAGAAAATTCTAATTGAAGTAATTTTTATCGAGAAATGGTTTCCAGCTGAACATTTACGGGATATTTAATTCATATTTTAATATGCTATAAGCCGCTACCGCATAAAAATGGCATTTCTAGGGATTCCGTATATTCGATAATATAATTAGGTACCCATAATTTTTTATTGGATTTGAATTAGGTCGAGACTATTTTATATGCAGAAGGTCTGCTTCTGACAGAGTGTTCATTATTTTATATTCTCCATAATATAACACCGACATCGAATTACTATAAAATATAGATTCAATATGCAAGATGTAAAGTTACAATTCCTTTTCTTATATTAAAGGTTATAAATCATTCGGACATAACATTATAATCATGAAATATGAATAAAAAAACAATTCTAAATACCGAGAGCGTACGTGGCTATTTATACTGCGGGCAATGTTTAACTAGATGAATATATTTATAATACTGTAGTTCGAGTAATTTTCCATACTCTTGTCGTCATTTTTACTGAAGTTATGATATCGTCTATAATATTGGGTCGATTACTAGAGAAAACGCTTAAAAACAAATTGAAACTTTTCAATATATCTTATTTTTTATTGTTTTTTGTAAAACTGGAAACATTTTTGAAAGAGCTCTAACCATTTTGATCAAATTTAACACATACTTACTCCCTTAGTACCAGTATGAGATTGCACGACTAATTGCTTTTAGAATATTCAGGGTGGGTGTCTGTGGTGGTTTAAAAAATCAAATATTTTTTTCTGATTTAGATTATATTTAAGATATGATTACTCCCATAGTACCAGTACTACAATGCGAAATGGGACAAGCTGTGTGGGTTGCTCAAGATGGAAATACCCAAACATCTAGTCTTTATTATTCTCCGACATGGCCAAATCCGAAAAATGTGTAGTTGCCAAAGGCGTCAGACAGAGCTGTGTTCTGTCATCAACCTCCGTAACAGATATGGTGAATACGTGATGCAACGTGTGCTGGGGGATACGCAATGCGACGTGTCTTTAAGGTTTGATAAGGTAGCGTAGCTATAGACGGAATCACGATTTCTAAAGGGCCCCATTCAAATTGAGATTTGTATGGACACATGTTGGGGAATCGGCATCGCAAATCGCAAATCGCTATTTGATTGCCCCAGTATAGATGCGTCAGTATCAGATGGTATTGCCGCTTGTTTCAGTGTCGAGAAACTTCAATACCGCGTACGTGCAACTAATAATGCAAATATCAACTTATTGTGGCATCTCTTGTGGCGCACTACCAAAGCTCATTAATAACTGATAATATAAATAGCTATGCCGCCAGATCGAGAGTTTTGGGAAGAATCTTTAAACAGTTGTAATAATCCGTGTTTAGAGAATATTATTTAGGCATTATGCAAATCACAACTTACACACTTTTTATTTATTATGAAAATACCTACTTTCTGTATATTGTTGCCCTAATCTGGGCACGCTAATATACTAGTCAGGTAAATACTTTAAAACACTCATTATTGGAGAATCAATCAAAACAACTACTCTTCTAGCTAATACTGACGAAGTATTGAATTACATGATAGGATTCTTAGCATTTTAAAGGAAAAAAATATATTGCAAATACTTAAATCATTTATTCAAATTTAATCATTCACACTTTTTTATTTAATATGAAATTATCTACTTTTTGTATATTGGTGCCTTAATCGGGTCACGCTAATATACTACTTAGGAAAACACTTTCTGGGCACGCTAATATACTAGTCAGGTAAATACTTTAAAACACTCATTATTGGAGAATCAATCAAAACAACTACTCTTCTAGCTAATACTGAAAAAAACTTGTACAACTTTTCTAGAGTTGAAATAGAATATATGGTTCAATAATTGTTGTGAATGACTGAATTTCAATAAATAATTTAAGTATTTTCAATATATTTTTTTGCCTTAAAATGCCAGAAATCCTATCATATAATTCAATACTTCGTCAGTATTAGCTAGAAGAGTAGTTGTTTTGATTGGTTTTCCAATAATGAGTGTTTTTTAAACTGTTTTCCTAAGTAGTATATTAGCGTGACCCGATTAAGGCACCAATATACAAAAAGTAGATAATTTCATATTAAATAAAAAAGTGTGAATGATTAAATTTGAATAAATGATTTAAGTGTTTTCAATATATTTTTTTCCTTTAAAATGCTAAGAATCCTATCATGTAATTCAATACTTCGTCAGTATTAGCTAGAAGAGTAGTTGTTTTAATTGATTCTCCAATAATGAGTGTTTTAAAGTATTTACCTGACTAGTATGTTAGCGTGCCCAGAAAGTGTTTTCCTAAGTAGTATATTAGCGTGACCCGATTAAGGCACCAATATACAAAAAGTAGATAATTTCATATTAAATAAAAAAGTGTGAATGATTGAATTTGAATAAATGATTTAAGTATTTTCAATATATTTTTTTCCTTTAAAATGCTAAGAATCCTATCATGTAATTCAATACTTCGTCAGTATTAGCTAGAAGAGTAGTTGTTTTGATTGATTCTCCAATAATGAGTGTTTTAAAGTATTTACCTGACTAGTATATTAGCGTGCCCAGATTAGGGTAACAATATACAGAAAGTAGGTATTTTCATAACAAATAAAAAGTGTGTAAGTTGTGATTTGCATAATACCTAAATAATATTCTCTAATCATGATAAAAGCAAATAAATAAAAAATAATTAATTGTAAAAATAAATCAAGAATAGGCTTGTAAATAATGAATGAATGTTTCTATACTCTACTGATGAGAACTAACGAGTTCGAAAAAACTTGTACAACTTTTCTAGAGTTGAAATAGAATGTATGGTTCAATAATTGTTGTGAATGACTGAATTTCCATAAATAATTTAAGTATTTTCAATATATTTTTTTGCCTTAAAATGCCAGAAATCCTATCATATAATTCAATACTTCGTCAGTATTAGCTAGAAGAGTAGTTGTTTTGATTGGTTTTCCAATAATGAGTGTTTTAAAGTGTTTTCCTAAGTAGTATATTAGCGTGACCCGATTAAGGCACCAATATACAAAAAGTAGATAATTTCATATTAAATAAAAAAGTGTGAATGATTAAATTTGAATAAATGATTTAAGTATTTTCAATATATTTTTTTCCTTTAAAATGCTAAGAATCCTATCATATAATTCAATACTTATTTATTATTTTATAATTCAATACTTCGTCAGTATTAGCTAGAAGAGTAGTTGTTTTGATTGATTCTCCAATAATGAGTGTTTTAAAGTATTTACCTGACTAGTATATTAGCGTGCCCAGAAAGTGTTTTCCTAAGTAGTAGATTAGCGTCACCCGATTAAGGCACCAATATACAAAAAGTAGATAATTTCATATTAAATAAAAAAGTGTGAATGATTAAATTTGAATAAATGATTTAAGTATTTTCAATATATTTTTTTCCTTTAAAATGCTAAGAATCCTATCATGTAATTCAATACTTCGTCAGTATTAGCTAGAAGAGTAGTTGTTTTGATTGATTCTCCAATAATGAGTGTTTTAAAGTATTTACCTGACTAGTATATTAACGTGCCCAGATTAGGGCAACAATATACAGAAAGTAGGTATTTTCATAATAAATAAAAAGTGTGTAAGTTGTGATTTGCATAATACCTAAATAATATTCTCTAATCATGATAAAAGCAAATAAATAAAAAATAATTAATTGTAATCCGTGTTTATGGGATTATACGTGGCAAGACTACTAAAATAGATAATTTCGAGAAGTAGCTACAACAGATCTGGTTGGCAAATGCAAGAAAGGATATTTCAATGCGAATCACAGCTTTGTTGCAAAAAAGTTACATAGTTTTGTTGTGATTTCCGACAAGAACTTAAAAACGTAGTTTCGTCATTGAAAAAGTATATATATTATTTTCCGATGATATGATATAACATATATGTACCAAGCTTATGCTAGTACGATATTTTGAGCTTCATTGCAATCTCTGAAATACCTAAAGAGAGAAATAACTGAAAATAATTTTAATTCTTCGTAGCTATTTCCGGTAACCAAGTATCTTAAAGTTACAGTCGTTCCCTCATCAAAATATTTCGTTTCTCAATCCTTCTTTTTACTATTAGCAATAGATCCATAAACTATGCGTTATCCATTTGCAAATAGCTTTTTAAGCCATTTGGTTCATCATATTTTAGTTCCTTAAAGTAGATTTAAAACGGTGGACTCACTTCTCTCACGTAACAATTGCTTAGTCCATATTCTTGTTCGACGCCTTTTTTTCCTTTAAAAATTCCAACGAGGATTAAGGAGGTAACATTTCAGTTGCGCGTGTTGAACTGATGTTTCATGATTTCGTCTCAGTGTAGTTGATACATGATTTAACTTAATTTGAATTACCAATGTAAAGGTGCTGCCACTCCCGGGAACATACCATTAGAACGGCTACGTTTACGCTAGGGTCATACTTGTTGCCAGCAGCGAAAGTCACATGACGCATGGTACAGGAATGTGGGATGGAATAATTATTTACATTACTATATGCGAAAGTTTACTGTTAGGTGTGAGGTGATTTTTGAATAGTCGAGGCGAAGCCGAGACCTTTCAAAAAACACCGAACACCTAAAAGGGCTTTCACATCGTGTAATGTATTATATTTTTTCTATTACCGAAAGATATTATGGGATTTAATAATTTAAAACTAATTATTTCATGAAATTATTTATAGTTTTTTATAAATTTTATAGTTTAGGAGGCTGTCTGTGAAAATTGTTTCCATGCCAACGAAACAATTACTATCTGTCATGGAGGTTATGTTAAACATTTTAATTTCTGGTGGTTTCAAACTAAAATAAAAAAATATGTTTGGTGGCGATGAAAATGGGATACAAAAGCAGCCAATATTGCTTGTGCCTCGCTTTACCCCAAGAAATCCAAACCAAGGTATATGCAAACTTATGAGGTGTTAAAATTTGTTTTTTTTTTTTATTTTTCTCTCCTGGCCACGAAAGTTCTACTTTCTACTACTTTCGTAGCTAGCAACGCCTTAGCAACCATGTAACTCGAATGTTTACTTTCGTTATCAGCAAGAATGAGCTCATACACATGCTGAACAACTTTCGAACAATAAGCTTTTATTTTAGGTTTAGTGTAAACTACAACAAACGAAAATTACGCAAATGAAAACCACCAGACACGCTAAAGATAGATGATTTTGAGGTAATAAACAAAATAACATATACCTTGGAGATATACAAATAACGGCAGGCAAGTACGTACATCGGGCCGGGTTTATATTCGAAATAAATGGGTAATCAACCTCAGGTCGAGCCACCACCATTTAAATTTCATTCTATCGTTGCGCAATCAATCCACACCCGTGAATATGAAATGTCTTATTACCCATAAATTCGTACGTGTGTGTACTTGGCTGCCGTTGTCTATATGTATATAGGCTGTTATGGAGGCAAACAATTAAGTATGGTATTTTCGAAATATGGGTCTAGAGGCGTTTACTGTGAATTTCATTGACACTTTATCGCACCGACAGCCCGATTTTCCAGGAAGTACATCCTCCAAAGAGACTTTTTACCAGCGTGTAATAACAGGAAATATAACGATATAGAACAGTTAATAATTTAGTAAGAAGCAGAAACAAAGTAGACGCTCTCCAAAATGTTGGGCTTTTTTTATTAAGGAAATATGAGGAATTACCCATCGGATTCCAGGAATGAAATATTGTAAACACCTACTGAAACATTCCCAAACTACAAAAACAGAAAGTCATGCAATATATTAAGTGAATTTTATTTGATTTTGCAATTAATGGGTAACTTAGTTTTGTCGGGAATACAGTATATTAAATAAAAACATAATGCGTAATAGATTCCTTTAAAATGCAGTATCGTGGCAATTTATATTACTAAAGCTCAACGGCCAGAATTAGCGTGGTGGGAAAAAACATAACACGATCCAATAAAACAGTATCTCGCATAACGTCGATTTATTCGGACGTAAGTACCTACTAAAAACACGCAGTTAAAATTTCACATCGTACTAAACCGATGGAAGCTACAGTAAATTTTTGGATTCGCGATATTGACGATTTACAATTTGATGGTAGTCAATTGTATTGCACTAGATGTTACAAAGCAATTTCGTGATCTCGCCACACAAATATTAATACACGTGTCCTCAGAAAACCATAAGCGGAACGTAGATGGCTTTACTTACAATGACATGCAACGTAATTTTAATCTAGATTTAGTGAAATTTAAGATAGGATGTAACATACCGTGGTTGAAACTAGACAATCCACTTTTAGAAAATTTTTGGAAAAATGTATTAGTGCAAAATATAGCAATGTTAAGGTGCCTTCGAAGTCTACACTAAGAAAACAATATTATTTACGGAGTGCGAAAATATTAGACAAAAAATTTCTTCTGAGCTTAACGGGAAGTACGTCTGGCTTAGAGTGGACGAAACAATCAATGCTTGCGGGTTTAAGGTAGCGAATTTTTTAGTGGATGCATTGGAAGAAAATTAGAAGGCAGTGAATTCAAGTCCACAAGACTTTTGGGGTGACAAATATGCAGGAAATAAGGAAAAGTTTTTATTATTTCTTACCGATAGAGTGAATTATATGAAAGGTGATGGAAGAACTTTAAAGGAAACATACCGGAATATACTTCATGAAACATAGTTAGCACATGGGCTTCATAGGATTATTGAAACTGTTAGAGAGTTCTACCTTAATGTTGATAATTTGATATCTATTGTAAAGAAAATTTTTCTTAAAGTACCAAGTTGTGTACAGTTATTTCACGAAATTCTATCAAATACTCCATTACCTCTAAAGCCCATTATAACACGATGGGGAACTTGGCTAAAGGCACCGTACTATTACTGTCATTTTAAAAATGTGAAATTCGTAACACAGCAGTTAAATTCAAATGACGCAATTGCTATTTCACCGGGGCAACAGGCATTTATGGATTCAACTCTTCAAGAAAATCTGGGGACCATTATAGTAATTTACGTTATAAGTCCGGTAGGTGACTTATTACAGTACGAGTTGTTTAAACGAGAATATAAACGATTACTGTAATGAAACGTACCGGACGTGTATCGTATAATATTTTATTTCATACTGTCCAGTAAATCCTTTTTAAAATGAATAAAAAGTTATAATTATTGAAATTTGAGAAATATTAGTTCGTAATCTGACAATCGCATCACCGTAACGATGTTATAGCTATTGTTTTCCATAGCTAATTATGATTGTCTCTAGCTTGTCACTGTCAACTAAATAAAACCATAATTTTTGCATTGTTTTGTATTATGGAGATTTCGGAGGAGACTTAAAATAAATGTTTTGAAGCAACCGGAAAATTATCCAGAAAAAATCATCATATTTAGTGTAAATTAAATAATCTGTATATTGGCTCCAAATAAAATAAAGAACTTTAGAACTAGAGAGCTTTATTTAATCAAAATAAAATAAAAATTACTAATTTTAGTTAAGCAAAATATTAACAATTTTGTAAGTAGAAGCCTAATTTGTAGTTATCTAACATTCTTCATTTACTAAAATTGGTAGAAAAGTATGTTTCATAGTATCAATATGAATTAATATAAGTTCAAATAAAATAAAAATTACCAACTTTAGTTAAGCAAAATATTATAAATTTTGTAAGTAGAAGCCTAATCTATAGTTATGTAACATTCTTCATTTACTAAAGTTGGTAGAAAGTATATTTTACAGTAAAAAAACGCTATATAGCGGTGAATGATTTTCTTCAATAAAATACTTCTCGGGACGCATTTTTATAGTTGGCTATGACTCCATTCTTGTGTGCTTCTTTGAATTATGACAGTTGTTTTTGTTATAGATATTGAATAACCTAATAGATATTATTATATCCTCGTTTTTCAACAAAATGGCAAAAAGGTGTACTCAGTTTTTGTAGAATTTCGTGATATTAATCGTCATCATCATTTAACGTACTTAACTGACTTACTTCGTAATTGTACTTTAGAAGCGGATGATAAAATGTTGTTCCGGAAAATTCAAGAGGCTCTTTTAGAGCCTTTTGTCAAACAAGACGAAAAATCGAATTGTCTCAAGGTATTATATTATATGAAATATAAACATTTGATCGTCTACGATTTTCATTCCACATATTCACCATTAAGGAGAGAAATTCTGAAAGAATTTGAAAAGCATTCGAAAATAGTGTTAATAAATAATTGCTAAAACTGTGTATTTAAATATTTTATTTCTTAAACTTTTAGGTGAAAAAGTCAAAAGTCAAAACTTGCTTACTAAAAAAAATAATATGATAGTGTTGCTAGGTAACACATTACAGTATCAGATACCGTAATGTTCGCAAGTAACACATTACGGTATCAGATACTGTAATGTTCGGTTTACCGGCCGCAAATGAGTCCGGGAAATAGTCATTTACCGGACAGTATGAAATAAAATTGATTAAACGTTGTGTTCGATCTTCGACAATATGTTTTTCAATTCCAGGGAAAAATTGCTGTGATCGTGGATTTGTTACGATGACAGGTGTAATAGACTTTTTGAACGGCAAAGAAGTAGACTTTGCTACACCGGGTATGAATGTAATGACTTTGCGAAACTTTAGATATTTTAAGGATGCCCCAGTTACATCTGTCGACGTCGAGTGATCCTTCTCGCAATATAAATGAATTTTCAATGAAAGGCGCCGAAGTTTAACTCAGAAACACTTAGAACAGATATTAGTAATATACTTTTATTCTTGCAACCTTCAGTGAAAACTACTTGTGTGTGTTAGTTTAATATTAAACACATCCCCCTATACCTCCAGTTCTCTTCAAGTGAGTGTTTATAAAAAACTGACTTTATCAACTTTAGATAATACAGAGCTTCAAATTAAGATATCGTTTCATACCTGCATACAAATTTTTATGCACTGACACATAACCACCTAAAGCCAACCCTGGTTTTACGTCATATCCGAGAGGTAATTCCGACCTCTGGAGATGATCGTAAAGAGCTTTGGTGAAGCCGAGTATCTCAGAGGTAATCGCAAGAGATGACCTAATGGCGTCAGATGTGCTATGCAGTAAAGAGAGCTCGATTAGAATGATTCATGGATCACAAAACGTCTGCGAAAACGTTATGTATAAGAAGAAGAAGAAAACCCGTAAGAGATGGAATTACGAGTTCATTTTAGAATACACAAGAGATCCTGTAAAAGTAGGGGTTTAAACATTAATAATAGGTACAAGGGCGGATCCAGAAAGGTTACTGAGGGGGGGCACTAACATCTACACAAAATGTTATCGCCTCATACAGAGAAAGCTATTAAAAATGTAAAAAAAAATTTTTCACCTCATACAGAGAATGCTATTAAAAATGTAAAAAAAAATTTTCGCTCGCTTCGGAATCTAAAAAAATTTTATCGCCTCATGGGGGGGGGAGGGTGCAAATGAAAAACAAAAAAAATTTTTTTCGAAAATTATCGCCTTGACAACGTAACAAATACTTTTCTCGGGGGGGGGCAATTGCTCCTACTGCCCCCCCTGGATCCGCCCTTGAATAGGTATAGGCGTTATTACTATGTGGGAAAGCTACACCGAGTTATGCCGGACAGTTTGTTTCTTATTTTACGTAAGGAATATGCTACCCCGTGTTTGGAATACACTACATGTTAATTAGTACTTATAAAATATAGGAGGAATATTAAATTTGATTTAATTTAGATTAAAAATTAATTTAAATTTATGTCTAAGAAAGAGTGAATTTTAAATTCTTTGTAGAAGCACAAAGTACTATAATGTCGTAAATTATACTTAAAATAATGAATATTCATATTTTCCAAGGATTAGACGTAAGATATGTAGATACGTTGGTTTCCTTTTAATTTATTAAATGGCCATAGGAAGTTTTATTATAATCGTGAAAACTTCGTATAGTCAGAAGGATAAGGCAGCTTTTCAAATAACGTACTGCTTTGTAATTTTTAAATGAGTGATTTACTGAAAACTAAAACTAAAAATATAGGGCGGATTAAAACAACAGACTTTAAACCAAAATCAGCTTGATCAAAGATGAAGTTACAAAAGTGTGTACTAACAAGATTAGTCATCGTTTATTTTGTGTTAACACCAATAATCACAGGTCAAGGAAAAAAAAGTGTAAAACAGACTAGACCGTTACATCCTGAATCCTAATCCTATGTTAGATTTGCTCCATCATGTCAACTTTCCCCCCTAACCTCAAAAAATGGTAGAGAAAACGCTAAAATGACACTAACAGGGTTGAACCCCAACTCTAACTACTGAAACCGTTTGTAAAATTGATATTTTTGGGGTCACTGAATTTAATGCGATGTCAGATTTGCCCCATCAGGTGACCGTTTCTCCGTAACCAAGACATATTGACAGAAAAATGCTTCAAGTTTCAATTTATAGCATGAGATACTAAAATCGTGTATTTTGAAGCTAGTCCTCTGCTTTATTTTAATGTTACCTTATCGAGCACTTGACTCCACTTATCGAGTGAGGTGAAGTACCTGGGGTTAGACTTAATTTTGTTAATTTCTGTTCTTTTGTTCCTTTTTGTTCTCTTTCAAAATCCCCTCTCGACCAATAACATCTTGTAAATCAAACTTTTTAAATCACAACTTCCTCTCCACCCTATCTTCCCGAAGGCAGGCAGACCATCGGAAGAATACTGTCATTGGCTCGAACGGGTTTTTTCATTAAGTCTTTTCCCGTATCAATAATCCAATTTTTAAAACTGTGCTGTGCTGTGTGCTGTGCAAACTAAAACCTTAGTGAAATTTTTAAGTGTTTTTAAAACTCATTTTAGTTATAGTTCGCCAAATTGTTAGATTTAAGTTTTTTGTTCCAAAGAACAGGAGTTCTAATTTTATACTTCTCCATTTATCGTTTAAGCCGGAGTTAAACCCGTTTCACCCGACCACCCATCTACCACGACGTTGCGCGCCGTAGTGGTGTGGTCGGCTCTGAATCGGGACTTGACTCAGGCGTACTGTTGCATTATCAATTATAATAAAACCTTTTTGAATTGAATTGAAATTGGGTTAGACTTGATCGCACACTGAATTAGAAGTTAAGATAAACAGGGCATGTGAGGCCTTCTGGCAGTGTCACAGAAGCACACATGCTACTATTTTCCGAGGCGGAACTAGTAGGGATTCTGCAAGCGGTAATAGAAAACACGAAGGCAAACGTCAGTGCTAAACCGGTGCACAGCATTGGGGTGGAAAAAGAAATACCGTTCAAAAGTCGCTGTAGACCTCAGAATTTATTGGATCAACTTATTTTTTTTAATGTTCGTTATTAAATTCTTCATCAATCTCTGGACTCAGATTTCCGACTTTTGTCCCTGATTTTTCAAAACTTTCCAAAGAAATTTGAATTTTCATAAAAAATTTTGAAAAATCAGGAACAAAAATCGAAAATCTATCTGTCTTAGGTCGATAGGCAATTAAAAAATGAAAATAAAAAAAAAAAGTTTCGATTGCTTAACACGTTCGCTGCTATCTGACCTGACAGTACTCTGGTGCTAAACCGGTATTTCACTTTCTTAAATGATGATATTCCATATTTCATACGGTTCAGACGATGCATCTATATGTCACGCGTACACGATGGCTATAGCTCATGATCCATTAATGAGTCATGAGTAGTGAACGTGTCAAGTATTTAGACCTGCAGACTGATTAAACAAAAAGTCACTGTGTCACTTTGTCATCAGTCTGCTGGTCTTAATACTCAAGCAATCGGAAAGTCTTTTTTTTTTAAATCATCGTTTCTTAGTTGTCAAGCCAGATTTTCGATTTCTGTCCCTGATTTTTCAAAATTTTTGATAAAAATTCAAACTTCTTTGAAAAATCTTGAAAAATCAGAGACAAAAATTGAAAATCTGTCTCGAGAGATTGATGAAGAAGTTAATAACGAAGATTTAAAAAAAAACGATATGATGATCCAATAAATTCTGAGGTCTACAGCGATTTTTGAACGGTATTTTTTTTTCTCCCCACTGTGCGGTGCGCATATCAACGGACAGCAGAGGAGCTCTGCTTGCCCTAAATAACTGTAAGACAGGCTCTGGAAATTAGAAAGGCCCTAGATGTGCTCGCAGAAAACAATAGCGTCCAGCTCCGTCGGGTAAAGGGACACGATGTAATTCAGGGTAGCGAAGAAGCGGACACTTTAGCCCGCAATTGACTTGACAGCGCCCTGCATGGTCCGAAACCTGCAATAGCTCTCTCAGATCCAGTCCACAATTCACTGCTAAAAAATTATACACTCAAACGCTAAGTGGACTGTTGGAGTAGTCTAAGCAGCTGCAGACCTAACAGAATGGTTTTGGCAACACCCAGTCATAAGCAAGGCAAACACTGTCTCCAGATCTCGAGGAGTAATCTGCGCATCTATGTAGGGTTACTAACCGGACACTGCAGATTAAACAAACACCTCCATAAACTGGGGGTTATAGACAATCCCAACTGTAGAGGGTGTAATCTGGATGACGAGACTTCCGAGCATGTGCTCTGTCACTGCCCTGCTGGGTGACTTCTGGCCCAGTATGGCCAGCATAGGAGGCGCATCACTATTCCTTCTCCTTAAATACATCACAAGTGTTGGTTGGCTTGAGGAATGAGAGACTCGGTGAGCATGCTACCACTTACGGGGGCAACACAATGGGCCCGCCTATGAGGCCTGGTTGTACGTAAGCGCAAGCTCACCAACGTCAAGAAATCCAGAATCCAGAATGCTGCCTTCTTTCGTGGTGCTAATATATACCCCATTATTACACATCCATTCTTTTATGGTATTGGACTATTTTACCAACAAAAGATACATGAAGTGGCTTTCTGTTACGTTTCACTCATTTTCGTATATTTTCTCTCTTCATAGTCCAACAAAAATCGGCCATCATATTAACATCATATCACCCTTGATATCGACACTCCATTTTCTTAATATCCTAATGAAATCTTTCTCCTTTCCTGGCTATAGTCTTCTAAATTCATTGGGAAGTAATCAACATAAAATATGAATCTGGAAAGTGCAACTTGAGATCATCGTAAGTTATCAAAATTTTCCACCACATTAGCTACTACTTCTCTATGATCTTCATCTTTATGATTTCCCACATTTTGTACAACTTTCTTAAAACTGGTACAGGCAGCTTCCATTGTTATTTATTGTTGTAACGAAATTCTCATATCTCAATATTGTTACATTTGGTTACAGAGAAACGGTTACCTGATTGGGCGAATCTGATAGCATTTGAATTCACCGACCCCAAAAAACAAACGGTTTCAATGGTAAGAATTACAGTTCAACCCTTTAAAGTGCCATTTTAACATTTTTTGCCTATGCAGTTAAGGAGGAACTGTTACCTGATGTGGCAATTCTGACATAGCATTCGGATTCAACGACCACGAAAACATAAAGTAACCTTTTTTACAAACGATTTCAGTAGTAACAGTTAGAGTTCTAATAGCGTTATTTTAACGTTTTCTTTTTACTATTTTTTGAGGTTAGGGAGGATAGGGAGGAAGACTAACGTGACGTGATGGAGCAAACTGACATCGGATTCGGATTCAGCGACCCCAAAAACATAAGGATAAATTGGTCTAGTCTGGTGAATATGACTTCTTTTTCGTAGTACTGCGTAATCAGTTGTTTTGTAATGTATTGTTTAGGCATGAAGTACCTCTCTTCACCTCGATCCAAAAAGATATTTTTTGAATACCCTTTGACCTATAGGCACATTCCCACAGTGTCAAGCAACGGCCCGACCGCTAGGAGCCATTGCAGGAACCCGCAGGATCTCCATACGCAGACTTCCAACGGTCAGTAGTGGTCGCCCACCGCCGCAGGAACTAATTTTATCTGTACCCATCCAATCTCAATATTCTAAAGAATCCTGAGATTTTCCTGTGAGCCATCTTTCCCACTTAGGCAGGTGTCAAAACTACCCGTCCTAATTGTTGCAGCCTTTGGCCGATCAGGACTTTGCATGAGCAAAATATATTTTCCATAGTCTCAGTTGCTTTCATTCAGCGACACATTCCATCCTCTGCTTTGCCCAGAAAAAGAAAATCATTATTTAAGCAGGAGTATGATAAGAATTTGGAGAGAATCTCGAACAAAACTGGTACAGTTTTTTTTTAACCATTTATTTAACGTCGGCCTATTTCCGCTACCAGGAGACGACGCCAGGAGACGAGATACCCTCAACTTGGAAATTTTGCCGAACCTCTTCTCGTAAGAAGGGTAGGGATCTTTTACTGACCTAACATTTAATAGACAAGGGACTGCCTGCATTCCATCCCCTCCGAAGGATGGTATATCCACTACGTAATCCTCGTCTTGAAATTACATAGCTTCCGAGTATACGCTGATATATAAGCCGTTAGAAGGTGGGACGAGATCGCTGTGTTTTCCAAGTTTAATTTCACTCATCCAAGTACTAACCACGCTGAACGTTGCTGCACTGGAGTATGGAAATACAGCACAATCAAGATGCATCTAGGCTCGCCCCCCGTGCAATTTTTAATAGATATAATAAAAGAAACAATTTCGTGCCTTAACAATAAGTATACTTGTTTTTCCTAAAAATATAGATGTGTGTTGGTAAGTAGAAAATTGAATTTATCAGTATCCTATTAATATTTATTTTAAAAGTTACAATAAATTATTGCTCTGTTTAAGCGATTCAGTTTATAGCAATTACTAATATTATACAATAAAACAAACATACATCTTACCAGAATATATAATTTTAAGAAATATAATTTCAAGGTGACATAACGTATGTACAAAATTATAAACTAAAATGATATAAATAAATTTCAACTAACAGAAACGAGCAGATATCTTTACGATGCATCTTTTTGCGAACATAACCTCAAATTTTAAATTTCTATTAGTTTATTCTTATTTTTGATTTTTATATCGGTATTTTTAACTTGGATATACTGACTTTGGTTCAACATTTTAAAATTCACTCAAATATCACATGCACATAAAAAAATGTCATATACTAAGAACCACTCCACACTTATGTATTTGAATACGGTGAATCCAAATCTGACATTAGAATTGCTTCATCACGTCATGGTTTTTCTAATCTACACTCTAAGTGTCCGTGCCCCCCCATCCTTTAGGAAAATGTTTTTCATAAAGATCAAAGCCTAAGGAACAATTTAAGACATGTCCTAAAAAAAAAATTGGCTGCTCTTTCAAAATGGCGTCCGTTAAAAACAAAAATTGCAAATATTGTTTTTGTCATTTAACACAAAAACTAAAAAAGATGGAGAAAAACTTTCTGTACAAAAAATAAAGTGCATAAAATTTTCTACAATTTTGTTCCTATACAATATTTGCATTGGAGTTACCATTTTCCAGATAAATGATTCATCTCTTAAAATAAAATATAAAATTCAATATAAAACGTAACACTACGGAAGCCCACCCTAACTGTCCGTGCACCCCCCCCCCCCCCCCGATTCTTGGCGACTATGTTTTTCATGGAGATTAAAGCCTAAGGAACAATTTAAGACATGTCCTAAAAAAAAGCTGGCTGTACTTTCAAAAAGGCGTCCGTTTAAAAAAAATGCAAATATTGTTTTTGTCATTTAACACAAAAACTAAAAAAGATGGAGAAAAACTTTCTGCACAAAAAACCAAGTGCATAAAATTTTCTACAATTCTGTTCCTATATAATATTTGGATAGGAGTTACCGTTTTCCATATACCACTGTTACCGTTTTCGAGATAAATGTCTGCAAATTATATTATTATTATTATTAATTTTTTTCAGTTTGTTTTATTTAATTTTTATGTTAATACTCTAAAGTTATATTATACGCCTTATAATAATTGTCAGTTATTTTCTCTAAGTGATTTACCGATATATGAATTTCCATGTTTTCTTAATTTTGGACTCATTTATCTGGAGAATGGTAACTCCTATCAAAATATTGTATAGGTACAAAATTGTAGAAAATTTTATGCACGTTGTTTTTGCCCATCTTTTTTAATTTTTGTGTTAAATGACAAAAACAACATTGGCAACAGTTTTTTTAACATATGGCCGCCATTTTGATAGTCCAGCCAGTATTTTTTTTTTTTTTAGAATATGTCTTAAATTGTTCCTTAGGCTTCAATCTTTATGAAAAACATTGTCCCTAAGGATCGGGCGGGGTGTGCACGTACAGCTAGGGAGGGCTCCTCGACTATATAGACATTTTTTGAAAATCCAAAAAAAATTTTTTGGATTTTGGAGCCCACAAAAGTAATTCACGGCAACTTATTCTTATGCATTTTTATGAGCTGATTCCAAATTTCAGGTCTAATTAACTCTACCAGGTCACATTTTCTTCTATTCGCAAAAAACGGCGCAAAACCGTTATTACCAGCCATAAGTGGTAGTAATATTCGCATTTATTTTGAACACTTATGTGCATTCAAAAGTGAACTTATGTTTGCCTGTTGTAATGCACTCTTTTACATTCGAAAAATAAGCATAGTGGCATTCTTTTTCGTTTTTATACTGTTTCTAGTCTCTTTTCAATATCCGACCAACAGTAATCAGCCGCCATATATTCATCCCACCTACCTTGATATCGGCGTTCAATTCTTTGAAATAGTTCTCCTTGCTCCTCACTAAGCTCCCCAGAATCTTCTGGGAAATAATCAATATCTTGTAATTTGGACTTTTTAATATATGCAAGTAATTTCTCAACAATTTTGTGTGCTGACTAGCTATATTTATACAGGGTTCCAAAAGTATGGATACTCCTGAATAACTCGTCAGAGTAGTGAAATATGAGGAAAATGACCTCGAAAAGTTGTTGGGGTCATCGGTCACCTCAGACTTGACCTTGATGGCAATTTGCAAGGTCATTTGAAGGCCAACTATCGTTTTTTAAATTTTTGATCCCGGATTCTGAGAAAGCGAAAAATTTTGTATTAGAGTTGTAAGTTGACTGAAGGCAGGCAATGGTGATCAACTTACAGATTGATTACAAGATCGAATCAAGGTCATTTTTTCATGATCGACTTCGGCGACTAGGGGATTCCCATTTGACAAACGAAAGTTGACCTTCAAATGACTTTTAAAAACTTACCTTCAAGATCAAATCCAAGGTTGGTGTCCCTCGATGACCTCAACAACTTTTATAGAGGTCATTTTCTTTATATCTCGCTGTCCTGACAAGTTATTCAGGCGTATCACACTTTTAGGACACTTTGTATATTAAAATTAGGTGTTCTTGTTAGAGAAGTGTTTTAGACAGTATCAGATTTTTATCTGTTTGCACCTAATTTAATTTAGTTGGTCTTTGTCATATATGATGATATGTGTCTGAATATTAATTTTTGTTTATTGTAATTTATCGAAAATATCACTAATGTTGCAAAATTTGAAAAATAAACTAGACTGTACTCCATTCACATGTAACTAGCAACTTGCACTTGCAATCATGAAATCGCATAAACCATCTTGTATTTTGTGTGTGGATTGTCAATTATTATTGACCAGCCATTTACATAACGTTATTTATTGACAAGGCACAATTTACCAGAGACGGGATAAATAATTCATGAAATGCCTACGTCTGGGCTTGGAAATCCTCATGCAATAAGGGAGGGCAGCTTGCAACATTAATTTTCTAAATATCTGGTGTAGGATTGTTAATAATCGCTTAGTATTACAACAATACTTTGACGAACAATTATTGGGAGAGGTTTATTTAAAATTTCTATGAACTGTGTTACCCCGCCTGTTAGATCAAAAGCATGCATTTTCAGTACGGCGATGAACCTCTTCATTTTTCTGCAGCAGTTATACAACATTTAAGCTGTGTTTATCAAGACAGGTTGATAAGTGGAGGAGTTATATATCTATGTCAAATCTCCGCCGTTTAATCCTATGAATAACTTCTTATGGAGATGGCCTTGGTGTATGTCGAAAATATCAACACAACAGAGCAACGAACAGAACCAATTATTTTTCAACTGAGATTTGCATTAACATTTTAGTTAGCCGTAGATAATTTGATGATACGGCAAAGATAATATAGGAGAGTAAAAGTGTTTCATTTTGAAATCAATATATAGATTCGATTTTTTTACGGCCTTGCTGTTTTTAAGGTTGTATTTATTGATGCGTAAGGTGAAAATAAAAGGAAAAGCTGCTGTTCTTGTGCCGTCGTTGAATTTTGTTCATACCCATCGAACACCACAGTAATAGATGATCTAAATCACTTCTGAACAAACCTGACGCATGCCTGGGCTATTTCTCCAAAAGTTGAGGGATGAGACCAAACAAGGACATGAAGAAGGTAGTCACCGTCGAGTACTCTGCAACTAGCCCCACTGTCAGTAAGTTCTTCAGGTGTAGTGCTTGGAAAAACTTTTGGATAACTGACTTTGCAGTCTTCCGCATCGACACCATCGAAGAGAGGAGGTGGTCTAGTAGACAGTTCAAAACTGAGGTATTCCTTCAAATCTTCCTCGGATTTCATCACACAAACTATCCGCATGAAAAGTGCTGAGTTGTTTACAGACACGACAACAACACCTCTTTGAACTGATGTAAGCGGCTTTACTCGATGTTTCCTGGAGAGCTTAACATCATTAAAGAATTGTCCAGTCAAAATCTTGACAGCTGCTGAATATAGTCATGACTGACAAGTAAAATTAAATTCATTAAATCTTATAAAACACCAATAATATGTAAACATGAATTCGCAACAAGTCTCATCAACGCAGCCAGGGCAGTTCCACCGGGAGCATGACCGGCGCGGCCGCCGCGCTACGACACTGGGAGTGGAGTAACGGGTGACGCTACGGAGAAGGTAGACATACCAATGGAAAGCCCAAAGTATGAAGAGAAATGTTTATTGGAGTACATTTTCCCCTCAGAGTCTTCATTTATCCGCAATGGCGCCATTTCGGAATTTTTTGAAATTTTTTTAAAATTTTTGAAATGTTGACAGAACTAGAACGGAAAATTATGAACAAAAATATGCATGGAACATCTGAAATATTAACGGATATGCTTCTCCTAATCTTTTGTGATCATTTCGACCCAAATAGGACCAGTAACAACCTTTCTGTTGCACTTTATAGCCAACTCTGCAACTTTTGCGACTTGGGCCTTTGTCGTCTCAAAAAAACAGGGAAGCCGACGGGGGAGAGTAGGGGACTTTTGCTACGTATTACCCTGGACCAAAACTACAATCCTGGAAATTTTCAGCCTTACAATAATTAATGCCGGGTAGAAGCGTTATATTGACTAAAACTCCTGCGCTATAATCCAGGCATTAGAGAATTTTGGAAACATTCGTGGTAGTTCTAGTAATAGGCTTACTTTAAGTTTTTTTGGAGCGGACCCACTCGCTCTCCTCTCGTTCGTCATTTCTCAAAATGTCAATAGACCTTTTTTGTTGTAAATTTTGTTTACTTTCCGAATATCTGGATATTTTTTCTCTAAAACGAAAAAAAAAACGATAAAAAAATCAAAAACCGATTTTTGTGTTTTCTTTTCTAAATTTGAGGGGGTTGCGGGGGAATTTTTGGTGAGAAATTAAAAATTCTGATTCAGCGCTCAAAATAACGTAAAGCAAGCCTATTTCCATGAATTTTTCCAGGTAAAGGGCCTATATGGTCTCTAATGCTTGGAGTATACGTCTCAAAATTAAACTAGTAATACTTTTTCAAATATTGAATATTTTTTCAAGTAATCTGCAAAATAATATTTTCACGACCTTTGACCCTTTGTAGTTGACACCGCAGCGGTCTAATCGATAAGGAATACTCACACATTATTAAGAACTCTAATGTAAGGTGACAATTGGGAACCGGACGATTTTGAAATACGGGTTACACAAAGAATTTGCAAGATAATAATTATTAACACCAGAATGAAGCTTACACAATGCCATTTATGATGTGTATCAAGTATGGAAGATAATGTTATCGAGATGGTGTCCGTCGTGTTGGATGCAGTTTTCGACCCTCTTCATCAATAGTCATGATTTCCTGACTAATGGAATTCTTCAAGTCGGCCAAATTACGGGGCCTGTGAGCATATACACGACTTTTCAAATACCTCCACAGAAAAAAATTACAAATTGACAGGTCTGGAGACCTTGGAGGCCACAGCACATCTCCAAAACGTGAAATGAGTTTTTCTGGGAACATGTTGCGGACAACATTAATTGATGCTTAGGCAGTATGTGCCGTGGCACCATCTTGCTGAAACCACACATTCCTTGGATTTATCTCTTTTCCTAACCGATTCCCGATTCATGTTCAACCCAATTGCATATTTTCGGGCGGATCGTGAAGAACTTCTGTTGAGCGCCTCTCTCACTCGCTCTATGTTTCAGGGGTTCTTACGGAACGTTGTGGACCTTGTGACTTTTTATTCATTATACTGCCAGTTGTTCTCAAATTATTGACCCATCTTATGATGATATTGCGAGACGGAACAACTCCTCGTCGACCAATATTAAAGTGAATGCGAAAAAGCCGCTGTGTAATTATCACTGACTCGCCATTTCGTATAAACGTGTCGTATGCAAATATTCGATGCTCTACTGTCCATTGCACCCGTGTTACTGAAATTAGTGATGGGCGATATATCACGAACTGTGATTTAATCACTGATATTAAGAAATCACAGGTAACGACTGTTAGTAAAGTTGGCAGAAAAGCGTGACATGATCACGACTTTCCGTATTTCGTTCCCTTGCCGTGGTTCAACCAAGACCAATATATCTTTCACGATATTTCCTTTGAGTCGAATATTGTTTGCGGCCGTATGTATTAATACGTAAAGCAAGCGAACCCGTGCCTTAGCGTTGTTAGATATGCATTTCACACTATTTAGATATTTATATACCTAATAAATATCTTTGTCTTTTATTGTCTGGAGATGCGATGTGGCGATTCGAGGCAGGGTCGTGACGGCACATTCTTATTATAAGACCAGAAGTAACTAATTACTAAAACCATGCGTAAAAATATTTTATATGATTAAAATAAATATACTAGCAATTTTATTTCAAATATTGAGCATTTACGTTTCGGCATGCAATATGAACAAAAATATAGAATTCGACAATAAGCAAATGAAAACATGTTTAAAAAACATCCTTATATAATATTATAAAACAACAAAAAAAAAATTGCATTAAAAAATAAATTTACCATTTTAAATTAACAAAAATTCATGAAAAATAAACACAAACAAGAAATTTATTGATGCTTCCAAAATGCTAATGTTTGTACAACTTTACAAAAATATCCTGTTATCAAGTTCCATTCACAACCTAGTGATTTTACTTTATTACCAATCCATATACATCAAGTTATTTGGATAAACAAATCATAATATACTGTACATATTATATGCGGCAGCACAGATTACCAAGGTAGCTAATTCACTATTCACTGTCTGTTGGCGCTTATTTAGGGATAGGGGACAATTAACAATTTCTCCCGTACGTCGTATTATGAAAGTCGTGATCACATCACGTTTTAAATTCACTGATATAAAAAAATCACAGTAACGATTTATGTTGTGATGGAAAAATCACGATATCGCCCAACACTAACTGAAATGGCACAACATTACAAAGGTAATAACATCGCATTTGCCCTCCTCTAACCGCTCTGTACTCCGTACTATGCGTTTCAAAAACATCCGGTTCCCGATTGTCACCCTACTAAGGTGTATGCAAAAATTCAGCCCGTTACAATTTGTTCCCATGTTGGATGTCGATTTTCCTGGATTATAATAAGTCATCGATCTCCGATCGCGTTATCAACAATCTTTTCTGACTTGCATTTCGACGAAATTGGCTACTGGCCCTGAAACTCAATATAACAAGCTTTCCTTTTCAATTTTCATTTATTTTTTATTGTTTTAACAATTTTGTTCAGAATTACATAATATACATTAGTTATTTTCGGCGGTAAGTAATAATAATTATGATAGGGTGGCCAGATTTTTGTTAAGTGAATGCTGGACACTTCTGCTGGGAAAAAAATTGATGATCAGGGGCAGAAATTCGAAAAATCATTTCTTGATCCCAACATTTCTTGATGGCCGAGGGGGAAAATTTTTTTTTAAGACAAAATTTTTTGATGAGCGGAGGAGGCGGGAAGTATCCGAAAAAAAAATTTCCAAGCAAAACGTAATACTGTAACTTCACTATAACCTGAAGGCTGGAATTTTACTGGACACTTGTAAGACTTTCCAGCGAAATTCCGGACGTATGGTCTGAATGCTGGACTTTTGCTGGACAGTACTCCAAAATACTGGACTTTCCAGCGAAATTCCGGACGTATGTCACCCTAAATTATGAGAATAATAATTTTAGGTTAACTATTATTTTAGTCGTGTCCCATTTACCTTGTTTTTAACATCAAAAATTAATCTTTGTGTTGCTTAGCTGTTGCTTTTTAAACTCATGAATAAATCAATAATAATATACTAAATATACTACTTATATACTAAAAATTGTCACATTTAGAAATTCAACCATGAAAATTTCGAAATGCTAAAATATCGTATGAATGCATCTCTCATTTAAAGTTGTTTTTAGTATCAATAACACCATATTCTAATGCATTTTAAAAAATTTAATTATTAAATTAATAACAATATACTAATTAATTAATATTAAATTCATGTAATGTAATTCATGTACTTTTAACTAGGACGCCACTAAAATGTATTTGGCGTATTTTGTTAATTCGATGCACCATTCTCGGTTGCCTACATTTTTTGGTCACGTGTTTTACGGTCATTTTCTGTATTTCCCTAAACACACAAAACCCACATACCTTAAAAAATTTTGGACAATATTCATGAATGTAATTCATTAAAAGCAAAACTCGAACAATAGCATTTTCTAATTCACCTAAAAGATCTCGATCTACTTTAACAGCAGGTTGCTTCCATTGTGAATCGCTTTGTTCGCTGTGTGAAGAATTTCTAACCACTGCACTTTCAAATGTGCTTTAAGTTTAGTACCTATCATAAGAGTTCGTGAGGAAAATATTTATTATTGATTCACTATATTCAAAACACGATTTATTATTATTTATAAGATATAAAATCGATTAAATGGCACTTTGTGACTTTTTGTTTGAGAAATATTTAATGATCGTACACTTAGTATTAGTTAATAAAATATGTAAATGTAGTAGTGTCAAATAGTCCAGTCAAATTGTCACGAATAGTATTAAAATGTGGTGAAAATACATAACCACGATTTTATTGTTTTAAGTTCATGGGTTGAACATCCAAAACAAGCCCTAATAGCGTGCCAACTGATGTCATACCGGATAAGGGGAGTGGGGG
Source organism: Rutpela maculata (assembly GCA_936432065.2). Classification (NCBI taxonomy): domain Eukaryota; kingdom Metazoa; phylum Arthropoda; class Insecta; order Coleoptera; family Cerambycidae; genus Rutpela; species Rutpela maculata. The sequence continues at coordinate 153,927,062 of OW386287.2, forward strand.
GTCGTAAAGTTGAAAACTCGGTTTTTCGCGTTTAAATAGAAGGCTAACAATCTGAGAGGAAAGTTCAAATGGGAAAGACATAGGTATTTAAAAAACCTATAAAATGAGCCCTCGAACGTTAAGATAGCTTTAATAGGGCAGGAGTAAATTCAAAAAAACCGGAATTTTGAAATACATTTTTAATTTCAGTAAAATTTTAGAAACATTTTTGAAATTTTACTAAAGTATGTGCTATACAGAAGGGAACATCTGATAAAAATTTCAGATTGATATCTGCATTATTTTTTGATAAATTCAATTTTTTTGAACAAAAAATGGCTAAAGTGCTATTTTTTTAGTTCACCTCAAAAAAAACATTACTCTATGATAATTGGTTTTCGAGAAATGTGAAAAAGAAGTGTGCGGAAGCGTAACTGTGTTTCCAAAAAAAACGTTTGTATATTTTACATTTTTTATTCCTATAATTATTTTTAATACACCATTTACTTTATTGTGTAACGATTAGTGTTAAATATTTTATCGTTAGACAGTTTGTTAATTATTATACATGGCATTATTATTGTATTATTATTATTACATTTAATTATAATGATTTCGTTGAATCGTACATTATTCTTGTATGACAAAGATTCAGAAACATTTATTTTCTTAGAATTTTAACAATTTTGTACGTATATATACCAAGTGGATTCATGGAAATGAACACATCAAAGGGACACGTTTCTGTGTAGTATAGTGACACCTGTATACTAATACATACAAAGGTCTTTGATATGATGAAGTAGACCCAAATTCTTCAAAGGGAGAGGGGTTCCTGCTGAATCGTAAACCAGTTTGTCATGAGCCTTGGAGCAGTGAACAGTAGAATTTTTGGGGGGTCAGTCCAACCGGTCCTGGCAATTTTGGGGAAACGGCCTAATCAGGCAACCAGAATCTCAAATTTGGGTGGGCCAGGGTAGAACCATTTTTTTTGTGGGCCAAGACCCAAGCGGATAAAATAAAATTTTGTATTTCTCAAGGTCAAACTATAATTTTTTATTTTAATGAAAAGTTAGATATTCGAGTTACAAAAACATTTTCTTCCAAAGATAGGTTTCGTCAAACGAATTTTCATGTAATTGCAAAAATGATTTAAAAGTTCAAAGTACTATACGTAGTCCGACTCAACCAGGGTCTAGTGCAGACTGCTACCATTTCGGTAACATTTTTAAAAACGCCACTAAAAATAGTCAATGGTATCTAAAAACACTGTTATCAGTATCGATTTATTTTGTAGAATTTGGTACGAACATGCAAAATTAGGTTATTAAATTTTTATAAATGATATTTGGCATTTATGTCATTAGCCGAGTTTTTAAGATAGCAGCCTGAAAATCACAACTGAGATTTCTTTCGTTTTAAGTAAAGACAAAGGAGGGAAAATGTCTGCCTTTTAATTTTTTTTTGGCCCTCGGGTTTTTTTATGCGACCGAACAAATACCTATTTACCTGTGCCCGGCCCCAGAAAAACCTACACGACGGGCATTTGCCTCTTTGCTGAACTTCGCCATTTCATATCATTACTGAATAAAGTGTATTATTATTAATATTATATATGTAAATGATTTATTTGACGAGTATATGAAATCAATTTAATTTTTAAAAATTCTATATGAAATCAAAATTATTATTCTTAAATAATTGTGTAACTGCTGGCACATTTTAAAAATATAAAAAATAATATAAACCAAGTAGCAAATATTTTGTCTCAATTATTATGCCTGGACGCATTTTATGACTGCCCGCGCACCGTTACGCTCGCGCACACTACTTTTTCATATTTTTCGAAAACCAATTATCATAGAGTAATGTTTTTTTTTGAGGTGAACTAAAAAAATAGCACCTCAAAATGGTAGACATGATTTTTTGACACTGCATTCCATTCAAAAGTTATTTAACTTTAATTGGATTTTCTTATGAAAAAAAAATTTCTCTTTATCAAATTAAATTTTCACCACTTTTTTCTGAACAATAATCATATAGAAAAAAATTTGTAAATATTGAACAACTCTCGAAGGATAGAATTATTCTTCTCATGGCAAAATCTGACAAAAAGTGAAGTACTTATAGCCATTTTTCGAAAACCCTTTTTTTTCAAAATAATTGAATCTATCAAAAAATAATCGGCAGCTACTGGAAGCGGCTGGAACCTCCCCACCCCGTGAATCTTTGAAGCCGAAAAGAGCACTAAACAATATGAACGATCTCATTTAATTATATTTATTAAGTTGAAATATTTTTTTCGTATTAAATCAGAAAAAAAGTCTTGCGTTCGGTGGGATTTGGACCTAAGAACTTGAGTGTTAAATTTATAGTCTGCACAACATTAATATTTTATTCAATGTTTTTAATACAAATATATGCTTCATCGGATCCTAGCCCGGGGCCAGCCAGACAACCACGGTGAACACCGCCGTGGCGAGTGTGAGGCTGGACGGGGTAGGTCCGCTTTGGCTTGGAGAAAAATAGAAGAGTAGCTCCTGTCTTCTGTAGGCAGGCTTAAAGACTAGGTTAAAATTATAATGTGTCCACATGGACCTAAAATTAATATGAAAATAAACACAATTCTATAAAAACGTTCGGCAAGAGCACTTAATAATTTTGATTATTGATACGGGAAACAACTAAACGAAAAAACCTGTTCGTTGATAATGGGATGGATGGCAGGGATGGCCATCTTTGGAAAAAACCATATAACTCTTGGTGAACAGCTTCCCTGCCAGATGTAGCCAGGGTAGTGTTCATGGTGGATCGTTTAAGTTTGAGTTGGTATATTTTGTTTTATCTTTTGGCCTTGACCAATTTTTCACTAAATCGGTCGGGGAAGTGATAGCTGTCAAATTTTTGGTTCCAATGTTTCTCTGGGAATTTGGTTTTTGAAAAATGTTTAGGTTGGTACCAATGTCTTAAATTGTTTTTAGGTTATGTAGTACTATTTTTAGATTATGTTGCCGGAAGAATTTCCGGCGGGATGCCGGAAGTAGCGGAAATAGTTTTTAAAATATAATGTCACTGTCACTTTTAAAGTTTTATTGGAAAAAATTCACCGAAAGTGTTCCGGTGGGGTTGCTTACACTTGTAGGGTTTGTAAGCGGTTCAGGATGGCCTCTCAAACCATCCGTGGGCTTTATAAACGTCGAATCTCTCGATGCACCTGACACGTCAAAAATAATCAGCATACAGTCTGCACGCTTTAACACACTAGCAGAGAACTTATACCACAAATAGACCCGTAGTATTTTTTGGGAATTTTCCTTTGAGTCCATTTAATAAAATTTGACATTTTTCTGAAAATTTGACATTTTTCTGAAAAGTGATATTTTTCCGAAAATTTGACATTTTTTGATTGACATTTCTCTGAAACTTTGACATTTTTTCGAAAATTTGACATTTTTCTGAAGTAACATTACTCAGAAAATTTGACAATTTTCAAACATTTGACATTTTTCTGAAAGGTGACATTTCTTCGAAAATTTGACGTTTTTTCGAAAATTTGACATTTTCCTGAATTTTTGACATTTTTCTGAAAAGTGACATTTCTCCGAAAATTTGACTATTTTCAAACATTTGGCATTTTTCGGAAAGGTGACATTTCTTCGAAAATTTGACGTTTTTTCGAAAATTTGACATATTTCTGAAAAGTGACATTTTTCTGAAAATTTGACATATTTCTGAAAAGTGACATTTCCCTGAAAATTTAACATTTTTTCGAAAATTTGACATTTTTCTGAAAAGTGACATTTCTCCGAAAATTTGACATTTTTTAAAAATCTGACATTTTTCTGAAAAGTGACATTTCTCCGAAAATTTGATATTTCTTGGAAATTAAAAAAAAAAAAATTCGTGACTCGTAGAAATATTTTTTTGATATCATCATCAGTTCGCCTGTTATAAGAATTTTATGCTTTTACTACGTCATCAGAACGTAGGTGTATTTTTCCATCCATCTACAATATTTCCATCTACGTTTCAAACTTTAATTGGATGTTTCCAATAGTTAAGTCGATATCTGTACCAGTTTCTAAGAATTTTTCTTATTTGTGACGTCATGTGACGTAGGTGTATTATTAATTCACTCGTAATCCGTCCGTCTACAATATTTATACCTACGTTTCAAATTTCAGTTCGGTATCTTCAACCGTTTCCGAGTTATCAGCCGAAATCACTGAACACATCTGTCATTATTAGAATATCACCCTGTACATTGCACTGCTTTGAGGACAAAACAAATGAAATTTTTGTTTTTTAATTTTTTTCACGGAAACCAAATCGAAAAAGTGCAAGTGTGATATATCGTTGAAATCGGAATTTTTACTGCTTTTCAATGGTTCAATTACAAATTATAAGTAATCATAAAATAAACAACTTGTTGTGCCAAAACGGCACTAAGCGTAATCCGATCTCAACCAAAACCTTTTCAGATTTTCTGGAGCACTAAAGAAAACCTCATGCAAAGTTTCATCCAAATCCATTTAGTAGCTTCGCCGCTATCGTGCTAACATACATACACACACACACACACACAGACATTTTTCAAAAACAACTTTTTTGGGTTCCTGGGACCTCAAAACGTAAAGATTTGATGTTATCTCAATTTTCGATTTTGGAGTAATTGTAGTAACCTCCCACAATTTTATTGTGGGGAGGTTAATAATGCAGATATCGATCTAACATTTTTATCAAATATTCCCTCTATAGCACGTAGTTTAGTAAAATTTCAAAAAAATTTCTAAAATTTTGCTGAAATTAAAATTTTTTTTCAAAATTTCGGTTTTTTTGAATTTACTCCTGACCTATTAAAGCTATCTTAACGTTCGAGGGCTCATTTTATAGGTTTTTTTTAATACCTATGACTTTCCCATTTGAATTTTCCTCTCAGATTGTTAGCCTTCTATTTAAACGCGAAAAACCGATTTTTCAATTTTACGACCTCCACTCCCCTTATCCGTTATGACATCAGTTGACACGCTATAAGGGCTTGTTTTGGATGTCCAACCCATCAACTTAAAACAATAAAATCGTGGTTATGTATTTTCGCCATGTCAAATTACAACTTGACTGAACTAAAAGGTGAAAACGATGCAAGAGTTAGAAAAAATGTCATGTTCAATGATAATTTTTTGTGCTTGATTTCGAATCTGAAGTCAAAACAAAAAATTCAAAATGGCCTTCTATTTGCCGGATAGATTTTTTAAAAGTAAATACTTTACATGTGCAAAAAAATTGAATATATAAATAATTTATACATATATAAATTACCTACAGTAACAAAATAGCAACATTTTTATTTAAAAAATGCGACCACGCACATTGTTCTGGTCAAAAATTCTTTGTTTCTTATATTTCTTATGTTATAGAAACCAATTAATCCCACAGAGATTATAAAAATTAATTCATTCCAGTTATTTTTGGTCCCTACTATTCTTTCGCTAAAACTAAAATCTATTAAAATATTTGCAATTAAAACAAACATTTTACGTGTTTATAGTTCAGAGTGCAATTTTTTTCTAAAGCAAGTGCTTTAAATGGGCAAACAAATTTTAGCACATTAAGAAAAACATTATTTATGATGTTTTAATTACGGGCTAATTGCAGTAACAAAATGGCGACATTCTATTGAAAAAATTAATAGTTTAAAAAATTAAAAAGACACGCTATTATAAATACCGCTCTATAAAGCAAAAAATGATCATCGAACCTGTTCTCTCTGTCTACCCCGTGAGGGATTTAGTGTAAGCCGTGTTTGTAATTAAGTATAATATCTGGGTATAAAAGCGTGGGGCGCTTTTCGAATGCTATTTCAAACAGGTTCTATAATTATAACGCTGATGGCATCTTTAGATTAAATGAAATGAGCCCCACGCTTTTATACTCAAATATTATACCTACTTAATTACAAACACGGCTTGCACTAAGACCCTTACGGGGTAGACAGTAGGGTGGGCCGAAAAACAACAAAGTTGTCAGAGCGAAACACTATAGCAAAAAAAGTTGTGTTTGGTAGAGAGAAGACTAGGAAAAAAAAATTTTTAAAAATCGATTGGAATCTTCCGTTCGCGCACGGCTCTCAAAAAAATGAAAAATCGATAAAATCTACCAATTAGTTTTTTTTAGAAATCTGTCAACATCTTCCGCTTGCACATGCGCTTTAAAAAAACACATTTTTGGTAAAATATGGTTTTTATTTGTATATGTAAAGAGGTTACATTTTCTCTGATAGTTATTTTTCCTGAATGACTAGTTTCAATTTAGCTTTATTAGAAAACTCTGGCATTATGGATCTTAATAGCAGAGTTGATCTGATGTAGCCATCTCTATTCGGCTGCTCCAAGGAAGAACACAGTAACCAACATGTTTTCCAAACTTGAGATTTTCACTCATGTGCTGATACTGTGCTGTGCTGCGTCTTTTTATCCAACAGCCGAGCCAACAGCGGTAGTTCTATCTGCAAAGGATATAAAATGCTGTTGGATAAAAAGACGCAGCACAGCACAGTATCAGCACATGAGTGAAAATATCAAGTTTGGAAAAAATGTTGGTTACTGTGTTCTTCCTTGGAGCAGTCGTATTCTTCGCACCACAGACCTTGCCTGATGCCTCAGTGACAAGCTTTACAGCTTATGTGTGGCAGGGAAAGCTTCTTATGTTCCAATTTGGGGCAGTTTCAGAGTGTATTAGTGATAAAATGGTATCATCGTCAATATTGTGCAAAATAGGTGGAGAGAACAACTTACAGGGACCCTAGTCAATTATTTCAAAGTAGTTTTCAGCATCAAAGTTTAATTTTGTAGAAAAAAATGACCGAATTGATTTTTCTTTAGCAGAACGTTGCCTTGACTTTATTATTCGTCTCAACCTAAGCTCCTTGATGTGCTCTCTGTCATCCATGGCCATTGAGAGGAGAAGGTTTTCAGGATGGGCAAAAAATGAATTGCGCTCGGTTACAGGTTCTACTACTTGACGCAAGTTAGCAGGTAAGTATCGTGAAGTTTGTATTACCTTAAAAAAATGATTTGGTCCATCGGTAAAAGAACTATTCTTCTTAATATCAAGCCAAATAGGCATATATGAGTTTAAAATGAATAATACTGTTTGTTTCAGTTTAAAAGTGGGACTTTTTGTGGATATGTATAAACGAAGAACTCTGTTAGCAACAGTTAACCATCTGGTATGTGAAATAGGCCCTGGATCCCGGCAAGCGAGATCTTGTTCACAAATGCCTGATTGAATAGTATTCAATCCATTTCACATGCCAGATGGTTACCTATTTTGCGCAATATTGACGATGACACTATTCTATCACTAATACACTGTGAGACTACCCCAAATTGGAACATAAGAAGCTTTCCCTGCCACACACAAACTGTGGAGCGATGTGTAAAGCTTGTCACCGAGGTATCAGGCAAGGTCTGTGGTGCGGAGAATAGAGATGGCTATATCAGATCAACAATGCTATCAAGATTCATAATACCAGAGTTTTCTAATAAAGCTAAATTCAAACTAGCCATTCAGGAAAAATAACTATCAGAGAAAATGTAACCTCTTTACATATACAAATAAAAACCATATTTTACCAAAAATGTGTTTTTTTAAAGCGCATGCGCCAACGGAAGATGTTGACAGATTTCTAAAAAAATTGAGTGCTTTCTACCTTTAATAGGAATCGCTTTCTCCGCTATAGTGACCTCGTAAGTGTTCTTTCAGTCAGACTAATTGGTAGATTTTAACGATTTTTCATTTTTTTAAGAGCCATGCGCGAATGGAAGATACCAACCGATTTCAAAAAAAATTTTTTCCTCGTCTTCTCTCTACCAAACACAACTTTTTTTTACTGTAGCGTTTCGCTCTGACAACTTTTTTGTTTTTCGGCCCACCCTAGTCGACAGAGAGAACAAGTGCAGCATTTATAAAAGTGTTTTTTTAGCTTTTTAAACTATGAATTTGTTTTTTTACTTTTTAGTCTTATATTTAAGGAGAGAATTTTGGCACTTTCAATATTTATGTAAAGAATTAGACTAAATATTAATAATCTTCGACCTCGAAAATCCCCAGATATCGATTTTCATACGAATCAGACCATAAATTACAAAACTTATCCGCCATTTTGACGCCACCATTTTCGATTGTTAAATTTGGTCCAGATAATTGTAATCTGCAACTTCGATAAACCACAGATACCGATTTTCAGTCGAATCCGACAATAATTGATAAAACCTATCCGCCATGTTGACGCCGCCATTTTGATTTTTTAAGTTTTGATTACATATTTGTTTTTTACTTATTAAGCCCTTTCTTTTGATATACCCATATCAAGGTGGTTGTAAAGAAAATGATAATCCGCCATCTTGGTGCGGCGGCCATTTTGAACATATTATAATATTGAGTATACTATATTGTATTGCGTCAGAGCTACACACAAATGCCAAATTTCATGAAGATACAGAAATTAGAAGTGGGTGAAATTCAGTTCCTTAGACTTTTTTACTTACATACATATATAGATAGATAGTCGACCTAATAAAGCCTGTTAAAAATAAGAAAAAGCGCATTGCTTCTATCTAACTTCTTTGTTTATTATGCTACAGAAACAAAAACATTTGATATCCTAAATAATAACACAGGCACACAAAAAAAAAGTTCAAACCCAGGAGACCGACATATTATTTCCGAAGGATTTTCGGGCGGTGAACACGATGCCGTAGTCAAAATATAAGGGCAAATTTCGCAGATAATCGCAATTTTAAGGTTAAAACTGGCCAAACATCACAGCCCCACAAAAAAAAAGTTGTCTGTCCGGCGGACCAGAACAGTGTATCCGTATATATTCGGACCCCTTGAAACCGAATCCGAAGTCAGAATTGTCAGATTTGCTTGTTTTTCACCCTTAACCCCAAAAAACACCTCTCCAAAAAAATGGTTTGTCCGGCCGACCAGACCAGTATATTCTTATATATTTGGACCTTCTGAAACCGAATCCTAAGTCATAATTGTCAGATTGGCTCGTTTTTCACCCCCAACCCCAAAAAAGACCCCAAAACAAAAACAAAGTGGTCTGTCCGGCGGACTATAACAGTGGATCCTTATGTAATTTGATCTGCCTAATCCAAATTCGAAGTCAGAATTGTCATATTTGCCCGTATTTCACACCCAACCCTAAAAAACACCCCCAAAACAAAAAAAGTGGTCTGTCCGGCGGACCATACCAGTGTATCCTTATATATTTGGACCGCTGAAACCGAATCCGAAGTTATAATTGTCAGATTGGATCGTGTTCACCCCCAACCCCCAAAAAACACGCCCCCCCCACAAAATGGTCTGCCCGGCGGACCATACCAGTCTATCTTTATGTATTTGGTAATCCGAAGTTATAATTGTCAGATTGGTTCGTGTTCACCCCCCAACCTTCAACCCCCCCCCCCCAAAATGGTCTGCCCGGCGGACTATACCAGTGTATCTTTATGTATTTGGTAAGGATACACTGGTATAGTCCACCGGACAGACCACTTTGTTTTTGTTTTGATGGTGTTTCTTGGGGTTGGGGGTGAAAAACGAGCCAGTCTGACAATTTTGTCATCGGATTTGATTTCAGCAGGTCCAAATACATGAGGATACACTGGTCTAGTCCGTCGGACAAACCATTTTTTTGGGGGGTGTGTTTTTCGGGGTTGGGGGTGAAAAACAAGCCAACCTGTCAATTCTAACTTCGAATCCAGATTCAGCAGGTCAAAATACATAAGGATAAGGATACACTGGTATAGTCCGCCGGACAGATCACTTTGTTTTTGATTTGGGGGTGTTTTTTGGGGTGAAAAACGAGCCAGTCTGACAATTATGACTTCGGTTTCAGAAGGTCCAATTTTTTTTTTTTTTTTTTTCTTTTTGACATTACGACATGAGTCGATACAGCCAGAATACAAATTAAATATTTAATATTTCTATAACTAACTAATTTATTACGACGACTATACACTATTACCTAATAAAAACCCTACATCTAACCTATGTCACGTGTCAGTACTGGACTTTGGGATTAATGAACAGGGACACTCTCTTCTCACCCAGGGGTCTATCAGGGTATTATATAGAGACTAACACAAATAGTGCGACCACGGAAGGAAAGGAATATATAACAATAGGGAAAAACAAAGGAATGGATATCTAGCCTATTCTAAATGTCGATTTTAATGTCTTTGGGGAACTCAAGTATGACGTCATAGATATTTTTTTTATTTAGAGGTAATAGATGACAGATATTATTAGAATGGTAAATGTTCAGATTCCTTAATTTTTTATGGAATACATCGCTTTCTACTTTATACTTTAAGCAGTCAAAAAATATATGATTCAAATCTGCAGTGACATTGCAAGTATCGCACAAGTCTGTGTCCATAACTCCTATCTTCTTGAGGCGAGCCGGGTAGCACCCGTGGCCAAATAGAAGGTCCAAATGCATCAGAATATATTGGTCTGGTCCGCCGGACAAACCATTTTTTTGGAGGGGTGTTTTTTGGGGTTAAGGGTGAAAAACGAGCCAATCTGATAATTCTGACTTCGGATTCGGTTTCAGCGGATCCAAATACATACGAGTGCACTGGTCTGGTCCGCCGGACAGACAACTTTTTTTTTGTGGGGTTGTGTGCTTGGCCAGTTTTAACCTTAAAATTGCGATAATCTCCGAAATTTGCCCTTAAGTCATATATTTTGACTACGGCATCGTGTTCAGCGCCCGAAAATCCTTCGGAAATGATATGTCGGTCTCCTGGGTTTGAACTTTTTTTTTGTGGGTGTGCCTGTGTAATCTTTAATTTTGGTCCTTAGCATTTTACATAAGTGCCATAGTTTCTGAAATATTTAATATTTAAACTACATACTTTGTCTTTAGTCCAGTCAATGAATATATTCTAGAATGCATGGAACATGCGAGACTTTTTGACTTCAGGACTTTGTTAGGAGTAGTTAGTAGGTAAACATACTAAAAGTCCCCGCCCCTGGGAGGCGAGCTTACGGCGGGAAGAGGGGGGAGGTACCATTTTTGGATTTTTAGATTATATCTCGGAAACGGTGGACTCTAGAAAGATATGTTCTAAATAAAAATGAAAGCTAATTAAATTTCCTATAAAATTGTTTCCATACATATTTGTCGAATTTCCAATGGTTTTCGAGATATACGTTATTGAAAATCGATAATTTTCGAAAAAATCATTTTTAAGTGTATATCGAATTGAAGGAAATTTAATGCTCTACAACTTCGTCTCTGAAAAATTTTTCTGAGAAACGATCGTGGGAGGCACTAGAATCAAATGTTTGACAAAAAGAGTTAGGTAAAAATGATTTTTTCGAAAATTATCGATTTTAAATAACGTATATCTCAAAAACCGTTGGAAATTCGACAAATATCTATGGAAACAATTTTATAGGGAATTTAATTAGCTTTCATTTTTATTTAAAACATATTTTTTCTAGAGTCCACCCTTTCCGAGATATAATCGAGAAACCCAAAAATGGGACCTTCCCCCTCTCCTCCCACCGTAAGCTCACCTCCCAGGGGCGGGGACTAGTATGTTTATCTACTAACTACCCCTAATGAAGTCTTGAAGTCAAAAAGTCTCGCATATTCCATGTATTCTACACCCCTCTCTTGAGCACTCATTGACTGGATTACTTATAAACGTTCGGACGCCATTTTTGAAGTTTCCATATCACCGAAACTCTTAATACTACAGAAATTAGAAAAAAAAACAAATTCATAGCCAGTTTATAAGCATTATTTTTAGTTCCTAACATATTTTCGCTAAATGTGATAATTTTCGAGTTATTAGACGAAAACCTCTTTTCTCTATAATCGCAATTTTCAAGTCGTTATAATTTAAAAACTATCAATTTGTATGAAAAATCTTAAAATTTGATTCTCTTTCAGCTTCAATGTTTTTTAGGTGCAATCTCTTGAAAAGGCGTGGCATTTACTTCTTGTAAATTAGCAATGCTTGGAATAATAAGAAGCATTTCTTTGGTGCATGTACTGTTAAATGAAGAGCTAAGTGGATAAAGGTGTTATGTCACAAAAACACGTTATTGAGTAATTTAACTCGAAAGTTTTTAGGCGAGAACTTTTTTGTTATAACGACTATATAGCTTGCATTTTGCGATGATATTGACATTTGATGTACTTTTCAGAGACAAATAACTAAAGTTGTCAGTTGTCATTATTTTCGAAAATTTAAAAAAATTAATGTGCATAACACCTTTATCCGTTCATAAGTTTCTCTGAAATGAATAAGGAATTAGTGAATAAAAGTGTTAAGAAATTAAACATATTTTATTATTATTAAAACATTGTACAATTTTTAGGTAGTCGGACAGTTCTACGGTTTTGAGCCACAGTTTGGTCATTTCCAAGTATGTTGTGATAATACGGCCTTATCATTCATTTATGAATGGTAATTGTTCTTTAAGATTGGCCAGTTTTCCTACACTTAGGCTGCCCTTGTTTTCATTAAACACCGTTAGAGCAATAGCGTCGGAATTTATCTTATGCATATTCCTTTTCTTTAAAACATCGACTTTGTAAAATGGAGTCATTTCATCTAGTGATGTAATAGTAGCACCCATAGGTGCCATTTTATACCGTTGCGAAAATAAACCTTTTCATTGTTCAAGTTTTTCTTCCTGTTGTACAAATTAAGTTTTCCATCAATATCCTTGAAATTATTCTTCATATCTATGACAACGGCGTCTTTGGGAGTTCTTAAAATTCCTCGATACTGGTCCGGAACGTAGATGTTTTGATGTTTCCTTAAAATTTTCTCGACTCTGCCAAAGTCTCCGTCTGACTCTAAATATGAATGTCCCACCTCCGAAAATTTATGGTCGATAACTTTAAATTCACTCTTTAAAATCAACAACTGGTAAAGTGTAATGATATTGAAGTTTTTATTTTATCCACCACAGGAGTCGGGCCATATTATAATGTGATCGATCTTTTCTTGGAAATATTCATTGTAAATTTGTGAAAAGATATGTAAGCAACTAGCAATTTCTAGGCTTTCACGGCTGGCCATATCTTCAGTCCATGTGAAAAAGAACGTTTTTTTTTTCAGTATTCCTCAATGTATGTATGCCAAGGTTGTAAAACCACATTTGACGAAGGTAAAATGCTTTCGATGTACTTAATTTTGGCAGCGGCATGGTTTGCTGAAGATCTAAAGTAAGAAAGCAAATCGTTCTATCTACTGTAACTTTTGCTCCGTCACGCTTTTGTTGTTCGAAAGCTAGTTTGTAATTTTCTCCGTATTCTTTAGTATTATTTCCAGCATCACATTTGGGAAAAAATGTGAATCATTTCATGATCTCAATTAAACAATTTTGAATACCATGGACGTAATTTCAGCATTTTTATTGGGTAGGCAGGGATTTTTCACATATAACCTAATAGATGTAAGCATAGCGAACCCTGTAATTCTTAAACGATAACCTTACAAACCCAAATGACCTTTGACTTGGTTGGCGTAATTATCATACTTATTATTTTTTCCGCAAGAATTTCGGAATTCGCCAGATTTGCCTTAAACAATTTAATGCTCTTTCAAAATATTGGGCAGAAGCCATACCAGATATCAGTTTTGCTCTTGTCATAAAAATTTCTACGGTCCAGCCCTCTTCTACTTGTCAGCATAAAAATGTTTGTACAAAAATCAACACCGCAAAGCGTCACTTTCCAGTATTTCTGATTTACAGACTAATTTGCTAGAATAATTTGGTAAATTCGTATTTTATTATTGCATTTTATATTGATAATGTTTTGTTTTTAAAACATTATTAAAACTTGCCTGGGAAGAAATTGCCACTATGTGACTGATTTCTCCTGAATTGCCAAAAGGTATAAATGTGTTTACAGCAATTAGATACTCAAGTACCATCTCGACTCTTGTACCACCTCATACCATTTCGAAATTGAACGAAATGAATATATGGATTAAAACACTATAAGCACTATTTCCAAATATCAGCCAATTTATAAACATCTTAACATGATTCATGAAATCGTTTATTCATTGCCATTTGTAATATCAATTTACTACGACTGGCCATTTTCACTATAATAGTAAGAAACACTTAACACAACTTGTCACATTAATGTCAATATAACATAACTTTAAAAGCAAAGTGTTTTGGATTAAAACAATTTAATATCGCACAATAATGGATAAAGGTGGTATGTGATCATGACACCTTTATCCATTAAATTATGTAAAAACCATATGTACATAACACCTTTATCAAACATTAAAACGCATTTAGGAAAGGTTTATTATCTCAAAAACTTATTGAAATGATAGATTATAAGTTAAAATAGTTGTCTGTGTAGAAATCTCAAAAATGTCACATAACACCTTTATCCACTTAGCTCTTCAAATTACACAAACACAGGTCTACAAAAAAAAAGGTCTTGTCTTAAAGTTCTCATCTAACTTTTTAGAAGGGGTAGGTAGAGGGAAACTGAGTAGGTAGAAAAACATTTTTTGTCCAAAATTGGCTTCAGCGCGTCAAAATACTTCAGAAAAGTTAGATTAGAATCTTAAGACAAGACTTTTTTTTGTAGACCTGCGATAAAAAAAAATCCACATTACAATCTTTCTAGATTAAAATATCTAGTTACTTTACTATACAATAAACATACTTGTTTGTATTTAAGCAAATGTAAATTTTATCAGTGTCCAGGAAAAAATCCTCATTTAATCTTGCAGGGGGAAATTCTTTCAAGTTAACATCACCTCTCTTTTGCAGCTAATCCAAAGTTTTTGATAAATTAAAATTAAACAGCTGTCTCATTATCGTGAACTGCAAATTTTATTATATTCTTTCCCTACTTTTCGTTGAATTTTGTTATACGTGAAATTACTTTTATTCTTTATAAAAACCCAAAACTCGTTATAGATATATTGAATGAATTGAATAATTTCTTTTACAGCAAGTTTCTTGGGTCAGACGGAGAGATTGGCACATTCTTTCATCGGGAGTTTTTACGTACACAAACGATGAGAGATTTCAAATTCTGCACGCGGAGGGCTCTGATGATTGGACTCTTCAAATTAAGTACGTCCAAAAGAGGGATAATGGAACATATGAATGCCAAGTAAGTTTTTTAATCAAGTCGTTATTCGATTAATTATCGACTTAATAAATTCTTATATTAGAAACGTTGCTTGCTTATTTATAGAACGGAAAATAACCGGTGGTCCGGAATTATTTAATTATAATTTTTTGGCTTTTAAATGATTTCAATGATCACGAATCATGATTGAAATAATAAATAATATTCTAAACTTTTAAGTTGATGACAAACCTTATTTTGTACTTGACAGAGTAAATATGGAAATAATATTTTAAAAATATTAAAATAAATAAATAAATTAATTAATTAATTAATTAATAAATATATGATTTAAATTTAGCTATTTACCTACTTGAGTTTAAGTTTAATCATTTTTAATTATTTCCGATGTTAATCGAGTGGGATTAAAAACAAAAAAAAATCAAACAACCTGCGTGTGAGGTTAAAAGGAGATGTAAATAAGATGAATGTAATAAAAATTATTACTCAAGCTACAAAAATATATCACTCAATAGTTAATAATTAATTTCCCCAACAAATTCGAGTAAATTAATACTAAACAAACATTTGGGGGGGAAAACAAAAAATTATTTACCTGGCTAAGCTCAGTTAAAGTGGAGTGATCTCAGTTGCAACATTCTTTTGAAAACAAACTACCAAGAATGATCTAACAAGTGCATATTTAACAACAATAACAAGTAAACAGTATTACAATATTGCGGTATCCATGTACAGGGTTATTCATTATATTTAGACCACCATTTATTATCATTATTATTAGAGATAGAATAAAAAGTTTGGACGAAAGTTGTAGGGCTGCAACTGAACCCCTTTAATAAGTTAATGGAAGCACAGTGGCGTGCAGAAACTGAGGGGCTACAAGAAGTAATAATATATTTTTTATTGTTGAATTTTTGAATTGCTCTTTTTTTCTGATTTCAAAAATATAACATATGATACTCCAATCTTTAACCGTTTTTAAGTTGTTGAACATTGAAAATCGTATTTAAACTATTTATTATATGAAGGGAAATTACAATTATTGAAGTAGTCTATGAAAATGACAAGTATTCTGTTATTATATGAAACGCTGACAGATTTGATAACAGAATACTTGTAAATTTCATAGACTACTTCAATAATTGTAATTTTCCTTCGTATAATAAATAGCTTAAATACGATTTTCAATGTTCAATAACTCGAAAACGGTTAAAGATAGGACTATCATATGCCATATTTTTGAAATCAGAAAAAAAAGAACAATTCAAAAATTCAACAATATACAGGGCGTTCTATTAAAAATATATTATTGCTTCTCAATTTCTGCACGCTACTGTGCTTCCATTAACTTATTAAAGAGGTTCTGTTACAGCCCTACAACTTTCCTCTGAAACTTTTTTTTCTATCTACAATATTAACGACAATAAAGGGTGGCCTAAATATAATGGATAACCCTGTACATGTGGGCCCCTTTTGAGGGCGATTTGACAGTACCCAGATGGGCACGACCTGGAAAGTAAGGCCTGAAGGGAAAAAAAAGAAATGATGTGGTCAACCCCAAGAAAACTATATGCCGCTGGAAACGTAGGAAAAGGCATTTTGCTCGTTTTACAATATGGGCAGAGATTACATCGTAAAAACAATACTAAATATCTAACTGTGGCGTCTGCCACTACTCATACACTAATATAAAATTACACTTATTTGGTTACACGGGGATAATACGCAACTATTTAGGGACTCACATAAATATAGCTTATTCAAATTAAATAATTACCACAATGACAGGTCTATAACTAACTTGCACAAAGAATTTCGACATACACAAATATAAGTAAACATGAAACAAATTAAAAATTGCTATCAACGTGGCCTATCTATACGACCTAAACACCAATATAATCGCTACATTCGTTTCAAAGAAAATATTAACAAACATACGTTCAGAGGGGTGGGGGGGGGAGGTGATGATCCAGCTCTTCGCTCCAACTCTTAGCTAGGTGGTGAAAATAAAAGTACAAAAACTACTTACAGTCGGGTGCTTCTCAGGTCTGACACACAGTGACACTTCGGGGGTTCCTGTCTTTTAAATAGGCCACTGAAATGGGAGTAGTAATACTCCAGCTCTGCCACCACCATGCTGTTTTCAGACTGTTCCTCGTTACTGGGGTTCACACTAGGATATGACGTCCAAAAACCACCATAAAATTTGACCTCATAGAGGTGAAAACTCTTGGGGTGTCAAGGGGAGCTCTTAGAGTATGGAGGAGAGAAAAACCTGCCAAGGGCTCTGCAGGTTCGCTACTGCGTACACTGGGGATTTAATCAAAGGCAAACTTAAACTTCGAGGGTTATCAAGGGGGAGTTCTAGGGCGTCAAATGAAATTTTCGGGGCACCAAAGGAACCCTAAAATAAAACGATAAAAATAGGACTTAATCCGTTGTTAAGGCGTAAAGGCGTTAGGTAGTACTTACGGTTGTCGCCGGTTCCTTCCACAAAGACAAATCTAACAAACCAAAATGGGGACTACGCCGACACGAGATTCCAACAAAACTTAGTTTCGCCACTATCCCAGCAAAATCAACCAACAATCAAATTGAAATCTCTGCGAACAAGGCGGCGTTTTACAACTCTGTGTTACCACGTATTCACATTCGCAAAACGCTAAGAGCGCTCTTGCCTATGGCCGGCGTCGTTCACCTTCACCAAGAACCAAACAAACTACCGACACTATCGCGGAAATTCCTCATTCTCCCACGCTGACCTCTGTTCCGGTATTTAATCTGTGAATGAGACCATGTGGACGGCACTATTAGGCAACCCGATATACACATCGTTTCCATTGCAATTCAATAGATCGAACATGGTCTACCAGAGATTTTAGTTGCGTTAGAAAAATGTTCTGACGGAGTTTTTAGTTACAGTGAGCCAAACGGCCGTAACACAGTTGATAACGACAATTTTAAGAAAACCTACTAAGCAAAACAAATGTTCGTATTTAGGATGGAGGAAGAATGAAAAGTAGGGTACCTGAGGCATCAGTTCTAGGTCCATTTATATTTCTACTTTGCATAAGCTATCTGCTATCTTCTTCATCGGCAACGCTTTCGCGCCACCTGCCGCGGTTGCTTGTTAGGAGCATGGTCTCACCAAAGCTCTTTCCCATCAGCTTCTTGCTGACATAAGTCCAACGTTTTGGAGGACGTCCTCTTCGCCTCTTGTCATCTGGGGTCACCTGAAGTATTAATCGTTCTATGTTCTCCTCTTCTCCGGAGGATTCGGGAGAAAACGACGCTGAAGAATGGAAAATTGAATTACTAGTGCATTGGGTTGTAATGAAGCAAAAAATCTAAAATGCTTAAATCTGGTGAGCGGGCAGGCCAACGTACAGGTCCATATGTTGCAATTACACGCTCATTATATCGGTTTACTAAACGGGTCATAACTCAAGTGGCATTATAAGGCGGAGCCCCAACTTGTTGGAAATACATTTATTCAGAAACTGCAAGTAGTAAGTCCATCAACATTTCTTCAATATCATTTCGTAGGAATTCTAAATATCTGTCTCCTGTCAAAGGTCCTTGAAAAAAATAGGTGCAATAATTCTTGTTCTAATAATCCCAGCCCACACATATACTTCAAATCTTCCCTGAAAGTTACCTTGCCTCATTAAATGTTGATTTTCCTATGTGCCTAATATCTATTGTTTTGTTTATTGAACATTACATTATCAGAAAACAATACCAACCTTCGGTTGCCATCATCTTCGTACAAACGCTGGTGCACTTAATATTTAAACGAACGGTAACCATATTTTTTGAGAATCTTTCTTGGTCTTTAATGACTAATTTGCAATCCGTGGCCAATTTCTGTAGTAGAAGCAGTAGGTGCATTTCTACAAAAGCCAACATCAATGCCTTCATCAATGATAAAAGCCGCAGGATTGTTATCAGTTCCTCTCCTGATTTGTTTCTCCACAATTGGAAAATATTGAAAACATGGATGATGTCTGTTCGGATACCTTTTGGCATACAAATCTGCGAAATTGTGACATTCTCCAAAAATGAATAACATGTCCACTTTTTCATCCCTTGCATATATGAAAAACAATAAAAACAAAAAATCGCTCCTAAATGTCTATTATGCCTTAGTATACTCTCAAATTTCCTATAACATAATTTCATATGGAAACAGTACAAACATGCAAAGAGTATTTATAATGCAAAAAAGAATCATAAGATTAATATTTAATTTAGGTTATATAGAATCGTGTAGAGATACTTTTAAAAGAGAGAAATATTGACTGTGGCATCTATATAGGTATCTCTATAAAATGTTAATTTACATATACCTATATAAATAAACATAAATTAAAAACTTACAATCACTGTTATCAAACTCGCAACAAAAACGAGATATATAAGTAGACTAGCTGACCCAGCAAACGTTGTTTTGCCATATAAATTATAAATTTTTGTCCAAAAAATAAAAAGAAAATTTCTGTATAGGGCCACCCTTATCACCTAGGGGTATAAAAAATAGCCTAGATTCTCAGACCTACCAAATATACACCAAAAATTTCATAAAAATCGGTCAAGCCGTTTCGGAGGAGTTCGATAACAAACACTGTGACACGAGATTTTTATATATTAGATATAACCTTTCTTTATATAAGAAGTCCCCATTATGTGCAGGTAGTTATTTATTCAATAAATTGCCCTCAGATATAAAAAATTGCATGCCAATAAAAATGTTCAAACAAAAACTAAGAACGTTTCTAGTCGATAATTGCTTTTATTCCGTGGAAGAGTTTTTGGAACTCTAAATTACTGTAGTGCTTGTTTTTATATAGCTTTACTTGAAATGTATTGTAATGTTTTTTGTAATGTCTTTATTTGAAATTTTAATGAATTAAATTAATTAAAGTTAGGTAATTTAAATTATATTTGTCCATATTATCTTGTTATCTTGTTTTTAGAATTAACTCCATGACAATATCTATACTTATGTAAATAAGTTACAGAAATAAATATCTATCTATCTACAATAATTAACAAACAACAAACCACAGAAAATTTTAAGATAAAGTTAACAATACACACGTATTATTATCTGTCAAACTTCTTTTCGTTTCCACAGCACATTTCTTTTATTTGTAGCGTTGTTTTGTTGACAAAATTAATGATTTTAATCTAGTTTTATTCAATTTCCACAATTCCACGGCATACTTACTTGATATTTTAATTATTATCCACCAAAGAACTTGTGTATTTGAGTTAATATCAAACCGATTTTCAAGGGATTTGTCGTGAAAATTAGTATTTACCTACTGAGTGTCTGAAAGATGTTGCCATTTGAAAAAGTTGACACAATTACAAATTAGTGATTTCATGGTTTGTCGTAGCTACTAAACCAATTCGAAAAATCTCACGTTTACATTTTCTCGTATTGTTTTGATCCATTTGATTGATTTGAGTGCATTCATTGTACTCTACATGCAAAAACCGCTGCCCAAGGAATTACTACTTCCACATCCAGATTCTCTATCCAAGTCACTCACAACGAAAAAACTTTGTATGTGAAAATAATTGTTTATGGAACTTTAATAATATAATATTTGAAATCTTCTACCCTAAAAACCCATAAAACGATACATCACATCAGTAGTGGGGTGGGGGTGGTGATAGTGGGGGGGTGGATGAAGTAAAAAAATATTTTGAGGTTTCTGGTTCCTGTACATACACTAAATCACAATTTTTTTTCATCCCCTTTAATAAGGGGGTGGGGTGGGGGTGGTAATGGGGGTGGCTAATGCCAAAATTTTTTTTTGAGACCTTAGCTTCTCTTGTATATACT
The DNA here is from genome assembly GCA_936432065.2 of Rutpela maculata. NCBI lineage: Eukaryota > Metazoa > Arthropoda > Insecta > Coleoptera > Cerambycidae > Rutpela > Rutpela maculata. The sequence continues at coordinate 153,948,070 of OW386287.2, forward strand.
AAATACCAATTTCGTGGACTCTTACCTGCTTGATTTACCCATTTACCCCAAATTTACCCCAATTTACACCCCAACCCTTCGACGGAACAAGATGAAAATATAATCTAGTTCTAGATCTCGTTAAAGTACATATGTGTACCAAATTTCAAGACAATATCTTAAACGGTTCCAGAGTAAACGTGCGCACAAAAAAAGTTACAGACAGACAGACCGACAGACAGACAGACAGACAGACCGACAGATAGACAGACAGAAATTTTTTTTCGCTCAAACTTAAAATCTCGACGTTTCATGACATTTTAAGCCTATTTGGACAACACAAATTTTTAAAAATTTATTTGTCGTTCTATACTTCCACTGGACGTGGAAGTAAAATGAAAATAGCCCTAAAAAAGTAGTATCAAAACATTTTTAAAACTACGCAGTCGTACTTAAAATCGTCTTCGGAGTCCAAAATTATGAAAAAATATATAGGGTGTTCCATTTAAAATGTCAAAGTTGAGGTCATTTCCGGGGAAACCGAAATTGATGGAAAAGTGTCAAATTATGAAAAATTTGCCGTTTTTGGTATATAATTATTACCCTTGCCAAATTTAAGAGTTATATCTTGAGAACTCTGTATTTTATGGCTTGTATAATAACTCCATTGACACCCGGTATAGACAATCAACTTAATCCCGCAATAGAAATAAATGACAGCGGCTGTCGAAACTATATAATGAGGTAATGGAATAAAAATATAAAAACACATTTTTATAATCCAGTACGCCTATTTATCTCTTTGCTCTCTGTAATACACCCCCAATGTGAATTTATTTGTTTTAAATATGTTTTGCTAATTATCCTCCGCATATTAAACCCCTTGGTAAGTATGTACAGTTTTTCAAATACTTATTTTTTCAACCTCCAAACCGTGCATTGTAGATATGATTTCGTTTTCTATTTGTCTCTTGGGTTGCTATATGTGACGAATGATATATGTAGATAATTTTAGAGTTTTATCCGGTCAGGTATTGTGCATTGGCAGTGTATAACGTAATAACCGAGACCCCCGAAATATGCAAAATAAAAGTGGCCTATGCAACTCACAAACACACAAAATCTGAAGTCATATTCTTATGTAAAATGACCTGCCGAATAGGTCGCGATTTGATTTGGAATGACAAAATCGGAGAAAATTGCACTTTTCCACTTTTCTATGAATTTCCGCAAAAATACAATATTTTACGTTTCTCATCCCATAACTTTGTTAATAACAATTAACTCTCCTTGAAAATTTGAGCACATATATTTTGAAATATGATGAATCGATTTCCATACAGAAAATTATACTAAAGATAAAATATCTGGTGGGAAAAAAATTTTCACCCGAGATCACATGAATTTTTCAGTAGCGGCATTGAAAAAGTCTGTATCGAGGGAACTTTTTTAATATTGAAAATAGAGTACTAGTAAAGGCGAGCGAAATGTAGTTTAAGGTCTGAATTTTTGAAAAACATAAAATCGTTGTTTACAACAGTTTGATTGTCATAAAACTGTAATAAGCTTGAGGCGTGTAAGCGCTGCATTAAATTGTGTGTGCACCATGCACCAGACAGCGTAGAACACATGAAATCACACGGTACGGCATTCGTTTCGAGATGTATTGATAAAGTAATATTGATAATATTATACTGGGTAATAAGGCTTGCAGAAACAGGTTTTTAAATTGAAGAATATTAGCTTTGTTTTGTTTCTTTGAAGTATTAGTTTTTTTTTATATCTAACATACATAAATTGTGATATTTTCAAATCATTTGCTGTCATATCCATGCAACTGTCGCCGAATCCTTGAATTATATGTAGTATTTCCTCTTCATTAAATTCCTTAGCTTTCTGGAAAATTTAGTTTTTCGGTTAAATGACCATAAGTCAAGTTGCTTTCGGTTTCCTTTAATGTCGCATTCTTTATTGCAAATGAGACATTTTTTTTGTATTCGTAGACATACTCAATCTGGTTTGTAATTTCGAAGTAGAGCCTTTATTGTCGGCATTTTCATAGGAACATGTAAGTCTTGATAAAAAATCCTCGTATACGATCTTCTACACTGGGTGTGATAAACGAGATTCTCAGAAAAAAAAATTCCTTATTTTCCCAATGGCTCTCAAGAACTTTTGTATAGTTTTCTTGTGTAACATTTTGAACAGTTTCTGAAGTTCTGGCCTGACACACAATACACTTATCAAAGCCAATGCTAAACACAGATAGAGGTAAAAAATTATATTTGGGAATGTGCACATGTTTACAGTAAAAATTTCCCATCCGATCTCTTCATGTTATACCAATACGGTGAATCATAAATAAACCACTTGAAAATATTGAGCATATTATGTATTTTTTAAAATACAACAATGTTTACAATAATGTATTCTAAAAAAGTAACAGCAGTGAACTATAACACTCCTTACTCACATAGAACGTATTAAAATGAAAACTATCTGTTGCCCGATACGGGTATAGATTGCGAGCCAGAGCGCCGCCGCGCGTAGATTCATGTTACACGACCTTTTTCTCACTTAATGATACATTTTATGAAAAAACGCTCCAAATAAAAAAACTTCCTCATTTCATTAGCTACAGCCTACTCGCTTGCAATATGCAGTTATTTTCAAAAATAAAAGAGTTAATTCAATCCACACTTTATCGCTGTAAAGTATACAAAAGTGGTAACTCTTTCATTAATACTTATTTATTTGTCAGCCACATCAAAACATATATTATTTTTGCATACACCATTGGAAAGAGAAAAGTTTGAGTATTGAAATACTAAAATATCAAATTTTTATGACAACGAATAACAGATATAGAGGAGTGGGAACATTAAAAATGCGAAAATAGTGATTTTCGTAAAAGTGTAATTTTTTCTAATTTTGCAATTCCAAAACAAATTGCGACCTCAAAAATATGTTTTATGAGGTGTTTTTACATAAGAAGCAACTGTCTGTTTTTGTATGTTCGAGAGTTGCATAGCATCGAATTCAGGGGTCTCGCTCTCCGGCTATAACACAAATGTATTGCGTTAACACTTTCGTAATTCAGGAAAAACTGAACGTGTTAATTTTATGGTGATGTTAATTTAATATTAAATGGGAATATCTCGGTGCGATATTACAATAGCGTAAATTAAATAAGTTTTATTACATTTATTTGTATACAGAAATAAAATCAAGCAGCTACATAAAAGACCTTATTTGTTTTAATGAAAAAGTGCCTGGAATACTATTAACAGCCTTTCTTATGAGAGCGCCAATACTGACTAGTGCTTTTTATAATATTCTTTTTATATTTATTTCTACGTGAAAATTTAATTTATTCAAATAATCTTCACAAAGAAAATGTAAGCGAGTGGGTTCAATTTATACCGTTAAATAAAGGAGATTTTTTTTCTCATTTCAAAGCATTTCTTGGGAAATACGAGCCATATTTATTGAAATGTTTGTGCTTAAGCAATTTATATTTTTAAAAGAATACACTGTTTGCTTTACAAATAAGAGAAAAATTAATCTTTCTAGTCCGTTACTCTCATGTTTCGAGTTCACAATGGTTATAGACAAGTGTAATTTTATTTTTTAATTCAGCAACATTGGAAATGGGATTCTAGCAAAATACTCTTAAAGAGAAATGTGTTTTTACAGAAAATTTGATTGATTCTGTTATTATTTGTATCCTTCCCTATGTTTAGATACAATATCCATTGAAACTTATGGAAACATGTTTATTTTATGAATGTTTTCAGAATCGCCAGCGGCCGATATTTTAAATAAATATTAGCATTAGATATTAAATTATGCTATAAATGAGAAAGAAACTTTGTTTTCGTATGCGTTATAAACATAAGAATGTTGCATCTGATAAAACTCTGAGTAAAGTTTACTGACATATTTCAAATGTGGTAGAGTAAGTAGCCACTTATCTCATATGTGAATGGACCTATCATTTTTTTTCGCTTTCATTTATTAAAAATTGTATACTTACCCATTGTACACATGTTAATCTATTCGTGTGAACATAGATAATATTGATACCTATAATGTTACAAATATGAAATTGACAAAATGTTGACCAATGTTCATTCATTTTTTTCTTACTTATCTCATATGTGAATGGACGTATCATTTTTTTTTCGCTTTCATCACTGGTTTCGTCAGAATCTTCTGAATTTACACCGCAGATAATTTCACACAAAATATTAGAATATATTGTCTTTGGCCTTGAATTTCTATGTACTATACCATTTTTGACTCAACTGTGCAGTTGAGATCAGAATTTCTTTTGCAAACCCGCTTGTCGCCCACTGGCAGCTTCTGGCAGCAGGTTCCTTTAAAGTAGTTTTTTTAACTGGTTAACATATATTCATATGCAGTTTTACAGCGTAGTTTTGAGGAGTATTTTTTAAAAGCCTATTCAAAATCATCGAATCTTATCATTTCAGAAGGGGACGGTAAATAAGTAGTGCACGTTTTAAACGTTCATAAAATTTCGGAGAATTCAAAATATCACTTACTTTTCATAACATCTTTTTTAACATTTAACAACGTTTTAACTGAAATTCGACTACGAAGTGCTGGTGTATGTCAATACAATACGCAATAGAAATTAGATATTTTGAATCCCAGCACTTATATCAACTACCTCGAAATACTTTATCTTTATGGTTTATACTTAAAACTACTAATAAAACAGCGTATTAATAATGTTCAATATTTCTTCTATAAAATAGTCTGATTGACTGTAAATTTTTCAAAAATTACACTGAACGACAGCCAAAAAGTATCCGAAATACAATCAACGAAACCGGGCTATATTTGATGTGCTAAACCCAAAAATATATATATATTTTTTAATTAGTTCAAATTTTGAAGATATGTGTGTGTGATTGTGCCCCTTATAGTATGGGAGGTAGTGTCAAGTGTTAATGGAGCATTTTGGCAAAGCTGATTTTTTTAACATAGCTTGTTGTTCTATAGCTTATTAAGGAATGAAGTGTCAGCTGGCTCAAAACCGTGACTTAAGATGAGAAGAGGCTGCGAAAGTTGTAGAAAAAAAATTTTTTTCGGACCATTTTGGCAAAGCTGAAAAGGAAAGGATTATTAATTTACGAAACGTTGATCTTAAAAGAATGTGTCAGCTGCATCGGATCTGTGCAAAAACGTGTTAGCTGACCATGTAAACATGTCGGAAAATTCGGGAAAATCGGAGCATTTTGGCAAATTTCATATATTGAAGTTTATAATTCAATAATCGTATTAATTGGTGTCAGCTGGTATTCCGATGTGGGAAAACCTGTTAGCTGGACTTTCAAAGTGCGGCGTAGCCTTCGAAATATTATTAAAAAATATATACAAAAACGCTACTTTAAACAAGTGTAAGAGTGTGCTAGAAATTCGTGAAAGGAACAATTTATCGTTGAATAATGTAGTGCTACCAACAACAATAAATGAGAATCACATGTATCATCGGTCATGCTACCAGCGTTTTACAGCCTCGCCTCCAAAATATAGACCATCTGCAGAAGCTTCTGGTGTTTTTAATTCAAGTCAGAGTTCAAGTATTCAAGCGAATGAAGAAATAATCGAAAATGAAGAAGGAATTGAATCACAAGAACACTAGGATAATGAAGTAGTAGATTCTGATAATGACCTCTCAGGTGATCAAATTCCTGCTGAATATGACAGTACAAGTACATGCATAATTTGTTTGCAAACAAGAAAAAGAATCAAGGGACGAAACCTACCTTTGCATTTATGCCAAAAAGATAGCTTTGAAAGTTTCATATTTCTCGAGAAAATTAATGAGACTATTGATTTATTAAAAAGACTAGAGTTCAGTAAATCGAATAAAATACAAGCATTTTACCATAATCAATGTAAAAAAGATCTTGTGAATCAAAGTAAAAAAAATGATGGTAATCATGAAGAGACAGAGTGGCACCGCAAACGAAATGTCCACAAAGCTGCCTACGAAACGGTATTAAATTATGTCTCGGAGAAAGTTGTAAATTTAGGTCAATGTTTGTTTTTATCATTTTTGAAAAATATTTATATTGAATATATGAAGACGAAATTGCCAGATTTTGATGGTAAAGTTGATCTGAGAAATCTGGAAAGCAGATTGTTGAAATCATTTCCGCGAAAAATGGCAATTGTGACTATTAACAAAAGAAAAGTTGTGAAGCCTTTCACTGGAATTTTATTGCAAAATAATTTGAAAAAATCGAAAAGAATTGAATAGAGCTGCTATGATTCTGAGATCAGAAGTACGAAATATTAAACACAAACCACTTCCTCATAAAATAACTGCAAGTAACATGATAGCATGAGAATGCGACGTTCTTGAGCTTATCCAAGATTTTTATTCAACATTAATTTCTTCTACATCTCGACGAAGAAATAGTGAGAATAAACGGAGGTTGGCAAAATCTTTCTCTGAAGATCTAATTTATACCGTATCAAATGGAGTCGTGAAAATATATAAACACATTTGACTAGGAATGACTTTGAAAAGTTTAACGAACAGTAAGCAGATCATTAATATTCTTAATAAATTTGGACATTGTTGCAGTTACACTGTTCTCGAAGAATTTCAAATGGAAGCAACATTCGCATCTGTGTTTCAATCTGATATTTGTCCAGAAGACATTCAACGTGTGCCAAATTTAAAGACAGGTCTGACACACATAAATGCAATTATTAAATCATAAACAATATATAAAATTTTCAGCTTTGCCAAAACGCTCCGATTTTCCTGAATTTTCCGACATGTTTACATGGTCAGCTAACACGTTTTTCCATGGATCCGATGCAGCTGACACATTATTTTAAGATCTGCGTTTCATAAATTAATAATAATAATAATAATAATAATAAAGTTTATTTACGAAATTACATTTAAAATTACAATTTGCTTTGCTAATTGTGTAATGTACAATTATAGTATAAGTAATAAGTAAAATATAAGAAATAAAATGTAAATAAACAAACGTATTATAAGGTAGCTATAATCACCGTAAATAAACAGTAATCACTGAAGCAGTAGCGGTAGTACTGCTTGTTTGTGATGAGTTTATTCCATGTGACATATATACATACATATACACACATATCACACAACATACATTGATCAAATTACCTAAATAACACAAATATTTCATTTAGATACACAATATCATTTAGGATTTTTTTTTTTTTTTAATAAAACGATTAGGTTGATTTTCTTTTTGTTTTAAAAACTATTTGAATTTATTAAATTGCTGAACCGAGATCTATCAGTCTCAAGAATCCATTTTTTTATTTTTACTTTATATGTGTTTAAACTGTCTATATTTCTAATTATTTCAGGTAAGTTACTGTATAATTTATGCCCTATGTAATCACAGCTATGCTGACCTATGGTTTTTTTCACATCTGGGTACGTTAACATTACTTGCCTTATGTCTTGTTTCATATCTGTGATTAACCGGCTCTAACTGAATTTTTTGTTTTTTTATGTTAGTTAATATATTAAGGCAGAATAATTGTCTGATGTCATATAATTGACTTTCTTTAAATAATGAGTCACTAGGGTATCTAATATTTCTGTTGTATATGATTCTCATAATCCATTTTTGCATTGTATTTAAGTGTTTTAGGTGACATTCATTTACCCCTCCCCAGCCTAAAATGCCATATGAAAGTTGAGATTGTACGAGTGCATAATATAGCACTTTGAGGTGAGACATATCTAAATACTGTTTTAAATATTTGAACCGTGGTAATAGGCCTCTAATTTTTTTAATAATATTTTGTACTTGTAGGTCCCACCGCAAATGTCGATCCACTATTATACCCAAATATTTTATGGAATCAGCTTCCGGAATTTGTGTTGCTGCGTCAATAGTTATGGGGCCCATATTTGGCAAGTTAGTTGCATATGAGGTGAAGGATAAATACTTTGTCTTATCACAGTTTAATGTAAGTTTATTATGTTGGAACCAATCTCTTGTAATTCTAAAATCGACTTCTACACGTGCTTTTAAATTTTCCCAAGAATTCGCTTGATATAATATTGCTGTGTCGTCAGCAAAACTAAGAACTGTACCCGCCGTTTTCAAGGTGAGCAGGCTATTTATATATATTGTAAACAGTAACGGACCTAATACTGTGCCCTGGGGAACGCCGTATGTAACAGTTCTCAGGTCGCTGACGACGCTATCGATTTTAACAAATTGCTGCCTATCTGATATATAGCTTTTTAAGATATTATGTATTTTACCCCTCAACCCATAACATTTCAACTTTTCCAATAACATTTCATGGCAGACAGTGTCAAATGCCTTCGAGAGATCAACGAAGATGCATATTGTTGGTATTTTTTTGTCTAATGCATTATATAAATATGAGGTTAAACAATATATTGCATCTTCAGTTGATCTCCCCTCTCTAAACCCATATTGTTGTTCAGAAAGTATCTTATATTTATTTATAAAACTAACAATTCTAACTTTTAGGACTTTTTCTATAATCTTAGCAATGTTTGATATTAGAGAGATAGGCCGATAGTTAATGATTTTCGATTTGTCACCGCTTTTATAGAGAGGCTTTATGACACCAATTTTCAAAGACTTTGGAAAACACTCTGTATCAAAACACGTGTTTACTAGGTACGTTAGTGGCGCAGCTATCTCATTCGAAATTTCTTTTAATGTTTCTGCGCGTATATCATCGTTTCCTGGTGATTTTTTTACTTTTAGCTGTTTTATTATATTTTGAATCTCGGTTTCATTAGTATGGTATAAATACATTGTGCTTTCCAAAGCCTCAAGAGTTTCAGCGAAGTTGTCTGGTGTCATTTTTTTACTGGCGTATTTTTCTCCTAAATCACTATAGTAATTATTAAAGCCATTGGATATTTCAAATTTGTCGGTTATTGTTTCTCCATTCTCCAACTTAATTTTTTCTATTTTTGTTGTAGGTGTGGCTTTACTACAGATGTCGTTTACACATTCCCAGAGACACTTAGAAGTATTTCTATTTTTATTAATGAGAGTTTTAAAATAATCTTTTTTTGATTTTTGTATTAAGTGGCTTAACATATTTTTATACTTTTTGTAATTTTCGTTCAATAATGTATCATTAGGGTTAACTGTTAGCTTTTTATATAGGTCATTCTTTATATTTATAGATTTTAATAAGGCAGGTGTTACCCATGGTTTTTTAATGAAATTTTTGTTGTTTAATTTTATTTTTGTTGTATTCTTGTCAATGTAAAATTTCAAACGACCAATAAATATTTCTGCGATTAAATCTGCATTCTTTTCACTATAAATACAATGCCAGCGTTCTTTTTTTAAATCATTTTTTAAATTACTGTAGTTAATATATTTCTTATACCTAAGTTGAATATTTCCTTCAGTTTTTATAACACTATCAAACATAATAGCTATCGGGTAATGATCTGTAATATCATAACAAAAAATAAACGATTTTATATCATCTTTCTTGCTATGAATATCGCTCTTTACGAAGAAGTGATCTAAGCAGGTTCTACTTGCAGAACGTGTATAATTATTTATATAGGACGTAAATCCATATGAATATAATATGTTTTTATATTCTTCTGTGTAATCTATATCGTCCAAAAGATCTATATTGATATCCCCTGTTATTATATGCATATCTGTCTTTTCTTGTTTATCTAAATATTTAAGTAATTCGAGGTTAAACATTTTTGGGCAAGTACTGGGGGATCTGTAAATACTAGTGATTATCATTTTTTTGTGATTATAAGAAATATTGAGTTTTGAAACTTTTATTTCACCCATATTAACAGTTGTGTGTGTATAGTTAATGCCATTCTTTACAAATACGACAACTCCGTCATTTTTATTTAAGTTTCCCTCATTGTATAGTATATTATAGCCTTTCATAGAAAAAATACTTATATCATGAATTTGATGAGTTTCCGTGAGTACAATTATTTCAAATTTATTTGTGAAATAACTCAAAAATATGGACAGTTCGTCAATATTTCTATAAATACTACGAACGTTAATATGAAAAATTTTAAAAATTATTTTTTAATTCCAAATATTTTTTGTTAAAATAGTACACATTATCAATTGTATTAGTATTTATGGACTGACTTTGGTATTCGCGTATCATCGCAATCATTCATACTTTTCCATCTTTGCCAAAATGGTCCAAAAAAAATGTTTTTTTCTACAAGTTTCGCAGCCTCCCACGCCCAAAAGTCACGGAGTCGCGCCAGCTAACATCAATTTTAGTTCTTCAACACTTACTTACTATCATCATAAACTCATAGAAATCGTGCCAAAATCACCCTTAAAATTTGACACTATCTCCCGGACTATTAGAATAATACTATACCCGTAAGAGCGCACCTGGAATATTTGCAAATTCTGTACAAAAAGATGATGCAATCGACAGAGTAGTGTTGAATCATGCACATATAATGTGTTTCTGTCAATATATAATATGTTTTTATTATACAGTTGAAAATAAAAAACATAGATACGTCCTTGAGAACTACAACCAATTTTTTTTATTTCATTGTCATTTTCATAATCAGCACCTCAAAATTAACAAAATGTTTAACTATGCATAAATGATACAATATACAAGTGAAAATTTGTCGTCCAGTGTTATATATCATTGACTTTGTACGATGACGTAGATAGTGATAACGATTTTTTATGGGTGTGTCACCGGCGACTCCGCCATAATCTCGATTATTTCGCGATAGCGAGAGAGAATGATGTCAGCTTTCTAAATTTAGAAAAATGCGGTATGTATGAAATACGATATCTGAAAAATTCAAAATGTATTTTGATGGGGAAGAGTAGTACTTTCATATGCTGCAATGAGTTTTGTGGAAAAAAATTAATTCGAGGTGTAATATAATCCCAAATATAGCGAAAAACCGTGTTTCTTGCATTTTTAGGTTAGGATATCTCGAAGGCCTGATGTGATGCAGCAATTCTGAGGACGGACTCGGATTCAGCGCATCAAAAACCTTTGGGAAAGTATACTCTAGTTTCAGAATCTGGAGTTTCGTCCAATTTTGTCGGCCTGTGTTATTTTGCTGTTAGTGGCAGAATTTTTATTAAAAGTAATCATTCTCAAAAACAGTTAATATCATCAGATGTCTCGAGGCTCCGTGTTAGGTCCTCCTTTTATTTGATTTACAAGCACGTATGCCTAAATATTCAGCTCTGTGGAAGATGAGGCGTTGTTGAAAGGTTCGCTCACGCGAGTGAAACGGGTGGGTACATGGAAACTGAAAATAACAAAATGGAGGACGTCGAACGTACATATCTTACGGTTTTCAAGATAATTTTGAAACTTTATTATTATATTTGGTTAATGTTTAATTTCAGTAAAGGTTCTTGATATATCTTGTTAATTTAGTAGTTGCTTTTTTAATTTCAACTACCAATTGAAGCAGCAGCGTATCAAAATTTCTTGCGAACCTATCACTAGGTTCAAGAATGGTGTGATATATTCAAAAATTCATTGGATAGGCCAGTTTTCACTGCCAGTTGACACCTGTAATAACATGGAATGATCCCCTTCTACAAGATCTTTTACTCATAATGTCCTGGAAATGTACAAGGCTGTCAAAAAGCTTGCAGTTTTCGGAAAGTTGTACTTTCTGCTCAAAAATCTGCAGAAGTTTTCGAGAATCGTGCACTAACAATAATGCTGAAGAGGAGAACTCGCTTGATTATGATGAGTCGTTTGAAATTTAACTTCAACATTTTAATAATGATGATGATGGTGAAGATGATAATGATAATAATTGTAATGGAACTGACAATACTGAGGGACCAGGAGTTGAAGATACATCGGAAATATACATACACTACCAACAACTTGAAATGAATCATGTACAGATTATCGTATAACGTAGAAGAGACGAAGACTTGATTAAATGAAACATAGTCATAAATATGATCTGGTCTGCTTATTAAAAAATCAAACATTAAATAAACATTAATTTTTATTTTCATAATTTCCAGACTCATTTTTTATTATTATTAGAGCTTATATTAAATTTAATTTCATTGACTAATCTTGGAAAATTTGAAGGCCGCGCAATTTAGTATTTACTTATATACAAAATTTATGATAAAAACTGTATATGGTTTTGTTACTTAGAGCAATGGGAAGTACCTGAAACTATCTTAAAGATTATACAATTTATGATTTATTAAATATTTAAAATAAACCGAAAATAAATACATGCTTCCCTCTCACTCTGCAAAATCCTATTCTTAATACACAAATAACTATTATTTTATACGAAAATCGAAAACCCAGTTACTACATATTAGGCACGGAAAGCTAAACATTGGAATGTTTATAAAAGCATTAACGTTTTTGGGAATATTGATTTTCGCCAAGAATATATGAATATATTAAATAAATGGTGATTTATTACTGCAATAAAACTAGAAGGAAATATATAACTAATAACTATACAGTTAGAGTTATGGTTATATTTTTTAAAATCAAGAGGTATATTTAAATAGAAATAAAATTACAAATAAAAAAAGTACCAGTCCTATTATTTCTATTATCTACTACGATAGGCGAATTACGTTCAAACTAATGTATCCGATTGAGGAAAAAACTATACACAGCCAACGCCACTTAAATTATCCAGGCATTTAAAAAGAATTATATAAAATATATATGATTAATTTTAGATTATTCTGAGCAAATAGAGAGACAAGTTTAGTCGTAGCAATAATGAAATAGGATTTATTTAACATTTGTTGTCATGGAACAAAGTATATCAAGAAATATACAGGCTTTGTAGCTACTGAATTAATAAATAAAATATAAGGAAGAAAAAAACTACTTTTTTTTAAATTACCCAGTATTCAACAAATTATGTTTCGCATTCATAATTAACGTTTTGTATCTAAGTAAAAAAAAATCTGTAAAAATATTTGTGCAAAACTTTTATCTTTCTTTGGCAACTTTTATATATTCACTATTTTTTATGTTGAATGACCATGTATATTTTTATAGGTAAAAATTTATCAGGTTTTCTTCCTGTGCAATGGTGACTACTACCTTCCAACTATTATTTTCTTTGTCGTTTATAAAGGATCCCGCACGTTTTATATGGAAATCGGTCTTCCGGTGAAACTGACTGTAAATTTGGGAAATGGTTCATTTTGTATCCCTGATCAAAAGTCTCAATGGGGTCAAAGCTTGAAATGCCCATCTTTAGGCTGTACGGCCATTTTTAAGGGGCAAAAACGGCAAAAATTAAATTTTTTTTATGTACTGTGTTTAATTCTTGAATAGTCTCCTGAGTTGCTATATTATTGAGATACTTTGCATGTGTATGTGTTTTTTTGAGTCTATGTGTGCGTGGGAATACATGTATGCAGGGATGAATGTTTGTGGCATTTATTAACTACAATATACATAGATAAGATAGTTGCGATGCATGCATTGCCCATGTGTGAATCACAAATACAACCTGGAACCTAAAAAGTGTGACATTTCAACCCCCCCCCCCCCTTAAATGTGCCATTAATACATGTATTAAAAAAAGTAGTTATATTAACATATACCAGTAGATCATGGTATTACCGCTGACATTAGAGTCACCCAATGTGCACCACTAGGAGGTTGTCAAGTCAGATTTTGCACATTATTTGGGCCTGGAAAGGGCCGATTGTTCATTGTAATTAAAAATGTTTAAGTTTTTTTTTGTAAAATGCAATATAAGTGTTTTTATGTTCTGATTTTTGACAAAGTGTAGTCATATATAAATATAGATCTGCGTCTTTTTAGTGATCAAACTATATTTAAGTTTTTTCATCAAACGATAGAATCAGCTCATGTTATTCATCTTCAAGATTTTTACAAAATAGCAGCAGCCTTAATTAATAGATATCATCCCCCCCATACAAATGGCTAATGCTGATGTTGAAATGGCAAGGAGAATGTTGGAACGATCCCGAGAGCCCAACTTACTTCAACAGAGAGTTGAAAATGAAGGTCTTTTGAGGAGACGCATCGCAGGGTGGCAACCCTTAAGAGTTAATCAAGTTCGATTTCCACATCTGTCAATCGACTACCTAAGAGATCATACTTTTGGGACTTATCAAATTAGCTTAGCCCCATCGTATGTTCAAGATAAACTTCAGCATGAGGAGGAAGAAAAATATCAAATTGATGAACTTATGGATTATCCAACATTATTGTGTATTCGATTATACTCTCGATTTAGAAATAACACAAGACGCCAAATCTTCATTCAGTTTAATGATGCCGCTGTAGAAAATCAGGAACTAAATCAAGAGATTGTTCCAATTTTAGAGCATTACTGCACCTGTAAATCAGGGGCAAAAACTCTTGGTTGCTGTGCCCATATTGCCAGTGTTCTCTGGTATTTAGGTTATGCTAGACATGAAGCTCACATTAAATATCCTTCAACAGATTTATTAAACAATGTTATAGATGCAGGACATCGACCTCCACAATTAAACCTTAACGATCCTCGAATAATTGAAGGCTAAAAAAAATCTACAGTTTTTTTTCTAAAAGAATATTGAATATAACACAAATTTTGAGACAGAGAGGGTTTGGAGTCATTAAATACCGCGAAGCTGACGACTCGTGGGGTCCTTATATCTGTCAAACATTATACACAATCACACAAATAATAAATATAATAAAATCGTGCCCACAATCATTTCTAAATAACAAAAATAATAATGCTTTGATTACTAAAAAGACGCAAATCTATATTTCTATATGACTACACTTTGTCAAAAATCAGAACATAAAAACACTTATATTATATTTTACAAAAAAAAACTTAAACATTTTTAATTACAATGAACAATCGGCCCTTTTCAGGGCCAAATAATGTGCAAAATCGGACTTGACAACCTCCTCGTGGTGCACATTGGGTGACTCTAATGTCAGCGGTAATACCATGATCTACTGGTTTATGTTAATATAGTTTTACTTTTTTTAATACCTGTATTAATGGCACATTTAAGGGGGGGGAGGGATGTCACACTTTTTAGGTTAGGTTAGTCCCAGGTTGTATTTTTGATTCACACATGAGCAATGCATGAATCGCAACTATCGTATCTATGTATATTGTAGTTAATAAATGCAACAAACATTCCTTCGAGCATACATGTATTCCCACGCACACGCACACATACAAAAATACAAACTCACACAGACTCAAAAAAACACATACACATGCAAAGTATCTCAATAATATAGCAACTCAGGAGACTATTCAAGAATTAAACACAGTACATAAAAAATTTGAATTTTTGCCGTTTTTGCCCCTTAAAAACGGCCGTACAGCCTAAAGATGGGCATTTCAAGCTTTGACCCCATTGAGACTTTTGATCAGGGATACAAAATGAACCATTTCCCAAATTTTCAGTCAATTTCACGGGAAGACCGATTTCCATATAAAACGTGCGGGGTCCTTTCAGACTGACAAAGTCCGAAATATTATTTTGCCCAGTCGTTTCTTAATTATTTTATAGCGTGATCGCCCTTATATTTTTCAGCAAAATTAGAGCAGAATTCTATCTTGATGCTTGTGTTAGCTACATGACAAATATTATTACCCTTCATCACATTGTCTTCGTTAATCATTTTTTTAAGGCTGTACCCTTATAGAGTCGCGTATGTTTATCACTGACGAACCATCCAAGACAAAGACCAACGAATTGCTAAGGCTGAATTGGTAGTGGGGGTGTACGAAGTAAAAAAAAAATTGAAGCCTTTGGTTCTTGTTCACACACTAAATCACAGTCTTGTTTTCTCACCCCCTTTAATAATAGGGTGGGAGTGCTAATGGTGGTAATGCCAAAATTTTTTTTGAGACTTTAGCTTCTCTTATATGTACTAAATACCAAGGTTATGAACTCTTACTTGCTCATTTTTCCTATTTACCACAATTTATCCCAATTTATTCTCCAACCATTTAACGGGATAAGATCAAAATATAATCTATTTTCAGATCTCATTGAAATACATACGTGTGCCAAATTTCAGGTCAATATCTTAAACGGTCCCAGAGTAATCGTACACACAGAAAAAAGTTACAGTCAGACAGACAGATCGATGCGTCGGACGAATTTTTTTTTTGTTAAATACTTAAAATTTCGACTGGATCTTCCACTGAATGTGAAAGTAATTAAATAACTTTGTGCCAACTAACCTTAAAATAACAAGCGATTTTGTATATAATAAATAATACTAATAGTAAGTTATTAATAATCTCATCAACAAAAAAACAAGATATTCACAATTTTTTTTTAATTCCTCCAAAGATAAGCAATTAGTTGGGGAGCCCTCCCTAGCTGTACGTGCACCCCCCCGCCAGATCCTTGGGGACAATGTTTTTCATAAAGGTTAAAGCCTAAGGAACAATTTAAGACATGTCCTAAAAAAAAAAAAAACTGGCTGTACTTTCAAAATGGCGGCCATATGTTAAAAACAAACTGTTGCCAATGTGGTTTTTGTCACTTAACACAAAAACTAAAAAAGATGGACAAAAACTTTTTTCACAAAAAACAACGTGCATAAAATTTTCTACAATTTTGTATATATATAATATTTTGATAGCAGTTACCATTTTCCAGATTAATGAGTCCAAAATTAAGAAAACATGGAAATTCATATATCGGTAAATCACTTAGAGGAAATAACTATGACAGTTATTGTAAAGCCTATAATATAACTTTATATTATTAACATAAAAATAAAATAAAATAAACTGAAAAAAATTAATAATAATAATAATATAATTTGCGATCATTTATCTCGAAAATGATAACAGTGGTATCTGAAAAACGGTAACTCCTATGCAAATATTGTATAGGAACAAAATTGTAGAAAATTTTATGCACTTTGTTTTTTGTGCAGAAAGTTTTTCTCCATCTTTTTTAATTTTTGTGTTAAATGACAAAAACAATATTTGCATTTTTTTTTAAACGGACGCCATTTTGAAAGTACAGCCAGTTTCTTTTTTTTAGGACATGTCTTAAATTGTTCCTTAAGCTTTAGTCTTTATGAAAACATTGTCCCCAAGGATCGGGGGACAGTTAGGGTGGGCTTCCGTAGTGTTACATTTTATATTGAATTTTATATTTTATTTTAAGAGATTAATCATTTATCTGGAAAATGGTAATTCCTGTGCAAATATTGTATAGGAATAAAATTATAGAAAATTGTATGCACCTTGTTTTTTGTGTATAAAGTTTTTCTCCATCTTTTTTAGTTTTTGTGTTAAATGACAAAAATCATATTTGCAATTTTTTTTTAGGACATGTCTTAAATTGTTCCTTAGGCTTTAATCTTTATGAAAAACATTGTCCTAAAGGATCGGGGGGGGGGGCACGGACACTTAGGGTGGGCTCCCGTAGTAAATATAAAGTAAAAAACTGCACATATATTTTTTATGACATAAAAACTGTGTTTAAAGTTCTCCTTTTCACGTCTTTCTTGAATAACTCGAAAACTACGACCCCTAGCGAAAAAGTATTCTTATACCAAATTAAACTAGATAAAATATTTTACAAATAAGTTCCTATTCATTTTTTATTTAGGATTAATACTATATGAGATACAGAAGGTGGAAAAATCGCGAATTAAAAAAAAATCGAGTTTTAATGACATAAATCAAATTTTAATACTAAATGAATTTAAAACTAACAGAAAAACTATATTATTAATAATAAACGAATATTACCTTAAATCTAAACATTTTAAAAGTCAGCAGAATCATCATCATCGTCGTCGTCCAAATTGTCGTCTATTGGTGCACCATTCGTACACGTACCATTGAGTATGGAATGCGGACTTTTCGGCAACCACAGCGTCACCCACACCCAGTAGAACATCGGCAAAAGATGGAGTTCAAGGTCGCTTGAGGAGCTATTATGGTTCTTTGGTGGTAACCGGGGTTAGCGATTCATTTTCTCCTCGGTTTCATCCCCACCGGTTCGGGGGTTGTTGAGCTATTGCTGTATCTGTGCTGTAAGTAAGTAAGCGAACCGCTGAACAGTATGGAATTTTCGTAATCTAGGCGGGCACAATACCATTTTGACAAGTGTATGATATTTTAATAAACATCTTAATTTCTTAAAGTAAAATGATCAAACTTCATAAGCATATATATATATTTTTTATCAGCAACATTCAAAACATCCAAACAAGTGTCGTAAACTGTCATGTTTCCTTGTTCACGCTATACCAAGTAGGGATAAACTGAATTGACACGCTTCAACTTTTTAGTTAAGCACAACTGTTCCTACGGTTTACATATGTTTTAGTGACAATATTATTTTAATGGTATTTGAAGGTAAGTGGCCATATAATTTTTTTTTTTTTTGAAAAATTATTCTATAAGACTAAAAAAGAAGACAAAAGTTTGAGCTTGAGATAACATGGAAAAATTATATTTTATAAATAAATAACTAAATTTTTAACTCATACCTCCGCAGACTACCCTCAACTTCTTATATTCAAAAAAAAAAAAAGGTTAGTTGGTGTACTTCTAATATCAGAAAGAAAAAGTTGCGCGAGCTTGCGCTCTCACTAGTTTTTTCTTAATTTCACAATGAGTGTCGAAATTTCTCGGAGGTCAATTTTTGAAATATGGGTCTCCAATCCCAGGCAAAGCAAGTCAGATGTCATAATGTCTTATATTTTACAAAAGTTAGGTAACCACTCATTCCCAAATAATATTCTGAGCAGCATTCGCAAGTCAGTAAACTTTGTTTGCAGCATAATAGGGCAAAGATGGGCTAAGTCGGATAGACATCAAGGAGCGATTTTTAAAACATAATGGTTCTTGGCTTGATGGTTGTTATCTGACATTGTTTACCAAGCTATACCCTCTACTTCATGCGTTAGGCCCCAAAAAGATTTGACGAGTCCAGCTATAAAAGTAAGAAATGTAAAATTCTTCATCTCGTTAATTCTGCTTTTCACGAAGAACTATCGCTTGTAAGTGTAGTAAAATTGCATAAAGTAGTAGGTAAAAGGGATTCAGCGTCGATAGTTAAAGAACTCTCTGGTGCCCCAGCAAAGCAGGGCACAATAATAAAAAAGGCCAAGAAAGCAATGTCAGACAGAAACAAACTACCATCAAGCCAAGAACCATTATGTTTTAAAAATCGCTCTTGATGTCTATACGACTAGCCCATCTTTGCCCTATCTTATTGCAAACAAGGTCTACTGACTTACGAATGCTGATCAGAATGCTATTTGTGAATGAGTAACTTTTGTAAAATATAAGACATTATGGCATCTGACTTGCTTTGCCTGAGATTGGAGACCCATATTTCAAAAATTGACCTCCGAGAAATTTCGGCACTCATTGTGAAATTAAGAAAAAACTAGTGAGAGCGCAAGCTCGCACAACTTTTTCTTTCTGATATTAGAAGTACACAAACTAACCTTTTTTTTTTTGAATATAAGAAGTTGAGGGTAGTCTGAGGAGGTATGAGTTAAAAATTTAGTTATTTATTTATAAAATATAATTTTTCCATGTTATCTCAAGCTCAAACTTTTATCTTCTTTTTTAGTCTTATAGAATAATTTTTCAAAAAAAAAATTATATGGCCACTTACCTTCAAATACCATTAAAATAATATTGTCACTAAAACAAATGTAAACCGCAGGAACACTTGTACTTAACTAAAAAGTTGAAGCGTGTCAATTCCCTACTTGGTATAGCGTGAACAAGGAAACACGACAGTTTACGACACTTGTTTGGATGTTTTGAATGTTGCTGATAAAAAAAATGTATATATGTTTATGAAGTTTGATCATTTTACTTTCAGAAATTAAGATGTTTATTAAAATATTATACACTTGCCAAAATGGTATTTTGTCCTCCTAGATTACGAAAATTCCACACTGTGCGCTGTAAGTAACAAGAAATATTTGTAAAAACAGTTAATATACCTGCAAGTAAACCCTGAAAGAGTGTTGCTGCGCAGCTCCTTTGGTTGTTGGGAGTGTGGCTAGATCAGGTTTTGGCTTGGTGGATGATTTTAAAAACGCAGCATATCGGTGTTTATTTAAGTCTCGCTCATCTGCAGTCGCCTGGTAGATCGCTAAAAACATATTTTCATTTCATTTTACGCGGTGAAGTAGGAAAGAAAGAAAGACGCGAAAAGGGGACTCTTAAACTGACAGCTGTCCATTTTTTTATCGTTAAACTTTGTTAGTCCTAAATCTATCAAACTGACAGCTGTCAAAAATTCTGGTTCTAAACTTTGCTTGGGGATTTTATTATTTGACAGTTGTCGAAAATTTTTAGGTTGGCATTGAACTTGGTTTGGTTTTTAGGTTATGTTAATGTTTTTTAGGTTGTGATTGCCGGAAATTTTTCCGGCGTTGTGCCGGAAATGGATTCAAGTTTCTCAGACTTTTAATGTCACTGCCATTTTTAATAGTTTTGGGCAAAAAACTTACTTTGGGCCCAGTTATTTAATTTTTTTCACAGACACCAAATCGAAAGGGTGAAAGTGTGATATATCGTTGAAATCGGAATTTTTACTGCTTTTCAATGGTTCGATTACAAATTGTAAGTAATCATAAAATAAACAACTTGTTGTGTCGAAACGGCACTAAACGTAATCCGAACTCAACCGAAACCTTTTCAGATCTTCAGACACACACACAGACATTTTTCAAAAACCACTTTCTTGGGTTTCTGGGACCACAAAACGTAAAGATTTGATGTTATCTCAATTTTAGATTTTGGACCAATTTCAGTATCCCACAATTTTGTTGTGGGGAGGTTAAAATGAATAGGAACTTATCTGTAGAAAAAATTATCTAGTTTAATTTCATATAAGAATATTTTTTCGCTAGAGGTCGTAGTTTTCGAGTTATTCAAGGAAGACGTGAAAAGGGGACCTTTAAACTACCCCCCCCCCCCCCACTGGTCAGGACTTTTATTATGTTGTTCAGGACTCTCTCCCCGACAACTGGCAAAAATTGGCCATTTCACGAATTATTTTCCCTAATCGGCCTTTTTTTTGAACTTCGTTGACTGGATTAGACAACATATATTAGACAGAGCCTAAATCCAAAGCTAAGGCTGCCCGGAAGAAGGTTAAATATTATTTAAAAAAATGCAGACAACATTCACTATCCACACACATTGCCATTGTATAATAGTTACTATACAATTAAAACTACAAGATTGACGATAACATATTTGAGTATATTATGAATAATTTAGAGGTATTTTTAAAAAACTATTTTTAAAACTTTTATAACTTTTAACGTGCTGTAAGTTACAGCACTCGTATACCATTAGTTCTACAAAATGGCGTCTGTAACAGAAATTGTAGATAATTTAGAGCTCTACAAGATTGCTATTTTAATGTACGATCAACAGTTTACTAAATAATTCGCAAGAACACTAATTGTTGCAAGCTTTGACAAGCTATAACTCGTAAACAGTTAGTTCCCCGCCGATTGACTTATTCATAGCAGACTGTTGGGATGGGGTCTGATGAGGGACTGTCTAATATGATTGGACGATTATACACCAAGTATCGTATACTATATCAATGCATTAAAATTTTTTAACTTTTTTGCAAATGTAAAATTTTTTCCAAAAATTTCAGATTCTAACGAACAATAACCATTAACCAATCTAACAAAGTTTTCACAGTATTCTTTCTACTTCATCTAAATTTATTATTTAGATGTATTAGATAAAAAAATGTACAATAACTTTTAATATTTGTGGAAACTCTACGTTCCATTTTCATTAGAACCAATAAAGATGATTCTTCTTCCTAAAACTTCAGTTCATTCCAGTTAACTTACTACTTGCTGCAATGCGATTTTGCTGGATTGTATGGAAACTAGTCACAATGTTACAGCAATGGCTTTGAGTTGTTTAAAAAACACGATCGGACAAAAAGTACCTTTATTGTAGAAGTACTATTGGTAGTACTATTTTTCAATATTAGAAGTATTTATTTCATTTTATGCATTGCACTGACGCGACGGTTTGATTCACAACAGGATGAAACAATAATTTATTAAAAGTGTTTACCGCTTGTGATGAAATGTTGTTGTTGTGTGGTGACAAAGATCTGATTTAGATTTCATAGTAATTCAGGGTCAGATACAGATTCTATAATCAGTTTTGGAGCTTCATTGCCTTTTACTTTTAAAATCAGGTCTGAATATAAGGTTTCTTTGGCGATTTGCCAAGACGCTTAAAACTATTATTCGAGATATTTACTTCAAATATTTATTGTCAAAAATTTAAATACCAATATCCAATAGAGGATATTAACATATTTTTTTCTACGACCACTACTATAAGTGGTTAAATATTGTTTAACCTACAAACTAGCTAAGCCTATTTGGTCTTTGTACAGTCATGTGTAAAATGAAGCCATTTCACGGATTTTACGATTTATCAACGTTGGCTTTTGTTTTGTTGCTAAGGCGTTGAGACGGCACTAATTTGATAATCTCAGTCGAATGTAAATGATATCAGAGGCGGTCTGGTGTCTGTCTGTTGGTGATATATCTACAAAACTATTTGACGGAGAAGAGCAATATTTGTTATATAGCTGACGCTATTGTCAGCGAAGAAATGAAATATACTTTGTGTTAAACATTACATTGCATTAAAAAAAATTGCAGTAAAAGTACGATATCTCGGCTTCTAATTAAAGTAAGAGGATATTTATTTAAATTGTTCCTTTCCCTTCCGTACTTTTCAACCACGCTAAAACATTTTAATTTAGTTTAATATAAAAAAACGCATTTAAACAAATTCAAAATTTTTTAAATGCAAATCAAAATCAGAGATGGGTCAAGGAAACTTTCCAATGAAAGTTTCCAGGAAACTTTGAGTTTCCAGGAAACTTTGAGTTTCCGAAACGAAATTTTGATAAACATGAAAGTGTCCAATAATAAAATATTTGAATACTCCGAAAATTTTCAGTAGAAACTTTCCCGGAATTTTGGAAACTTTTAAATATTCAAATATTCAGATATTTTATTGAAAACCTTAATTTTTATTAAAATTTCGTTACAGAAACTTTCAAATGGAAAGTTTCCTTTACCTCAGATAAAAATATATTTCTTTGAGACCAATCGAAAATACCTTTAAAAATATAGTTATTTAAAAAAAATGCCTCTTTATGATTTGATTGCATAATTTTATGAGGCGGCAAATTTTTAAACAATTTATGTTTTCTTGGCCGCTTAAACAAATATTTTGTTTAAATTATCTGAGGTTAAAATCTGCAAAGAGGCTATTTTTTCAAAATATTATCTAAATTAATACGTTATTATTAAAGCTAGGTATATTAAATTGAAAAAAATATATACAGACTGTCTATTTTACGAGGGCCACACCAAATATCTCGCTTAATATCTATTGTAGAAGAATAAAGTTTTAGAAACACTTATCCCAATTTTTGTGAGCTATATTTCAGTAAAAAGAAATTTGAAATCCATAGCCTACTTTATGAGATATATTACAAAAACCTGAAAAATAGGAAAACCACAAACGGTTATAGCTTCCTTATTTGGGGAGATACGAAAAAAGTTAAAGGAATGAAAGTTGACGGCAAAGACAATAAGAATAATAACCTGTAACAGAAAAATCGAAAAATGCAGTTGGCTTTGACATACGCTCTTGTGCAAAAATGAAAAATACAAATCTCAAAGTAGGCCATGACGCCATTAATTCCGTTATTTTTTTCTCTTTCCAACGATATAAAACATGTCACAGAAATTTTAACCGATAGTGTCAATATTTAATATTTTACGAATACCACAATTCATATAATTGAATCGTAACAATCAGCTGTGCCATAATTAGTGAAAAACAATGTATACAGTTATTAACAAATTTGACAAATTGTCACTGTTGTATGTTGTATGTTGCGTTGTCGAGTTCTAAGACAAATTTTATAACAGTAATTATGGTGTACATCAATAATAACAAATTCGATATGATTAGCATTTATTGTCAGTGCAATTTTGACGCTGAGATGGCAGTCACGGTTTAAGGAGATAGATTTCCAGATGCTCCGCAGCCAAATCGAACTATGTTTAGGAAGTTAGTTCAAAATCTAAAAACGCACGGTTCATTTTCAAAAAAAGTAGTAAGGCGAGCGCATGTTGCGGATAATGTAAGAAAAGTGAATAGAGTATTGAATTATGTTAACCAAAATGAGGAAACCTCTTTGAGACAAATTCAGAGAAACTGTCGCATAAAAAAAGACAGTGCAAGTAAAATATTGAAAAAAAACGGATTTCGATGCTACAAAATGAGGAAAGTTCAACATTTAAATGAGGGAGATAAGCCAAGGAGAGTAATATTTTGTAGATGGTTATTAAATAAAAAAAGGAATGACGCGCTGATATGTAGCAAAATTCTTTGGTCGGACGAATCAAATTTTTCTAATAATGGATTTTTCAATAGAAATATGCATTATAAGTGGACACGAGAAAATACAGATTGGTGCAGAGAGACTGCTTTCCAAGAAAGATTTTCTACGAATGTTTGGTTGGGTCTTTTAGGGACTAAAGTAATTGGACCTTATTTTTATGATGGCAAATTAACCGCTCGTAGATACCTTAATTTCCTGCAAAACGAATTTCAAGATTTTCTTTATGAATTAACATTGGCAGAAAGATTAAATTATTCAAATTTTCAACAAGATGGGGCTCCACCTCACACTGCTGTAATATGTACAAATTATTTAAATCAAGTTATGCCAGATAGCTGGATAGGCACCTATGAACCCATTCTATGGCCAGCTCGATCACCAGATATTACTCCCTTGGATTTTTTCGTATGGGGTTACATTAAAGACAAGGTATTTCAAACTGCCCCTGAAAATATTGAGGACATCAAAACCAGAATTCGAAACGCATGTGAGGCAATTACTCCTGAAATGCTCCAAAATGTAATGCGTGACGTGTCTCGTAGAGCACGTTTATGTGTCAGAATGCATGGTGCACAATTTGAGCATTTGTAGTTAGAAAAATAAATACACACAATTTCTTCTCAATATAGTAGTAGGTAGTACTGTTATACATAGTTTTTCGTTTTTTTCTTTGGATGTTCGTTTTGTACTTGTATTTTTATTTATGAGATATTTGTTGGTTTGTATTAAATTGTAATAAATAATTACGGAATTATAATTATTATAAAGTGAATTTTTACTATTATGGCACAGCTGATTGTTACGATTCAATTATATGAATTGTGGTATTCGTAAAATATGAAATATTGACACTATCGGTTAAAATTTCTGTGACATGTTTTATATCGTTGGAAATAGAAAAAAATAACGGAATTAATGGCGTCATGGCCTACTTTGAGATTTGTATTTTTCATTATTGCACAAGAGCGTATGTCAAAGCCAACTGCATTTTTCGATTTTTCTGTTACACGTTATTATTCTTATTGTCTTTGCCGTCAACTTTCATTCCTTTAACTTTTTTCGTATCTCCTCAAATAAGGAAGCTATAACCGTTTGTGGTTTTTCTATTTTTCAGGTTTTTGTAATATATCTCATAAAGTAGGCTATGGATTTCAAATTTCTTTTTACTGAAATATAGCTCACAAAAAATGGGATAACTGTTTCTAAAACTTCATTCTTCTACAATAGATATTTAGCGAGATATTTGGTGTGGCCCTCGTAAAATAGACAGTCTGTATATATATATATATTTATTGGCTTTTTTATTTATTTACTTACTAGCTGTACCCGCGTACGTTCGCGTGTAATTTTAAAATTAACTAAAAAGCTTCTTTGCAAATGACGTTTGAGACTAAATCGCCATTCCGGAATATTTAAGAAAGTCGCCTTTTCTGAAATGTTCCAGAATACTCTCGAATTTTCTGGAATATTACAGAAATTTAATCATGAAAGTTTATACCGTCCAAATACGCTTATTGCAGAGATCTATATCTCCAGTTTTACTAAACCAATTTTCATAAAACTTGGCTTGGTGTAGGTCGATTTCTATGAAATAAAAAAAAAGTAAATGTTACTCCAAGCTTAGATTAATTTACCTGTGAAAACCCCATTCAAATTGGTTTAGCAGTTTCTGCGTGGTGCACGTTCAAACACACAGACAAGTAGACAAATAGATCAGTTTTTGCAAATATTTTCAATGTACAGACACGCCAACTTTATAGATTTATTATATGTATAGATTTTCGACGTTATGTATGTATTTAATAAAGGTCTTACATACACGTAGACCTGCTCGAGATATTCCGAACAATCTCTCTTTTACAATACGACTGGAGATATTTTCAGAAAACCGATAAAGAACGATGATTTAAGATTTTGATTACTAATATGAATATGTTCTCGATCTCACCTGAAGTCCAAAACTTACAGTCGTACAGTCGACACTTTTTTTATTTCGATTTTTATGTTTATTTTTACTCCACTATCAACAAAGTTTAACATTTAAAAGCAAGAATTTAACAACATTAATTCTACTTTCCAGACTCCACAAAGGATCATAGAGAATCCAACTCACTAGCATGACTGTGGTCTTTGTATCCCACATTCTGCTGTTTGGAGGTCTTTGTACTTGCTCAACTTCTCAGTTTCCCTAAGCATCACGTCGGCGTTATTTGGGATGGATACTTCGATTAGCATTTCCTTTCTATCATGTACGAGATGTCTGGTCCATTTGCGCGAATTTCCCTGTCCGTTATTTACAGCAGCAACTCTAACATAAGTGGCATCGTTGGTATTAACAAAAACCCTCAAGTTACATTATTTTATATTTTCCATGCATAAATTACCTGTTTTATTACCCCTTAAAAAATAAATTACCGGCGCTACTGTCGGAACCTCGATATTGTTTACTGAAAATGGTCATCTAGAACGTTAGATTTACGCGGGATACATACATTCCAACGCGATGCATTTCCTCCAATGAGAAGGCATAAATTAAACTCGCGGGGCAGAAGTTGGCGATGTTTTGTCTACCAAGTAGGGATGATATAAATTGAGACTTCGTAGTGAGGACATCATCTTTTTCACCTGAATTTGAGGAACGAAAGTCTATATTCCAGTGTTAGAATGGTTTAGTTTTTCTAAACCCTCATTATATTAAATTTGTTATGTCTTTTGTCTCGTGAATCTAACCATATCTTGTTAATAAGAATTAGACAAGGGTTATGTTTGCTTTACGAAAAGTAGAATATAAAAATATTCTTGTGTGTGTGAAAATTATATAATAAAAATGTTTTAATGATGTTCTGAATCTACGTACGCTTTGGTACTCAACTATAGAGGTGTATGGTATTCCTGTGAAGTGTCTCCTGTTCGCCTGGCAGCTTCGTAAGTAGAAAATAATTTATTCTGCAGTGCAGTATTTTTGTACATTTACCTTTCTTACAAATTTATGAAAACTGTACCTTTTACCTTCCTCGTTTTCGCGTAAACAGACAGGCTTGCTTCGCGAGTGACACGTTTTAATTTTTTAATACTTATATCTGTTTACCTTTAAAGAAAGTATGTAAATAATAGTTGGTGTAAATATACTATATTTTGTATCTTTTTAGTTAAGCTTTCTTATACTATTTTTGGATTCCTGATTAGAAAACGGTTTGTTTGTAATTTTCTTTTAGTAAGTGAGTGAACAATTATTAATTTATAACTGTTTTTCTTTTGAATACTTGCGGAATTGGCCAATATCCTTTATATTGCTTTTTGTATTTTATTACCTTTTAAATACGTATACAATTTATTTTTGTACAATTATGTTTGTCTCTTTGTGTATATACCGGGTGACACAGGAGATATGTAACACCCCGTAGCATGTTTATTTAAAAAGATATTATTTTGAAATTTGGTAGACTTATATAATGCGTGATTGTCCTTTTTTTTTGGTACAAACAAGAAATTTTTTCCACTTCCGGTTTCACCGGAAGTGACATCTACTTCGTTATTTTAAATGGCACCCTGTATATATTTTTTCCCTATCTGATTCTACTTAAATTTCTCTTTTCAACTATGTAACCAAGATGACATTCGTTTTTAAAATAGTTGCTGGAAACCATTTTACTGTCAAGTTGACTATGGAATGAAATGTGGCGGTAATTAATGCTTAATGTGCTGCGATATCAAAAGAACCCTGGTACACAATTTTGTGTTTCATATTTGTTTTGTTCTAATTAGTAGCCGAAGAGAATTTGTAGAATTTTTTTATTAAATGAAAATCTCTAGACTAAATCCCCGAAATCATAAAAACTAAGATAGAAACACTAATTTTAAATTTGACCCATTTGTAAAATATTTATTCATCTTTCACTTTTACCCAATACAATTCATTGCTATGTCGGATTTTGCTTGCTTTTGAATAAAATTGTTTTCGAAGAATCTCAAAATGCTGGCCATTATTTTCCCTGCAGCGTCGAATTCTTGTAACCAGTACCTCTAAGCACATTTTCTAACTGCAATTCAGTAAACTAATTTATTGCTAACCTAACTCTCATTTTTATGCCTTCCCTATTTTGCAGTGGAGTTTTATAAACCATTTCCTTGAGATGGCCT
Organism: Rutpela maculata; assembly: GCA_936432065.2. Lineage (NCBI taxonomy): Eukaryota > Metazoa > Arthropoda > Insecta > Coleoptera > Cerambycidae > Rutpela > Rutpela maculata. The sequence goes on from OW386287.2 coordinate 153,976,704, forward strand.
CATATGAATAAATCAAGTGGCGTAAAATCCGGACACCTCGGGGGCCATCTAATTAGTAAAAGTGAAATATGAATAAATATTTTAAAAATGGATAAAATTTAAAATTAGTGTTTCTATCTTAGTTTTTGTGATTTCGTGGATTTAGTCTAGAGATTTTTCTTTAATATAAAAATTTTACAAAGTCTCTTCGGCTACTGATTAGAGCAAAACAAATATGAAACACAAAATTGTGTACCATGGTTCTTTTGATATTGCAGCACACTAAGCATTAATTACCGCTATATTTCATACCATAGCCAACTTGACTTAGTGCAATAAAATGGTTTTCAGTAGCCATTTGTAGGGTACGTACTACATATATATGATAACTATGGTTATAAATAACAAAAACAATTATTATTACATTTTATATTTTTGAAAGTAAAATCTTTTACAACTTATTTACATATTTATTAATAGCATTACTTGGCTATAATTGGTGACCCCGACGTGATTGTTAATATTGATAAAAATGCCACCTTGCTATACATAGTTGAAAAGAGGAATTTAAGGAGAAACAGATATGAAACAATTATATACATGGTGCTATTTCAATCACACATTATCAATCACACATTATATAGGTCTACCAAATTTCAAAATAATATCGTTTTAAATAAACATGCTACGGGGTGTTACGTATCTCCTGTGTCACCCGGTATACTTTGTTTGATTATTTCTTTGTCACTTTTCTTATTCGTTAGCACAAATTTATTCGCCCATTTTTCTCATTTGCTCCACCAAATTTGTCTTAGTTGTCAATAAATTAGTTTATTGTTAATTCAGTATTTTTATTTATTTCTTTATTCATTTTAATAACCCTTATAGAGACAAGGCGTTATATTGTTCAGGGGTATATTCATAATATTTTTAAGACACCGGTATATTGAAATGTTTATTATTATTAGTGTTATTGTTATGATTGTTCTTATTAATCAATAAAAAATGTAAATTATCTCAGATTGGTATATAACATTTAATGGCAATGAGTTTGGTCATAGAAAAATCATAGTATATGTCTGCAGTTGTAACTTACATATTCTTTCAACTCTTGTTGCGTAATATACTTACTAACTACAGGCCAATATCTCTTTTGCCAACATTATTAAAAATTATAGAAGCTGTTGTAAAAATCCAGCTAGTACAGTACTTAAGTAAAAGGGAAAACTCACAACAGCTCAATATGGATTCCAAAAACATCGTAGCACTTCGGATGCCCCATTTGCAATTACAGATAAAATAAATAGTATTATAGAACAAAAATGAGCAGTAAACAGTATATTCTGTGACCCGTCACAGCGTAGATCACAAAATACTATTGAAAAAATTATATTTTTAGGCCATTATGGGTTTAAATCATATTTAATGGATCGCAGAATATATGTAGAACTTACTGATTCCTCATCGGACACCATGGAAAAAGTGGCTTCTAGCCAGCAAAAAGTGATCTGCGGAGTACCGTAAAGTTCGGTGCTCGGGCCAGTTCTCTTCTTGTATATATTAACGTCTTAGTGTTTAGTTTCCCATCGATATATTTCTCTTTATTTGCCGATTGTACGAGTATCATAATAAACGATAAAAATTATGATAACCTAATAAGATAAACCCAAGAAACAATGAATAATTTGGTTCATATCAAATAAATTGTTACCAAATACAGAGAAAACTTATTATTGTAATAAACGTTAAAAATTATGATAACCTAATAAGATAAACCCAAGAAACAATGAATAATAATGACTGGTTCATATCAAATAAATTTTTACCAAATACAGAGAAAACTTATAATATTACTTTCCAAACAACATCCAAGAAGACCTTTACCAAATCAGTCAATCAAGATAAACTCAGGTGAAGTATCAAATACAGAGCATATAAAATTTCTAGTTATCCGAATTAATCAAAATCTAGATTGGTCAAATCATATAATAGAGCTAAATAAGAAATTATTAAAGCTGGGCCAAAATGCAGCTCTAAATGTCTGTTTTGCTTATTTTCAAGGAATTGTGCAGTATGAAATTGAATTTTGGGGTTCATCAAGCCAAATTGAAACAGTACTATTAACGCAAAAAAGAGCTATACGCACAATTTGTCAAATAAAACATTCTGAAACATGTAGACCTCGATTCAAACAATTACAAATTTATACAGTAAATAATATTTATATATAAATGATTTATAATAGACGGCATACTTTATTAACACCGTCGAATTACCATTTCTATAGCACTAGAAATAAAGATATTCCACTTCTGCCTAATTATAACTGTGAAACAAATAGAAAAGGGCCACTATACCCTGGAATCAAAATTTTTAATAAACTACCTTTACCCATAACAGACCAAAATTCTTTAATTTCCTTTAAGAAAACATTGAAATCTTTTACATCAATACACGTTTTACAGTATGGAGTTTTATTCTACTATATTCACAGCGGCATGAAAATTTAGTTTAGTACTAAACTAAACTAAACTTTACTATTCTATTCTTGTATTTTTCTTCTTTCCCTACGTCTTTAATAAGGTATTGTAAAGTTTATTGATTATGTATTCAATCCATTAATATATAAAAAGAATGTACACCTTGTATGTAAACTTTATTTTGGAAAATAAATGTTATGTTATGTTATGTCACGTTACATCACTAACGTAACATATAAAGAAGTTTTGCATATATTTATTCTGTAATTAAGGATATATTTATTACACTAGATGATTACAATATATGTAAGTGATAAAACAACATTCAACGTGCAACATTGAACAAATAAAACAATCATGTTTTATTTCTTGAATGCTTTGAATATAGCCAGCCGTTCTCATAAACAGAGATTATTTACAAGAGACGAAATTCCTAACTCAAACTGTTAGACCGGTTCTCGTTTATTAAATATTATAAATTTGAAATTAAAATGGCACTGAATTGAAGATTTATATCGATATTCTGTAATTTGTCAGTGCCTGAATAAATAGAAGGATTTCCTATATTCATTACATCACCCTCTCAGTATACATTTGGCACACGAAAGTAATGAAGGCACTCAATCTTTGTGTACAGTTTCTAAAACATTACTTAACGTTTAATTGCGTTGGGGATGACTTAAATCCCTACTCACTCCATGGATTCGTCAACACTACAAGTTAAAATTGAGTTTAGATACTTCTATGAAATTATCTTATTACGTCCGAGCTGAGCTCTAGTTTCTCCTAAACATTTCAAAAGACAAGACTAGGAAGGCAATGTCAAAGAGGGTTTGCAAGACATCACGTACTTCTGCCTCGTTATCTACCTTTTAGAAGTTTCAACTAACTTTCCGTATCTCTACAAAACTCACATACACTTAATTGTTTCATATAGACATCGAAACAACCACGTGGAGAAAATGTGTGTTGTAGAGAGAATAACTCTTCACAGACGTATTTTGTATTTCAAGTATTATTATTGAATGTAAAGAACATCTCTATTGTTACGTGCATAATAGTTGGTGAACTCTTATAAACAAAAATACGTCCCACTAAGCATAAAATATTATAAGTACTTTTTGTGATGTTTCATACAAGTCCCATTATGGTTATATGTCATCATGTCTTCGACACATTGTCGTAATGTTATACTGTGACGTTAGTTTTTGTAACATCTATGTAATTTTTAAGTCGTGTTAAACAAATTTTGTTCTGACATTAAACAATACGTTAATATAATGTATATTTAATGTATCCATAGATATTTCTCTGAAAACATGAGCGATACATTCAAATTGAATATATATTTGCTGTTTATTAAAAACATTTCTGTGATGTGTTTAAATAAATACTATAAAATACAACGCAATGTTTAGTTTTTACTTTCTAAACAACACTTATATGTCATGTTTATTGTAATTACCACAATCGCTTACAAAATAATTCTACTAACCGCACATTCTTGTTTTTTAAATTGTACTTTTTGATCTCTCACTCACGTGATCTAAAATGAATTCTCAGATTGGTTCATTTTCACTATTTGTAAAACACAAAATGATGCTTTATTTACTTGACTCCCTGACACGACATTTTTTTCGAGCAGTGCTTACTATGTGAATCGTAAAATATAAGCAAAATACTATTGAATAATAGTCTTTATTTTTCATCTTGAAGCTGAGTTAAGTCTTGTGCCGGTGTAAGAAAATACAATAATACATATTTATTTATACATTGCCTAATAAATTCCATACCTACTTAAAGTTATAATTTGTGTTCTTTAAATATCTGTTAGATTAGGCTAATAGGGAACGTGAGCTGGGTTTAGACCATCGTGGGACAGATTAGTTTTACCCTGATGATTCGTCGTTATGATAGTAATCCTGCTCAGAAAGAGAGGAACCGTAAGTTCGGACATTTGGTTCACACACTCGCTCAAGCTGGCGGTGGTGCCACAGTAGAGAAAAGACCAGTAGTCCGACTCAGCCGGAACAGTTGTATAAGATTTTCAGTGCGCATGCGATGCGCGTGGGCTTAAACTATTAGATGCGCAGTGGACGGCATGACGACAGTGGACGGCAGTGATGATATAGGGTGGGGCGGATGTTTATTTTTGTTTACCTTTACGTTTCTGAACAGTTGCCACTGTCGACGAAATGCGCGTGGGATACAAACAGTAGATGGGCAGTGGATTAAAAAAAATAAAATCGAGTACAACAAATATCAAAGGGACCGCTGCGAGTGAAACTACTGGTTTTTTCTCTACTGTGGTGGTGCGAAGCTGCCATCCGTGGGATAATGCTTGAATGCCTTTAAGGCCATATCATTTTAGTTTAATATACGTATTTGTGTGTAAGAATAGTGGATGGTTTTGTTCGATCAGTTCATACCTCCTCTATACGTAATTTTGTTTAAGGTCTGGCACGAGGCCTAAGTAATCACCGTAAAATTAATAAGAGCACTTTTTAAGTAACTTTTCTCGACACATCCACCCGATATTGATGCAAGAGAGTTTTATTCCATCTGCTATATCTTAGTATATTAATTATAGTGGAAGTAAGGAGTCGGAAAGTAAGCAAAATCGTGTTAAGATTATGAAACCTATTCCTCCCTCGGTGGAAAAAATTTTTAGTCATACAACTACCAAAAACCACCCTATTTTGCTCATTTCTCATATGACAGCTTGGTATCGACTATTTTTTAAGAAATTCTTTGTTTTTTCATGGGAATATGGCAGATAGTGAAAGATGATGTCAGATAGTAGACCGCAACCGCCCTTGGGGGTGGAATCTACCCTGTCAGAGGGTGTAAAATTGTTTAATTTTTTTTTTGTTTGTTAAAGACGTTTACCCTCCGTTTTCGAGGATGCTGATCAATAACAATGGCAAGAGTGAATTGTGATAACTTTCAAGGGGTGGAAAATTGATGTTTTTTATTTTATAATTTATATATTGACTGGGAGCGGTTTCAAAGTCACCATTTGTCCATTTTACATCCTCATAAAAAATGAACTTATCCTCGCAAGAATTTGAAATTCATGTTCCTTAAAACGGGATATAAGGAAGAGAATACTATTGGTAAAAATTTCTGTTATATGTCTGGGACACGATTTTGGGTACAATATAATATTTTTTACAAGACATTAATATAACTTAATTTCATAACTTTACCACGATTTTGCTTTTTTTCGGGAAAAATCCCGACTCCTTACTTCCACTATTACATGAATATTGGGTGGATGTATTGAGAAAAGTTTTACATACAAATATTTTAAAATGTTTGAAAATCAACTAATTTTATTTACCTAAAATGAAATGGCACAAATATTAATTAAATATAGTTTATGAATGCATTTGTAATAATGTTATATTTATATACGTAATTCCTCATTTGAAAAATTTTCCCGACTATTTTCCGCTAAATAAGTATACAGGCACACAAAATAAAGAAATTGGTTTCTTCCTCTAACTACATTAACTTCTGTTTATGTATTTTGATGCGCTGAATTCGAATCCGAAGTAGGAATAGCTCAATCAGCCACCATTTTTTTGCAAGTCGCGAAAATAACCTAACCCACCAATTTCTAGTAAATCCCGAAAACATCCTAAATTTTTTTAGGTTATTTTCGCTATTTACAAAGAAATGGTGGGTGACAGTGCAATTCTGACTCCGAATTCGAATTCAGTGCGTCAAAAATACATAAAAATAAGTTGGTCTAGTCAGAAGAAGAAACCATTTTTTTATTTTGTGTGCCTGTGGTATATTTTTTTAAAGTTATTTTATACTATCGATTTAATTTTATCAGATCATTTTTAACATTGTTCTTTGTTCAAAATATAATATTATTTACGATCAGCAGCATGGATTTCGTAAGGGCAGGTCGCCCCAGTTAACAAGTCTCGCTTATCTCAGTGAACTTCACGAACATTTGAATAATGATAAGAAAATAGGTGTTTTTATAGACGTAAAGCGTTTTATTTGATTAATCACATTTTGCTTATGAAAAAACTAAAAAAAATATGGTTTTAGGAGTAAGCTGGGACACTGGCTTGGATCGTATTTGTCCGATCGCAGGCAGTTTGTGGAGACGGAGGGTGTTCCACAGAGGAATTCCACAAGGCTCAGTACTGGAGCAGTTCTTGTTTTTTATTTTTATAAATGACTTACTTGCTATTGTCAACGATAGTTTATTAATTACCAGGCACACACAAAAAAAATTACATCCAAAGATCAGAGCCTTATATCTGTATATATTTTGATGCACCGAATCCGAATTTCGTACCAGAATCAATATGTGACGACAGAATTTCGACTAAATTACGATATTAGTCCTAAACTAGAAGAATAAATATTATTTTGGAATAAGATGAATTTATTTTCTTATTCTAGATAAATTATAGAGTCATAGGGCAATGGTTGAATTTGAGACATTCATTGTCACTATACCTAATAACTAGTATTAATTAGTAAATTGGTGAAAAATATGCAGGGTGTGGATATTTGGGAATATATATTTTTAATGAAAAATATTACTAGAAAAGTAATCAGTAAAAAAGCGATGAAAGTGGATGATGTACAACGCGTACTTGGCGCTATTGTCAAGAAAAAAAAACATATATCCAATGAAAAAATATATCGATTAAAGTCAAATCAGGTCAGTTTTAGTTCCATTTTTTTCTATGATGCTTTGATATTTTTTTAAATTATGACAATTTAGGATATTAGTCAATGAATACAGATCGATTGGGGACAAATTGGGCAAGTTTGCTCTCCATTGCATTCTAGCATGTTATATCGATAATTTTTGGTACGTCTAGATAAAGCTTCATGTATTTAAGTCTATTGGGGTTATATCTGGTAAAATATCCCACTGCTTTTTATAGTGATTTACCGATATTTTAAATTATGGAAATTTGGGACATGGTTGAGGTTAACTCTGGTCAGCTTACATTCCTCTACTTTATATGGTGTCTTATACATTTTTAGATTATGACGACTTCGATGAGAATAGATAGATTGGGTCATGTCACTCGTGTTTGTGCTTTTGTACGATATTTTATCGATAATTTTTGGTAAATCTACATACAGATGTAATTAAATCCATTGGCATTAAAACAGGCGAATTTATGTTCCACTGATTTTTGTTTTATCAATAACTTTTTAAATTATGGTAATTTCAGATATGGGATGATGAAAATAAATCGATTGGGATCAAATTCGGTGAATTTGTGTTGCTTCGCTATTTATAGTGTTTTATTGATAACTTTTGGTACGTTGCATGTAGATCGATGTAGTTAAATCTATTGAGGTTAGATGGAGACAGTTTGTTTTCCATTGCTTTCTATTGTATCTTATCGACAATTTTTAGTATATCTGTATTCAAATCGATTTAATGGATTCATTGAGGTCAGCTCGGGCGAGTGGTAAGGTCAAAGGTCCTATCAATATTTTTGCCGGTTTGTCGGGTGCCTCGCGGACAGAGATAAAACCAGATGACCATCTGACTTCCTCGAAACTGGATACGGTGACTATTTTGAAAAAAGGTGGATAGTGGATAGTACTACTTTTTTACTAGACAACTGGGCAACAATGGCAGGCCCTTTGCGCCTAGGCATCTACAATTTGGCGTGCACTCCAAACCACAGCCCTCGGCCACCAATTTTAATCCACCTTGGGCCATACCACCGCCGTTCTGGCGGTTCAACGGCCCTGGTGTTATCACGTGAACTCCCCCGTCTTTACTCTTTAGTTAACGGCCCGGGATTGTCTCAGTTGTTAGATGAGATACTTGGTTTACCCATCCAAATTCCGGATTCGCTCAGCATTGCTTTGCTTCACTGATCGAGTGTCGGATTTAAACCGGTGACCGTACCTAATCCCCATTACCCAAAATATGAATTTTAGTGAAATTAGACAACGCTAACTACGACAAACGGAAAGTTGGTAAAAGCATTAGACAAGATATTTAACTTGAGACTTGCAAATGATACCACCTTAGTTGCAATAAGAAAGGAGAAACTCAGTAAGCCCTGATTATGATTTAAGTGTAAGTCAAGAATAGGTGAGTGTGAGGTAGTAAACGAGATGGTATACCTTGGAGCTCTTGTAGACAATACTAATAACTCCGAATATGAAATTCGGTGAAGAATACAGACGGAGTTGTCGGCAACTTGCCAGTTCAGTAAAATTAGGAGAAATATCACGAAACCAACAAATATCAGACGCTGACGCTGACGCCCTAGTTTCCTCCATTTTCCTTTACGCCTCTGAGGCATGGATCGTTAGAAAAGCAGACAGACGACGTATTAATGCTCTCAAGGTGTGGATCTAGTGACGTTTGCTACGAATTCTCGGGACAGCTCATTGAATTCATACCTGATTCTTCAAGAAATACGTCCCCAAAAGAGATTCTCCAACATCGTATTCTACAGAATTCTCTCATTTTTTGGCCACGTCAAACGGAGAAAGAACAATATAGAACGATTAATAGTTCAGGGAAAACTAGATGGCAAAAGGCGAGGAGGAGCCCTTTAAAACGTTGAGCTGATATCAAAAAGGAACTGACGAGAAAGAGCTTTACTGAGACACAAAACGCCCGGAATGACGTTGTGAATCAGAAAAGGAAGGAATCCTGGTATATTTGTAATGTTCAGTATATATGTAATGTTCAGACGACCCTAAACTATGCGAATAAAATTTCTTGTATGTGTAAAGGAATTGTATAAATAATAAGAGTTTTTGTTTTCTCTCGTAAAATTTAAGAAATGACGTATTCCATGTTTTGGAAAGTTAGCTTCATATAGAATAATATTCCTGAAGGCTTATATATTTTTTCAAACGAGTCAGCTTTATTATTATAATAGTATTGAATAAAATAAATTTTGAACTCATAAATAAATTAATACTGAATATTTATTACTTCTAAAAATAGCAATCAATTTTATTAAAGACTAATTAGGTATATTGAAATTCAATCTGTATCATTACATGTAAAAACTTGATGTTTTGACTAAAACGTTGTAACAAATGATCCATTATTCCGATTATCTGAGGAATGAATTGCAAGCTGACTAAAATCGAATGAATGAGCAAAAACTCTTTTATATTTTACTTCACTGCTATTTTATGATTAATGTTCAAAACGTATTTTAGGAGCGATTTACTTTCAGGCTATTGTAACTAGAGAATAAATAAATAAAAACAAAGAGTACCATAAATATGGGATTACAAAGTTACGAAATAAAAGCGTCAGTGATATATAATTCTAAAAGTAGTAGTATTGATGAGAAACAGCCGAAGGCGTCCGCATTCTCCTATAATTGCTCTCCACAAAAAATATACGGAAATACTACAAATTACTATACTGTCAAACTTTTAATGAATTTTCATATAACTTTGAAATGTGAAAAATAAAGTAGCTTACGCCAGATACGCTCATCGAAAAAAAATTTTTGCATGTTATACAGTATGTCCCATTTTGCTTAGAACCCCCCCATAAAAAATTTATTTTAAGTCCGATTTTTACTTCCCTCGCTTACCGAAGGGAAGGATCGTAATCGTGAAAAATCACCCTCCGAGATTTCTACGAATTTTCACGTTTCAGAGTACGTAGATTACGAAAATTAAAGTCATTTAATTCCGTCTGTCTGTCGGAGCTATATCTACAAAACCACTTGACGGAGAAGGATAACATTTGATACGTAGTTGACGTCACTGTCCACGAAGAACTGGAAACAGTTCCGTTGAAAAATATACAGGGTGGACCCCATAAGAAACATCATTAATAAAAAAAATGACGAAACAAAGTAATATTTGACATGTAGTTAACAACTGTCAAGGAAGAAAAATATGAAAAAAGGAACTGGATGGTCACTAAAAATAAAAATTAAAATATGTGACGGAGGGCGATAATATTTCGCATGCAGTTAAAACAACTGTCAAAGAAAAATATATATACAGGGTGGTCAAGACGGTCACCGTAACAAAATTTTTAAAAAATGTGGCTTAGCACGACAATATTTAGCATGCAGTTAACACAACAGTCGAAGAAGAAATTTATGAAAAAAACAATATACAGGATGGTCACTAACAAAAATGTTTGAGAATATGATGGACGATAATAATATTTCGCATGTAGTTAACACAACTGTCGAAGTAAATAAGAAGTAAATAAGTAAGTATTTTACAGAAGTATTTACAAAAGTCAATCATACAAAAATATAGTTTTTACACAATATATGTAAGTAAGATGTAAGTAAGATGCAAGCAAGAAGAAGGAAAATATGAAGAATGATATATACAGGGTGGCCACCCAAAAAAAAAATAAAAAAATGCGACGTAGGACGATAATTTTCGATTACAGTTAATACAACTGTCAAGAAAAAAATATTAAAAAAACATACAGGGTGGTCACCTTAACAAAGTGAAGGAGGACGATAATATTTCGCAAGTAGTTAACACAATTGTCGAAGAAGAAAAATATTTTGAAAAAATTTATAGGTTGGTCACAAAAAAGAAAATTTAAAAATGCGACGAACGACGATAATATTTTGCATGCAGTTAACGCAACTGCTGAAGAAGAAAAACATGAAAAAAAATAACAAAATTTTTTAGGAGCACGATAATGTTTATCATGCAGTTGACACAACTATCGAAGAAGGAAAACAGGAAAAATACACAGTAGTCACTCAAAAATTTTTTTAAAAAATGTGAAGTAGGACGATAATATTAATTTTACATATTTTTTACTTCTAGATACTGCACTATATATCAGTAACGAATGTCACCAGGAAGTACTATGGTGATGTTCTGGAATCAGCTCGATGAACCCCATCTCTCCCTCTTAAGTTATGTACAGTTACTCATGGAAAACCCGTATACATTATATAAAGTATTTCGCAATTTGCAACCTGATTAATCGTGGGCATGCCTAAAACAATAATGGCTCTTAAAACGTTTTATTAGTGAAAATCCACAGCGAATGAAAACTGTTGTGAATAATTAAACGCCCATTCCAGGAAAATGTTTCTAGAATAGATTATCTAGGCCACATAATATTATTTGAGAATTTATTACAACACAAGGGCCTAGTTATTCAAACTCATGTGGCATAAAAGAAAGTTAAAATGTTCTAGAAATATTTTGCGAGCAAAATATAGTCAAGTGATCGTTCAAGTTAAACTGCGGTAGTTTTAAAAACCAGCTTCAAACTTTTGTTGAAAAATATATTAGCATAAAAAACAGGTTCTGCATATAACATACAATTAATAAACCTAGAATAAAATATTAATATAGAAATTTTGTAAATAACATACAGAAAGTGGAAAATGTATTATATACAGAGTGTACTGAAAAACTTAGGTAGAATTTAATTACATAATCTAATCATGCCTTGTCTGCGTATATAAGACACTCTCATGAAGTTAGAGTTTCTTATAAAATTTCATAATTAAAAAAAAAAGGAATGTGCGATGTGATCCCATTTCACAGAATATTATAGAATATGAATTTTGCCTTCAGTTGAAAGGTCATAGAAAAGTGCTGACGTTGCTGTCTCTAGGCTTAAGTCCCAAGAATAACTTACCATCATCTAGAAGCTGTTACACTCGTATTTGGTTTTGGAAAAATTATAATTATTCGTACCTGGTTTTGGCAATAAATAAAAATTATTTCAACTAAATCACAAACACGGCTTACGACTTGCTGATCTTGTGCGGGGCTAGGTTCATGGATCCAATTTTTATATGAGTTAGAGAGAGAGAATCAATAGTTTCACAGGTATTTGCCCAACTAGTTTGTTTTGTGACTAAAAAGGGAGTAAAAATATAGATGTTGATAATAAGTAAAACTGATAATATACTGCCCTCGTTAATCACAAAACCGATTGTTGTGGAAAAGCCTGATAATAAGACAGACGCAAATAAATAAATTAAAAATATATAAAGCTTAAGATAAAATGTACCATTTATTAATCACCTTTTAAATCGGAAAATTCAAAGAAAAATATAAACTAATTCAGAATAGCAAAACTATAAATATAAACATGTGACAACATTGTCCAAATGATCTTGGTTAGTAATATTTATTTAAAAGAGCTAGATCATTAATGATATAGTTGGTAAACACACCGTGAATATCATATAATTATCCATGAAAGAAACAATAAATATCTAAGACCAAAAATTGTCACAAATGTAAAATTATATAAATTGCAAAACACAAACAGTTAACGAAAATAGAATGTTCACTGATATCTTGCTGTCAAAATCGTAGCACAATAAATACTACAGAAATAAACAAATTTCCCACCAACAATGATGGACGCATTGAGGGTGAGACCTGATGAGGTTCCTCAGCTCCTACCATATTGTTTCATATAACTCAGGAAACTGCAATATCGCGGTATGACATACATTGGCTATTCTGGAGCACAGGGATAACGTTATCAGTTTTGCTTTTACGCGAGTTGAACGTGACTCTACTCCAAATATGAATCTATTCGAACTAACTGGACTGAACTCTACTAGATTAATCTGGACTTGAACTTGTCTCAAAATTAATGACTGGACTATAGTTGAATAATTCATACATCACAAGTTGACTTAACCATTACTAACATAACATCTAGTATTAAGGAACTCCAAACTAATAGTAATTTAATTGGATCCATCTCGTAATAATAAACACATTATTACTTGATAATTACTCGTCTCCAAATTAAACGTGAAATTGGCAAATTTACTATTTTCATATACTAAATGGATTTCTCATACAATTATTTAATTTAATTTCGATAATTAAATTTCGGCAGTAAAACTCTACGTTAGGAAAGAAAGAAAAAGTTCTCATCATCACATGTTTGTAAGATCAAGGTCATGATATGAAATAAATTAAATTAGTTTACACACTTGAAAAATATGGCTTTTACTTGCAAAATATCGGTTAGAGGTATGAAATAAATAAGTTTAATCACCTTTATCTTGATGAATGGGTTACGTAGATTTAGATAACTAAACAAGTGACATTGTATATGCCTTTAGATTATTTTAACTTCGAGTTTACTTGTTAATGCTGCTATAAAGTTGAAAATGAGTTCCCAATCTATACGTCCCACAAAAAATAACCTCTGATCTTACTCTTAAATCTGCGCAAGATTACTGTATTAATTTAAAATAGAAATAAACCTGAGAAATTACCATCTAGGCAACTCACAATACTAATGTGTGTAACTTAAATCAAATACTTCCATTTACAAATTATACTAGATCGAATAATTAATACGATAAATAGACCGTTTAAATAAAAATTCACAAAAGGCATATCTTGCATCTAAACAACAAGGCTGTTATCAAATAATGTCTGGGAGTTATTAATTTAAAGATAATAAATATAACATACAATGTGTACCAAAGTAAAGTGTGTTTTATTAGGTTTTAATTAAAAATGAATTTTAATCTAAGCGGAACGCTTCTAGACCAATATTGAAAAATTCCTGCTTGCTTGCTTCAGCAAAATGTCACTGATTGGTGCTATATTCTGGATCTACTTGTACCAAGGTGCAACATAAACAATGTGATTGAATTGTTGTAACCCCCTTACTTTGTGAGCTGCCAATTGAAGGGCTTTATAATATGGTCCAGGGAGTCTATTTTCGAATCTAGAATAGCAAAAGTTGCGTAGTGTTTGGGAAAATATCTAGCGGAATTTGCACGACTCTAAAAATATGCATTCTCGAATGTCACATTCTATAATTTCAGAAGAATGTTCAACGCATAGCTCATAGCATATTTATACTGCACATATAAAACTCAAAGCTGCCGATAGAGCTAATACAAGGGAAGATCGGAGCATGCTTTATTTATCTACACTATATTAAATATTAAATATAATGTATTACTTAGTAGATAAAATATCATTACTTTTATGTCCCAGGGTCCCATTCAGTTTATTTTAAATTATCTCCTATCTTTTTTGGGCATTTCTATATGTAAACTTAGCAGAAAATTTATCAGACAAAATGTTTAGGTCTTCTTTACTAACTCCGCTAGGATATTTTTCTTTTCTTCGCTGCTATAATCACTAACAAAAAAATAACCATTTTCGGTAAAGCAGAGTCGTTATACAGTTGGTTATGTGACATATTTGTCTAGTGGTATTAGCGGCGTCTACCACTTCTCGAGAATACCATTTTAAAAAAGCATACGTCCACTATCAGTGACATTTGTCGTGTAACACAATTTTAATAGAGATTCTATAATAGATGCCCCAGGCCTGGCCTGGCCTGTTGTAAGTCGGCAAATTACAGATCCTGCATGTGGTTGGGACCAAAGAGGGATTTGATAGAGGGGAAACTCCCATATGGCCCCAATGTATTTTTCCGTACAAGGTTTTCCAGCGCCAACTGGTGAGTCGTAGGCAGCATGAAATCCCTCCACTACCACACATAGTTGGAAACTGAAACTCAAGGCCCTCAATCTTGCGCGGGTCAGCTTCTTAAAGGAACTTTCAGCCTTCAATTTTTAGCAGGAAATTTGAATTCGGAAGTACCGAATCAGCGCCCTCTGCAGGTCAGATGCATAACTAAATCCCCCACTGCCGACGACCACCATTACCGGTAAACGCTTAAATTGCGCCCATTTTTCGCAACTGAAATAAAGTTCAACTGTAAGCAACTTGTTTGGGTAGAATAATTTATGGGAAAAGTCATTTTAATATCTCAGATAGCCACTTTTCTTTGAAATTGTTATCATAAGATGCTGGCATTTTTTTTTATTTAAAATATTCTACACTATCCTATTTTGAAATTACCACACGAAGTTCTCAACAGTGTAGTAGTAACTTGCAAGCATTTACCTACTGCTAAACGTGTAATTTAATAAGAAAATCAGAGTAATGCTTGGAACTTGCAAAAATATAAACTCCATCATTAACTGCTAACAACTTGCTACATGATAAAGAACTTCGTTGGGTAGCAAGCTGGTATTTTCATAACAATTTTAAATCAAACTGGATCTGGGATATTAGTCACATTGTAGGTTCCTTTAGGCAGTACGCACTTTAAAAAAGCGCCATGCTCTTTGTCCGTTCCGCAATTAGTAACTATTTTATTTTGCAATACTGGAAACTTTACTTTCACCAAACTCTCTCTTATTAACAATAAGTATAATTCTTTTACATTCACTTTGACATAACCACTATTGTCATTTTTAATATTTTTAATACGCAGACGCGAAGTGCTGATGTCACATTATAGTATTTCTCCAATGATCCCTCTTCTCCTCTGTTCTCCTAATATTCTCAGATGCACTCAGATGCCAACAGCAAGGTCAATAGTATAGAGGACAATTTCTTTGATTGATGCCTGTAAATATGAAATTGCTGTCCACGACTCGGTAGATGGCATGTGTACGCAAAGCTTCCACTCTATCCTATCCTTTTTGGTTGGTGCGTTTTTCTTTAGAATAACACTCCGTTATACCCAGGTAGTTGACTCAATGCCAATCAAGCATGACTGACTGCCCGTTTGATGTGCTAATTGAAAGCCGTCAGGCGAGTATGGTCATAGTACTGCGGTTGGAGAAAGAGTCACACATCTGGTACACAGATGAATTCAAGATGGACGAAGAGGTTGGTGTGTGCGTAGGAGGGCCTAAATACAGGTTATTTAAAGCCCTTGGTAACACCCCAACCATCTTCCAGGCAGGAATCTATGCTATAGATCAATGTGCCCAGGAATGCCTAAATAGAGGCACTCAAAGGGCAAAGATCTATATACTTTCAGATAGCCAGGCAGCATTAAAGGCTCTCTACCTTCGAATCAAAAATTGCCTGGAAATGCAGACAATCCCTCAGACAACTGGCAAAGAACAACAAGGTTACGTTGATGTGGGTGCCAGGGCATGAAGGAATAGAAGGCAATGAATTGGCTGATACTCTCGCAAGAAAAGGGGTTGAAGCCCCATTTTTTGGACCCGGACCGTTCTGTGGCGTATCTAAGGGACACATAACGAAGGAGGTCCTAAAATGGGAAAAGGAACAAAAGAAGTCCTACTGGAGGAATACTCCAGGCCAAAGACAAGCTATTCAACAAAGAATGCCACGAGGTTTCTCGAACTGGAAAAGTTCGACCCAAGGCTGATCACAGGCCTTCTAACTGGCCATTGCCCCTTGAGATATCATCTCAATAACATGGGCATGTCCGAAGATGACAAATGCAGATACTGTGAAGCTGCAACTGAAACTGCGGAACATATACTTTGTGAGTGCAAGGTAATAATCTGCATTTGGCTAAAGTACTTAGAACAGACGGAGTTAACGTCTGAAGGCATAGGGAAAACGTCTGAAAACAGAGCTCCCAGGAAAACCGCATGCTTTGCAAAAAGTCTTGGAATCCTGGGCAACAACTAGTTGCATGGTAATTCACAAAAGACCTCGAGGTGAAGAAAGGCCAAGTGATGCCTTAAACAATCTACAATCTACCCAGGTAGTTCTTACTCCATCCTGACGCCAACACAAAACCCTTGGTCTCCAACATTAAGCCTGCCGACTTGAAGAAAGCAAACGTCGAGTCATTAAACATTCCCTGATCTCGTAGATGTGTATAAAAGTTCGAGTGCATCGGCTTATCTATGTACCGCCTCAGCAGGATTCCATGCTCTGCCTTCGCGATGTTAGATTTGTCTTCTATCTTCCTCAGCCCTTAGAGGAATACCTGCTTGCAAAAGATCAGGCGCGAGTTCTGGTAGTTTTTGAGTAGCCCTTAGAGCGGCTCTAAATGAGACCGCTCCTCTGTTCTCCTTTTCATGCGTCGTAATCATTTGTGCAGTTTATTAATATTGTTATCATTGTTCTTATTGTTATTTTGTCTTTAACTCGTTCAGCTAGAGATCGATTAAATGCCGTTAATCAACCCTTAGGATAGTTACAGCAATTGTAAAATAGGATTTTAAACGAAGTTCAGATAAAATTTGGCAGCATAACAAACGACTATGTAAATCATTTTATTTCGTCTCCTTTAAATATTTCAGTATTCACAGTTTTAGGAAGTTATGACACGTAAAATAATTTAGAAAATTTGTATCTACTAGACTAATCTCTTTAAAGTGTCATATTTATAGTCTCAGGGACATTAATTTTGTGCTTAAATATATTCTGCCTGTAATCCATGTCACTAGTTAATGGCCAGTTAAGCCATGTATAAGATCAGCTAACTCAGTTACCTTTCATATAAATGTTTATGACATGAAAATCTTCTGGAATATTCTAGCTTCACTTGCACGTAAGAGATATATTATAACTTCTATTGCAAAGAAAGTACTTTATCATTTATATGACAGCAACACAAATAGCTTTAAGTTTTTCTTTATATTGCGCTACTAGTTTTTATTGCTATAACGGATTATAGTACGCCTTTGCAATACTACGTTTTAGTACATATTTCTTTATTTTCCCTTACTCTTATGTTGAAAGTAATTTAATATTTTTCTTTAGTAAAATGTGAAATGTTAAAGTAATTGCTGCAGACTAAGAAAATTAAAATACTATTCATGCTCTGCTTGTATTTGTCTTGGCAAATAAATTGTATGTCAGATATTTTTCTTTCTAATATAAGAATACACTGTGGAATTTCTGCTCGATATTGTTCTGAATTGTTTTTGTTGTGTCCTCCATTCACAAAAAAAGATTGATTATTGAATTTTGCTCTGTGTTTGTTCGTACTTGATTTCTAATATTACAATAGCGTTAACTTGACAGGTTAACCTTTATGATTTAAGCCCTCTACAGCGCTAAACAAACAAGAAAAACTGTTGCTAAAGAAACGTGACTAGGCATTCTTATACCTTTTAAAATTTAGAAAATTTCAGAATAGAGGAACATTGAATGGTTTGATGATTTATAAGTATGAGCATTGTTACTTCTTTAATTTCAATATCTAACTCCGATATATGTTCGAAATCGAGAGTGTTTTAAAATTCTCAATGAATAAATCTAAAATTAAGTCCAAATCTAACACGTCTTAGTAGACATTTGTAATTAATGAATTATTTTCCCCTTCCTCAAAGGGGCGGCTCACATAGTTGTATATTCTATTTTTTTTTCCAAAATTGTAAGAGATAGAGACTTTCTGTTTTCGCCATTGGAAGAGAATGAAATTTTGCATTCCACAAATACTTTTGATTAAGAACCGTAATTTTTTCTCCCACTACAAGAAATGTGAGAAGGAACTACTCTGTAATGGCACAGCTTTAACACGCTTCTATTAGCTTGACCAGTAACATTGTAAGCAAATCTTACGATTCACTTTTCACCCACTTCTAATTTCCGTATCGAATTGAAACTTTGCAAACTTACGCAATTCTGGTGACAATACAATAATATGGTCTCATTGACCTTGTATGATGACGGAGGTAGTGATAGGAACTCCTCAAGAGCGTATCACCGGCGACTGCTCCGTAAACTCGAATTTTCCACGACAGAGAGGAAATAAATTATAGTTAAAAAAAATCTAAAAAACACGCTTTTATGAGTAGCGCACTAACAAGTTGAACATAATTATGCCTAGACCGCTTAGGGATTGCAATTTACCGAAAGTTTTAATAACCGGTAAATCGGTAAATAAAAATGTAAATAACCGGTTAACCGGTATTTACCGGTAATTTTTATAATGAATGATTAGGGTGACGAAAATGGCAATTGTCTTTTTCCATGTACAAAATTATCTAAATTTAACAAAAAACATTTATATATACGTATAATTAATATAATTAGGCTTTGAGAAATATATTTTTTCCGAATTGAAATTCGCTTACAGTCGATTGAAAAAATTGTACAGTTTTGTGAAAGTGTAAATTAAAATTGTGTGATTCACTCGTATTATCTTTAGTTGATTATGGTGATGTTATATATGGCAAGTTATTATCGGCGACAGCAAGAAACAAAATTCAAAAACTTCAAAATTCATGTATGCGTTATATTTACAGAATCCCATATAGATAACATATATCACCACATCTAAATAAACATAGCGTATTAAACATGGAAAACCGCAGACGTTTACACATGCTCACACTTATTTGGCGAATACTTCATAATGACGAACTTCAGTACTTAAGAAATAAGTTAATTTCACGAGATCACTTGCATAATACAAGATACATATAAAAATTTTTGGTGCCTCAGCATGAAACTGCGATTTTTCAAAGATCAATTACGTATTTTGCATCTCATCTTTGGAATGAACTTCCAAATGAATATAAACAATATAAATTTAAAAAAATTATATTTTGGCTGATCAGAAGCAGGAGACTTGGTGCTGCGTTGTGGATGCGCTTATATTTCTTTTTCTTTTTCCGATATAATTTTATTTACTTTTAACCTTTTTGCTTCGCTTCGCAGGGTATGCCCGTTCCCCTTGTCTGCTCGCATGTCTGAGTGCTGCTGTTGTTATTATTGTTATTATTATTATAAAATATTACATTTGTTAGATTATTACAATTCATTACTGAATATTAACATATGAAATAATAATTATTTTTTTCTTGAAATTTCAGATTTATATGTATTATTTTTTTATAATCTTTTTATAGTCTTAAATTTAGGTTATTTTTATTTGGGCAAATGGAAGAAGACCTCTACAGTTCAATTTGTACCATTTTTACTTTGAGTAAAATAAATATACTATTATTATTATTATGAATAAAGAAAAGGTTTTTTTTATCAAAAGGAAAAAATATAAATGAAATAAATTTAAATAAATAATTATTCTGTAAATAACAAAAATTACAAACATAAATTCAAATAAAAATACAATATTTTTTAAAAATGGCCCGTTAAAAGGGCTGTTTTTCAAAGCTGTATCTGTTAGTCGTCTGATATTTGTACATAGAATACCACCAACTGAAAATGTTCTTCCTCTATCGATATTGGTAGGTCGATAAGTTAATAAGAATTGGTAATAACATTCTTCTAAATGTTTTCCACGGATATTTGAGGCAGTGAAATATTCAATTTCCTGTCGCAAGACATTGTCAATGTCTCTCCTACTTGTATTTCTTAGGGTTTGGTGTTTGGGTTTTACTTTTTATAATATTATTTATTTATTGCTAAAAGTGCTCAGTGTTGGGACAGTCACTCTGTATTTAGTGAATACTAGTCACTGACATAAATAGAAACGTTGAATACGTGACATATCGTAAGTTCAGAATTTACCGAAATAACCGGTAAAAAATTAAAATAACCGGTAATTATCATCATGTGGTTTTTGTCCTGTTTACCGGTTAACCGGTAATGCTATGTAAGTGCACTCCACACTAAATATAATTACCTAGTAATTATTTTTAACTAACCAAAAAGTTATGAGAACATAAATGCGTATTTTTCAGTTTTTTTAATTATAATTTATTACTTGTTACTCCTAAACGGACTAGTCAACCAAAATTTACCAACAGGGGAAAGTTAAAGCTTATAATTTTTTCTATCCATTCATCAATTGCTTATTGTATTTCTATAGTCGCTTTCGATATTTCGGCCAGTTTGATCTATGTGTGCAGCAACACAGTAATTAAGTTTTTATAATTCAACTGATATGTTCCTTGTTTGTGCCTTTTTCTTGGGCCATATTTAATGATAACAAAGCCACACAAAAAAAATTAAGAAACTAGACCTACCAATCTTTATGTATTTTGACCTCCTGAATTCGATGCCGCCATCAGAATTTAATTTTATCGTTGGGTTTTTTTATCTTAGATTTTATCTTTGAAATAGCATTTTTATCACAAAAAACAACCAATGGATGTCATATAAACTCAAAATTAATATAAATTATATTGACATATATGTTTTTTTTTGTTTTTTTTTTGCTTTTTTTCCCATTTTGACATTTTCTTACCAGTATCGGTCATATAAAAGTAACAGCTCTCTTTAGTGCTTGGATGAGCCCATCTAACTGGTCTCACAATTTTCAAATATTTATTGTCTTTAGTATCGTTTTAGTATCGTTCCAACACTGAAGTATAATGGGGCTCATTTAGTATTTTTTCTTAATCCATATTTCGACCTTGTAGTTAGTATATGTTCAAAATATTAGATTTTTTTTCAACTCCTCTCACAAAATAAATAATGAAAACAGAGCGTGTGAAAACGCAGTGTGACCTCAAAACACTCCAGCGCACAGTGTCACGAATCGTGATTTTTTCGTTCAAATTTATCTAGAGCACTTATTTCGCAACCAAGTGGGATATTTTTTTTTTAAATACTCGTTATTTAATTTCCAAAAAAAAAAAAAAACGTAAGAGAGCCGATTTTTGAATTATGCTTACCAAGATTATTGAGCTTAGCCAGAATGGTTATTTCTAATTTAAATCTTAATAAAGCTTACAAATAAAAAATTTTTCTTATCCAATTTACATAAATAAATCTTGTTACTCGGGGGGTTTTTGAGGTTACTGATTACGAATCTGATATCTAAATACCTGCAAGATGGCGGGATCAATGGCAGTTATAAAATGTTAAAAAATTATGAAAAATGAAATATTTTTGTTCAAGTTTCTGCCGAAATCGACTCTCTTACGTTTTTTTTTGGAAATTAAATAGCGAATATTTGAAAAAATGTATATTCCAATCGGTTGCGAAAAAAGTACTCTAGATAATTTTGAACGAAAAAATCACGATTTGTGCCAATGTGCAGCGGTCGAGCATTCGCCTGCTCCCATACAAGGAGGTTGAATAAATAAGGAGTCGCCATAAGAAGCAGAATGTGGCAGCACATTCCTCATTTTAGTATGATCGAAACGTCAACATAATGCGACATTTATCTTGGTTTAAAATAAATGTTTTTGATAGAAAATAGTGTTATTCGCCATAACATATGATTTCGTGTCCGCCAAGTAACTGTACAAATCAAAATAGTATCTATAAGAATAAATGTTTTGGAATCACTTTTCATAGGTTAAAACAGGTCTGTACTCAAAAGATATGGTGAAACTATTTTCTATTTATTTTAGATTGTATTTTAGATTATATTATATTATATTTGCTTGAAATGTGAAACCGTCATCTCATTCATTACACTACTGGCTTGATATATGGTAGTGCCAATGTGTAAAGTCAACTAACATGTATCTTCTCAAATGCTGTAACTTTTTTTTAAATCAGGACCTGGATAGCCGTTCATGACAGTATGATCACAAGCCACGCCTTCTGCGGCCGTTTCTCATTGTAGGATATAAGCTTTATGGCTACTCCTTATTTATATTTTACCTCCGTGCTCCCATATCATATAGTTTAATGCCGCAAGCATAACAGACGTGCTATAACCGCATGCACATAACTCATAAAACCATGTGTCGTCATTCGCGCCGTCGGACGTTTCAAATATGCTACGAATTGGAAATCAAATATTACAGTTAATATTAACGCTCGCGGCCTAATTCTTTCACTATATACTTAAAAGGGTTAAATACTAACGGAAAATGCAAAAATAAATTGTAAATTTCCTGCACAATAAAGCATATTATATATATACTTTTTAGATTGCTAGTAAAGGACCTCCGGGATTTAGTAAACTCAAAATGACCACAGACGAAACAGAAACAATCTTTCATTCCTTTGCATGGATGCTGAGGTGACGTAGATTCAGCATCAATTCTAGAAATCTTTAAAATTAGTAAACTTGTCGAATTATACTCAAAAGTACTCAAGCCACCCACTACTGAAGAGTTGAGGGTCGCATGATGTCGACGCCTGCGGGCTCTTGCTCATGTTCACCCTGACCAGCCGCCGATACTGGGCTTCCGAAACCCTGCATCATAATATCCTTACCCGTTTTTGCCATGAAGGCTTCATATGATTACCCAGGAACTTCGCCGGAACAATTCTGTTGCCCGCCTTCATCACGTGGATGTGTCCTGGTCGCAAAAACAAGCAAAGAATCAAAGAAATAGGAAACATCTATGTTTTAATTTCAAAACTATTTTCATGTTTGAGGAAAGCGCTGTGGAAACTCATCATTATATACCAAATTCGAAATTTCATAAAAATTTTTAAAATCTAGACGCACAAAAATTTAGCATATGGAATATGTAGAAATTAAACATAATGAGATTTGTCAAAAAAAAACTAATTAAAACAGTAAGTTAAATATTTAGAAAAATTAATTTTAAAAACTAAAGAAAATTATTTATTTTAAAATTAAAATTAAATTAAATTCTGATGGCGGCATCGAATTCAGGATTTCAAAATACATAAAGATTAGTAAGTCTACTTTCTGGATCTTTTTGTGTGTGGCTGTGTAATTAGTGTATTTTTTTTATCAACTGCTAGTTTACTATTCATCAATATTTATTCAAAGTTTCGTGAAGCTAACTTCTATTATTTGAGCAGGCGATACAATGCTGTGAAAATGTGTACGGTCAAAATTTAAAAAATGATGGATATCAAAAGCGTTATTAATTATAATTGTTATTTATACAAATTTAAATATATCTTCCATATTTCATTCGATGAGCCAATTTTAAAATCGAGGTAAACAATAATTCTATTTTTTCAGGTTTCCAGTAACCAAGGATTGATATCACACTTTGTCAATCTACAGATAGTTGTTCCTGAGGCGACGATACAAGGGACTCGATCAGGGGAACATCATGTAGACATTGGCAGTATCATTGATCTGGTCTGCGTAATAGAAAAAGTAAGTATTTCGATTTAGAAAAAGCATACACAATACATAAACCTAAATATATATGATACAGCGTATAGTTCGGATTTCTCCAGGGCACTGCAGTGAGCTTATATTGATACAAGTGGGATTTATAACGCATTTGTAAAAAGTCTCGCGCCCTCTTGAAATTTTATATAATGATTCTGAACTCTTTTCGTCTTTGGATAAATTCTTATTCTTAAATAAAACACTAATATCCTATTTCATAAAGTTGAATGTATATATAAAATTGAATTTATGCAATTTTAAGTTTTGAGATACGAATAAAGAAAGAAATCACTAAATCCAACCCAACGGTGAACTAAAGGATATAAAACGGAACAGGACTTAACCGAAGGGGTTGAAAATGATTCCGTGTCACTTTCGTTATAATAGTAGGGCAATAAACTGAGTACACCCTATGGCAACGCCTTGTAGCACATAATATACCACGTTAGTTTCGGCATACCTAAGCTATGTTTTGAACATGTTTCATATAGGCTTAGAATGTCATGATATTTTGTGTACAAGAACCAAAGGCCTCAAAATATTTTTTTACTTCATCCACCCCCACTACCACCCCTTCACCACCACCTCCACCCCACTGCAACCACTACCGATGTGGTATACCATATTATGAGTTTTTGGGTTCGACGATTTCAAATATTATTTTATTAAAGTTCCATAGACAATTATTTCCTCATAGTGGAGTGCAAATATAGTATCAAATTTTTTCGTTGTGAGAGACTTGGATAGAAAATCTGGATGTAGAAGTAGTGATTCTTTAGGCAGCGGTTTTTGCCCTTGCTTCATGCATTAAAGTAATGAATAGAATTTTACTTCAGAGTTCTTTAACGGTCTATAAAATTCTAGTATTACTCGTTTTGTTATGATTTTTCCACTCAAGATTTTTACTTTTTAAAATTCAGGAATAAATCAAAACAAAATTAAATATCAATATAATCTAACCCAACATAAATAACACATTATTTTGTTATTTTTAATAAAATACAATGTTTAAAAAGAATGTAGCTTTACAGTCTTTAGTTTTAGAGTAAATATAAGCCATTCTCTATAGTTAAGAAATTGATTTCAGATAATTGTTTATAGATTTTCGTATAGTATAATTATGAAGAAAATTCTGAAAAGTAAATTTATCTGAATTCATCTTAACTGTTATTAATGTTTCTAAAATATATAGGCATAGAAGCGTTACGATTTTCTCAACAAGGTGCTCTGTAACTTAATACAAATGCATAACATATACAATCATATTTGTAATGGTGAAAAAATTTGCCTTTGGGGTCCCTTAGTACCTTAAGTTTGTCACAACCAATAAGCAATAAACAATCATCAGTAACTAACTTAACGCATCTTTCGACTGCTTGTGTATGACAAGAAAGAGCAGTTTATCCATCATTTATGAAATCTGCTATTTTCAGTATGAAAGTAATATTTATTGTATACAAGGAATACGTTGATGTTACTGTAACCTGATTATGATACATTTTTTTAGAGTTAGCACAAAAAACTTGTTCTTGGTAATATACTCCACTTTACACCACTTTCAAGGGATTATAGAGAGCTGAACATATTATAATATCCCAAAGTATCATTTAGGTTGTATTTTTGGGATACTAGTAGGCAACTTTGTACAACTGTTACAAAATTAAATTTTGAAAATGAAGAGAACATGCATTTTTCGACCCACCCTAGTAACATCTCTTTTATAATATAAGCACATGATTCGCTAAATTAGAAAACCCCAAAAAATACTCCATATCTAATACGACTTTTAGAGTTCGCGAAATTAAATATTTTTACTATTTGTAGTCTTATAGTAGTTTAAAGCAAAACATCTATTTGCACACTTATTACAAATATAATTAATATGTGATTTCCAGTCTAGGAATAAAGCAATGTGTAATTGTGTGTTCCAAGTCATTTAAAGTCTTTTACCCATTGAATAATTTTATTTTGAAACCTAATAAGAGGGCTAGTATAGTTATTTTTTTTTTTTATTT
This sequence comes from Rutpela maculata, assembly GCA_936432065.2. Taxonomy (NCBI): domain Eukaryota; kingdom Metazoa; phylum Arthropoda; class Insecta; order Coleoptera; family Cerambycidae; genus Rutpela; species Rutpela maculata. The sequence continues at coordinate 154,002,920 of OW386287.2, forward strand.
TTTTTTTTGATCGAGAATACAGTTTGCAATCCGAGGCCCGTAAGGTCGAGATTTGCAAGTATTCGAGACCAAAAAATGGCACTGTACGACCCGCGGTGCATATTATATTTTTCGTCATGCCCATGAATCATTAAACTAGAAAAAAACTTGTGGAAAACTATAATTATTTGAGTGAGATTTCATATTTGTTAATAGCAAAGGTAGAGATGCTTGGAAATCCTTAGCAACCGTCAATAAAATAAACTTAGAACTCGGCTTCTATTCAAATGATAACGACTGTCAAGATAAATTAAATTATATTATAATATCTCGGAACATTTTTGAAAATAATGTCAGATATAAAAGATATAGCAAGTAAGGCTTGTCTGGATTTCAAAAAAAGTTAAACTATTTAATTCAATACTTGTTTTATAAAACAGAAAATTTTCCCAAATTTACTTTATTTTCCTAGCGACGTTATGAAAAATAACGACCCGTTGCCAATGGCAACAAGTATTTGGTAGACAAAGCGCCACTTACGATCGCCTAAATAAATTGAAATAAGTATACTCTAAGTATACTTACGAGGGAGGTATGACGAAAATGTAATTTTGACATTCAGGCATAAAAAAGGTTTCCCTTTATTTACTACTAATCTATTTATTACTAATCTCTTATTTAATTAAAAGTTATTGGTAAATATTGCAAAATTTATTGCAAATTTGAACTTAAATTGTCAGTTACAGGAGCTATTCTTTTGTCCCTTCTTCCAGTTGTAATATAATCTACCAATACATAGCGAAAAGATGTTACATACTGATTTATGTCATGACAATGCATGCAAGCGGCCCAGAATACTGCCCTGTTGTATACCTAATCATTTAATAATAATTATGAAGCTAGGCTGGATAAATAAATAAGAATTTAAAATATTTCATTCTTTTACAACAGACGTCATCAACACGTCAACGGTGTTTATAAGTAGTGACAGGAGTATAAATCTACAAAATTCATTAACAAATTCAGGCCCTAATTAGCTTTCCGTCAATAAAAATAACAGCAGTGTGGAGCGATCAAACAAACAAGAAACCTTATGCAACATGGGGTTTAAAGCCCATAGCTTCGAAGAATAAAGAATACAATTTTTTTTAGTAATATTGATTCAGAACATTTGGTCATACAGTATCTATAATGTTGACTAGGTCAGTAACGGTTGTCGAACTAAACCAAGTTCAAGGTCATTTCATTACCTACATCTTACTTTTTTAATGGTCATTGCATCGATAATAAGTAAAAAAAAGCAGATAGACGTCACCCGAACTATTTGAATACTGTCGCCTACTTTTATGTCTAGGAGCCTATTACTTAACTTCAAAAATATATAAAAACCATTGGCTTTGTTGCTGCCACCTTGCCACGTTATACCTACAGGACGGCCACCCAAATTATTTTGTTCTAGCTAAAAGATTGCGGCACTTCGACTGTCATGCTTTAGTTTAAGTTTTAGCCAATTAAATCAATGTAAACTGCATATACGTTCATTAACCTATAGAAGGCAGAGATTCTCAGACTTCTAGTGGGTAATTTTTCAAATTACTTACCTAGTAGGTACTTACCTACTTACCCCTAGAAAAGAAATTATACAGGTCTCTTGTTTGTCCGACCGTTCTTCAATACCAGTTTTTTAAATGACATGAAACGAAGCACACCCCGTATTTCTACACATTAGAACTTTCAGAATCCGACAGATCAAGTTTTTCCCAATGTCAAACGGAAGTTTTCCATTGACATTGGATGTGAATTACAAAAACAAATTCACTATACTTTTTAATATTCGCACTGTGGACGAAAAGGGCTTTAAAGAGTTATTGTAAAATTGATACATAAAACTGTTCCCATTGCGGTGAAACTATCCTTATCCATATGCATGTAGTTGTTTTTCATATTATTTTATTATGATATTTTTCATAAAAAGTATCCCAAGAGAAAAGTCAGATCCATTTACTGGGAAAAGTCGCAGTAAATAAAAATTTGTCGACCTACTTAAGATATATTGTGCGCCATTTATTTAATGGCATAACACAGGTTCAAAGTGACTTGAAATAGAGAAAAAATCAGGAAGCTTAGGCGTATACGCTGATGTATAATCATCAGAGATCGTAACCATTATCAAAAGGGAAGAATGCATGTTAACAAATAGATGTTAAAAATAGAATTATTTCATTTTCCAATAATTTTTAAAACAATAAACGATTCTCTGAAAATATTCAATTGGTTTCTCTTCTATCACAACTCCTTTAGCAGAACATATTTATAATGTGTAAAAGCCTTGATATTTAGATGCATCTTTTCTCAAAGTTACTATGACTGGTATATAATTTCCATTAATCCATTAGCTCCTTAACAATTTAATCATTGTAGGGATCTCTTTCACAAATTTTAATACAATAATAAAAATAATAGTAATAATACAAATATTTTTTTACAGAATATATATGATACAGGTAAAATACATGGCAATAATTTTAAAAATATAACGTAAATAAATATAAAATATACCTATGATCATTAGAGTACGGCAGCCCGTTACGAAAAACCTCTGTCATAACAGCGAGCTCTATCGCAGGTAAACTCTATAGATTATGAAATTCTAAGATACTTTTTCATATGAGAAAAGTTCGAAAAACGATACGAGCCATTAGCAAACGACTTTCCGTCAGTCGAAAAAAATGTAATTTTTATACCGCGGCGAGGCAGTTCTCGATTAATTCTCGTTAAAAATGATGAACAAGACATGAATTAATCGAGAACTGTTGTCATTGGCCTAAGTTCCAATAATATCAATAAAAATTGTATCAAACTGAAGGCTAAAATTGTCAAAGCAGCGAGGCTAAAACTTTTTTATTTATAGAGTGGGGTGTATAAAACGATAAAAAATGCGAACTGTCGTTTTACGTTGGCCGTAGCTGCGCGAAATCGACATAAAAAGTTAAAAATTTTGGTAAAAATCAATATTCGTGATCCATGATACCGCACACGGACTCTCAGATCTCGGAGCTTTTCATGTTACAATGGCATATTTCCATTTAGTAGGATCTTTTATAGAAGGTTGTAGTTTGTCAGATGTGCTGGTAAATAGCGATTTGTTGGCGAATGGATCTATGAAAGGGTTCATTACTGGCAAGAGTTACAATCGATGCAAACGCTTCCACCCAATGATATCCTTGGCTTTACAGAAATTACATTTTGATCGGTTCCTCAGTGACAAAAATCGGACTATATATTTGGATATGTACTTGTATGCGATGCATCAAATTGGAAATATTCTATTTACTTTCAATCATCCCAATTATTCTAGATGGCTACTATTTTACGAGGATAAACTAGTGAATGCCGCCAAGTCTCATCCTGGTTTGAAAATAATTATCAGCTGGATCATTTGGGATACGCCGAACTAAAAAACCATATTCCCGTATTCCAATAGATTTGACTTTAGAGCAAATTATAAACGCCGATGCTGCAAGGAAACAAATAGGGATTTTGTTTTTGACAAACTCTATCAGTGCACGACAACGCTGGGTAATGGGTCATGCGCTTAGATCCGCTGTGATTTCGCATGTACTAGAGGAAGCCGGACTACAAAAAAGATGTGACTTCACATCCTTTTTTAGCCGAATTGATAGCAGTATCAAAAAAAGCCATGAGCACATACAACGGTTCACAGACACGATAAAGTGTAGCATTAATCCGTTTGATGACGAACTAGATCCACAGAAGCTGTTTAATATTGCAACAGGAGAATCTGCCACAGAAGAAATTGAAAAGTTCTTGTTGGGGATAGAGAATGAAGGGCGGATGCTCCGCAACAAGTTCGTATCCGAATGCTAAGCTAATGGCAATCGATTTGAGCAAACCATCAAACAAAACCAAGTAATGAATTTTGCGAAAATAGTTACGAAGAAAGCGATCATCAACGGGAAAGTTCAGGAAATCAGATTACAAATCGACATTTTTGGAACACTTCTCAGGCTTTCTCTGAATGCCCAGGTAAGCATCGCTCAATTATATGCTCTCTATTAGACCATGTGCCAGACCTCCTAAATTCATTATAATTTGGGGGGACTGAATGAAACTTTTAGCAGCTGTTTCTAGGCTCATGTGGAGCAAAAAAGTCGGGGGGGGGGGCATCATGGGGAGGTAGCTTTTAAATATGGCGGCCGTTCAAAATGGCGGCCCGACTGTGAATATTTAAATTCAATTATCTCGAGATCGGGTGGAGCAATCTTGAATTTCTTTTTTTCTAAATGTAGGTTAATGAATTGAATATATTTTTGTCTGTAATGTTGATGGCAGAAAAACCAGTATTTATCGGTCAAAATTTGAAAAAACGAAAAATTGGATATTTTTAAATTTACGTTTTGCTGTTTATTTTACTAACGGTTGGGTATATCGAGAACGTGTTCTGAATAAGACTTTTAGAGCAACATCTCACCTTTAAAAAGCAAAAAAGAAATTGAAGATCGGATCACTAGAACCCGAGAGATTCAAAGTAGACGGGGCGGGGTTGAGCATTAATACTGTATTTTAAAATAATATGGTTTATCTATCTGACCGTATAATTTTATTATTTTTTGCATTTTATTTTATATTATTTATTTCATATTTCAGGTAATAGTGTGACTCCTCCAAAGAAAACAGGGATCCTTCTCCAAAAAAGTTGAAAATTGTGTAAATTCTACACCACTCCAAAGACTTGGACTTATGGAATGTTTTGTACAATGCCGCGACACTAAGAAAATTTGAACCAATAATAAAACTGCACAAAGGTTTATCTGACCAACAAATACCTGACGTTTACTACCATAAAGAATGTCGCAAAACTTTCGTCCACAAAAGAAATCTTGTAAGAATCGCCCGCGCCGCAGATAAAGGTCCTTCACCTGATGAAGATAATGGAAACATCAATGGAATTCCGTAATCTATGAGAAGATCATTGGCCGATAGGAAAAATGCCAGTAGTACAGGGCGTGTTTATTCGGAGATCTGCATCTTTTGTGACAAGCCAGGAAAATACCCCCAAAGTTGGAGGACAAGGGAGAAGTGTGTCAAGTTCGTTGATCTCAGAGCGGACAAGACACTTCGAGCTGTAGCCGTCGAGTGAATGGATAGTAAAATCATGGAAATTACTTCACGAGATATTGTCGCTGGTGAGACTCACTATCATCATTCCTGCTACAAGTCATACACCAGGAAATGACCACAGAAGGTACAGCAGACTTTCTCTCCAAAGAAGATAAATTAGACAAAAAATTCGGTGATCTGTTAAGATGTGTCAACGTTAATAACAAGGTTTATATAGCTCCTTCCAATAAAACTTTTGTAGCCTAGCTAGTGACTATATTAAAACAAAGAATAAGTTGGGCGCATTTGAGAGTGGTCTCAATGTCAATGAACAGATTGAAGTAGCAGCTGATATTCTGAAGAGTTCAATAAAGAATTCCATTTCCTCGGTAGAACAAATTTGGCCACCGAATATCAACAATCTGTCCATTGATGACTTTCAAGGGCCGGAGATACTTCTTAATTTCTTAACCAAGCTCCTCAGTAATAGTATGAATAAAGCTCGGAATAAAGTCAATATTGTCTATAGCTCAAGATATACTATATGCTCCATTGATAAAGTTCTTGCTGGTAAGCACTACAACTGCGCAGTTCGCTTACACAAGCTCGTGTATGGGGCCTGCATGAGAGTTCTGTACTCTGGGTTTTTGGAATGGGTAGATATAAATGAGTTAGACCTTTCCTACGTCTTTGTTGGTCAGATAACCCCTCGTGCAGTTTTATTATTGGTTCAAATTTTCTTAGTATCGCGGCATTGTACAAAGCATTCCATGAGTCCAAGTCTTTGGAGTGGTGTAGATTAACCGGTGTAGAATTTTCACAAATGATGAAGCTACGGCCAATTTTCATCTTTTTTGGAGTAGGATCCATGTTTTCTTTGGAGGAGTCACACTATTACCTGAAATATGAAATAAATAATATAAAATAAAATGCAAAAAATAATAAAATTATACGGACAGATAGATAAACCCTATTATTTTAAAACACAGTATTAATACTCAACCCCGCCCCGTTCATTTTTAATCTCGAAATGTCGGGTTCTATTGATCCGATCTTCAATTTCTTTTTTGCATTTTGAAGGCGAGATGTTTCTCTAAAACTCTTATTGAGAACATGTTCCCAATATACCCAACCGTAAGTCCAATAAACAGTAAAACGCAAATTTAAAAGAACCTTATTTTTCGTTTCTTCGAGTTTTGACCGATAAATACTGCTTTTTCGGCTGTAAACATTACGAACAAAACTGTAGTCCGTTCATTCACCTACATTTAGAAAAAAAGAAATTCAAGATTGCTCCATCCGATCTCGAGATAACTGAATTTAAAAATTCATAATCGGGCCACCATTTTGAACGGCCGCCATATTTGAAAGCTACCTCCCCATGATGGACCCCATCCAAATTTTTTGCTCCATATGACCCCAGAAACCCGTGGTAAAAGTTTCATTCAGTCCCCCCAAATTATAATGACTGATAGGTCTGGCACATAGTCTATATCGCTTAACGCCATGTCATTAAGGTTGATTTTCTTATTTATTTTAAACCAAGCTGAAAAAGAAGAAAAAGAAGAAGAAGAACAAGAAGAAGACGTGGACTACGAAGGACGTGGAGACGAATCAGACAATGAGAGTGTTTAATGTTTAAAACTACAATAATAAACCTGACAATTTTAATTCTTTTATCATTACTGTATGTCTGGAACCTTGAAATTCAATTCCAATTCCATTTAAATAAATTCTCTGAGAGCTGGTGCCTACAAACAGCCTTAATTTGCTTTTTTTGTGGCGGCGGAAATCATTTTTCTCAAATGTGAACTGGGAAAAATTTCACTTCTTATTTTTTTCGTCTTCTTTACGATGTTCAGAGCCCGATTTGAACCTTTTAGGACAGGTAAAAAGTTCCATCACCCTGATCTTTTCTTCTCAGCTTTCCCAGATCTGATGAGAAACGCTGGAATGATCTTCGCTAAAGTAACTCGAAAATCTTGGTAACGGGCTGCCGTAATATTAGAAAAGTATTGTCAGTATCTTTTATTAGTAATATAAAAATAAAATAATTTAATACTAGTCTTATACATATTGAAGACAGAAAATATTATTATAGTTTTTATTGCCACACCTTGTAGTGGTGTATAGTCAATAAGTAATATTTCACCTTATTTCTATGTTATTTAGAAAATATGCTTTCAAACAAATGTCTCTGCTGAAATATTTTATTTTATTTGATCAATAAACCGCCGAATTGATTTTAGTAAGGTGTGTAATGTGGCGGAAATATTTCTACAAATTACATTTTTTTAGTTAGTGTATTTAATTTAATTGCGTAAAAAGTAATTCCAAGAGGTAGTACCTCTAGCACTTTTTATAAAAAAATATAATGTAAAAAGCTTTTATAAGCATCATTAATAAACTGATAAATGGGATGTATCTGCACAAGCTATGAAAGTTGAGAAGTTACATGAATGTAGGAGCATTACCTACTCTTGAACTTTCCCTATGCTTCGAAGAACAAGGTGTAAATACTGTCAACAATTTTCAATAAAGACTTATCCAAATATGATATATCGGATGGCTCAGTTGATAGAGACACTCTTGTAACTTTTGATTGGGCGAATAGATCTTTTTATTTGGTGTAGTGATATGGGACAAAAATTCCAATTATATATATAAAGAACCAAAATCGCCGACTTCCGTTTCGATGCAATTGACAGAACAATCTATATATTTTCACATATTTGAATCCTGTTGGTCAAAATATTATTTTGATTTTCAAAAAATATTTTTTTAATTTTTAATTTTAATCATAAAAGGTCGCTATTTTGCCCATTGTTAAAAATCAGTCTGCAAGCACCCTTAAAATATTCTACCTCTTCAGATACAAACATTAAACACGATTTATTCTTGATTAAATCCAACGATATTGGTTTCTCAACAAAAACTAGTTTTTCTTAATGGAACTCCTATGGAACAACCTGTTATATAATTAGATCTATAAATTGCGAAAAACTAATATGTACTTTTATAATTAAAAAAAAAATGTTTTGATACTTATAGGCTATTGTCTATGTCCAAAAAAAGAGGGTTGAAAGGAACTAAAATGTTAAAATATTATTTCTTATGTTCAATTGACCCCAAAATATGAGAAAACCGCGGAGTACTACTATTTAAAGGGATGCGTTTTTGAGATCGAAGCAAAAAGGTCCACTTTTCACATTTTTAAGTTTTGCTCGAAAACTATGCATTTTTTTCCTATAAACACGTAAATAGAAAAGTCATACAGAATTAAATTTCCAATCGAAATGGCACCTTCAGAAGTCAATTTTTTTTTTTTTACAAAAATACGTCCAAAAAACAAAAAAAAAACACGAAATAATGCAATTTTTTATTTTTTTTTATTTTAGCCTGTAACTTTTTTTCGGGTACATTTAGGCATAGACACTGCTGCATAAAAAATAAAGCTGGCGTTTTACCCGTTAAAATGTGATTTTGTAAAAAATTTTACGATTAATAGTGAGATATAGCGTTTCAAAGTCTGCAACTTTTAACTTTTTTTTTGCTAATTTTTACTATTTTTTTTTTAATTTCGTCCTGTAACTTTTTCCTGAGTGAATTTAGGTATACACATTATTATATTAAAGTGAAATCTGACTTTACGTCTGTTGAAATGGTGGCTGGTAAAAGTCTCTACGATACATAGAAACCTAGATACAGGGTTTCGAAGATTGTTACTTTTATTAACTTTTTTCTAATTTTTACGTTCTTTTTTAAATTTCGGCCTATAACTTATTTGTCAAATACTAGTACCTAGTACCAATTTTGACAAATAAACCTCCTGCACCACAAGTTTTGCTGGAAAAAATAACATGTAAATGCACCAAAGTATGCATAGGAAACTGCGGTTCCAGGAAATTGGGAATGAATTGCTCCATTTTTTGCAAAGAATGTATGAGAATAAACTGTGGAAACGCTGATGTACCTGAAATAACGGAAGACGATGTTCACGTAGATGGCGATGAAGAAATCGACTTTGATTTCGAAAATATGTTAAATCCAGCATTTGAATAATTTCATAAATAATGTACAATTATAAACATAAATAATGTAGGGTATACAATGGAAAACTTGCCCATTTTTTTTTTTTTTATTTCATTAAAGTGTGTGTTTATGTATAAAAACATGCCACACCGAATATCAGCTATTGAATCGCAGTACTTATTTTGTAATAAATAATTAAAAAGTTGAGATCCTCGCCACTCCTTACGAAAAGCACTGTGACGTCAGATTAAGAGGGCTAGTCTCACTTGGTGTCCCACAGATGGCGAACTTTAGCCGAGTGGTACATCTTCACCCTAATTAATACCCAGGGCGGCGGTTGGCTTTGAAACGTCCGCATATTCGGCCATAAATCTTTTGTTTTTTATGTTGTGTCGGAAAGCGCAATCAATTCTCTTTACATAAGCTGTCTACAAATTTTTCGAAAAAAACGATAATTATCGAGATATTCGAGGAAATGTAGGAAATTACACGTTATCCTATAGAGTGTATGTAAATCTTAAAAAAACAATTTTTCTCAGAAACCTTTGTTTCGAAGGTCCGAGATTAACGGAGCGTCAAAATAGTACATGATATTAAGTGAACATCGTATATGAGATCGATTTTAGATAATAACCGATTAATTAAAAATTTTACCGAAAAAAAAGTCCCAAATCCCGCCCCTCTAATTTCTTCATTTTTGTCTGAATTCAAAAAATAAAAAAAAGAGTTTTAGCAAATTTATCTCTATTTAAATTATCTAGAGTAGACTTTTGGCGTAGGAGCCAAGATTAAAAAGTTGCCAACTGTAGAAGCTCAAAATTTGCGATTTTTTGCCGTACATGGCCAACATTTCAGTAATCTCAGAAACGAAAAAAAAAAAAATCAAAATTCTGATGGCAGCAAAAGATTCGTAGTGGAAAAGACTCATTTGATCTTATTTTTTATTTCGAGCTAACTCCCACTGTTTCGGAAATATTTGCTTGACACCGTCATCCGACCTTCTCGATCTGACTTCACGTTTCAGGAGTGGGTAAAATCGGGCAGATTTTAATCGCTTATATTTCTGAAAGAGATTTTTTTTTAATTTTTTTGTTGTCTATGGGGTTTTTTAATTTACGATTTTGAGTATTTTAAATTAATTTTATTTTTTGGGCAAGTTCCCTATTATGAATAAATTAATTGAATCTAATCTTTTCTAAGTTATTTGAACAAAAAAAAATCACGTGCTATAAAGTTCAGAAGTGGAAAAATGTAAAAAGTTATTTTTTAAGTACAATAATCTACTATATCTAGACTGTATCTTGGTTACTATTGATCAAGCGCGTGCTGGGATGATTTTGGGCCCCGGGAAAATAACTTAGAAAGGGCCCCAGACAGGCGCGTGTTGTTTTTTTCCTCCAAAATTAAAAATTGATGAGCGGTGGGGAGAAAATTCTCTGGGGCCCTTTCGAGGCACTTTGTGAGGGCCCACCGGGAAACTCCCGGTATCCCAGTGGGCCAGCACGCGCCTGCTATTGAGCACATAAAATTCTATTGCAGACCATTTAAACAAGAATGCTGTGAGTACATTCAGTGTACTTAAGTATTTGACAAATAAGTTATAGGCCGAAATTTAAAAAAGAACGTAAAAATTAGAAAAAAGTTAATAAAAGCAATCATCGAAACGCTGTATCTAGGTTTCTATTTGTCGTAGAGACTTTTACCAGCCACCATTTCAATGGACGTAAAGCTTTCACTTTCACTATAATATAATAATGTGTATACCTAAATTCACTCAGAAAAATGTTACAGGACGAAATTAAAAAAAAATAGTAAAAATTACCAAAAAAAAAGTTAAAAGTTGCAAACTTTGAAACGCTATATCTCGGTCACTATTAATCGTAAAATTTTTTGCAAAATCTCATTTTAACAGGTAAAACGCCAGCTTTATTTTTTATGCAGCAATGTCTATGCCTAAATGTACCCGAAAAAAAAAAAGTTACAGGCTAGAATAAAAAAAATATATTTTTTTTGTTTTTTGGACGTATTTTTGTAAAAAAAAGTTTTGACTTCTGAAGGTGCCATTTAGATTGGAAATTTAATTCTGTACAACTTTTCTATTTACGTGTTTATAGGAAAAAAATGCATAGTTTTCGAGCAAAACTCAAAAATGTGAAAAGTGGACCTTTTTACTTCGATCTCAAAAACGCACCCCTTCAAATGGTAGCACTCCGTGGTTTTCTCATATTTTGGGATCAGTTGAACATAAGAAACAATAAAAACCCTTTAACGTTTTAGTTCCTTTCTACAGTACATAGACAATAGACTATTAATCGATTTATCGATATATTCTTTGAAAATCAAAACAATATTTGAGGGTCAGATCATATGTATTATGGCCAGCAGGATCCAAATATGCAAAAATATACAGGTTGTCCGAAATTTGATTTTTATGTCAATTGCATCGGAACCGGAAGTCGGTCAGTTTGGTTCTTTACATCATATAATTGGAAATTTCACCTCATATCACTACACCAAATTCAAAAAAATCCATTTGCTCATTCAAAAGTTACTGAGCCAACTGGTATATCTATTTGACTGAAAGATAAGTTATATTAAAATAAAAAGCATATAATTTTTATAAACATAAAATAAATCTAATGGATAGTGTCATGATGTGGTTAATGACTGCTTTGGTCGAGAAGCAAGCTAGAATCTTGGATTCGATTTCCGATTGTAGCAGTGGGATTTTTTCGGAAGACGAAATTAATATTCGGATATAGGGTGTGTGCGAGTATTCATCATCCATATGTCGCCTATATTCTCAGATACAGTTGTTGTCCCAATGCATTTTCTAACAATACACATAAATTAAATACGAATATTTGATATTTAATACATTTCAACGCAGGCAATAATATTTATATAGGGGGCGTCTCGTGAACTGGTGCACATACCTCAACCATGGAAGAATATCATGGCGATAATTGCCCATGAACATGTCCTATTTAAGATATTCGTTAAAGAACATCTCCGGTGTATTGAATATTTTGCCCAAAACTTTGAGTTCATCTATTTTTCTAACGGTTAGATGGAATTAACCGAAATTCAATAATACTAACACTTTATGTTACCTTCAAACTAATCCATACCGATGAATCTTTTAATGCTGGCAGATCTATCATACAATCTGACCCCAATGGATTATTTCTTATGGGGAGGGGGTTATTTAAAATTTAAAATGTACACCACAGATATTCGGACATGAATTCAAATAAGAGAGAGAATAATTTGCGTATGATTAGATCAGAAACGATCCTGGTATGACTCAAAGGGCGTTTCTGAATTTGAACCGTGGAACACGAATTTGATTTAAAAAAAAAACATTTTGAAAATAAATTATAAATAAGGTTATTTTTCTGTATTGTAGTTTGATTAGCACTAATTTATTTAGTAACGAGATTAGCAATCTTCAAAATGAATTAAATATTTTTTTATTCCATATGTTTCATAAGAGTAAAGACGTATCCAAAAATAATAAACATTTATTTTACTTTATTTTTCATGTACTTTCAACATTAAAGGTCAAATTTGCTAAAAACTGTGTGATGTTTTTTTTACAGTGAAATAGAAAACGAATTTCCTTTTGGATCTGATTAAAAAATATGTCGACATGGCTTTGTACGAAGGTAACCTAATGTTTGGTTGGTTATTGTGAATTTTATTTAATTCTGTCGAACCGTTAGAGAAATAAGAGAATTCGAAGTTTTGAGCAAAGTCCATAAAACATCCTCTATTTCTTTAACGAATGGCGATCAGCCTAAACCTAACCGAACTATAGGCCTGACCTCCTTTCTCCTGAAAACGACGAAGAAAATTCTAAATCGACATTTAAGAAATTTTACCTAATGCAGTTTCAAAAAAAAAAATTTATCTAGCAGACTGGCAAATTCACCATAAATGCCTTACCTAACCCTGTATAGTTATTTATGTGTCAAAAAGTCGAGAATACAGTTTGCAAGCCGAGGCCCGTAGGGCCGAGGTTTGCAAGTATTCGAGACCGAAAAATCAAACTGTACGACCCGCGGTGAATTTTATCATTAAACTAGAAAAAACTTGAGAAAACTAGTGGAAAACTATAAATATTTGAGTCAGGTTTCATATTTGCTAAGAAAATATTATGCGATGCTGGAAATAACCATGGCAACCGTCAGTAAAATAAATTTAGAACGCGGTTTCTATTCAAATAGCAACTACTGTCAAGATAAATTAAATCATAGACATAAATAATGTCAGATAGAGAAGATGTATCAAGTAAGGCTTGTCTGGATTTCCTAAAAAGTTAAAACATTTAATACTTTTTATATAAAAGAGAAAATTTTCCCAAACTTACTTTATTTTCCTAGGGACGTTATGAAAAATAACGACCCGTTGCCAATGGCAACTATTTGGTGCATAAAGCGTCACTTACGATCGACAAAACAATGGGATTAGAGTATACTTACGAGGGAGGTATGACAAAGATTACGTTTACGAGTACTTCCTTGTGTATTCTTGGATATAGAAGGAGCCTTTGACAGTACTTTCTGGAAATCAACAAAAAGAACAACAGAGAAGAGGGATTTCGAGCCCTCGAAAAAAAATTGTAATATTTGACGACCTTTAACTAATAGATTATTGGGACAGTAGACAAAAATACCTTTTTTGCTAGAACTATAACGGTCTGCGTGTCTTGGAATCACAGAATCAACTATCCAACATCAGCAGTGGAAGCGCTGCTTAACCTGCTGCCTTTACATATTTACGTAAAGATGGTCGTCTCCTAGCGTTCACAGATTTCATTATACTAAGCAATTCAAACCAAGCGAACTGGTTGATTATTTAACCGATCAATTAGATCAATGATGAAACCCGTAAACTCTGCACCATTTAGGTTCGATTTTGAGTGGATCTTGTACGTGGTAATCCCTAAGAGTTTTATGGAGCTCTGGAGACCGACAACATGCAGTACACAGATGGATCTAAGATGAACGAGGGGGCAGGTGCCAGGGTATATGGTGTGAAATGTAGACTGTCAAGAGCCGTGGTTATACACACACCAACTGAAAATGAGCTCATTCAATGAATTTTATTTAGTAGTTGTTACTTCTTGTGGATAAAGTATTATTTAAAATTAGGCAATGTTGAAAATTTCAGATGAATCCGACATGTGGTTCTCGAAATATACGACTTCTAAAGAGGGAATTGGAAGCGCGGTGCGACCAACATGTGACGTCAAAGGATAGCAAAGGAAACAGTCGCGCAACATATCAAAGCTCGTGCATTCCGCTTGAGATCGTCGAGTCTTTCTCTGTGCGACTAACTTGTTCGTATCAAGTGATGTCACGGTCGAGATTCGACAATGCGGGTGCGGTCCATGTTTATAATTTTTTTTGGACGATTTACAGGCCTCACAAAATTCTAATTTTTTGCACAGGGTCTTAGAATTTTAAGATCTTTCCGATAATCAAATAAAAAAAAGTGCTAAATGAGCCCATTGACGTTACAGATTTCTGCAGTCGAGAGTGAAAGGAACTCTTAGGAACATGAATCTTCTATATTTTCAGACAGCCACACAACACTTAAAGCTTTAAGTTTATTTACTTTTCAGTTTAAATGGCTTGGAAATGCTTACAAAGACTAAAGCTGTTCATAGGCCTCTTCATGAATCACTGCCCACTGTTATGTCTTATTTATGTAAAAGCTACAACACTTAGAAAATTGATAACGGTCTGCGTGTCTTGGAATCACAGAATCAACTATCTGACATCAGCAGTGGAAGCGCTGCTTAACCTGCTGCCTTTACATATTTACGTAAAGATGGTCGTCTCCTAGCGTTCACAGATTTCATTATACTAAGCAATTCAAACCAAGAGAACTGGTTGACTATTTAACCGATCAATTAGATCAATGATGAAACCCGTAAACTCCGCACCATTTAGGTTCGATTTTGAGCGGATCTTGTACGTGGTAATCCCTACGAGTTTTATGGAGCTCTGGAGACCGACAACATGCAGTACACAGATGGATCTAAGATGAACGAGGGGGCAGGTGCCAGGGTATATGGTGTGAAATGTAGACTGTCAAGAGCCGTGGTTATACACACACCAACTGAAAATGGGCTCATTCAATGAATTTTATTTAGTAGTTGTTACTTCTTGCGGATAAAGTATTATTTAAAGTTAGGCAATGTTGAAAATTTCAGATGAATCCGACATGTGGTTCTCGAAATATGATAGGTTGAAAAGATGGTTCTCAGAAAAATCGTAGATCAAAGAATATTAACAAATGATAACTTTAGGTCTAGATGAAGAGAGGCACATTACGTCTTAACAATCCTAATCTAATCCAGGGTTATTTCTCAATGGTTTCATGAAGTCTTTCTGATGTTTTTATATATTTACAAAATTATTTTATCCTTTGTAATGATCAGACTTAGAACAACAGTATATAGAAAGAATGGTTATTTTCTTGTTTTTCATATTGAATGTTAGATGTTAAGTGTATAATAAAATGTCTCGTGGGTAGATTTCTGCTGAGTATACTTAGTGGGTACAGTACGCCACGTGAATGAGCCGTATACTGCACTTCAACTTCATAGGGAGCCATTTGACACGGTTGGTTCTTACATCAAAGAGGTTCATTTTCGATTAGGATGCGTCATTTTCCCTTAGTAACCAAAATTAAAAGAAAAACTTTAAGTTACGCTCACTCATATTAGTACAAAATATACGTTTGGAGAATGATTACTGGTTACATTTTATTCCACACACTCGAACGCGGTATTTGTTTTCCGACAAAAACAATAAGGCTACTATACACTGTAAAACAAAAAAAAGTTAATATTTTCAAAATAAACATGTTGGGTATGGTGTTCGGCTACTTTTTGAATCCTGAACAAAAATATAAAGTCCTTTTTATGAAAGAAAGCTACAAAAATCTACCAACTGTTTTATTTAAAAAGCGAAATTATTTATTAACTTATTTCTAATTTTAAACATTTTTTTATGTTTGAATGTCTCGCGAAATATACTGTAGATTATAATATTTGTTTGACTTTTAAAGGGAAAATTGATTTTAAATTACATATATACATATGTCAGCCATTGATAACAACCCGATACTTCAATAGTTTTAATATTTCCCCTTGTGAAGAGAATTGTTTTGCTTGAAGCATGAACAAAAATAGTTTCTGACAATTTTCTTCTAAACTACAGTACTTTGCATGTTGCTCTGAGGAAAACTAAACAGTACAACTATTCTTTTTCTTCATTATAATAATATTCAGATAAATTCTTATATCTAGTTTTTAAGGACAATTTTAACAAATTATAATATTAGTGGTGGGTGTGTTATGGGGTACAATAAATGTCGAAAATATTGCTATTGGCCTCTTCGAAGCAGTTTGGATGTGATACTTTTAAAGTTTTCGACTAGAGTAATTGTTGTTCATGCCAGAAATATGAAGGCATTTTGATAAACCGAAAAAATAATAAAAAGAAAAAGATAAATACTCAATTCTGGTTACAAACATTTTAGAGCTTTAACCGTTAGAGAATCGTTAGATGTATTGCCAGTTAAATTTTCAGATGCTTTAATCAGGATAATAGTATTTAGTCAATGCAATGGTATAAATTTTTAACCGTGAAATAGAACGAGCGAATAACAGAGCTAGAAGAACAACCACCTTAATACTCGATGTAGAAGAGCCACAACCAGTTCTCTCTGTTGGTTCCTCTAGTAACCCATTGACCTGATCGCATGCTGAACTACTTAATACTTTTCATCACATATGTTTTATATGCAATAGAAGCGTCCATTAAATTAGGTGAGAACTTTGGAAAAGGACGATGAATTTCTTACTTGTACTAACCCACAACTTTTGGCTGATATAGGACCCATGGACATAATCTCTCAAAAAACAAAGTACCATAAAAAGTCTATGGATACTTTACCTGTTAAATGTAAACGAAATTTTAAAGCTTCTATTTCTCTCCAAAGAGCTATATCTGTACCAAAATGAATCGATCTCACGATTATTCAGCATTTGACTAAAATACTAAATACCTCTCTCTTGGTTGAATAAAAAAGAAGAGCTAGAGCACATTCAAAATATCACGGTGATATTGCATAGACTGAGTTACTGAATTTATCATGGGCCACCTAGCATTCAAGTGCGCAGACGTGCTCAATTTATTCATCGCTTAATTTCTTTTTGTCCCTCCTCATTGAGCCCTCAACCCCTTTCTCAAAGCCAGGTCGTGATTTTGACATTATGAGATCAATAACTAATTATCTCAACTCTGGTCAAGTACCAGTTATGTGAATGGATCAACTTATATTTGCATTAGCAAAGTTGCTACAATGGAATCTTCCGGAATGTTACTTAGAGAAGATGTACGTAATGATATTTCCTACTTTTCATACTAAGCAGGTATTTATACCAGTAACTTGTTCCAACAGGAAATAAGGAATCCAAATTAGTGATTAGGAAGCAACAAACAGTTGGAAACCATACCTAACATGCTCACGTACGAAATATTTGATTATTTTATATTCCAATACAAAATATGGTGGCTATATTGATTCCTAACGAAGGATAAACCTTATTTTCGTGTTCAGGAAGTCAAAATTATCAAGAAATCATACCAATATGTAAAATTTAGAAAAGGTAAATATCTTTAAAAAATTGCCGCCATCTTGATTTCTAAGAAAATTTCTCCTTCCCTTTTCTCTAGATTTTGGCTCCTAAATATTTCTTTACACAATGAAATGTCATTTAAAAATAGTTTTTAATTTTTTTTTTTTAATTAAAAAGGAATGTCGTGAAGTGAATCTCCAAATAGTTTCGTAAATGGCATTGAAAAATTCATAGACTATGTAACATCTAAATTAAAGAATAATAATCCGCGTTTTTTTTTGTAGTGTTTTTTTCATTTATTGTAAAAATATTTATCAGTGTTTATGTTACAAAAAAAATATGATTCTATGTAAACATTTATAATATCTCGTGATAATATATATAATCTGGTTATTATGTGTTGTGATGATAAAGAATAAACTTAAAAGAAGTAATATTAAAAATCCGTGAATGAAGAAAGTTCCTGCTTAATTACTTAATGTCGTGTCGAGTCAAGATGGGGGCAAAATTACCTACATTAGCGACAACATTAATTACAATTTTCTAGGTTAAATTTGATCCTTGAGGATCCCTAATTGGGTTTACATGAAAATCACATTTACTAAGGACAAGTTCATGGCTCTATTCGTACCTACATTTACATTTTTCTTTCATAGCGAGTATATTGATGTTTCGAGAATAGAATATATCAATAATTTTCTGTACTAGTACATGTAGAGACAAGACGACGATAGGATGAAAATATAAAAATTGTTTTGGAAAATTTTTCATGATTTAATTGCAAATTTTATAAATTCAATAAGAAAGGTTGTGTATATACCGGGTCGTCAACCGTGAACTGTGAACAACATACATTTCCTGACACAAAATTAAATCACTCAAATGTCTATAGATTTTAATGTTTGATTATTTTCCCACCGCTAGATCGATTTGAATTCTTATTTTCTTTCTTAAAATTATGCATAAAAAATATGGAAATTTCTATCAGTTTTAATATTTCATGATTTTCCCACTCTCTTTTATTGTTTGGGAGCCGTCTAACTTTCGTTTTCGGAATCACTGCAGCCTCTTGGGATATGAGATATGATATATATGATATTCTCTCATTTGCTTTATGATAACCAATCCAGTACTCTGATCCCTTGCATAAGCTTGTACAATCCCATCGCTGGTTTGGTTCCATATTCTTCTGGACTCAGTCTTGCTTGTCCATATATTGCCTGTTTTCTGTGATCCAGAGCCTCGCAGTAGCATAGGATGTGGTAGGATGTCTCTGTTGCCCTATTGCATTGTCTGCACCTTAGGTCCCCGTTGAACAATCCCATTTTGTGTAGGTGCACTTTCAGGGACAGTGCCCTGTTAGGAAGCCAATGATTATGCGGAGCTGATTCCTGCGTAGCGACAGCAGTTCTTCAATCTTCTTCCGTCATGGTCCTTTGATAAGGATTTTTCATGTTGTTGCCCAGTATTCTTTGTGCTGATTCTTGACCCAGTCCCTCGTTTGGCCCCGTGGTTTTAGGCACTCCCAGGGCCGGTTCTGGGTCAATATATGGGGCCCACCCTTAGGTCGATTTAAATTGTTTTCCTTTTTTAAAATTATGCATAAGAATATTGTCACGTGTCCTCTTCCCACTTTCTATAGGCGATGATTTCCTTTAAATTAATGGAGAATAATGCCGTAACTTTCATCAATACAATCACAATATGTACTATGTAAATAATATGTAAAGAAATTGATCAAAATGTGTATAAACATTTGAATATAATTCAAAAATTTAGAGCTTTGAGTGATTCGTCGTTCGTGTTGGTTAGTGTATTTTTATTTACTGTAAAATTCAAAAGAACCCCGCCGAAAACCAGCGTGAAAGGTCTTTCTATCAAAATGTCTGTAACTTTGGGAACAGTTAGTTCAAGTGATGCTGATAAAAAGTTTTAATGGTCACAAAGATCTAAAATGTACTGATTAGCTACCAGAAGTATCGGAAAGTCGAAAAATTCACCTTCTATTTACATTATTTTTCTACACGAATTATTCATTAATTTTTATATCGAACAAAAGTTGTTTGTTTTCGATACTTGATAATATGGTAACTATAAAACATATATTGTTATAATCTTATAATGACTCTAACAAGGTTAACTTTTATAAATCATTAATGGAAAAAAGAGGTTTGTAATCAAAATGTCGTTTTGAGAAGTTATTAAAATAGTACAGTAACTAGAGCTTATAACTTCAAAATAATGTCATATGAACTAGATTTAGTTTCTTTTAGACAATTTAATAATAAATGCATCAAACAAAAGTTTCTATATTATGCGAGGGCTTGCTAATTTATAGCGGGGGGTGTCTAAAAAAGAAACAAAAATATTGATGACGAAAAAGAATCTACTTTTGGCAAGAAAAGTTTCTATGCGTCTTTTGATATAAAGGGAGAGTGTCTAAGTTATAACGACTTAAAAATTGCAATTTGTGACTTGAAAAATTAAGTGTTTTAAAATTGTTTTTATCAAATAATCCAAAAAGTATTAGATTTAGCGGAAAAATGTTAGAAACAAATAAGGTAGCCGCCAAACTGAGAACGAATTTCGTTTTTCTTTTCTAATTTCTGTAGAATTAATGGCGGCGGAGAAGTATGAATTTGGCATTCAAACGTTTATGAGATGTTTATAAGACAAAGTATTTAGTTTAAATGTTAAATATCTCAGAAACTGTGGCCCTTACATCGAAAATGCTAACGACCAAAGTAAAAGATTATTAACCTAGGAAAGAAGTCATGACAGAAACAATGTGCTTCTTCACGTTTTTTTAAATAAACATGTCGCCATTTTTCTCTTCAATTTGCCAGTAATTAAAAAAATGTACCAGCAATACGTTTTCAAATATTTAATATGTAAATTGAGGGGTGATTTTAACCTCTTGAGGTAAATGCAAGTGTCTGGACCATATAGGAACTAAAGATGACAATTTTTATTACAATAATTACTCATAAAGAAAAATTATCATTGCATATTATTAGACTATTCCTAAATTTCACATATTTTACCGCTAGGTACTGTGCTAAAACGTCCGTATAACTAAAGGTTGAAGTGACTGAAACTGAGCGCGGATTTATGGGGGGGTAACGGGGTAATTACCCCCCCCAAGATTCTGTAAATCATCAATTTTTGTTTTAAAATGGTATGATTTTTGTTAATTTTGGGAAGAAAAATTTTTTTAACAGGGTAATTACCCCCACCCCCCCAAGAAATTTTGATTTTAAATTTGTTAGGATGAATTTTTTTTTCGGATTTCTCCCCCCGCTCTTCAAAAAAATTTTAGAGCGAAAATTTTTTGCTCAAGGTCCAGATCCGCCCTTGAAACTGAGTCATAATTTTGTGTATCGAATGTTCTCATAGTAGACCAGGCAACGAACGGGGGAGAGGGGGGGCACTTTAAAGGTCCCATTTCTTGGTTCTTCGCTTATATCTCGGAAATTATGCGTCGTAGTTCGGTGATTTTAGATTCAAAAATAACGATTTCTCGGAAAGTTTTGGGACAAGCCAAAAATTAGCCTACCCCCTACAGAATTTCCTCAGGAATCCGAAAAAAATAGTGTTGACCACTCAAAATGGCAGCTTTTATTGTTATTCAACTTTTTGTAAACAAAATGAATTTTGCAACTTACTTGTTTGCTTATATCTTCGCTTCTAAAGGTCGTAGAAAAACGTTCGACCAATCAAATTCTTCAATTCGTCAATTTCGTCAATTTCTTCGTTAACGAGTTCCCCTATAAGGAAGGTATATGCAAAGAACGAATTTTTGATTGTTAATAACATTTTCTGAAAAGAAACTAAAAAAACTGAATTTCTCGATCCTCGAACTTTGAAGTACTGTAGAAACAAATGTCAAATCTGCATGTTAACGATATTATGAGAAGTAGTACATATTTTTACCCTTAATGAAATGCACTTTGTCGCGTTCCAAAATATTAATTATTTTTTTTGCAATTAATTTATAAAAAAAAAATTCAAACTGTTTGACTAAAAGATCATATTAATATTTTACAGTTCTGTTTCAGTAGAAATATTGTATTTGACGTACATTTACATAATCAAAAAAATATTTCAAAAAAATTTTAATTTGCGACTGTTTTACGCAAAAAATCAATTTTGCAACTTAAACAAATGTAAATATCTCAGTGGATTTTGAATAAAATTTATTGCAACTAACGGCATTTTAATTGTCATAAAAAACACGAATTTGAGAAAAAAAAATTTTTGCTCCGATGCTTTGGAGCCGAGATATGAAGATTCCACGTTTTTTGTGATTACGGCGAAATTTGAAAATATTCTTACTTGAAAATTTAACTAAATATACCTCAGAGTGTGTGTTATTGTAGAAGAACGCACTACCGGGCGTCAAAATGACGCGACACCAATTTATTTCTCAGGGGGCGCCAGTCGCGTATTACCCCGTTCTTCTACCTCCCAGGCGGGTTCGAGATAAGATGACTTCGGTAGCCGAAAAGCGGGACCAAGGCTGCACTACCACAGATCGGAAACTACGCTCTCTCTGGACCCGAATTCCCTCGTTAGGGGTTTAGGCACCTCTTAATTTCCTGAATTTTTGCATAAAAAAAATCCCAACCGAAGAATTTCTCTGCGGAGGGATTAGTTTTGGTACGCGAAAATCGCGTTTTGGTCCATTAATAACGGAATATATTTCTCAAAAAACGCATAAAAAAATCCCTATCGAACCTCCGTAAAACAACCAGAAGGTCGAACGTTAATGCGAATTAACTTGACACATCCGGTTTTCTATACGAAAGTTCCAGGGATTATAGACCGTCAACAGGCCTCAAGATCAATTAAGAAACATTAGTTCAAAGAATCCGTTTATTTAACAGAATTGGTTATACAAAATTCTCAAGAAAGAATCGTGCCTTCCCCAATCAAGGTAGTGACTTTCAGACCATACAAGCGAGAGCGCTCGCGCTAACGATCGATTAGGTAGAAAAGATTCATACGTACCTTCTCAGAATCAAAATGCGAGCTTTTAGAATCATTTCAGACTCTGGGTAAATGAATAATTAAGGCTGACTGAAATTAACTTAAAAAAGTTTTACTAAATGAATTTAGTTTCGCTAGAGACTACCTAGCTTTAAAGTTCTTGTATCGTGGAAATTCACGTACTCAAACACATTCAGAGGACTTATTACTGCATAAGTTGAGTGGCGTTCGATCAGTCCACGACTTACTAACCCTTATCACAGTCGATTAATAATATCGATTTGGCAGCGTCTCACCTTCGAGCGACTATTAGGCAAAATTGAATTTTTGGATTTTTATGCACAAGGCGTTTTCCTCTATAACTTTGTCATTTGAAAAGCCCCGTTATTGGCTTTTCTACCATCACTTTGTCTGGACCACTCAACGCGCTCGACCAAATTGCGAGCCGCTGGGTCAATCCAAACTCTTTCTATGCGAGAAACCGGCCTTGTACATGTGCATTGATTTTTATCAATTTTTGCTTATCGGCACTACGCCGGCTTTGACAAAATCTTCTTTTTTGCCTTTCGGATGCAGTGCATCGTTAAAATTTTATGCTCATATTTTAGAATTGGGCTTTCAATGACCGTACCTCAAAGGTCAATGTCTTTGGTTGAGGAATAAAAAATAAAAAATAATTTAAAGTATATTTTCGTGGTACTTTTTAAACTGACTTGTGGTACTTTTGAAAAATCCATTTAAAGACCAATTTTAGCGTACTTTTGAAAAATCGATTTTCGAGCCAAATTTCAAGGTACTTTTGAAAAACTAATCTGCGGGTGAAATTTTGGCGTACTTTTGAAAAATCGATTTTCAAGCCAAATTTCAAGGTACTTTTGAAAAGTTAATCCGCGGGTGAAATTTTGGCGTACTTTTGAAAAATTGATTTTCAAGCCAAATTTCAAGGTACTTTTGAAAAGTTAATCTGCGGGTGAAATTTTGGCGTACTTTTGAAAAATTGATTTTCAAGCCAAATTTCAACGCAGTTTTGAAAAATTAGTCTGCAAGTGAAACTTTGGCGTACTTTCGATAAATCGATTCCTGGGCCAAATTTTGACGCCCTTCCAAAAATATTATTTTTCAAAGTCCAATTTATGATACCTTTGAAAAAGTATACTATTCATAAATCTTTGTCATTATATACTTCTACTCTGATATTCTGAACCAAAAACATTTTTCCTAAGTGAAAATTCGGTGTTTCTTCGAATTTTCGCCTGGTCATTTCCAACGCCTTATAGAACCCAAAACGGTCCTTGTGGACTGATCTGCGCCTCTGCAGACTCCCAAAAATGTCTTTAAATGAAATTTTTGCCTAAGTCGAATTTTGATTATGTCTTCAACTTAGGACGATTTTGGAGAGTTCTACAACACTCCCCTCCTTTGGTTGAATCTTTTCTACTCATCGATCGCCTTTAATTTCCATATTCACTTGTATGTCTGTATGCCTTCATTTGACGGTCTGACCTATGGTACAGATGTTTTAAAAATAACGGCCTTAATTGGGGCAGACGGCTGATTCGCCTATCTAACTTAAAAATAATTACATTTTTTAAACAATACGACAAGTTGATACAACATTTTTATCAACTTAATTACACCCGCGTCGAGGTGCGAAGCGTAGCACAATTTTGATTAGCGTCCACTCTCACTAATTCGTTGCACTCGCTTTTTCGCCCTGGTCTCGCTCTTGCTTAACTTCGGCCCTTTCTAGAAGAGTCTGTCTATATCTCCATGCCGCAGCTTGGACGGTCCTCGCCTTTGAGTTCCAGACTTCACCATGCCGCGCCCTTGCGACAGGCTGGGTCATCTTTCCATTTCTGCACATGGAAAATGCAGTTCTGCAACTAGATTGACTTTTTAGCAAGTCGTCGACTGGGACGCGTCGACTAACAAACACAATGTGTTGTTTTTAATGAAATATTTTTCTAACATGAATTTTGTTAACTTATAATGGTTAGAAATTGTTTCTTCGTAAGGTAGATTGAATCGGCTTACGATACTCGTGCGGTCATCACTACTTGTGAAAAAAGTATAAAAAAAAAATCGAAGCGTCTTCTTGAGCGAAGAACGGCTTCTGAAACTCGTCTCGTAGTTTCTACTTCGTAAGGTAGATTAAATCGGCTTACGATACTCGTGCGGTCATCACGACTTGTGAAAAAAGTATAAAAAAAATATCGAAGCGTCTTCTTGAGCGAAGAACGGCTTCTGAAACTCGTCTCGTAGTTTCTACTTCGTAAGGTAGATTAAATCGGCTTACGATACTCGTGCGGTCATCACGACTTGTGAAAAAAGTATAAAAAAAAATCGAAGCGTCTTGTTGAGCGAAGAACGGCTTCTGAAACTCGTAGTTTCCATTTGGGGTATACGTTAATTTTGTTGACTTAAAATGATTAAAATAGAAGTTGTCTTCTTGCATAAGAAAAACAGCTTCCGAAACTCGTACTGATTCGTACTTATGCCTACGTCCATTACTCGAACTTGGCGGCTCTCGCTCTTGAGAAGCTAGGCTTACCGGATCGCGCTCTTGCGTCGGGTTCGCCGTCTTTCCATGTCTGCTCATGGAGTAGACTTTAAATTTTCGATTCGACCGCATATAGGTCAAAATCGCTACTTAGAATTTTGAGAAAAAATATAAAAAAAAAAAAAAAGCGAAAACGGCTATTAGCCGTGGTCGACCTCAGAAATATCTAGAGGTGACTCTTCTATATCTGGCTCATCTCGAGCATCTTCGGGATCTCGACTTATTACATCCGGCTCATCTTGAGCCCTTGCGGGAACATTGATTTGAACTAGTGTGGTATCGCTACGTCGCTCTGACCTGGGCGCGATCTCATTGTCTGATGAGGAAGCGTCGTCACTAAGATGAATTTCATCCGGACTATCTTCTGATTCTTCAGACAATTCCAATTCAACATCGGGGTCTCCCTTAGGTGCCGGCCTGATGGCATCGACATGTAATCTCGTCGAAGTTACCCCCTTGTGAATGAGGTAAACTTCATTAGACAATCTCTTTAAAACCTTGTGTGGCCCACTCCACGACGGTGTGAAGGTATGATCCTTCCTGATCCTTTTAGTCATTACCATATCTCCCACTTTATATACGACCGGCGTTACCGCCACTTTGGGCGCGTAACGCCATTGGTAATTTGTTTGATTTTTACGAATTTCCTTGACTCTTTCAAGGCGGGGAACGTCCGCTTGATTACGACGTTCTTGTCTATAAGCGAACATATTCCAATCACCAATCTGCGGTAATTCATAGCCGAGCACTACGAAACTGGGCGTATGCCCCGTAGCGGCGTTTTTTCTTGTTCTCAAGATATATGCCATCTGACTAACATGTCGATCCCACTCGTCGTTGGGTGAACCATATAATAAGGTTTTTAAGATCTTCTTAGCTTCTTGCACCCTCCTTTCTATTGGATTAGCCTGTTGGTGGTAAGCTGCTGTGAAGAATCTTTCAATATTGTTACGTGTACAGAACGTATCGTAAAAGCCGGAATTGAAGTGGCCTCCCTGGTCGGAAATGATGACCCTCGGAACGCCATATCTCGCCACTAGTTCCTCTTCGATAAATTGTGCTATTGTTTTTCCACTGACTTGGGTGAACGCCTTGGCTTCGACCCACTTACTAAATACATCCTCTACCATTAATATATATCGGTTATCTGCATCTTTGGTTCGCTGAAGCGGTCCGATTACATCGACGCTTAGAACTTCGAACGGATGCGATGGAGCATGGCTTCTGAGAGGAGCCTTCGGTTGTGACTGTCTGCTTTTTACGGAATTACAAATAATGCACTCATTTAAATATTTGTTAACTAGTCTCGACAAATTATTAAAATAATAGCGGCCCGAGATGATTCTAACAGTTTCATCGCGGCCGGGGTGACCTACTTCCGGTCGGTCGTGAAAATGAGATATTACTCTCATGACCATACGTTTTGGTACGTATAATTTTTCTATAACATTTTCGCCTCTCGTCCAAAGTGTGCCGCCTATCACTTGTCTTGTATTGACGAATTTCACCTCTGCCTCGGTTTTATCTGCTTGTCGCACTAGAGTATTCCATCGTTCAATTTGGTCTTGGATATCTCTGGAGTGCGTTTGCGCTTCTCTGACCTGATCGTTTAATTCCAATGTGGTAATCACTGATATTCGTTCCTTGTACGAGAATTTTGGTGGGTACATTCTCTCCTCTTCGTCGTCTGCTTCGACGTTTGGGCCTTGAGGATTCCTGCTAAGATAGTCAGCCAATATATTTTCCTTGCCGGGACAATGTTCTATGGTGAAGCTGTATTCCTGAAGTAATAATGACCAACGTGTAAATTTCGTTTTCTCGTCCTTATGCTTATTTAACCATAGTAAAGCTCGATTGTCGGTTTTGACTATAAATGGACGGTCTGCCAAATATATTTTGTATTTCCTTATATAATTAACGACGCTCAAACATTCCAATTCATTAATATGGTATTTTCTCTCCGTCGGAGATAACGTATTACTAGCATAAGAGACGATGTGCTTCTGGTCATTATCCCCCAATTGATATAATACTGCAGATAATCCTATTAAGGATGCGTCCGTCTGCAGTATGAACATTTTATTGAAATCTGGCCGGTGCAGTCCTAGAGGTTTATTCAATACTTCTTTTAGTAAAATAAAAGCTTCTTGGGCTTCCGGATTCCACTTGAAGCGCCAGTCTTTCGAGAGTAGTCGGGTCAAGGGCTTTGTAATTATTGCAACATTAGGGATATATTCACGTACCCAATTACATAGACCAAGGAAACTCTGAAGCTGGCGCCTCGTCGTAGGGGCCGGATAATTTTGTATCTGTAATATGTGTTTTTCTAATGGTTGAGTGGTGTTGGCATTTATTTGATGCCCGAGATAGGTTATGCTTGACGTGGCTACCACACATTTTTCCGGTGACACCTTTAAATTATGCAAACGCAGGCGTTCAAAGACGGCTCTCAGATGGTTTACATGCTGTTCTATATTTTCACTGTAGATGATAATATCATCGAGATATACTTTGCAGAAATGATGCAAGTAGCCGGTCAATACGTCTCTTGCCATACATTTTTGGAATGTACATGGAGCGGTCTTCAATCCGAAAGGCATCACGTTAAATCGGTAAGATGCTCCATCTAATGTTGTAAACGTAGAATAGTTTTTTGACGACTCCTCAAGAGGGATTTGCCAATATCCGCTCTTGAGGTCCAACACCGTAAATATGTTGGCGTTTCCTAGATCCTTTATACTCTCGTATATCTTTGGTAAGACGGATGCTTCGTCTTCCGTTACTTCATTTAAGTGACGATAATCAATGCAGAAGCGAGGCTTCTTGCCGGGCCTTTCAATTATAATGGGAGGCGAACTGTACTGAGCGGTACTCGGTTCTATGACCCCGGCTTTCAGCATCTCTTCAATTTGATCGTACATAACTTTTTTCTTAGTAGGAGACATAGGGTAGGGTTTGATATTGAACGGGCGGTCGTCTTTAACTTTTATTTTATGTTTCGTTGTCACCGTGGTAGCTTGGGTAGGCACCGCGGTGAACAATTCAGCGAATTCCTCGAATAGAGGTTTTAAATTATCGTTTCCGATGATCAGTTCTTCGGGAAGCCGGCATTGCTTCCTTGCTTGATGTGCCGCTTGATTCCAGAAGACGGTTATTCGCTCTTCAGTGCCGACGTAGACACATTTACGTTGATAATCGAATACGACATTGTGAGCATATAAAAACGGGGCTCCCAGAATGAGCTCTTCATTTAAATTTTGAATGACCTGAAACGTGGTCTGAAAGGGTACATCTAGTACATTAACGTTTATGGTCGTAGTCCCGAGGGATTCTACTAAACCATCGCCACAAGCCATAACAAAAGTTTGGGGAGCTGTAAGTTGATCAATGTCGTTCAAAAATTTCGGTTGGATAATATTCCTTGTCGAACCTGTATCCAATAAAGCGTTAACCGCTCGATTATTAATTATAATCTTAATGCGAGGCAGAGGGAAAGCGTCGTTGGTTTGATTGATAGATTCTAATGGAGTGAATCGGTGGGGAGATAGGTTGACTTCTTGATCCTTAAACAGGTAATTAAGGTCAGGAAGGTCATCGAAGTTTTTTAATTTAAACTTCTTGCTTCGGAGCTTCCCCGAGGGTCGCTTCGAGCCTGCTGGGGCCTGGTAGGCGGGGCTGGTACAGTTCGGCCTGGGCCATCGCCTCTGACCCCCGCTTGGTTTCCCGTATTCATATTACGATAGGGATTGTTTGGGCATTCTGCATGAAAATGCCACTGCTCCGTTGGGCAATATCTGCAAGGGCGATACGGGACTCGGGAGTTCCTTACGTCTCCAGTACCCCTTCTCGGTATATCCCCTCTGGGCAGCGAGGAAATATTATTTGCAAAATGCACCCTTGGTGCTGGCGGATTATCTCTTCTTTGAGATCCATTGAATGGTGTCCTAGATGCACCAAAGGAACTGGAGGACGGCTTCGCTAATGCGGAGGGTTCCGTTCTCCAGTTACTGCTCGATTGCTGATTTCCTTGAGCTGAAGCGGTAGAGGTGGACGCTTCTCGGTCTTTGCTTTTTTTTGCATTTTGCAGAATCTCGAATTCTTTATTCTCATCCATGATTTTGGCCATTTGTTCGGTCATCGTCACTAGTGTATTTGTATCTAGTATGACGGCACTCTTTAGGAGCATTTTCATATCAGGTCTCAACTGATTGAAGATGGTAGCCGCCTTCATCGCCTCCGGCTTAAACGGATCGATCCTGTTGAAGAGGCATACCTTCCTGGAAATAAATACTGACGTATTTTCCTCGGCATCTTGTTTCTTGCCATATAAATTAGCTACTGCTTCGGTGAGTACTTCACCTGAATCGTAACGGCTTCTGAACCGCTCGAGGAATAGAGGATACGTGGTAATTAGGGTTCGGTATTGTTCGAACCATTTCCTAGCATCGTCTTTGAGCTGTTCTGATATTTTATACAGACGGTCGTTATCCTGCGTAATTCGTACTCGGACGAAAAATTCCTCCATATGATGAATGAAGGTTTCAGGGTCTTCGTGTTCGAAGCCATGAAATTCCGCATTTGGATGCTTCGACCGATACTTATGCTCGTGTGTGGCTTCGCTTAGAGCTTTGGCAAGACCTGCTGCCATTTGGGCAAACACTTGTTCTGAGGAGGGCTGTATGACTCCTTCAGTGGTACTCGGGCCAACCCCCGAACTACCCAGTACATCCTCCGCGCACGGCCTCTCTAACCCTCTAGAGACGTTGTCCATCACAGATGTCGGCTCGTCGTAAAACTGGAAAGGCGTTGATTCATCCATATCCTTTCCAGAAAGCCCTGCTGACTAACAACGCCCCACGTTGGGCGCCATGTAGAAGAACGCACTACCGGGCGTCAAAATGACGCGACACCAATTTATTTCTCAGGGGGCGCCAGTCGCGTATTACCCCGTTCTTCTACCTCCCAGGCGGGTTCGAGATAAGATGACTTCGGTAGCCGAAAAGCGGGACCAAGGCTGCACTACCACAGATCGGAAACTACGCTCTCTCTGGACCCGAATTCCCTCGTTAGGGGTTTAGGCACCTCTTAATTTCCTGAATTTTTGCATAAAAAAAATCCCAACCGAAGAATTTCTCTGCGGAGGGATTAGTTTTGGTACGCGAAAATCGCGTTTTGGTCCATTAATAACGGAATATATTTCTCAAAAAACGCATAAAAAAATCCCTATCGAACCTCCGTAAAACAACCAGAAGGTCGAACGTTAATGCGAATTAACTCGACACATCCGGTTTTCTATACGAAAGTTCCAGGGATTATAGACCGTCAACAGGCCTCAAGATCAATTAAGAAACATTAGTTCAAAGAATCCGTTTATTTAACAGAATTGGTTATACAAAATTCTCAAGAAAGAATCGTGCCTTCCCCAATCAAGGTAGTGACTTTCAGACCATACAAGCGAGAGCGCTCGCGCTAACGATCGATTAGGTAGAAAAGATTCATACGTACCTTCTCAGAATCAAAATGCGAGCTTTTAGAATCATTTCAGACTCTGGGTAAATGAATAATTAAGGCTGACTGAAATTAACTTAAAAAAGTTTTACTAAATGAATTTAGTTTCGCTAGAGACTACCTAGCTTTAAAGTTCTTGTATCGTGGAAATTCACGTACTCAAACACATTCAGAGGACTTATTACTGCATAAGTTGAGTGGCGTTCGATCAGTCCACGACTTACTAACCCTTATCACAGTCGATTAATAATATCGATTTGGCAGCGTCTCACCTTCGAGCGACTATTAGGCAAAATTGAATTTTTGGATTTTTATGCACAAGGCGTTTTCCTCTATAACTTTGTCATTTGAAAAGCCCCGTTATTGGCTTTTCTACCATCACTTTGTCTGGACCACTCAACGCGCTCGACCAAATTGCGAGCCGCTGGGTCAATCCAAACTCTTTCTATGCGAGAAACCGGCCTTGTACATGTGCATTGATTTTTATCAATTTTTGCTTATCGGCACTACGCCGGCTTTGACAAAATCTTCTTTTTTGCCTTTCGGATGCAGTGCATCGTTAAAATTTTATGCTCATATTTTAGAATTGGGCTTTCAATGACCGTACCTCAAAGGTCAATGTCTTTGGTTGAGGAATAAAAAATAAAAAATAATTTAAAGTATATTTTCGTGGTACTTTTTAAACTGACTTGTGGTACTTTTGAAAAATCCATTTAAAGACCAATTTTAGCGTACTTTTGAAAAATCGATTTTCGAGCCAAATTTCAAGGTACTTTTGAAAAACTAATCTGCGGGTGAAATTTTGGCGTACTTTTGAAAAATCGATTTTCAAGCCAAATTTCAAGGTACTTTTGAAAAGTTAATCCGCGGGTGAAATTTTGGCGTACTTTTGAAAAATTGATTTTCAAGCCAAATTTCAAGGTACTTTTGAAAAGTTAATCTGCGGGTGAAATTTTGGCGTACTTTTGAAAAATTGATTTTCAAGCCAAATTTCAACGCAGTTTTGAAAAATTAGTCTGCAAGTGAAACTTTGGCGTACTTTCGATAAATCGATTCCTGGGCCAAATTTTGACGCCCTTCCAAAAATATTATTTTTCAAAGTCCAATTTATGATACCTTTGAAAAAGTATACTATTCATAAATCTTTGTCATTATATACTTCTACTCTGATATTCTGAACCAAAAACATTTTTCCTAAGTGAAAATTCGGTGTTTCTTCAAATTTTCGCCTGGTCATTTCCAACGCCTTATAGAACCCAAAACGGTCCTTGTGGACTGATCTGCGCCTCTGCAGACTCCCAAAAATGTCTTTAAATGAAATTTTTGCCTAAGTCGAATTTTGATTATGTCTTCAACTTAGGACGATTTTGGAGAGTTCTACAACATTATCACTTACAAAAAGTGCCATGTCTATATATCTAAATGGGCCATGAAAAAAAATCGAGAAAATTGCATCCTTGACGCTCACGTTCACGCTAGACGCCAGATTCCCCTCCCCCTTCACTGCTAATGGCGTACTTGGACAATTTTACCCCGGCGGCAGCTTTATTTCTCTTTTTCTCGGCTTCAAGAGTGGCTAGATGGACGTTTTTTTTTTAATTCAACTTATTTTTTTTTTCAGCTTTCCGATTATTCGATTATTTTTCAATTATTCAATTACGTTGCTCCGCTAAAAGAATTTGTAATACAGCGGCTTTATTATTTTATTATTATAGATAAAATAATTTCAGTAGTTTATAATCAAACATCTTATAATTATTTCCACATCCAGTGGAAGTATAGTAACGCAAAACGAAATTGTAAAAATTTTTATTTTTTAAATAGACTTAGAATGTTATGAAATGTCGAGATTTTAAGTTTGAGCAAAAAAGTCTGTCGCTCTGTCGGTCGGTCCATCTGTAACTTTTTTGTGCGCACGATTACTCTCGAACCGTTTAATATATTGACTTGAATTTGCTACATGTATGTATTTTAACGAGATCTGGAAGATTATATTTTGATCTTATTCCTTTGAAGAGTTGGGGGAAATGGGTGTAAATGGGTAAATTAAGCAAGTAAGAGTCCATAAAATTGGTATTTAGTATAAATAAGAGAAGCTAAGGTCCCAAAAAATGTTTTGGTATTAGCCACCCCCGTTACCACCCCCACCCCATTATTAAAGAGGATGATAAAAATAAAATTGTGATTTAGTGTGTATACAAGAAGCAATGGCATCAATTTTGTTTTTTAATTCATCCACCCCCACTACCACCGTTACTACCCCCACTACCGATGTGACATATCGTTTTATTGGTTTTTTTTTCGTTGTAAGAGACTTGGATAGAAAATCTGGATGAGGAAGTAGTGATTCCTTGGGCAGCGTTTTTTTACAATTTTACAAACATTCTATAATTTAAGCAATCACGCATTATTGTTATGTTATGAATTAGATGTTTATTTCGCTGTTTAAAATTAAATCAATATTGATGTCTGTCAGTTTAAATTAAATGAAATCCAAGAAAATGAGGAAGTTTTTGAAAAAGTTGATATAAATAATGAAGATGATGACAATGATTGTCTGTACGCAAAAATGCGAGACGACACGGATAGCGAGTCCGACACAGGAAATCACCCTAAAAAAAAACGAGGACAGAAAAATAAGCTTTAGTTTGTACATTCAATAAATTAATTTTTAAATACAAAATGTATATACCTTTTTTATCCACAATAAGAGTAAAAACTAGTCACTAATCAATGTCTTATCAAATAAATTGTATGTAATCTTTACATATTTATTTTATGAAGCAACATAATTGAATGATTGAAAAATAATCGGAAAGCTGAGAAAAAAAAAATAAGTTGAATTAAAAAAAAAAACGTCCTCCTAGCCACTCCTGAAGCCGAGAAAAAGAGAAATGAGACTTCCGCCGCGGTAAAACTGTCCAAGTACGCCACTAGCAGTAAAGGGTAAGGGGGATCTGGCTTCTAGTGTGAGCGCGAGCGCCAAGGATGAAATTTTCTCGATTTTTTTTCCATGGCCCATCTAGATATATAGACATGGCACTTTATGTAAGTGATAACACACACTCTGAGGTATATTCAGTTAAATTTTCAAGTAAAAATATTTTCAAATTTCGCCGTAATCACAAAAAACGTGAAATCTTCATATCTCGGCTCCAAAGCATCGGAGCAAAAATTTTTTTTTCTTAAATTCGTGTTTTTTTTATGACAATTAAAATGCTGTTAGTTGCAATAAATTTTATGCAAAATCCACTGAGATATTTACATTTGTTTAAGTTGTAAAATTGATTTTTTGCGTAAAAAAGTCGCCAATTAAATTTTTTTTGCAATATTCTTTTTGATTATGTAAATGTACGTCAAATACAATGTTTTTACTGAAACAGAACTGTAAAATATTAATATGATCTTTTAGTATAACGGTTTGAATTTTTTTTTTATAAATTAATTGCAAAAAAAATAATTAATATTTTGAAACGGAACAAAGTGCATTTCATTAAAGGTAAAAATATGTACTATATCTCATAATATCGTTAACATGCAGATTTTATATTTGTTTCTACAGTACTTCAAAGTTCGAGGATCGAAAAATCCAATTTTTTAAGTTTTTTGCCATGAAATGTTATTAACAATAAAAAATTAGTTCTTTGCATACACCTTCCTTATAGGGGAACCCATGGAGAAGAAATTGACGGATCGAACGTTTTTCTGTGACCTTTAGAAGCGAAGATATAAGCAAACAAGTAAGTTGCAAAATTCATTATGTTTACAAAAAGTTGAATAACAATTAAAGCCGCCATTTTGAGTGGTCAACACTATTTTTTTCGGATTCCTGAGGAAATTCTGTAGGGGGTAGACTAATTTTTGGCTTGTCCCAAAACTTTCCAAGACATTTTCCTAATATCACCGGACTATCGTAGCGGCTTGGCTATTCTATATAAGGCTGACAAAATTTGCTACAAGAATCACTACTTACATTTGTCGATATGTTGTTTAGTTCTCGAGATATCCGCGCTCGAAATTCGGAAATTGCGGAAAACGAATTTTTCGTCTCACGTTTTTTGCTCTACTTCTACAAAAGTTACAGAGGTTCAAAGGTCACGAAAATCAGTTTTTCTCAAATATCTCGGAAATTATCGGTTTTACGTTAATTTTGGCTGTTATAAAATTTGTTCGTGAGATAAATTTCCATAAAAAGCTCCTATATAAAATGTACCAATAATTTTTGAGATATAGGGAAAGTCGGGCATTGCGCTGCATTCGTTTCCGCACCACCTTTGAGGTAGAATGCAAGACGCGTTTTTTTAAATGGGGTTACAAGTTATATTATAATTTTGTTGATAATTGTTCATCTTTGCTTCTTCTTCTTCGTCTCCGTCTATCTCTTCTATTTCCACTTCTTCAATATTTTCGTCTTCATCACCAATCATCTCAGTGGAAAATAACAAAATGAGGTCGGCTGCATCATCGTTGAACTATCCGATATCCTCGGACATCTTATTGAGACACGATTGTCCTCGACAAGAGCCACACACTACGGAACATGGCAATCCTATTTTTCTGCATCCACAATTGATGCCACAACCTTTTGTTCAATTACAGAAAATCGAATTGAGAAGTTCATCTAGTGCAGGAGGAATCAGAGTAGTTGTTTGCTCTAATAAATTATTGTTTAAAGTCCAACCCCATTGCTGAGGGTCTAAATTTTGTCCCAGCCAAGTTTGGACCTGGGAATATACCCTAACTAG
This sequence comes from Rutpela maculata, assembly GCA_936432065.2. NCBI lineage: Eukaryota > Metazoa > Arthropoda > Insecta > Coleoptera > Cerambycidae > Rutpela > Rutpela maculata. The sequence goes on from OW386287.2 coordinate 154,038,513, forward strand.
ATGTTGTTTAGTAGCTGCTGCTGTGGGTGGAAGTGACGACAATTGGATAGGCATATTTAGTCTAGTGCATTATGAAAAACTAAAATATCTATAATTATCAATTGAAGTTCTTTTTGGAACTTCGTACATAGCTAAAATAATCAATGTAACGTTTGGTAGGTAAAGTTTGCTGATAGATTTCTGATAGATTTTTGGTATATTATTATGGTTAAGAGTTTTGCTTAGCATTAACACATGTTTTGTTAAAAATGTTATTAATGATTAAGTTTTTAAATCAGAATAGTTTCTGTCTTTTTTTCTGTGCTAGTTTTAAAATACATACGGCAATAATTACGTTTTGTAATATATGTGAAGTTTTGACATGAATAAATCAATTTTTTGACTTTATCCCGAATTCCCGAAGTGTACTTTTCCCTTCCTGTGTCGTATTTTGTTTTCCCTTGATTTATTATGTTTCTGTTATCTATTTAAAATTAAGTTAGACCATATAATTACATAAAAAGATTCAATAACAACTTCTTAAAAATTGCTTTAGTATATTTTTAGTAGATTCAAACAAAAAAAATAGTAGATTCGCACGAAAAAATGTGGCAACGCTGCTTACTATTATTATTATGAAGAAGGGTCCATTTCAAGGACATCTCAGACATAAATTATGCGAGTATATGTGCATAAACGGTGTTCCTATGTATACATAGGTCTTGTTATCTATATCACCACTATAAGTATAGAATAGTGGCGCATGCACTTTGCTCCGAAGTTTCTCAGCTCAATATCTCGAAAACTTTTGGTTCTACGTAAATTTTGTATATAACTTTTTTTTATGCAGATTTATCTCACTAACAAATTTTATCATAACCAAAATTAACGTAAAACCGATAATTTTATATTTGAGAAAAACTGGTTTTCTGACCTTTGACCTTCTGTAACTTTTATAACCGTCCAGTTAGCTTCATGGAATTTTGAGAAATCATTTGTGACGCCAAAATAAAGATAATTCCGCTGAAAAATCATCGGTTGGATTTTTCTTAGAGATTTGGCCTTTTTTGTATAAAGTGACTGGGCTATTACAGCTACAAGCTTTTAAAAAATAAATATGCAAATGGAAAGGCTACTGCGAACCTTATAATGTGATTTTATTTGTTTAGTCATTTAATTTAAATTTATAAGACCAATGTGATAAGTGGGCCGTAACAGTAGCAAAAGCTGCCTTCAAATATCGATAAAAATGCCAAATAATAATGTCATAAACATTCGTTATAGTTCATAGTTTTTGTTTTGTTTTGTTATGATAAAAATACTCTGTATATTTCATTAAAACAGGTATTTATTACATTATTTCTACCAAGAACATATCTTAAAATATATCAAAGGCGGGAATTCCGCCTTAATTTAATTTTATTCCGGGATTTTCAAAGAGAGAGAAATATGAGAAACGAGTTTATTTAACTACATTTTTCATATTCTGCAAGGGATAAAATATAAAGTGTTACATGTGTTTATGAAAATTTAGCAAAGCCGCAAAGTTGCAACACTACGTGCCTGTCAACAATGCCCTGAAAAATAAGTTGAAGAAGCAAACTGCCTTCCATAATATAAAAAAAACGAGGCATGAGAAACATGAGAAGTGGATTATAAATATATAATGAAACTGTACGTCTTATAGCTTGGTGACCTCAATACTACTTTTCCTCTGAAAGATATTCTAATATAAATTTTTAAACTTTAGGTTTTCGCAAACGTGCATGTAGTGAAATGTGAGCTTGAAAGAAGGTTAGTTAATATTTTAAAGAAATTGGTGTCATTAACCATAGGGTAAGAAACGTCTTAATCTTTATCAATAATGCACGGTGATATCATAATAGTTTAATTTGTTGTTAGTGATGAAAAAGCTTAAGTAACTAATTTAGCTTAGGAAAATATCTTTGATGCGTCTATATTAATATCGTAACGTGTAATGTTAATCAAGAAATTGCTGTAATTAACCAAAGGGTAAGAAAATTATAACATTGTATAATAATGAACAGTGAGATAATATTAATTAAATTTGTTATTAGTGATGAAAAAAAAATTAAGAAACTCAGTTAATTCATCTTAGGAAAATATATTTGATGTGTCTCTATTAACAACTGTAAATACAAATGGTGAAAACGTATCTTTCGCTTTGGTTAAGGTACGTCCACTCCTCAAAAAATTACTTCACATTTCGGGTCAAATTTGTCATTACCTTGTACATTTTCGAACTATAGGGAGAACTCAATATATGTTGGTGATGTTACAAAAACAGAGCTAAATGAAGTAATAGATGAACTAAAAAATAAAAAATCCTCTGGATTTGATGGCCTCACGCTGCATACATTAAATAACATCAAAACAAATATATTAACCCCGCTGGTAAACTTGATAAACAAATCATTAGAAAGTGGTTGCTTCCCAGATGTGTTGAAATTAGCTATTGATACATCTGTATATAAAAAAAGGTGATCCTGAAGATATTGATAACTATCGTCAAATATCAGTCTTGAGTATAATCTCTAAATTGCTTGAAACAGTTGTGTACAATCGATTATGCTCTTATGCACAAAAAAACGAATTATTCACTGCGTCGCAACATGTCTTGAGATCGGGGAAGTCTGTTGAGACAGCATCTTGTCATTTATTAGAATATGTGTACTCATGTTTGGATAACGGCAAATATGTCGTTTCGCTATTATTTGACCTATCCAAAGCATTCGACACCATCAATAAAGACTTACTAGAAGAAAAGCTGCACTATATGGGTATCACAGGACATATCTTAGAATGGATAATGTCCTACATGAAAGACAGAACTTTAAAGGTTAGACTAAAGGAAGCCATGTCGGAAACCTGTGATGTAAGTCTAGCGGTCCCTCGGGGGGTCTGTATTAGGTCCGCTGCTTTCCTCTTTGTATGTTAATGACTTGCCGAGTCAAGTAACGCATGGCCACGTGACCATGTTTGCAGATGATACAACAATTACGGTCTCTGCAGGCAGTCCTGAGGAACTCCGGAACAAGGTATCAGTGGTTATGAATGAATTTGGAGCATGGTGCCAGCGAAATAGATTCATTTTAAATGAGAACAAAACTGTTATAATAAATTTTAACATACAAAGGCAACTCCTCAAAAATTTTACTCTAGTCGATGATTTCACCACATCCATAAACGCAAAACTTCTTGGTACATATTTTGATTCAAGATTGTCGTTTGATACCCATATAGAACATGCATGTAAACAATTGAATATAGCATATTTTTCTCTCTTGCAATTGGACACCCTAGATCAAAATGGTTTGTTAGATACATATTATGCGTTTGCTTATTCATGCATATCGTATAATATAATTTGCTGGAGTAATGCAAAAGATAGGGAACGTGTTTTTATACATCAAAAACGCTTGTTGAGGCTAATCTATGGGCTACAACCTAGAGAGAGCTGCAGACAATTGTTTAAAATTAAAAGAATTCTTACCGTGACATGTATTTATATATTAATATGCGTGATTTTCGCAAAAAAAAACAATTGTCTTTTTAAAACATTTTCTGATAACCATAGCTATAACACGAGACATGGTGATCTATTATCTATCTCTAAGCATTCCACTTCTCATTTCAAGCATTCTCCATACTATAATTCCGTAGCTGCCCCTTGAGTGGGCAAGCGAAATTGAATACCTGGTAATTTTTATAGACCGCAAGTTCACCTTTGATAGACAAGTCCGCAGTGTAATCACCAAAGCGCAAGCACGGACTTCGCAGCTAATTCCCATAATCAACTCTGCCCCTACACACACGGCATCAATCATATATAAGTCATACATACGCCCTATTCTTACGTATGCCTCACCTATGTGATTCCCCCTATTAACCCCTACCTGTCAAAAGAGATTCCAGGTAGCTCAAAATAAAAATCTTCGCCTGGCCGCAAGTCTCCCTAGGGCAATCCATCTAAAATTCCTCGACAACGTAACCCGAACCTACCCTAGAACAATTTATCCTCATCCGACTGATACCTGCCTTCGCACAAAAACTAGTCACCCACCCAAACCCAACCGTAATCAATCCCCTCACCCCCAAATTCGCCACAGCACCTAAATACCCTTAATTATATTTATAACCCGTAATCCTGCAAGCCCAATAAACATATGTATACTGTAATATGGAAAAAAAGGGGGGACAAACAAACCATCATACTAACACAAACCATTGTCACACTACTTAGAATAGCTTTGTATTATACTAGCATGTCACAAATTGTGAAACCACATGGGCCATCCCCTACCCACCCCCCCTGACATACCATAAACACACATACCTAAAAATCAGCAAAAACTAAAGAAGAAAGAAAGAAGAAAGAAAGAAGAAAGGAAAAAGAAAAAAACACTGAAACAAACCGCGGAAAGCGCCTAAGGGCGGAACCCGACAGCATTGCGTAATACTAGTGGTCAAATTTATGCAATATTGGAATTATTGTAAAATGCCTGCTAATGTTTTTTCTGAGAAAATGTATGCACGGAAGGATAGAATGAATTTTATACTAAATTTTGAAAATAAATTAAATCGATTTCAAATCACTAAAAATAGGTACTTTAACAAGGGCACATAAGTTTAGAAATTTATAATTACAGGTCGATCACAGAGATATCAAAATTCTCTAAAACATTTCAATATGCTTACCTCCGATTAAAGAACTTATATCTAGATACATAATGGCTACCTTTTCTTCATATACCTTATTTGGTCCTAAATAGTCACATCATATGTCCATTAAAATGGATAGATGAACATCACATCCCATAGGCAACAGAGGCGGGTATGTGTAGAAGGGAAAATGTAAAATATTGTACCTATTTTATGTGATAATTACTGGTTAACTTCTAGGAATATTAATGCATATTGAAAAAATACAACAGGTAAAGATGTTTTATTCAAAGGAAATATGCATTGGAAGGATATTATTTATAATATTATTATTAAAACTATAAACTGAACCTCATCATGTTACGACTATGACCTACTTACTTATGAAATGATCGATTTTTGCAAATGGCACAGCACTGTTGCACGTTGCACTAAATTGTCACTAAACTGTCTAAATCTGAACAGAGAATATTATTTAGGTATTAGGCAAATCACAACTTAAAATAAAAAGACTTCTTCACCACATTTTGATCGAAAAACACGAAAAACACTTATTAACATTAATGACTGATACTGTCAAAACTGTCAAACTGAGATTATGATAATCGAACTGAAGCCGACCGTGTGCGAGCAGCCGCGAATACACCGATGGGCCAATCAGCAACTTATGGGAAGAAGTGCCTTAGATTGGGAGTCTTTCGGGATCATAAAATTCATGCCATTATGTATCTAGATATAAGTTCTTTAATCGGAGATGCTTACTTTAATAGACTGAATTCTTATTTGGCGGACGATAACATTATTACCTACAATAAACATGGCCAAAGTACTAGTTTGGCATTTTGCTTTTTTCATAACAATATTACTAACAAGATTTCTGTTATTGAGTACCTTGTTGGGGTATTCTGTGGCTTTAGCAGGGTATTCGACTACGTTGATCACAATTCGCTGAGTTCAAACTAATTTAGTGTCGAAAGTTGAGCTCTAAACTGATCAAACTATTACTTAAATTATCGATATCAGTATGTTATTTAACTGATATTATGGCAGTCTGAAATCAAGAATATTCAAATAGGAGTACTTCATGGCTCCGTTATGGGCCCTATATTTTTCATGCTTTATATTAATGGTGTAAAAATTCAGTGGCAAGTACAAACTTAGCCATCTCTATCGATGATACGTCTGTCCTTTCATCTTGTAAATGTGGAATGGTACTCTTTCTAATCTAAGTACATAGCTCTCTAGCAACACCTTATATTTTCTGAGCAAGAAGTTCACCCCCATTATCGTGCAAGTGAGCGGCTGCTGAAAGCGTTAGAGGTTGGAAATGGTTTTGTTATATTCTCTGGGTCATTCTGAAAATATTCATATAAATTTTAAATTTTTAAGTGATGCCACTATGAATAATAATTTCGTCATGTATAGAAAAATCATCATGGAAACTATTTCTGTAGCTAAATTGATCTTCATAAACTACATATTTTAGGAGATATTTAAGCATTTGAAAGTTTAAAATTGGGTAAAAACGCCTAGTTTTGAGATTTTTCCTTCTACTTTAAACGACAATTTTTATAATTTCATAATGCAATCCTGTCATTGTAAAAATGTACAGGGTTCAGCGCTGACAATGTTGCACGTAAACTTGCTCAGTCTGGTTTATAACAGTTACGCTACAACTGCAGATAACCATCCAATCATTTATCAAATAAATCACTGCAAAAACACTAGTGCCTGTGTTACATTTTTTATTTTATATTTACTATTTTAATACAATCTGTTGTTTGAATTTCCAGTTTGATTTTTTGTAATAGAACAATCAGTTTTCTGAGAAAATCTTCTTTCTAAGCTGCGTAGACAAAATTATTTATTCATTATCTAAGAACTGTTCTCTACAGAGATCATGTAATAAATATATAAATGTAGATTATTTAATGAGGTGCGGCATTTTCATCTGGCATCTGGCCATGCTGTTAAAGTATTTACAGTTCAAAAACAAATCTTGTTGCTGTTAATAGTTGAGATTCATGCAGTTAGTATTTTATGCGCTGGGAATTTCAAATGTATCGTCTATTTTAATATTCCAATTGTGCATTTATTTACTTAACACGTTGACTGCCATACGGGTTAAGACAAATTTCTCATAAGGCGCCAACCGGTAGCAACGGTTTAACCAAATAAAATATCCTCCCAGGCCATGAATATCATCGGCTAATACACTATGAATTGACACACAATATTTTGAAAAAGAAAACGTCAAAAAAGGTCTCGGTCCTTTACTACGTCATTTCGGTCTATTTATAATGATAGAAATGTGCTGGACCGATTCGCTGGGAGATTCCGAGATCCCGAAAAGATCCAGAAGATCCAGAGATCCAAAAAACATGACTCGGTCTTATAGACCGAGTCGGCCCACAGGACAAATATAAGTACTCGGTCTTATGGAACGAGTTGGCCTCATAGACAATAAAAACCTCGGTCATATAGACCGAGTTGGCAGTCAACGTGTTAAGCATGAAAGATAATTCTCCACTAACTCTGACACTTATAACTTGAGTACCTGAAACAGATATAACTTTCCTGTTTCTTATGTATTTAACAACTACTTGGAAGTCGGGCGCACTATTGCCCGACCCTGTATATAAAAACTGTGAGAGGTCTCCCTTCGTTTTATTGAGTTATTGAAATTCAAAGAAAATGGGATGGTATGAATGATGCTCTCACAACAAATATGCCATCCTTAAGTAATGGCGATATTCTTAATGGTGGCCCTTTGTATTTCTGAGACATTGATACCTATGTTGTTGCGGGCGACATCAATTTTAATTCTCTTAGCGACCAGACTATAAAATATATATTTTACAACCAAATGGCAGAATTTTTAGAAAATTTATCACTACCAAAGTATAAGCAAACACAAAGTTTTATTCTCGGCTTTATTGATCATGTGTATAGTGTATATTTTTAAGTAAACTACCAATTAGATTGCGTAAAAATGGTTGTGACAAAATATTTAGAAACCTTAATAAACCAGTTTGTAAATACTATTTCTAATATGTAACATAAACCATAGTATAAAAAAGACAACGAAACATCGGTACAGTTGTACTTTAGTTTTAAACTGTGGAAATCAAATCGGTTTTCACAGAAATAGTTCTATAAATATATTCGTAACGAAAAACTTGTTATTTTCTTGTTTTGCAATCCTACCAATAGAACCGAACATAATTAAAAAATGTACAGGAAAAATTGGAAAAATAACTAATACTGTCGTTAATTTCAATATATATTATATTTTCAAGGTCATATTAAATATTATTTCTAATGCGTTTTCAAAAACAAACGCATGTATTTTAATCATAAAGTCATGTCAGAACCAGACTTCACTTTGTTTTTGACTTTCTTAGTAGGACTGACTAAGCTTCTCTAAAACTGAAACAAAATTACTATTTGAGATATCACAATTATTAGTGCAAATGATATTTGAGTGTTTAGAATCAGTTCATCACATTCATCCAGTTTTAAATACATAATACTGAGGAATTTACAGAAAATATTGACAATTGCTTACTTATTATTAAACTGTATTGTTTATAAGTAATTTTACTAGATATTCTTGAATGTTCTTTTAGAATGAATGAAGAACCAATCATGTACAAGGTTAATATTACTTGTCTTCCCTCATATTCAGAATGTCGTGACAGACGTTTTATGATTCAAACATTATTCTGGTTAGTCTCCCTTTGTTGTATAACGCGACTGACAGCATCATGCCATCTGCTTTGCTTTGAAATGTAACAAATGTTTGTTTATGATGGAGTATCCTCTAGGTAGGGCTAGAGATACCAGACATGATGTTTCATAAGGGAGACTTCTTATAATATACTAGCATAATCAGACTTAGATCATCAGTATATAGATAGAATATTTATTTTCTTATTTTTCATATTGAATGTTAGATATTAGTTATATGAAAGAAGTTGACAAGGAGTTTCGTAGGGGGAACTACTTGTTAATATACTAAATCAGTCATGGATCAACTGTATATGAAAAGAACAAATGGTTTATTTGAAAGTTATTTGCTAAATACTCAAAATAATGTTTTTTAATAATAACGTAAGCAGAAATAAAAGATATTTTAAACTTCTAAACTGTTCAGTATCGAATAAATCAAACAAATTCCTATAGAATGATTCAGTTGCTAAATTTGCATAGGTACATTTTCTAAAAACATCCTATCGGTATTCAAGAGAGCATTATAAAATAATGAATAGTCTGCATCTTACTAAATTATTATTACAGCTTTTTACCTCTAAACACATCTATAGGAATTCCCTCTAAGTATCATGTATGAGTAATAGAAAACGGAGCATAGTCAGTTAGTTGTCTAGAGGAAATCGTCTCAGAGATGGCGCGCGCGGTGTCGGCATCTAGAAATTACAGACATCTGTCTAGAACATGGCAGACTAATGTAGAAAATTCCAGAATCATTTACTTGGCGGTATAAATAGAAGGCCAGTGGCCGCACGAGACAGTGCAAGTCAATTAAGTTAGTGAGTTCAGATCAGGTCAAGGAGAAGTGACTTAAATATTGAATTATAGTACTCAGTGTAATATTTGTGAAGCAATTATTTGTTGTAATTAGTATTTAAAATAATAAATTAGTGTTTAGTGTTAACTCTGATCTTTTCTGAACCCACAGTACAGGGGATGTAAACAAGTAACATTATAATACAAATATAAATATGGTAGGGTTTTCTAAAACTGTTGCTCCCCATGGTTTTTCTGATGCCTTTTGATTTCTAATGAAAATATATGAAGTTTGAAATCTGTAGATTTAGGGGAAAGTTGCCTCTAGGGGTCTGAAGTTTTAAATTTTTACAAAAGAACGCCGAAATTAAAAAAAACATTTCTTTTTGAAAAATTAACAAAATTAGTGATTTTAACTAATGTATTTGTTCTCCTATATGAGACTAGAAATTATCAACAATTTTTTTTATTAAAACTTTGTTGAGAAATAATAAATTTTCTAGATAGAATTTCATGTTCATGCTTGTCTATATTGCCTCTCATTGACAACAGATAGCTAAATCAGTCAGTTCTGTTCAGTCTATGATTATGATGTACTGCTGTCTGGTTCCCACTGTGTCAAATATTCTTTTAAGTAATGTATGTTGTAAATTAATAATTAGCTTTGCAGTTACGAAAACGTAAATTGCGATCTGAATCAAGTGTGTGTCTTCTTGGAAATTTAGTGGACAAGCTACCTTTGGCTCGAATTGGGTTATGAGCCAGATAAATTGCGGCAAATCTGTCTTTTCAATGCTCTGGTTTACATTAAATGTTGGTTGAAAGCTCCTAAAGCAGTAAATGATATAAAACTATAGCACTGCTTGAACAGTTACAAAAATATTGATCCTAAAATAGCTCAAGCCGCACAACGACTTTCAATCGACACTTATGGTACTTGGCAGAGAAGACAGTACCATTGTCACTGTGTTTAAAAAAGATATCCGATAATGAAAAGAAGAAAATCGCTTCACCATTGTTAAAAATCAAGAGCGAAACACTAGTGATGCCCAATGGTGTGCCTGTATTCCCAAATTTAAATACAGGAACAAAACTCTTCAAATTGGTATGACCCAGCTTATGGCTACTTTTCGATAGGTTTCAGTAGAATGGATCTTGGTCGAGGAAGTGTCCAATGACGTAGAATGGGGACATTGATTACAAGGAGATGAAAATCGTTGTAAAGAATTTGAAGGTCGTAAACGATGTAGCGGAAGGGGGAGTCAAGCTGATGCATGATTTTTTCCAGAAAATTATCAAGAGTGAAGATCAAAGGCAAAGCCTTTTGCGGTCTGTTGATCAATCTAGAAAATCAACTCCAATTTTCACAAAATCCCATTTCAAACATTTGTAAAATTTTAAACTGTTCAAAAACGTATATTTGCTTTAAAATCCTTTCAATTAAAACTTACGTATTAGCTTTATCATCTGTAGAAGCAATTGTTAAATGTAGTATTTATAATTAATAATCTAAATACAATTTTTTTTACTCCAGAAATTATATACTATTCAAATAAAAAAAACGTCTACTGATAAAACAGAACAATAGATAAAACATTTAATAATTATGAATATTTGCGTTTTTTTGACAGAAAATCATGATAATAAGTTATATAAAAGCTCAAATCTCGTAAAATTTGCTGAAAACACTAATTTTGTTAATTTTCTTGCATTTTCGCCATTCTTTAAATAATTTTAAATACACTTTCAGTCAATATTGATGTAAGTAGTATATATATATTGTTATTTTTGGAAGCTTTAAGAACCCCAACTACATCATTTAATTAGAGAAAATATATTTTTCAAAAAGAATTACATTTCTTAATTTCGGCGTTTTTTTATAAAAATTTAAAAGTGTAAGGCCCTAGGGGCAAACTTTCCCCTAAACCTACAAACTTCAAACTTCATATCTTTTCATTAGGAACCAAAAGGAACCAGAAAAACTCTGAGGAGCAACAGTTTACATGCTAAAATATTGTACTTAACTTGATTTACATCTATAACCTAAAATATCAATTATTGGGATATTTTGATAAAAAGTTAACACATGAAGTTTCTCTAATTTCTCTCTTCATAAACGCCTCTACCAGCCTGTTAAATCGTTAAGTTATAATCACTTTTGATAACATAATATTTTTCAGAGAATAACTCACTATTTAACACTCCATTCTGTATATTGATTTCGATATCAAAATCAGTCTGATGTATTTTAGTACTTCTCTAATAAAATCCTGTAACATTTTGGCAGTAACATATAAGAGATTCTGTACTATCAAAAGATAATGGTGATCATTTGAAATATAATCACAAAGTAACGGTTTATGTTAATAAATATTCAATTAAAGTTACAACAGAAACAAACGAAGGTCATGATTTATTTTAAATGTGGTTTAGTAAATCATTATACTCACAAAAGATTTAAATTTAACTATGCGGGAGACGCTTATTGTTCTCGTTTTGTTGAAGATTTGTCAGTGTTTAAAGTTTGCTTCGTATTGATCTTTGTCTGTAGACATACTTATATAAAACAAAACCGCTTCACATATCAAACAAGTTTTTAGAAAAATATATTTGACTTTTGAGCGGCTTTTCAACGATATATATTCTTTCGGGATGAAAAGTTAAACTGAAAGTCTCTTGGAGGTAAGATGAATAACTTATGAGGTTATTTTTGTAACAAAGTATTTGAGTATATTTGAATAAAAAAGAACCTAATTAAAATCTTCCGGTCTTTCGGATTCAGCATGATATGTAATTAAGTGCTATATCTTGTGACAATTTCTTCACCATGAATTTCATTTCATCAAATTAATAAAATAAACGAGTAGAAGTGACCGTCGTCGGGCGTGGCCAACTGCAAGTAACTATTTAATTGACATTTTGCTCAAATATAGCCCAGGAATTTTAGTTTTTGACCCGGAATTAATTATTGTAAAAATGAAAATTTGCAGTATTGTAGTTTTGGTCCAGGACAATACGTACAAAATAGTCCCCTACTCTCCTCCGTCGGCCTCCTTGTTCTTGCGTAGCAACAAGAGCTTAAGTTGCAGAAATTCCAGAGCTGGCTTTAAATGCAGCCAAAAGATTGTTACTGGCCCGATTTGGGTCGAAATGATCATAAAAGCTTCGGAGAAGCATATCCGTTCATATTTCAGATGTTCCATGTATATTTTGTTCATAATTTTCCATTCTAGTGCTGTTAAAATTTCAAAAATTGAAAAAATCCGAAATGGCGCCATTGCGGATAAATGAAGACTCGGAGGGGAAAACGTACCCGAATAAACATTTCTCTTTATACTTTGAGCTTTCCATTGACATGTCTACCTTCTCTCTATCGTCACCCGTTATGGAGCTACGTCATTCCGAGTATCGCCGCGTGGCAGCCGTGCCCGCCATGCGCCCAGCGGAACTGCCCTGGCTGCGCCATTGAGACTTGTTCCTTGTTTCCGTTGTTTTTATTTATATATTATTGGTGTGTTATAAGATATATTGCATGAAATTTAAATTGTCAGACTCAGAAAATGACTTTATTCGGCAAGATAATTGACATTATTGATCTACTAGGAAGCAGGGTCGTCCGGATCATCATCTAAATCCATTGACTGGTTGTTTGTTCAGCTGGATCCTCTACAGCTTCTGCACATGATGCTGAAAGCAAAGTTCCTGCACCAGTACCGGGCACCGCAGTACGCCTTGCAGGCATAGGAAATTAGCCGTAGCAAGCTATCAGGCCCTGGAGTCCTGATTTTCATCCCCAGGACCTTCAAAAAAGCACATACACATTAGCTGAACGTTGCAAGCTCTTTGAGTGTTTAAATCCTCACACTATTCTCCGTAACGCCCTCATTTGGAAGTATGCGCGGAACGAATGTTGTTCACACGCGGCAATTGTTGGTGGGAGGCTTGCTAAATCAAATCCGACTGCTTCGCCACGCTCTGGTTATATCAGACTAATCGTAGCTGGTCCAAGTTCTCCTGCTCACTACCTCCATAAAGGGTCATGGTAAACCTTTCCCTCTTGCCAGATGCAGGATGTGAAAAGACCATGGAGCATTCCTGTAGCTAAGGTCTCTTCTTCTGGAGCTTCCACACCTTCTGCTTCTCCATTCTGTACAGAACTGACGTGGTGTCGCATCCTGTCACGACATGGCAGAAGAGAACGGAGTGGTTCAGTTGATCAAGACTGCTCTTGATCTCCTGGATCTTAAACACTCGTCCGCCTGAAATGCCCGTGGCCAGACTCGGCATTAGGATGGTGGTGTCATCTCTAGTACGGGCGACTAGCGTGGTCAGGACGTCTGTGTCCTGGGTGATGATGGTGACCCTCTGTTCTGATACATCCATGTTGAGAGCTGTCCTAAAAATCAGGAGTCCGCATTCTGGACGACAGTGACTCCAGCATTTTGGAATTGGGCAGAGAGGAGGTTGATGAGACTACATGTGATCGACGCAACAATGAACGCACTTAACTGTCCGAGTATCGCCGGGCGGAAGTAGGAGACTTTTTGGTATGTGTTGTCCTGGACCAAAACTAAAATCCTGCAAATTTTCAGCTTCACAATAATTAATTCCGGCTAGAAGTGATATATAGACTAAAACTCTTGGGCTAATAATGCACAATTCATTTTACGTGGTGCCACTGAGATTAAGTATACAGTCAATATATTTTTTATATTCATTGTTCAAATATGTCATCGAAGTTGGCAACGTCCCACTTCAACTTTCAATCGTTTCGTAATAGTCTTCTTGAAAATAACCTAATACCTAATCTACGTAAAGTTTATTCGTTTGAAGATGTTATGAATAATAAGGAAAATGTGTTCGTAGCCGGCCACGCCTGACTGTAACTTTCGTTCACGTCGTAATAGTCTAACTAAGCTTTGTCACTTTGGACAATATAGCTCCAAAAGGGATTAATAAAATTTAAAAGTATTAGCGATAAAACTGTATGTTGTTGTCCTGCAGGTGATAACAAAATCCTATCTAGTTATTTTGTTGTATGTGATATCACTAGTGCTTAGAATTTTATCGGTTAAGTTTGTCGAAAGCTTTGTTACCTGGTGATATAAAGAGTGTAAATTGATAGTTCGTTATCTGATCTGATTTAATCTTTGATAAAAAAAACTACCAATTTACACGAATTATACAGTATGTCCCCGGATTATGTTTGCGATAGGTGTAATATACCGATTACGGCTTTCATTTTCTGCAGTCTCGGTCTGCTTGACGTAAAATGGATTTTTGCCAAATTTCAGTTAAAGCGGAGTTAATCTAAGAAGAAAATAAAAGAAAATAAACCATTGCAGGTAAACTGGTTTTTCTGTTAATTTTACGAAAAAATTCTATTTGGATAAAATATTTGGCATTGAAAGTTAGAGCCATATGCCAACTTTCATTGCGTTTGAACAAAAAAAAAATACTACTTAAAGTAAATAGTTTTTATTTTTTAACACAATTAATAATTTCAACGAATTCAACTAAAAACCTATTCTACTACATAATCCCACCCTTCTTCTAATTATTTGTAAGTTATTCTAATTTCTTATTATTATTATTAATATTATTTTTTGTTCAAATGCAATGAAAGTTGGCATATGGCTCTAACTTTTCAATGCCTAATATTTTATCCAAATAGAATTCTTCCGTAAAATTAACAGAAAGACCAGTTTAACTACAATGATTTATTTTCTTTTATATTCTTCTTAGATTAACTCCGCGAGTTAGATCCCATTTTAACTAAAATTTGGTAAAAATCCATTTTACGTCAAGCAGACTGAGACTGCAGAAAATGAAAGCCGTACTAATTTATTTTTGGTATATTACACCTATCGCAAACACAATCCGGGGACACATTGTATATTACCTTTTGGCAACTTAGCTTGAGCAGAAATTTATAGATAAAATTTAAAAACACGAACGGTATTTGCAGGGGCGGTCCTTGCAAATTTTTCAGGTGGTGCCAGATCTCATTGTGCCCCCCCCCCCCAATATGCAATCGCTTATTCGTGATTAGGCTGTACATAGAGACCGAAGATAAGATACATTTTTTTACATCCAAAAAAAAATTTTCTTTTAGTCCGAAAACAGCGGGGGGGGGGGAAGGAAAAATCCGAGAATTCTTTTTATTCAAAAAAATTGTTTGAAGACCGAAAGAATTTTTTGGAGAGTGAGGAGGAGAAATCCGAAAAAACATTTTTGTTAGTCCAAAAAAAATTTTGAAGGGGAGAAATCCCAAGAAAACAGGCATTAGTCAAATTTACATCGTAAATTAATTAAAAACTGAAACAAATGAATATAGATCTTTTCACGGAAATGGAAGTGTAAAGTTAAGTGATATTAAGGTGCTTGGGTTTTATTTTTTACGCAGACGAACTATCATTGCATTTTCGGCGCCCCCCCAAGAAGGCGCCCGGTGCGGCCGCACCGCTTGCACCGCCCCAGGGCCGCCCCTGGGTATCTGGGGAGAATATTACAAAAATAAATAATAAGTACAATACTATGTTTTGTAATTATTTGCCTACAGACATTCTCTTGTCATTTTTTAGAGTGTATTGACCTTTGTTTTCAATTTCATCATTTACGTCACATAGAAATGCATTTCCAAAGCGATTCATCTAGTAAAAAAGCAAAGTATGTATACATAATTAACAAATGCTGCTGCAGAAAATTAAAGTCCACGCAATTCGTCATATTTTAAATGTAATGACAATCAAGAAAAACAGTATACCTTATACCATAGGTATTGTAATGCACAGAATGGTCTTGACTGTAAAGAGTTCTCGGGCATGCTTCGACCAATCACATTACGAGTAAATACATAGAGTACTTCCACATTTTACCAATCTCCCGTCTTTACGTTCTAAAGTTGCCGATATCAGATGAACTATTTTATTGTTATTATAGTACCGCCATTTAGTAAAGATAGGTTAAACCCCACGGCAAACTAGGTACTCTAAATTATTGAAGAATTATTATATTAAAGTGTTCACTGATATTTATATTTACCTATTTAATTCTTATTAACCTCCCCACAATAAAATTATGGGAGGTTACTAAAATTGGGCCAAAATCTAAAATTGAGGTAACATCAAATTTTTACGTTTTGAGGTCCCAGGAACCCAAAAAAGTAGTTTCTGAAAAATTTCTGTGTGTGTGTGCGAGTATGTATGTGTATATGTATATTAGCACGATAGCGGCGAAGCTACTAAACGGATTTGGATGAACCTTTGCATGAGGGTTTCTTCAGAAGATCTGAAAAGGTTTTGGTTGATATCGGATTACGTTTAGTGCCGTTTTGGCACAACAAGTTGTTAATTTATAAACTAACTTAAAATTTGTAATCGAACCATTGAAAAGTAGATAAAATTCTGATTTCAACGATATATCACACAAGCATTTTTTCGATTTGGTTTCCGTGAAAAAAATTAAAAAACAAAATAACAATCTATAAATATAGCCATGCTTCTTGTGTATCATATATTTTACAACCTAAAGTAACTCTCTGAATGGAGTAGAGTACTAAAGCGCGAGACTATCTTTAGGCAAGCTATCTAACCCTACATTCTCTCTCTAATGATAACATTCATTCCTTATTTTGTGTCCTGTTCTCTCTTCGTTTCTTTATCTTCCACATTTGATAACATTTTAAACTATACATTAAGAGGCTTGGCATCCGTTTCGTTCAGTAACCACCATTTTCTAAAGCGGGTTTTTTTGGTTCGGTTCTTTTTCCCGTATTAGCATATCATAACTTAAAACAGTGCGCTTTACTTCTAACCCGGTCAAAATAGACATTCAAGGTTACAATAATTCGCATAGAGCTGAAAATTGGTACGAATGTTAAGAACACTATTATAAATGAAATGTGAAAAGTCCCCATCGATCCCACATCTGCAAAAAAAAATTATTCAAGGTCAAACTTCGCAAATATAGGTTTTTTGCATTTTTCGGCACAAACTTTGTTAGGAAATATTAGCAATAACCACGTGTTTTCACTACGAAGGAACGTTCAAGACTAATAGTATTTCGTTTAGGCCTTTGAAAAAGGAGCAGGTATACGAGCGTTGCCACACGGACAGTTGAATAGCAGACAGATGGTGCTCAAGGTTCTACGGGCATATAAAATGAGGGACTGGGTTTCTTTTGTGTTTATATTCTCAGAATCGTACAATTTGTACATATAAGTTACACAGACCGATATTTTTACAAGTATTACGGGTCCAGTGATGTATATATAGGCGGGGCGCACTCGTGCATATTAACACAACTTCGTCAACTTTTTGAATCGCTATATCTCAGAAATGGTGATTCTTAGGAAAAAAAGTGTAAGACCAATTTCTATAGATAATTGCATGATCTACAATTTTTGTCTGACCTATTTTTATGATAAAACTAACCATTTGGCTGAAAAATGCAAAAAACCCATATTTGCGAACTTTGACTTTGAATAAATTTTTTCTGACGATGTGAGATCGATGGGGACTTTCACATTTCATTTATAATGATGTTCCCAATATTCTTACAAATTTTCAGCTCTATGCGAATTATTGTAAGCTTACCCCCGTTTTTTGAGCTATTTTGACCGGGTTATTTCAGTTAATATTTTCAGTTAATATATTAAGTTTTACTGTCCATTTTTTGGAAATTTGTCTGTTAATACCTTTTCTAATTTGCCGTCTGGTGAAAGGAGCTTAGGTGAAAGTTTTATTTCTTGAAGTTGACCAATGACCAGTCTCCGTTCCGTCCTGTCATTCAACCGTCATGGAGCTACACGCCGTGAATATCTGGCAGTATCCGGATACAGGTGCCTGGAATATATTGTAATATATAATAATAATAAAGTTTGATTGCATTGTATTGTACTATAAATTTAAAACTTGAGGTTCGCATGTTCAAATCCTATCGATCGCAAGATCTTTTTTTTTTTAATATGAAAAAATTATATCAACTTAATAAATATAATTAAGCGAGATCGTTAATATTTTGTGCTCTTTTCGGCTTCAAAATCCACCGGATGGGGAGGTTCCAGCCGCTTTCCGTAGCTGCCGATTTTTTTTAATTTAAAAAGTTTAAGGTTTGCTTGTTTAAGCAGAGAAATCGTTAAATACAACGAATTATGTTGTATTCACAGTGGGCTATAACTACCTTTAAATGAAATATGCATGCACTCTCTCAATTCCTACGGAAAATGGTAACTTTATCTGTCCCGAAACAATTCCCGTAAAATCTGAAATCATTCCCTTGGCCGTTTTCTAGAAAATTCACTTTTATTTTCTTTTTTTTTGAAAACTGATTTTTTGCATTGATAAAAACAAGAATCTACTACATTTTTGAAGCCTCTGAATACCCGGACATATTTCAAACAACCTATCAGTTAAGTATCAGTTATCTTCTTCAATCCGTGATTCTTACGTTTATAAAATAGACAAAGACAATATCTATTTTTATCGTGCGTTCTTGCATGATTTGCATTGCATTTGCATTTTGCATAATTTCTTTTATTTTAATCATGGTCACAGAAAATTTTCACTCTTGGAGTCTTGGATTGTTTCCCTAGTGAAGTCTAAAGAGTAACTGACCGAGCGACGCCAATATTCCTTGGCAGTGATGACGGTCTCAGATATCTTAGGTCGAGCAGGACTACTGCTCTTTACCCTAGTACATCGCTGTAGACCTGGACCGGCCTCGTACGGGGTGGGCGAGCTTACTTTACATTAACCCCACTCACAAATGTGAGCGGTGTGGATGATTTCGATCCACCTCCCCGGGTCCTGGCCTTTTGGACCTTGCTGGCTAAGGCCTTTATCTTCTGGCGCTCTTCTGTCTTGATGATCTTTCTTCGCCAGCTTGTCACCCCCTGGGTAGTCATCTGTCTATTCGGAAACTTTGGGGTATTTTTGGCTGGGATTGACTGCCGGTATGCAGAATGTCAATTGACATACTGCCATCCGGATCATCGGTTAGGTAGGAATGAGCTATGTAGCTCGAGGAAGTGCAGACCTAAGTGCTTTGGTAGCACTTTCGATCTGCACGGAGCTAGGTGACTGCGGGTACTGGATGGCATTTCGTCCGGTACCTGCAGGGTATGGGTGGGTGGTTGGGTTATCTTCATGTCTCTTCTGTGGGTTGTCTTCATCGGCGGTGGTATAGTTCTCATACTCACCGTTATCTGACTGAGCGAATGGAAAGTCTACTCAGATGGCTAATAGAGACGCTCGGATTTCCCTATAGTAAATCCAGTTACGCAAATAGTAATGTTATTCATTGGTTACGGATAGACAAAAATTTTTGTCATTCAAAATAACATAGGAATAGATCTAATGATTTTGTTTAAATTGACTACTTGGAAAGTTCATATAACCCGATTATTATCAGAACGTCTGGAGTTGTCGAGCATGAAGGTTTCTTGTATGTTATTTCCCCAAACTTGGCTTAAGTTGAAATTTGTATTGGAATGTTCAATTTCACTTTTTTGATTGACATTTTAACAAGCTTATCAATGCAAAAAATCAGTTTTCAAAAAAAAAATAATTAAGTGAATTTTCTAGAAAACGGCCAAGGGAATGATTTTAGATTTTACGGCAATTGTTTCAGGACAGATAAAGCTACCATTTCCCGTAGGAATTGAAAGAGTGCATGCATATTTCATTTAAAGGTGGTTCTAGCCTACTGTGTATAGTGTATAGTTTAGATTTTCTCAACTTACTTTGTGATAACTTACCGTACGTAAGTACATGTTTAGTTTATTTGCTTCCAAAGCGAGTGTGTTTAACATGTAATAATTGATTTGCCTGCCTGGTATTCAGTTCTGTAAAATTTTAGTGATGATAATTATTTTGTAATTATGTTTTTATAAGACATTTGAAGCTGTTTTTCACTTATCCCTAGCCTATATATTCCATACAGCCTTGGAAATTGGGAGTTGTCAACTTACGTGGTGTGTTTAGGTTATGTTTATATTACACAGGCACACACAAAAGAAGTCAATTTTCTGAGGTTTCACATATATACATCCATGTATTTTTGACCGCTGAATACGATCCCGATGTCAATTTTACAAAATTAGATCAGCATTTTTTGTTAACCACGAAAAACAGGTTAAAACAGATCAGAGTAGGGTTTAAAATATAAATTAAAGATTTTTAAATAAGTAAACCATGTATTCGATGTATTTTTGACCGCTGAATACGATCCCAATGTCAGTTTTGCTTCATCAGGTCAGGATTTTTTGTTGACCACGAAAAACAGGTTAAAACAGACCAGAATAGGGTTTAAAATATAAATTAAAGTATTAAATAAGGAAACTATATATTCGATGTATTTTTGACCGCTGAATACGATTCCGGTGTCAGTTTTGCTTCATCAGGTCAGGATTTTTTGTTAACCACGAAAAATAGGTTAAAACAGGCCAGAATAGGGTTTAAAATATAAATTAAAGTATTAAATAAGGAAACTATGTATTCGATGTATTTTTGACCGCTGAATATGATCCTGGTGTCAGTTTTGCTTCATCAGGTCATGATTTTTTGTTAACCACGAAAAACAGGTTAAAACAGACCAGAATAGGGTTTAAAATATAAATTAAAGATTTTTAAATAAGTAAACCATGTATTCGATGTATTTTTGACCGCTGAATACGATCCCGGTGTCAGTTTTGCTTCATCAGGTCAGGATTTTTTGTTAATCACGAAAAACAGGTTAAAACAGACCAGAGTAGAGTTTAAAATATAAATGAAAGATTTTTAAATAAGTAAACCATGTATTCGATGTATTTTTGACCGCTGAATACGATCCCATTGTCAGTTTTGCTTCATCAGGTCAGGATTTTTTTGTTAATCCCGAAAAATGGGTTAAAACAGACCAGAATAGGGTTTAAAATATAAATTAAAGTATTAAATAAGGAAACTATATATTCGATGTATTTTTGACCGCTGAATACGATCCCGGTGTCAGTTTTGCTTCATCAGGTCAGGATTTTTTGTCAACCCCGAAAAACAGGTTAAAACAGGCCAGAGTAGAGTTTAAAATTAAAATTAAAAATTTCAAATAAGTAGACCATATATTCGATATATTTTTTGCCTCTGAACATGATACCGATATCAGGGTCAACCAACAGGTCTCGACTTCTTATTTATCCTAATTTATTCTTTTCTGTGGTACCGTATTCTTTTGTCTTCAAATGATCTGCGTAATGGTTTTCTTTTTCATTTTATTCCTTCCGTTTTCACATCACTTTCCATTGTAGTCTGCCATCATATTAACATGCCATCGACCTTGATATCTACGCTCCGTTTCCTTTCTGTCTTGAAGTTTATTGTTGTTAAGTTTAGTCACTTTTATGTAGATTCTACTGTATTTGTTTAACCAGCAACCTAATAATAAAATATAGTAATTGTTTTCTGCCTCTTACAGCATATTTATAAGTAAACAAACATTAATATTGAAGAAAATGACCCACAATTAGGAACACATTTAGAATGGCTGTAATAAATCTATCGCGAAATTAAAATCTACACACCAGCTCTTAATACACCTTATTTTCAGCGAAAAACAAATGGAACAAGCTAATTACTAACAGTATCAAGTAGTTTATTCAGTAAAGTATGTTAAAGCATCATCAAAATGCATTCAAGAGTTCTACTAAGAGCCTAATGTAGCTAGTTAGTAGTGCAGTAAGTGTATAAGTGACTTTTCTGCTGATTTATAGTTTACTTAATTCGACCACAAGTGTTGAATTCTCGTGCACCGGACCGCTAACTTGGCACATTTACGATCGCAATGCTGATGCTGGTTTCCAAAACGCATATGTGCCCCTAAGTAATACAGCGTCTAGATAATTGATCAATAATTCTAATAAATTATCCAGTATGTCACCAAATGGATTGTTCTCATCCACGTGACACATTAAATGATATATGATATTATTAATATGTGAAGTTTGTAGTCTGAAAGCTCGCTAGCAAATAGACTATACGTAAATCCTCACGGATGTCATCAGGAGTTCATAGAAAGGTGATCAAATTATTAATATTAAAAGGTCAATCAATGTGTATATCAAAAGACACATAACGTGAAAGCGATTAAAAAAATTAACACAACCAGTCAGAATCGATTAGATAAAGCGGTCCTAAGTGATAGAAAAAAATGCGACAAGCATCAGTTGTGTAGTATAAAAAATTCAGGTAGTAATGATAGTAATGATTCGACAACATGGGTTCTTTTGATTCAGTAACCGGAAAATTATGCAACATAAAACAAAAATCTATAAAAACAATTTTATATTACAGAAAACTGTCTACAAAATACTCTCTTTCAGTTATTCATTCCTTATTTATATCAACTGTGAATTATACAATTCATATTTAAATGTGTGCAGGCAGCTATTGTTATAATAGACTACCAACAAACATTAAAAATTTAAGTAACATATATAAATTTAAATCAAAGCTAAAACGGTTTCTTGTTTCAAATTGTTTTTATACCTTAGAGGAGTACAATTCATTTTGACTTGTACGGGCTTTAATGTACTATAGATGTACTCTATTTTCAGCTTACACTCCGTGTACGTGTGTGTGTATTGATTGCAGTACTTCCGACATGTATATGCTTAGGTATGATCCTGTAAATATGTGTATATGTAAGCGTATATATCGTTATATATTTGTTTGTGTTGACTATGTTTTATGTATCTAAATGTAATATATCTAAATCTATGTTTTCTTATGTATAACCTGCTATATATATATTCGTATATGTATAAGTATGTACACTACTTAACCTTTATTGCATATTTACATTTTTAATTATATTTTTAGACTTATTCTATCCAATGTATCGTTAGCCAAAGAATCAATAAATTCATTATTATTATTATTATTATTATTATTATTATTTTTTTTTTTTTTTTTTTTTTTTTTTTTTTTTTTTTTTTTTTTTTCCTCCACAACTTTCGTTGGTGATGTGACTTCTGACGGGGACGGGGCCTTTACAGGCCAGCGTTTCCATCAGTGGCTAACACACGACGAATTGTGCGACATGTCGATAGTATGACAGATTTCTGTGATAAAGTGATTATTATTATTATTATTATTATTATTATTATTATTATTATTATTATTATTATTATTATTATTATTATTATTATTATTATTATTATTATTATTATTATTATTATTATTATTATTATTATTATTATTATTATTATTATTATTATTATTATTTTTTTTTTTTTTTTTTTTCCTCAATCCAGTCGCCCTTCTCTCTGCCTCCGATACCAGAGAGGGTACACTGGTAATACCAGTGACCACTCCCTACGCCGTAGAGTTAGTGATCACTGGGTCCGCGAATCGTGTGCTCTGAGCAGGCGTAACGAACCAAGGATAACGGCCTTCTGCATTCTTCCGGCTAAGATTTCTGCCGACTCTCGGCATGCCGGTATCGTCTTCAATTCCGAAAGCAGTGTACGCCTCACCCCACCTAGGCATCCTATGATAAGAACCACTAGTTTAACAGTGTGGTCCGGATAGAGTCTACGGAGTTCGAAGAGAAGATCTCGATATTTAGTCCGTTTTTCCTCCTCTTTTAGAACAATGTTTGTTTCCCCTGGGGCGGAGAATTCAATAACAAACATTGTCCTGAGTTGGTGGTCGAGGAGGACTACATCAGGTTTATTGGCCTGTATTTGCCTAAGGGTGGGAAACGAGTAGTTCCAATAAATTAGACACCGCTCATTCCCCACTACGGACTCAATATCTCCCGGAGCGTAAGGCAGCACTGGTGTCTCGTCTATCCCATATGTGTGCCGCAGATGATAGTACAGCACACGTAATGCTCCATCATGTCTGTGAATATAGGCCGAGACAGCGTATGTCGGACATGCCGACAACAGGTGCATAAGTGTCTCCGGCGCTCTTCGGCAGGCCCTGCAGTTTACGTCAGGGACCTCTATACCCAAGACATGACTTCGATAGACGAGTGTGTTAAAGACACCATCCTGGCAAGCCATAATGAACCCTTCGGTCTCAGACTTCAGCCCAGCTGACCTTAGGAAAGCAAAGGTCAGCTTCTCAGATAAGCCCCTCTCTTCAATGTTCTTGTAGAAGACTCCATGCAAGGGCTTATCTTTATGCAGTTGCAGAAATTTCCTTTGCTCTGCTGCTTTTGTATGGGCTTTCAGCTGGGCGGGTTCCAGCTCGGTGACAGAGCTCGGGTTTACCCGCCCAGTATCGAAGTCGAGACCAAGTTCACCGGCTGCTCTTTGTGCTGCCTTAAATAAGAACGCTCCTATCCCTGCATTTTCATGGTCGCGAACCATGCAGAGAAGGGGATCCGAACTCTTGATGATCTTGCAAGCTCCATCCAGAGCCGACCTGCTATGTAGATACTCCAAACTCAAGAGTCCGCGGCCTCCCTGTTGTCGTGAGAGGTATAATCGCGGAACGGACGATTTTGGATGCAAGCTTCTGTTGAGATGCATCATCTTTCGGGTTCCTACATCGAGTTGGCGCAGCTCGCCTTGTGTCCACTTCACTACCCCAAAGGAGTGTAGGAGGATTGGAACGGCAAGCATGTTAGTTGCAGACACCTTATTCTTCCCCGACAGCTCTGAAGACCAGATCTGCCGGAGGAGGTGCTGATACTTGCCGCGGAGAGCGTTTTTCACTGTTGACACTTCTTGGGTGGAGCGTTGCTCAACACCCAAGTAGGTGTACGACTCTCCGGCATCTAGGTGGTGCAAGATGCTTCCATCTACAAGCTGCGCGTCATCTCCGTAGTCACCGCATCGCCCTCTCTTGGGATGAACCAGTGCACATTTGTCCAAGCCGAACTCCATTCCGACAGCCTGAGTGTACTCATGTACCACCCTGAGAGATTGACGTAAATCCCTCTCGCTGGAGGCATAAAGTTTAAGGTCATCCATGTAAAATAGATGGGTGACCTTATGCCTCCTATCTCCGGGGGTACCGCAATTGTAACCACGGGTTTTGTGAAGTTCAACGGATAACGGCAGTAGCGAAATGCAAAATAGAAGGGGGCTAAGGGAGTCTCCCTGAAACAGTCTCCCTCTTAAACATAACCGGCTCTGTTTGGACTCTGACATTACCAGATGTTATAGCAAAGCGAGTCCTCCAGAGCGGCATGAGTTGTTCTATGCATCTCACTACGGGACCGGGCACCGCAAGACATTGGAGCAAGTGAACAATTAGCTCGTGAGATGTCATGTCAAATGCCTTGCGGTAATCGATCCAGGCCATGGAAAGGTTCCGCTTATACTGCACGTAGTCCTGCGTGACACATCTGTCAATAAGCAGGTTCTCCTTGCAGCCAGCGACACCTTTCTTAGACCCACGTTGCTCGTATATCCGTTCGTAAACCGGGCCGCTTGCTTGGAGTACCCGCATGTACAAGATACGGGTGAATATCTTGTAACATGCGTTTAAACAGGTTATCGGTCTGTAGTTCGCTGGATCTGCCAAATCTCCGTTCTTAGGGAGTAGCACGGTTCGCCCCTCGATAATCCAGGAAGGGATTTGCTGCTCTCCATTTAGCCACGAGGTGAAGATTCTGGCTAAATGGCGGTGGGTGCTCGGAAGTTTTTTCCACCAAAAGTTGTTGATTCCATCTGGTCCAGGAGCAGCAAAGTTCTTGGAGCCTTCAAGGGCTCTTCGAACCTCTTCCGTTGTTATCGGTTGGCACACTGCTTGAGGCTGCTGAAGCCCTTGGCAAAAGGCTTCAAAGTGTGCCAGGGCTGGAGTATCTCGGTTCAGTGGACGCTTTTGTTCGTAAAGCGTCTTCCAGAAGTCTTCCACCTGATCTACAGTCGGCGGATTCTCAACAATACGCTCAGGCGGTTGGAACAGGCGAGATGGCTTCTTGCGGAAAAGGCTATTTTCCGCTACTGCCCTCGCCCGCCTTGCTAGCGACTTTTTGCAAGCCACTAGCATCCGTATTCTGTCGAGACAATGTTGCTTGGTGGTAAGCAGCACTGCCACGTTAAGCGTGTGATGGACTCGCCTTATGTTGGCGGCGATTCGCCGCACTTTTGGCGTGAAAGGCCTGTTCTCCGCCATGTAATCCATCACACACTGAATACGGGAAGCATATTGTCTCGCCGACCGGATCTTGGCTTCCATCTTTCTTATACGCCGCTCAGCTCTCTCCTGCGGGGAAGTAGTATTATCCTGCCTCACCACCGGGGAGAGCCGCATCGCGGCGTCGTAGACGGCACAATTAATGTGCCAGATATCAGCCCCTTCCGGAATAGCTTCACTGAGTTCTGCGTCCACTCTGACCAGATCTTGTGGTCGAGGGGGCTTTTGATGGTGCAGCCCCCTTCTGGTTCTGATGCCCTCTGGTATGGGTGGAACATCTAAAACCATCTCCTCGACCGGTTGATCGGGTGGTCTGTCGACTACCTCTTCAACGGGCCTCAAAGCGGTTCTGATGTAGCCTCTGCTTCGGAGATGAGATACATAGTCACGAAGGTTTTGTTTCGTGAAAGCGCGATGTTCTGGGTGGATATCACACCACAGAACATGCATCCGCGCCATGTATCCCCTCCTTATTATTATTATTATTATTATTATTATTATTATTATTATTATTATTATTATTATTATTATCGGTTTAAATTTCTCCACTGGAGGTGGGTATTGGAACAAATATCGACTATAGCAAGATACTTGTTACTATTACTTTATACAGATGAATTCAGGAATGACCGCACGATTGAAGTAGTGGATAGTATCACGGCTTTCTGGAGGACTACAATCTTGTTTATAATACCGAGCTTTCCTAGGTTGTTGGTAAGCGTTTTAGGAATTACTCCGGTCGTTGAAATTATTAGTGGGATTGTAGTTACAGTTTCTTGGTGCCATATTTGTTGAATTTCTTGCCAGAGTCTCTGGTATTTCCTTTCCTTCTCAGTAAAGTAATTTTGGATGTTATGGCAGTTAGGAATTCCTACGTCAATCAACCAAGTTTCCTTTTTTTCTTTGTTGATCAGGATAATATCCGGCCTGTTGTGGATAATAGTTTGGTCCGTTATTATTATTATTATTATTATTAGTATTATTATTAATGATAAATTGATATGCCTATAATACTCATCACACAATTGTTGATAGGATTCTTGTTGCTTGCACATATTAAATATACAAAAACATTATTATCTAAGCTTGAGAATTCTTATTATAAAAAGTCATGAAATTATAATTATTAGTAGTTTTTAAGAGCACTTTTACATAATGATACATTATTGCAAGATACATTGAACAAAGCGCGCAAAACAAAACAAATTGATTGCAATAAGCCCCAGCAGAAATATTTATTTTGTGTGGCGAATACTGTACCTAACATCTGTATGCTGCAGTTCCTGACACGGCAATAAGTTGTGGTAGATGGCTTTTCTTGCAAGTTGTCTGATATTCACATTTCTTACATGAGAAGAGAAAAATTAATTTATGTAACGTTAATTAAAGTTACTTTTATTTTCAGACACTTATAACATGTAACCATTTGGTTATAAATTCTTGTTAGTTGATGAGATTCATTACGATATTTATTGGTTACGAGCAGGGCCGGATTAAGGATTGGCGTGCCCCTCGACTAATGAAATATTTGCGCCCCCTTATTCATAGGCGGGGTGCCGGGAAATTTTGAATTTTTCAAGGCCAACACCTTAAATTAAGATATAAATTTGATTTAAAATTACATTGTCTTTAAAAAGCAGGTTTCATGAGTGCAAGACAAAAAAATATAATATGTCAATAATAAATGTTTTATTGTAAAAAAATTGCAGTATATTTTCCTCTGAACTAAACAAAAACTTTAAATATAATAACATTATAATGGAAAACAAAACTTATATCCTTTTTTGTGACTTCTTGCTTGCGAACTCTGCTATAATATAGTCCAATAAACAATTCTGTAAAATGGTGGTACAGTACAAAAGTAATAAATTCGATAATTCTATTAAAATAAAATAATTGAATAACAAATAAATAATTTTCTTGTACATTTTATTTTCCAATAGATCAATGGTAAACTGTAAACGTCGGCCATCACGAGGTAAAATTAGTTAGTATTGAACTGCCGGCCGGCCCTAAGCAATTGCCTAGTTTGGCTATTGGATAATCCAGGCCGGATTACAAGAGGATGCACTTGTTATTTTCAAAAAATTAAAATGACTTGGAGAAAAAAAAAATAGATTTCGGAAGTCCAAAATTTAAGTTACTGGCCCTTCGCAACTAGTGATTGGCATAGCTTTATAACCAGTGATTGGCCCTAAATTGATATGTTCTTTAGTTCTCTACTTATTCATGATAAAACTAAATAACACATGTTTACAAAAAAAATAATGTCCTACCAATGGACTTCCATTACCGTACCCCGAAGGTTTTTGACGTGCTGAACACGATGCCGTAGTCCATTTTGCGCCATTACGTCAGGATTTCGAGAAAATTTAACCTTTAAGTGCTAAAAATACCTTTTTTGCCTTCGTTCGTGCACAAATTAATTCACTCAAACGACCCCAAAAATCCACGAGCAATAAGTTTTGGGTCACAATCTTCAAATTTTGATAAATGTCTGGATTTTAGCATCTGCCATATTGGATCCGCCATCTTGGATTTAGAAATTATCAAATTCTGACTTCAGATTCTTGATCAGCGACCCCAAAAACCCCCGAGTAACAAAATTCAGGCCAAAATATTGAGTGAATTAATTTGTTCATGAATGAAAAAGTATTTTTAGCATTTTTACGTTAAGTTTTCTCGAAATCTTGTAAACCTGTGTAATTAATCAAAATAAGACATTTATATATTCATCTTAATTTCTTAACAGTATTTTTCAGTTAAAATCACTTCTATTTAAATATTAAAATTGCTTTTTCAAGAAAATAATACAGTCTTTCTTTATTAGGAAAATTTAATGCCACTGTATTACGTAACAAATTTTGCATTTTAATTCTAAATTAACTGGTGTTATATTGAGTAGCATATTCCAGAAGTGACAACATACTTTTTGTACTCAGTAGCATCTTGTGATTCGCTGATTTCAATTTCAGATTTTATTCCCTCAGTATCGTTACCTCTTAAATATTTTCCAGTTTCCACATATTCAGAATTATTTTCTTGTAGTGTGTCGTGATTTGTCCCGTTCCCGAATAGTTTTCGTACATGATGTTATCTCTCATTTTCAGGTTCATTCAAATTTAATACTGTATTAGATATTAAAACATGACGGTTTTTAATTTTGAAGGCACAGTATCATCTTCATGAACATCTCTAGTTCCCTTTTAAGCAGCTATTATTGCTTGTTTTGGACAAAGCATGAAGAAAGTCTCATATACATTAAGAATTCTTGACGGGCCATCAAATATTGAATAAAGCCCCTTCTTTTTCAAATAATTTTCCCATTTTGTAAAGATTCGCTATCCTTTAACTACTGGCATTGGTAACATCAGCAATTTGAATCTAAATATACTTCTTACAACTTCGGACAAATATGTATTAATAGATAGTTTAATATCCATTTTTTGCATCGGAAAATCCTTTCTTTGAAATTCTAAGAACCACTTAACCAATGTATGTTCCTCTTCATCTGACAATACTGGTAAAGGACTACTTATTTTTTTGATTTTTTCTAAATTATAGATATTACAGTAACTAGAGGTTTTAACTTCGGAATAATGTCATATTGAACGGATTTCGTTGATTTTTGGCAGTATAATAATAGTAAATGCTTCACAGAAAAGTTTCTATATTGTGCGGGGGTTTGCTAATTTATAGAGGGTAGATGCCACCCCCTCCCAGGGCGTGACACTTAAAAAATATATATATTTATTGGAACTGAAATAAAATCAAATTTTAAGAAGAAAAGGTTCTATGTAATTTTTCACATAAATTGATACATTTTAAGTTAAGACGACTTCATAATTGCGATTTTCGCTTAAAGAAAAAAGGTATTTCCAAACGGCTTTTGTCAAGTATCTCGAAAAGTATTACTTTATCGAAAAAATGTTACAGACCAATTACAGAAAGTACAACCTGGGAATTAATTATATTTTTTGTTTATTGATGTAGGATTAATAATTTCGGAGAGATTTAATTTTATATTTGGTATCCAAGTGTTTCGAAATTACCTTTAAAGTTTAAAATACATTTGTTTCTAAAGCAAGTGCTTTAAATGAGCAAACAAATTTGAGCATCTAGGTAATGCTACATCTTAACGAAAAACTGCATTTGAGATAATTTGTTTAAATTACTGGCTAATTAGAGTAACAAAATAGAGAGTATTGGCTAATTAGAGTAACAATTTTATATAAAAAAATATAAATACGCACATTTTTCCGTCATAACTTCTTTATTTCTTATGCTACAGGAACGAGTAAAAAATAGTGTGAAAGCGCAATTAATTATCTTTAATTTCATTTCTTAGCATGCGTGACGTAGGTGTCACAATTTCTGAGAAAGTTAACATTTAAACTGCATTTTTCGTCTTATAAACGTTCGGACGCCATTTGTAAACTTTCATATCCCCGAAACTATTAAATCTATATAAATAAATAAATAAGCGATATTCATTATCAGTTTATGTGCTTTATTTTCAATAAAACTAATATTTATTGAGATATTTGGAAAAGGAAAGAAAATTACGTTTTATTGAAAATAACTTTATAGTTTAAACTGTATTTTTTTCTAAAGCAAGTGCTGTATACAAACGAAAAAATTTGAGCATCTATGTCATATTAATGAGAAACAGTGTTTGAAATTTCTTTTTTTTAATTACAGGCTAATTACAGTAACAAAATGGCGACATTGTTATTAAAAATATTTGTAGACGCACATTGCTTCGGTCATAACTTCTTTGTTTTTTATGCTACAGAAACAAATAAAAAAACGGTTGAAAGCTTAATTAATAACCTATTATTCTACCTATTAGCATCCTTGACGTAGGTGTCACAGTTTCTTAGATATTTAACTCTCACTCTAAATAATTATCTTATGAACACTTGGATGCCAGATATCTCCGAAATTATTAATCCTACATCAATAAACAAAAAAATATAATTAATTCACAGTTTGTACTTTCTGTAATTGGTCTGTAACATTTTTTTCGATAAAGTAATACTTTTCGAGATACTTGACGAAAGCCGTTTGGAAATACCTTATTTTTTAAAATCTCAATTTTTAAGTCGTTATAACTTAAAAACTATCAATTTATGTGAAAAATTGCATAGAACCTTTTCTTTTTAAAATTTGATTCTACTTCAACTCCAATAAATATATTATTTACTATTATACTGCTAAAAATGAACGAAATCCGTTCAATATGACATTATTCCGAAGTTTTCCATATTTTTTACCTCTAGGTACTGTACTAAGAGTAGATCATGGTACGTTAAAGTGAATTGCTACCTTCTTTTAGACATGGCATTCATGATTGCATCCAAAATTTTTTGAATTTGTTCTTCAGAATATATTTTTTGATACATTTCTTTTACTTCCGGCATTTTCCGTATGCATCATTCCCTTCCCAAAAACAATGGGATCAAATAAGTTCGATAGAAAGATATTGAAAAAAGTAAAATCTACTTACCTAAATATCATGGCAATAACTGGCAACTGAAAAATATTCAAGGAAGTCAATTATTGACGAGGATGAGATTTTTACACCCAGTTGGCACATACAACTATCAGTAATGAATAAACTTTAGGTTTTAATTGTAATTGAACTTGAAATTTATACAAATATTATGTACTACGGAACATTGATACATGGAAGAATAAGAGTTAAATATCGAGAAAAATTAATATATTACTGAGACAACTACTTTTAACGAGAACGTCAATTTTCAGCCATCGCAAAACAGCGCTAAATTAAAGCCGCCATGGCTAAATGTTGATCATGTGCAGTTCAGATTTCACTGTGACTATTTCTTGAGGAATAGTTAAAGTTTCTACTGCATGCAAAAATTTTTTATGAGTAATTGTTAACTAACATAAAGTAAAAATAAACAAGGATGTCAATAACTGGTGTAGATTCCAACTACTGCCTAGTCCGTACTAACGATGGCCAAGAAGCTAGAAACAGCAGTATACGGATGGTAGTATCTTTATTTGTATAATATATATGCTGAAACCTGAAGGTATAAACATGAATGTTTTTTAAATAGGTATTAAATAATAGATGACTATTCAAATTCGTTTTCACTTTAATTGTTTATTTAATAAGTGTGCAATTTTTTTTTGTAATTTTGTTCATAATAACTTCGCAACTAACAACCTTGGATACATCTGCCTAGATTCATTTTAAACTGAGAAAATTCTCTATCAAAAAGGCCTGTTGACATTTTCGATGATACGCACGTTTTATTTAAACATCATGATGTTTTGGTCCTTCGGAACTCTGAAAAATAAATTTTCTCCATTTATTATTGATTTTTTGACTCCGTAAGCCAAAGACACGTGTCATATACAGTGTGACCCGTTTCAAGTGGAAACACCTTCGTAACTCAGTTATTGGTCATCCAATTCCAACCAAATGTGGATCGGTATCAAAGATCTTTAATATTTCTTTTTCAGTAAAGCGAAACTTATTTCAGTCAGTGGCGTGCATTTTTATTAAGAAAAAAATTTCGATTTTTCGAGAAATCATATTAGGCATTTTTTTGTTGAAAAACTAATGCAATATTATTGATCAAATTTTAACAACAACATTTTGATTTTTGGTTTTTAAATTACGGCCCACTTAAAATTGCCTATTTTAAACATTAAATAATCAATAAATTGGTAACGAATCTTTTTTCGAAAGAAAGTCATTCTTTATTTTCTCTTTAAATTCATTTTTTCTACCACTCCATACCATCGATACTTTGAAATTCGGTAATCCTTAATGCCCGAATAATTTCTAGGTCTGATAACCCAAAATTTTTCAATGAAACTTCTTGGCCTTAAAAATTTGAAAGTTTCGATGATATCGCGTAGTAGAAAAAGTGAATTTAAAGAAAAAATGAAGAGTGACCTTTTCTCTAAAAAAATTTCATTACCAATTTATTGACTATTTAATGTTTAAAATAGGTAATTTTAAGGGGACCGTAATTCGAAAACCAAAAATCAAAATGTTGTTAAATTCTGGATATAGCGTTTCTACAGCATACCGATCAATAATATTGCATTAGTTTTTCAAAAAAAAAATGCCTTATATGATTTCTCGAAAAATCGACCCTTTTTTCTTAATAAAAATTCACGTCACTGACTGAAATAAGTTTTGTTTTACTCGAAAAAGAAATATTAAAGATCTTTGATACCGATCCAAATTTGGTTGAAATTGGAGGACCAATAACTGAGTTACGAAGGTGTTTCCACTTGAAATGGGTCACACAGTACAATTTTAAAAATTCAATGAGAATTATCGAAATATGTTAAGACTTTTTCCCTACCTTTAAAATAAGTTTAGACAGATTAATCTCGGGTGATTAGATACGGCATATCCTTCGTTTATAAGCAAAATTGCAAAGGAATTTTTACACTTTGTGTTACATAAACAAACAATGAAGGTTAACAGAATTATTTGAATAGTATTTATCTATTATTCAGAGCATTAACAAAAGGCAGGCATTTTTTCGATTGGATATATCTATTGTGTAGGAACAAAACTCTTCTTTGCAAAACTGCTTTTATAAGTTTTGATCTTAATTTACATAATTTACATTTAGCTTGAAAACATCGAAAATTCTTATTTTCGGTCATTTTTACCACTATTACATCAACTGCTCATTACAGAAAAATCTACTAGTATTTTTTTTTGTGAAAAATATGCACATTAATTTACAAGATAAAACACAAATCAAAAACTTTTTGTTTCTTTTTAGGAACTAAATATGATTTATAAAGTGTTAAACGTTACTGGTTATTTCAAAATTCGCACCACAAACCTAGAAATATATTTTATAGGAATTTTAACGAAATTTTAGAAAGCTGCACTTGCAAAGAAAAGAATGTATATCACAAAAATCAAAAACTGAAAGGGGGGTTTTATTTTGAAAAACTGTATTTCGAACGTTTTCATTTTCAGCTAATAATAATCTATTAATATTTTATACTTGAATTTTACGGCATGCCCTTCAAATATTTATAATGCATACAAAGGGAAGTAAACTTTAAATAAGTTTATCCGGTGCGGGAAACGTTTTGGGAGTGAACTTAATAATTACTAAAATATTAATTATGTCTATTCGGTGTTGCCGGAAATTTTCTGGATTCAAAGAAGTTTAAAGCAAATATTTAGTCTCTTAGCAAGATTAAAACTCAAATATTGATGTGATTTGCGGTAGTTTAATTTCTGCCAATATCAAAAACATTGGTCAATTAATTTTTTTTCCATATTGTTGGTTAAAGTAATATTGTTGGTTAAAGTAATCATCTGAGGATTAAGAAATATGTGATGATCATAATTTCACGCATACTTTATTAATTTGGTAAACCACACCATACAGATCTAAAATGAAACAAATTAGAAACATTATATATAGTATATTTTAATAATTTTAATATTAAGTATAGTCGACTAAGAATATGTTTGAATTCGTTATTTGTTTATTTTTACGACGACCTCAATATCGATATTAGGTAATAGACATTACTAAATAATTTACTAGTGAAATATTTTGTCGAACTCCTCCAGATGTTTCCTTAAATATATAAGGAATAAGAAACCAGACTGCAACCAACAGCTATTCTCCGGACTAATGCCCCGCCGAGCGCTGAATTGCGAGTTACAAGCCTGGCCACAAAACGCTAATTTTCGATTGTAATAGACACCAGCCGAAAGACTTATTCCCATTCAAAGAGCTCTCTTGCCAGCCACCCCATACTACTTGCAGACTGCAGTTTCGAGCTATTGGCTCTCGTCAGTTAGCCCTGACATGGGCACAGTTAGTAGATATGCTTCTAGAGGGAAGAATATACTGCTGTTTCGATTGTAATGGATATCAGCCGCTAGATGGAGCCTGTCATTTTTGTTGCATGTCGTGGTTTTATAAATCTCGTCATGTACCAAGAGTGAACAAATGCCTCGTTACAGCCGTCTCAGACCTACCTTGCACTGATGAGAGCCAATAGCTCGAAACTGCAGTCTGCAAGTGGTACGGGGTAGAGATGGTAATGAGTGGATTTTTCTCGGAACAGGTCGGAACTGTTCCGGGTAAAAAGTATACCTGTTCCAAAAGCCTGTTCCGATTCCGACCTACTCCGAGTCCGGCATTAGTGATTGCCCGTTCTTTCGCACTCGCACCTCCATATGCTCCATAATGAGTCCGCTTTCTTTTCAACTGCTTGGAGTCCTGATTTTTTTGAAACAAGAATGCTGATTGGTTGATGAAAGTTGAAAACTGACATGTCAATTATGCTCCATTCACAGTTTTGATTTTGAAATCTCCAGAGCTCCAAGCTCTTGAAAAGAAAGCGGTCAATGCAAAACACTGAGGAGAGAGAATTCTCCCTCCACAGTGATACAAAATATGCCCTGTATACCAAAACCGATATGAACTAGTATTTGAACTCTGAATAAGAGTAGAGGGTGTCGATGATGTGTCTTATAAATTAATATACTTTTAATTTGTTTTTTGTAATGCGATTTAGAACCGTGAGTATTTCATTTCTAAGTTTTACCATTTCTTCAATTAATTTCATTGTTACATGGAAATAAGTCAAAATATTCACCTAATGCTTCAAACTATTCCTAAAACTCCTCGAATTAAAAAATGCTACAGCTACATTTTTGTAGTACTTAACACTAATTAAACAGAATTTATTATTATTATATACATCCCACACAAATACTACCACTTACCACCAATACCAAAAAGTCCGCAAGTCTGATCTGCTCACTCCACTCCGGCTCCGTGTCCGAAGGTACAACGTTATCATATGCTCAGTGCTCCGCTCAAACGCATGACAGTCCAGCGGAGTCGGAACTAGTATTTTCTAAATCTGAGAACTGTTCCGCGGAACTGTTAGCTTGTACCTGTTCCGAAAGAACAGGTTCGGTTCTTTCGTACCATCTCTAGTATGGGGTGGCTGGCACGAGAGCTCCTTTGAATGGGAATAAGTCTTTCGGCTGGTGTCTATTACAATCGAAACTTAGCATTTTGTGGCAATACATAGTTATTGTACTTAACGCGGCCAGGCTTGTAACTCGCAATTCAGCGCTCGGCGCGGCATTAGTCCGGAGAATAGCTGTTGGTAGTCGAACCAGCTATTTTTGTGTAGCAGCTACTTCTGCTACCGCTATATTCATTTAGCAGTTAAAAATAGCTGCTATTTTATTAGCAGCTATTTCTTAGCATTAGTTGCTGTTTTGGCTAAATGGCTCGTATTAACAGATAGGTCGCAGATAGGTAACAAATGAAACTTTATAAAAAAAAAAACGTAATCGCTGTATGAATAGTGTTAAATATGATTAGTTTTAAAAGACATATGATTAGTTTTAAAAAAAATATAAATTATCTGTATAACGTTTATTACAGTTTATTTTTTATATTCCGCTAAAATATTTGAGCGGAAGTTGAACATAACCATGTGTTAAATATTGTTGAAATAAAATAGTTTTACATGAATTACATATCCCCTTCCTGGCTGCACTGTGGACTCGCTGCTCGAATGTGCATGCGCTGCTTGTGCTATCACCGCTATTGGGCCGACGCAGCCTGCTTGTGTTGCTGCAAGGGCGCGTTGGCACTCAGCTAGTGATTTCAAACTGCTATAAAAATAGCAGCTATTTATCAGAGCTCGTAACAGTTGCTACTGCTATGAACCAAATAGCAGTTAAAAAATAGCAGACTGCTATTTAGCAGCCCATCACTAGCTGTTGGTTGCAGTCTACCTTGCACTGACGAGAGCCAATAGCTCGAAACTGCAGTCTGCAAGTGGTATGGGGTGGCTGGCACGAGAGCTCCTTTGAATGGGAATAAGTCTTTCGGCTGGTGTCTATTACAATCGAAACTTAGCGTTTTGTGGCAATACATAGTTATTATACTTAACGCGGCCAGGCTTGTAACTCGCAATTCAGCGCTCGGCGAGGCATTAGTCTGGAGAATAGCTGTTGGTTGCAGTCTGGTTTCTTATTCCTTATATATTTAAGGAAACATATAGAGGAGTTCGACAAAATATTTCACTAGTAAATATTCTGCCCTCTAGAACCATATCTATTACTAAATAATATCGCTATTAACTGGGTGACAACGGTTAGAGATTATTTAATAACAGAGGCACGCAAAATTAAAAAAGTGGTCTTTTTCTGGTACTCCATTGAGTAACCCATATGTATTTCGACGTGCTGAACACGAATCAGGTATCTGTTTAGCTCCATCGGCCACCATTTTTTTGTATATCGCGAAAATAACCTAAAAGAAAAACTCATAATTTAGGTTATTTTCGCGATTTACTAAAAATTGGTGGGTAACGGAGCTAAACGGATACCTGATTTGTATTCAGCATGTCGAAATACATAGGAGTTGCCCAATGGAGTTCCGGAAACAGACCTTTTTGTGTGTGAGATGGTGTGTGTGTCTGTGTAATAAATATATGAATATCACCGGATCCTCCACCATTTTGTAGAAAATCGCGTATGCAAATATATTAAAGAGACTCAAAAAAAAGTGAAAAGTGATCTGTTTCTGGGACTCCATTAGGTAACCGTTATGTACACACATCGCATAAAAGGAACAGAATATTTCCGAAAAAGTAAATAAAGTAAAAAATCATAGTTTTATGAGCTATAGAGAAAATTGTCGCATATTCAAAAAAATACTAATAGAGAGTATGACCTCCACGTTGGTCTAGCACAGCTCTACACCCTTTGTTCATAGACAAAATGATATTGTCAATGTCCGCTTGAGGTAAACGTGCCCATTCTGTTCTCAGAAGCTCCCAGAATCGAAAAGCATTGTGAATATTGCCCGTAAATGGAGTAGTTCTACGTTGAAGCATGTCCCACACATGCTCAATCGGATTAAGGTCTGGGGATTGTGCGGGCCATGGCAACAATTCAATTTCCTCGTTGTCCAACCAGTTCGTCACAATACGTGGGAGGAGCATTATCATGCATTAGGCGGAAATTTTCACCAACAGCACCAGCAAATAAACGCACAATGAGTTGAAGCATACTATCCAGATACTGCTGACCTGTTAGGAAACCATTTGGAAATACGAGATTGGTTCTGCCGACTATAATTATTCCGCCTCATACCATTATTGTACCACCTCTGAATGTGTGAACTTCCTGAACGTGTCTTAAACGTTCCACATTTCCGGATCGTCTCCACACTCGTGTCCGACGAGAATCTAAATGAAAGCCAAATCTGGATTCATCAGTGAACAAAACTGTTGCCCAAGCATTTGCATCCCAATTTTGATATTCTTGGAACCAATCTAATCTGGCAGCGCGATTGCCTTTAGAAAGAGGTGGGCATCTGAGTGGTCGTCGACTACGAAAATTGGCTTCGTGGAGACGATTTCTCACAGTATCTTGACCAACGATTATGTTATGCGCTCGCTGCAGCTCCGTAACCAATTCAGGTGCTGTAATTGTAGGGTGTCTTCTAGCACTTAGCAATAAAAATCTGTCCTGACGTGCCGTTGTACAGCGTCCACGCCCTGGTCATTTACCAATCGCGGACGCCGTAAATTTTTTTCTAAACGACGAATGCGCTCGTTATTCTTAGCGCTATGCTGTTCATAAAAGATAATACTACTCTAGTCTTGACTGCTTGGTTCTGATTATTATTGATCATATATTCATATATTATTTTTACCATGCGTATGCTTAATAAATTTCCTTTTTAAATTAATGAAGTTTCATTTTGTATTAAATTTACACGAGATTTTCTATAGTATATTTCATTTTGTTTCGATGAAAATTGGGTGAAAAAAAGGAGGGCACGTAGAGAATAATAGAATTGAAAAATAATATCATTCTTTTTATTAAATATTGTGCCTATGTGTTACATCAACCACTAAAAAAATATTATGACCATTTGATTTTATCAAATGGGTATCTTATAATCCTGTAAGAAGTTTTAATAATATTCGTAGAAAGAAAACGTTTGTACCGAATTACGTTTCAAAACACATTGAAATCAAATATTAAATAAAATAGATATCTGCTCGTTTGTATGAGTGCATTTGTGAATGTTTGTATTTAGACCGTTTCTTGTAAGTACGATAACTTCTGTTGAGTTAAAATTTTTATTTCTGCTTTGTTATATATGTAAATTATGGGGTGGGTTGAAAAAACACGTTTTTTTTATCGCTATACCCCGGAAAAGTTGCCTATCGCCCAGCTAAGCAAAATGAAAAAAAAAAAAATTCAAATTAAAAAAAATATCTTTCGTTTGCGCATCACACTCAAAGTTTTGAAAAGTGGCGAAATTTTGCTTTTTTTCATCAATTTTTTATAATTACTAAACTCACTACTATTGAAACGCTAATGTAGATCCTAATGTGAAATTTGGTGAATAAGGAATTCGAAAAAAATTTAAATCCTGTAATTTCAAAATATTTATTGTTCGTGAAAAAAGCTCAAAAACACAATTTATAGTAAAAATGATAATATTTCGTAATTTCTGCTAATTTTACTTTTTCATTTTTAGAAACAAATGGTGAATATATCTATTATTTCTAATTTTGTTATTATTCGCCGACAGTATGAAGAATACTCTGCTATGGTGATAGTAGATAACATTAACTCCGGCAAAGGTATCAGACAGAGCTGTGTTCTGTCACCAATCCTCTTTAACATATATGGTGCACACGTGATGCGACTTGTGTTGGAGCAGTAGGTGGAACCAAGATTTCTAACTCAGGATATGCACATGACACCACCATGGTTGCAGCAAGTGAGAATGAGCTCATACACCTGTTAGATAGGCTTAAGACAATAAGCTCTGATTATGGTCTAAGGGTAAACTACGAGAGAACGAAAATTATGATTGTAGACCGAGGAAATGATAACCACTCAGACATATCGGGGATAGGTGACTGTGAGGTAGTAAACAAGATGGTGTACTTTGGAGCCCTTGTATATAAAAATACTAGCGACTGCGAATATGAGATTCGGCAAAGAATAGAGATGGCAAGATCGGCAACTTGCCAATTGACCAGAACTTGGCGAGACAGAAGTATCACGAAACGCACAAAGATTAGACTTGCTAACGCCCTATTTTCCTCCATCTTTCATTACGCCTCTGAGACATGGACCACTAGGGAAGCAAACATACGGAGTATTAATTTTTTTTAAATGTGGATCTGAAGACGTTTAGTACGGATTCCCACACTAATATCTCGATTCTCCAAGAAATATGTTCCCAAAACTGACTTTTCAGCATCATATTCTCTCGAATTCTCTACTTTTTTTGTCATCAACCGGAGAGAGGACAATATAGAACGGTTGATAGTTCAGGGAAAACCAGATGACAAGAGATGAAGAGGACGCCCTCCAAAACTTTGGGCTGATGTCACCAGAGAACTGATAGGAAAGAGCTTTAATGAGGCTGTACGCTTAACAGGCAACCGCGACAAAGGGTATGATGCCGCCAAACGTGCCATGTAGCAAGCGGAGGCCAACTGGAACATTTTTCATGAATCACAAGACGGCAAGACGTTGAGAATAAGAAAAAGAACCCACTCAGCGAATTCAGAGAGCTTCCGAAACAAACATCTAAATATACTGGATTAATAATGATGTTTGATAAAGTAATATTCAACAGTTGTATGGTTAGAATTATGCCAAATACAGTTTAACTAATCGAGTCGAAATTTTAACTACAAATTCCATGCATATAGATACGCAAACTCATTAATTGTCAAAGCTACGTCAATACACATAACTCATTATAGATTATTTTACTTTTCATCCGATGGCTAATGAGTCTTAATTGAGTATTACTTTCAATATTACTGGCAAATACTCATCACCTACTCCATTGCAAGGGATTAGATTCAATTTCTCATAGCGTATATATTACACATATACATAATATACGTTATCGTTTCCATAGTTGATATAATTTAGTTTACGACGTGTGCTTAGTATTGAATATATATAATACATAAATGGGTTGATCCTCTGTTATGCTTATGTCTGGAATATCTTGAGTTGTACTTAGGCATAATCCTAATAATTCTCCACTGGATGCGTTACATATAACTACGTGTACATTTTTATGCGTTCCTTTATAGGAAGTTATTTGCAAAAACAGTATATTAGGCGAGTCTGCCTGGGATTTTTCCCAAAAATTTTCTATACCATTTGAGTTAGCCACGGATTCTTATAGGAAAAATTAAATTCCGCTGAACAAGATTTTCTTATGAAAAATTTTCCAAAACCGCGAACTTCATGGTCAAATAATTGTTTAAATAAAAGGTTTTTCGCTTTTATTTAATAAAATGAAAACTGTTTGACAGATCCGAAAAAATCTTGATTCAATCGAAAGATATTTTCAATACGGTCGTTTGGCGCCAGGCACAACTCATTTTGTCAACCCGTTCATTTGTTATAGCCAAAATAAATTTCTTAATTAACAAATTGATTACTCCGAAACTAATGAGGGCAGGATATTGTTGTTTTTTTTTTCAAAAAAACATGCCTTTTATACCAAAGAATATACCATATTTTTTTTGGCCCGATGTCTTCAATACTTTTTTATTGTTTAAACAATTGGCATAATTTGTTAATTAGCAAATAACTTTTTTTCGAAAGTTTGATCGACTTCAAACCAACTTTAAACGATAAATATTGATGTCGGGCATAACCCTTATAGAAGTCTGCACGAATGCAACTTTTTGCTTTTGTTTATTTAAAGTTTAAATTAATTGTGCAAATTAACAAATGGAATATCTCGGCTCTGGGTAAGCGTATCGAAATGGGGTTTTGTGCGTATGAAAGAGCTTGGAAAAAGGAAAATTTTGAGACCAGAAAGAACTTGATCGGATAACCTATAAGAATCCGTTACTAACTCAAATGGTATACAAAATTTGTAAAATCACCTCTCTTTTACCCCAGGCAGACTCTCCTATATTTGGAGGTTTAACTAGCATAAATATGACTGTGTAGTCATTTCCTACTACATAAATCAATTGATTGATTAATTTACCAGTAGACGGCATTGCTGCCACTTCCGGGAAATATACCGCCGGGTCGTCTACATCTATGCTGGGCTGGATTTAGATTATGCTTGTTGTTAGCAACGAGAGCCACATGACGTATGGCACAGGAATGTGGGATGGGAAGTGTAGGTGTTTGTGAAAGGCGTTACCGCATTGTGTCGTGATACAACTGTTTATACTCCTCTCTCTGTCTCTTTGTGTTTTTGTTTCTAGAATTCATCTTTTCTAAGTCATCTGTTTCCCCTGTTTTTGATTTCGGAGAGCATATATCCCAGTACTTAATTACGTACGTTTCTGCATTTTTACTTCCACATCCAGTGGAAGTATAGTAACGACAAAAAAATTTTTAAAAATTTTTATTGTTCAAATAGACTTAGAATGTCATGAAACGTCGAGATTTTAAGTTTAATCGAAAAAAAAATTCTGTCTATCTGTCTGTCTGTCGGTCTGTCTGTAACTTTTTTTTGTGCGCACGTTCACTCTGGATCCGTTTGAGATATTGACTTGAAATTTGGTACACATATGTACTTTAAAGAGATCTGGAACTGGATTATATTTTTATCTCGTTCCGTCGAGGGGTTGGGGGGTAAATTGGGGTAAATAGGTAAATAAAACAAGTAAGAGTCCATAAAATTGGTATTTAGTATACCTATACAGAGCTAGAAGCTAAAGTCTAAAAAAAAATTGGCATTAGCCACCTCCATTACCACTCCCACTACCACCCGCCACTACCGATGTGGGGTATCGTTTTATGGGTTTTTGTTGTAGAGGATTTGAAATGTTACATTATTAAAGTTCCATAAACAATTATTTCCACATACAACATTTTTTCGTTGTGACTTGGATAGAAAATCTGGATGTGGAAGTAGTGATTCCTTGGGCAGCGGTTTTTGTAATTGTTTTCCCCCTTATTTATGTTGACGTTTTATGCAGTCGCTTCATTTTTGTTGTTTTTCCTAGTAGCTTGTAACCTGCTACCCTAGCATTAAGGCGCCATTTTATAAAAATGGCTCCTAGTATTAAGTAAAATGTCCTCGTAACTTAACACTCGACAAAAATCAAAATGTTCAAAAGATTACACTCTAGTATATAATGTAAGTCAATTACAACATAAGAAAAATTATAGCACTCACGTGACTCTAATAATA
The DNA here is from genome assembly GCA_936432065.2 of Rutpela maculata. NCBI lineage: Eukaryota > Metazoa > Arthropoda > Insecta > Coleoptera > Cerambycidae > Rutpela > Rutpela maculata. Next base: position 154,082,056 of record OW386287.2, read on the forward strand.
AAGTTTAATCAAGCTACTTGGACCTACAAGAAAGACAAAAACTAATCTAATTGGGGTGGCCGTTTGTCACCAAATAAACTAAGGCCAGCCTCAAGTCAGACTAGGCCCAGGCTAGTCAGTGTTGTTGGAGGCAAGGGCGTGAGTTAGGGTTAGGAACTGACTAATTATTTTAGTAAAAAAACAAAATTTGGTACATAAAAAACTCAAAACTTTATGGGCGCCAGGCTTATTAGTAAAGCCGTGAAATAAAGAAAATACTACACAACACAAATAAAACAAGAAGTAATGATAGTATCGATTTAATATCGATTTTGGGACAATTGTACAGACTCGATGTAAAATCGAAATAAAATTGGTTAGAGGTTCAAATTAACATTCTACTATATGTACAGTGTGGGTTAGTAAGGGGGTTCAAGCAAAAAAAATGGGATCAAAAATGATAATGAGAACGCGATAATGCTAAAAGTGACTCGATCTATCCTAGAATTTGTAGTAATAATATATGGATGAGATATAATCAGAATTTTTATCCATAAAATTATCTTAAGCTAGGCAGAATACTTAACCGAGGTTATGAAATGATATTTTATAAAGAAATCTATTACCGTATAGTTACTGACGAAAGAATTTACAATCTGCACTTAGATACTGCAGCTAAATACCGGGCGAACAAACCCTACTATAAAAGTAACAATTTAGTAGTCAATTTAATTCCACAGTCTGTTGCTTGATACCTAACAATTTTAGCAATAACTAGTGAACCCATAAACACTACGTAATAATCAGAAATCTATAATAGACAATATAATGATCACAAATTTGTGATTAATTACGCAACCTTTATAAATCGATCGCAAAAACTTATCACTGACTTAACCGTACTAACTAATAAAATCTACAAGTGATAACATGAATTTACTCTACTATAAGAATATACCACACGGCAGAATTATGAAATGGAATAAAAATATCTACACAAGGTAAAATTTGGTAACGAACAAAAAAGTCTCTAAAGTACGCCACACGGCAAAGTTACTAAAATGTAACAACAATATCTTTACACAAGATAAAATTTGATAATAACCAATGAAGGATAAACATTGAATGACTCTACATAAAAAAATACCCCACGGCAGAATTATGAACATAACAAAAATACGTACACACGGTGAAATTGGTAATAACCAAAAGTTACAAAAAAAGGGAAGTAGGCGCAAAAGGCGACAGATTCCACCCCTTGTAGGCTTTGTGTCGACGTCTAACACAAACCTTCAATCACCGGTAAATTAACTGGAAACATCCATTACCACATGATTATAAACACTCTGTATCTTAAAATACATAAAATTTAACATCAATAAGATTAGCAGATGCATAGGGCACTCTAAAATTTTAAATAGTTCCGTCCATACTACCGAATTTATTATGTATTGGAACAACTCAGCTAGGAGGCGTTACAAGCTCTTCTCAGACTTTTTCTGTTGGCTTTTGTTGCCTCATATTTAACTCCATATGTCATCACTGGCAGTATAGTGCCTATGTATTCGAAAGGGAATGGGAATTGTGCGTAATATTTGTATCCTATGCTGCAGAGTTTATTCTTCTGTAATGATCTGTATTTTGCAGCGAGTTGATTTTAGGAAAGGATATTTGTATGATTGTGTTCCATTCAGGGACCGTAACCGAACCGAAACCGTAACCGAAAACCGCACCGTAATTACAATTTTTTCGTAACCGTAACCTAAACCGAAAACCGGAATAAGAGCTTCTGGTAAACCAAAACTGTAACCGAAAGCCGGAATGGCGCTGCTTTGAAAACCAAAACCGAAACCAAAACCGAAAACCAAATTAACGCTGCTCTGAAAACCGAAACCGTAACCGAAAATGGTGTACGATAAGTAACCGTAACAGAAACCGAGTCGAAATAAATTTCGTTTTCGGTCCCTAAACATTAATTTAATTTTAACCGAAAACCGCACCGTAATTACGAATTTTTCCTAACAGTAACTGAAACTGAAAACCGGAATGAGAGTGTCTGGTAAACCGAAACCGTAAACCAAACTAACGCTGCTCTGAAAACCGAAACCATAACCGAAAACCGAAAATAGTGTACGTCAGTTAACCGTAAACAAAACCAAACCGAAATAAATTTCGGTTTCGGTACCTGGCTCCATTCTATAGTGCATTAACTTTTATTGTGTAGTATTTCTTCTAGCTCTAACCATTACTTCTAGTAGTCGGCCCTTTTACGACGGCTTATTCTAGGGCCAGTGGTTCTTTTCTTGTATTAATTTTGTTCGTTTTTTCTTTGTGTTCTCTTTTTTCCTAGTTAAACTGAAACTGAATATTTAATTTTGATATTTGTGGGCTATAGGATTTAAGATAAACACTTTGAAATACAATCAGTGTGGCACAATCCTACAAAAAAAAGTGGTCTGCGCCGGGGTACTGACCACACCTATCCCTTGTATTTTGAGCCGTTCAACACGAATCAGATCTTAGTTTTTCCCCAGCACGTCAGGTTTTTTTTTTAACGCAAATAAACATATAAATATTACGATCCAACAGACTTTTTTGCATTTAAAAAAAAAATAACGTGCTGGGAAAAAGTAAGGTCAGATTCGTGTTCAGCAGATCAAAATACAAGGGATTGGTATGGTCAGTATCCCGGCGCAGACCACTTTTTTTGTGGGCCTGTGTAGTTATTTTTGTTTCTTATTTTCTATTTGATAATTATGAATAAATCAAATTTTTATTAACAAATTGTTTGTAACAATTAATAAGTATCAAATACGCAACTATGCAACACCAATAGCCTTTATTTATGATTCACGCTAATTCTACTGCACTAAACTTCTACACTACTACACTAAATCCATTGCTTGAAATATATTTGCAGGAAAAGTAGTTCTGCATATTGACTTAAGTTGGTGGTAGTGGATTATTTACGAGTTATATTGAAGTAGTTCTGTTGCATACAACAGACTGATAACAGTGAATTTCATTAGAACTTTATTCTGATACTAGATGAAGGTCTTTTTGTCTATGTAACTTTACACTGCGAATGCTTTCTGCATTTTCAAATGCCTTTCTCCCGAAAACTGTTGTCGTAAAAAAAGAGTTCCATCTCGATGTACTTGGTATCTATTTGAAAAGATAAAAAAGTTTCCCGCTTGACATATTTACTCCTGAAGGCTATCGATATAGCCTTAGAAAGAAACTTATATTCCTACACTTATTAAAATTTGACGACATTCATATTAACGCATTTTCTTAAAAAATATGCAGTGATAATGTGGCAAAAATTTGAGAGAAATTGATTGTTGCATTCTTGAGTTAGAGCGAGTTAAATGAAAAAATGATTACTAATAAATGTCAAGAAGCCAAGAAATGGCCTGCAAAAATTCGTGACGCTGTTAAATAATTACACACGCACACAAATTAAAAAAAAATTGTCTGTTTTTGAGACTCCATTGGATGACGGCTATAGTTTCGACGTGCTGAATGCGAATAAGATGTCTGTTTAGCTCCATCGCTCAGCAATTCTTTTTATGAGCTTTTTTATGAGGTTTTTTTAGATTTTTCGCGATTTACTAAAAACTGAGTGATCATCTTGTATATTTTTTACTAAAGGTATAGCAGGTTCTTTCCTTGATAATTGTATTAATTACTAGCTACTACTACTGTCCTCCGTCACATCTTCATTCGTGAATTTTTTTTTTTTAATCTTCACTAAGAGTCGGCTAGAGCATCAATTACTCACCTGATATTATTTTTCTCCTTCAAATAGTTTCATAGATATAGCTTCAATAGAGAGACCGACATCAGAGTCACCAGACTGCCAGAGAGACAGACTGAAGAAACTGAAAGACCAAATCTGCATAGAATGAAACGTGAATATCCGAAAAATCTCGGAGAGTAATTTCTTAACGTTTACAATATTTCCCTTTGGCAAGCGAGGAAAGTAATAATATGAGGTATTTATATTTAGTATATATGGCCTTCTGTTTATACTGTTATAATTTTTATAATTATCATTTTTTGAAACATTCTCTTCCTGTAATAATTATTTTTATTTATTAATATTGCGTCACTAAAGGAAAAAGTATAAGCTCTTTGAATAAAGTGTTCAAATAATCATGAGGGTTTTCTTTTTTCATATACTATACTTGATTTCAGCTCTCTTGCGATTTTACCTTTTAATTTCATAAAAGAAAAATTCCAATGGTATTTTCTCTTTTACATGCAGTAGCTATTGCATTCTGGTATAAGGTGCATTTTAGATTTCCTAAAGAGATTCTTCTATAAAGAATTTTATAAATTTTTGTTTTCTACATAAATTCTGTTTTATTTTACTTATAGATATACATCTGATATCTGTTTGAAGATAATATTGTGCTAAAAATTATATTCCAATAATTAGACAACTTTGGAGGAACACTCCTTATGTAAAGTAATAACGCCTGCTCCGCTTTCAGTTTGGTTACATTTGGCCTATTAAGTTACTTTTATAATAATAGGTCAAAAAATAAAGTTCATTTCCATCCATTTAAAAATGATTAAATGTGATCAAATTAAATTATTTATAACTTGAAGATGGGTAAAACGTATTATATGAAAAGAATTTTACTTCAGTCTCTCTAATACATTTTCTTGAAATATGAGAAAATCGGGACGTTAGCAAGGCATGAATTTAAACTCCCTTCCGATTTGACTTGCAAATATACGTAATTTAATTTATAATTGTTAGAATATGTGTAATTTGCTTTTGGATTTCGAGCGAAATATTAAATTGTGAAACTGTTTTACCACATTGTGTGTGTAAGAAATAAAATACATATTTCGTCTAAAAAGAACTATTCAGTTATGATGAATAAGAATACAAATGGATTTTAAAAACAATTCATTCATTTCCGAAGTTAAAAACTAGTCGCTTATGGGTTAATTTTTATTTCTTTTTACATTTATACGATTGACAAATCACATAGATACTATAGCCCAGTCGATGAAGGGATTTACCCACAAAATTTTGAAAACTAAGTAAACTCTTTTTTAATGAGTTCGTGAATGTGTATAGAACAATATCTGAAAAGTTTACATTTCGCTCGGATGCAGAACATAAAATAAATGTGAAAAAAAAATTTTTTTCATACATTTTTTCAAAATTTTGAAATTAAATCAAGCTAGAAAATATAAAAAATACAGATAGATAGATCACGTATTTATGAACAAAAAATGTTCTAACAAAATTTATCCTTAGAGCCATGGTTTACCCGGAAAAAAATAGTCAAGTGTAACGTTATAACTCAGAGCGAGATCCATGCGTGCACGCGCTTGAATACGCATGACTGTGACACCGACGCACTGAATTACATGTCACTGACATGACATTTTGAGCAGCTACTAAATAAAAACAAATCAACCTTTTACTTATTAGGCTAAACGAGAAATGAAGGGTGCAAGACGGAAACAAATTGAAATTCCGCAAGCAGAGTTGCCCACGTACATGTGGTGGGGATAGCAGGTGGCACGAGTAGGATGTGTTATACGATAAAAAAGAATAGCCTAGTTGCTTCGCTCTCGCTTGCTCTAATTTCCGACCCAAATGAAACATTTTCTGACACTGTATATATATTGGAGGCTGTAACTTGTCGAGAAATTGACCCATTGGAAAAAATAAAATATCATTATTTCGGAAAAAATGTATATTTTTGGAATGTTCAAACACAAAATCGTTTACTTGTATGCATTTTTTCGAAAATATGATCAATCAGATCATGATAAGAAATTGCGATTTTGACGATATCATCCTTGAATGATATGAAAATATCTTTGATTGTTTTGAATATAAATTTTGGAACTGTTCCAATACATTAACAAATGTATAAGGAATCCATTGGATATAGCTGAAATGTGGATAGGTGTACCTGTAATAAATACAATATAATAAAGGCACGTAAAAATTCATGCGAGCGATTCAGCGGTTATGTGTGATGTCTGTGTATGCATTGATAATTATATATTTTCCCTCCATACTCTCTATTTATCCTCCTATTCACTAAGAAAAATGTTTAAAACGTGTAATCACAAAGAGAAGAAAGCTTTATTTTACTCGATAGAACAGCTAAGAATTTTTGCATTTAACCGTGCGCTGGCCGCGCAGTGTGACAAAGTTATTTCACTATTTTTTTCCAGGAATACCGTGGCTTTAGCGATACATTTTATTAAGATATTTTGTGTTCAGAAACACGTGGTCTGCCCATCTGTATTTTTTATTTTTCCTACCCTGACTTAATTTCAAAATTTTGAAAAATTGAAAAAAAATTTTTTTCACTTTTTTTATGTTCTGCATCCGAGCGAAATGTAAACTTTTCAGGATATTATTCTATACACTTTCACAACTCATTAAAAAAATATATAATCAGTTTGCAAATTTTTGTGGGTTTCACTATAAAATGTTCTCTGTCGTCTGGGCTACTAGTCCTTCAGTAGCGCACAACACCTAAATTTATTGTATTAAGTTTTTTTTTCAATGGTTTTATAAGCGTCAGTTGGACTTACTTACGTATGCGACTAATGACAAGCTGTCATCTTTAGGCGACTCAAGATATACATATAATATAATAATATATCTTAATATATTATAATGGCTATAAGGTATCCCGCGTATCTAAAGAGACAAATGGTAGGTTTAAGTTTGAAAACCGTGCGTAATTATGTTTTATATAAATCATCTTAAGTAGTAACTGAACGTTAAACTTTGGTTTTTGAAAATTTCAGCTAAAATAAAAAGGAATAGTGTTTTGAATTCGAATATTTGAAAGATATTACAGATGTCTAAATGACTATTTGAGATAACTTGTTACTAACAAATTAGGCAATGTTTTTAAAAAATTGACAAAAAGAGTATTAATTGCTAACTGTCTTCTTCATAAGGATCTACTTTTGGGGCTTTGTCATCTTTCTTCTACAGCAAGTATTAAGTCTGTGTAAAAATGATCAATCGTCTTATATGCGCAAAACACCGTGCAAGAAAAAGCTGCCCTCTTGCAGTCGCATTTTTGGTTTGGCACGGGTACAAGAGCATTTTATTAACTGTAAAATGTCAGGAGGTGCAACGTCTGTGTTTTCAGGTAGAGTTGTTTGTATTAAGCATTTTGCATTTATAACGCGTGTTTGCATGCAGATTTGAAGGTGGGCACTCTCTAAGTTTTCAGCAAAAGCTTCGATTGTTGGAGGAAATGAGCGTAAAAGGGTATCTGCGTCCCGTTGATGGGTCATAAGGTACAGGGGCTGAATGCGTTTGGGGGGAAGTGGCAGGTCTCTGGGATCTCATAGTTGAAGACAGTAGCGGCGGGAAATCCTTGTTATTATTTACCGGAACATTTGCCCATGCATCTACTTTCGATTGTGGTGCTGCTATGTACGTCATTGCTGGATTTCGTGACACTATTGGGAGCCTGTTTTGTTCAATTGCTTGAATTTTGCGTTGGTACACACTGCAGGAAGTTGGCACACTTAGCAGGGACGTTTAGGCTCTTCGTACAGTCTCAAGTCAGGTGTGACGCAGCACATTTAAGAGATTTTGGTACTGCATGACGATTTGTTGTTGCATGTCCTCATACCTGACATCGGTGGCACTGGATAATTATCTTATTTTTCACATGCCTGTCCCACTTTTTTGTGTTGCACAAATTTTACTTGCTCAATAATTTTTTGTATAATGTCTGCCAATGTTACAACAAAGATATATTCAAAACTACCCCATTTATTCATAATCACCGCGAATGAATATTTAAAGATTTGGCGAAGGCGCCGGTAAAAACAATAATAAGTTGATTTAGTGACATATTATTTTCCCTGTTTTTTCAATTTTTATAAACTGTCTCGTGCATGAAACAGCTTAAAATAATTTAAGTCGACAATAAAATGCTTTGTCCAGCGGAGCACGTCAGAAAACATCAGAAGCTCTTATTAATTAAGTTTTCCTGCAACAAGTATACAAGTTTGATATATGATCGACCCATTTAAGGTGCTATTTTGAATCAGTTTACTAAGCGTACACGGTATTCTATATCATTAACAATGTATGATAATTATATAACAGCATATTATTCTTATTTGCCCCAAATGCACATATTAATAGCAATGGACCATTTTAATACAAATCACGATTTCGTGAGTTCAGAAATGAAACAGAATTTGCAGCAGTAAGTTTTGCTCTTTATATAACATGGTCTGTAGGAATTTAGTTAGATACTTTATTATTTTAATTTTTTAAGGTGTGCATGGCAAAAATATGGGTATGTTTAAGTATAAAGATAAACAAATGCTGCTTATAAGCCAAAATTTACGTTATTTATTTATTTGCATTATAAGTTAATGACCTACAGTGCTATGATTTTGACCGATCTGCTTCAGAAGAATTTTCTCCTTTGGGGGATTCCCAAACATCGGGTGTTTAGTATTCGCTGACGGTATGAATAACATTCTTTAGTGAAAGTCGGTAACACCAACTCCGACAAATGTAAAGTTGACAAGGGAATCAGACAAGGCTTATTCTGTCACCAATCCTCTTTAACATCTATAGTGAACACGTTATACGCCGCGTGCTAGAGGACTGATAGGGTAGTATAGGTGGAGCTAAGATCTACTACTTCAGATTTTCAGATGATACCACTTTTGTTGCAACATGCAGCAAGCGTGGAGCTCATGCACCTAACGAATAACAATAAGCCCTTAGTACGGTTTAAATGTAATCTATAACGAAATGAAAATTATGACTGTAGACCGAGAAAATGAAAATCACCTAAGCACGTTAAAGAGAGATGATTTCGAGACAGTAAGCAAGATGTCACATCTTGGAAAATACCGGTAACTGCGAATATTAAATTCGACGGAGAAGAAAGAGCAGGGGGTACATTTAATACCCATCTGAACTTCGTCCCGGTTTTAATACCAATAGTCGATTTATTATAATTATTATTTTGCTTTAGGTTTTCTCACTCTTGGGGTGGAATTAGCTTATAATCGGCCTTCAGGGCAAGATGATAAGATTCTATTGTATACTTATGTAGCTGGTAGATTTAAGAACTTTCAGACTATATTACAGATGATGAGTATTGTAGCTTTCTGGATCAGACCAATAATTCGTTGGTTTATGCCAATTGTGTCCAGGATCTTCTTCAAGGTTGTCGGAAAAATGCCAATTGATGGCGGAACGATGGCAGTAATAAACATCTTTTGTTGTCACACTTTTTTTGCCTCTTCTGCAAGCTCACTGTCTTTATTGAGTTTTTCCGTATGAGTTTGTTATTGTCTATGTGTGTTTATTATTGCTGTGTCAATTATGTAAATTTGATTTGTCCGTTAAAATAATGCCTGGTCTATTTGCTGAGAGTCCCATCTGTAATAACAGAGCGGCCACAGTAAAGCCAATAGTTGTTGCTCTCGAGGACTGCATTAGGTGAGTACTCGTAGTATGGTAGCTTTGTGTTCGTCAATTAATGATTTAGGGCCAGTTGAGACTGGATTATTTTTGCTACTTGATTATGCCTATGCGTATAATCAGCCGCTGTCGTAGTATTAGGTTTAGCTAATCCTACTTCATTTTCCTATGTTAAAATTAACATGAATTATTAAAAAGCCTACATACGAATTAAAAAGTACTTGAATGTCTTTATTTTCTTGATTGCTAAAAAATTTGTTTAGACACTCGAGTCATTATTTTTTAAGAATTGAAGACGAAATATATTTTTCATGCATGTGCGCTCCTGAATGAAGAATCTCTAACATTCATTTAATGATTACATTTACTGTGCGTGTTTGCCAAATTTTAAAATATCCTCTAAAATGTGTGACTTTTTCTTCCCTTGCTTACTGAAGAGTTTGTAATCGTGAAGAAATTACTCTCCGTGATTTCTTTGAATTGTTAAGTTTCAGGCTATGTTGATTATGAACATTAAAGTCTTTTGTTAGTCTTTATGTCTGTCTGTCAGTCGGTCTGGTGTCTGTCTGTCTGTTGGCGCTATATTTGATGAAGAAATATAATATTTGGTGGATTGCAAGAAACGTGATATATTTTTAAAGAAAAATATGCAGGGTAGACACCCCAAAAAAATAATTAATGAAAGAAATGTAACGTAGGAGTATAGTATTTGGCATGTAGTTAACGCAATTATCAGAAAAGAAACCTTCCACAGTTTTAGTGAAAATTTACAGAGTGGACAAACTTAAAAAAATAATATAATAATAAGGACACTACGGTAATTAAAGTAATGAAAAAGCAGAAAAGCTTAAACCTTTATACCTTTAGTCAAAAATATATAGGATCATCATATTAAACACTAATTCATTAAGAAACGATGGTGGCAAAAAATATTTCGAATAGAGTTGACAAGAATTAGAAAATGACAGAGGAAGATTATATTTAGAATTTCGATGTCACAATTGCCAGAAAAAATCTGATATACTAATATATCAGTATTCACCCAAGTAACAATTTAAGTTTTATCACAATCTACAAGAGTCTATTAAGTCTATATAACAAAACTGATCGTAGAACTGTTTATACTAGATAACCTCTTAAAGCTACAATAAACCCGGCATAAAACCAAAAAGACCTTTTATAAAGGTTATAAATATCTTCCTTAAAACTATCAATAAAACCAGCAGTACTTTAGAACCCAAATCTGCAAGATGTTTTCAAGTCTACCATAGAACCTTTCATAAAATCTTCTTAAAACCGTTAGTACTTGCAATCAAATTTTAAGCCTTTTAGAACATCTTAAATAATTGTGTCTTTAATAATTCTTTGTCTAAAACTTGTTGCACTTAAACTGTCTAAATCAAAAAATGTCGCCAAGTAATAAAATATGTCTGCCTCGATTGAAATATCTGCATGTGCTAACGTTTTAAAATTTGATATTAATAAACAACCTAGTATCAAAAAATTGTCAACGCAGACCCCACTTTATTGATAAAGTATATCAAAAAATTTTTTTAAAAAATCACGCGCCTTTGATTTGTCGGCTTATTAATTATTATTTACAATTAATAAAAAAAATAGTAACCCTAGTTTTAGCTTACTTAGTATAATTTTGGGCTTTTTAGGGATTTATATGATATATTAACACATTTTAGATAGTTGTAGGCTAAATGTAAACAGTAAGATTAAGAAAAATATAACTAAACACTGTTCCCCAACTTTGTTCAAACATGTCTGCCAGTTACTACTAGTACTAAAAGTTTGTGGCTTTAGGAAATATTTTTATAAAACAAAAGATTTTGTTACATTCCAAATGCTCCACTTTATTGCTATTTTAAAGCCTGTAAGACTACCCAGCCTTACTACTCTTCTTTAAAACCTTAAGATTTGTCTCTGACAATCCAAATGTACTTAGTTTAGATAACATTACCAAAAAAAAAACATTTTTTATTTCGTGTGTTTTTGAGTGTGCGATCATTAATTTCTCGTTATTTCAGTGATTATAGCATTAATTGAGCAAGAAAAAGTGAAAAACTACAAGTAAGTAGATTTTAAACAGTTTCGCCGCACTGCACGGTTTAAACTAGAATCAGCAATCACAAAATGGCGTTTACTATGGGTTATATGCCCCATCTCTCAAAGTTTGAAGGCGTAAGTAGGGGAACCAAAGGATTTATAAGTGCTTTATAAAAACCAAAAGGTTTTAACGTAGCTTAATAAAGCTACCAAAATACTATTAGGTTTTAAGGAACCTTTACCAATTATTGTTAAAAGCAAATAGTATTTATGATAACATATATTAAGGGTTATTAGTTTTATTAGAGTTATTAGTTTTATTACTTGATCATAAGGACTTAAAGACCATATTATAAAACTCCCATAAAACCTAAAGATTTATAGATGTACCACAAAACTTAAAATATTTAAAATCCACTATAAAACTTAATGAATTTATTGTGGTTTTGAATAATGCAGCAATTAAGTGGATATAAAACCAATAAGTCTTAGAGAGCAAAGAGATTTAACAAATTGCTTTAAAGATAACTTGAAGGCCTTTTTTAATTACATATTTTCTGCAGATAAAGTGGTATGCACAAAAGAAATAATAAAACACATTTCGGTTTATTTACCTTCTTAAATCTGTAATAAAATCCGATAAATACTTGTTGGCATTTAAATTGTTACTAGGGCAGTTATATACGGGGTAGTTATCCAACAAAGAAAAAGTAGAGGAAAATTTTGTACAGATTTTATTTTATTTTTATTCTTGTATAATTAAAGCAATCTACTTAAAAGTAGGTGACTCTTACGGCATGGTCGGCACACCATTTTGAAAAATTGGCACAAGAATGGATTTCTCGCGGATTATTCGATTAGCTGTGGGGCTAATATAAGTCAACATACCAAAATAAATATATACTAAAGAAACTCCTACTACTTTCTCATTTCTGTGCATAAATGATTAGCAACCAAAAGTTATTCAAAATGCTAAGCTAAAAATCAAGTACTTAACTGATCTGATTAGCCCCTCAGCAAATAATCCCTTGAGGTAAAGCTTTTACCCCAAAAGTTCTGCGACCTGACCCGCAAGATGGCGGGAAAAACGATGGTGACAATATCTTCCAACCTACCCTCCAACCACTAAACGGAAAAAACACCCCTTTTTCCGAGTTTCTGGTGATCGGCATTTTTTTATCGGAAAATTTTATTAATGAAAGTGTTCAGAATCGTCCAAAAACCTTAAGCCCAATATTTCGTCAAAATATAAAAATTGAATAAAAATGATAAATTTAAAAAAATATAAAAAGCTAATAATTACTTGACAACTACCTGACAGCTTGGTTTAATTTCAAACAAAATTGACACGGATTTTTTAAACAAAAAACCCACTTAAATGATATTTTTGGACTTGCACATTATTTTTTTAAAAATTTCAATATTTTTTAATTTTGATTAAATTGGATTTAGGGTTTTTGAACAATTTTGAGCAACTTTCGTTAATAAAATTTTCCGATAAAAAAATGTCTAGCATCGGAAAATCAGAAAAAGGGTGGTTTTTCCGGTTTAGGGGTAGTTATTGAAGGGTAGGTCGGAAAATATTGTCACCATCGTGTTCCCCGCTCTCGAAAATGGTCTGGTCGCAAAACTTTTGGGCTTTTTGCCTTTTTCTGGTTTTCCTCAAGGGACTAAAAATAAATCCAACTCTTCGTTTTTAATAATATTTACGAAGCTTCGCTTAAAGGAAGGATGGCTATTAATTCATTAAAATTATTATAAGTCTGAAATTCACTTGAGATATTTTTCTTTCTCCACAGATTTTCTTAATTTTTGGTACTATAAACATTGAATTCTGAGCTTGAATGAAATTATAATTTCATTATTTGAGAAAATTTTCAATTTTGTTCAAATTCTTGCCGGAATATTGACTTCCTGAAGAATAATACCATATAATGTCACCTACATTTACTGCCTACTTCTGCACAAGGCTATTAACTGTAAATTAGTACTAAAGACTAATATCGAGAAAAATCACATTAAAAAGGGATTGGTTAATTTGTTTCGTTTTTCAACGACGAACAAAGGAGCCGCCTCAAATATCGACCTTTTGAAATAATTGCCTCCATCTGTGGAGTGTAACTAAAGGAAAGTGACGTAACAGCAAAAACCGAAAAGAACAATAATTAAAATCGGTATTTACACACAATTGGCATGGGATTTTTTATCCATAAAGAGGACCGTGATTTTACATCTTCGTAAATGAACAAAAATCTAAAAATTAGGGTCCAGATACTTATACATATATTTTGGCTTTTTTTCATAAAATAAATACCAAGCTTTTAAATAATTAAGCATTGATTTTCATAATGAAAAACTGTGGAAGAGGGCAGTCTACCGCACAATTAATAAATATTGGCTTATTATGGTTTCATTGAACGCTTTTAAAATTAAATATTTTTGGGCTTGATCATCTTTCATTAAAAGGATTATTAATTAGCAGTTCTCTTATTTACTCTACTCGCTAGATCATGCTGCTCCTCAGGAGTTTTTAATTATCTATTTATTAATTTGTACCTTAATTAAATAAGTACATTTTTCAATATTTTTAACGAAAAAACAACTTTGTGAATATTTTTTTATCGTAATCATAAAATTGTTGCAGTGGAAGAAATATACTTAATATTTTTTGAAACGTAGTGATGCATTTGGGAATTGTTATCAAAAAATATGTGGAAATCATAGTAACATCGACAATGTTCTTCTCTAATGACTATTTATTTATTTATTTATTTATCCATTTGTTAATACACTACCCATCAGAGCATTCCAATTAGAGGAGATAATAAATACTGACAAACATGTAAACCAGATAAGTAGAAATATAAAAATGAAAAACAAAACAAATTTTAATTAGAATAGAATAGAATAGAATAGAATAGAATAGAATAGAATAAGTTTTATTTGTGCAAAAATGTACAGAAATTTTACAAAAATAAACAGTTAAGTCACAGAAACCTAGTAAAAGGTTTGTTCGTGACTCCTGTAACTGCAGTTCATCACTTTATCGCAGCTAGATTGTGGTGAAAAATATCATACTTGTGTTGAAGATTATTGTAATTCTCACACATTTTGTGGCGAGAATGTCTGAACTTTACCTTTGGGGTTCGACAAATAGAACTAGATAAAAACATTATACTCTTCGCTGGATCATCGAATTTTCTACATAGTTACATTTTACAGTATATACAGATGATGCACTCTTGATTGGCGAAACTTTCGTCGGTATATTATATAGTACTATTGTGTTTGTAGGATCTATAAAAGGTGAAAATACTTTTTATGAGCATTTTTTTCTCTGAAAACGTTTCGGAAGTTTTGTAATTACGGATTGATTTTTTTTTTCAAAAACAATAAAATAACCCTTCGGAGTGAGCGTAGAGCGTCTACTGCATATCCAGGAGTCTGTATTCGCTGCTGGAAAGGGTAGCTTACTAAACAGAACCAACAAAAAACTGTTACACACGATGGTGATCAACATTCCAGCCACGACAATGAAAAAACTTCGTGTCCTAGAACAAAAATTTATGCGCCTCATCTCTGGTTCGGACAGATAGAGATACGCCTCACTCAGAGATATGTACGCCCGCTGATACGACATAATCCCACCAGCAGACTACGTCCAAGAGATTTCCCAAAAATTCTACTAATTCAAACTGGGCAATAGTTCGCTTACCGGCAACATAACACAAATCAGACAACATTATGCAATATTATTCAATTTGAAACACCCGCTACCATACCAGACGTTGCCTACATTCAGGCAACTTCCCCCTTAGCCTAACTTCTCTACAACTACAACTTACCTTTACTATATCTTTATCTTTAACTATCAACTTTGTAATTGCAACCTCTCTCTATTCCTTTTCTGTTTGTATGTCCATTGTTACATCTTATATAATTGCTTTGAAAATTCTAACTTAAAAAAACCCACAATTTCTTTAAACCATACTGCCCTGGCGGCAGGAAGACCACCAATTACCTCTAACGGGTTTTCTCGCTGATATTTTTCCAGTGTCAGCAACCAAAATTTTATCTCAGAGTCTTGTGTGCGTAACAGAAAATTTACAGTTTTTAGTCCTTAGTTATTTTTATGCCCATGTGAGCAGCGTAGTTAGTGACATAATTGTTTTTAAATCCACCCCAGGCACATTAATAACACAGCCACACAAAAAAGTAGTTCTGCCTAGCACCGGAAAATCGGTTTAGAGGTAGTGGTTGGACGGTAGGTCGAAAAATATTATCACCATCGTGTTCCCCGCCCTCGAAAATGGGGAGAAGATGTCTTGCAGTCCAGTTGCAGAACTTTTGTGCTTTTTGCCTTTTTCTGGTTTACCTCAAGGGACTAGGTACTCAAGGAAAGCTCTTTTCTGCGGATTAGATGATTTCCGCCAGAGGTTTCAAGGTTCTTCATCTGAGTCCGATCCAGCACCGAAAAATACCTGGGAATGTCATTTTTGGTGTACTCAATCATGATTTTCCATGGAAAAGCCTATTTATTACGTGTGTATTCTCCCTATCCAAAATCGCTCAAGTTTTTCGCCCATAAAAAAAAATTGACACGGTCAATCGTCCTGGGGTTTCGAAATTTGAATTTGGCGTAAAAAATATATCGAACCCATGCCCTGGGGTCCGCTGCACAAAACTTTTTTATGTGTGGCTGTGTAATCAGAGATCGGGACGCAGAAATAAATAACTTCAAAACCATGCCCGTGAAGTAATTTCCAGGTACACCAAAACACTTGAACGCTACACCCGAATACTATCACTCAACAAGCATTTTGCGAACCATCTTCTTGAGATGATTTTAGCGAGAATTTTCAAATGTTTAGATACAATTTGGTAAATATAAATATTATGACATATCTTAGGCAAAGTCGTAGACAATGTGTAAGGGGAATAGACGATTGTGAAAAAATGCAAAATAGAGAAGAAAATGTACTACTTGTTATTATCATCAGTTTATCAAATATTTCATGAGTGATATTCTCAACTAAGATTGATGTGTAAGAAAAGTGGTACAAGTATTAGGGGATTGGCGGAAATGAAAACCTATAATTTCAAAATTATCGCATAAAATATTGTTATCAAACATATGCATTTTATAACACCACATAAATATACACTATACAACAATAAATTTACATACTCATTCCCTATTCCATAATCCAGAGAGAGACATATATTTTAAGCAAATTTAATTCTACATTTTGCTGCTTCTCCCGATTGTCTTTTGTTTTCTTTCTCACGGGTTTTCTTTATATTTTTTCACAAAGAGAATTAGGAATTTATTCACACACGAATAAACGTCTTTCTTGTTTTAAGTCGTTAAATAATTAGTTTAGAAACTTGTCATAAAACTACAAGCTTACAAAAAAAAGTCGACGATCATAGTAATAAGTTCTCACCTATTTATTTCCGAACGCAGGAGTGAAGGGAATCGTAGAAATATCGGCGAATAAATTATAAATTCAGATATTGACCGATTTAGACATTTGATTTAAACTTTGGAGGTTTTTATTATTTTCTTTCTATCCCTTCAAATGAGGATAACTTATTAATTACCAGAAATAAAAAATTGAGACATTCTGGTAAATGACGATTTTGCTTATATTTCGTAAATCGATGTGTTACCATTGAGGCTGCAATGTGTCATCATTCATTCGTTGATGTAAAACATTATTTATCTTGAAAAATTGTCTGTAACTCGGAAAATTAGCAAGTTACAAAAAAATTCCAAGAAACAAAAAATTTTTAGAAGGCCTCAATGCATACGTTTAAATTACATATTTTTAAATCACTACAATTTCAAAGAAAAGAGCAGTTTTTCATATTTTTCGAGAGAAACTCAGTGAAAACGCAATTTACAGAAAAGCTGCAAATAAAAAAAGTCTTATATTTCGATGATGCATTCACCTACATTTTTTTTTACATTTCCCCTCCCCCATTTTATCTCGAAAAATATGCATTTTCACAAGAGTAAAAACATCTTATTTTGGGCCAAGAAAGGTAAATATATATATATATGTGTTGTTTCTTAGGTTTTCGCGGATGTTAAATGAAGTGTTGGTGTACTTCCGGGTGTTTTCCCACATAGTTGATAGGCTCCTGCTGGAGCCATTGTTGTCTAAACGACGTTTCGGCAGAATCCCATCTGCCATCTTCAGGTTCTCGCTGAAAGCTGCTTACTGCTGCTCCCAGTTGCTCGAACTGGGCTGACGTTCTCCGCGCTGTGCGGTTCCTTATATATGCTTGGACCTAGAGCGCGCATGCGGGACTGGCTACGTGTTATTGGTCCCCGACTGTATGTGGGAGGCGTAGCGGGCGCCTGAGCTAACCCGGCCAGTGGCCTCGCTGATACGTCACGTTTCACGTGACCTCTCGTTGATGGTCGTGCATCCTCGTGTCTATTGGTCACCGGGGATTGCCGTGTTTCTATTTGATTGCGCGACTGGCTACGTGTTACTGGCCCTCTACTGTGTGTGGGAGGCTTAGCGGGCCCCTGAGCTAACCCGACAAGTGGCCTCGCTGAAACGTCACTTCTCAAGAGAAGTCACGTGAAACGTGACGTTCCAGCGAGGCCACTTGTCGGGTTAGCTCAGGCGCCCGCTACGCGTCCCACACACAGTAGAGGGCCAATAACACGTAGCCAGTCGCGCAATCAAACAGAAACACGACAACCCCCGGTGACCAGTAGACACGAGAATGCACGACCATCAACTAGAGGTCACGTGAAACGTGACGTTTCAGCGAGGCCACTGGCCGGGTTAGTTCAGGCGCCCGCTACGCTTCCACAGTCGGGGAGCAATAACACGTGGCCAGTAGCGCATGTATATATATATATATATATATATATATATATATATATATATATATATATATATATATATATATATATATATATATATATATATATATATATATTTACTAAATGTAATTTCTCTCTGAAAGCAACCCTCTATACATTCTTATTTCAAAAATAAGAAAATTAACCAGACTAAAACAAATTGCAAGTCTGGCACGTTAAGTGTAATAATCACATATTACTACGAAACGCTGTAATTCGATTTTAGCAAACACCACCGAAAGACTTATTCCTAATTAAACGAACTCTCGTGTCAGCCACTACACACCACTTGCAGACTGCAGTTTCGAGCTGTTGGCTCTCTTCAGTGCAAGGTAGGTATGCAGTGACTGGCAACGAGATTTTCGGTGATTTGCTACATGTTCGCAATCTTAAGACTGCGACATGCAAAATAAATCGGAGGCATCATCTAGCGGTCGCTGTCCACTACATTCGAATTGGTTAGCCTGAGATGGGCAGCAAATGTTCAAAAGTATGCTTCTAGAGGGCAGAGTCTGAATGAACATCTTTGCTAAGTTTTAAGATTTTATAAGTCATTGGTTTTCTCCTATATGACTGGAGTATAAGAGCTAAGTTCTAAAGAGAAATTCGTCATGTGCCAAGGACTGAATAATTAGAATAGTTTCAATTTAGTGTCTGGATTGTAGATCTTCTCCTTGTGTTTAATATGCAAATAAACATTTTTTGAAATAACTTCATCACATAAAGGGTCAATGCTCTTACTTTTACTAGAGACCAGTGGTTTAAGTTTTTACTATTTATCAGATACGTTACTATTATTGTAGAGAAACATATCAAAAGAATCTCGCAATGTATCTTTGGCAACAAGACAAAACGACAGTATAGCCAATGAATAACTACTTGTGGTTTTATATTGTTGGCCTACATCCGGCAGAGTTTCAATCGCACCAATCTGTTTCCAAACAGACAATGCTTCTTGTAAAGCAGTTTCCGAATGATTTAGGGGGCATTGATATAGTAGGAAACGACAATTTCCACAGAAAATATACCAACTGGTAAGTGATATTCATAATTTAATTGTAATACTTCGCTGCCATGAAAATTATATTATATTAATTTAAACTTTTAAGCAAAATATTGGAAATTAACGAAAAAAATATTCTATACTATGTTTTAACTGAATCAAGACTAGCTCGTGGTATTCCAGGGCAGGGGGACTCATTAACAATAATAATACTAGTAATAAACCTTATTTCCATAGACTTAACAAGCATCAGAATATAGTCAATCTGGTTAAAATACACATAGAGTGTGACTCATTTAAAATGGAAACACCTTTATAACTTTTTTATTTTTTGTCCAACTTGAACCAAATTTTACCAAAATATAGAACAGATTAGGATCTACTTATGGTCAAAAAAACATTCTCCTGCTACAAATGCAAAGCCACCTGCGGTACCAAAATAAATGCAAAAGCTAAAGAAATCATATTAGGCATTTTTTTACTTCCACATCCAGTGGAAGTATAGCAACGACAAAAAATTTTTTGAAAATCTTCTTTGTTCAAATAGGCTTAGAATGTCATGAAACGTCGAGATTTTAAATTTGATTGAAAAAAGAAATTTTTGTCTGTCTGTTGGTCTGTAACTTTTTTTTTGTGCGCTCGTTTACTCTGGAACCGTTTAAGATATTGATTTGAAATTTGGTACACGTAAGTATGTACTTTAAGGGGATCTAGAACTGAAAATATAATAATATTTTCATCTCATTCCGTCGAAGGGTTGGGGGCAAAATTAGGTAAATGGAGGATAGATAGGTAAATCAAACAGGTAAGAGTCCATAAAATTGGTATTTAGTGTATACCAGAGAAGATAAAGTTTCAAAAATTTTTTTGGCATTAGCCTACCCCATTATTAAAGGGGATGAAAAAAAAAATTGTGATTTAGTGTGTGTATACGAACCAAAAGCCTCAAAATATTTTTTTACTTCATCCACCCCTACTACCACCCCCCTATCACCACCCCCACCCCACTACCGTGTGGGTTATCGTTTTATGGTTTTTTAGGGTAGACGATTTCAAATATTATATTAAATTTCTATAAACAATTATTTCAACATACCAAATTTTTTCATTATGAGAGGCTTGGATAGAAAATCTGGATGTGGAAGTAGTGATTCCTTGGGCAGCGGTTTCAATTATCGGAAAACTATATTAATGAAAGTTGTTTAGAATTATCCAAAAACTTAGTGTCCAAAATTTCAGCAAGATTAAAAAATATTGATTCTTTTTTTGAAGTCCAAATTTTCGACAGAATTTAAAAAAAATACAAATCACTTAACAACTGCCTGACAGCTTGCATTTAATTTAAGACAAAATTGTCATAGCACAATTTTGTAAAGAAGAAAAAGCAATTGAAATGATGTTTTCGGACTCGGACATTGTTTTAAACAAAATTTCAATATTTTTTAATATTGCTGAAATTTTGAATAATTCTGAACAACTTTCATTAACAAAGTTTTTCGATTAAGAAATGCCTAATATGATTTCTTTATTATTTCCATTTATTTTGGTACCGCAGGTGGCTTTACATCTGTAGGAGACGAATGTTTTTTTGGCCATAAGTAGGTCCTAATTTGCTCCATATTTTGGTAAAATTTAGTTCGTCGGACAAAAAATATAAAGGTGTTTCCATTTTAAATGGGTCAGACTGTATATCAATGTAATTAATATATACTATTATGATATCTGCAATGTTATACTTAATTAATTATCAAAACCGAAAAGTAGTATCATGAAATGATTTAACATTGCATACAAATAGCTTAGCTCACATAAATAATGTGTTTTGAAAATAAGGAAATGTTGAATAAATTAAATTATAGTAGACATATTTACCAAAGATAATTATCTAAAAGTGACAGTACAACGATGCTATTTACACTGAAATCAGATTAAGTGTACAAGAATACTAAATGTACGCTGTGGTGAGTGGTATCATACCAATTGAACATAACAGTAAAGGGTACATTGTAATAACTTGTCTGTAAAAACAATATTAAAGGTAGAATTGTTAAAATAAGTGTTAGGAAATAGTTAGATAAGCATGTAGATTAATCATAGGGAGGAAATTCTATGTATTTAGGTAGTTTTAAGGAAATCTTGTGAATGTGAAGATTTAAGTATATTGACAAAATGGTTTAATTAAATACAAAGAAAGATCATACAAGAGTTAAGAACGTAAAAAGTTTAGTGTTGAAAATAAAAAAATGACAATCCAATTTTGCAAAATCAATCAATTTACGTCAAATTCGAAAATAAATTGGAAAATGAAGGTAACAGGTAGTGATTATTGAGTAGTCAACGAGACACGTGAAGGAGATTGTTGAAGACTGGGGAATCAAAAGGGGATTCTAAAAAGAGTGTCAGCTTTCACAAGTAAAAAAATATAAAAGATATTGGGAGCAGAATACAAGTAATTCAAATAATATTTTCATTTGTTTATGAAACAGAAATTAAATATACAAAAGGTATTGGAAGCAGAATACAAGCAATTGAGATAATATTTTCATTTGGTTATGAAACAAAAATTAAATATACAAAAGGTATTGGAAGCAGAATACAAGCAATTGAAATAATATTTTCACTTGGTTATAAAACAGAAGTTAAAAAGATAAGAGGTATTGGAAGTATACAACCATTTCAAATAATATTTTCATCTGGTTATGAAACAGAAGTAAAATAAAGATATAAATCCCATTAATACATAACAGAAGAGTGACCGATGATGTAAAGTTACAGAAGAGACGACAGATTCAAGCGTGGGGACATTTATAATTACGGAAAGAGTAAGATCTTACAAAATTTATAATAAAAAGTCTCGAGCATAGATAGTTTTATAAATAAGATGTTCACTTTGTAAATTTAAAAATTTTCATTGTTTTGTAGAATTTCCTCCACATACAAATATATTGTTCTTTTGTTCTATAAAACTTAACATTGCCTTATTTTAAAACATCATATTAAATTTGAACCCGCTTCTGGGATTAGAGCAGCTGCTTGCGGGCGATGTACAGTTAGATCATGTTTTGCAAATAGGTATACCAACAGATATTTCGTCCATATAATTCTATTGATAAAGGTAGATTATAATAATTTAAAATTAAAAAAAAAAAAAAAAAATTTGTTTTGATAATATTTCACTAAAATAAATTTTCAAGCGAAATATTGTTTAAAAAGGTATAAATCAGAACAATACATATAAATTAATTACAAAATTACGAGAAAAATAAACAATGTAGACTAACAAAACATGAGGTATCAATATATAATCTTTCCATACAGGGAAAAGAAAACTAGAATAAAAAATATTTTTCGTTAATCAACGGGTATAATAAGATGAGTGCCTAAGTGCTCATCAACTTAGTAAAACAAATATTTAAATAAAAGTGATTTTACTTCTCTTTTGAAAAAAATAATTAACATTTATTTTTTTAATATGGATGGGTAACTTATTGAATAATTTTACAGACATTAATTTAGGACCTTTTGCAATAATGGATAAGGCGTGAGTGGTATGTTCAAATTATAAGTATGTCGCAGATTATGACTAGTATCATTTCTGCTATTGAAATAAATAAAATTTTCTTTTAAATGGGTTACACAGCTTAAGATGTATAGAGATGGAGTGGATAAAATTTCTAATTCTCTGAACAGGAGTCTGCACAAGTGACGAGGAGGTATGAAGGACATTGTACGTACAATTTTTTCTTGAAGCATAAACACTTCGTGAAATCGAGAACAGTTGCCCCAGCAGATGGTACAATAATTTAAATAGGATTGGACGTGATCAAAATAGTACATTTTTAAAATATGTACGTTAACAAAGGAGCTCAGTTGCCAAATGACGAAGCAGTGCGTAGACAGATTATTATTCACAAAGTCTACGTGAGTTCCCCAATTTAAAAGAGAAACCATATAAACTCCAAGAAATTTAAAGCTATTATTTTGTTCTACAGAGCGGTTATCAGTTTTAACCTTTTCACTGCGGGAACTGGCTAATTACACGAGGATGGAGGCATACTTAAATGCGGGAACCAAGCAAATCCGTATGTAAATATGTTTATAATATGTACTAAACTTCAATTTGACACACCCACAAAAAAAAGCTCTTCCTTTATATTTTTATATATTCACTGTTTTCTATTTTATATGTTCTTATAATAAATACTTCATTCTAAAACAAAATTTATTTAGAAATTTGTAAAATGTGACATTTTACAATAATTACATGTGACATTTTGAATACAATTAAAGCGCACCAATGCGGGAAACGTACAGATCCGCGAACGTGATTCATATGTTAGTTGCGGGAGACGTACAAATCCGCAAAGCCTTACGGCGACCGCAGTGAAAGGGGCCATCCATAAATGACGTCACGCCAATTTTTGAGATTTTAGACCCCCCCATTGTCACGTTTTGTCACGCCCAAAAAAATTATGTCACGCTTATAGAGACCCTCCCCCCTTATGTTTTTTTCGATTCCGTTATTTATTATTCACGATATTTTTCGCCTCATGGGGGTGGGGGTGCTAGTAAAAATCCATAAAAAAATTTACCCCCTCATGGGGGGGGGGTGGTAGTAAAAAAATTTTGTACCGCCTCATGGGGGACGGGTGCTAGTGAAAAACCAAAAAAAAAATTTTGTTACCTCATGGGCGCAATGCTACTAAAAATCAAAAAAGAAAAAAAATTACAATATTTTCTTTTCTTGATTCGTTCACCATTCGTTACGTCACACTGAGTCAGAGCCTCTCCCCCCCCCTGGAGCGTGACGTCATTTATGGATGGCCCCTAATATGCTATAATCCTGTTTCTTGCTAGTAATAGTTATTTACGTTCTAAGGGTTGTAAATGTACAAAAAATCTCACTGTATGACCCGCGGTGCATATTATATTTTTTCTTCAAGCGTATTAAAATGTTTAAATTATGTCACCAAAAACAGAAGTAGAAGTAGGACATTGTTTTACTAATAACAAAATGTTAGTACCGAACGCCACCGTAGTGGACATTGTTTTACTAGTAACATAATGTTAGTTCCGAAAGCGCCGCCGTAGTGGGTATTGTTTTACTAGTAACATAATGTTAATACCGAAAGCCACCGGTGGCGCGCTATCCACTAGCCACTTGTCATATTGTGTCAACATGTAAGACTGTAGTTTAAATATTTGTACATTTATGATAAATAAATTAATTTTTGCATTTTGATACGCTTGAAGAAAAAATAGTATATATTACACGGAGTAGAACGCCTTTTTTGTGTTTCGCCCAGTTTGCGGCTTCGGCTTCGCCTCAGCCGCAAATCCTGGGCTCAACACAAAAAAAGAGTGCGTTCTACTCCTAGTAATATAATATACTATTTCGTCATACCCATGAATCATTAAACTAGAAAAAAACTTGAGAAAAACTAGTGGAAAACTATAATTATTTGAGTAAGATTTCAGATTTGCTAAGCAAATAGTAGCGATTCTTGAAATATCCATGGCAACCGTCAATAAAATAAATTTAGGTCGCGGCTTCTATTCAAATGACAACTACCTAATAATACGATTTAATTTATCTTGACTACCGTCAAGATAATTTAAATTATATTATTATAATAGCTCCAATAATTTTTGAAAATAATGTCGGATATACAAGATATAGCAAGTAAGGCTTGTCTGAATTTACTTCCAAAAATGTCTCAAAAGCGATACGGAGACACATATACTGCCCTCCTAAGCCAAAAAGACGTATCTCAAGGTTTCACTGTTTTGAGATATAAGGCATGTTTTGAATTTTCGAAATCGCGTCAATATTTTTTTTTGTAGTTGTACTAATGTAGAGGTTAATAGTGGTGTAGTTAGGAATTTATATTAATTAGGTTACTAGTTTTTTTTACAAAAAGATACGTCTAATTGGCTAAATCGCTTAGGTTTTCTCATATTTTTTTAGATACGTCAAACTTTGTTAGCACTTTAAAAATATTTAACGATTGAAATACGTTTATTTCGCTATGGAAATATATAGAAAATAGGTCCAGCTATCCTAACGTATAATAATATGCATTTCGGCCAAAACTTGAGATACGTCATTTTGGCTTAGGACGGCAGTATATATTATTCAGAAATTGGTATCGCGACAATGGTGTAAATACCATAACGGAAAATGCGCCGGCTTACTTTGTGAAAAGATCTGAAATGTTAAAGTCTCCCGGTAGTCTTTGGGGTGAATTTTCGATGCTAAAAAGCACTGTTTCATTAATGAAAACAAGATAAAATTGTTCTTTGATATATGTTCAATAGAAATAAATAAAATGATATACTTTACATCCCCTACTCGAAATCCTGTACCCTAGTGACGTTTTTGGTACATAAAGCGTCACTTACGATCGACAAAACAATGGAATTAAAGTATACTTACGAGAGAGGCATGACGAAAAAGTAATAAATCTCTTTTTATATTATTAAGTGCAAGGCCGGTACTCTCACAGAAAGTTTGCATTGATCTAATGACGTTACTAGCTTTAAGGCTGAGCTCATTTATGTCTTCGAGTTAACCGTAACTGTGGAACCACCGGCAAAAAGCGATATGAAGCCATCTTCCACGTGAAGCGCGATCTGACATCCAAATAAAATTGTTATAAATTGTTCGAAAAAGCACTTGTGAAGATATTCCTAGGTATATAGATACTTACTTTACAAAACTGTTTACAAAGACTGAAGACATTAGGTAGTTCTACTTTTTGAATATAGTTGATTGATTGATTGATTTATTAGCGTGCGGTAGGCATTGCTGCCACTCCCAGGTTATACAGCTAGTCCTTCTACGTCCACGCTGGGTTGGACTAAGGTCATGCTTGTTGCCAGCAGCGAGAGACACATGGCGCATGGTAAAGGAATGTGGGATGGGAGGTGTAGGTATTTGTGAGATGCGTTACAGCATTGTGTCGTGAGGGAGCCTTTAAGCTCCCTTTTTGTGTTTTTAGTTCTGAATTTCTGCCTCTTCTGAGTCTTCCTGTGAAATATGTGTTGTTCGTGATTTGGAGTGTTTATATTCCTCTTTTTGTATTTCTGCTTCTACAAATCTTCTACTTCTTCTGATTCCAAAAATAAATAGAAAAATTTAAATTACATAAATTGCATATAAAGCATATATATATTTTACAAGGTAAATAAACAAATAAAACTAATGTCTTGGGGGTGGACTGGAACCTTCGGTGTGACGCTCTGCCTCTGAAGTAGTTTCCACAAACACCAAAACAATTGAATACTTCACTCGAATAATATCATTCCACGTGCGATTCGCCACGTACGTTGGCATCATCAGATATATCATATTGTTAGATCCACAGTTATACATAAAGAAAGGTAATTTTTTATTCTTTCATATTCGATATTGGATATTATTCGTATAAAACGTATTTTTCTACGATTGTGCTGAAAATCAAATTTTCTAACTTCAAAATGGGTGCAGAAAATATCACTTTGCCGCACGCCGTGCGGCAAAGAATTTGCCACACGCCTTGATTACATCTTCACGCACCGGAATAAAATAGTGTGTTTACCTTAAAGAATTTTATATTACTTACTGGTAATAACAATTAAATTCTATAAATATACATTAATTACACATGAATTGCAATTACAAAGTCAAATTTTCTTACTTCAGAATAACAGCGGAAAATGTCACTTTAAATAAAATCTGACAAGCAGCAAATTTAAAATTTTGGAAAGACTTTGAAAAGGGAAATAACTTCACAACCGTAGAAAAAATAGTATGTAACATACGTGTGGCAAGCTTCATTGCAAAACTCGTATGATAGGAACACTCGCTGCGCTCGTGTTCCTACTTTCATACATCGTTTTGCAATGAAGCCCTTGCCACACTTGTATTACAATCTACTATTGTTAAATACCCAAAATGTTTCAATACTAAAATAGATATAATAGTAAACACAAAATAAGTTAGAATGTGGAATTAAACTCGATATGTTCTTGTTTCCGGGAAATTTCTCAGATGAAATGATATTTTTCAGCTTATTAGAAAGCCTACATGAAAGCTATTCGGTGAATTCATAATTAAGCGTTGAGTTGTTTTATAAATTAAAAATCGATGCAAAGTTGAATTAGTACGGCTGAATATATGAATAGAGATTATTATTTGCACAATTTCACACTCTATAATCAAAAAAATAAATGTTGCGGTCTTTGTGAGATCTAAAAAAAACCTGCGTATGAGATAAAGCTATATCGCTGAACGTTTATATTGGGATTTTCTTATCTAAACATGGATACAGTAATCGCAACGAGTCGTAGCGATTAGAGAGGAAATTTAGTGCAGACCCAGGCAATATGTTTTTTTTAGCATTATTTAATAATATTAACCTGTGTGGTGTAAAATCTGAAAAGTAGTTTACGCAGAATATTAATTATTATTGCTACGCAGCTTCCGAATTATTAACCACGGCTCATAGTGTTTATCCTAACTATTTAAATTACACCGAAGATAAATATACTAAATATACTATTCGTAGCAGTATAAATATTGTAATGAGTTACAACCTCTAGAATGATGTATTTGCACCTACTCGAAAAAGAACCTACCAGAAGATTCCAAAGTGACATCTGGAATTATCGAGAGAATGGTGGCGTCATCACAGAACAATCGAGATCTGTCATTTTTAGGTGAGCATTCTCGGCGAGTAGTTCAGAAGTTCAGAAAGTTCAGAAAGTATAGAAAGTGAGGTTAAGAGTTCAAAAAGAAACAAAGTGATAAACATTGTAATTTTAGTCAGTAAAGTGTATTTAAATTAACAATAGTATTGTGAAGTATCCAGTAAATATTTAATAAAGTGTGTTAGTGGACAATCTCTTGTTATAATTTTTGGAACCCACGGAATTTGCAAGGGGTAGTTTCCTAAGGGTGGAAACACGCGACAATTGGTGTCAGAAGCGGAATTTTATGACAAGAGGAGCTCTGAAGTTGTGCTGGAGTGTTCGAGAAGGATTCTCGAGGGTTAGTGCTAACACAGGACTAATTTACTGGACATTGTTCGAGGGTTGTTTTCGAACAGGAAAATAGTGCATTTTTGAGACATTGTAGAACATTTTATTAGGACATTAGTGTGATAATTAAATCCTTTGAACTCAGAAGTGATAGAGACACTGAAAAAGACTCATTTAGTGCGTGAAAATTTCTAGAACTTTTCTATTTGGACATTAGTGGAGATTATTAAATTCTCTGAACTGGATAGTGACAAAAGACTCTGGATAAGACTTTTTCGTGCTATTTCGAGATTTGTCTAGAAAGTTCCATTACCGATATTGACGTGACAGTTAAATTTATTTTATTTTAATTTCATCGTGTGCCCGTAACAACAAGAAGTATGTATGTAGAAGTATGGCATCCGATAAACAAATACAGGACTTATTCGAACAATTCCAAAAAATGATGGCGCAGCAACGGCAGGAAGACAAAGAAGAACAGGAGAAAAAACGTCAGAAAGAAAAAGAACAGCAAGAAAGAAGATGCCAAGAAGAGGAAAAACGGCGTCAAGAAGAAAGGGACGAATTAAAGAAAATGATGGAAGATCAGGAAACAAGACGTCAGAAAGAAAAAGAGGATGAAGAAAGAAGACGTCAGAAAGAAAAAGAGGATGAAGAAACAAGACGTCAGAAAGAAAAAGAGGATGAAGAAACAAGACGTCAGAAAGAAAAAGAGGAACAAGAAAGACGACGTCAAGAGGAGAAAGAGGAACAAGAAAGACGACGCCAAGAGGAAAAAGAGGAACAAGAAAGACGCCAAGAAGAATTAAGGAAAATTCTGAATGAACAAATGAAAATGCAGCAGGACGCGATCGTTTCTGCCAACGAAGAATTAAAGAGTCAAGTCAAAGAAGAGATAAACAAGGTAGAAGAAAAAGTAGGTGAAGTCGAGACAGAAGTCAGTCAAGTAAAAGGAGAAGTAACTGAAGTTAAAGAGAAAGTAAACAAGTTCGAAGAAGAAGTCAAAGGAGAAATAGACCGGCTTAAACGACAGTTGAGAGATAGAGGAAGCCAGCAGGTGGTATCATCGGGTCAGCGACTAAAACCTCCTTCTTTTGACGGCCAAAGTTCCTGGACGACGTACAAGAGGCAGTTTGAGGCAGCAGCATGTGCGAACAACTGGGATAACGAGGAAAAGGCCATGGCATTAGTTCTGGCATTAAGGGGCCAGGCCTCAGAGTTGCTTCAGACTATCCCAGTGGATAAACAAAGGGACTTCAAAGTCTTGGAAGCTGCATTGGACTTGAGATATGGCGACCAACATCTCGCCCAAGTATACCAAGCCCAGCTAAAATCACGAACACAAAAGGCTGGAGAGAGTTTACAGGAATTCGAAGCTGCGATAGAGAGACTGGCACACCTGGCGTATCCGAGTGCACCTAAAGAATTCCAGGAACAATTAGCCGTGGGGGCCTTTTTAGATGGTATAAGGGACGAAGAGGTCAGGCGAGTTCTGAGGCTGACGAGACACCAAAGTAGTAGCGAAGCTTTGGTGCGTGCACTCGAAGTAGAAGCCGCTTACAGGGATACTCCAAGGTCGAGAGTGCGAGCTGTGACTCTCGAAGAATCGCAACCAGAAATGAACCAGAACCCCTTGCTGACTGAGATGCAGAAAATATTCACCAAATTATGCGATAAATTGGATGGCCTCGGAAAGCAGGAAAAACAACAAAATAAAGGAAAGCCGAGCGGAGGTATTAAATGTTTCAACTGCGGCAAGGTAGGACACATGAAGCGAGACTGTCGACAGCAGAATTCGGAGAGTCGAGTAAATGCTGTGAATCTTGAAGAGGAGCAGGAAAACAGTACCAGGGGGGTTGTTCTGGCTAGGGAATGCAGTGCCCCCAGAGAAATTAAGATTTCCCAGCTTCGAAGAATCGCAAGCAGACTGTTGTTGCATGGATATGTGAACGGAAGAAAATGTTTGTTTACCATCGACACGGGTACTACGTCATCAATAGTACGGCCAGGATTTATATCGGGCATAAAGATTACCAAGAGGCAAAATGAAGAAGTGATCGTCCGGACAGCTACGGGGGACAGGGCTACGGTTCATGGAGAAGTAGACCTGGGTTTGCAGATTGGACAGTTAAGGTTCGACCATAGGGTCATCGTGGCTGACATTACGGATGACTTCATTTTGGGACTGGACATTATGGAACAGTATGGATTTATTGTTGACGTAGGAAAGCGAATGTTAAGGATTGGGAACGAACAATTTATTTTGTCAAAAGTGAACGACCAATGCGAGAAAACCAGGCTGTTGACAACGCAGGCAGTCAAGACTCCTGCATTATCCAGAAAACCAGATAAAGAAGATTGCAAGCGCTACCCTCAGGTGGAAAGATTGTCGAACATGGTTGAAGTCAACACTGTCAAGGTCGATCTCCCAGAGAGTTGGTCAAAGAAAACTCTGAGGCAAGAGCAATTGCGCGATGTAGAAATCGGACCCATGTTGAGAGCAAAAGAAGAGGGAACGCGTCCAGCATGGAAGGATGTTTCCAACAAAGAAGTGGGGTTGAAGGCTTTATGGTCACAATGGGATTCACTTACGGTCGTAGATGGGCTTTTGAGGAGAGCCTGGGAAAGCCCAGATGGGAAGCAGGTTGCCATGCGTCTAGTGATTCCCAGGTGTCGTGTACCAGAAGTACTCCAGGAAGCGCATAATGAAACGTCCAGCAGACACTTCGGCATAAACAAGACATTGAGTAGAGCACGGGAACAGTTCTATTGGGTTAATAGTCGCCAGGATGTGGAGGCCTGGTGTCACAAGTGTAAAAATTGTGCTGCCCGTGGAGAACCATTTTCGATGAGCAACTACAGGAATGGAAGTCGAGAACAGCCAAAGAATGATCGAGAGCAGATGAACAGAACTAGTAACCGCTTGAAGGCCCGTTATGATCAGAATGCCAGTACAGGGGGATTCAAGGTGGGGGATCTGGTTTGGCTGTACAACCCACAGCGGAAGGAATGGAGACCCCCGAAATTTCAACCTCCTTGGGATGGACCGTACACTGTTATTACCCGAATTAATGATGTCGTCTATCGTATTCAACGAAACAAAAAGTCCAAGATGAAGATCGTACACTTGGATAGACTGGCGAAGTACGTGAAAGAGGCTGAACTGCCTGACCGGGACGTTCAGGCTTAAGGAGGGGGCAGTGTAATGAGTTACAACCCCTAGAATGATGTATTTGCACCTACTCGAAAAAGAACCTACCAGAAGATTCCAAAGTGACATCTGGAATTATCGAGAGAATGGTGGCGTCATCACAGAACAATCGAGATCTGTCATTTTTAGGTATAAAAGACCGATCGCATTCTCGGCGAGTAGTTCAGAAGTTCAGAAAGTTCAGAAAGTATAGAAAGTGAGGTTAAGAGTTCAAAAAGAAACAAAGTGATAAACATTGTGATTTTAGTCAGTAAAGTGTATTTAAATTAACAATAGTATTGTGAAGTATCCAGTAAATATTTAATAAAGTGTGTTAGTGGACAATCTCTTGTTATAATTTTTGGAACCCACGGAATTTGCAAGGGGTAGTTTCCTAATGGTGGAAACACGCGACAATATTCTTAAAGCTATGACAATATGACATCATTCACAAATTCTGGGTTACACACGTTATATTATGGTTTTACATAATTATTACGTGTTAAGTGTTGAATAGATAGTTTGTAAGATGGATATTTGAGGATGTGAATGTTTCGGGTTCAAATCCAAACCTTTTTCTTCTGGCGTTCTTCCTGCTTCGTGTTTTTTCTTCGCCAGCTTGTCACCCCCGAGGGCAGTCATTGGTCTGTTGGAAAACTTTGGGGTATTTTTGGCTGGGATTGACTGCCGGTACGCAGAATGTCAATTAACATCCTGCCATCCGGATCATCGGTATGGTAAGGATGAGCTGTAGCTCGAGGAAGTGCAGACCTAAGTGCTTACATTCGGTCTGCACGGAGCTAGGTGACTACGGGTACTGGATGGTGCTTGTCCGGTCCCGCAGGGTAATGGGTAGATGGTTGGGTAATCGTCATGTCTCTTCTGTGGGTTGTATTCATCGGCAGTGGTATGGTTCTCATACTCACCCGTTATCCATCATTTGCATATTCGGCCTCTTGTGCCTCGGAGCGTCAGCAGAATCATAGTTAGTGGTCTCCCTGATCAACGGGTTCCCATGCTCCTCGGCAAGGGTGTATATCTTCATGGCTGTCTCCCGGATGATTGTCCCTGAAGATGTCTGCGTGGCGTACCAACCACGGTGCGTCCATTGCTGTCTGGAGGGTGACGTTCTCCACACTCTGGGTCTGCTGGAGGTAGGTATTCGCTTGGTAGACTCAGGCTTACGGAGGCGTACGTCAGTTGGGGCCTGATGAGTGACCTGATAAGCGTCTGTCCACCATCTGGTAGATTAGAGCTCTCGTCCTCCTGGCCTTCCTGACTATGGCTTCTGTGTTCTATCTCCATGTTAGGCTTTTGTCCATGATCACGCCAAGGTAGTTGGTGGTATCGTGCCATTGGATGTCCTTGTAGAAGAACTCTGTAACGAGCGTCAAAATGACGCGACACCAATTTATTTGTTAAGGGCGCCAATCGCGTTCTGCCCCGTTCTTCCACTCCCAGTTGGGTGCGAGATAAGATACAATTCAGTAGACAAGTAATGGAGCAAGGCTGCACTACCTCAGATCGTCGACTACGCTCTCCCTCGCACGATTTGAAACTTACTGATGGCGTTTTACGCTTTTTGAAACCTCACTAATGAGGTTTTACGTTTCGCATAAAAAATTCCCTATCGAGAGATTCCTCGGAAGGGATTTGGTTTTTTTACGTGTTTTACACGCGTGCACCTATCGATAACGGATTCTATACTTCAAAATTCCTGAGAAAACGCATAAAAAATCCCTATCAAGTTCCCGTAAGGCGACCAGAACACTGAGCATTAGGGTGCATCGATTTTCTTTTTTTTTACCTAATCCAAAATGGCGGGCGCCCAAAAGTTGTGTGATAGGGTTGTAAATAATACGTTAGAATTTCGAATTAAAATATTAACCCTAAGGGAGCGGGTTGGGGTCAAAGGTAAAAGTTTTTGATATTCTATATATTCAAAATGGCGGCTGTGAAAAAGTTGTGCTTTACAGTTATATATAAGAGGTAAAAACTTAAGACAAAAATATTAAGATTTAAGGGTAGCGGCTTAGGGTTAAAAGTCAACTTGATATTTTCTTTGTTCTGCATCGGATCCATTTCTATTCCCTACAAGCACAAAGGTCCCATTTTTTTTAAGGGAAATTATAGTGTGAAACAATAAACTTTATTTTTACTTTAATTTCCTTATTGGAAGTTTGATAACAAAGGTACTTATGTGAAAATAAACTTGATTTTCTTAAAGAATAAGAAGTAAAAATAAAAATACTATAAACACTATGGTAAAATTTGCTTGTAGTAATCTTTCTTCATAGGATCTAATCGTTGTTCTAATTAATCCATCCAGCGCTGAAGCTTCAGTTACAAGCTTTACTGCTCTTTTCACAGCTTGTGTGTGATTAGGAAATTTCTTTATTTCAATTATCAGACAATTCAGGATTATTTATAATTTGATTAAGGTCCACTTCGGATAAATCAACTGTTAATGGTGGCTCATTATATTCACATTTTTGCCAATCAATCATCTCATACTAATTTGTAGCATTTAGTTTCAACGGAGCAAGTGTAAAATTTCTTAAGTCGGTATTGTTGCCTTTTCTAGCTTTTAATATTCTGCGAACGACCAACTCCCTAATACACCGGTTTTCGTCGCCCAGCATTCCCAGTAGTATGTTCTCAGGGTGTGCAGAATATCCATTTCGTATTACGACGGGATCAACTACCTACTCCTTTCAACTCTTCTGATAAATATCTGGATAATTGTATGGTCTTCCATACATTTGAAGCACCTTGCAGGCGTGATGGATGTGCTTCTATTTTGAACCACATTGGCGCATACACTTTGACAACATACGTTGCTGATATAACCAAATCTGCAAAGCAACATATAAGCGAAGTATTCTATTTGCTGTCGTCAGCCATCGCGAGTGGACTATTTTGCCAGGTTCTCGTTTTGAAAGATTAATAGAAACATATCCCGTTATTACTGCTTGGCATATTTCATAAAAATATAACTGATATGTGTTAAGATCTTTCACCTTAACTATAGGAATTTCGGATTTAATAATCTTAAATGCAGCTGCTGGCATCTGCTCGCATTTGAGTAACGACTTTCCTAATATACCTGAAAATCCTGAAATACAGTTCCGTCAATATGTTCGATCAAGTGCCTTTTAGTGGAAGTTCATTTGCATGGAGTCGGCAAATGAACCACTGAAGTGGTATCTTAAAATGTTTTTCAAGTAGAGCTATAACACCACCTATAGGACCAGTATTTGTAGCCGCTCCATCACATCCGACGACTTTTAAGGTGTTAGTTGGGATTCGAGAGTTTTCAAAATAAGTGATAATGGCGTTAATGATGTTTACAGCTGAACCTGTAGAAGGTGTGACATGTCCCAAATATGATGATCCGGGCTCTCTAATTAAAACTATATGTTCTTCGGTTATCTTTCGACGGTTATCTATTAATTTTATGGCCTTGTCTTTACGCCCATCGAAATAAAGTCCACGTAATGATATTGGCGTACCACATGATGATAATTCACCTCTCTTCATGATTATAGTTCTTCTAATTTTGTTTTTATCAATTACATGCTTTGTGTTAGATTCATTAATTAAACCAAAATCTTGGAGTACTGAAGAAGCAATCAGTGCTCCAGTTCTATAGAAAATACTGCACCTATCTAAAGTTTCGGCTAAAACTGACAGTGTTCACTGTTCACCGAGCTTTCATGTATGCAGAACACAGCGCATGCTGTATTATGGGCATGCGTACATTAGATAACAAATACGTAGGTAGTAATAAGTAATTTAAATTTAATATCGTAATTAAACATAGTTTAAAAATATTATTAATTGATAAGTATCGATAATATTTGTAATGGTATATACTATCTTTTTGGTCTTTGATGCTAACCCGCTACCCTTGAGTCTTAATATTTTGGTTTAAAATTTTTACCAGCCAATTTCAACCCCAAGACCAAATATTTCCGCGCCCGCTGTTTTAGATATGCACAATATAAAAAAATTGGACTTTTAACCCTCACCCGCTATCCCTAAACCTAAATAGTTTTCACTAAAATTTCTACGTGTTGCTTATAACCCCAAAAAACAACTTTTGCGCACCCGCCATTTTGAATATATAGAATATCAAAAATGTTTACCTTTGACCCCAACCCGCTACCTTTAAGGGTTAATATTTTAATTTGAAATTTTAACGTATTATTCACAACCCTATCACACAACTTTTGGGCGCTCGCCATTTTGGATTAGGTAAAAAAAAAAGAAAATCGATGCACAGCATCAGTCTTAAGGAATCATGAGATTCCGATTACTCAGTTGTTTAGGTCTTCCAAACGAAAACTCTTACGCTAACAATCTATTTTGGTAGAAAAGATTCGTACAACTCCCCCAGAATTGAATATAAGCTTTTTTAAAAGTTTATGTGACTTAGTAATTAGGATAATTACGGCTGACTGAAAATGACATAAGAATGTGTCTTACTAAAAAAAATTTAGTTCGCTAATAAATAGCTTTAAAGTTCTCGATATGTGATTATATCATTCACGAAAGCTTAGTGCAAAAGTGCGTTCAACTAATACATAAGTTAGATAATGTTCGGCCAGTCTCCGGTCTACAGGTCCTTATGCAGGTTCCATATAGGAAAAGTGGCAGCGACTTGCCTCCGAACGACTTTAGAGCAAAATTGAATTTTGGCCTATTCATGCACAAGGCGGTTTTCTATATATTTTTGGCAACTGAAGAGCCTTGCATTTGGCCTTCCTACCATCGCTTCATGTTGATCGTCGGACGTATTCGTCCAAATTTTGAGTCGCTAGACATATACATACTTGTTTTACTGGAGAAACCGGCCTCGTGCATTTTCACTGATTTTTGGCATGTATATGCCTATAGATGCTCCCCCGCCTTTGCCACTTTTATCGGTTTGGTACTTCGCATAGTTAAAATTTTATCCCTATTCTTTTGAATGATATATTTAGTGCCTGCATCCTCATGGTCGTTGTCTTCGGCGGAGGGATTAAAAGTTAGAAAAATAATATTTTCTTAAGTAAATAATTCTGTGTTTCTGCGAATTTGTACCGGTTTATTTTCAATGTCTTATCGAACTCATAACTGTCTTTTTGATCTAGTGGCTCTGGAGCCCTTCAGACTTATTGGTTATGGTCAAAAATGCCTTTCATTGAATTTTCTACCTAAGTCGAATTTTTATTTTGGGTTCGATCTGGGTCAATTCTGGGAAGTTCTACAACATCCTTACCGTACATGGAGACGTAACCTGTGCGGATTTCTTTTCTTACCTTTCTGAAAAGTATAGCCTTGCTCTTCTCGGCGTTGACGGCTATCTTCCATCTGTAGCACCAGTCCTCTAGGAGGGAGGCTGCCTCTTGAAGGTTTCTGGGACGTCTCAGAGTACAAACTGAAGATTATATCTGCGTGCAAATCCCGTATGCACGTACAGAACACTTAAGTTGGTATTGCGCCACGTACTCATAAAACTTTGTTTACGTGGTAGATTGCCACACGTTGCTACGTGTGGCAATCTACGTGTATTTTTGTTAGTGTGTTTTTCAATATTGACATTATTGTGAATTATATATTTTGACACCGCGTAAGCACAGTAAAACTGTGACGTTGGTTTAAGAATGGCGTGCACCGCTTGTTATACTGGAACCACTATACATACTTTTATTACACTTTTCAAACATCATTTTAGTTAATTAACCTAACTTTATTTTCTTAATTTTTTGAAACAGACCCACATCGAAAATTAACAACATTATAATTAACTATTACGGTTAACTTCTTTGAATAAAATGAATACATTACCAGAAGTTACTATAGTAATCATTTTATCTCTTATAAAAAAAGTTTATCTGAAATAAGTATGAACATATACCTTCATAAATAACTACTTTTTCCGGATGTATGCTACGTTCGATATTGAATCGTAAGAAAGACAATATCCACATTACCTGAAATACAACTCTCACAATAGTATAATTATTAATTTAAGCTATCCCGTTCAATGAAACGAAAACAAATAAAACAAAAGCAGTTACCAAAATAGCAGTTCAATCAGCTTATTCTGGGATTAAAAAAAAATCATACTTAAGAAACGTAAATATCGAAACATGCGTCTGTGAATGTTTTAAAGTTTGATAAGTGGTTTTGTTTTATTTGTTTTTGATTTCGTTGATTTCATTTGCGTTTAATTACATTAACTTATTTGATTAATATTTTTCCAACTGCAAATAACCCTTTAGTTGACGAGAACCCAACGTTTTACTATTTAATAAACTAGGTATATAATGTAGTTGCGGTTGCTTTAATAAATAACTTTTAGTAAGGCATAAATCCTCAAATTTCTTATAATTCCCCACACATCACCACATCCTTCTCACACAATACCCGTCCTTCAAACTGTGATTAAGTATCCGAGAAGGACATGTACCTTTTCTGGTTAACTAAAATATCGTAAATGTGGTGTTGTAGAGCCCTACCCCTCCGCAGTACGTGTTCTGGTATCACAACGACCACATGATCAACTACGACACAGCAAGGGGTGGCATATCTGTGGAAACTGTCCCCGGACCTCGCACTCAAAGCCGGCTCACCATCAGGGATACAAATGATGCCGATTCCGGCAACTACACTTGCTCCGCATCGAACACTGAGCCCGCTTCCATTTACGTGTTCGTTTCGGAAGGTAAGTTATTGTTATGGTTGTTATTTTTCAGGAAGGGTCAAACCTTTTAGACAGCATTGTACCGCCTGCTCGAGTATGAGAACCGTACGTTCTCCTATTTAATGGTACACTGTGTCTATAAGTCTTTTTTTTAATACGTAGTTGAACGTTGAATCATAATATAATTAGTGCGGGAGGTAGCGCTGCATTTGAACAAGTCATTTCATATCGACTGAAAATCATAACAATAATAGTTTTCCCCTAATGCATAAGCGATCTGAACGTCAGCTACTCTAGTAGCGGTGGAGCTAAAGATGACAGCATGTTAAAATTGTTAAAAAAATTGTGCTACGAGTATTTTCATAGCATGCCAAAATTTATGGAACGATTTTTGAGATCATTTTCAATAAAAAAATAATAATCAGCTGTATTGATGAGAAGGGATTATACGTCAGTCACGTATATGAACCATGTTGAAAATATTTAAGTATAAAATCATTTTATATCTTATGAACTTTATGCAGCTGAATTCTTATACTTTTTAAATAATAAAGAAAATCGTCAACTGTATTTATAACGGGGGTAAGACCGTCAGTCAGCGTCATAAACATGCTGCGCGCTCAGTGCATCTGAGCGCTACATAGTCACTTTGACAAATGAGCTGACGATCTTACATCCACAAGCATTCAGCTGACGGCGATTTTTATTTTTGTTAAAGATAAAATACTTTATGTTTCAATTTCAATCAGTATCATATCCATTTAACCTAAGTTATACCAGTTTATGCTGTGAATAACTAGTTTTTAATAAATGTTTCATACTCATCAAATTCGTGTTGATTTTAAATTATATACAAAAATTTATATTCATAAAAAAAACGATATTCTTTTAATACTAGATATTTCAATTTTTGATTTTATTAATAAATTCGTACAATACACAAGAAAGCTCATCTTTACTAGTACAAAAATTATTAATCGATTTCTTCGTCTAACTCTGTAGTATCTGTTTCATAGTCATCATTTTCCTCGCAAGTATCATTGGAGCTGACTGTGATGATGATATTGTTCTCGCTCAAATTCCTCTGCATCATCTTCTTCGAAATTCTCTGGTGGTTCAATTTCATCGCTTTCGAAATTTTATGTAAAAAAAAATAGTACAAATCTTAAAGCTATATCGATCGTCCTTTTAATTCAATTTCAATGTGTTACAAAAATATATATATATAAGTAAAGTAAAAAAGTAAAGTATAAGTAAAGTAAATATAAATAAAAAAGTACCTGCAGGATTCTCATCGATGATCGTTACGCCAGTTGTTGGTGGGACTTGATCACATCAACTGACTAATGAACATGACTCCAAAGGTGTGCTATATATAATGTGCGTGATATGAATTGATACAGTTCCAACTGACATGGAGGAAATATTGCTCCGTCCGTTTTTTTAACTCAAATTTATAGCATCCAAGTGCAGCATGTAAACATTTAATCTAATAAAGATGTGCTGATAACTGTGTTACGTCTTTCTTGTATACATAATGAAGAGGGATACTCTTAATTTTTTAAATATAAGACAAGGTAAAGTATATAAAAAAACGACGCATGCATGAATAGCATAGAATTAGTAGTTTGTGCAACAAGAGTGGATATGATATCCATATCGCACGATAAAGAAGTTTGAGCACGACGCCGTAGGCGGAGTGCTTCAAATCTTTTGAGTGCGATATGGATAATCCACTCGAGTTGTACAGCATACTTTTTCTACGACCAGCTTAAAAAAACTACAAAATTTATTAAACATTAATATATTACACAAATACACACTGACAGTTACTTTGATACCTTACGCACTAATTTGACTTTAAAATGAATACACAAACTGTGATTAGTCGGTTTCATTTCATATCCATCCTAGAACTGATATGAAATATATCTGTTCAGTTAACTGGAATTGCCTACTTGTCCATTCTACAGACTCTACAGAAAACAGCAAATTTACATGAGGGAGTAGAAAAAAGTATTTAATACCCGTTACATTATTAATAATATTCAATAAGTAATAAATAGCTAACATTAACAAATGATTCATGAGATGATGGCTCAGATAGAACACTTGGACGATATTTTCTTGGTAATGCTGTAAATTGTCTATATAGGCCAGGCGACAGGTAGTTCAATAAGGAAATAATTAGTGGAAAGCTGGAAATTGCTTTAATCACTTTATTTGAACCCAGATATTACTCTCCCAAATTTTCCCCCTCGAGCGAAGTCGGCGTTGGCCCTTCTGGCCCTAAGAAGGTACCAATTTTCAACTTTATCAACAAAATACCTATTATAAAAAATAATTTAGAGTAAATTTGCTACAAAAAAGTTCTTTACCGTTTGTCTCTAAAGTGAACCGTTACGATGCTACGACCATTCAAAGTGGAGCCCTTTTTGATTCTTGCGGAAAAGTTATCGATATCTTCTGCACCGTGTAATTTGGCACCAAACCGATACTTTTGCAGACATTAGCGCCAAATATGTAAATTACGTCAAAAGATACTTCAAAAACAGTGTCATCATTTTCGATGGGTATCCTGACGACCCAGCAGCTCGCAGTACCAAGTCCGCTGAACGTCTTCGACGATCGCACAAGCATGATGCTGCTAATGTTTTTTTTGATGAGTCCATGACGGCACCTATGCCACAAGCAAAATTTTTGTTTAATGACACAAACAAACGAAGATTGATCGACTTGTTGCGCATCAAATTCGAAAGCGAAGAAATCGAAACCAGACAAGCTCCAGAAGATGCCGATGTGCTCATCGTTATCACCGCACTCGAGTTATCTCGGCCCGACAATTCGGTCATTATAGTTGCTGAAGATATAGATATCCTGGTCATCTTGGCGGCTCGTGTGCCACCCTCCACGAAAATGTATTTTATGAAACCCGGCAAAGGTTCAACCAAATAACAATTATTTTGCACAACAAGTTTCAATCTCCCACCGTGTGTGCAAGGAAACATCCTCTTGTTGCATGCGTTTAGTGGGTGCGATACAACGTCTTCGTTTTTCAGGCAGGGCAAAATGAAATTCGTAACACTGCTGGAGAGTAATGAGGAACTGCAGACAGCTGTTAGCGTTTTCCGAGACGTGAACGCAAACCCCGATGAAATTGACAAAG
This sequence comes from Rutpela maculata, assembly GCA_936432065.2. Lineage (NCBI taxonomy): Eukaryota > Metazoa > Arthropoda > Insecta > Coleoptera > Cerambycidae > Rutpela > Rutpela maculata. The sequence goes on from OW386287.2 coordinate 154,123,516, forward strand.
CGGGCCAGTTGGTTGTGGCTAGGCTTTATGACAACAAAACCAAGGGAAATGCCCTGAATGAGTTGCGGTTCCAACTGTTTGCAAAATCTCTAACCAAACATCGATTTAATCTCGCAAGCCTACCTCCCACCGAATCAACGGCACGTGAGCACTATTTAAGAACATACCATCAAGTCCAAACATGGTATGGAAATGATACAAATCCACTGGATTGGGGCTGGAAAAATTCTCAATGTGGTTTGGCTCCCATACCTACGACGAGGGATCCGGCGCCACAAACGCTTCTAAACACAGTGTCCTGCAAATGTTCAAAAGGATGTAACGCAGCGTGTGGTTGCAGGAAAACGGGCCTCCGATGCTCCAGAATCTGCATGAATTGTATGGGACGGTCATGTACAAATGCTGCCGAGAAAGATGATATGGATGATTGTGACGGAGACATCGATGTTAATCTTGAGTGCTCTGTGACGTCGCGTCGGACAAATGTACCGATGCAGACGATGAAAGCGATGACGGAGAAATTGAGGCAGACGATCAAGACTGCCAGCCTTCATCAAAACGGTTGAAAATCGACTAACTTTGACATTTGAACAGTGGATTAGGCCTCCTGGGGACACCACTTACAAAAAAAACGCGCCATTTACTCTACCGCCAGGTGGTGTGGAAAAGAGTGATTTTATGTCAATACTAGTCAATAATAATACTAATCGTAGGTACTTTGCCACAGCTGTTTACATTGAAAAGCTGTTATACTTGTAACAAGTTAACAGCTTGTGCACCTGGAATGCTGACAAATATTTATAACATGTAGAAACTTTGATATGGCATATGATTTCGATAACTTTTCCGCAAGAATCAAAAAGGGCTCCACTTTGAATGGTCGTAGCATCGTAACGGTTCACTTTAGAGACAAACGGTAAAGAACTTTTTTGTAGCAAATTTACTCTAGATTATTTTTTATAATAGGTATTTTGTTGATAAAGTTGATGGTTTGGGAGATATTTGCAAAAAACGAAAATTGGTACCTTCTTAGGGCCAGAAGGGCCAACGCCGACTTCGCTCGAGGGGGAAAACTTGGGAGAGTAATATCTGGGTTCAAATAAAGCGATTAAAGCAATTTCCAGCTTTCCACTAATTATTTCCTTATTGAGGCTTTTTTTGACCTGTCGCCTGGCCTAATAACACTTTGAATGATATTTTTGAAAATAGTTTATTTCCACGAGCACTTTAGCGTCTTTCATGGATAAATCATTGTGTTTGCGTATTTCTAGAATATTTTTACACTTTTCTAGATAATTTGGAGTGAATGGATCAAGCGGTTCGTTTTTTTAAAAACAAAATACACAAATTGGTTTTGGTTCCGCAGACATTTTGAACAGTATACGTTTCAACAGTACAGCACAACAAAAACTGAATAAACTAGTGGAAATCTATTAAACACCAGTTATTCACAGCATAAAGTGGCATAACTTATGTTAAATTGATATAATACTGATTGAAATTGAACCACAGAGTAATGTTATTGTTAACAAAAATAAAAATCCCCATCAGCTGAATGTTTGTGGGTGTAAAGATCGTCAGTTCATTTGTCAAAGTGACTATGCAACGCTCAGATGCACTGAGCGTGCAGCATGTTTATGACACTGACTGACGGTTTTACCTCCGTTATAAATACAGCTGATGATTTACTTTATTATTTAAAAAGTTTAAAAATTCAGCTGCATAGTTCATAAGGTATAAAATGATTTTAAACTTGAACATTTCCAACATGGCTCATGTACGTGACTGACGTATAATCCCCTTTTCAATACACTTGATTATTATGTTTTTGTTGAAAATCATCCCATAAACTTTGGCATGGTATGAAAATACTCGTAGAAAATTTTTTTTTAACAACTTTAACATGCTGTCATCTTTAGCTTCACCGCGGGTGCGGCAACTGACGCTCATTTTGCTGATTATTGAATATTAGTCAACTGCTAAAATTCCTCGAAAAAATGCAGCGCTGCCTCCCGTACTAAATCGCTATAATGGAGTAAAACTAAGAGTTTAAATCGCCTAAAAAGGAATTGTCTTATTATAACGGTTTTCTTGCTAGAACTTGTCGTAAACAGTATACCAAAAAGTTTTGGATTAATTACAAATCTCAGAAGTCATATGTTGAAACAAAGGAATGTTGAAAATATGTTTTTTCATGGTTTTTCTTAAATATCTTTATTTATATAGCTCGTATCGCAATGAAGTAAAAGCAGATTGTTCATAATGAAATGCGAAGAACACTCCCAATGGACACACGTACGTTTAAAAAACGTTGAGAAAGGATTGAAAACCACACGTTGTTTTAGGGTTTTTAGAAACGAGTTGGTTCAACGAAAAAATGTCGCGCGAAAAAAATTTGTATTGACCATATACAAGCGTCTTTAGAAACGAGTTGATTCAATAAAAAAATTTCGCCCAAAAAAACGTTTTTATTGACCAAATATAAGCATCTTTATAAATCCTCCAAATAAATCGATGTTCCCTGAAAGAATTTGAATACTGCAATTAATGCTATTTATTTTCTTTAAATTCATAAGAGTATAAGGTAAAGCATGACTAATTATTATCAGTGGTTTATCAGTAATTTCTGCAACAAACTACGTGGTAAACAAGCACATTTTATGCATTAATATAGATGAGTAGAGAAACGTTAAAAAAATGTCATCATCTACCATTTATTTCACCTGTAGATTTAGAATGAATGAATGATATAATATGATATAATAACTTTGATAAATAGTTTTGACATTGACATAGTGCATTTAAATAAGTTGAAACCATGAGTTATTTTAAGGTTGTATAATATAATAGTTATTTATGATACAAGTGTTAAAAGTGAATGATCGTAGAAAGTGCAGCAACCCCACGAACCAAAAAAAATCAACTTTTAACAAATGTGTCATACAATATTTTCTGTAAAACTGTTATTAAAAAAAATGCCGTCTGTGGGATTGAACTCCCGATTTATCGCTTAGGGCCAGTTGTACGAACTAAGTTGAGCCAAGTTCAGCTTGAACCAAGATCAAAAGCCATGGTTACGGTTATTGTAACAATCGTAACCTTGGCTTTTGATCTTGGCTCAAGCTGAACTTGGCTCAATTTAGTTCATACAACTGGCCCTTAGTGTCGGACGCAAAAAAAAACAAAACAGATATATTTTTAAATGAAGCATGTACAAGTATGCGCCTCCCCGGGACCTAGTCCAGAGCCAGCCAGACAATGACGACGCGTAGCGCCGTGGTGAATGTAGGGGGAGGTCCGGTTTGGCTTGAACAGTAATTCAACTGGACGGTTAGTGCTCCTGTTTAGAAATAAAACTTAAAAATATTTTTTTACATTATACACAAAGATCCTTATAACTAATTAATATGTAACACTGAAACTTGCGCGCGCACAAGCACTAAAAATTTTGATTGCTGGCACGGGAAAAAATTCAATGAAAAACCCATTCGAAGCAGTTCCACCCTGGTGGTCTTCCTGTCAGGAAAATGTAGTGAAGTGAAAGTTAGAGTTTAAACGTGTTGGACGCGTTGGCACTGAGCCACCCGCTCGTTTCAATTATATGTGACAATAAAGCGTATATATCAAGTGGTCAGTAAAACAGTTGTAAGTTGTTTAGTGTTTATTAGTAACTACAATTGAAGCTGTCTTTAAATATTGTAAATTTTGTGGCTAAAAAAAATGGATTTTGAAGACAATACGGGAAATGAAAGTAATTTCATTATTCCACCAGATGTTCAAGAAGCCGCAAATGGGGCAACTTTAGATCTGTTGCCCCAGCAATCGCGGCAACAATAAGATATAGCATAGAAAAGACTTATTGAATGGTGTAAAATGAAGAAAGTAGTAGACAAATTCACTGAAAATATACTTTTGGCTTACTTCGAACCAAAATCTAAGTTACGGAAGGCGTCAACACTGTGGTCTAATAGCGTTTTTAAAACGAATAAATGTAGGATATTGGCCAAAAAAATATTTACTAGTAAACAAATTAATACATTTTTGAATGAAGCTCCAGACACCAAATATCTAATGATAAAAGTTGCATCAATTTTTAGTTTATTTGGAGCATGCCGTCGTGAAGAGCTTTGTAAATTAACATTGAATGATATTGAAAAATCAGAAAACTCCTTATTGATTCATTTTTTACAGACTAAAACCAACGGTCGTCGCAGTTTTTGTATCGTTGGAAGCTACATGAATTATTACCATAAATATGCTGCATTACGGCCAGCCGCCGTTACCCACCTTGCTTTTTTCTAAATTACGTTAATGACAAATGTACTGTTCAACTTGTTGGAATAAATACTTTTGGGAAGATTCCTAATAATATTGCCCAATTTCTGATATTTGAATTTCTCCGAAGCAGTTTACTGGCCATTGTTTGCGAAAATCTTCGGCATCTTTGCTGAGAGAATTCGTCCCAGTAACAGTACCTCTTCTAATGCTGCAATTGCTTTAGAAACCTTAATGTCACCGTCATCAGGTGACGTCGACGATAGTATTGCAGTTAAACTGAATACCTCCGCAATTACTTCTCAGGGAATTAACTTAAGTAACTGTTCGGGTTGTAATATTAATATAAATGTTTCTAAATAAATAATTTATAACTGTTCGAATAAATATGTAATGTTTCTAAATAATATATTATTTCTAATTTTATCAATACAGCTTTCTATTACCTTGAGAAGAATGCATGTTACTATATAGAATATAGCATTTTATTTTTAACATTAGTGCTAAAAGTGCTTTCGACACTAGTGTTAAAAGTGTTTTTGACACGTAACATTATAAAAGTCAATTTTTAGTTCACTTATCAATGAATTAAAAATGTAATTTTTAATGGCAGTTTTACAAAAAAACGTTTTTTTCCTTTAAATAAAACATATTTTAATTGCTATATTAGATTAATGCAATAAAAGTCGTTTAATTTTCTCGTTTCACAAAGGTTACATTTACAACTTCTCATATTATACGCTAATATATCAGTAAAAGAAATGTTCTGATCAAAACATTTTATTTCAGTAATCCCTTCCGCTACTGATTGGGAATGTGTACAGGAGTAACGTATTTTAAAGGTTTTACTTAAATATAAAATTTTACAAAAGAATTTTATGCGTTGATAGAGATTCGCAGAAAAACGTTTAAAAAACGTAATCTTCAACCGTTTATTTCAGCTGTGGATTTAAAATCCCCTTAGTAAGTTGTGAAAGATACGTTTTTTTTTTATTGAAATAAAACTATCGAATCGAAGTTTTAAATCTATGTGTTTCACAAAAGTTACTTATAGTGAGTCATTAAACTCCTTACATTATAAACTTGTTTTATACGTTATTGCATATTTATGAAAAAAACGTACTTACCAAAACGGTTTAGTTCAGCATTTTATCGTACTATGGTGGTTAAAAATGCGTGTAGTAGTAACGTATTTTAAACGTCTATTTAAACTTTGAAATTTTCAAGCAAATGCAACAATGAAAATTTCAACGTAAAACGTTTAATCAACGACTATGATGTACTAAAAACGTTTATTAAACGTATGTGTGCCCACTGGAAGATTTATTGTAATGTTTAGGACAAGTTCAAGCAAAATATAGTGAAACAGTTCACATCAAATTTTAGTTTTACTCCACTACTATTGAATCGTGCAATATAAAAGTAGCTACATAGCCCAGTCGACGAAGGTATTTACCCACAAAAAGTTGCAAACTGTCTAAACTTTTTTTTAATGAGTTCGTGAAAGTGTGTAAAATAATATCCTGAAAAGTTTACATTTCGCTCGGGTGCAGAACATAAAAAAAAGTGAAAAAAAATTTCTTTTTATCCATTTTTTCAAAATTTTAAAATTAAATCAAGCTAGAAAAAAATATATATATACAGATGGATGGATGGACCACGTATTTATGAACAAAAAATGTCCTAACAAAATTTATCGTTAAAGCCACGGTTTTCCCGGAAAAAAATAGTCAAATGTAACGTTATAACTCGGAGCGAGATCCATGCGTGCACGCGCTTGAATACGCATGACTGACACCGACGCACTGAATTACATGTCACTAAATCAGAATTTGTTCAATCTATATGAGTGTTAGTTCATTTAAAAGATGGAAATTGTAGCTTTCTGATGCTTTTTTGTTTCAAACAATACAAGCAAAGGATGGGTGGGAAAAATATGCTTATATATATTATTACGCCCGAACTCAATCGTCGCAATAAAAACTATAGAAAAAAATAAGAGCTCTTCAAAAAAATTCTTTCTTGATTGAGAACTGTTAAAAAGTATGTACACTTCATGATTATTATAGTTTATTAAGTTGTAGTAACGTGGATTAAAAAAAAAGTACATCTCAAATCATTTTAATTTAATTGCTTGATGATTTTCTTGATATATATATATATATATATATATATATATATATATATATATATATATATATATATATATATATATATATATATATATATATATATTGGAGGCTGTAACTTGCCGAGAAATTGACTCATTGGAAAAAATAAAATATCACTATTTCGGAAAAAATGTATACTTTTTCGAATGTTCAAACACAAATTCGTTTACTTTTATGCATTTTTTCGAAAATATGATTAATCATATCATGATAAGAAATTACGATTGTCACGAACTTATCCTTATAACTATGAAAATATCTTTGATTGTTTTGAATATAAATTCTGGAACTTTTCCAATACATTAACAAATATATAAAGAATTCAATGGATATAGCTGAAATGTGGATAGGTGTATCTATAATAAATACAATACAGTAAAGGCACGTAAAAATCCATGCGAACGATTCAGCCGCTATGTGTGGTGTCTGTGTATGCTTTCATAATTATATATTTTCCCTCCAGACTCACTATTTATCCTCTTAGTCAATAAGAAAAATGTTAAGAATGTGTAATCAGAAAAAGAAAAAAGCTTTATTTTACTTGTTAGAACTGCTAAGAATTTTTAGAGGTTCCGTAGTATGCATTTAACCGTGCGCTTGGCCGAGCAGAGTGACAAAGTTACTTCACTATTTTTTTCCAGGAAAACCGTGGCTTTAGCGATAAATTTTATTAGGATATTTGTTCAGAAATACGTGGTCTACCCACCTGTATTGTTTGTTTTTTCTACCGCGACTTAATTTAAACATTTTGAAAATATTGACAAAAAAATTTTTTTTTCACTTTTTATTATGTTCTGCATCCGAGCGGAATGTAAACATTTCAGAATATTATTCTATACACTTTCACGAACTCATTAAAAAAAAATTATTCAGTTTGCCACTTTTTGTGGGTTTCACTATAAAATGGTTACATATTTTAAGTAAAACGGAAAATGATGCAAATTTACAATGGGACACGTTTATGTTGTATTTTTAACTGTTTTACAAGCTTTTATTAAACTTGCTTTGTATGTTATTTAGTATGTTTAGTTCAAATTTTGGAAATCAATTTTGAACCACTTAACGACGTCCAATTGCGCTGAAATGCGCTTGTAGTTCTGGTGACAATACAATAATATGGTATTAAGAAGTGTGTCCTTTAGTTTTAACTGTATAATTTGATCGCACAGTGTATTCACTCAGACGTATTCTAGGAAATGGCAAAGGATCCGGTGTTATTTTAAGTAAGGACGACGCAATGAATATATAATAATTAAGAATTAACTAAAAATTAAAAAATTAAATTAAATGTAAAAAACAAGCTTTTATTATTATTTAGTTGTACCAAAACGAAAAGAATAAGTTACGTTGAATTAATTTGTTTTAAAAGCCTGTCGCGTGAATAGAAAAAAAATACTTACTTAGGTACTTACAATCTCTGTCAAACAAAATTAATGCCTGTATGAACTTCTCGCGCGCGATAAGCTTTTAAGACAATTGATTCAACATAACATGTTTGTCGTTTTAGTACACCTAAATAATAATAAAAGCTTTTTTCAAAAGTTTTTTTTTACATTTAATTTCTAATAATAGTTTTCCTCTAAAAAAGTAAACATTAATAACAGTAGTGGCACGTGGAAAGATACTCCTGAAATTTTAAGAATGCAAAAAAGACAGTATGATTTCAGTATTATTAAAACAATGGAAATTATAAGAATTATACAGGGTGATTCGCGAGAAATGTGCCATATCCTAATATCAGATAGAGCACTTCAAAGCAAAAGTCTAGATCACCAACGAAAAAAATGTTTAGGCCACTAGTTAAGAAGGTACAGGATGTTTTATGCATTTGGTCTGAAAATTCAAAGAGCTATATCTCTGCAATGGTTGGGTGTAACCGAATGAAACATTCTTCTGCTGAGACTTTGAATTTGGAAAAATCCTATTTGCCCATTCAAAAGTTACAAGAGTGTCCATATCGGCTGAGCCACCCGGTATGACAAATGCCGTTGAAGGGGCCCACTTACATTATTTACAGATCACCAACTTTGTATTGCTTGACTTTATTAAGAGCAAAAGGAGCCCGCAGCGTCAAAGATGTCCGAGTCTGCTTTGCGATGACCTACTCTAGGGCTCTACTTTCGAAGGGTGCCAGCCTCCTTAGGAAGCGTTTGCGGACATATGTTTCTATGAACTTTTTTCCATATTTTTACGTTCAAAATCTGCACAGGAAGTTTGTAACCGGTATTTCCGGATACCCTGTATTAACTGAACATTGTGACTGTTTGAAAATAAAATATTATTAGGTATTATTAATACGTCAATTTACATAATAGTGTATAGTGGATGAGGTTATATTGAACTTTATGAAATATACGCCATTCTAAATAGATTGCGGAATGCCTATATGTGACAAAGATATGAATGACAAATTTTATATCATCTCGGCTTGCCTTTGTGTTCTCACAAAGAGAATATTTTACCTCGACTTCTAAACGGATCTAGATTGAATAAGTAACATCAAATGTTCGCAAATACATTTTTATTACAAAAGATAAATATGAAGTAAAGTTTAAACATCTTCACAATTGCACTATATACGTCGCCGTTTTTTTAGACTTTTTTGAAAAAGTTCAATATGAGATACTAAAGGCTTACCATGAACAATGGTTTGTGTGATATTGTATATTATACACTCAGAGAAATTTGGCGTTTTAAAAAGCACAAGAAATCACTTGAATACAAATATATCGATGTATTGAATTCAAGTCGTCAAAACTCAACATATCAAGTTTGTATATTTTTACTTTTATATTGATTATTGAACAAATTATTGCTATATACACTTCAAAATATAGGGAATTTCCTTTCCTTTAATGTTTAAAATGACTGTTTTACTTTTAATAACTCATCCATATAAACAAAAGTTGAACATTTACATTTTAAAGAAACTCATTGGTTTTGTATATATGACAGTTAACATTTTTAAAGAACAGCACAGTTGAAACAAAGTTATATTATTTTTTCTGATAAATTCAGTTGAACATTATGCAGTTATTTTAAAAGGGTCAAATATTTAAATCATCATTAGGCACTTTTGTTTTGAAAACGCTTCACAAAACCATATGTTGCCTTTTTGAATTAACTATAAACACTAATGAGGAAAAAATATATTTGATTTATTTTCAATCATTAGTAATTTTTTTAATTTTACAATGTTTTTTCTCTGAGTGTACCAATAATATATTATACCTACATCCTCGCCAATAAATACTATTGACGATACCGTTTGGGGAATAAATAAATAATCAATTAATTTTTTTCTGCTTTACTTATTGTCCGATTTTTAATTGCTACTTTGAAATAAAATCCAATTTGTGAACTTTAAAGTCGTTATGAAGACCTAATTCGAGAGGTAGACCACTGTGGAAATCTGGTGTACACGCAAGTGGAAATCAGCGGAAATCAATGAAAATCACTGGAAATCAATGGAAATCACTGGAAATCATTGTAAATCAATGGAAATCAACGAAAATCATTGGAATTCAATTGCAAATCACTGGAAATCAATGGAAATAAATTTGAAAACAATTGCACTGCGCATGCACTCATAACGAATTCTTAGCGACAGGTTTTCTTTTGTGGAAACAAATGCGAATTGTATCGCGGTAAAGGGCGATAAATTATTCTTTGTCATCCAAATTACGTGTATAATATAATAAATGTGTGGCTCTTATAATGTCCAGTTTAATGTTTAGTGAAAACTCTGAAATATCGAAATAATTTCACTTTACAATCACTTAAATTTCTTACAAATTAACCTTCCTTACGTAATGCTAGAGCCGGGTCATAGATTCACAAGCGTCTAGGGAGACCAGGATACTTTGGCTTCGAGACTTCCGCATGCGCACTGAAATGCGACATTTGAACAGTGTAATGCTTATGCGGAAGTCCTGAAGCCTATACAAAACAAAAAAAAAACATACCTAAGAAAAAGAAACCATTTGCCAAACCAGATGCCAAAGAGGTGAATAATATAGCTTTAAATCTCTTGTATCCTCCCAAACCATCTTCATCTTCTGTATAATGACTTTGTGTATTAAAAATATATATATCTAACTTTTAGAAAGTTGTATTATTTTTTACGATTTACCAAGAAAAATATCAAATCAGGTGTTAGCATTTATGTGTAAAAATTAATTTCAAATCCAAATTATTTCGCAAAACAGTAATATTATTTATAAAGATGCATCTTTATACCTAAACTTGCCAACTCCTTATGCAAATCTACCCATGGCAGTTTCTGGAAACATAAGTTCAACAAATTTGATTTATTTGTTTATTTGCAAACTAAAAATTTCTTATTTTTTTTTAGATTAGGGTAAGTGATGTAATAGGTAATAGGCTAATTTGCAATTCGGCATTAATAAAGTGTGTATTTTAAATTTTTGTGCTCAAAACTACTGTCTAGGTTTTACTTATTATTCTTTTTATATTACATACATTGAAGTAGGAAATATAACTTAATAAACAATTTGGCTGTTATATGAAATAGACATAAATTTCTTTTCAAGTTAACTAATATATTGTGTATTACCGGCTACGGCTGTGTTAATATGATACTAATATAAACTAAATCACAAAACATCTGTTCAATTTCGAGCAATGTAAGAGTTACTTTCATGTTACAGCTTAACTTTTCTGGAGAATAATTTTGTACATTCAAAGCGAAACACACCCATTTTTATTATTAAAATACAAGAGAGAGTTAAACAAATAAACTACAAACTAATAAAACAACAAGTTGCAGTCAAAGATGTTTGAGGTTAGAAACAGAAGCACGTCACGGCACGAGATCACACGAGATGCTCAATTTACCGCCTTCTACTTTTTAACAGTGTGTAATGCGCATGCGGAAGTCTCGAAGCCAAAGTATCCTGGTCTCCCTAGACGCTTGTTCATAGATTCTATTCAGTATTCAGGGAATCCCACATTTTATTAGAATTTATTAAAGGGCAAGCATATATAAAACACAACATATTAGTCTTTACAAAGGCTATAATAAAAAATGGAATTGCTTTATGACTCTGTACCAAACTTATTGTGAGGTATGGTTTTTGGCCGGATAAAAAAATTATTAACGATAATAGCAACAAAAAAAGGATTTGTATGCTTTTTCGTCAATATCTTGAAAATTAGCTAACATTTTGGTGAACATAAAATTCTATAAAATAATGTTTATGTATCTATATTTAGATAAGTGTGAACCGACCGTCAAAATCTTGAAAATGATGTACCGAAGTGCTTACTTTTTGTTATTTTTTGATAGAAACCTTACGACTTTTCTCGTTCGTTTAAAATGTGACTGAAAGTCTGAATAAAATCACAGATTATCTATGAATTCTAAAAAAACACTTTTCATACCACAGCAGTTTTTCCAGTCTTATTTTCTGTTTAAGCAGTTGTTACTACAAACTTCTTTGTATTGTTATAGTTTTTGAGGATTTCAGGTCTTAGGTACCATCTGAGACAATTTCATGTGTCCTTTTTTAGATTTTTAAAAAGCGATGAAAAGCAAGTGCCTAGGAACTCCATTTTTGAGACTTTGGCGGTCGGTACAAGCTCAATTATCAAAACTGTACCGTTCTTATGACCATTTTGTTAGAGAATTTAATTCTCTATCAAAAATCGGTCCAACACAACTTGGACAAACTTTCACATTTAGGAGTAAGGGCAGTTTTAGAGATTTTTTAAAAAAAACTTTGAACCTTACCCTCCACAGCCTTCCTGCTTGCACTTTTTAAGAACAACTAGTTTATACTATCGTACACTGGTACTGAGGGAGTATTCAAGTGCCAAATTTAATCAAAATTGTTGAAGTAGTTTTAGTGAAAAGAATGTTTCATTCTTTAAACCTTGCCTCCGCAACCTCCCTTCCTACATTTTCTATTTTCATGTTATGTCATTTCACACTGGTACTAAGTATGTATCTATGCGTTAAATTTAATCAAAATTGTGTGAGCCGTTTTAGAGATTTATTCTTTACACTTTGCCCCCACACCATCGCCCTCCCTGTATTCTCTTGGAGCAGCTGATTATACTATCTCATCTTGTTACTGAGGAAGTATCCACGTGTCAAGTTTAATCAAAATCGTTGGAGTACATTTAGAGAAAAAGATTATTAATTTCTTTACTACCCCCTCACAACCTCTTTCTCTGCATTTTTTTGGAGTAACTGGTCATGCCATTTCATCAATATGAAAAATAAATACTTTCTACCATTGGTACTAACCAATGGTACTAAGAAAGTATTTATGTGTTAAATTTGAATAGAATCGTTGGAGCCGTTTAAGAGAAAAAAATTATTCATATTTTTTCTGGTTTTTAGGGGCTTACCCCCGTCCCACATTTACGCTAGGACCGATTTTGCAATTTTATGTCGAGGCGTGGTCGCTTTAAATATGCATGTAAATATTTTTTAAAGAGAATGGGTAGTGAAAAAAAGTTGTGTGTACCTATTTCCTACAAACACTTTAAATCGCAACCCGATCGGACGATTATTTTTGCCACCGCAGTGTGATCTTGAAAAAAAATAGTTTGTTTTTTGTTTTTTGCAATCCTGGTAGTACTTATATAAAATTTTTTATTAACTTGTTTAAGTCTGTGTTTAAAATAGCAACTCGATCGGATGATTATTTTTGCCGCCGCAGTGATCTTGAAAGAATTTTTTTTTTGATTTTTGCGATCCGGATAGTACGATTTTTTTTTAAACTCATTTAAGTTAATGTTTAAAAGCGCAGTACCATCTGACAATATGTCTTTTGCCGTTGCAATCGGCTTGCAGCTGCTATCGTCAAGTTCTGCGAAAAAGAATATTCGTTAAATAAAGCAAAGCACTTTTTTTACAATTAATTATTTTTTATTTATTTGCTTTTATCATGTTTAGAGAATATTATTTAGGTATTATGCAAATCACAACTTACACACTTTTTTATTTATTATGAAAATACCTACTTTCTGTATATTGTTGCCCTAATCTGGGCACGCTAATATACTAGTTAGGTAAATACTTTAAAACACTCATTATTGGAGAACCAATCAAAACAACTACTCTTCTAGCTAATACTGACGAAGTATTGAATTACATGATAGGATTCTTAGCATTTTAAAGAAAAAAAAATATATATATATTGAAAATATTTCAATCATTTATTTACATTTAGTCATCACACTTTTTTATTTAATATGAAATTATCTACTTTCTGTATATTGGTACCTTAATCGGGTCACGCTAATATACTACTTAGGACAACACTTTAAAACACTCATTATTGGAAAACCAATCAAAACAACTACTCTTCTAGCTAATACTGACGAAGTATTGAATTACATGATAGGATTCCTGGCATTTTAAAGAAAAAAAATATTTAAACTACTTATATTATTTATTAAAATTCAGTCATTCACAACAATTATTGAACCTTACATTCTATTTCAACTCTAGAAAAGTTGTACATGTTTTTTCGAACTCGTTAGTTCTCATCAGTAGAGTATAGAAACATTCATTCATTATTTACAAGCCTATTCTTGATTTATTTTTTACAATTAATTATTTTTTATTTATTTGCTTTTATCATGTTTAGAGAATATTATTTAGGTATTATGCAAATCACAACTTACACACTTTTTTATTTATTATGAAAATACCTACTTTCTGTATATTGTTGCCCTAATCTGGGCACGCTAATATACTAGTTAGGTAAATACTTTAAAACACTCATTATTGGAGAACCAATCAAAACAACTACTCTTCTAGCTAATACTGACGAAGTATTGAATTACATGATAGGATTCTTAGCATTTTAAAGAAAAAAAAAATATATATATTGAAAATATTTCAATCATTTATTTACATTTAGTCATCACACTTTTTTATTTAATATGAAATTATCTACTTTTCTGTATATTGGTACCTTAATCGGGTCACGCTAATATACTACTTAGGACAACACTTTAAAACACTCATTATTGGAAAACCAATTGTAAAAAATAAATCAAGAATAGGCTTGTAAATAATGAATGAATGTTTCTATACTCTACTGATGAGAACTAACGAGTTCGAAAAAACTTGTACAACTTTTCTAGAGTTGAAATAGAATGTAAGGTTCAATAATTGTTGTGAATGACTGAATTTTAATAAATAATTTAAGTAGTTTAAATATTTTTTTTCTTTAAAATGCCAGGAATCCTATCATGTAATTCAATACTTCGTCAGTATTAGCTAGAAGAGTAGTTGTTTTGATTGGTTTTCCAATAATGAGTGTTTTAAAGTGTTGTCCTAAGTAGTATATTAGCGTGACCCGATTAAGGTACCAATATACAGAAAGTAGATAATTTCATATTAAATAAAAAAGTGTGATGACTAAATGTAAATAAATGATTGAAATATTTTCAATATATTTTTTTTTTCTTTAAAATGCTAAGAATCCTATCATGTAATTCAATACTTCGTCAGTATTAGCTAGAAGAGTAGTTGTTTTGATTGGTTCTCCAATAATGAGTGTTTTAAAGTATTTACCTAACTAGTATATTAGCGTGCCCAGATTAGGGCAACAATATACAGAAAGTAGGTATTTTCATAATAAATAAAAAAGTGTGTAAGTTGTGATTTGCATAATACCTAAATAATATTCTCTAAACATGATAAAAGCAAATAAATAAAAAATAATTAATTGTAAAAAATAAATCAAGAATAGGCTTGTAAATAATGAATGAATGTTTCTATACTCTACTGATGAGAACTAACGAGTTCGAAAAAACTTGTACAACTTTTCTAGAGTTGAAATAGAATGTAAGGTTCAATAATTGTTGTGAATGACTGAATTTTAATAAATAATTTAAGTAGTTTAAATATTTTTTTTTCTTTAAAATGCCAGGAATCCTATCATGTAATTCAATACTTCGTCAGTATTAGCTAGAAGAGTAGTTGTTTTGATTGGTTTTCCAATAATGAGTGTTTTAAAGTGTTGTCCTAAGTAGTATATTAGCGTGACCCGATTAAGGTACCAATATACAGAAAGTAGATAATTTCATATTAAATAAAAAAGTGTGATGACTAAATGTAAATAAATGATTGAAATATTTTCAATATATTTTTTTTTCTGTAAAATGCTAAGAATCCTATCATGTAATTCAATACTTCGTCAGTATTAGCTAGAAGAGTAGTTGTTTTGATTGGTTCTCCAATAATGAGTGTTTTAAAGTATTTACCTAACTAGTATATTAGCGTGCCCAGATTAGGGCAACAATATACAGAAAGTAGGTATTTTCATAATAAATAAAAAAGTGTGTAAGTTGTGATTTGCATAATACCTAAATAATATTCTCTAAAGCAAAGCACCATCGTTAATATTCTGGATATCTCAAATATATAGAATGGATCTACACTACAGATTTAACAGGAAACGACCAGTATTGATACAAATATGAATCAGTACCGCATTACGCAATTATTAAAAGTGAGTGTTTTTTGTTGTTATTATAATTTTCTCTATGGAAAGTGAAAGGCACATTTTTAACCTATCTCGTTCATATTTTAAGATATGACGAAAAAGCATAAAACCCCGCATTTGTTGCTGTCATTGTTAATAACTTTTTATCCGAAAAAAACGGTATATATTGCGCTTTGTATTTTAAGTATGACTTCTCATATAATTTCATGCAGATCTGTACTCCGAAATCTGAGTCTTATACGCAGAGCATCAGAATTATGTTTCCATTGGAAATCAATGGAAATTATTGGAAATCATTGTATATCATTGAAAATCATTGAAAATCATTGAAAATCATTGGAAATCAGTGGAAATCATTGGAAATCAATGGAAATCAGTGGAAATCAATGGAAATCATCGAAAATCATTGGAAATCAATGGAAATCTGGTGGAAATCATTGGAAATCGAGACAAAATGGAAATCTGGTGTACAAAATCTGGGCAGCGGTCTACCCCTCGACCTAATTTTTGTTTACTTCAAGATGGCGGACGATACTGAAATATAACTACCTACCTATTTAGTTAGCACTTCGCAATATAACATTTTCAAATTATATATTTAAAAAAATGAATTAATTTGTCAAAGTTTAATATATTTGAACATATTTACAAATTAATATGGAGTAGTATTCTAGCATATTTTCATTCGGTCAGATGATGGCTAGCAGCAGAACCACGACCGCGATTCCGCAATATAGCCCAGCCGTTCAGGAATGTTTATAAAAATGTATCATGCATTTGACAGACATCCCGAAGAAAAGCGCAATAAGTAAAAAGTACATTTTACAGGAGATCAAAAACTACATTTTGAAATTCTTAAAGGGTAATAGTACACATTCTATTGTATCTTAATGGTTATAACTTATACTGGTTTGAAGACAAGTATACTACAATAAACTTTATTATTAGTTTCTTCGAAGGAAGGTTATTGTTTATACTTATAAATTTTATCTTATTCCTAAAAATTTTGAATTATTACACTTTTTCTCGGGATGTGCGACATATATTTGCTTAATATTACCTAGGTGAGCGTCATTTGATACAGGCGAACATAGGTGAGTTTACTGGTTGTTTAATATATGGTGGCGTGCTATGTTGTTGTGGATACAAAAAATAATTTTTGACTCATTGAACTGAATATTGTACTTGTTATTAAAAATGCAATCAACTGTCGACTATCATTAGCCATCATTCAACAATGCGAACATATTCATTTATACCTGGGGGTTTTTTACCGAGACATATTATTGCTTCACGTACAGTTTTAATAATACAGGCTATTACACTTTTTCGCAAATCATTTAGGTCACGCAACAGTGACTGCAGTTGTTAGTTTGCTTTTATATATTGCAGGTCAAGGGCAACAGAAATGAGGGTGTAACCAAAGGGTTAATGAAGCCAGAATGAACACCACGTTACTGGCCATGAACAAATATTACGATTTATATACCTTATAATTATACTTTATAACTATACTATAAGTACATTGTATAATCTTTCGTCGGTTAAGAGTGTTAACCTGCTAACTCCATAAAAGCAAATTTTACAGGAGGCTAGAAAAACATTATAGTTTTACCAAGAAATTATTTTGGACGAAAATTTAAATTACACTTTTTTTATCTATAGATTTTACGTATTTTTTAATGAAATATTATCTACAATATACATAAGTTTATTTTTTTTACGGAAATAGCAATGTTTCGGTGATACAAACCAAGTTCGGGAGATAGCAGGTATACATATCACATAAATATGGTTATTTTGAATCCAATTAGGAGTAAACGGCTTTGCACAGGGGTGTAACAACATTTGAGCATAAAGTGCAGTGGCGGCTGGTGAAATTTCAATATTTTTTTTCTCGTCTATGGCGCATGGGACCCATACGAAATTTGGGAAATAACATCTAGAGAAGCACTTCTCTAATGACCCTTAAAAAATTTTGAAAAAGCAGTTTGCGAAAATATTTTTGAAAATTCGTTAGCCTCCCCTGGGTCTAGGGACTCCTGTTTATTTTTATTTTTTTTTGTCACATGCATTTGACTTTTCATAAAAATACAACAATAGATTTTGAAGTTTGTGAAAATATTTTCATTACTAACTGAAATACAATGAACTGAAATTTTGTAATTTACAATTTAACAAATTACAATATTTCAATTCGTTGTATCTCAGTTAGTAATGAAAATATTTTCATAAACTCCAAAATCTGTTGTTGTATTTTTATGAAAAGTCAAATGCATATGACAAAAAAAATAAAAATAAACAGGTGCTCCTAGACCAGGGTGTATTAAATAGGTGGTGCGACGACAACCCTCACAGTGGCTTCATAAGTGCTTACTTTGTACATAATGTAATAGATGGCAGGACCAATAAGTTCTCTCATTACTTACGCATAGATAGATAATTTTACAGGTTCTGTGCATACGTGCATACAGTCTTGCATACATTCCCGGGGTTTTGTTTTTATTTAGTGAAACAAGAGTCCAGTGACATCTGACATTAAGTAGCTAAATTAAAACATTGAAAGAATATATGCAACACTACATGCAGCATTGCATGTGTCGCCACAGCTAACCTCAAAAATATATATTTCTTAAGATTTACAAGTATTAGGTAGCTATTATTAAAATTTCTACCTGGTTCCTGTACTTTCAACCAAAGTCAAGTTAAACGCAATGTGTATGAAGTTTTAAATAGTTTGTCACAATAAAATAAGACACTTTTTGCAGGTTAGGAATCTAACCTATAATTAGCAGTCTGTTTTTATTGACCAACAATATTGAAAAATTATTTGCGTGAATTTTTAAATATTTGCTTGGAGCCAGTATGGCTCCAAGCTAAAAATGCCTATACAAACATTAAAAATGAGAACAAACGAAAAAAACCTTAAAATTTGAGGTTATGTTAGTTATACGATGCACATGCCCAGGTAATTGTAGGACCTTATTGCTCGCGCCATCTACTAAAGAAAATAGTAATCATGCACCTATGAAGCCATTATTATAATAGGAAAGTGCCGTACGTCGGACCACCTATTTAATACACCCTGTCCTAGACCCAGGGGAGGCTAACGAATTTTCAAAAATTTTTTCGCAAACTGCTTTTTCAAAATTTTTTAGGAGAAGTGCTTCTCTAGATGTTATTTCCCAAATTTCGTATGGGTCCCATGCGCCACAGACGAGAAAAAAAATATTGAAATTTCACCAGCCGCCGCTGATAAAGTGGAGTTAGCAGGTTAACACTCTTAACCGACGATTTAATAATTCAATTCGTCCAGTCATGACATTGTGGAAGACAACTGTGGAAACAAAGAAATCTTGAATCGTTTTCTAAAAGCAGGATGTCCACGGAAAACTAGAAAATGACGTGTGGATGCCAGAAACTTTACCTATGCGAAAGGAGGAGGGTCGATTTGGGCGGTTTTTGCCTCAAATTATTTTTGGATAAAAAAATCAGAAAACATTTTTTTTAATGTCTACTAACAATAATAGTCGATTTTACCCTAAACGGACGATCCCCCACCCCCCCTAGCCCGCCCCCCTCAATCCTGAATATGCCATCACTTGCTAACAGCGTTCTTGAGGAGATCGCTTTCAAACTTATATTTGCTTGATAAAATACCACACTGCCACACTAACTCCCAATTTGACCTTCAAATGACCTTAAACTTGATGTGATAACAGGTTAACGGAATTAGCGACCCCAAAAACCCCAGGATACCCTGGTCAAGTCTGGTGAGCAAGCTTGGATATTTTGCATTTATATTTCCCGTAAACAAATAAATAGTAAAACCACCCTCTTCACCCCCATTAGGGGGGTGGGGGGGTAAAAGGGGAAAAATGATAAATGAGAGTGGATACAGTTAAAAGGGAGTTAGTATAGTAGTGTGGTATTTCATCAAGCAAATATAAGTTTGAAAGCGATATCTCCCCAAGAACGCTGTTAGCAAGTGATGGCATCTAGTCCATACGAAACTTTCATAAAAAGTGTAAAACCCCAAAAGTGCAGGGGTAGCGACCAAACATGACTACCTCCCGTTTTCGAGGACGACCAACATGATGGTGATAGTCGCGCGGTCCCTACCCCCCTCGAACTACCCCAAATCGCAAAAAATCACCCCCTTTTTTCTGTTTCCTCCGATTTTTCGTTGTCAGGCATGCGAGGACTTGTTGGATCGTTATTTTTGAGGAAACCAAATATGTCCTGAAAAACTTTGCAACCAGACATCCTAACGACCAACGGGGGTTGAAACCACCCCCCCCCCCCTCTCAATACCGGAACATGCAAAAACATCCAAACTGTTGAAAATTGTTTTCTACACGTATTCAAGGCCGGGGAATACGATGCTGATATTATTTAGCCTAATAATGCCACCCATTTTTCCCATTTTTCCTTATCAGGCATGCGAGGACTTGTTGGATAGGGGTTTTCCAATACCTACGTATGTGTACAGTTAGTCCTTAACCCATATATATTGCATTTAATTATATTTCTCAAAGGTCCTCAATACTGAGGACGTAACAAATGCAAAGTATAGGATACACAACCGACGGCTACGGCTCATATTTTGTGCGTCGGTCCTCGCTGGATCGCTGTATGGAGGCCGCGTAAGAGGAAGACGACTCCCTCTGTCTATGATTTAATTTGTAAACACCGAAGAATAAATTAAAATTTAATAATAGTAATATATAACGCTTGTCTAGAATTAGAATTAAAATCATGTTGTACATAATGTGAAAAAAATCATGTATAATATATAGTAAAAAAGTGGACTATGCACATACACGAATACATGCGCATAGCCCGTTCTATCAAACTCCTTTTAAGCTGCAATAAAAAAATTTCTCTCCCTAGAAAACCTGATCCATTGAGTGCTTGTGATCTCACTATAAACAAAACGATGGTTTTGGGCATGCAAGGGTGGTTTTTGAGGACTAAGAGAGAAACTGATACAACTATCGTGTTCCCCACCCTTAAAAACGGGGGATACCCTCTTCTCCTTGAAGGACACTTCAGGATTCAGAAAGGTGGTGGTTTCAACCCCCTAGGATCGTTTGAATATCTGGTGGCAAAATTTTACAGGACATATTGAGTTTCTTCAAAAAAAACCCAATCCAACAAGTCCTCGCATGACTGAAAATGAAAAATGGGAGAGAACCACCCCTGGTTTGGTGGGAGGCTAAATAATATCACCATCGTGTTCCCCGCCCTTGAAAACGTGTGGAAAACAATTTTCAGCACGTTTGGATGGTTTTTGCATGTTTCGGCATTGATGGAGGGGGTGGGTCGTTAGGATGTCTGGTTGCGAAATTTTACAGGGCATATTCAGATGCCTTAATAGAAACCCCGATCCAACAAGTCCTCGCATGCCTGACAACGAAAAATCGAAAAAAGGGTGTTTTTTTGAATTTAGGGGGTAGTTCGAGAAAGTTAGGGACCGCGCTATCACCATCGTATTGGCCGTCCTCGAAAACGGAGAGGTAGTCATGTTTGGTCGCTACCCCTGCACTTTTGGGGTTTTTGCAACTTTGGCATGGACTAATATTCAGGATTGAGAGGGGGGGGGGGGACTGGGAGGGGGGGATCGTCCGTTTAGGGTAAAATCGAGTTATTATTGTTAGTAAACATTAAAAAAATGTTTTCTGATTTTCTCATCCAAAAATAATTTGGGGCAAAAACCGCCCAAATCGACCTCCTTTCAAGATGATCTTGAAATTTTTACATTTTCGCTGAATTTGAATGGATAAACAGAATAGTTATACTGAACAATAAGTGTGGACAGTAGAGCAAAAGATAATCGGTAGTTTAATTAAAGGAAATAGCAGATAGCAACAAAGTTTGCAAACCTCATTATATATTTTAGTATGTTTTTCTAATGCCACATTTTGCTGCTGATTTTGCTATTAGTATTCTCAGTCGAATCTCACATTCGCAGTTGACGGTATTATCAATAAGGTCACCATTTAGTTTACAACATCACACGCGTCAATTTTTAATATATTTGGATCTCGGTTTAATTTGCAATCAAACCATATTCAAAACTTAGTGTCTGAAGACCACCAAACATGTGTATGACCTCGTTTCTACTTACTGCAACTAGGAAGGTGTCATCTGCAAATCTCGAGTTAGAAACTATTGTTTCGCCTATAGTAACCCCACTTTCCAGTCCTTCAGCACACATTGCATCAGGCCAAGTTCAGACGCTCTTGAGGCAAACTTTTATTTAAGTTGTGGAAATATTTCATAATAAATCTTTATTACGAATGCTTTAAGAACACAAAAAAGTGGTTTAAGTGGGACAGTGATTCATAAATCTCTTCGAAACGACTAATTATCTGCTAATTAATAAGAAATATCCAATGATTAGAAACGGAGTTAGACAACTATTCTAATAATACATTTATTTTCGACTAATGTTTATTAAAGTATTAAAGAGGACACTTAGGAAAAGTAGTGAATTATTTCTCATGTATTTTTTTGCTTTTTAGTTCTCGTGTCATGACAGAAAGTTTTTATGTTCAAAATTATACACGAAAGTTACGCTATACGCACCAATGGACAAATAATGACAAACAAATAATATCTAATTGCGTAGCACTAAAGGAAAATGATTTGGATGTTTATTATCATCAAATAATAAAATAAGAGAAAATATACAGTGTTAAAATCTAATATATAAAAATCTCGTGTCACAGTGTTTGTTATCGAACTCCTCCGAAACGGCTTGACCGATTTTTATGAAATTTTTGGTGTATATTTGGTAGGTCTGAGAATAGGTCGTAGGCTATTTTTATACCCCTAGGTGATAAGGGTGGCCCTATCCAGAAATTTTCTTTCTATTTTTTGGACAAAAATTTATAATTTATATGGCAAAACAACGTTTGCTAGGTCAGCTAGTATTTTAATAAAATCATAATCTACTTCATAGCAATACAGCAGAGAAAGTATATATTATATCGGCGATAATAATGATTAACGAAAAATGTTAAAAAAAGGGCTTTTTGGCCCATCCATGGTACAGTGTGGAAACCATATTTTTTTACTAATTTTGGGATGCTGAATAGTAGTAAGTAGAAAAAGAAGAAAAATTCTAAATTCCCCCTCGTTTCCCTCACCCTTCACCGCCCGTAATAACAGTGTAAGTTACAATATCTAATATATCCTGAATCGTTTTCTAAAAGCAAGACGTCCACGGGAAACTAGAAAATGACATGTGGATGCCAGAAACTTTAACAGATGACACCCAAATGTTATGATATCTGTTCTGGTTTGGCCTTGAAAGTTATTGTCAGCACGTTAAAAACGATTGCTCAGAGCTGAAAACTAAGAGCTTACCTATGCGAAATTTCAAGATGATTTTGAAATTTTTACATTTTCGTTTAGTTTGAATGAATAAACAGAATAGTTATACTGAACAATAAGTGTGGACAGTAGAGCAAAAGATAATCGGTACTTTAATTAAAGGAAATAGCAGATAAATGTACCTGTAGCAGCAAAGTTTGCAAACCTCATTATATATTTTATTATGTTTTTCTATTGCCAGATTTTGCTGCTGATTTTGCTACTAGTGTTCTCAGTCGAATCTCACATTCGCAGTTGACGGTATTATCAATAAGGGCTCCAAGGTCACCATCTAGTTTACGACCTCACACGCGTCAATCTTTAATGTATTTGGATCTCGGTTTAATTTGCAATCAAACCATATTCAAAACTTAGTGTCTGAAGACCACCAAATAGGTGTATAACCTCGTCTCTACTTACTGCAACTAGGAAGGTGTCATCTGCAAATCTCGAGTTAGAAACCATTGTTTCGCCTATAGTAACCCCACTTTCCGGTCCTTCAGCACACATTGCATCAGGCCAAGTTCAGACGCTCTTGAGGCAAACTTTTATTTAGGTTGTGGAAATATTTCATAATAAATCTTTATTACGAATTCTTTAAGAACACAAAAAAGTGGTTTAAGTGGGGAGGGGTTCATAAATCACTTCGAAATGATCAATTATCTGCTAATTAATAAGAAATATCCAATGATTAGAAACGAAGTTAGACAACTATTCTAATAATACATTTATTTTCGACTAATGTCTATTAAAATATTAAAGAGGACACTTAGGAAAAGTAGTGAATTATTTCTCATGTATTTTTTTGCTTTTTAGTTCTCGTGTCATGACAGAAAGTTTTTATGTTCAAAATTATACACGAAAGTTACGCTATATGCACCAATGGACAAATGACAAACAAATAATATCTAATTGCGTAGCACTAAAGGAAAATGATTTGGATGTTTATTATCATCAAATAACAAAATGAGAGAAAATACACGGTGTTAAAATATTTTAATTAAATCATAATCTACTTCATAGCAATACGGCAGAGAAAGTATATATTATATCGGCGATAATAATGGTTAAAGAAAAATGGCTTTTTGGCCCATCCATGGTACAGTGTGGAAACCATATTTTTGTATTAATTTTGGGATGCTGAATAGTAGTAAGTAGAAAAAGAAGAAAAATTCTAAATTCCCCCTCCCCTCGTTTCCCTCACCCTTCACCACCCGTATTAATGGTGTAAGTTACAATATCTAATATATGGTTATTTATTTATTAAAAAAAAAACAAAACTCGTTAAATGGCTATTATCAGGTTATAATGTGATTACTTCTGAATACTCTTACACCCATCCCCACCAATTAAGGTGGTGGATTTTATCCTTTTAGAGTTTTTATTGGTTTTAATTGCAAAAGAAATCCCTAATCACCCAGTTTAATTTAGTTAATTCAGATGAATATTTCTCACCCCTGAATATTTCTCACACTCTTGGAGTTGGCTATACAGAAAATATTACTTGTTTTTTATATAAAAAAAATCTTTAACTGTTTAAATGACTTTTGGCGAGGAAGGTTGAAGGGGTGAATTTGGTTTTTTTTACTTCTTTTTCTACTTAGTTATCAAAACTTTTTTAAGGAGAATTTTCTGCAAAAGAGTGACCTCTTGCAGTTCTAATTCTAGTGGCAAGTTCTAATATCAATTCCAATGTCACCCCCAAATAATGGTTGTTTTTTAATGTGTTCCCGAGATTTTTCGCCAAAATGGGTGACAGGTTCATTTTGTGCACCCCAAAATTAGTAAAAAAAAGATGGCTTCCAGACTTTACTACAGATGCGCCAAAAAAGCCCTTTTTTAACATTGTTCTTTAAGATTATTGCTCGCAGTTTTTCCAGCAGTTGTCATTGATATATTTAGAAAAATAACTGTAAAAGTATTTAAGAAAAACTTTCCTCTCTATTTAGCACTTTTTATTTACTCATTATCTTTTCTGTATTAACACTAACCTGTATACTTTTTTTTAGTTAAACATATATCAGGTTTTCTTCCTGGCAATAGTGACAACTACATTCCAGATATTATTTTCCTCTACCGTTTCTTAATTAGCTATTTTTTTAGATTGACCACCACAGTTTACTAAAATTATGTCGGATTTCATCCTCGGTAATTGTATGGTCCAAATATTATATCCACCATAATTATTTTGGATTGGGACCACCTTCTACATTCTTCATATTTTACTTCCCTAACAGTTGTGTTAACTATATGGGAAATATTATCCGTCACATCCCTTTATTAAAAAAAATTAAGGTGACCACCCTATATAACTTGATTATATTTTTATTTAATAGTCCTTATTGATACTTAATAACGTACTGAATCTAATCACTGTAGTCAGTGGCGGATCCTGAATAAATTAGCAGGGGGACACAACCATTAAAAATGCGCCGCCGCAAGCGAACAAATATTTTTTGCTCTCAGCAATGAAAATTGATGAGCATGGAGGAGAAAATCACCAAAGATATTTCCACTCACAAACAAAAAAATCAACAACAACAAGTTATATGCACTTTTTGACGCGCATTTACGCATTTTCAACTTATCTGTTTAATATATCTCGTACTAGTGTAATCGGATGGGAATTTTAAAAATACTGGCTTATTCGGAATAAAATTCTTAAAAAATATGGACCTGTCCGATATGTATTGGTCAATCCGCCATCTTGGAAAAAAATATAAAACACCAAAAATGGCGGAAAGAATCAAAATTGAATATTTTTTCTATAAGAAGGAGTAATTTCACCAAAGTTGACATAAATAAAACTCATTCATGACCAAATATAATGCATCAATCCCGGGCACCGTATGTCAAATAGAACGGTCAGAGATGACGGAAGAAATAGAATTTTTAATTCTTCGTCAATTCGGAAGAATTTTATGTCACTTTTTATACTCTTCGCAGTAAATATCGCTCGTAGAGAAAAAATTTTCATATCATTATGTTAGTGAACGAATTCTGAACAACTTTCAAAATATCCGTCTGTCCGTCGGTCCGTCACGTTTCTTGTAAGCACGATAACTTAAGAAAGAAAAGTCCGATTGTATTGAAATTTGGAAAGTAAGTTAGCGTTAGCTGGAGGAAGAACTCTATTGTTTTTGAAAAAAATCAATCAGTAAATAAAAAAGTTATTATCATTTAAATAAAAAAAATTTTTTTTTCATAATTTCTGTCATTTGTATTTAAATAGAAATATTGCGAAATGTTATTCCCTATAATTTTTTTTTGTTTTTATATTTTACCAATATATATATTTCATAATAATGTATCTAATCCGTTAAAATATAATTCTTGAACGATATTCATTCTGTTTGTTCTATTTTTGTTCTTTTTTTATTCTTTTTGTTCTTTTTGTCACCAAAAATTCCATTTTGGCCGATAAACCTTTAAAAATTCAAATATTTTAAACCCTATTCTCTTTCCACCACATATTCCTGGCGTCAGGGAGACCACCAGGTCGGCAGTTCTCGTACGGGTTTTTTTCGTTTAGCTTTTCACCCGAGTCAACAGCCAAAATTTATTCAGTGTTACAACCAGCAACTAGTTCTAAGTTTTATATGCATTAGCTTTAGGCCTTTGTGGGCAGCATTTTCAAATGTATTATTAATTTTAAATCCACGCTAGGTGGGTAGGAATTTTAATTGTTCCTTTTTTTGTCATTGTCGCCAAGCCGAGCCGAAGCTACCCCGCTCAGCCCTACAAGCATCACGGCGCTGCGCACCGTGGTTGTCTGGCTGGCTCCGAGCCAGGTTTCGGGGAGGCGCATATGTATATATGAACATTAATAAATTTTATTTGCTTTGCTTGCTTTGCCTTTCAATCCAAAAGTCTCGTGTTCGATCCCTCACATGGCGATTTTTTTTTTCATATATTTTTTTTTTCACAACAAAGTTGGTATCACAAAATTTAGAATGTCCAAAAACTAACATTATTTACAAGAAAAATGCGAAGAGTATCCTATAGAATGTGTAACAATTATATAAAAAGCTCAGTAAATCGGCGAAGAGTATAATACTTCCACTAGTTTTTCTTTTCGATTGTACGTTATTTTATGTACTTTTAGGGGAAAAAGAGTTCATTTTTTTTTAATTTTCAAAAAAGTGCACTTTCACAATTTTTAAAAATGCATTTTTTTTACTCTCCTTTTTTTCACCCAATTTTCATCGAAACAAAATGAAATATACTATAGGAAGTCTCGTATAACTTCAAAAATTTAATACAAAATGAATCTTCATTAATTTGAAATGGAAATTCATTAACCATACACATGGTAATAATAATAATAATATATGAATATACGATCAATAATCAGAACCAAGCAGTCAAGACTAGATAATATTATTTTTGATGGGTATGCCGATGAACAGAATAGCACTAAGAATAACGAGCGCATTCGTCGTTTAGAAAAAAATGTTTGCGTAGATATTTCAATGACAAGTGACATTATGAAATCCTCGTTTAGTCAAAAGAAAATACTAGCTAATAGGAAAAATAAGGATTATAAAATTATTGGGCAAAGAGTTAATAGATAATGACTTTAACGTTAAAATATGCAGAGAAGACACCGATGCTACAATCGTTAAAACTGCTATTGATTTGAAAACCGAAGACAATCAAGTTATAATAATAGTGAAGACATTGACCTTTTGGTTATAATGACTTAACTAGTATGGAATCATCATAAAAAAAATCTATTTTACATATCTAAGATTAATAAAATAATTGGCAAACATTATGCCGAAAATAGAATTGTCTGCAATTCCACCTACTGAAGAGGTAATAAAAAAATACTATTTAAGGGTACATTTCCAAGGTCCTGAGAAAGATCCATTACAATTCGGGTGGCTTAAAACTGAGAATGGCTTAATGCCTGATGTTACGAGTGAAAGTAATGCTTTTCCTAAAAATTTATTAAGTGATATTTCTTGTAAATGTAAGATAGGCTGTAAAAATAATCAGTGATGCTGTAGAAAACTGAATATATAATGTTCTATTTTATATCTGTTGTAAAGGAAATAATTGTGCCAATCCTTCTTCTACCTTTGATGAATCGACTATCGATGAAGAATGCCGTGAAATTATGGCATATGACGGTGATGAAACTAATATAGTATATTTCATTTCGTTTCGATGAAAACTGGGTGAAAAAAAGGAGGGTCAAAGAAAATTAATTTTTGAAAATTGTAAAAATGCACTTTTTCCGAAAATAAAAAAAAACACTTTATTTGATAATTAAAAAAAAATGAACTATATCCCTTAAAAGTACATAAAATAACGTACAATCGAAAAGAAAAAAAAGTGACGTACAATGCCTCCTTGATAATTGACGAAGAATTAAAAATTTTATTTCGTCCGCCATTTTTGACCGTTCTATTTGACGTACGGTGTCCGGGGTTGATGTATTATATTTGACCATAAATGAGTTTTATTTTTGCCAACTTTGGTGAAATTATTCCTTCTTATAGAGAAGATATTCAATTTTGATTCTTTCGGCCATTTTTGGTGTTTTCTATTTTTTTCCAAGATGGCGTATTGACCAGTACATATCGACAGGTCTATATATTATAAGAATTTTATTCCAAATAAGCCAGTGTTTTTAAAATTCCCACCCGATTACTAGTGCAAGGTATATTAAGCAGACAAGTTGAAAATGCGTGAATGCGCGTCAAAAAGTGCATATAACTTTTGACGCACAAGGAATTTTTGGGCACAGATATTTTTTCGTAATCACGAGGTCATAATACATAACAGTCAACAATAAAATTACAGGTGGAATGTTGTCGCCGAAAAGAATTGAATTAAATCAATTCGACTGTACTATATTTAAGAACTGGTTTGATATAAAAGCTACTAACTATAAATATTAAAAAAAACTAAGTACCTACCGTTTTCGTTATATGTAAATGTATTACCTGATTTTAGTTCTCTAAAAATTGGACACACACAACATATCCAGAAGGAAAATAGTATGAGAAATATCTAGGTGTAACTTTAGATCCCCACCTAAGTTGGGACGAGAAATCTGTCGTACATAAACTTAGATGCATATTATTTAGATTTAAGCAACTTAAAAAATACCCACCAATTTTTCAACTTAAATCAGTGTACACAGCCCTTGTTGAATCTCACTTGAGCTACGGAATAATCGCATGGGGTGGAGCTCTAAACCGTCACATGTCTAATTCAGAAATTATGCAGAAAAAGTTTTTAAGAATACTGTTAGGTAAAACTCGATAGTATTCTTCTAACCGTCTCTTCGACGAGAATAATTTTCTAGATTTGAGACAATTATTTTTTATAAAATGGGTCTTGGAATCATATGTAGGAAACTCCACACAGGCAACTTCCTTATATGGAACTAGGCAAACTAATAAAGGATGTATACATGTGCCAAAAATGAATACCACTACAGGGCAGCGTAGTTGGAGATTTTTTGGCTCAAAATATTTCAATGCGTTCCCTAAACATATAAAATCTCTGACAAAAACAAGTTTAAAATACAATTAAAAAAATATGTAATGTTAGACAGACAAAAAATAATTGCACAAATTGACTTGAAAAATCAAAACCTAATATGAGGGATTGCTTGCAGTAATAAATAAATATTTGGCCTTAATATGAAATGGAAGTTCTTTTATATACTGCTATTAACTTATATACTGCCATCAATTTTATTTATTTTTTATATCTCTTTATAGTTCTCTTTCTATAGTTTTTAATTTGTATTGTTATGTGTTGCAACCCCTAGAATGTAGGTAACACAGAATTCAATTAGTTCGGATGTCTGAATGTAGAGATTTGCACCTACTAAAGAAAGAACCTACTAGAAGCTCTAGAGTGATGATATCCATTCTGGAACTATCTAGAGAATGGTGACGTCATACAGAAAATTCGGGTATATAAGGCATGGAGTAAACCGGAGTGGGAAGTTAGTACAGTTCTACTGGTCAGTTGAGATGGTCAGAGAGTAAGGAGTAAACACAGTAATAAAGTGACTGAATAATTGAATTGTAGTACACAGTGTATTATTAGTCAAGTAATCAATTGTTGTTGTAATTAGTAAGTTAATAAATTAGTATTAGTGTTACCCTGGTGTTATAATTTCCGAACGCACGGTGAACCCAGGGTGTTTACAAAAAGGGTGTAAGCACGTCACAATTGGTGTCAGAAGTGGGATTATAACAGAAGATTTCTAGACTGTTCGAGAAGGTTTCTACAGTGTTCTTCTCGGGAATTAGTGGTGATACTGAGAATTGACTTACGGGACATTGTTTAAGGACTATTTTTGAACTCAAAACTGTAAAAATGTGCGTTTTCGGGAAAGTGACTGAGACACTGAAAAGACTCATTTGTGTTAGTGCGTGAAAATGTCTAGAACTTTTCTATTTGGACACGAGTGGAGATATTATTAAATTCTCTCAACTGGATAGTGACAAAAGACTCTAGATAAGACTTTTTCGTGCTGTTTCGATATTTTTCTGGAAAGTTCCATTGCCGATATTGACGTAACAGTTAAATTTATTTTATTTTAACATAATCTTATGCTTATAAAAACTCGAAGTATGGCATCCGATAAATACAGGACTTATTCGAACAATTCCAAAAAATGATGGCGCAGCAACGGCAGGAAGACAAAGAAGAACAAGAGAAAAAACGTTAAGAGAAGAAGGAAGAACAAGAAAAGCAACGTCAAGAGGAAAAAGAGGAACAAGAAAAGCGACGTCAAGAACAAAAAGAAGAGCAAGAAACAAGACGTCAAGAAGAAAGAGACGAATTGAAGAAAATGATGGAGGACTCGAAAATACGACAGCAAGAGGAGAAAGAAGAACAAGAAAGACGCCGGGAGGAGTTAAGGAAAATTCTGAATGAACAAATGAAAATACAACAGGATGCTATCATTTCTGCCAATGAAGTACTAAAATGTGGAGTCAAAGAAGAGATAAACAAGATCGAAGGTAAAGTAGGAGTAGTCGAGACAGAAGTCAGTCAAGTAAAAGGAGAAGTAACTGAAGTTAAAGATAAAGTAAACAAGTTCGAAGAAGAAGTCAAAGGGGAAATAGACAGGCTTAAATGACAGTTGAGAGATAGAGGAAGCCAGCAGGTGGTATCATCAGGTCAGCGACTAAAACCTCCTTCTTTTGACGGCCAAATTCCTGGACGACGTACAAAAGGCAGTTTGAGGCAGCAACGTGTGCGAACAACTGTGATAATGAGGAAAAGGCCATGGCATTAGTTTTAGCACTAAGGGGCCAAGCATCGGAGTTACTTCAGACTATCCCAGTAGAGAAACAAAGGGACTTTAAAGTTCTGGAAGCTGCATTGGACTTAAGATATGGCGACCAACACCTCACCCAAGTATACCAGGCACAGCTAAAATCAAGGACGCAAAAGGCTGGAGAAAGCTTGCAAGAATTCAAAGCTGCCATAGAGCGACTGGCACACCTGGCATATCCGAGTGCCCCAAGAGAATTCCAAGAACGGTAGCCATCGGGGCCTTTTTAGATGGCATAAGGGACGAAGAGGTCAGGCGAGTTCTTGGGTTAACACGACACTAAAGTAGCAGCGAAGCTTTGGTGCGTGCACTTGAGGTAGAGGCGGCCTTTAAGGATACCCTAAAGTCAAGAGTGCGTGCTGTGACAGTTGAAGAGGCACATTCAGGCAAAAAGAACCCTGACATGATGGACATGCATGAAATGCTCAGTAAAGTACTGGCCAAACTGGATTCTCTGGGGAAACAGAATAACAACAAGGTGGAGCGAAACCATACGGAGGTATCCGGTGCTATCAGTGCGGCAAATTAGGGCATATTAAGCGAGATTGTCGACAGCAAAGCCCCGAGAAGGTAAATGCAGCAGATGTCGAAGAGTCGTATTGGGACAAGAAGAATCTAGCGACTTTACTGAGAGATTTGCACAAAATGGTAAAGCAATTTCTGGAGAGTTCTTCAGGGAAGCAAAGCAAGCAATCAAGCAGTGAGAAGCCTAGTGGGGGTATTCGATGTTATAGCTGCGGAAAACTAGGCCATGTAAGACGAGATTGTCAACAGTGGAACCCGGAGGGGGTACATGCCACTGGGGCGGTGCTGGCTAGTGAAAGCGATGCTCCCAGAGAAATAAAGGTTTGCCAGCTTCGAAGAATTCCAAGTAGTCTACCATCACCAGGCTGTGTAAACGAAAGAAAAGAGATTCCAGAGAATTGGACAAAGGAAGTTTTAAGGCAAGAGCAATTGAGCGATGTAGAAATTGGACATATGTTGAGAGCAAAAGAAGAGGGGACACGTTCAGCGTGGAAGGATGTTTCAGACAAAGGAGTGGGGCTGAAGGCTTTATGGTCACAATGGGGTTCACTTCACGTCGTAGACGGGCTGTTGAGGAGAGCATGGGAAAGCCCAGATGGAAAGCAGGTTGCCATGCGTCTAGTGATTCCCAGGTGTCGTGTACCAGAAGTACTCCAGGAAGCGCATAATGGAACGTCCGGTGGACACTGGCGTAAACAAGATGTTGGGTAAAGTTCGGGTTAATAGTCGCCAGGATGTGGAGGCTTGGTGTCGCAAATGTAAGGATTGTGCTGCCAATGGGAAACCACTTTCCGGGAGCAACTATGTGAATGAAAGTCGAGAACAGCCGAAGAATGTCCAAGAGCTGATCACCAAGGCTAGCGACCGAATAAAGACTCGTTATGATCGGAATGCCAGTACAGGAGGATTCAAGGTGGGAGATCGGGTTTGGCTGTACAATCCACAGCGGAAAGAATGGAAGTCCCCGAAGCTTCAACCACCTTGGGAAGGACCGTATTCAGTCATCACCCGGATCAATGACGTTGTGTATCGGATTCAAAGAAGTAAAAAGTCGAAGATGAAAATCGTACACTTGGGTAGACTGGCGAAGTATGTGAAAGAGGCTGAATTGCCTGACCGGGACGTTCGGGCTTAAGAAGGGGGCAGTGTTATGTGTTGTAACCCCTAGAATGTAGGCAACACAGAGTGATGACATCCATTCTGGAACTATCTAGAGAATGGTGACGTCATACAGAAAATTCGGGATCCCTCATCTATAGATATATAAGGCATGGAGTAAACCAGAGTGGGAAGTTATTACAGTTCTAATGGTCAGTTGAGATGGTCAGAGAGTAAGGAGTAAACGCAGTAATAAAGTGACTGAATAATTGAATTGTAGTACACAGTGTATTATTAGTCAAGTAATCAATTGTTGTTGTAATTAGTAAGTTAATAAATTAGTGCTAGTGTTACCCTGGTGTTATAATTTCTGAACCCACGATACAGGGTGTTTACAAAGAGGGCGTAAGCACGTCACAGTATCTCTTTTATTTTTTACATGCTGATAATGTTGAATATAATAAGTATTTATTTATACCATTTACCTATATTATAGTCACGGTCAGATGATCTTACATTATCTTGTGGCTGTATCTAGTTTATTTTACAAGTTATCATAGTTCTATAAGTGTATCATGTATTTATTTTTTGTAAATAAACTTTATTATTATTATTATCTAATATATAAAAATCTCGTGTCACAGTGTTTGTTATCGAACTCCTCCGAAACGGCTTGACCGATTTTTATGAAATTTTTGGTGTATATTTGGTAGGTCTGAGAATAGGTCGTAGGCTATTTTTTATACCCCTAGGTGATAAGGGTGGCCCTATCCAGAAATATTCTTTTTATTTTTTTGACAAAAATTTATTATTTATATGGCAAAACAACGTTTGGTGGGTCAGCTAGTTATTATATAAATCAGTATTATTTAATGAAAAACGAATACCAAAATAAACGCAACCGACTGTAGCACAAAGAGTTCCTGAGTTATTTAATAAATACCTACTTTGGGGCTCCACCTTCGAAGGACCCTAGCTCCCTTAGGAAGCATTTGCAGACATATGTTTATTTGAACTTTTTCCATATTTTTGCACGTAGAATCTTCACCAGAAGTTTTTAACCGGAATTTTTGGACATCCTTTATAAAGGGTGAGCCGTGAGGAAAGTGCCAAATTCCGTCGGTGTATTCTGCACATAATTCTAAGACCAAAGAACCCAGAAGTTGTAATCCGATTTTCATTTGTTTTCGAGTGACAGCGTCTTAAAATTTTAATTTATAAGAAATCTTGAAACATAAGTCTATGACAAATACTGATCTACTCGAAATTCTAATTGTCCGATCAATAGGTACTTTTTCTTGTAAAATAGCGTAAGTCAGTTTTTCTTCTTTAAAGGGTTCGGGAGTTCATTTTGAGTACTTTTTCAAGTTGGCGAAGTCTGCGGTGATTGCGGTTAGCCGCCATCTTTGAGATGGCGCAAACTATTGATCCACAAAAATGGTAAGCACATTTTTTTGTTCAGCACTAAATTCTCTATAAAGTCCATAACAGGCTCATTTTCGGAGAATTAACCGTTTACGAGTTACAGCTCGTCAAAGTTTTCAATACGTAGTTTTTGCGGATTATTTTGTAATAGCAATCATGTCTATCATTAAATTCTCTGCATTTTATTCCACAGACACCATTTTGTATGACTAATATTTTACGGTTAAAGGGTTACAGTCCGTAAATAGTTTTTGAACATGTCTCCCAAGCCATCGTACACTTCAATATATTATTATCAATTTTGTAGAGCACTAAGTTCTCTACAATCTAGTGCTCTACAAGTTTACAATTACATATTTTTATACTCGACCAATAGTCTATGTAATGAAGCAAGACAATAAAATTATATAGTTGTAGTGCAGTTGAATTGGTTTTTTTCGGCGGTAACATTCCACCTGAAATTTTATTATTGATTTTTATGTATTATGACCTCCTGATTACGAAAAAGATATTTGCGCCCAAAAATTCCTGCGTCAAAAGTTATATACACTTTTTGACGCGCTTTCGCGGATTTTCAACTTATCTGATTAATATATCTTGTACTAGTAATCGGATGGGAATTTTAAAAATATTTGCTTATTTGAAATAGAATTCTTAAAAAATATAGACCTGTCCGATATGTATTGGTCAATCCACCATTTTGGAAGAAATAGAAAACACCACCAAGAATAGCCGGAAAAATAAAAGTTGAATATCTTTTCTATAAGAAGTAATTTCACCAAAGTTGACAAAAATAAAACCCATTTATGCACTGCCAATGTTTCTTCTACCTTTGATGAATCAGCTATCGATGAGGAATGCGATGAAATTATGGTATATGACGGTAATGATACTAACAGTATATTTTATTTTGTTTCGATGTAAATTGGGTGAAAAAAAGGAGGGTCAAATAAAATGCATCTTTTAAAATTGTAAAAATGCACTTCTTTTGAAAATTAAAAAAAAATGAACTCTCTCTACTCCTAAAAGTACATATAATAACGTACAATCGAGAAAAAAATTGACGTACAATGCCTCCTTGATAATTGACGAAGAATTAAAATTTTTATTTCATCCGTCATCTTTAACCGTTCTATTTGACATACGGTATCCGGGATTGGTGCATTACAATTGACCCTAAATGAGTTTTATGTTTGCCAACTTTGGTGAAATTATTATTATTATATTATTCCTTAACCTCAGCACGAGTTTTTCCGTTAGAAAAACATAAAAAAACACCATATGTGCAGCATTGTTCATCACTTTAGAGTATAAACAATCAGTGTCAAGTGACAGATTACTGTATGACAGTTGAAATGTTCTAGATTATTTGGTTAAACTTAAACCAAGGTAAATTTAGGAGAACAATATTCTCTTTGCATACGATTTCTTGTAAATTAAACTTTTAAGGCACTGTAACTCTAAAACAAATGAAAACCGGATTATAACTTTTGGGTTCCTTAGTCTTACAATCAGCCCCCGCGTATGGGGGGAGGCTATTGGGTACTGAGTATAGGGGACCGGGTTTCCGAGGGGCCTGCCAGAGATGTTGACAAACAAAATTGCTTCACATTTCTTCCCCCTGCTCGTCAATTATCACAGGCACATAAAAAAAAATAAAAGTCGAGGGCTAGAAGGCAGACCTACGTAATCCCATGCATTTTGACCCGCTGAACACGAATCCGATGTCCGTTTTACCCGATTGGCCCTTGAATTTTTGCTAACCTCAAAAAACACCTTGAAAATGCTCGAAAAATCCCAAACAAGTAAATAAAAGCTTAAATGAGCTGATCACTATATCTATACGTAATTTGGGGTGCTGAAACTGAATATGAGGTCAGAATTAACCGATCAGTTAGGTATTTTGACATAACCTCAAAAAACATCTAAAAATGCCCGAAAAATCCCAAACAAGTAAATAAAAAGCTTTCATGAACTGATCACTACATCTACACCTAATTTGGGGCACTGAAACCGAATCCAAGGTCACAATTTAAGCGCGACGATCGAATATCTTGTAAAATCCCTATTTAAAATGTACTGAGAAATGACTGAATCATAGCCCGAAATTGACTTTGCTCTACATAATATCTGAACATATAATTTTCAACGTATTTTCACGAGCTGAACACAATACCGGAGTCAAAATTAAAGTGCAATCTGCAAACTTCATAGAGAAATATCATTTCAGCATATATTCTCATCAATTCTAGTAAGCGGAGATGGGTAACTTTTAAATTTTCAAGTATCTAAAGGAAAATATTACTGAATAGTAACTTTTTTAGGAAAAATTTTTCGGACAAAGTTTGCTCTGTTGAGAGAGGAATATCGTTTGGACTTAACATTTACCTACACCCTCCCTTGATAATTTTTTACCTTTTTTTTTCTTAAAGCTGTTTAGAATTGTATAGTTTTCATTATTCTGTTTGATTGTCATATGCCATTTAATTTACTACAAACAAAACAGAGGGAATTCGCATTATTTACACAGTTGTGCAAATTTCTTGTAGCCCTATAGGAAGCCAAGTTTCCCACTTCACTAGAGCTGCGGTTGCATGATGACGACGCCCGTGGTCCCGCTTTCCCAAACTGACCGGCCGCCGATACTGGAGTTTCCCTCCCCTTCATCGTAAACTCTTTCTCTACTTTTGCCATGACGGCATTTTTACCTAGGAACTTAGCCGAAATAAATCGTTGCCCTCCCCGTCTCCACGTGAAGGTGTCTTACTTGCAAAAATAGAAAAAGAAATATATGGCATATGACAATCAAACAGAATAAAGAAAACTATACAATTCTAAACAGCTCTAAGAAAAAAAAGTAAAAAAATCATCAAGGGAGGGTGTAGGTAAATGTTAAGTCCAAACGATATTCCTCTTTCAACAGAGCAAACTTTGCCCGAAAAATTTTACCTAAAAATGTCACTATTCAGTAATATTTTCCTTTAGATACTTAAAAATTTTAAAGTTACCCATCTCCGCTTACTATAGGATTGATGAGAATATATGCTGAAATGATATTTCTCTATTAAGTTTGCAGATTGTGCTTTAATTCTGACTACGGTATTCTGTTCAGCTCGAGAGAATATACGTCGGAAATTAAGTGTTCAGATTTTATGTAGAGCAAAGTCAATTTCGGGCTATGATTTAGTCATTTTTGGGTACGTTTTCATCCTAAATATAGATTTTATAAGATATTCGATCGTCGCGCACAAATTCTCACCTTGGATTCGGTTCCAGTGCCCCAAATTACGTATAGATATAGTGATTAGTTCATGAAAGCTTTTTATTTACTTGTTTGGGATTTTTCGGGCATTTTCTAGGTGTTTTTTGAAGTGATATCGAAATACATTTAAGCTTTTTATTTACTTGTTTGGGTTTTTTCTGGCATTTTTAAGGTGTTTTTTTAAGGTTAGCAAAAATGCAAGAGCCAATCGGGCAAAACGGACATCGGAGTCGTGTTCAGCACGTCAAAATGCATGGGAGTACATAGGTCTGCGTTCTAACACTCGACTCTTATTTTTTTTTGTGTGCCGGTGTTATTAAAGTGCGGGGGCCCGTCAGAGATCTTGAAAGGATTTTTTTTTAAATTCTCCCCCTCCCCCCCGTTGCTCATAAATTATTAAGCGCAGGGGCCAGACCAGTGAATTTGGTACCGAGGCCCATGATTTGATGTGGGGGGGCTGCTTACAATTAGGTGTGGAATACACTCCCGAAGTTTGGCACCTTCCTCCCGTCTCACTCTGTATTCTGTAACATGAAATACAATCTTAATATCGTAGAAATGACAACAATTAATCAATATCTTTCGCCGTCCTAAGAATTTTGTAGTGGATTTAATTATATATCAAACTAAATACTTTATGAAACTCTGTAATTATCTAGTTGTGTTATTTCGTTGTTAATCTAGTATTAATTTGAAATACTTCACCCTTTTCTACAACAGATTAGGTACCTACATATAAATTTGTAATTACGCAATTTGAACAGCTATAATTAAGCGGGTTAATTTTTCTTTAGAGTTACTAAACTACGTTCAAAGTGAAATAAATTAGAGGATCCCAGGAAATTAATATTAGAATAATGACTCATTTAATGTTAAAACTTAACTGCGTATTCCTGCGTTTATCGGAAGCACTGGAGGCTATTCAAAAATTAAAACAGATATCCCTATGGGAGATATATTATGCGTAAATTTCAACTTCGGATTTTAGATTGAGGTAATAGGTATTTAATACGCATTGTAGCTGCAAACGAAAAATTTTATGATTTTATACTCAAAAATAAATGAGATTATCATAATTTTATGTACCAACTTACTTCGAACTGCCGTTGAATGTTATACAAGAAAATTAACCAGTTAATTTGTCAAGGTAGATTGAATTGCTGTAATAAGGACAAAACCAGATAAATCCACTATACTTAACTTGATGGAACTATTATGCAGTTTGCAGTTTGAAAAATATTTCATTGAAATCACTTAAGACAATCCAGACGAGTGATTGAACGAATATTTAAAAAAACCATAAAAACGAATCGAATTGAGAACCTCCTTTTACTTTAAATTTTTTGAAGTTGGTTAAAATTGCAATTTACTTTAATATAAAAATTAACTCAAGGGATATTTGCAAATACATGAAGGCGTAGAAGGGCCACTGATTTTTTTTAATTCCGCGTTTAACCTTGGAATTCCGACATTAATCTCAGAATTCCGACATTAATCTCGAAATTCCGTCTTTAATCTCGGAATTCCGACTTTAATCTCAGAATGCATAGATTAGTGTTGGAAACATGAGACTGATGTTTGAAATGCACCGGTGTAAAGATGAAGATGCCCTATTATGTCTTCTCGAAAAATTCATCATGTTTTTCTTAATAAAAATGCACGTCAGTGACTGAAATAAATTTTGCTTTACTTAAAAATTATATATTAGAGGTCTTTGATATGTAGAAGAACGCACTACCGGGCGTCAAAATGACGCGACACCAATTTATTTCTCAGGGGGCGCCAGTCGCGTATTACCCCGTTCTTCTACCTCCCAGGCGGGTTCGAGATAAGATGCACTTCGGTAGCCGAGTAATGGACCAAGGCTGCACTACCACAGATCGGAAACTACGCTCTCTCTGGACCTGAATTCCCTCGTTAGGGGTTTAGGCACCTCTTAATTTCCTGAATTTTTGCATAAAAAAAATCCCAACCGAAGAATTTCTCTGCGGAGGGATTAGTTTTGGTACGCGGAAATCACGTTTTGGTCCATTAATAACGGAATATATTTCTCAAAAAACGCATAAAAAAATCCCTATCAAACCTCCGTAAAGCAACCAGAAGGTCGAACGTTAATGCGAATTAACTCGACACATCCGGTTTTCTATACGAAAGTTCCAGGGATTATAGACCATCAACAGGCCTCAAGATCAATTAAGAAACAATAGTTCAAAGAATCCGTTTATTTAACAGAATTGGTTATACAAAATTCTCAAGATAAGAATCGTGCCTTCCCCAATCAAGGTAGTAACTTTTCAGACCATACAAGCGAGAGCGCTCACGCTAACGATCGATTAGGTAGAAAAGATTCATACATACCTTCTCAGAATCAAAATGCGAGCTTTTAGAATCATTTCAGACTCTGGGTAAATGAATAATTAAGGCTGACTGAAATTAACTTAAAAAAGTTTTACTAAATGAATTTAGTTTCGCTAGAGACTACTTAGCTTTAAAGTTCTTGTATCGTGGAGATTCACGTACTCAAACACATTCAGAGGACTTATTACTGCATAAGTTGAGTGGCGTTCGATCAGTCCACGACTTACTAACCCTTATCACAGTCGTTCAATATTATCGATTTGGCAGCGTCTCACCTTCGAGCGACTTTTAGGCAAAATTGAATTTTTGGATTTTTATGCACAAGGCGTTTTCCTCTATAACTTTGTCATTTGAGCCTGTTATTGGCTTTTCTACCATTGCTTTGTCTGGACCACTCAACGCGCTCGACCAAATTGCGAGCCGCTGGGTCAATCCAAACTCTTTCTATGCGAGAAACCGGCCTTGTACATGTGCATTGATTTTTATCAATTTTTGCTTATCGGCACTACGCCGGCTTTGACAAAATCTTCTATTTTGCCTTTCGGATGCAGTGCATCGTTAAAATTTTATGCTCATACTTTAGAATTGGGCTTTCAATGACCGTACCTCTTTGGCTGAGGAATAAAAAATAAAAAATAATTTAAAGTATATTTTCGTGGTACTTTTTAAACTGATTTTGTGGTACTTTTGAAAAATCCATTTTAAGACCAATTTTAGCATACTTTTGAAAAATCGATTTTCGAGCCAAATTTCAAGGTACTTTTGAAAAACTAATCTGCGGGTGAAATTTTGGCGTACTTATTTTTCAAAGTCCAATTTGTGGTACCTTTGAAAAAGTATATTATTCATAAATCTTTGTCATTATATACTTCTACTCTAATATTCTGAACCAAAAACATTTTTCCTAAGTGAAAATTCGGTGTTTCTTCGAATTTTCACCTGGTCATTTCCAACGCCTTATAGAACCCAAAACGGTCCTTATGGACTGATCTGCGCCTCTGCAGACTCCCAAAAATGTCTTTAAATGAAATTTTTGCCTAAGTCGAATTTTGATTATGTCTTCAACTTAGGACGATTTTGGAGAGTTCTACAACAATACCGATACAAATTTGGTTGAAATTGAACGGCTAATAACTTAGTTACGAAGGTGTGAAATAAATTACCAACAAATGTCTTGACAGAACTAACGTATTGTTTATTTTAAATGACATACTCTTGTTTTCCGTTTTGCTAATTTGATACATTGTAAATATAGAGTAAATAGGACAAACATATTGTAATGTTAATAAAATACTATGTTGTATATGTCATTGAAAAGCTTTTTTTACGGCCTTTCAGATGGTGTAGAAATGTACGGGGTGTTAAATTACATAAATCCTAAGTAAAGCTCTCCAAAATGAGATGTTCAGTAGTTTTTGGCAAGATTTTTGGAAAATACATGTGATTTTCTACTTAAACTTTAACCCTGCACATTCTCAAACAAATTTTCAAATAAAAATCTGAATAACCACGTATATACAGATGGATTAACTAAGGTACAGTAAAGTAAGAAATAAATTAACAATAAAAGCAAAATAAATTTCCTTGAATTCGGTGTTTTCACAAATTTTAAAATCTCATTGACTGTGAAGGTAATACTTAATTATAACTAAAAACATTTGAATTTCCACAACCAGTTGAGTGATAGCCAAGAAAAATTATTTTTAAATTTGAATTAAAATTTTACCGCCCAAAACACTAAGCTATATTGTTGACGTCATAGGTCATAAACACCTATCCTCAAAAATACATATTCTTTAAAAATTTCCGAGTAATATGTCACTATTATGAAAATTTCCGCTTGGTTCTCGTATTTTCAACTAAAATCTTGTTCAATGTAATGTTCATAAAATTTTAAATATCTTCTCCCAATAAAATAAGGCGATTTCTGTAGGTTGGAAATCCAATCTATAATTAGCAGCCCATTTTTAGTAATCAACAATACTGAAACATCATATGCGTCAATTTTTAAATGTTTGCTTGGAGCCATACTAGTTTCAAATGAGAAATGCGGATATAAACATTAAAAATGACAATAAACTTAAAAAACCTAAAAGTTGAGGTTATGTTAATGCAACCGATGACGTCACAGCCCGTTTTGTATAATAACCGTTCAGTTTTGTTATTTATTTATTGAAAGTTTAAATTGATAGATGAAAGAATGGTGTTTAAATATTGGTAAGTGCAAATACTAGAAAAGCAAATTTGCATACAGTGAAAACACCTAATTGTTAAACTAATAGGAACGCTAATGTATGTTTTCTTATATGGATTTTGATATTTACTTAAAAAAAGTTTAAAACTGGAGTGATAGAGAATTTCCTTTGTATTAACTAAGTTTCGTCTAGGAGGTAATAGAAACTAAATACCGAAAATAAACTTTTTTATGCCATTTTGTACATATGAAGCTGAGCGATAGTGCAATCGCCAGAAAGAAATTATTTTATTGCTATTGATGTATTCAAGAACCGCTGCCTAAGGTCACTACCTCCACATCCATTCTATCCAAGTCTCTTAGAATGGAAAAAAAATGATAATATTGTAATGTGTTACAACCCCTAGAATGATGTATTTGCACCTACTCCAAAAAGAACCTACCAGAAGATTCCAAAGTGACATCTGGAATTATCGAGAGAATGGTGGCGTCATCACAGAACAATCGAGATCTGTCATTTTTAGGTATAAAAGATCGCATTCTCGGCGAGTAGTTGAGA
The DNA here is from genome assembly GCA_936432065.2 of Rutpela maculata. Taxonomy (NCBI): domain Eukaryota; kingdom Metazoa; phylum Arthropoda; class Insecta; order Coleoptera; family Cerambycidae; genus Rutpela; species Rutpela maculata. The sequence goes on from OW386287.2 coordinate 154,166,568, forward strand.
AGTTCAGAAAGTTCAAAAAGTATAGAAAGTGAGGTTAAGACTTCAAGGATAAACAAAGTGATAAACATTGTGATTTTAGTCAGTAAAGTGTATTTAAATTAATAATAGTATTGTGAAGTATCCAGTAAATATTTAATAAAGTGTGTTAGTGGACATCTCTTGTTATAATTTTTGGAACCCACGGAATTTGCGAGGGTGGTTTCCTAAGGGTGGAAACACGTTACAAATTGGTGTCAGAAAGCGGAATTTTATGACAAGAGGAGCTCTGAAGTTGTGCTGGAGTGTTCGAGAAGTATTCTCGAGGTTTAGTACTAACACGGAGGACTCATTTACTGGACATTGTTCGAGGGTTATTTTCGGACAGGAAAATAGTGTTAAGTGCATTTTTGAGACATTGCACAGTGGTTTAAAACGCGAAAAACACGGCCAAAAGTAAAAATATTAAGTTTTCTTTTCAGGAATGTTTTGTCTCTGTACTGTTAAAGTAGTATCTGTAGCATGTTATAGAGTAAGGGGGGGTCAGGAATGCGTTCCTTGAATATTAAAACGATTAGAGAATAGACTGTTGTATGAGACGCTCAAAACGGCAATTCTTAACCAAAAGTGAACGTGCTAGTTAAACGTGAATAAAAAGTTTGCCTTTGTGCCGATTTCAATTCTGCAAAATGGATTCATCTCCTGAAAGTAAATGCAATAAATTATTGTTTATAATTATATAATTTTTTTTGTCTATTTATAGTAATATGTTAAGAAAATTAGTAAATTTTATGCCTATCAAGATGTTAAGATTTTTTTATAAATAGGGCAACAAAAACAGTTCCACGAGATCGCAGTTTCTTCTTATTTTTATTTTTTTTGTCCACTTGGTATGTAAAACATATCCCAAAACCAGCTGCATGGCTTTGCCCACTTTTTTTCTAGGACACTTTTTAAGTACAATTTAATGTTTTTAAAGACTATATTGAATTAATGTGTCGCTATGTTTATTTACAAACGTTTTTTCTCGATAATTGCAGTAAAAATATATAAACATTATGTATTTTTAAACATAAATAAATTTTTAATATTTTTCTAATAAATAAATAAAATATATGGGACTTTTAATAAAAAACTAACATATTTCGAGTTCTCGGTTTTTTAAGTGATTAAAATAAAAAAAAAAAACATGTTTTAGATATAGGTATGAAGGTTTTATAGTAAATTTGGATGCAAAGAATGTGTCACTAGTCACACCTTGTTACAAGTTTTTATTTAACTTGCCGTGTTAGTTAGTAGGTGTGTATGTGTGTGTGTGTGTGTGTGGGTCAAATCTTGCAAGCCAAATTTGAACCACTTCCTCTAAACTTACGACTTTGAAATTTTGCACACAGACGTAGTTCTGGAGACAATGCATTTTAACACTTTTATGTAACAAAAATTCAAGATGGCGGACAAATATTATCATTTATGGTCCGATTCGACTCAAACTCGATATATGGATGTTTTAGGTGTCGCGAATTACAAATCTTTTGTCAAAATTCAGAAATCAAAATGGCGGCGCCAAGATGGCGGACAAACTATCATTTATAGTCTGATTCGACTCAAAGTCGATATGTGGGTGCTTTAGGGGTCGCGAAGTACTTTATATGTATGTTTGCTTGTATGTTTAGTTCAAATCTTGCAAGCCAAATTTGAACCACTTCCTCTAAACTTACGACTTTGAAATTTTGCACACAGATGTGGTTCTGGAGACAATGCATTTTAACACTTTTATGTAACAAAAATTCAAGATGGCGGACAAATATTATCATTTATGGTCCGATTTGGCTCAAACTCGATATATGGATGCTTTAGGGGTCGCGAATTACAAATCTTTTGTCAAAATTCAGAAATCAAAATGTCGGCGCCAAGATGGCGGACAAATTATCATTTATAGTCTGATTTTAAAGCTGACATTTTGTTTTTTTTTAACAATTGTGGAATTCGAAATCAGCGACCACGAAAACCACACCATACCAAGTTTTATGTTGAAAAAATAATTTTCAAACACTATTGGCAGCCAGTTTGAAGCCGCCATTTTGTTTTTTTTTAAGCAATTGTTATATTCAAAATCAGCGACCTAGAAAACGCCACTATATCACGTTTCATGTAGAAAAAATAATTTTAAAACATTATTGGCAGCCATTTTATAGCCGCCATTTTGTTTTTCTTTAAGCAATTGTTGAATTCAAAAATAGAGACCTTTAAAACCCCACTATATCGTTTCATGTAGAAAAAAATAAATTTCAAACATTATTGGCAGCCATTTTCAAGCCGCCATTTTGTTTTTAAAAAAAATTTTGTCAAATTCAAAATCAGCGACCTCGAAAACCCCAACATACCAAGTTTCATAAAATAAAAATAATTTTTTCCACTTTTGACCAGCTTTTTAACGTTTTGAACCACTGTGCATTGTAGAACATTTTATTAGGACATTAGTGTGATAATTAAATCCTTTGAACTGAGAAGTGATAGAGACACTGAAAAAGACTCATTTAGTGCGTGAAAATTTCTAGAACTTTTCTATTTGGACATTAGTGGAGATTATTAAATTCTCTGAACTGGATAGTGACAAAAGACTCTGGATAAGACTTTTTCGTGCTATTTCGAGATTTGTCTGGAAAGTTCCATTACCGATATTGACGTGACAGTTAAATTTATTTTATTTTAATTTCGTCGTATGCCCGTAACAACAAGAAGTATGGCATCCGATAAACAAATACAGGACTTATTCGAACAATTCCAAAAAATGATGGCGCAGCAACGGCAGGAAGACAAAAAAGAACAGGAGAAAAAACGTCAAGAAGAGCGACATGAATTAAAGAAAATTATGGAAGATCAGGAAATAAGACGTCAGAAAGAAAAAGAGGATGAAAAAACAAGACGTCAGAAAGAAAAAGAGAAAGTAAACAAGTTCGAAGAAGAAGTTAAAGGAGAAATAGACCGGCTTAAACGACAGTTGAGAGATAGAGGAAGCCAGCAGGTGGTATCATCAGGTCAGCGACTAAAACCTCCTTCTTTTGATGGCCAAAGTTCCTGGACGACGTACAAGAGGCAGTTTGAGGCAGCAGCGTGTGCGAACAACTGGGATAATGAGGAAAAGGCCATGGCATTAGTTCTGGCGTTAAGGGGCCAGGCCTCAGAGTTGCTTCAAACTATCCCAGTAGATAAACAAAGGGACTTCAAAGTCTTGGAAGCTGCATTAGACTTGAGGTACGGCGATCAACACCTTGCCCAATTATACCAGGCTCAGCTGAAATCCCGGATGCAAAAAGCTGGGGAAAGTTTACAAGAATTTGAAGCTGCGATAGAGAGACTGGCACACCTGGCGTATCCGAGTGCGCCTAAAGAATTCCAGGAACAATTAGCCGTGGGGGCCTTTTTAGATGGTATAAGGGACGAAGAGGTCAGGCGAGTTCTGAGGCTGACGAGACACCAAAGTAGTAGCGAAGCTTTGGTGCGTGCACTCGAAGTAGAAGCCGCTTACAGGGATACTCCAAGGTCGAGAGTTCGAGCTGTGACTCTCGAAGAATCGCAACCAGAAATGAACCAGAACCCCTTGCTGACTGAGATGCAGAAAATATTCACCAAATTATGCGATAAATTGGATGGCCTCGGAAAGCAGGAGAAACAACAAAATAAAGGAAAGCCGAGTGGTGGTATTAAATGTTACAACTGCGGCAAGATGGGACACATGAAGCGAGACTGTCGACAGCAGAATTCGGAGAGTCGAGTAAATGCTGTGAATGTTGAAGAGAAGCAGGAAAACAGTACCAGGGGGGTTGTTCTGGCTAGGGAATGCAGTGCCCCCAGAGAAATTAAGATTTCCCAGCTTCGAAAAATCGCAAGCAGTCTGTTGTTGCATGGATATGTGAACGGAAGAAAATGTTTGTTTACCATCGACACAGGTACTACGTCATCAATAGTACGGCCAGGATTTATATCGGGCATAAAGATTACCAAGAGGCAAAATGAAGAAGTGATCGTCCGGACAGCTACGGGGAACAGGGCTACGGTTCATGGAGAAGTAGACCTGGGTTTGCAGATTGGGCATTTGAGGTTCGACCACAGGGTCATCGTGGCTGACATCACGGATGACTTCATTTTGGGGCTAGACATCATGGAACAGTATGGATTTATTGTTGACGTAGGAAAGCGAGTCCTAAGGATTGGAAACGAACAATTTATTCTGTCAAAAGAGAACGACCAATGCGAGAAAACCAGGCCGTTGACAACGCAGGCAGGCAAAACTCCTGTATTATCCAGAAAACCAGGCAAGGAAGATTGCAAGCGCTACCCTCAGGTGGGAAAATTGCCGAACATGGTTGAAGTCAACATTGTCAAGGTCGATCTTCCAGACAATTGGACAAAGAAAACTCTGAGGCAAGAGCAATTGCGCGATGTAGAAATCGGACCCATGTTGAGAGCAAAAGAAGAGGGAACGCGTCCAGCATGGAAGGATGTTTCCAACAAAGAAATGGGGCTGAAGGCTTTATGGTCACAATGGGATTCACTTATGGTCGTAGATGGGCTTTTGAGGAGAGCATGGGAAAGCCCAGATGGGAAGCAGGTTGCCATGCGTCTAGTGATTCCCAGGTGTCGTGTACCAGAAGTACTCCAGGAAACACATAATGAAACATCCAGCAGACACTTCGGCATAAACAAGACATTGAGTAGAGCACGGGAACAGTTCTATTGGGTTAATAGTCGCCAGGATGTGGAGGCCTGGTGTCGCAAGTGTAAAAATTGTGCTGCCCGTGGAGAACCATTTTCGATGAGCAACTACAGAAATGGAAGCCGAGAACAGCCGAAGAATGATCGAGAGCAGATGAACAGAACTAGTAACCGCTCGAAGGCTCGTTATGATCAGAATGCCAGTACAGGGGGATTCAAGGTGGGGGATCTGGTTTGGCTGTACAACCCACAGCGGAAGGAATGGAGATCCCCGAAATTTCAACCTCCTTGGGATGGACCGTATACTGTTATTACCCGAATTAATGATGTCGTCTATCGGATTCAACGAAACAAAAAGTCCAAGATGAAGATCGTACACTTGGATAGACTGGCGAAGTACGTGAAAGAGGCTGAACTGCCTGACCGGGACGTTCAGGCTTAAGGAGGGGGCAGTGTAATGTGTTACAACCCCTAGAATGATGTATTTGCACCTACTCGAAAAAGAACCTACCAGAAAATTCCAAAGTGACATCTGGAATTATCGAGAGAATGGTGGCGTCATCACAGAACAATCGAGATCTGTCATTTTTAGGTATAAAAGACCGATCGCATTCTCGGCGAGTAGTTGAGAAGTTCAGAAAGTTCAAAAAGTATAGAAAGTGAGGTTAAGACTTCAAGGATAAACAAAGTGATAAACATTGTGATTTTAGTCAGTAAAGTGTATTTAAATTAATAATAGTATTGTGAAGTATCCAGTAAATATTTAATAAAGTGTGTTAGTGGACATCTCTTGTTATAATTTTTGGAACCCACGGAATTTGCGAAGGTGGTTTCCTAAGGGTGGAAACACGTTACAATATATTTGAACACCACTTTGGGAAAATTATAGTTCATAGAACTTTAATAATATAATATTTGAAATCGTCTACCCCAAAAACCAATAAAACAATATGCCACATTTGTAATGGAGATGGGAGTGGTGATGGTATTGGGGGTGGCTTCATCGCTACATGAACGTTTTTTCAAATGAATTCATAAGTCTCGGAATTTCGAAATTAAAATCGGAATTCCGAGAGTAAGGTTGGAATTCCGAGAATAAAGTCGGAATGCCGAGATTAAACTCGGAATTAAAAAAAAAATCAGTGGCCATTCTACGTCTTCGTATAAATATGTAGCATATAAAAAGGAATGATCGGTCACTCCAAATAATAAATTCTGAAAACATGTTCTATTTGTGGCAGTTTTTTCCATCTCAGTCTTTCTGATGTTATGTGATAGAGGCACCGCAATATCTATTATAACTGCCTCTTTCGCTTTTTTATTTATAAGGACAATGTTAAGACTGTTGTAGTCAACTGTCCGGTCGGTAGTTATTGCTCTGTCCCAGTATAGCAGCATGTCAATCGATTCGAGTACTGGAGCTTGGTTTTATTTATTATTTATTTATCATTATCATTATTATTAATGTCAAAAATCTGGAATTATCACAGGCATATGTCACTCCTTTCTTGTGTAGTGCTACGAAGGTTCTCCAATCATCGAGTCAGACTCCCGTTGGCATAGTGTATGAAGAATCCTCATTCCATATCCATCAACTAACTTAAGCGCCTCGGCTGTGATATTGTCGACCCCAGCCGCTTTACCAGTATTCAGATTTTGTATGGCTGCTTTTACTTCTGATTTCAGTATTAAAGGTTCGTGTTCCCAATTCTGCTGCCCGTCGTCTTTTACTTCAGAATTAGTACAGTACATAGAAGTAAAAAATATGCAAAACTTTTGAATAATGTCATATTGAACGGATTTCGTTCATTTTTGGCAGTATAATAGTAAATGCTCCGCAGAAAAGTTTCTATATTATGCAATTTTTCACACAAATTGATAGTTTTTAAGTTATAACGACTTCAAAATTGCGATTTCAGTTTAAAAAAAAGGTATTTCCAAACGGCTTTCGTCAAGTATTTCGAAAAGTATTGCTTTATCGAAAAAATATTACAGACCAATTACAGAAAGTACAAACTGGGAATTAATTATATTTTTTATTTATTGATGTAGAATTAATAATTTAGGAGATATTTAAGTTTACACTTGGCGTCCAAGTGTTCATAAGATAATTATTTAGAGTGAGAGTTAAATATCTCAAAAACTGTGACACCTACGTCAAGGATGCTAATAGGTAGAATACTGTCATTAATTAAGATTTCAAGTGTTTTTTTTTATTTGTTTCTGTAGCATAAAAAACAAAGAAGTTATGACCGAAACAATGTGCGACCACACATTTTTTAATAACATCGTCGCCATTTTGTTACTGTAATTAGCCAGTAATTAAAAAAAAAGGAATTTCAAACACTGTTTCTCATTAATATATAACAAGACGTAGATGCTCAAATTTTTAGGTTTGTATGCAGTACTTGCTTTAGAAAAAAATACAGTTTAAACTATAAAGGTATTTTCGATAAAACGTAATTTTCTTTTTCATTTACAAATATCTCAATAAATATTAGTTTTATTGAAAAATGGGTAGAAACCAAAAATAAAGCTCATAAACTGATAATGAATTTCGCTTGTTTATTTATTTACATAGATTCAATAGTTTCAGAGATATGAAAGTTTACAAATGGCGTCCGAACGTTTATAAAACGAAAAATGCAGATTAAATGTTAAATATCTCAGAAATTGTGACACCTACGTCGCGCAAGCCAAGAAATGAAATTAATGACAATTAATTGCGCTTTCGAATTATTTTTTACTCGTTCCTGTAGCATAAGAAATAAAAAAGTTATGACGGAAAATTTTGCGTATTTGTATTTTTTTGTATAAAAAGGTCGCCATTTTGTTACTCTAATTAGTCAGTAATTTAAAAAAATTATCTCAAATACACTTTTTCGTTAAGATGTAGCATTACCTAGGCGCTCAAATTTTTTTGCTCATTTAAAGCACTTGCTTTAGAAAAAAATGCGTTTTAAACTTTGAAAGTAATTTCGAAACACTTGGATACCAAATATAAACTTAAATATCTCCTAAATTATTAATCCTACATCAATAAACAAAAAATATAATTAATTCCCAGTTTGTACTTTCTGTAATTGGTCTGTAACATTTTTTCGATACAGTAATACTTTTAGAGATACTTGACGAAAGCCGTTTGGAAACATCCTTTTTTTTAAGCTGAAATCGCAATTTTGAAGTCGTTATAACTTAAAAACTATCAATTTATGTGAAAAATTTCATAGAACCTTTTCTTCTTAAAATTTGATTCTACTTCAGCTCCAATAAACATATATATTTTTTAAGTGCCACCCCCTATACATTAGCAAGCCCCCGCAGAATATAGAAACTTTTCTGTGAAGCATTTACTATTATACTGCAAAAAATGAACGAAATCCGTTCAATATGACATTATTCTGAAGTTAAAACCTCTAGTTACTGTACTAAATAGTCACATTAATTTCAATTACTCTAAATAAAATAATAAACGATTTCTTATTCCCTTTGGTTATATTTATATTCATGTAATGGTATATTATACAACGATGCTATAATGAAGGCTATTATTCTCGAGCGAGCGCAGCAAGCGAGTGTTGTAACCAGCCGAAGTAATAATAGCCATTATAGTGAGTTGTATACTATACTTTATATACGACTAACCTCTATATACAGGGTGGACCATTAATAATAGGCCATAGTTCAAGGGTAGATTCTTTGGACCAAAATATGCGGATATAACCAAACATGCTTTAGTAAATTGTTGCTGTGGAAAAAGATACAGAGTGTTAAAATTGTAATTTTTTTCTTTTTTTTGCAATACCTCAACTATGATGATGAATATTTTTCTCTTTTTTTATTACGAAACGTAGTGGCACTTTTGACTAGAAAATCTCATGCAGGAGTCATTTCTACGTAAAATAGGTGCACTTGATAGAACTTGATAATTCCAACCATTTTTGAGAAAACTGCCATATAGATAGTTGATGGTTTCGAACTTTACTTGATGAAAATCCATATTAACGTAGAACGAAATAAAACTTATATGATTTTCACAAATTTATTTATATATTTTTTACAAATATATAATTACATGACAATTGGTTCGCCAACACAGTGGCTTCTTCAGATGTGAGTGCTAGATATAAAGAAATTTGTGAAAATCATAAAACTATATAAGTTTTATTTCGTTCTACGTGCCGTATAGATCTCAAAAATTCTTTGAAAACAAACCCAATTTGAAAAGGAAAAATTGTATTTATTGAAAAGTATGCTTTGGTGACGTCTAAGTTCTGTCAAAATGTTAAACTAATGAAATTGTACGTAAATGACGTCGCCAATGCACATTTTTCAATAAATACAAATTTTCCTTTTCAAATTGGGTTTGTTTTCAAAGAATTTTTGAGATCTATGCGGCAGTTTTTTCGAAAACGGTTGGAATTATCAAGTTCTATCAAGTGTACCTTTTTTTTACGTAGAAATGACTCCTGCATGAAATTTTTCTAGTCAAAAGTGCCACTAAGTGTCGTAAAGAAAAAGACAAAAAATAATCATCATCAGGTATAGCTCATGAGGTGCCCTCCACGGGCTAGCGTGATGTAATTCACAAATTATTGTTTCTTAGCCTAAAAAATTTTTCGTTACCAAATTGGGAGAAGATCGGTCAAGAGGTAGTTGAGATATTGTAAAAAACCAGAAAAAGAAATTACAGTTTTAACACCCTGTATCTTTTTCCACAGCAACAATTTACTAAAACATGTTTGGTTATATCCTCATATTTTGGTCCAAAGAATCTACCCTTGAACTATGGCCTATTATTAATGGTCCACCCTGTGTATATAAAAAAAAAAAGAAATTGATTTTTAAATCATTTATTTCTCTTCAACAAAATGTAAGTTAATTTTATTACAGTTAATAAACTGAACTGATGAGGGCATATTTTGTGTTATAGTATGATCAGTACTATTTCCAACGGTAGTAATACTATCAGCATCAACCACTCCAGCAGCTGTAGAAGTAGAAGTCGTAGCCAATATTCTTGGCTATAGATGTCGGTCTCGGATGACTGGGTCGTGCAGGACTATTGCCCTTTACCCCAATACATCGCTGTAGACCGGGGACCAGCCGCGTGCAGGGCGGGCGAACTTACTTTACGTCGGCCCCACTCACAAATGTGAGCGGTGCAGACGATTTAGGCCCACCTCCCTGGGTCCTGGCTCGTTGGACCTTGCTGGCTAAGGCCTCTTCTGGCGTGCTTCTGTCTTGATCTTCTTTCTTCGCCAGCTTGTCCCCCCGGGGGGTGTCATCGGTCAGTCGGGTGTTTTGGGTTTCGGCAGGAGTGACTGCCGGTACACAGAATGTCAATTGACATCGTGTCATCCGGATCATCGGTAGGGTAAGGATGAGCTGTGAAGCTCGAGGAAGGGCAGACCTAACTGCTTTGGTAGCATTTTCGGTCTGCCCGGACCTAGAGGGACTACAGGTACTGGACGGTTGTTTGTCCGGTACCCGCAGGGTCTTGGATGGGTGGTTGGGTGATCGTCCTGTCTCTTCCGTGGGGTGTCTTCATCGGACGGTGGTATGTTTTATACTCACCCGTTATCCGTTATCCAGTAGCTGCACCTTCGACCGCTTGTGCCTCGGAGCGTCTGCTGGGTCGTAGTCAGTAGCCTCCATGACCAGTGGGTTCCCATGCTCCTCAGCAAGGGCGTACATCTTCCTGGCTCTCTCCTTGATGATTTCAGTGACCAGGGTGTACTCCAGGTCTCTGAAGATGTCCTAGTTGCGCACGAACCAGGGTGCGTTGACTGCTGTCCGGAGGGCGAAGTTCTCCACTCTCTGGATCTGTGGTAGCTCTGTACTACCGAAGCATACGTCAGTTGAGGTCGGATGAGGGACCTGATAAGCGTAAGCTTGTTCCTCAGGTTGAGTCTGCTCTGTCTACCGAGTGTCATGGCATCCTGGGAATGCTTTCAGATGTGATGCCTACCGCGACCAACTATTCACTGCCTTTTACCGTCCTTTCTCCTGGATGAGACGAATGGGATCGGAACAAAACTGACCTACAAAGAGCAGACATCTGTTGGTTTACAGACGGCTCCAAAACCTCTAAGGGAGTTGGAGCATACAGTCGCAATCTAAAGGTAAGAATCACTTCGAGCCTGGGTAATTATGCGACTGTCTTTCAGGCAGAAGTTCATGCCTTTGAACTGTGTACAAGGAGGCTTGAGCAGATGCATCCTAGACACAGATCAATAAAAATCTTTTCAGACAGCCAAGCAGCTCTTAAAGCTCTTGGCTCACATCGCTGCAATTCTAAATTGGTCTGGAATTGCCAAAAGGATCTAGCCCGATTGGGCAGATACAACAAATTAACTCTGGTCTGGATACCGGGCCATTCTGGCTTGGAGGGCAACGAAGTAGCCGACTCCTTAGCCAGGGAAGGTGCGGTATCAAAATTTATCGGACCGGAGCCAGTGCTTGGCATATCAGCAAGCACTGCGAAAACAACCATCTTGGCCTGGCCTGAGGAGAAAATCCTCCAGTACTGGCAAGAACTACCAGGATTAGTTCATTAAAAGGAGTTCATCACATACCCTTTGAAATTTGAAATCAAGAACTAAAAAACTATTAGAGTTAAATAGGTTACACCTAAGAACTCTAGTTGGCCTATACACTGGGCACTGCAGACTTAACCACCACCTACACAGACTCGGAATAGCGGACAACGCTGAATGCCGACTGTGTCTGGGGAGGATGAAACGGCAGCGCACATTTTATGTACCTGTCCTGCTGCAGAAAGAACCAGATTCTCACTTTTTGGCAAAGGGCAACTGCTGCCAGAGGATCTGGACAACCTCTCACCCAATAAGGTAGTCGAAAAAAGCTGAACCTATTGGGTGAAATATAATTAGGAGTGAGCCACAATAGACCAGATGGTCGCGGTGGAGGGTCTGTTACTAGCCCACTCACATATCAACCTAACCTAACCTAACCTCCTGGCCTTCTTGACGATGGCCTCCGTGTTCTGTCTCCATGTTATAGAAGTCGTAGCATTGTTTACTTGCTTTGAAATAGTTTAGGCTGTTCTCATTTTAATTACTAACAGATTGGTCGATGTATCCTTCAGCTACAAGTGAGGACTTCCAGCCTCCGTGACGCTTCAACACCTTTATATAGCCACCTCCATCCACATGTAGTGTAGCCTGAGATCTCCGAAAGCAATGACCGGTGTAAAGTTCAGGATTTGGCAATTTCAAATAAGTTGCTATTTGTTTTCCAAGTACAGTAAACTTATTTTTTCCAATTCGTTGAATGGTGCATTTACCTCTTTGGTAATTTAAAAAAAAATGAGTTTATTGTCACGTGCGACGGCCGAAGATCTATGTACTTTTTTACAATCCCATAAAATTGACCAGCAATGACAAAACTTCTTACCACTTTGTTTTTCGTTTTAGGTACAGTTGTTAATAATGTTGTACTTAGATCTTTCACGTCTTCAATTTTCATTTCATAGAGCTCATTAGAGCGACATGCACCCATAATTCCCACGATTAATACGACCTTAAATTAATATGTTAGATAAACTCTATCAGGTGCTTCCTTTATAAATTTATTAATTTCTTCTGGTGTCAAAGTTTTGACCTTTTTCACTTCATATCCCTGAGAAAAGAACCTAGTTTTCGTCTTCCATACTTTTCCAAATCTATGTCGTGTCTTATTTTCAAAACTGCTTTTAGCATGGAATAAAATGATCATAATGAAGAAGATATGTATCTGTCAGCTAAGTCAGTAAAATAGGCTAATAATACATTTTCAGAAAGCGAGTTAGTTTTTTTTTCTGAATGCACCAGTCCATGAAACTTTGGTACACTTTATCATAAAAACATTTTGATTTCTGTGGTAGTAAATTAGATGCTGTTGCTTCTGCTCTTTCAGTTATTTCTGATGGAGTACAGGGATAGCATCTTCTCAATCACTTTCCATTCCACAGAATTAACAATCAAACACAATTCCATAAAGCCCGTTTTTACATTGATTGTTTACGGCAGACAGAGGGGCCAATAGCATCAAAAGTTGGCAAAAATTATTTTCTGTTGTTTTTGTGTTTTAAATTGCAAATAGCACTCAAAAGAATATGAAGGTATTATAAAATGAGAGATTCGACCAAGTAACATATCCAGTGTGTCCACGGATGGACTTGACAATACTTGTAACCTTTTATTTTTGGTTTTTCAACAAAAATTCATTCTTCATAACAAATGTTGCCTGTTCTGAAAAGTTCGTAGTCATTTCCAGAATTACGATTTACTATACAGGGTAATCGAAAATGAAGAAAATTACCTTTAAAATATTTTTTGTTTATCCCGATAGCTTTAAATGTAACGTACATTAGCGAAACAATGAGTGTTTTGTAAATAAAAAAAAGTTTGGGGATTTCTTGCTGCCATTGACCTTAAAATTAAAATAAAAAAAAATTATTGTTAATATGAAGTATTACTAACATGCTCAACTTTTTGAAATTTTTAAAATACTTATTTTAGAAAATACTATACTTTAAATTATAGATACATTTCGCGATTACACTGGAAAAATTCTATTTTTTGCAAATAACTCAAAAATTATCTATTAATCAGACACAAATATAAATAAAAATAAATTAGGTATTTACCCTTCATAAGCTTTATTTTTGTATTCTCTCAATTTTTCTGTTAATGCAAGTATTTAGAGGAAAAAAATCCACTAAAATCGCGAACATCCTTAATATAATTGAAAGAATAATGTTTTCTAAAATAAGAGTTTTAAAAATCTCATAAAATTTGGGCATGATAGTAATATGTAAGTATATTATCAAAAACCTATAATTTTTTTTTTATTTTCGAAAACACTCATTGGATCGCTCATAATTTCGGTATAATCAAAAAATATATAAAAGATAATTACAAATACTCTAATTTCAATTATATTTGTCTTTAACGTCAGATTTGTTTTTGTGTTTGAGATTCAAACATTATATTTCGACTTTATAAACTTCCGCCATCCTAAATTGCCGCATTTTAAAAACTATTCATCATATGTAAATAAAAAGAAAACAAAACATTAGTCATTTTGTAAGATTCTTTTTGTAATGTGTCACTCTTTCGTTAAATGTATTACTTTTCGCGTTATTTACGAAAAACCGTCTCGAAATACTAATTTTCAATTTTCTTGGAAAATATCAATTATCATGAAAAATTGTACACCATATTTTTTTCCTTAGAATTGGATTCTTTATCAGATTCCGTGATTAGTTTTTTTATTATTTTCTTCATCCCTCCAGAAAGGGTAGAAACCACCCTAAAATAAACAACGGAAATTTTTAATAAGTAAACATTTCTTTAATTAGTGTCCAAAACATATTCTCAAAGTTTCGTTAAAATTCGTTCGGTATAACTGGGTTCCGAAGTTTTCCATTTTTTGAGTCTAACGATATACTCCACTACACTTACTCAAAAAAGTGCAAATATGTGCTACATTTTTTTTACTAAATTGAAAGAGTACTGTATTAACGATAACACTAAATTTGCAGCGAAGCTTCATCGCACACCTAGATGCACTAAAACTCCACGACTTATTATGAACGAAATAAGAAATAGGTAGTTGGTGGAACATGTTTTTCAAAAATTTGTTTCAAACTCAATATACATTAAAAGCTAAGTTTTATTTGAGGAAAATAAGCTTATGTGTAGCCAATGATGCCATATTAATTCAAAATTGGTATTCGTTGCGTTATCACAACATTATAAGTAAACAATTTCAACGGTGCGAGCTTTATTAAATAGTGAATAGCAAATGATCTCTACGAAGCACAAGTTCTAACTGTTATAACTAGTCGCCCTTACGGTTTACCGCAGCTCCGAAACCGGTTCCAGGTAGCCTACCGATTTAGATAATAATATGTCATTAGGATGTAATTAGAAATTTGCAATTTTTGCCAGCTTTTGATGTCATCGGCCCCTCTGTGCGGCGTCTATTTATTTATTTATTTTTTTCATAGTTACCGGTCTCTATGGCATTTTTAATGTGTACAGATAGACTGATTCATGCATAATTTTCTGATTGGTACACGAGGGGGTATAATGACCAGAATTCCCTCATCATAATTCCCTGTGAGATTAATTGATGGCATTATATTCCAAAAATCACCTATTTAATATTCATATTATTTGTTAGTCGTATATAAACCTACCTATCGACCATAACTAGTAAGTTATTTTATTGGGGTTAAAATTTTGACTAAAATTTTTTTACAGATTCATCACATTGTGTGATAAACTTAATATAAACGAGGTATTCTCTGTCGGCAGCGTCCGACTACAATTTTCACTCGTTTAGATAGCAGTAAGTAAGAAATCTGTAAAACACGGATCATCTTAGCAAGTTAGATGATTAAAAATTTCTGTGGGTACGCATGCAAGCATAAAATATTTAACTATATGAGAAATGTGCAATGTTCATGAGTTATTACAACTATAGGTAATCAACCAGCTATATTTGTAAAAGCATATTACAGACTTTACGAATCAAAGGATAGCACGCTCTATTGTTTCTAGAACAAAATGCTCTGAAGCATGCTCAGCTGACCTCTTAACTTTGCTATATCTGCCATATTACAACGATAAATTCACAAATGAACAAACCTTTTATAATTTTTAAAGTTATAGAACATTTTAAATTTTCCAAGAGGATTCATTTAATTCTCAACTTTTCTCACAGCTTTATATTATAACCTTAATCTAAAATTGAAATCTTAATGGAGTAAATTTGTACTCAGGACATCAGCAAATGTTTATTTAAATTTTATGAGACAATATTTTATTTATTAAAGTCCTGAAAGAATTATAGAACTTTGTAGAATTATACTTACTTTTTATACTTATACTTATACTTTTTATCATCCATTAATAAATTGGTACAAGACAAGTTTCTAGAATGGTGGAATGGTACTCCGCGACAGAGGCAGGCTAAAGAGTTCATTAAAGAACGATCGGCCAAATTCACGGAAGATCTACTATGCCACAACAAAAAGGCCATTAGAATAATAATGAGTCTTCTAACCGGACACTGCAGGCTCAATAGGCACAGGGGTCTAATGGGCCTGGCAGAGAATGCAACATACAGATTCTGTCAAGAGGAAGAGGAAATCTCAGGCTGTGGAGGCCTAGCCAGACGGAGATTTCAACTACTTGGCGAGGTAAAACCAAGGGCAGATAGCTATACTAAGGAGTCTCTATCAAGGCTGTGGAGTCTGGTACAAGAGATAAAGCTGGATACGAAATTCTAAATAGATTAGGAGCGCCACAATAGATCCACAGCGGTCGCGGTGTCCAAGGCCAAGCGGCCAGCTCCTCCCTTCAAATCTAATCTATCATGTAGTGTACACTAGCTGCAAAGTCGACCTTAATGTCCTTTGCACTTCAGGATAAAAATACATACGAATACCACTTGTGATCAAGAGATCCTCTTACATGAGAGTAAGTACATGTGAGGGATTACACTAAAAAATATATTACTTTTTTTTTAAGTTATGAAACTTTGAAAATGTATTTTATTATACGCATGATGTCCCATAAGTAATGGTACACAGAATAATATCGGATTCCTTATTTAAAAAAATGCGATTCAGACAAACACACCTTAGTCCAAAAGTTAGTAACCAAGATGTAGGGTGTTAAAATATATATATATATATATATATATATATATATATATATATATATATATATATATATATATATATATTTTAATTTGCTTTAAATATTTAAACAAAATTTGGTGATCGGAGGCTTTTTGAGGAAAAAAATTCAAATATATTCATGGTTCCTGCTGTTTGTAGAGGGCGCTACCTACGTTATTTGATATGTCTTTAAAATATTGTAAATACCCTGTATCGAGGATCTGGAAATAATAACACAGGGTAACACTAAACACTGATTTACTAACTTACGTACCAATTACAACACTTAATTACTTGACTAATATAACACTGAGTACTTATACTTACTTCAATTATTCCGTCACTTGATCACTTACTCCTTGATCTGAACTACTCTGCTCACTTGAAGAGTACTCTACTGACCATATAAACTGTACTGTCTTTGCGCGGCCACTTTCTCTGCTTTTATGAGTTAGGTAACTGATTCTGGAAGATTCTAGTAGTTTTCTAGATGTTTCTAGATTCCGCACAATCTCTCGGACGATTTCCGAACTAGCCAATAACTAACTTATTGTTTTCCGTTACTTCTGCATGGGACTTAGAGGGAGCTCCCATAGATGTCTCTGGGGATAGAACATCAATAACAATAAACTTCCCTGCGCTTTAGTGTCTCTTTCTCTTTAATAAAAATACCTGTTTTTCTACCATTTTTACGTAGAAAAATATTCAAAATGGCGGCTCTAATGGCGGATGGAATTTTTTTGGATTTAAATGGACAAAAAAATTGAGCAGGTGATACTATATATTACCGAAAAACAGCATTTCTAAAAAAAAAAAAATACTAAGTAATCACGACAACAAACTGGTGACATTTTGTTAAAAAAAAAATGTGAAAACACACATTGTATCAGACATAACTTCTTTATTTTTTGTGATGTAGAAGCAAACAAATAATCGTTTTAAAGACTATCGATTTATATGAAAAGCATAGAATCTTTTCTTCTTAAAATTTGATTCTCTCTCAGCTCCAACGTTTTTGTATTTTTTTTTTCTAGTTGCCACCTCCTGAAAAGGGTGGCATTCACCACATATAAATTATCAAGTCGCGGCATAATATAGAAATTTTTCCTTGATGCGATTAAGTTGCCAAAAATGAACGAAATCCATTTCATATGACATTATTCCGAAGTTGAAACCTCTGGTTACTGTAGTACGTTACATTTTTTTTTTCATTTTGTTAGGGTGACCATTCTGTATATTTTTTCCATATTTTTCTTCTTCGACAGTTGTGTTAACTGCATGATAAATATAACCGTGCCCCGCCACATTTTTTAAAAAAATTTGTTCGAGTGATCACTTTGTATATATATTTTTTTACGTTTTGCTTCTTTAACAGTTGTATTAACAGCATGCAAAATATTATCGGACTCCGTCGCGTTTTTTAAATTTTCTTTTTGGTGATCACCCTGTATACTTTTTGCATATTTCTCTTCGACAATTGTGTTAACTACATGAGAAATAATATCGTACTCCATCACTTTGTTAGGGTGACGACCCTGTATATTTCTTTTCGTATTTTTCCTTGACAGCTGTATTAACTACATGCGAAATATTAACGTCTTTCGTCACATTTTTTTTTAATTTTTCTTGGATGACCACCCTGTAATTTTTTTTTTCCATATTTTCCTTCTTTAACAGTTAACTACATAAGACATATTATCGCCCTCCTTCAGATTCTTAAATATTTCTTTTTGAGTGATCACCCTGTATATTGTTTTTTCATATTTCTCTTCTTCGACAGTTGTGTTTACTGCATGTTAAATATTATTGTGCTAAGCCACATTTCCTTTTTTAATTTTGTTAGGGTATAATCTTTTTTCATATTTTTCTTTTTTGACAGTTGTGTTAACGACATGCGAAATATTATCGTCCTCCTTCACTTTGTTAGAGTGACCAACCTAAATATTCTTTTGTCATAGTTTTCTTTGACAGTTATATTAAATGCGTGCGAAATATTATCGCCATTCGTCACGTTTTAGGTTTTTTTTTTGGTTGACCACCCTGTATGTATATTTTTTTATATTTTCCTTCTTCGACAAAGGTGTTAACTGCATGCTAAATATTATCGTGCTCCGCCACGTTTTTTTAAATTTTTCTTTGAGTGACCACCCTGTATATTTTCTTTTTCATATATTTCTTCTTTGGCAGTTATATTAACTGCATGTCAGATATTACTGTTCCGTCCTTTTTTTCTTTAATTTTGTTTTTTATGGGGTCCACCTGTATATTTTTAAACAAAACTGTTCCCAGTTCTTCGTTGGCAGTAGCGTCAACTACCCACCAAATATTATCCTTCTTCATCAAGTGGTTTTGTAGATATAGCGTCAGACCGACAGACAGACTGTTGGAATTAAATGGCTTTAATTTTCGTGATCTACGTACTCTGAAATGTAAAAATTCGGAGAAATCTCGGAGGGTGATTTTTCTCACGATTACAATACCTTCCCTTCGATAAGTGAGGGAAGAAAAAATACTATTTCGTCTTCTTCTTATTCACAACGCCTTGGCAGACGTTTTATGAATTATGGATAATTCTAGTTGGCCTCTCTTTGCTTAATTTTGATTGGCAGCACACTGCCATCTGTCGCGGTTACTTATTAGGTGCACAGCCTCGCCAAAACTTTTTTCTACTCCCTTATGTAAATTTGCTGTTTTCTGTACAGTCTTTGAACAATAAAAATTTTCATTTTTTTTTCTTTTCGTTATTATACTTACACTGGATGTGGAATTAATTATTTAACTTTAAGGATGTTGCAGAGTGAGAGGGAAATATGCGTTTATTTTCGGTTTATTATAAATAATTAAAATATTAAACATAGTATAATCTTTAAAACTGTTTTAAATAATTGCTATTACTCTAACGAATACAACTATATTTTTTTTATTACAAATTTCTGTTGTACTTGAATATCGTAGTTTGTCAATGAAAATAGTTCCTAATTTCATTATTAGAGTATGGCATTTAACTATATACAAAATTAATGATAAAAACTGTATACGGTTGTATTTCTTAGAGCAATGGGAAGTACTTGAAACTATTTTAAAGATTAGACCATTCATGATTTTTTTAAATATTTATAAAAAACCGAAAAAAAAAACGCATATTTCCCTCTCACTCTGCAAAATCCTATCCTTAATATTTATTTATTTTTTAATTTTCTACTTTTTACTGCATTAAAATGTAAGTTTGTTTTATTTTTTTTTTTACAGTTTCTATTTAAAGGTAATTTTTCTTTTTTATCAAGTGCTTTAGTATGCCCTTCCACAAACAGTTACATATTATTTAAACATATCGTTCGTAATATACAAATATTTATAAACAGTTAGATTTGTTAAAACAAAGCAATTATGAATTATTATGAAAATATAAATATAAATAAGTAACATCTCATATCATGGCGAGCAGTGTTTTATGCAGTTGCTTGGCTAATAATTCGTTTTATAGTCGACAAACACTACAAATATGTCGAGATAGTCTGAAAGGCCACGCCCATCATCCGTATTTCCCCTTACGCCACTTCCTCACAGGTGAAACTGTTTGATTGGCATTGTCTACTCTTAATGTTTGCTAAATTTTGTAGTTTTTTTAAGCTGGTCGTAGAAAAAGTATACCGTACAACTCGAGTGGATTATCCATTTCGCACTCAAAAGATTTGAAGCACTCCGCCTATGACGTCGTACTCAAACTTCTTTATCGTGCGATATGGATATCATATCCACTCTTGTTGCATAAACTACTATTTCCCACCAGCTCCTTGGCGATATCAGCCTAACTTTTAGGAGGGCATAAGTAATGACAATATTTGTGAAAGTTTCAAAGAGAACGAGATAAAGCCACCTTAAATATGTTTTCATTTCGCATTTGGCATCACAAATAGATAGATAAATAGACATATTTTATTTGGTCAAGTTATAAGTTTTTGGCAAGTTAAAAATAAAAGATATAAAAATATAGAAAATGTGCACACATCAAACAGTGATCCATCCTTCCAACCTGCATTAACAACATAGGCCCATAAAATATTTTTGCGAGGTGCGCCAAACCAGACCAGGTGTAGCATATGTTTTTGGGGCCGCTGAAACCGAATCTGAAACTTATTTTGCCCCATCAGGTCGGGATTTTTTTTTAATTAAGGGAAACCTTAAATCTGTAGATGAAAACCGCAGCCAGTTTTGAAATTAGACAATTTTGCACCGATTTCAATTTGATATTAGGTAATAAGATATGCAGTTCCTTGCTACTTTCCACTAATAGGTAGACAGATATTTGTAAAACTAAGTGAAATTTTATCTCTTTTTTTAAGGCTGTTCAGTTTAAAAAAAAAAATTTCATCCTCCTTAATACCTTCTTTTATTTATTTAACTTCTACATAGTGAAGGAAACTACTATGAAATTCTCTTTATGTTAGGCCCCATGTGAATGTTACACGAAAATAATACCCTGTTTGTGAATTAATTATCACTATTCTACAGCCTGCATGTATTGGAAGTAAAAATAGCAAATTCTTAGTAACTTCGTCATGCTAAATAACAATATAAAAAGCAAAAGTTTAAGTTGGCTCTGGTTTTCCCAATACAGGTAATAAAGTGTAACGCAGGTACAGACGATCCAGCTGGTGGGACCCGACATTGTCAGTACGCTTTGAAGATAATTGTAATTCCAGCGGACCAGTTCACTTTTACGAATGAGTTCAAAGCATGCAGACAAGGCTGGCTCCCTGCCGCTGGATCGTGTGTAGACCTCTTATAAACCGTAGTTTATGGGCGGTCCTATCACAAACAACAGGTAGAATTAGAATTCTACAAAAAATAGACATAGACAACTACCTTATTTGTCACTAAAACTAATATCCATTCTTAGGTAGTCGTATTTGTACCTTGTGCATGATAAGCGTTCATTTTCGAAAGTAAATAGTGCTATTTTGAAAATATGCCACGAGATTGTGTAAATACACCTAACAACTTTTGTTATATTTGTGGTGAAGTGACTTTTACGCATCGAAAACGTAATTTTATTCCCAAAATTAAGAAGGCGTACCAATTGTATTTTGGTTGTACAATTGGAGATGAAGACAAAAAATGGGCACCTCGTATATGTTGCAGCAATTGTGCGAACAATCTTTGCAGTTGGCTAAGTGGAATAGGACGTTCAATGGCTTTTGCTGTGCCCATGATCTAGCAAGAACCTACAAATCATGTTACCGATTGTTATTTTTGCGTGATACCTCCTATTAGACAGGGTATTAACAAGAAATAAAATATATAAAAAATATTTTTAAGAAAAAGCTTTTATTTGAAAAAAACTACTAAAAAGTAAAAATAATTTTTTTTTAAATTCATATACCTGGAAACTAAAAGCTTTGGGGGCGGTCAATTGAGCAGAGTAACTATGCAATAGCGCTATATGACCGTCCCCAAAGGTTTTAGTTTCCAGGTGTATGAATTAGAAAAAAAATTTTTTACTTTTTAGTAGTTTTTTCAAATAAAAGCTTTTTCTTAAATATATTTTTTTATATAATTTTATTTTTTACTTTTTAGTCTACTTATTTTATAGACATTTGCTACCGCCATCCCTCTCCCGTCTTCTCACCCCTCAAACACTACTTCCCACTTCTTCTCACCCCTTCCCCACTTCTTCCTACCCTTCTCCCCCCTTTCCCATCTCTTCCCACCTCTTTTCACCCCATTCCCACCCCTCTCCACTCCTTTCCCACCTCTTCCCGCCCATTCCCATCCCCTTTTCCACAGCTTCCCATCCCTTCCCCACCCCTTTCCCATCCCTTACCACCCTTTACCACCTCTTCCCACCTCTCCCACGTTCGCATATTGAATTTCGAATGATGTCACATAGTTTATCGTATTTTACTCGTCAAACCCTTTCATTTCATACGCATATCAAGGGAGTTGTGAAGAAAAAGGCGATCCGCCATCTTGGGACGTCCGCCATATTGAATTTAGAATGACGTCACATGGTTTATCGTATTTTACTCGTCAAACCCTTTCACTTCTTACGCATGTCAAGGGAATTGTGAAGAAAAAGGCGATCTGCCATCTTGGGACGTCCGCCATATTGGATTTAGACCGATAATGGCTATACTATGTTGCATTGTCACCGGACTTATACACGTGTGCCAAATTTCAAAGCTATAGCTTGATTAGAACTAGTCGAAATTCAGCTTGCAAGATTCCACCTAAACAAACAAACTAACTAACTAACTAACTAACTAACTAACCAACTAACTAACTAACTAACTAAATAACTAACATACAAACATTGAAAGTTAAATAAAAGCTTTTAAAAAAGGATGGTAATACAATACCCCGATTAACCATTCGCCATTCTCCATAGTGATGAACTACCTATTCCTAATTCACCTCAAGAATACAGCCTTGATTCTGACGAAAAATCGGATGATAATGTAGATGACGACTTAGTTCAGCCATCAACATCACAAGATCCCGATTTCTTTGCCGAAGTGTCCGGTGGTGAACCACACAAAATTAATCAACGCGGATTAAGTGAACTAATAAGAGATCTTGATCTGTCCAAGGCAAAAGCAGAGCTTTTGGCATCTCGATTACAACAATGGAATTTACTACAAGAAAATGTTAAAGTTTCCATGTACCGAAGTCGTCAAAAAGATCTTATACCTTTTTTCAAAATGGAAAATGACTTGGTTACCTGCAAGGACATTGACGATTTAATGAGTGCTTTACACATTCCCCATGATCCTAGTTACTGGAGACTTTTTA
The DNA here is from genome assembly GCA_936432065.2 of Rutpela maculata. Classification (NCBI taxonomy): domain Eukaryota; kingdom Metazoa; phylum Arthropoda; class Insecta; order Coleoptera; family Cerambycidae; genus Rutpela; species Rutpela maculata. The sequence continues at coordinate 154,189,750 of OW386287.2, forward strand.
TTGTCGCCTCGAAACTTAGTTTAAAAGCTGTGTTACTCCACAATGGAAATAAATTGCCATCAATTCCAATCGCCCATGCTGTCCACATGAAAGAAAATTACAGTAACGTGAATGTATTGCTACAAACTATATAATATAATAAGTATAAGTGGCAGATTTGTGCAGACTTAAAAGTGATAGCTATCTTACTTGGTATGCAGCAAGGGTATACCAAATATTACAATAGAAAAATTTGGCCGCCAAGACTGGGTTTTGAACCAGGAGAAAAAAAAATGTTGCTAACATTCCATTAATTGATTCACAAAAGGTAATACCGCCACCACTCCACATAAAACTGGGGCTTATGAAAAACTTGGTAAAAGCTATGGAAAAAGAAGGACGTGCTTTCAGTTCAAAAATTTCCCAGACTTAGTAATGCGAAAATTAAAGAGGGAATTTTTGTGGGTCCTCAAATCAAGAACATTTTCAAAGATGCTGAATTTAACAACATTCTTGAAGGTAATGAAAAAGCTGCTTGGAATTCCTTTAAAATGGTAGCAACACACATTCTCAGTAACAAAAGAGCAGAAAACTATAGAGACCTTGGGAATCTTCTTTCTTGCTACCAGAAATTAGGATGCAATATGTCATTAAAAATCCACTTTCTACATTCACACCTAGATTACTTCCCAGAAAACTGTGGTGCAGTAAGTGATGAGCATGGAGAGAGATTCCACCAGGATATTCAAAATATGGAAAAAAGATATCAGGGCAAATGGACTTCTGCGATGTTGGCAGACTTCTGTTGGACATGTATAAGAGATGCTCCAGAAGTAACTTACAAGAGACGGGCTAAGAAGCGCAAGAAGAATAATTAATTTTCTGATATAGGGCTTATATTCTAATTAAATATATAGTATATAACATGTATTTGAAATATATATCAAAATGGCAAATATTTTTGCGCATGATGTAATTAATTGCTTTTTTTATTAAAAATATGTGAGTTAGGTCAGTTATTACAATTTTTAGAGCCAACAAATTTTTTTATGACTATGTTAGACGTAGCTGGGACCAAAACAATGCAAATAAGTGGTTTTGGTTAACGATACAAAGTAAAAATTAAAATTTTTAGGTGTGATTGTTACCGGCGACTCCGCCAACCAAATCTTCGAATTTTCTCGTAATATGAAATCGGTTAAAAATAATTGTTTCCAATTTTTGTTCACCTTACATTAGATGTGGGCCTTGGTCTGTCTTTGGTTTGAGGATGTTGAGTTATTGGATTTTTTTTCATGTAGGCTTCCGGCTCATTCGATGAAAACAAGCCTTTGGCCTAGCTGCGGTTTGATCTACATATTAAAGGGTCCTCTTAATTTAAAAAAAAGACGACGTGGTGGGGCAAAATAACTTTCAGATTCGGTTTCAGCGATCCCAAAAACATATACAACAAGCCAAGTCTGGTCCGGCTTTCTTCTGCAAACGAAAGATTACAACTGCACGAGATGATCCACCCCAAAGAGGATAGCATAATTAATGTTAGCATGAAATAATGAAAAATAGCACTTTCTCAAGGTTTAGAAGAGAGTTGATTTTTAGCCTAAAGCATAATACAGGACTTGATAATTTGTGTGACAGTTGCCCCACATGATTGAACCAGCTAAGAGTGTCATCTAAAACAACGCCAAGAATTTCAACACTGTTACCTTTAATCAGTGAATTATTTGTTGAAAAAACAATTTGTTGGGTTTTTTCTTCATTTAATTTAAAATTACACAGCCCAACAAAAAAAAATGTTCTGTTCACTAAATCCAAACTTCTGGTCTGGTCTGGTCTGGTCAATCCAAGGTTAAATTGAAAAAAAAAATCATTAAGCGAAGGAAACTACGATTTCTGTACGTTTTTGGGGTCACTGAATCCGAATTCGGGATCTGCTTGATCCCATCAGGTCAGGGTGATGGTCAATCCAAGGTCAAATTGGGAAGAAACCTTTTAAGCGCAGAAAACCACCATTTTATACGTTTTTGGCGTAACTAAATCCAAACTTCTGGTCTGTTTGACTCATCAGGTCAGGGTCAAGGTCATTCCAAGGTCAAATTGGGAAAAACGTTTAAGCTAGAAAACCACGATTCTTATACGTTTTTGGGGTTGCTGAATTCGAGTCCGAGGCCTGTTCGACCATCAGGTCAAGGTCAAGGTCATTCCAAGGTAAACTTTTGCTTATCAAATGGAAACGCGTTTTGACCACGGATTCTGAAAGAGCGGGATATTTTACGTTCGCATATGGTTTGACCTATGATCAAAGTAACCTTTGGTTATCAAAAGGTCGAATTACTCTCTTAAATTAATTTATCAAAGATAATTCATATTGAGAAATCTCAGTTAGAAATCTTTATCGAGCATGGTTTAGCCTAGTGATATTTCTCCAAGGTGGATTGGAGAACCAAGACAATAGACACCTATATCCATACGCAACCAACAAGTGGCGTCTTCCAATCCCCTGAGAAAAACGAAACGTCTATGTCATATACTGACTGCCCAAACATCTCGGTGATAAGGACTGAAGAAATTGCTGGAGCATCACTGATGAGGCCAACATCAGTATCCGAGCGATACGTTTAATTTATGTGGGAATCCTCTGATCCTGTTATTAAAATTAAAAACCCTACTTCTTAGAGGATACTGGAAATGGTGACAACTGCCTTAATCGAGGATGTGTAGAATGATCCATTTTCCGATCCTTCGAGGTAATGAAGCCAGTAATGTTTTTTAAATAATTTTTTATACAATCCTACCTTTCTACATATATACATTATTTTATTACTTAGCGTTAAGTTTGTAACGTGATTTTTATTTTTTATAGTCAATACTTTAGTGTATCTAACTAAGAAATTTTTATTGTGTGTGTATTTTTATTGACCTGTCTTATATCTATGTAAATAGCAACAAAAGACCAATAAAGAATCTAATCTAATCTAATCTAATGGCGTAGTACCCTGCAGGGGCGTTAGGGTGTGAGGATGAAGCCACATTATGACTAGCATTATTCGTCAATTGTTAAATGTATAATGCAATGGTTATACGCGATAGTCGTGGATAAAATCAATAATAGATGTATCGTCAGCATAAGCGATGCATTTTTTTGGTCACATAAAGTGAAAAAAAATCATTGACATATAATATGAACATGGCCTGCCAAAATGTATGGAAAAAACTAATATACGTCGATAAAATACATGATCCTCACAATGAATGGATATTTTTGATATCCATGTATTATTAATAGTTGAGTTACTTAGCCTGTATAGTTGTCTTCAGGTCTACTAAGCACTCAAAAAATGTCGGTACTTTTAACTATCGAACACGTCTCACCGCACCGCCAAAGACGCCGACACTTTTTTTACGTTTAACAAGTGTGTAGTCAACTTTACTGACATTTTAAAATTCGTCTTGCTGTGTACACAATACGTCATTTGTTGGATATAAAAAATATAAATTTTATACATTTAGGTTTAGTGTATTCTATGAAACTAAATATCAAATATTTTCCTTTGGCAGATATTTTCTTTCTCTTGGTGGATTGTAACGTGGGTAGTTTCATGAAATGTATACGATTCCCATATTCTTTTTATGTTACCTACGTGTTAACCTACGCGTTAAATATGAAACTGTAAAAGACATCTATAAAATTTTTCCATTAGGTACTTCGTTTTTTAAACGACGCGACGTCTGTTTTGACCTCACAAATGTAAATCGGCTTATCTCTTTTCTGAGGGTTTAATAAAAGTAATTTTTAATGCACGAATGTGAGTTGAATTTATAATCAGATTTTTATCCTTCTTTTACTTTTATGCGAAATATGTTCGTATTAAGTGACCTCAATAAAATTCCATTTTCTTTGAACTCACAGTGTGAGAGAAAATGTCATAGTAGACGGGTACAAAAAATGAGACATTCTTCAAAAGAGGTACGAGTTTACTGAAAAACTAACTAAAACAAGTGTTGTCAAACTAGCATCGAAATAGGTGAATAAGGAATTCTCTGGCTGAAGCAATTTTATTATTTTAATTTGTTGTAGGACAAATAACAACCCAGGCAACAGACTGAGGTCATTTCTTGGTCACTTGAGACGTCATTTTGACATCTTGAATGACGTAACTATTACGTAAAAATGACTTGATTATGTCACACCTCAGAGACCTTATTTCGTGACGATAAATTGTCGTCATTTAGCGACTTTTATCTCCATTCTCCAATATACAGTATCGGAAAGTGTTTGATTTGGTACGGCAATAAGAGCAAGCGAGAGCAGCTACTCTTGAAGGGGCGTGTCACTGTTTGCCTCTGCTAGACTACTGGACTAGACGTTTTTATTGTGGGCGGTCAGTTAATAGCGCAATGGAAAACGCAGGACTTTCCGATTCTGTATGATGGGTTACAGGATTAGCAGTCATGTAGATGAATGGACAGACAATTGATAGGTTAAGCACCCACTGGTATTTATGCAATCTGGGTCCAGCCACAGAATTAACGATCTTAAACCTGACCGTTATAAGTTCCATCCAAATCAATCGATATTTCCTGAATGAATTTGAACATTGCAATTTATAGTTATTTTCTAGAAATTCATTGGAATATAAGACAGAGGTGACTGAATATTGCCAGTGGTTTGTATGTGGCACCATCTAGATATAATTTCTGCAACAAACTACGTGGTAGTCCATAAACTCCATAAAATGAAAAAATGACGTAACCAATACGTCGCATCGGCGTCTCAACATGACGTCGTCGACCAATTTTATCAAAAATGCCGTCAAAATGACTTCAGTTAGTGGAAAGTGGTATGAGAACTTTCGGATTAAATCGGTTCATTGCTTCTTGTAAATTTTAAACGATTTTTATTACAACATTAAAATTTTCTGTTATTTTGCTTATCGTCTATTGCCTATTGGTCTAGTAAGTGCATCGAAAAAATATCAAATTCTTCGTAATATAATTTTGAATAAAACTAGACCCATAAAAAAATTCATTGCAAAGTGTGTCAATTTGTAAAAAAATAATAACCACTAAAAATTGCATTTTTGGATAATTTAAGAAAAATAATGTAATAATGCGTTAATCTTAAAGAAAGTTAGTGAAACTATGCCCTTTATTAAATTAAACCTTCCTACCAAATTTTAGCGCCATAATAATTTATGTTACGAGATCGGAAAGAAGTGTTTTGCATGTCGACCCAAGCAGATTCCAGGGCGAGCAGCAGGTGAGTTCTGGAAGCTTGAGGAGATCTGCAAAACACTCTTTTTCGGTCATGTAACGTACAATTTTTTTTTTTTTTGACCGACACTGTCATACAAAAACAATTTTGTATTACTTTTTTAATAAATTTTCTTACAAATACAACGACAAACAATAATAACTAATTGAATAAAATATTTTTACAACCGAGACTATTATTCAACTTATTATTCAACTTCAGTTTCCGCTTGTAATGCTTCAAAATCTGAATCCATATTTTCCAACTTGTGAATTGACTTTTAAAAACTCGTAAAAGTTAAGTGTATTTATCTATTTGACCTTTATCTCAACAATTAACACAAATTCGTTTCCACAGCAACGAGAATAACAGGGATCGGAAATGCTTTTTTCTACGATTGTGTTGAAAGTAAAATTTTCTAACTTCAAAATGACTGCGGAAAATGTCACTTTGTTGAACGCCGTGCGGCAAAGAATTTGCCACACGCCTCGATTACATCTTCACAAATTTAAAATTTTGGAAAGACTTTAAGGGAAATAACCACAACCGTAGAAAAAATAGTATGTAACACACATGTGGCAAGCTTAAGTGCAAAACTCGTGTGTTCCTACTTTCATACATCGTTTTGCAATGAAGCCCTTGCCACACTTGTATTACAATATACTATTGCCGATCTCTACTGTCATCTTCCGGTCTAGCTCGGGAAAACGTTAATTTCTGACGGAAAATTTCTCCAGAAAAGATGTACTTTCTGGTGGGACGAAAAAAAAATTTATTTAACCGGATGAGGATTAAGGTAGTACTATAGATACTGCAAGAGTCAAAAGTATACACTGTCTCGTTTGACTTGCGGAGTATTTAGACTAGGCAACGTCGCGATGGAGTGAGAGAGAATTGAAAATGATTTATCAGAATTCTCGCTTCAACTGCCTTCGAAATCACTAAACGTCAAAAAATGCCACTTTCGATTCGTTCGTGCCGAGCCGAATTTTCCAATTACGATGTGTGATTTACGATCAGGTTTAACTGGAAGTCTTCCTCTTTACGTCGCTACATCGTACGGCCGTCCCGCTGATGTTTTTCCAAAAATATGAACGGGTCAAGATCGCATGTTTTTGCAATTTTTCCAGTTCCGAAATGCGAGCTGTTCTTCCGCTATTTTTCGCAGATATCTCCGGAACCATGAGAGCTAGCTCGGAATTAAAAATAAGGTCAAACGAGTATTTTCCACTACAAATCTTTTGCTACCATCAGCACTTTGATGTTTTTTCTTTAGTTTCGAAGATAATGTTGTAGAACTCTCCAAAATCGTCCTAAGTTGAAGACAGAATCAAAATTCGACTTAGGCAAAAATTTCATTTAAGGACATTTTTAAGAGTCTGCAAGGCACAGATCAGTCCATAAGAACCGTTTTGGGTTCTATAAGGAGTTAGAAATTACCAGGTGGAAATTCGAAGAAACACCGAATTTTCATTTAGGAAAAATGTTTTTGGTTCAGGATATGAGAGCAGAAGTATATAATGACAAAGATTTATGAATAATATACTTTTTTTTAAAGGTACCATAAATTGGACTTTGAAAAATAAAATTTTTGAAAGGGCGTCAAAATTTGGCTCAAGAATCGATTTATCGAAAATACGCCAAAATTTCACTTGCAGACTAATTTTTCAAAACTGCGTTGAAATTTGGCTTGAAAATCTATTTTTCAAAAGTACGCCAAAATTTCACCCGCAGATTAATTTTTCAAAACTACCTTGAAATTTGGCTTGAAAATCGATTTTTCAAAAGTACGCCAAAATTTCACCCGCAGATTAGTTTTTCGAAAGTACCTTGAAATTTGGCTTAAAAATTGATTTTTCAAAAGTACGCCGAAATTGGTCTTAAAATAGATTTTTCCAAAGTACCACAAAGTCAGTTAAAAAGTACCACGAAAATATACTTTGAAATATTTTTTATTTTTTATTCCTCCACCAAAGACATTGACCTTTGATGTACGGTCATTGAAAGCCCAATTCTAAAGTATGAGCATAAAATTTTAGCGATGCACTGCATCCAAAAGGCAAAATAGAAGATTTTGACAAAGCCGGCGTAGTGCCGATAAGCAAAAATTGATAAAAATCAATGCACATGTACAAGGTCGGTTTCTCACATAGAAAGAGTTTGGATTGACTCAGCGGCTCGCAATTTGGTCGAGCGCGTTGAGTGGTCCAGACAAAGTGATGGTAGGAAAGCCAATAGCGGGGCTTTCCAAATGACAAAGTTATAGAGGAAAACGCCTTGTGCATAAAAAACCAAATATTCAATTTTGCCTAAAAGTCGCTCGAAGGTGGGTTGCTGCCATATCGATAATATTGAACAACTGCATAGGAGCAAGTAAATCGTGGACTGATCGAACGCCATTAAACTTATGCAGTTATAAGTCCTCCACATGTGTTTGAGTACGTGAATCTCCGCGATACAAGAACTTTAAAGCTAAGTAGTCTCTAGCGAAACTAAATTCATTTAGTAAAACTTTTTTAAGTTAATATCAGTCAGCCGTAATTATAAATTACAAATAGTCTCAGACTTCTCTAAAAAGCTCGCATTTTGATTCTGAGAAGGTATGCATGAATCTTTTCTACCTAATCGATCGTTAGCGTGAGCGCTCTCGCTTGTATGGTCTGAAAGCCATTACCTTGATTGGGGAAGGCACGATTCTTATCTTGAGAATTTTGTATAACCATTTCTGTTAAATAAACGGATTCTTTGAACTATTGTTTCTTAATTGATCTTGAGGCCTGTTGACGGTCTATAATCCCATTCGTATCGAAAACCGGATGTGTCGAGTTAATTCACATTAACATTCGACTTTCTGGTTGCTTTACGGAGGTTTGATAGGGATTTTTTTATGCGTTTTTTGGGAAATAGAGTCCGTTATTAGCAGACCAAAACGTGGTTTCCACGTACAAAAATTAATCCCTCCGCAGAGAAATTCTTCGGTTGGGATTTTTTTATCCAAAAATTCAGGAAATTAAGAGGTACCTAAACCCCTTAACGAGGGAATTCAGGTCCAGAGAGAGCGTCATTTCCGATCTGTGGTAGTGCAGCCTTGGTCCATTATTCGGCTATCGAGGTGCATCTTATCTCGAACCCGCCTGGGAGGTAGAAGAACGGGGTAATACGCGACTGGCGCCCCCTGAGAAATAAATTGGAGTCGCGTCATTTTGACGCACGGTAGTGCGTTCTTCTACAATAACACTGAAATGTTGGCGATGTAGGGCAAAAAATCGCAAATTTTGTGCTTCAACCGTTGGCAACTTCTTAATCTTGGCTCCTACGCCAAAACACTGCTCTAGCTAATTTGCATGGAATTAAATTTGCTAAAATAATGTTTTTTATTTTTGGATTCCTACAAAAATGAGGGAATTAGAGGGGGCGGAATTGGGAACTTTTCGTTTTCCGGTAAAATGACGCCATTTTGTCGCCGTAATTAATCAGCCATTAATTGAAATTCAACTAAACGCTCCATTAATCTCCACCCTTCAAAACATCAAAACAAAGGTTTCTGGGAAAAATGATTTTTTAAAGATGAAATGGTATAAAAAAAATAAATATAATTGTTTATTAACACTCCAGGCGATTTAGACTTTTGCTGCCAAATTCGTACATTACGAAAAACATTTTTATTTTGTGTTTATTTACGTCTTGAATAACACGTGGTAGTTACGCCAAGATACACCTGGAGGATATCTTGAAAATCGCGTCGGAAGGTCGTGGAAACCGCGGATTCGCGAGTAGCTCAGTTTTTATATCTCAAACGGGAACAACACCTATAATAAAAGTTGTACATCTGTAAATTCTCTACCGTAAAGGTGCTATACATTTTTTTCGTACGCCTAACCTTTTTGGAGATATGACGCGGACTAAGTGAAAAATACATTTAGTTCCGCCAAACCTCTTTCGCACCACCTCTTTTACTACGTTGCCACGTCTAATAAACTACGATATAAAAAGTAGACTTTTAACATTTATTCGCTAATTACTACTATCACATGCTCTAAAGCTGTACTTTTAAGTGTCTAAAATATTTTGTATATTATTTTCTCTTGTTTTCTCCTTTTTAATTGAAATCTGAACAGTACTTTTTGTAAAATATGGTAAAACCTGGGTGATTTCTCAATGTTAAAAGCATAAAATTTCAAATGTCAATATTTTTTTACTGGTTCTCTGTAGTTCTTCAAAAATTTAATTGGATCATTATCTTACCATAATCTACTAATATGCCGAATTTTATTAAATTCTGAACATTAATTCTAAGACCGACAGTACTACCTTAAAAAGATTTCGAAATTTCAATCGCTTTTTTTACGTGATTCTTAGGAGGAAATTTCTGTTTTTTTTTAATGTAGGTTCTTACATGTATTTTACAACGGTGTTAAGAAAAAAAAATATCTTCATTTAAACCGTTGTTTTGAAAAAAAAATACGATAAATTACACATATACCTAAATAACTCAGTTATTTACAGTTGCCAACAAAGAAACGTATACATAAAAAATGTAAATTTCATCTTGACAGAAGGCGCGAAAAAGTAGTAAACATTTGGATCAAGTATATAGCTAAGTGATAAAATAAAAAGGATGGCAGCCGCAGAATCACAGTTTGTCGAATATCTTATCCGATTCCATTTTGTTTAGGGTTTCATGTATTGTCATTTTAATAATAAATTTTATAGCGCGGCTAAATTTAGAAAACAATTTTTCTTTTACGATTTCAACTGACATTTCTTTTTGTTGCAGGTGACAACGTAGACGCAATTTTAATGAGGAAATCATGTGCCATGTGTGTAGCAAGCCAACTCGTGTTACTTCTAATTGCCACATTCGCTGCTGCAATGCGATAGAAAATCGAATACATATGAGACATTATTATGAAACAAACTTATGTGACTGTGCATAATTTTAAAGTGATATATAAACTAATATAATTTATATACGGCAATGGTAACACTGGTAATATGAATTCAAAGGACTCTCCTTCTAAAAGAAGATATATCAAGCGCCCATCTTCATGATTGATGTTATTTTTATACACCGTCATGTCAGTGTGAAGGCATGCCGCAGATTTCTGACTTATAGGATAGACCAGTTAGGTCAAATACACTGTCTAAACATTCCATAACGAAACTAGAGCCTATCAGGGCGGATAGAGATATAAATTGTTTTATTAGTATTTGCAAGAAACGGAAACGAGGGGTTAAGTTGGTCTCCTCACTTGTTTTCTTAAACTTTTTTCAAAAGGTTGCACCAAAATAGTTATCTAGTGCTTGCTCTATTTGCTTCCAAGAAAAAATATATTGTTCATAATGAAATTGAGAGGTAAACTGGATTTCTCTTCGATCGTTTTTGGTCAATTTGTTAAGTTGCAAAAAGTAAAAACTAAGAGTGGTCCTTTTTAATAAAAGTGATGATAATTTAAACAACAATGCATATATTTATTAACGAAACTTTAGAAGCATATGGCTTTAATCAAACTAAATCATCATGTCTTTCAATCATATGTTCAAAAGAACGCGACTAAAGAACAAATTCGAAAATTTAATCGTCGATTTTTAAAGTCCAGTCCAATATTTTTTCATTTCAGATGTGGTTTATTTTACGAACTTTTCAGTGGTATTAAAAAAACTGCCTCAGTTTCATCATACCACGATATTTTTTTCATTTTAAGGTGGGCAATTTCTCCTACATCCCTCAACCGATTCAAAAAAATTTTTGATGGGCTTTTAGAGACAACTTTATAGAATAGTACTAAGCTATTGGAAACTAAAGGATTTTTTTTCCTCGTGCGAAAATCAAAAAAAAGTTGCTTTGTTGATTTCAGTAGTCTGGTATCCAGGGCCGGATCTTGAATCCTGAGAACTACGAGGTCGCAAAAGGCGCCAACTGAAAGAGGCGCCAAACACTGAACGAATGCCCTTTCCACACTAAAAAAAATATCGGCCGCTTGCACTTGAAAAATATCTAGAACCGGCCCTGCTGGTATCATTCTATGAAGTTTTCTCTAAAAGCCTATCAAAGAATTTTTTCAATCGGTTCAGGGATATAGGAGAAATTGTCGAATTACGAAATCATTTTCTTAAGCATGGCAGCGCCACCCTTAAATAGTTGTTTTTCTTCTAGATATTAATTTTACCGCCAAATTTTAAGGTAAACTATTTATTTTACAACACCTTTATTTCAATTATTAAAAATGCGATTAAGAAAAAATAGAAAGCAATATTTTAGTTTGAAATCTTCAGTATTCCTAAAATAAACAGTGTATCTTAAAATTTGGGAGTAAAATTAAAATCTACAAGAAAAGTAATTGTTTAAAAAGAATAAACATCGTGAAACGTTGAAATTGAAGGGCGATGAAGCTGATATTAATTATGCCGTGAAATCGGTAAAGCGAGCGCTTGAGTATCCTAGACTGCGGGAGTAGACCGTGTGCAATATTGCCGTTTCAGTCCGCTGCCGGATAATTTCAAGTCTATAAATTTCCAGCAATTTATGTAATTAAAAGATTGTAAAATTTCAAGCAAACAGTTTTAAACATTGGGAAACGTTCATTCCAAAATTCAAGCCACTATATCACTTAGTTTATTTATAAATGGCTAAAAAGCGAAATAAGTCATATCTCGGCTCCCAACTGCCATAGACAAAATCGTTATTTTTAAATTGCTTCTTTTTTTTTGTACTTTTGATACGTGCCAATAACTTTTATATTTGGGCAAGATATTCCAATAGCACAACATTGTCCTATGGATATCTGAAGGACGTCCTCGACGGACATACAGGACATCAAATGAACGTTCGTTTTTGGTTCCAAGTACAAGTGTCACAACCTTGAACAATATTTGTACATCTCTAAGTCAACGCCAAATTAGCCAAATTACAATGGGGTATTTTCCTATTTTTTTTTATTGAATAATACCATAGAATATGTACAAATAAGCCTTCCAATACAAATTTCCACGAAATTATCAATTTTTTGAGAAAACAGAAGTTAAAATAAGTGGAGCAACAGGTGTTTCAAATTGGTGACGTAGGTAGTTTGACGTAGGTAGACTGTATGGATTTGTTGATAGAATGGTTTTATACAAAAGAGTGTGTGTTGACAAGTTTAAATTCCTTCTCTAGTTCTACTAAAAGATAATTTAAGAAAATTGGAGAATAAAGCTTATTTATTAAATCAATTTTAATATATTTATTCACGAAATTTAATTTTCTCATGTAAAAAATAATAATAGGCGTGCATTATTAAATATTTTAAATAATTTTTAATGCCGATTAGATTTTTAAAAACAAATTTATCTAAACATGACAACAATGTCAACGGCTAGTCAAATGACAGATTTGTTCTAACGTCGCCGTCATATTGATTTGAAGCATTTCAGTTTCTTTCATCAAGGTATTTGCTGTAATTTACAAATAGTAGATGTCATTTAAAAGGTATTTTCTAAAAAGTTGTGGAAATACAAATATAAGTGCTCCGGAATTTTTTTTTTGTAACTGTTCCGAAAAATATGGATATTCGAAGAACTTGGTGGCAAGCTTGCATTATTTCTGATCCCATCCCTTCAAAAACCCAAATTTTGTTTATAGAAAGAATCCATCATGTCATAATCAACTTTTCACATATTAGATGAATCTCCTTTCACAAAATGCAACTCCATTTTAATAGCTTATTGATAGAATATAAAATAACAAAATAAAACGCCACATAAACAACAAATAAATCTAACCAATATATCTTTTTTACTTGTATTGTGACAAAAAGGTCAAGAAGTGACAGCTGGCCAAGGACAGCTGGCGGCAAAACATTTTGCCATATAATCCTCGCCTTCTAAATACATGTCTATAATATTTATTGATATTTAAGATATTGAGCAAAATAAAAGTGTTATAGGTAAAACAATTTGGCATTCACATAAGACAGTTACAGTCTAAGCGAAAGTTGTCTATGATTGGTTAAATTATTTCCCGCCAAATAAAATCATTTGAAATCTGTGTCTAGACGGGCGTATTCTTATTTCTCATTTTTATTTAAGAAATTATTGTTTTGGTTTAAATTGATTATGCAGGAATTGTTAAAATAATAACATTACTTGATATATATCGCCAAAACTAAATTTAAAAAAAATGGAAAATCGTATTTAACTATCGTTTACAGATCATTTTCTATCATTTCATTTATTCAATGTATTTCATTTTACAATCTTTACATATTACGTAACATAAACGCGTCTGAGCGCGCGAGTTACGCAGCGGCCGGCTGTTTGACAAATGACTTTCAGACTCTGTAATTTTATAGTTATGAAACGGTCTCTATTAAGTTTAACCGTAGGCTGTGGTAGTATATCTTGCGATTTCACATTTGAATTTGTTTTGTTTTAAGTTTTAAGCAGGTGTAATATTTCGTTAACATAGGGAAAGGAAAGGAAAACACTGTTTCTGATGTCATGTGTTAAAAACATTTATTTGTTCGAATACGAACAAATTATTTGACAGGATGTAGATTTCAGGAAGAGGTCAAGGGAAGGGTATAAGGAGAGGTTATAGGTTGTTTGGTTTTTAGGGGAGTGTGGTTTTTATGTATTGTGTGTTTCAGGGATTTAAGTGACGTCAGTCAAGTATGGGTGTGTAATACAACGCTTTAACTGACTCGGCCACTTGTATACTACTACTTACTCAAAAACTGTGTAGTTGGAAGTAGGCAACGGCTATATTTTTCTTGCGGCTGTAATTTATTAACATTAACCCAGCAAACATAAATATATAGCATATACGTAAATGCTACGTAAACTAAGTTTCGCAGAAGTAACATGTTATGTAAAATGTGACGCATAATCATATGTGCATACTCTGCGAAATGTCAGCAACATGTGCATATGATTTTTACATAGTGAAGAGGTAACACTGTGACCTCACGGTATGGAACAAATGACGTAGCGTATATGTATATTCAACCACTTGCTATGTAAAGCATACGTAACTAATTTTATCTCTTTATGATGTAGCATATATGTATATTCAACCACTTGATAGTGACCTTACGCTACGTAACTTATATACTTTTTATCTCTTTATGATGTAGCATGTATATATTTTATCTACCTACCGTATGTTCAAAATAGCATATCCCAGCACTTTTTAAATATTGATACTACACAATTGGATTTGTAAAGTTAGATATATGAATAAAGTTCCTTATAAGTTATACAGAAAAATATATTTCTTTAGAAAATTACCGAAGTTGACACCAAGTTTTATTTTTAAGTCGGATACCTTATTTAGAGAGACGAGTAGTTTTATATTTTGAATGAAAATTTTTTTGTAAAAAATAATAGGTAAACCAGGCATTAGGCGTTGTCATCTATATGTTCTTTAGAAAGCAGCTATATGATATTTTTTCTTCTCCAGTGATGTATACCCACCTACCTACCTTGCCTTGCATTCCTAGTAAAGCTCAAATTTCATTTAATTTATTTTATTAACTGTTGATTTAGGAGAGATTAATACTAGTGTCTTTTGTGTAACTAATCTATATTCAAGTTAACAAAGTATCTACAATAAGTGTTAAGCATTTCTCGGGTTGTTTCTGATTGTACTTGTTCTTTGGTCAGCCTTCGTCACTCTGACATTTGCTACTTGAACATCAGTTACACAACCTGTGAAAATAATTGAAATATTAGTCTATTTCATATACGGGGTGCACCATTTAAAACTCCCCAGGCTTGCAATTTTCTCATTTTTAAAGGCACATCATCATAGATATTTTAAAAGCATTTAAGAAAAATTTTTTTGAAAAAATTGTTAAGAAAGAAATCTTAATTTCCTTGAATATTTTTTTTACGTCACCCTGTACATGAACTGCGTTAATGTTTTCTTATAAAGGTTTTAATTAGCTTCAATTTATATTATTACGTCATATTCGAAATTCTTTTTGGTTTTAGAGAAAGGAATTAAAAACACTCCAAACTGATTTTTTTTTTAATTACTTTGAAAGGAATGTAAATAATAATTTTATGCTTTATCTGTAAAAGACATATCACAAACAATATTCAGCGTAATAAAACAGTAACAAAAAATTTAAAAAAATATTTTTAAAAACTAACTTTGTATTAAAATGTACTTAGTAGGAAATTGCAAATTTTTTATTTTTTAAGTATTTTTATTTTAATAACATAAATTGAAACTAATTAAAACCTTTATAAGAAAACAATAACACAGTCCAAGTACAGGGTGAGGTAAAAAAATATTCAAAGAAATTAAGTTTCCTTTCTTTACCATTCAAAAAAAAAAAATTAATCACTCTGTATGGATATTTAAAGGCTTTAAAAATGTCTACAAGTTGATGTGCCCAACATGGTCATTGCTTCGAAAATAAAAAAGTTACAAGTCTAGGGAGTTTTAAGTGGCGCACCCTGTATAGTGTAGTAAATCTGGTTATATAGCTTGTATCCCTTTACTAAATTGTGAAGAAAACTAGATGCAAACTATTTTGATCAATTTTTTAAGTTATTAAACAATTTATGATAGCTTAAATAATAATGTATATATTTTAACAAAACTTATGAAAACACGCTTCCAATGGAATGGAAAATTTGAGGTCGATCCGATAAGTTTCAGAAGTATACTGCTTTAAACATGAACCGATGTGCTCAAAGTGCTGTCATTCAATCCGAAAGTCTGCCTCAAAGTTGAGTTTACACTGTTAAAACCCAGCTATTTAAAATCAGATTTGTCTAATCTGCCAGAGATGGTGATTTGGGGACTATTGGAGTATTTCAACAAAAGTGTATGCAGCATATAACTGCCGAAAAAAAGGGGAATAAAAATGCAACTAGGAGTGAATGACTTCACGCAGCGTCTATATTTTTGATTAATTTTAAAGCCTCTAGAGATCTTAGAATATCCTGGTTTTTTGAATTTCGCTCTAAAATTAAGAGATTTTTTTGCAAAATGTAATAAAAAAATATGCTAAATAAGCCCATTAAATCATCACACCAAATTTCAAGTGGAAATGGTTATAACAACGCCAAAAAAACAATAACAAAGTCGAAAATTGAACCGTTGACTGTTTAAGTGCATCAAGTCATAGAACAATTTGTTTTAGAATGTAGATTTTTCTCCTACTCTTCAGTGGTGTTAACACAATTTTTTTAAACTATTTAAAATAATAATAATAATAATAACATTTTAAATTTTTTATAAAGAATTTTTTTTCTCAGAATTAAACAATTAAAAATTATTAGAATGCTTCAAAAGATCACAAAAAAAGAAACAATTTAAAAAAACGGGGTTTTCTACGCCAATGGGGAGCCGTGAAGCGTGAAAAAAATGCATTTGTTAAATAATTGCCAAAAAATTGTTTTAAATAATTTTAAACTATACCTACTTATTTATGCAACAAGTGTGTAAAGCAGTACCTTTTTCATGCATAAGTTGTAGACGAGTGCATCAATCTTGTGAGAATCCCATGATAAAGGTAGTTTCTTTAACAGTCATATAAACAAATTGTTAATTATAACGCCACTGAAAAGTAAACAGTCAACGATTCAGTTTTCGAACTTGTTACTGTTTCTTAAGCTTTTTTTGTATAAATATTAAATTATATTATACTACTAGCTGACCCAGCAAACGTTGTTTTGCCATAAAAATTATAAATTTTTATCCAAAAAATAAAAAGAAAATTTCTGGATAGGGCCACCCTTATCACCTAGGGGTATAAAAAATAGCCTACGATCTATTCTCAGACCTACCAAATATACACCAAAAATTTCATAAAAATCGGTCAAGCCGTTTCGGAGGAGTTCGATAACAAACACTGTGACACGAGATTTTTATATATTAGATTACATTCAACGAGAGCCATTTGATATAAGAAAATGTGCGGTCCTTTACCAAGATGATTTAATTCTACCAGAAGCATATTTTTAATAATGACAAATCTTAATTGTCTTAATTTATTGCAACAAAATTAACCATAAAGGTTCAGACAATTCTAGTTTTCTTCGTAGTTTTATAATGATCAAATTAATTTTTTTAATGGCGATACAAGCAATATCATTAATCACAAGACAACAAAAAAATAGGGTTGCGCTTTTGATCAGAACCATCTAATCCTGTTTTTAACATGTTGAAACCGATTCTGATATTAAAAAAAAATTTATCAGTTTTTGGTTACCACCCCTTTTGTCCCCTAAAAAGGGGCAATGGTTTTGTCCTTAGGTTCTGATCTAATTTTTCTGAAGTATTTTGACGTGCTGAAGCCAATTTTGGACAAAAGAAAAATTGAAGGAAAATATTAGCCTACTTTACACATACAAAATCTGGAAATATATATGTACAATACAATAACGAATACAAAGTAGGTGCTATAAGATGTCGGTAAACAATAACCATACCTAGATGCATAGTACTTCGGAAAAGCTTTTGGTCACTATTAAGATCTGGGTTTCCTTGAATTACAACTTCTTACGCTGGATTCAGTTGAACTTAATAATGTGGGAACATCACCAACATACAGCTTTTGTGTAACAAAATCCATGTAATGATATAATTGTCTGTTGAAAATAACGATTGCCCGTGAAATAATTCTAACCTATAAAAAGATTACATTTCATTTAAATAAATATCTTTATAAAAACGGTATAACACAAACTTACTTTTGGGTCATTCACTGGAAAATGGTGCACCTAAAACATAGGTATGTACACCAAATTCGCAAACAAGAGGGCATGTTTATGTTTGCACCATGGAGGTAGAATTTGCACCTAACCTCTACACTAATAAAACGTCCAAATAAAATAATATTTAAAAAAGTCACAACGCTTTATGGTTCACAGTTCTGCATCAAAGTTATTAAAAGACATCATCCACAATTTTTCACAAAAATGATCAAAAAACACAAACGTTAGATTTTACATCATTTTACACTGACGCGTTCCATGACTTCGATGTCGTAAAATGAAATAGGTAAACATTTTTAAGTAAAATTATGTAGCAAATATGTAAACTTGTGTATAAGTAATTAAGTTAATATGTTGACTTAAATATGATATTATTTTACGTATATGCTATGTAAAATTATGTAAAATATTTTATATAAAAATGTTCTATTAATCTTACCTCTCAGAGAGGTAAAGTTACATTAATGTTTACTGGGAATCTTTATTTGAATCTGATTTTATTAAAAGAACTCGATACCTGCACAAATAAGCAGTCGGATCTTAGACTAATATAGCTAATTATTTCAAAATATGGAAAGTATTTGGATGTTTAACAAATATTTAGTATCAAATAATATTATTAATAATTTACAAAAAAGGTTAAAATTAAACAAAAACATTGTAAAATTGAAAAAACAGTTTTATTAACGTGTTTTTGTTTTTGTTGGGTAATAATAACATTGGCATCGTGTAATTGTAACCTCTTAAATCAACGGACACGAAATGGACGTCCATACACCTCCTGTCCCCATATGAACATAAAATATATATACTTCCAATACATAAAATGGGCATTCGGAAGACGTCCATTCCGTACAATTTCAGCGTAAATCCAATAATAGACGTCCGGTGGTCGTCCAATTTATGTCCATGGACGTCAGTACATCAAATGGACATAAAACGGACGTCCGGCGAACATCGTGTGCTATTAGGGATTGATGAATAAAATCAATTTTCTTTTTCAAAAAATAAAATATACAAAAAAACGGTTTTAGTGAATTTATTTATTTTTTAATATCACTGTCTATAGACAACTACACCCTGACAGAAAAATGTCGACCTGATGCATTTAAATAATACACGGTTCAATTTTCGATTTTACTAATATTTCTAGGCGTTGTTATACTTGAAACTTGGCATGATGATTTAGCTCCATTAGAAGCAAATTCTTCTAAATGGCCACTCCCAATTGTTTTTATTGAAGACTCCGTAAACTCCAGCTTCTTTTAGTGAATGCGCAAAAGAGTTCTTTACAATTTGAAACAATATATTTGGATTTCTTTGTTAATGTGTCAAAAAAAGCGTTACTTGGCCTTTCACACTTTCAGTAGTCACAAACTCAGAGTTATTTTAGGGCACAAAGGAGTGCACAACAGAAACAATCTTTTGAGAAAGAAAAGTTTAAGGTACCGAAACCACCGAAAAAAAAAAAATTGTGGTTTCAAGTATACCTATGTGCCAAACTGAAGTGGTCTACATGGAAGGGTATCAAAAATGTATACAAAACATTTATTTTTTCCTTTCAATTTGAAAGGCTATATTTTTTAGGAAACAATTTTAACATCTAGCCACTCTATTTCAATGTCAAGAATCCTGATAGGCGTAAGGTAATATTATTTTCGAACCACCATGTATTATGTAACGCCTATTCTCTTAATATCATTTGAACTACTTGTTAACATTAAAAATATTCGACAATAAACACTGATTAATGATTTTTAATACAAAAAAATACCTGTTTTAAATCATTAATCGGCAAGAGTCCATCGCCCTTTCAGCGATTTGTTATTTTTTTAAAACGAAATGAAACTTGCTGATTACTTAATTATCGTATTTCACTATTTTCGTCGTATTATTTTTTATGCTCACTCTTTATACAGGGTGTCCCATTTAAAAGGAAACATCTTGAATAACTTTGGAAAAATACTTTAAGAAGGAAACGCCGGAACAGGTCAATTATTACTTGTAAGGGGACATCTTTTGATATAAAACCTTCAGTTACCATAGATTCTCTCTACTTCTGTAGACCTACCCTCCAACAATTTTAAATGGACGAGTGATATATTATTTGAAAAGCCTTTTATGCCTGATAATGACCGTGGTTTGTTTTTGCATATTGGTCGATTCTTATTCGAGATATTCAATAACAAAGTTTCGGCAATGCTTCTAATCCCATTAGTGTTTAATATTGTACTTTTTCCAATACAAGATCTAAAACAGAAGATTACTTTTTTCAAACCAAAAATAAAAACACTTCTGATCCATTTCCATTTTAATTTCTTTAAATATTTTTATATACTGTCCAAAATTAGGCGATGTTTAATTTCAACAATAATAATAATAAACTATACATACAGTGTGTGCTATTTAATACTGCAACATTCCATTATTTTGGAAAATCTTGGCTGATTTAATTTTTTTTGAGATATAGTGCTCGATGAGCTTTATTTGACTGTTTTGAAAAATTTGTAATTTTCGTATTTTCAAGGCTTACTAAGCTCCTCTAAACGGGTCGAAATTTCGAGATCTATCTCATTTTTCTTTTTTAATATAGTTTTGGTGCAGATATCAGTAATAATGCCCAGTAATGTTTCATAGAAGATATTGTATGTTTCGTTATATACTACGTTATATATATCCCATTGCACATATTTTAATTTTTCTTTCATTAACATTATTTTGTGATCTGTAAAATTTCTTCATTCTTGGTTTTTGTAGGTATTTTTACTGCTAATCGTAATACTTACTTCCTGTCCAAGATGATCTGACAAAGACATATATACTATGTTACTTTCATATTGGTTGGTGTTTATAAACCCACGAAACAACATATTATTACTTTAATATAACTTCAACGTTGCTAGAAAGTATTTCGTCATACTATTAAATGTTATTTAATGTAACCAATATGACTTAAATATTTGTTTATTATTTCGAAATTTAACATTTCTCAGTTACGTTGTTGTAATATAAATATCATATTGCAAGAGAACATTAAACATGTTACTTCCACATAACATTGCATAACATTACGGATACATTCTTTGTTTGCTGGGAATATATTGTCTATTGCTGTAGTAGCACTATCATTGAATATTCTTGTTGGCTCCTTTGTGGTTTCTTGAAGATCATAGCTTGTTATGATGTCAATAAAATCTTTGATTGCATTATTTCCTGCTTCCAGAAGGTCAATGTTAAAATCTCCACATAATATTATTGTCCGGTTGGTCTTTTTTGCAGCTTTCAGTAGAATTAATTCTGAATATAATTATTGTTGTAATGCTTAGGACGTCTCAAATGCAAGTGCCAAATGATTTTTTAATTCTTCAGATTAGATTTTTTATATGAAAAGTAAAAAAAATTATATTAGCAGGCTAATCCCTTATTGGGTTACAGTTTATTTACAATTATTCTGTACTTATTAAATCAAGTATTTTTCAGTCAATATTATTAATACACTTGTAAATGATAATATTGTAAATAAATTATTCTATTCTGATAATGATTGTGCCAGGGCCAGTCCTCGTATTTTCAATGGAAGGTTTCCTGTAAAAATGTTCATCCCAAGTATGCAATAGAACTGGTAAGAAAATTAGATGAAACGGATTTGGATGACATTAAACATTACAATACCATAAAGTAGGTACTGCCACTAATGAAGGGACATCTTGAAGTTGACCAAGTTGGAAATAAAAGTGTTATCTCAGGATTCTGGAATACTCAGAACTAATGTTCATAGAACTTTTGGTCATATAAATAAAATATTAGCCGTTTTGATGAGTTCAAGGATGATGATGATCGTTGAATGAAGTTTTGCAATATCAAGTTTTGTAATATCATAATTGTATTCAAGGTAATCTTAATTTGCTGCATATCTGCATTTTGGATGAGAGTATGTTTTCTTATAGAAACTGTTAATGGGTACAACTGGAGATATTGGTATGACGAAAGCCTGTACCTCTTATACGAGTAGGAATATCATATACCTAAAGACATCAAAAGTTGAATATCTATCTAATATTGATATATATATCTTCTTAATTCTCAGTACCTACTTTAAATGGAGAAAAGAATCCCAATATATTACAAAATGAGCTAGACTGGGATCTATATCTTATTCAGAGTTTTAGAGATCTAAAACTTGGGTGATTATGCGATCTACCTTAATATTTCAAAAGGTGATGCATTTTTTCTCTTATGCATTACCGGAGTGAATCATTGTTTGGACCAAAATTATCCTAATAGATGGATTGTTTGAAGAGGTTCAATTGAATGGCCGGCCAGATCCTCAGATATGACCCTACTGGGAGGATTGAAA
Organism: Rutpela maculata; assembly: GCA_936432065.2. Taxonomy (NCBI): domain Eukaryota; kingdom Metazoa; phylum Arthropoda; class Insecta; order Coleoptera; family Cerambycidae; genus Rutpela; species Rutpela maculata. Next base: position 154,212,051 of record OW386287.2, read on the forward strand.
AAATACTTTGAGTAGAAGCAGAAATGGGATATTAAACTAATGTCATGTGTCATTATAACCTTTCTAGGCACTTAGGGAATAGAAACATTGCTGAAATTTCATTATCGAATATCTCAAATACGAATCTACCAATATGCAGAACAAACCTCAGTAGTAATTGAGGTTAAAATATCTATCAAATGATGGTAACATGTTTCTGACATGTTTCCATTTAAAATGTTTGAAAATGTAGTTCTGCAAAGGAGAATAAAGCAATGACACTTGTAGCTTTATGGTAAATGATGTCCCCTAAAAATAGAAATCGATCTGTCTCGACATTTTTTTCATGAAATTATTTCTTGAGTTACTCAGGGTGTATGTGCATTAAAATCAAGGCTTACAATAGTCTTTTTACTTAATAACTAATACTACGACATAGTTAAAATCTCTGTGATCATTCATTGACCAAGATACTTTTATTAGTGTAAAATAAATATAGTCCATGGACATATCCTAACTAACATCCTTATTTAGACAGACGGGATGAACTAATTTACCCAGTATAGGGATAAGAATATGAACAAGAGTATCATGATAACTAGGTAATAATTGAAATGATTTAAGTTTTATTTTGTTTATTATGTAATATATCATCTCATCAGATAACAGTTAGTTTTGTTATGTTTTTTTCTCTTCAATTCTACTCATAAAGATGGGCGCTGCATATTATGAAAAATTATCTCCTCATGTAATAGAAAAGAAAGTACACTTATGAAACAATGTAAAAATACACTACTATATTGTATATATTTCCTTAGAAGTGTATTTACCACAGATGTACATGTATCTGTTAATTATCATGCATAAAATGAGCAAACAAGTACAATGAAGCTCATTTTACCAATTAAAGACAAATTTTTCGTGTAACTTTCATATTACATATTGTGTAAAAATCTTAAAATCTCTAATTGCACTAACCCAAAATTTGTACATATTAGTTCTGCCATTATATTGTAAATCATATAATATTAAGTAGTTTAATTTTATTTTAATACTTTGCTATAGAAGTAAATGCCAAATAATATTTTGTTCTATAAGGTTCATAAATGATTGGGTAGCAAAAATTTACATAAGTATCACTGTTTACCATAAATGAGTATTTCATCAAATCTTAAATTACGTTGTACCGTCTATACTACATAAAAAATTATATCTGAAAACCATTATGTAATCATATTTTGAATATGAACTTGTACTATTATAGTCGATAGGTATATTCTTACCCGAATAAGTGCGGGATTTTTGAAACTTTGGGAATTTGTAGATTTCGATGCCCTGAATGAAATAAGAAAAAATGCAAAATGTGATCTCAGCCGCCGGCGTCGCCATATTGAATAAATGGCGCACAAAAACAGTTTCTTTGAAACATCTCGCTTCGGGTGCCTCATATGGCAAAAAATCTTATGAAAATAAAAGAGCATTAAATATTCTACAAAATATGTATTTTTTCGTTAAACTGAATAGTTTCGGTGCAGCAGCCGATCGAAGTAAAGCATTCTTGACTTTTGCAATTTCTCGATTTATTGCGACTTTTATGAAGAAGTATTTTGTGCTGAGAGAAAATTTGTTTTCATACCTGAAAATCCTCAAATATAGTTGACTTTACTTCTACTATATGTTTATATAAGGTTTATTAAACTTCCAACAGTATGTAAAAAAGCATAAAAATCGTGGTAAATTTAAACTTAAAAATTACCTATCAAAAGATGTTTATATTTATATATCAAGATGTGAACATATATATTATCAAAATTGTGTACATTTTGTTCCCCACTTATTTAAAGAACCAATTTTGTATATAAGGTTGTATGTTAGGTTTTAAAGACCATCCTCTTTGAAAAACCATAACCAAAGCCAATGAAAGTATTGCCAAAATGTAAAAAATGGGTTTTCAACCAAATCAATTAATGAATTGAGGATAAAAAAAGATACATATAAATATTTAAATTTCATTTGCAGCACTTCCAGTCAAACATACATGTTTATTTTTATTAAACTGAAATACTGAAAGCGTTATAAGCGTATATTTTAACTCATGACCAAAAAAAAAGTTTATGCGTTTTTCTTTGAGGATGAGAAGTTGGATCCTAATAATATATTTACATACTCATAGCGTAAAAAATTCTATATATGGTGAACCAAAGATAGTTAAAATATTTTTTAATAAAGATGTAAGTCAGAAAATTTCTAGTACAATTTCTAAAAAAGTTGTTTCATTTTATACATTAACATAAATTTTGGCCATGATTAAAGTGAAATTATTATAATAGAGATACAGTTTTTGCATTTCAAAAAGGTGAGATTCATATAAAATAAAGTTTGGCTTTAATTCTTTTTATGTATATTTACGGGAGATATTCAGATTATTTTCTCCTTACCAAGTTTTTATTAGACAGGTAGGTTACGTTTCATAAAAAGATTATAAATTGTACCCACTATTGTATATTAGTCATATCATAGTAAAGCATAATTAAATGAGTGATTTTGTTTGGGTTCATCTTGTAAAATATTTAACACTATGTCTTCTAGAATCATTATTGTAAATATTTCTCATATAGGTTTAAGAATTTAAAGATTAGATATTTAAAACTAAAAAAAACTGGTTGAATGCAAACGTAAATGGACGAGACATACAAGGTTTGACAATGAATATTGAGAACGGTAATACTGAATGACGTGACATATTATTGGGTCGATGATAACTCATACATGCACATGCCCAATATTGCGAGATTATGCACTTATAATATTGACAACACTTTTATTACAATTATTTCTGAGTATTAGTTTTCTATAAGCAGAAACTATATATAAATGCATTCCAAAAAATGTGCCACTTAAAAATCTAAAATTATACTAACTACAGTAAACCGTACAATTTTATTAGATCAGTACTGAAATAGGTTAATAAGTTCACTGTATATTTAATATAGAATAACATTGAGCTGGTGACACTCTCCTCGGCCCAGTTTTGCCACGTTTTTTAGTTTTGCTTTTCTCTTTATATAATTTTCAACCTTGTATACTATTTTATAATAGTTTTAAATTTATGTGCTGTACAGCTGTATCTTTTTATTAAAAGTATAAGGAAAACTTCAAATATTTTAAACATTATAGTCATTATATAAAACTAATGATTATTATAATTTCTCTTGTTATGTAGGTAATTAATTAATTGTTTTCTTTAATAAAATTAAAACAATTTTCTGAAAACATAATGTATATTATTTTATATTATTTAATACGAGTTGGAACTAGATTATGCCTAAAGTGACCATTCGTCCTTCATTCTAGGGAACGTTGATGGAGCTGTGCCCGAATGTGAGTGTCCCCCATTCCCCTGGTTTCACTAACACAACAAAAATATGAGTTTTCATAAAATTAATACATCTGCAGATTCCAACACTGTAAAGTAAATGCGGCTTTTATATAAACCTAGTACATCTGGTGTCTGTGACCAAACCAGAGTAGGTCAAACCAGTGCCGGTTTATGAACTTGTGGGCCCCTAGGCACTAGATTTCTTGGCGCCCTCTTAGTGGCTAGATAAAATGGCGCCCTCTTAGTGGCTAGATAAAATGGCGCCGAAGCCGCCAGCCAGCATCGCAGAAAATTTTTTGCGGCATCACTTTGAATATTTTGCCAAAAAATGATTTTTTTGGGATTTTTATTGCTCTTTAACACATTCGCTGCTGATGGGATTTTGGTTAGTATTGCCAGATGCTGAGTAGGTTTTTGACAATGGAATATACATAGGATCAGATCGCCATATGGCGACACCAGCATTGCGCAATATACTACTGCGTCGCCATATGGCCACATCAGCAGTGAACATGTTAATCTTAATTTTGTTACCTATCTGAACCAACCTCCATTTGTTTAAGAGTAAGTACAGATGAAAAACTCATTTTTGTTATATTGAAAAATATATAGGACATAAAAAACAGCAAATAGAAAAAGACGATTCAACAAAACTATACAACTAAAAAAGCCCACAAATAATACAAAATATTTAATAATAAACAAATCTAGGTTGTAGAAATATATCATTAAATAAAAAGAAACAAGCAAAACAAAACAGATGCAAACTGATCTATTGTGCTGTTGGAGTCTATTGCATCTAAGTGGTAACTATTTAAGTGTAGGGGGGCTAATTGACTTAGTCTTTCGTTTTCTAACGGATTTCTTAAATTTTTTTTTACATATTTTAATGTTGAAAAAGATTCTCTCCCCTGTACAGAGATAGTAACTGCCAGAAATATTCGTAAAGCGACTTCTATGTTAGGAAATGTAGATCTAATAAATTTTAGCATTTCTCCAATCCAAAATCCAATTAAATCCGTCATTATCACTTGTCACTTAATGTTTGCTGCTCGCGTTTATGATGAATTAACACTAAATAATAGGTAAGTATTACATGTGTTTCTGTATTTTATGTTTTAGATAAAAATTTCATTTTATTTTTCAGAATTATTGTTATTGAGGGTCGCCATCGGCGCCCCTAGGCACGTGCCTAGAGTGCCTAGTGGGTAAACCGGCACTGGGTCAAAATGTTTAAAGTAAACAAATTTCAATTTCAGTCTCATTTGCATTACGTTTCTAAGCTTATAGCGTGCTGATTTTAAGTTGAAAATCGTGTACTGTGATTTTGAATATTTTAATGTTGTATAATAATTTATATTGTCAGGGGAAATTACTAATTTAATCTAAGATTAGTTAATAAAGTTAATCCCTTCAATAAATTCAATTAAAATGGTTAAATATTTTACCTTGGAAGTGTTTTTATTTTATATATCGTTTACTCTTATTTTGTAAAATTTGTCCCCCATTGGCAGAATTTCAATATCGTCAGTATAGTTATGCCAGATGCTCCAGATAGATTAATAACGAGCAAAGCGACTAGATTTGTCCTAAATTCCGTAAATATAGCTAATGACTATTGTAGTAATAGACATGTGGCTAGATATAGATTGTCATCTGTAGTTTCTTTGCATTGCGGTACACATCTGTAAGGTTAAAATACTTTTTCATGAGGACACAAGATAAGCTACGTGCAACAATATGCACAGTAGGAGTAGTCCGATAAGGTAAAATTAAATAATATATAACATCAAGTTCATAGCTAAGAGGTCGTTTTGAAGATTAATATTAAGCAGGTAAATTTTCATCTTGCAAATAGTTCAAAGTCCATGGACCCTGACGGCATTTTTCTAAGTAAAACTTAGGTCAATTCAGCTTCGTAAAAACAATTTAATGTGTTTTAAGTATTTCTGAGGGAAGTTTTAAATAAATATTAATACAACACAATAACACACAAGACCATTATTGAACTTTAAAGAAAAGGTAAAAAATAAGTGCTTCAAATTAAACTTTCAGTAATTAATTTCCATGCACAATGTACTTGTTGGATTAAAAAAAGTAGTTGCAAGAAATTTTATTAAATGCATGGTAAAATATTCAATTTTTAAAAATTGCTCAACAAAAGTAAGATTTCTCTGACAAAAACATAAAAGCTCTGATATTTGTCAAATGGGCAAGATGAGAATAATCGTTATAAAATAATAAGATGTGCGATAAAAATAATAAACACATGACAAAGCTAGTAGACGATCAATGAAATTATTATATTATTATTATAATAATTATTATTAATAAAAATATAAATGGATAACACATTTATTTAACTATTAATAATTAATAAATGCTCGATAAACACTGTAGCATCAGTGTTTATTCATTTTTATTAATCTTGGCTAAGTTTTAATAGTTAAAAAATTTCAAAAAAAAGAAGCCAATCATAACAAATTTTTAAAAAATAAAACAAAACTTTGAACATTTTAAAAGTAGGTATCTGGGCGAATAATTAATATGTTATGGTTAGGAGGTTGGGTTTATCACAGAACATGTATAATAACAACAATAGCGGATGTATAAAACAAAAACAGTGGGCATATAAATATGTTGCATTTTCTAAAGCTTGCCATGCAGAATGTGCTAATAATGGAGTGGATCTGGTGAGAAAAAGAGGAGTTTTGAAACCAACTTCTTTAAAAAAAATTTTTTTTTGACAATTTGGTTACACGCGTTTTCTTTTAACATGTTATCATCTTAGTTCAGCTTAATCACACGGGGTGACGGAGGAATTCGCATTTAAAATTCGCAAAAATAAGTTTTTCCACGATAACTTTGCTATTATTGACCTGACGAAAAAAAAGTAAAATTAAAAATTGAAGATCTCACGGAAGCGCATAATCTTGCAAAATTTTTTTCAAATTAGACTTTAACTTTTCGTGAAAATTTTTTTTGAAAATACTCGTTTTTTTGCCCTAACACTAATACACAAAAAAGTAATTCCTTAATTTTTTTACGGAAAAAAGAAGTCAGGGGGATGAGATTTTTCTAAGGTAGGTGAAATAGATAAGAATTGATAGAGTCGGAGGATTGGGGCGGTGGACCAATTAGGGGAAGGGAGGGAGGTGGGGAAAGGAAAATTATTCAACCCCTCGAACTTTCTTCCCTGTCGTGCGATTTTCAAAAACCAAAATGGAATTTGCTCGTTATTACGTCTAATATTTGACTGAATAATTTTTTTTGTTTTTTTCAAATAAACAAACCTGTGGGAGCGCAAAAACCTTTTGCTTTTTTTTTAAACTGCGTTTTTGAGTACGAAGGAAAGGGCTCAGAAGAGAAATTTCTTTACAGGTAAGTGAGGTTTTTTTAATTTTCAATTTAAAAAAAAAATAGCAATAAGAAGGAAGGGAGGGGGCATAATGCGTTTGCAGGAATAGAGGGATAAGGAAAAGGGATAGGGACTTGGGAGCTTAATATTCGGATATATAAATATTTTTTCCATCTTAACACCGTCACGAGTTTTCGCGGCGCATTTCTCTAGTTTTAGGTGTGTATTGGATATATGCAACAATTAACGAGTGTTTTAAAAAAAAAATTTCACGAAAAGTTACCGTCCGATCTGAAAAAAAATTTACAAGATTATGCGCTTCCGCAAGATCTTCAATTTTAAATTTTACTCTTTTTTCGTCAGGTCAATAATAACAAAGTTATCGTGGAAAAACGTGATTTTGCGAATTTTAAATGCGAATTCCTCCGCCACCCCGTGTGATTAAGCTGAACTAAGTTGATAACATAATAAAAGAGAACGCGTGTAACCGAATTGTCAAAAAAAAAATTTAAAAAAAGTTGGTTTCATTTCAAAACCAGATCCGCTCCGCTATAATATATCATGCAAAGTTTATTGAGCAATTACTGTTTTTACCCTGCAAAGTCTAATTAAAATCAAGCAATTATTTTTTCTAACATTTTGGATTTTTTATTATATAAATCTGTTTTGAATATCAAACACTTTATTTCTACCTAAACTTTATAACAAACGTAAAATTTCAAGTTGATATGACCCCATATACAATAGTAGGGTGCCCCTTATCATTATACCAGAAATTTTTCTCATATTTTGAGTGCCAGGCATAATTTTATTCCAATGGATCTAAAGATAGGTCCTACCAAATTTCAGCTCGATCGAACTCTGTTAACCCATCACGCTTGGCGTCCAACTTAATGAGAATCTATTCGCAAGTGTATTCGCAATACTTTTCTGCTGCAGAATCCACAGAACCTTCTAATTAGCTGTGATACTGTAGTATATCGAAGGAATAAAAGAGACATAAAGAATTATCAATGAAAGCCGACAAATGACATATAGGTCACCAGGGATTTTCATAATGCAAAGTTAGACAAAAATTGCAAAAGTAGCTAGGAGTGACTGGAGAAAACGATTACAGAATTTTCTTAGCTGAAATTAAACAAGTTATTAATTACTTGTTTAATCGTTTTCTTCAGTCACTCCTAGTTACCCGGGCATCGATTATGCATGCATGAAATCAAACAAATTTTTAGCGATCATACTGAAACTACTTTAGAAAGTGAAAATGGAATTTCTAAAAAATTTCCACGAGAAGACTATCGTGAACTATTGAATCTCATAATAATATTCCTAGGAGGCATTCCTCCTAGTGGAATATAATTTAGAAAGCCGGGTGCTTACGATATGGCTAGCTGGATGGCAAAAGCCATATATTCATTAAAAATCATTTTATTTTGAACAGAATTCAATTTAACAAAAGGCTAGGAAAAATCACTTTGCCAAACAACATGCTTCATTGTAAAATTCGACTTAAAATATTGGACTTATGCATCAGAAGCAATGTTTGCTCCACTTAATGGATATCAAAGTTTTGCGAGAATTAGATCAGCATAAAGAAATTAATAGAACCATCCCCGAAATAGCTGTTGGAAAATTTGTGAACCTGTGAACCATTTGTATTATTTGACTGATGAACGTGTCGTGTCGCCTTCGCACTATTTGATGACTCGATTACCGAAAATACAAAATTAAAGATGCACAAAAAATTTTAGAAGAAGCAGTAAATGTAGAAGATGAAAATGAAAGTGAAGATGAAACAGAAAATAATCTTAAGAAATTGTCAATGAGGAAAAAAGACGTTTCCAAATTCTTAAAACTGTCTGATGAAGAAATTTTAATAAAATTACTTAGTAATAAGTCAATAAATTTATTTGACAGATTTAAAATAGACAATTTTTTACACTTGCATCCATCCGAATGGAAAAATTCTAATGAGTATAAATAAAGATAGCTAATCACTGGAGAATTAAAATTAGTAAATGACTCCGTCGAACGAGAAATAAAATTAATTCAAGATTTTAACGAAAAAGTTACAAAATTCGAGGATCAAAAACAATTTTTATTGCAGGAGGGTCATTTTTTCATTGGTATTTTCAAACTCTCTACAAGATTCGTTTTCTTAATATATTTGTCCGGTTGGTTTTCTTTTTAGACTGTCCAAGATTACCGCCAACCAAAGAAGTATTGCAGAAAACTTTCGAAATGTAGAACTTTAGATTATGGACTAGTTTTAAAACTTTGTATTCTCAAATCACACAATAAATAAATTAATAATTTAACATGCATTTATGATAAACCAGTTTTAAAAGACGATGTAGGACTAAAAATAAAATAAAATCGATAAAAAAATTAAAACTTAAAATTAAAACTTCAAAAATAAGGGGCACCCTAATATATAGCCAGTTATTTAGACGCAATTAAGTAATTTCGACACGGAATTTTTCTGCCTATGCTTACTTGCTGGTTGGTCAGTTAACAAATATATCAGGTGATGAGCCAATGTACGACCCAAATTTTCTAGTTTATGAATTTTAAAATTTCATTTTCTTTAGAGTATCCCACTCCTCCTCCACATGAAAATATTTCTTATTAAACCAAGCAACGAATGATTATAGAGGGAAATATTAGGGACAGAAAATTTGATTTCGGAACTTTGTTTGAACTAGTCTGGAGATGAACATATCAAAAGTCCCCACTCCTAGGTGGTGAGCAGGGGGGAGGGGGGCACGTTAAAGGTCCCATTTTTTGGTTTTTCGCTTATATCTCGGAAACTATGCGTCGTATGGAAAAAGGTAATCTATGCAAAATTAAACATAATTAAATTTTCTACAAGAATGTCTGTATTCATTTTCTTCCTATGTGTTATAGTTTACGAGATATTCGCCAGCCAAAATAGATAATTAAAAAAAAAAGTATTAGGTTCCTTGAATATTTCTATCAAAGCATTTTACCGTGGTCTGCTAATAAATCACAGTCACAAAACAATCTTTATTTTACAACACTAGACGTATTTACTAACGTAATATTTTGTCGAAATTTATACATTTCATTAAATATACAGTGTGACTCACTAAAAATGAAGACGCCCTTTAACTTTTTTATTTTGTTTCTGATTTGAATCAAATTTTAGTCAAGTATAGAACAAATTAGGATCTACTTATGACCAAAAAAACATCCGAATGCTACAAAGGCAAAGCCACCTGTGGTACCACAATATGCTGAAAAATATTAAAAATCATATTAATGGGTCTTGACGAATTTTATGTATTGTGGAAACTGAGGACCCCCTTTGCCAGATGAGCTTATGTATGAAAAATCCCCCATCCATAACCAAATCAAATTTTGGTGTATTTATGGTTGTGGCGCCGATCTGATACATTTTTTAGAATTTTTAACGTACAAAATGTTTTTATTTTTTTCAGCGTATTTTGGTACCACAGAAGGCTATGCCTTTGTAGCAGGCGAATGTTTTTCTGGTTATAAGTAGATCCCAATTTGTTTTGTACTTGAGTAAAATTTGATTCAAATCGGAAACAAAATAAAAAAGTTATAAGGGTGTCTTCGTTTTAAGTGAATCACACTGTATATTTAATAAAATGTAGGTATAGATTTCGACAAAATATTACGTTAGTAAATACGTCGAATGTTGTAAAATAAAGATTGTTTTGCGACTGTGATTTATTAGCAGACCACGGTAAACCGCTTTGATTTGATAGAAATATTCAAGGTATCTAATACTTTTTTTAAATTATCTATTTTGGCTGGCGAATATCTCATAAACTATAACACATAGGAAGAAAATGAATATAAACATTCTTGTAGGAAATTTAATTATGTTTAATTTTGCATAGATTACCTTTTTCCATATGACGTATAGTTTCCGAGATATAACCGAAAAACCAAAAAATGGGACCTTTAAGTGCCCCCCTGCCCCCGCTCACCACCTAGGAGTGGGGACTTTTGATATGTTCATCTCCAGCCTAGTCCAAACAAAGTTCCGAAGTTAAATTTTCTGTCCCTAGAATTTCCCTCTACACCCTATTTTGAGCATTCGTTGCCTGATTAATTTCTAATAATAATTTTGTTTTGAATGGAATATGGAGTGGTAATACTCCTGGCGATTTCTGAAGAGGATGAAAAGACATGCATGCGGTGAGTGAAATTTTATATCCACTTTCTTTGTGCTTATTAGTAGTTTTTGTCTTGGAAATTTAACAAATGATTGTTTATGATGCGGTGTCTTCTAGGTCAGGCTAGAGATACTAGATAGGATGACTCGTAAGGTAGGCTTCTTAAAATATACTAGCAAGATCAGACTTGGATCATCAGTATGTATTATAAAGAATGGTTATTTTTTTATTTTTCATAGTGAATGTTAGACATTAAGTGTATGAAAGGAGTTGAGAAGATGTCTTGTAGGGGTGCTTCATGTTGATTTACTGACATGATCAGGCTTGGATAAATAGTATATGAAAATAACGGATCGGTTCTTTGAAAGTTATCTACTAAATATCCAAAATAACGTTTTTTAATAATAATGTAAGCAGAAATAATAGATATTTATTTTTAAATGATGTATCCTATTCATAATTGTTAAGAATAATAAATATTCTGTTAAAGGACGATGAGAGGGTATTGTCGAGGTGCACCTAGCTGAGACCAATTTTTCACAGTATGATTAAAACTAGGAAAGCTATTAAAGGAAGAGTTAGTGATGAATTTGTTTAAGGTATTTCAACAAGCTTGAAAATGAGTAGAAAGATCCTCGCACAGGTTTTGAATAGAGAATTGTAGTTCTGGCATTTGAGCGTGGTTGGATATAGCAGCATCTCACCTTCGAAGAAAATAAAAAATGACTTATTTAATGTATATCAGCAAGTCTGATTTTATAACATGTCCATTTTACATTTACTTTATATGATTAAAAAATATTGTAAGACGAAATGGTTGTCAGTAAATTGTTGTAAGACAATCATAAAATTGCATATGATTCAAATTGCACATAATATAATGGGACCCCATAACACAAAGTGTATAATCGGACTCATCTGGAAAACCACATAGGTGTGCTATTTAAATATCGGAAGTCAAGAAAATTAATAATAATGATAATAAATGTCCTTAAAAACACCAAATGGCCATCGACTTAAGTCCTTCAGCCAGTACAAATTTTTACAAAATATGTGTACATAACTGTCCTATGTAAGTAACGGAGAAATGAAACTCATAATACATTAAATTATATTTACAATACATATAACAAAAAAATGTGTGAATGTGAATACTCAATTTAAAATTTAAAACTGTATGTTCTTCGTCTTGTGTCATACTGAGTAAAATTTCGTAGAGTGATTGCTCTGGGAATTTGTATCTAGACGTTCTTTCTCTTCTGCTGATAAGCAATGGTTCCATAATCTGTAAGTTATGTGATTACTTAGCCAATTTTCTTGACAATTTGGCATAATTTTGTTTTTGCATACAGAGATGTATTGGAAGGATGATACATGAGACTAGTAGGATGACGAATTTTGGTTTTAGCTCAAGTTTCAGCAACTTTGATGTTCTTCAACGCAAGATTTTTAGAGTTCGGAAATAGCGTATTGCCATATTACAGAATGGGTCTGCAGATGGTCGTGTAAACCTTGGAAGCAGTGCGGATATTTATACCTTTGTTTTTGTAGGTTAAGAATCTAAAATATTTCATTCTTGAAATAATTCTTCGTTTAATCATCTTGGTATGCAAAACAATTCAATTGCCATATCTGTATACTGAATGGAGACCTTAAGGCCAACCACTGAAAATGTTAATAAATGCTAATGTATTTTATTATAGCCTCCGATTAAAGAACTTATATCTAGATACATAATGGCATTGATTTATTTGTCGCTGAAAGACTCCCATTCTAAGGCACTTCTTCCCATAAGTTGCTGATTGACCCATCGGCGTATTCGCGGCCGCTCGTGCACGATCGGCTTCAGTTCGATTATCATAATCTCACTTGACAGTTCGGCCATTAATGTCAATAAATGTTTTTCGTGTTCTCCGACCAAAAACTGGTGAAAAAGTAATTTTATTTTAAGTTGTGATTTGCTTAATACCTAAATAATATTCTCTATTCATATTTACACGCTTTAGTGACAATATATTTTGTGCAAATAAATAGTGAAGTGCTGTGCCGTTTGCAGAAAGCAGTTTAGAAAAGAAGAAAATCGATCGTTCCATAGTCGTAACATGATGAAGTTCAGTTTACAGTTATAAAGTAAATAGCAATTAAATTTTAATATCCTTTCAATACATATTTATCTTACTGTTTTATCTTACTGTAATATTGTATGCCTACATCACGTTATATAAAGAGCCGGTAATGCAGGAATTGCAATAATTCATTTTAATGAAAATATTTACCATTCTACACATTTTCTACACACACAACGCCACTGTTGCCTATGGGATGTGATGTTCATCTATCCATTTTAATGGACATATAATGTGACTATGTTAGGAGCAAATAAGGTATATAGTGAAAATATAGCCTGTTATGTATCTAGATATAAGTTCTTTAATCGGAGATTATAGCATTCAGTTTGGGAGTTGGTTCAAGGGCTGGAAAAAATGTGAAAATTACCAGACACCATATACTATTACAGTGGATAAAAGTGTGCACCACACAGAGCCAAACATGTCATTTTTATACTAAAATATGGAATAACAATTTTCAAGTAAGATGCCAAGTCTATTTCGCCAAACGTTCTTTTTCATGGGCTCCGGCCTGTTTCAATTTTTTATTTCGCACGTGTGATTCACGTACTTAAAATACCATTCTTGCTCGACTCTACTGTCTTTCCGAAGTGATGTGATCACAGAAGAGATGTGATCGTTTAAAATTTTCATGTCACTTTTTTCCCTCCCTTCGAGGGTAAGAGATCCGCCCCTACTCGAATGTGAGATCAGCCACTTTCCATTCAATACTTTAGTGAGGATCTTTCTACTCATATTCAAGCTTGCTTAAATACTTTAACTAAATCTGTCACTAGAGATTAAAATTTTAGGATATAACAAAAATGAGACATGAGTCCGTAAACATGTATATTTAATAACAATAACAAAATTCACTTTATTATAAAATATATATTATTTACCTATCCAGCAGGACTGGCTTGTTGCTGATATGTTAAAGACCAATAGTAACCACCCATTTTTTTCAATGATTCATGTGTTCCCATCTGAAACAAAGTTAAATGTTAAAATAATACTTTAGATAGAAATGTTGATACATACAATTGAAATTGATACCATGAGAATTGATTAGACTTTTTATTAATCCAAATAATAACAATTACATTGCCCAAAGGGTGTAAGGAGTTCACATAACTGTGATAAATAAAAGAATTTTCTGAGAACTGCTGGTTCTCATCATAAACAAACAATTAACTGTCCAAAATAGTGCTTTAATATAACTGTTTTATAATAGGAAATAATTATAAAATTATTTTAACATATATTTATAACGGTGCTGAAAATACTGCCGAATGTTACTAAAAAAGAGCTATAAAATTATTTAGTTTTATAAGCTGTAATGTTTTATAGCTTAGTCACGGAAATGTTTCTAAAATAATTTCTTAACAGCTTTATAAAATATTTTATAATTTTGCTGTAAATATGTTTTCGTCATACCTCCCTCGAAAGTATACTCTAATTCCATTGTTTTGTCGATCGTAAGTGACGCTTTGTGTACCAAATGCTTGTTGCCATTGGCAACGGGTCGTTATTTTTCATAACGTCCCTAGGGAAAAAAAGTAAATTTGGGATAATTTTCTCTTTCATATTATTATAATACGTACTGAATTAAATGTTTTATGTTGAATATAAATAATAGTGTGATGTGTTGCCACCCCTAGAATGAATTCAATTAATTTAGATGTGTTTGCACCTACTCGAGAAAGAGCCTACCAGAGAAGTTCTAAAGTGACATCTGGAATTATCTAGAGAATGGTGCGGCGCCATCACAGAAAAATCGAGATCTGTCATTTTTAGGTATAAAAGACCGACCGCATTCTCGGCGGATAGTTCAGAAAGTATAGAAAGTTTTGAAGTTTCGAAAAGTGAGGTTAAGAATACAAAGTGATAAACATTGTTATTTTTAGTTAGTAATCAGTATTGTGAAGTACAATAGTAATGCTAGTAAGCTAATTTAAAAAGAACAGTGCTATACAAAACGATATTTTTATTATTCAAAATAATCCTATTTATGTCTATTAAATACCAAAGAACAATTTTATTGAAACAATGAGAAACTTGAACTATATTTATTTATATTATATTTATATTATTTATATAATATGTTTCATTTATTTATATTAAATACGAAAGAACAGTTAGAACAATTAGATACTTGAACAATTGAGTTATGTTTTTTCTTTATTGTGTCTAGGCTTATATTCTCATTTCTTTCTATATTGTTTATTCCGAAAAGTTCTTGTTGTTCACCAGTAGTAGGATTGTTGATCGGTTGTATCGTTGAAAATGAATCAGAAGCCAACTCTCCTGACGTGTTTTGATTATATAAAATTCTATCGGCGACATCTAATTTATTTCTCATTGAATCCGACACATAGCTTTCCGCAACTGTAGAGGATTTCCATCCACCATGTCTTTTCAAACCAAGAACTTCGATTCCTGTATCAGCCAGAAAAGTGGCAGACGTCCTTCGAAAAGAATGGCCTGTATAAGTACTGGGATTTTCCAATCCCAAATATTCTGCGATCTTAGCAGGGATTTCTGCAAAAGTATTTTTGCCTACTGGTTGGTTCATACATTAACCTACGTGGTATTTTATAAAAAATCTTCGAATTTCTTTATTTTGCCTAGAGTTAATATATTTTCTAACTATTTCAAAAAAATTGATGTGTTGTTAATCTTTGTTAATAATCGTAAAAGAATGCCTGCATTCCATTTTTTGAATCCGGTATTAATTGTTATTATTATTACAGAATTTTTGTCTTCAACATCTTCAATTACCATTTTACACAACTCGTCCTTCCTACAGGCGCCAGCTATTCCCATAATCATAAGAACCTGAAAAAGTATATTTTTAGTATAAGTGAGCAACGACCTAATTAATCATAATAGCTTACCTTCATCAACAAATGTGTATTATCTGGTGCTTCGAGTAAAAATTTGTTCATATCTTCTCTTGTAAAAATACAAGATTTTTTAGGTTTAAAACCATCATTTTTTCGCTTCAAGAATGCCCTTAACTGGGATACTGTGATATGTTCTCATTGTCATTAATAAATACAGTGCTTTTTAGCATTAAATACTCAGACCAAAGACTACCTGGAGACTTTAACTTTTCAGATCTGTACACAGAATAAGCCAGCAACGTATTTTCTGTTATGGTATTTACACCCTTCTCGTGACACCAACTTTTAAATACTTTATATGTGTCTTCGTATCGCTTTTGAGACTTTCTTGGAAGTAAATCCATACAAGCCTTATTTGCTAATTCTTCTATATTGGACATTATAATATTATTGTATTGCTATTCTAATAATACGGCTTATATTGACAGTAGTTGTCATTTGAATAGAAGCCGCGTGTTAAATTTATTTTATTGATGTTGCCATGGATATTCCAAGCATCGCTACTTTTACTAATACAAATATGAAATCTTACTCAAATAACTATAGTTTTCCATTAGTTTTTCTCAAGTTTTTTTCCAGTTTAATAAGTCATAGGTATGACGAAAAATATAATATGCACCGCGGGTCGTACAGTGCGATTTTTTGGTCTCGAATACTTGCAAACTTCGGCCCTACGGGCCTCGGATTTCAAACTGTATTCTCGACCAAAAAAGTGCACCTTATGACCCTTGGTACATAAATAACTATTTGATGATAAATTTAAAAAACAGTTCAGTTGCAGGCAACCAGACAGTGTTTTCTACAACTCTAATATAATCAATTAGCATTCCAGAAGCCTTAATAAAATAACAACAAAATAAAATAATCGTATAACATTTAAATTATAAAACAAATTTGCTGGTTGGGTACTTTTGAAACGCTATAGGTTTTAATGGGAAGTTGGGGACATGATGAAGGCGAACAAAATTTCGAAATATTTATTGTTCTCGCAAAAAGCTCAAAAAACGCATTTCTTAGTAGAAACGGCCAGAGATGGGTAAAGGAAACTTTCCACGAAAGTTTCCAGGAAATTTCCGGAACGAAGTTTTGGTAAAAATGAAAGTTTCTTGTAAAATATTTGAATATTCCCGAAAGTTTCCAAAATTCCGGGAAAGTTTCCAAATTTTCCGCGAATATTTACAATTGTCCTCATGATTTAAAATTCCCGCCATGACGATCTAGTGACTTCTAGTTTGGTAACATAACCTCAAACGTCAGAAGTCCAGTTTATACAGTGTTGCCAATCGACGTATAATTATATGGTTTTTGTATCTTTTGACCTGGCTGTGTATAATTTTCTAACCCTAATAATAATCGTATAATTTGTGTATCTTTTCAGTTTAGCAGACAACTTAGAGATATTTCGTACCTGCACAAATTCTGGGTTAAAGAAATGTGACACGACTTTTCGTTATACTGGTTAATTTTTCCACAACCAAACATTTTCTTTTCTAGTGTATAAAAATGTATCTTTTGAATCCAACCGCTGAATAATTTAACGCTTTGGCATTGGCAACACTGAGTTTATATTTGTTTACCAGCATCACAGTTTGTAGTTTATCTATGATCACAGTCTAAATTCTTATACTGTGCCTGCACTATCGCTTCTTGATGAATACACTAGAAAGTGGCAGCTAAAAATCTCAGATCGATCCCTATAATAAGATGGAGTGAAATAGAAATAGCAAAATAATGTACGTGAAAGAAACGGATATATTAACATTGGTGCCAGAGGCACTTCAACATGTTCTGCCCTAGAGGGAGGGACAATAAGAGGGGATAGATCCTCTCTTATTGTCCCTCCTACGGCTTGAGACGTTTATGATGTAAATTCGAAAGATTGATTAGTACATTTCAAGATAAGGTGGGGTGTACTACTCTTGTCAAGCATGATGTTACGCGCATTCGAGTTTGTTGGAGAGTAGTTATTTGATGCATTTTTTAATGCTCAAATAACTAAACATACTATTTTATTCTTGCACATTTTTAGTCATGTACGTGGCGTGAAAATTAAACTAATATTCCATACATAAATAACATAAATCTGATAATAAATAATATGAAAATTCTTTAAATAAATCCAGATCACAGTCATTTTAGGTGGGGATGGCTAGGCGAATCCACTGCAGAGATGGGATAAAGTGGGGTAAATAAGAAAATGAGAAATCAGATGAAATCCGTAAATTGATTAATACGGCTTTATTTGTAATTGGTTTCTTGCTAAAATAACTTCATTAAGAGTGGTTTATAGAAACATCATGAATTGTTACATTTATTAGATTTATACTGCGTATTTTATCATGGTGTAAAATAATTTACATTACCCCGATCTCCTCCAATGTCAAATATCTGCATGCTTTGCCGGCAAGCAACAGGTCAAAAGCCCCTCCCACAGTCTACACGTGTGCACCTCCTGCTCGGCTGTCTAAATTGAACAGGCAGGTTAATATGGGCGTGCCGTTTTTTTTATCCATAGTTCATCCATGTCATCAAAACATATTCTTTGTCTAATTATGAAGAAATGACAAAAACAGAATGAGTTGACGTAAATGAATCACAAAGAAAATTCAGTAATAAGAGGAAGGATTATTTAGACGACTAAAAGTAGCTAAAGAGAAAAGTGGCAACAGCATAGGTTAAGTCTGTTTTTTTTTTCAGCATTTTATTTGTCCATTTCTCTTCTCTTCTGCCTTACATTAGCATCGACTGAATATTTTACAATGCCACTACTGTACATTTTAGCATTGTTTTTTTTTGTTACATTAAAAACAAAAACCCAAAAAAAAGTTTTTATTTAAATCAAATTATGATTCATGTTATGTTGTGTTCTATAGTTTATTAGTTTAATTTATTTGTGTATGAATATTAATAATATTAATATTTTCTCTTAGTTTTTTCGAGTGTTAAAATTAAATAAACGTTATTTATCTTATTTATATAAGTTTTTGACTTTTCATTCAATATTACTATGAGATTTAGATGTTATTTAATTCCTGTCTTTTCTTCTACTATTCCATTTTTGTACATAGTACACAAAAAAGGAGTTATGACGTGGGTCTTATTTATTTATTTATTTTTACATACACTGTTCAACAGGTACAGGTACCCAATTACAGAACAGGAATTAACAGAAATACAAAACATACTAATAAGAAAAACAAAAGTAGGTAACAGAGCAACCAAGTATTTAATTCAATATTATAGATCTTATATCGTTCAGGTGACAGTTAAATATATCAAGGTCGCTGGATAATTTATTTGAATTGTTAAGATGGTAAACAAAGGCGAGTTTTTTAAAATGTTGGTATGTAGAAAACTTGGGCGTTGTGGGAAGTCAATCTAGGGACTTGAAAATTTAATTTGTTGACTACCTCAGGTGCGTCAAAATCACTGTGTAACACTTTAAATAAGAATACTTGAGAGAGGTAGATTCGCCTGTCTTCAAGAGTAGACATGGAAAACCTTTCAAGCATATCTTTCTGCAGAAAACCAATAATAGGCTAAGTACCATCAGATTTGAGCCAGAGTAATTTGACAAATCTACGCTGCACTGCTTCCAGGTTGTTTTTATGTACATCATAGCTAGGACACCAAATAAGTGATGCATACTCGAGTTTCGATCTGACAAATGATTGGTACAGAATTTTCAACTTATAAGTATTAGTGAATTCACGACTAGTGCGAACTATGAATCCAAGGCTCTTAAAGGCTACAGAGATAATGGTGTCGATGTGAGGAGTAAAAGATACCTTCTTGTCAAAAATTACACAGGGGTCACGAAACACTGTGGGTCTCTGAAGTATGACGTTATCCAAGTGGTAATCAAAAGCAATTGGTGATGTTCTTAATGAAAAGGACAGCACGTTGCACTTGCCGACATTCAAGTACAATTTATTGGTTATACACCAGTTATTTACTTTATTAAGACAAGTTTGAAGTTGAAAGCAATCATCAATATTGTTAATAACCGTGATTACCGTGAATACTTTCAGGTCATCAGCGTATAGCAGGCAAGGCAAATCACTTTCGTCTATTATGTCATTAATAAATATATTAAATAGCAAGGGGCCCAGAATGGATCCTTGGGGAACTCCAAAGGTGGCAACAAATTCGATAGACTTGAATCCATTGAGAACAACGTACTGAATCCTATCCATTAAATAAGAATTAAATAAGAGGAGTAGGGAATATGAGAGACCAATTTTATCTAATTTATCCAGTAGTAACCAGTTATCGAGTCTGTCAAACGCTTTGGAGAAGTCCGTATATACGACATCTGTTTGACTATGCTTATCAAGGGATTCAGAAATATATTGAGTGATGCAAAATAGATTTTTTGTAGTTGAACGTCCCTTCATAAATCCATGTTGGTGAATAGAAATTTTGGTGCTGATTGAATGATATATTCTGTCATGAAGTAGGATTTCCAAGACTTTGCAGAAGTTGCAGATTACAGAGATTGGTCTGAAGTTCTGAATATCTAATTTATTCCCCTTTTTATAAATAGGACACACTTTGGAATATTTCCATAAGTCTGGAAACTGACAATTTTTTACTATTAAGTTAAAAATTAAAGTTAAGAGATATGCAAATATAATTGCGCAATCCCTCAATAAGAATGCCGGTACGGAATCAGGGCCTGTTGTCATCTTAGGTTTAATTCGTTTTAGAGCCTGAATAACCTCAATCTCTGAGAATGAATTTATATTTACAACAGGGTTATTGTTCAGGCAGTCACTTTGAGTGTAGATATTCCCGGGTCCAATGAGGAGTCAGTATAGGATTGACTAAAAAATTTTGCAAAAGCATTTAATACGTCATCAAGATCCATCCAAAAACATTTCATCCGAGACCTTTGTTGACCCTTTTTTACTACTGATGAAGGCCCAAAATTTGTTAGGATCGCTTTTTATTGCTCTTTCTGAATCTTTCATGAATTTTCTGTATGCTATATTAATATCACATTTTATTTCATACCTGACATTTTTAAACTCTTCGTAAATACGGAGATCACCAATTCTAGCATACTGCTTTCTAAGCCTTTCTTTGAGTTTGATTTTTTTTTGTGATGGTGCTATTGAACCAGGGTGGGTATTTCCCATTACGGGAGACTGATTTCTTAGGTATACACGAGATGCAAACACGAGATCTAGTTTATCATAAAATTGACTGCATGTGCTATTGAAGTCGTTAAAAGAGGAATAGCAGAGGAAAGAAAGGTCCAGTCGATGCCAAGAAGGTTATCATACAATGTGGAAAGAACACATTTACGAAAATTGTAACTGTTATTATGGTTAGTTGGAAAGTTATTATTGAGATTCTTGGCGGAGTTCATATCTATTGATATGTCCAGGGTAAGATGATGCATGTCTTCCATCGTTATAGGATCGATAGAACGAGTTACGTAACAGCTTCTGTTGAACAACACAAGGTCAAGAACATTGTCTAAATTGCATTGGAATAAATTATTAGCATCAAGAAAATTATTCATGGCTTTAATTTGACCGTTGGGTTGTGAATCTTTTAAATAACGTGCATATTTAGTAATATGATGAGAATATTGCCATCATTATTTTGCATATAGCTCAAAGTACTTAGTGTTTCAAATAAAAATTCATAGTCGGCAACAGACGCAGCTGGCGGTATGTAAATGACGAATATATAAAGGGACTGATGATCAATCGAAATTTTTACTCCCAGAATGTCAATGGCAGGTATGGTGTCAAAGCCTACAGATTCAAGGTTTAATATAGAAGAAACATATTTCGTATTTACTGCCAATAGTACTCTCCCCACCCCTAGAACTATTAATAGATGTAAAGTCTGTCAGGGCGAAAAACATTGAACTCATTGCAAAAAAGTTCTCTGTCAAAGATGGAGGAGTCTAGCCATGTTTCAGTTAAGGCTATATAAATGAGTATTTGGAGTGCACCGATGCGTAAAAAAGTTCTACAGTCTTAGTTCTGAGACCTCTCGTGTTTTGATAACAGATAAAAAAGTTCTTAATGCATATGATATCATTAGTATACGTAGCACGATCCCCCAAGGAGGGGATTGCCGTTGATTGTTATTGCACAGTTAAGGCTAATATGTCTGAGCGAAGTTTGTCACCCGCCTGAATATATGCGCTGCACTTATTGGTGTCCCAAGCTGCATGATCTAATGGTACATTTTTTAATTTTAGGCAAGTATAGCATGTTAAAGTTTCGGATTTACATAAGTGAACCGCACCTTGGGCATGATACTGGTTTGTCAGAATTACGAGAAGAATGGTTAAATTCATTATATGTAACACAGCGAGCGATATCAATCGCGTCAAAAACTACATAACTATCATACCTAATGAACAGATTACCTGCCTGAATAACCTTGTCGTAGGATATTCTGTTGATTTGTAATATTGCCTGATAAATACTATTGTTTTTCTAAGTAGGAAAAAATTTTATAAGTTTGCAATCACAATTTTCACAAAATATATCAGTATTTAATTTTTTCAGATAATCCAATAAAACGTTTTCCAGGTATTTTTCAGTGATTCCTACAATGCGAATTCTAGGATGCACAAGATTCACTTATCTAACTTCATAGAAGTCTGCAAGATTTTCTTGAGTTTTTTGAGTTTTTCGTTGTCAGCCTCGTTTTTACACCCGATCAACAGACCACCATTTTTTACATTTTTAACTTTGGATAACTGCAGTTCAGCTGACGGGATCAATTTTTCCGTAAATATCAGACTTGGTCTGTGAGATGGGCTGATCTTGTTTTTTAGGTTGAATAATAACAGCAGGTTGAGACTTACTCCTGACAACATCAGAGTATTTGGGTTGAAGAGCGACTTTGGTTAGCTAACTTCTCAGATGTGAGTTTCAGGAAATCACTTTTAAGCGAGATAAATGTAGAGTTAAGGGTTGACAAGGCAATTTCAATTTTTTCTCCGAATAACTTACTCAAATCACTCTGATTAATGGTAATATAATTTTTGATACAGTCATTACATTACATTATGACATTTGTATCTCTGGAAACGGCAATATTTCGTAATTTCTGCAAATTTTACTTTTTCATTTTTAGTAAACAAATGGTGAATATATTTATCATTTCTAATTTTGTTATTCAAAAGAGTCAGATTTTTGGGGAATTTCAGGCATAATAGATCCTTGCTAAGCACTTTCTGTTAACTTGAGGAATGGGAATCTAATACAGACTGCGATAGAAAGATTAAAAAAAAGTGTTTTTTTCAGCCCACCGTAATGTACATTGCATAAGTGTATTGTATTTCCGCATTCGCATAGTTATGTTCCCTATACTGTATGTCGATAATGAAAAGCATCTCATTGACTTTAGACCACCTTACATACCTCGACAATTTTTCCTTTATGCAGAACAACAATGAGATCGGCATTTTGGATAGTAGATAATCTATGGGCAATAACAATAACCGTTCGTCCTTTTGCAGCCTTTTCAAGAGCTGCCTGTACAATTTTTTCCGATTCTGTATCCAAAGCACTATAACAATAAAAGTGTACAATAAAAAAAATTTTACAATGTCTAAAAACCTTTTACCTTGTGGCCTCATCCAGTAATAAAACGGCAGGATCCTTTAAGAGAGCTCTTGCAATTGCAATTCTTTGTTTTTGTCCTCCTGAGAGGGTTGCACCTCTTTCTCCAACCATAGTATTATATCCATTCGGGAAACTGGATATGAACTCGTCAGCATTGGCTAATATTGCAGCTCGACGAACCTAAGATGAAAGTGACACTATTATTCCATATTGTTAATCCCCTTACAGAAGACAAATAAGACTGGAAATTTTAACAAAAATTTTCCCATTCAAAAA
This sequence comes from Rutpela maculata, assembly GCA_936432065.2. NCBI lineage: Eukaryota > Metazoa > Arthropoda > Insecta > Coleoptera > Cerambycidae > Rutpela > Rutpela maculata. Next base: position 154,235,827 of record OW386287.2, read on the forward strand.
TAGAACAGAAAGAGTGACCTCAAATACACCTCAAAAATCGCCTGTTTCGAGGCCCTTGAAATTGGACTTAATTTTTGTCCTAAATAATAGTTATAAGACATTGAATCCTTTTAAGTTTAAAGTTGTCTTTACTTTTAGTTACTGAGTTATGAGATCTTAAAGTTGCTGTTGTGTAATAATACTTTATTAATCCAGTCGATCATATAACATATAGGATAGGTCAAAATAAAATACAAAACAAAATGAATAAGTAAGAACATATAAACAATAAATGGAATATAACAATTAAAATTACTAAACACGTGTTGTAAAATACAAGTACGCACTCCATATAAAACAACATAAAATACAGAATACACAAAAAGAAAAAAAAAGATAAAAAAATACATAAACAAGTGTAAATAAATCACAGCTCATCACTTAAGTATTCATTTACAGAATAATAACATTTGTTCGATAACATTTTTTTTATAAGAACTTTAAAACTTTTAGTATCGAGTATTTTAAATGAATCTGGTAATTTATTATACATTTTTATTGCCAAGTATTGTGGGCTTTTTTCAAATAATGATGACTTGTGTCTTGGTACCTCAAGCATTAATCCATTCCTAGTGTTATACGAATGGTTAGAAGTCAACGTGGGTAAATCATTTAATTGATTCCTGGCATATATGAGTAGGTGTAAAATAAATATACATGGCAATGGTAATATATTTAGTAGTTTAAAAATCTCTCTACAGCTTGCTCTTCTATTTGTCCCTATAATAAAACGTATTGCTCTTTTCTGCAGTTTAAAAATACGCACACTTTCTGTTGAAGAGCCCCAAGCCAAGATACCATATGATATTACAGAATGGAATTGTGCGTAATAATATGTTATTAAAACGGGTCTACTGACTACTTCACGCAACTGGTTAATACAATAACAAATAGGAGCGACTTTTTTACCAATAAAATCTATGTGAACTGTCCATGAGCAATTTTCAGATATATGTAAACCAAGAAATTTTACAGATTTATCTTGTTTGATAGAGCCGTCTTTTGTTTTAATTAAGTAACTATGGTTGAAATTATTTTTTGAAGGATTAAATCTAATAAAGGTAGATTTTTTATTGTTTAAGATAAGCATGTTATTATTCAACCATTTATGTGCCTCTTGTATCTGCAAATTTGCTTCCTTCACAGTATTTTCTATTTTGATGTCAGAAACAAGAATAGATGTATCATCTGCAAACATTATAGATTGTGTTATATTAAAATTATTTACATAAATTATGTACAATAAAGGCCCCAATACCGATCCTTGTGGAACACCGAACAAATTATCTAGTACATTGGATGACCTGTTATTGATTTCTACATAGTGTTTTCTGCCTCTAATGCCATATAATTCAAGTTTATTTATAAGGCGCTGATGACACACCACGTCAAAAGCTTTACTCAGGTCCAAAAAAATGCCAATGCATTTGTTTTTGTCATCTAGATTATTATAAAGGACAGTTAGAAATTTAGTAATAGCACTAGTAGTTGAAAGACCTTTACGAAAGCCGAATTGGTTTTTATTGAGTAAGTTACATTTATCCAAAAAGGCAATCAATTTCCCAGCAATATATTTTTCCAATATTTTAGAAAAACTACTCAATATACTTATGGGTCTGTAGTTATCCATTGAGTTCTCATTTCCCGATTTCAACAAAGGCTTTATTTTGGCTAATTTTAGCTTTTCAGGAAATATTCCATCACTTATAGATGTATTCAATACATTGGTTAATGGTAAAGCTATTTGATTCATACATTTTTTAAGTAAATTTACGCTGATTTTGTCAAATCCTGCTGAATTCGATTTTTTAAAATTTTTAATAATATCCAGTACTTCTAAGTAAGTTGCCGGTTCCAAATAAAAAGATTGTGCATTAAGATCTATATGTTCTATAGTTGCATTGTTAATTACTCTATCTTTCAGCAATTCATTGGGAATATTATTGAAGTAGTTATTGAAGTGATTACTAACTTTATCTTGATCGGTTATTAGTTCACTGCCTATATTTAACTTTACAACTTTTTGATTGATTTCTTTCTTGGGATTGATAATATTCCAAACTGCTTTAGATTTGTTTTTTGAGTTTGCTATCAAATCATTGTTGTAAAGTAATTTTGCCTTCTTTATCAGTTGCCTATAAAGTATTTTATACTTTTTGTAGTACAAATTAAGATTTACGTTATCATTCTGTGTCAGAGATACATGGTACAGATCTTTTAATTTCTGAGACGAGATTTTAAGACCCTTCGTCATCCATTTATTACTCTTATTCTTGACATCAAAACTTTTTATTGTTTTAGTTTTAAGTGGAAAAGCTAGATCGAAATAATAAAGGAATGTATCAAGAAATAAATCAAATTTTGCATTTGAATTGAGGTCACTATTTAAGCCCAGCCAGTTCTCATGTGCAAGTAATGAACAAAAATAATTTATATTGTCAGGATTATCTAACTGTCTATATTTAATTGTAGATTTATTTATTTTATCCATCAGCCTTCTGGATGCCAGAAATACCAAGCCCACAAAAAAACTAGTCTGCGCGAAAGAGCTGACTATACTAATCTCATGTTTTTGGAGCCGCTTAGATTAGCCTAGCCAGCTCTTTCCCGCAGACCAGTTTTTTTTTTAGGCTTGTGTTATTTCTGGCACCGATCCAGAAGGCTGGACGGTATGCAACAGCAACTTTAAGATCTCATAACTTAGTAACTAAAAGTAGACTCAACTTGAAACTTAAAAGGGATCAATATCTTACCATAAAATATTATTTTGGACTAAAATTTAAGTCCGATTTCAAGGGAAACAAAACAGGCGATTTCTGAGGTCACTCTTTCTAACTATAATTGCTGTGTTATTAATTACAATGTAAGTATAGGAGATAGCAGTTTTAATCATGTCCAGATGATGCCAACATGGTTGGTGAAATGCATGACGAGTAATAGTATTCAAGTGTTCTGGTGTTTGTGGAAACTACTTGAAAGCAGGGTTGGAAAAAAAAACAGTTTTTTTTCATTTTAAACAAAAAAACGGTTTTTTTTTTGTTTAAAACAGGTTTTTTTTAAGTTTTAAATTGTGTGTTTAAAACATGTTTAAAATAGGTTGAAAACGTTTAAAACTATATGCAACTAAAATTAAATGGTGCCAGGCACACTATGCCTAGTACTACTACTTGATGTCAGATGGCGCTCTTAAACGGATTTTACAGCACTCTACAAATAAAATGCTCAGTTTAGTGTACGTGACCACTATATCAGAATTATTTATCGGAATGGACCATCATCGGCACTATGTGTTTATGTGTTTTTCCTGCTTTTCCACAAACTCCAAAATAATACATTTATTTAAGACATCACGCTGTGTTTTAAACTGTGTTTTAAACAGTTATTTAAAACATTGTGTAGTGTATTAAATATGTTTTAAACGTTTATTGAAAATACAGTGCGATGTTTTAAACATGTTTTAAATACTTTGTTTAAAACATTTTGTTTTAAACATGCCAACCCTGCTTGAAAGGTAGTCTCATACCTAAAATTCCAGCCCCATCCAAGAATCCCGTATAACCAAGCGATACAGGTTTCCATGAATTATATAGATTTGATAAATATTCTATAAAGATCTGTCGATAAAGATTTCAACTGTATAGAATATTTATAGTATAACTAAATATTTCCTCTAAAGATATATTCTGTATTTGATCTGTACAGCGATTATAAAGTAGTATTTCTATATACCTTCCTATATGTAATATATGATTTACATATATAGCACATATAAAGTATCATTATATTATTGACAACTCATCTGTATAGATCCTGTAAAGTTCTCCGATAAAGACATTTTCTGTTTTAGAGAATGTATTACTACTTTATTAAATCTATATGTAATCTATACGAATGGCTATGAGTATTCCATCCTAAACAGTTATTGAATCTTTATGTGATCGATACCGAAATTTCTGCATTTATAGCACATATAAATTGTCATTATATTGTAGGCTAGATAAAATGCACCAGTGTCCAGTATAGATCATGTTCTAGTTCTACAAGATTCATCAGTTTCTGTTCAGATTGAAGATCGGAGTAAACTATTTTAGTTTTATTTCCAGAAAATAATACTGGTTCACCTTTGATATAACATTTTGCACAACAATAATAACCATCATGACTTGTTAAGCCACACAGCAACCGTTGTCAAGTCTAGATCTGCGTAGGTTCGAGTCCCGCCCGCCGCAATCAACAATGTAAGGTAGGTAATCAGAAGGTTTCATAAAATTAATTAGTACAGTGAAAATACTATAAATAATGTACCCCATCAAACTGTGAAAGAAATACGTCTAGAACAAATAAAATTGTTTTGTAATTTTATTTGCAATAGCCTATGTAACGTATATAGTTGACCTGTATTGTTACGATAGCAATCCGATAAATTGAACTTTATTCGACCTATATGCGAATCGATAAATACCAACTTTATTTTACCTAAATCCATAAAGTATTTAAACCCATATCGTCGCTGTACCAAAAGAGTAAAGATTTTAATATAGAACCGATCAGGTTATATACAGACTGGTTATACTGGATAGGAGGTAGCATAGCTCTCTGATTTCTTATTAGCATTTATTTTTTGGTAGATTCATGCAAAAAATATCAAAAATTATGTACAATCCAAGGAAAAATAAGTCAGACCCAATTATATTGTGCTGCGCAAGTATTTTGGCAATGAAAGTCAATTTGCTGTGAGATTTACGTAAACATAAACTGTGTAAATGAAAGTAGATCTACACATATTGTATATAGCATTTTAAGAAGAAATGCACATGAAGTGTTGTAACCTTCGATAAAATTCTAAAATGCAAAAATACTGCATAGTATATTAACGAACATTTTACCAATCAAGATGGCATCATCAGAACATGATTAAAATTAAAAGTAGAGAAATATTACAATATTATTTTCATTTTCAAGAAACCGCAAAAAGTATATATGTTCAATGAATGTTCAACAATCCATATAGCAAATTAAATAGTAAATAATCCGACAAACTGTATATATGTCTATATCTCGTTTGTTTTCATGTGTTTCAGATTCATGTGTAGGATTTAGGGCCAGTTGTACGAACTAAGTTGAGCCAAGTTCAGCTTTAACCAAGTTCAAAAGCCATAGTTACGATTATTGTAACAATTGTAACCTTAGCTTTTGATCTTGGTTCAAGCTGAACTTGGTTCAACTTAGTTCATACAAACTGGCCCTTAGTGACAACATTTTTATTTGTAAGTATTGCATATCTGCTCTCTCAAAGTCATCAGTCGAAATCATACCTATACAGAGCATTTTAGTTAAAATTTTTAGGTTATGAGGTCAATTCTTTTCGTCCGCACTATGTGCACCAGTTCTAAAAGTGTATGATAATAATAAGTGCTGATAATTATGTTCTTTTCCACAGGTGCAACTGCTTTTATAATGTTTTTTTCATTCAGTGTAGCTGCATCAAAACTGCACAAACTGCACTTCCTTTTTATCAGATGTGATTACCGTGTGTAACAGAAATCCGGCAATCCAACGACCTGTCAAATTTTTTTTTGCAATATGGTGTCGAGGGCAAACGAGCTTATTTTTATTAAATTCAAGAAACGCAGCCAAGCCAACAGAAAAACACAAACTCATAAATAAACATTTAGCGACTGAAAGTGAATGTTTGCCCTCGAACCATGTTGACAGCCACGTGGATTGCCTGATAGATCAGAATATTCGAATATTTTGAGGTTATGTTAACGAATCTAAAATGGGTAAAGCTTATTTAACCCTTTCACTGCGGGAACCGGCTAATTATGCGAGGATGGAGGCATACTTAAATGCGGGAACCGACCGAATCTGTATGTGAATATGTTTATAATATGTACTAAACTTCAATTTGGCACACCCAAAAAAAAAAGAAAAAGAAAAAAAAACAATTAAAGCGCACCAATGCAAGAAACGTACACATCCGCGAAGGTGATCCATCTGTAGTTGCGGGAGACGTACCAATCCGCAAAGCCTTACCGCAGCCGCAGTGAAAGGGTTAAAAATAGAGAAAAATGAATCCATAGTAGTAGACGGATGCCTATATATTCTCACGTAAGCACATTAACTTGTATCTCAATCTTTATATTATGTGCAAGCGCATATTTTACCTGGTATATAGACCTAAATGGTCTTGAGTATTTAGTTTCTAACGAGAATGTAAGGCCTGGGGAAGATTTAGAAAATATAACAGAACTTTATAAGATTAGGAATTGAACAGGTTAGGTATGTTACACAAACACATTCCCATTTAGTGCCAAATTCGTTCTTTTCGTTCTTCGTTTTGTGTAGACAAAAAGAATTGACCTATGGTGAGCAGAGAGAAAATAAAGCAGACCAAAGTAATGTGTCTTTAATATTAAAGATGCAAGGCAAAGTGTCTGAACAGTAGTGGGCACAGAATATGAATTATTAGCTCGCAGCTTTCTCGCTACCTACTCGGAAATTTGTTTTGTATCGTAATATGATCACCATATGATCTATATTATCCATGGATACAGATTACTATAATTTATGATTATAGAAGAAAGGTAAGTCTAATTTTTAAATTTATGAATGTTTCTGATTATATATTGTAAATATACTGGTTCAAATAAAATCACAACTGAAAATTGGTTCATCTGTGAATTCTACACATTTTCAAAGGTTTAACTCAAATAAGTCTATTAATATGATCCAAAGGTCAATGCACCATTAGCATTGGAAAAATAATTTCGGTGGAATTTTCTTCAAACTTTGGGAATAAATAGTTCAAGGGATTCCGAACAAAAAATGTCACATAAAAAATTGATTTAATGCATAAATGATTTTTAGTTTTTTCAAAGGTTTTTAAGTTCCAGTCACTGTAATTCTGTAGAGAAGGCATTAAGTCAATTTTTTCATATGACGTTTTTTGTTCGTAAGCCCTTGAACTACCTATTCCCAAAGTTTGAAGAAAATTCCACCGAAATGATTTTTAATTTTTTCAAAGATTTTTAACTTCCAGTCACTGTAATTTTGCAGGGAAAGCCTTAAATAAATTTTTTCATATAACATTCTTTGTTGAACTATCTATTCCCAAAGTTTGGAGAAAATTCCACCGAAATGATTTTTCCAATGCTAATGGTGCAAAAATAGTTAATTATATCTGCCTCTACGTAAAAAAGTATAAAAAAGGCAAGAAAACTTAAATTACTGTTTGAATAAAATTTCTTCTTATAGCAGGAGAGCCAGCAACGGATTTACTTATATTATTTCAGTAGTCATAAGAATGAGTAGGCACACACTAAACACGAATTGGAAGGTCTGGCACCAGGGACGGACTGGCAAGGGAAAGGCCCGGTGGGACTTCAGAGGTCGGAAGCCTGGCAGGTGGAGGAGCAATTTCTGGGTCCGTAAACACGAGCCTGGGCCCACAACGCTTCAAAGGGCCCGAGAACAGTGGACGCCCAGTGGGACTTTGCCTCCCTGCCCCCCAGCCAGTACGCCCCTGTCTGGCACCTCGAAACGGCCGGGTTTATTAAACAATTCTAATTAAAAATTTTTTCCATTTCCAACCTAAAAATTACTAAGTGACGCAGTCTGTCAAATTTGAACCTTTTCGTTTCAAAGACCTTTTCCCTGACCGGTTTGGTTGAAACCGGTCGAGACCTCAAATTTTTCCCAAATTTTTATAAAAGACTATTAAAATATAACAGAGTGTAATTGAACAATACCAATATGGAGTGTCAATAGTCGTAGAATATTTTCTACTATTTTCATATTTTCCGATTTTTAGGTTTAATATTTTACTAATTTTGACGGCACAACTTATAGTTTAAGTAGTTTGTCTGACAATCTATAGTGTTAGAGTATTCAATATACTCCAGGTGATGTCGAAGCATTCAACGTACCCATTTTACAAACAGATTATTTTGACTTCAGTTGTATGCAACTTGTGTAAGAGCGTATTTGCATTTGGTGTTCGACTTGAGAATTGTTTAATTTCAGTTACTGGTTATTGAATATTGTTAAAGACGTAATAATTACGTATTGTTATAATTGCATTGTGCTTGTGTATTGTTTTAAACTTATTTTTTCACGATTTACTATGTAAGTGTATTTTTAATAATTTTACACATGAATGGCTCGTGTGAACTAAGAAAAGGTTTAAATTTAATAGACTGCGTCACTTGGGGCCGGTTTTATAGGTTCAGATTAAACTAAAGTTTAACTCGAAGATTCACCTAGAGGTTTAAATTGTAGATTTTAGTGTTTTGTAAAATATCGTTTTATAAGCGTTTGTCAAGATCATCAGTGTTATTGTTATAGAACCTCCCAGAATCGACCTAAGTCGAAGAATAAATAAAAATTTCGACTTAGGAAAAAAATTATCAAAAAACAATCAATTTAGAGCATAACATATTTAAGGCATAGCGCCGGAGGCTGGCACAAAAGTACTCATACACGCTCACAGAAAAGTAAGGCACAACAAGGCGCACAATTCAAAAGTGTGCCAAAAAGGTGAAAAGGTGAAACTTCTAGTTAAACTCTAGTTTAATCTGAACCTATAAGGGCCGTTACTTTCGGTTCCGATTAAACTTTAACCGTCAGCCAAATCATTGAAAGTATAATTGTTTCCATGGTAACTGAATTGGTTTGACCCACCGTTAACGTTTAATCGGGATCGAAAGTAACGGCTCTAAAACCGGTACAGATTAAACGTAAGTTTAACTAGAAGATTCTGTTGAGGGCCGAAATAAAAGTAAATAGCGTAAGTATTTAGCAAAGTGTATATTAAGCACATTCATCAAACAGGAAATTAACAAGAACTTTTTAACAAGAATTCAAAAAGACACTTCTCACAGCAGTTTCTTAACTACAAAAATCATTCGATAACTATCGATAATAACTGGCAATAACCACAGAATCTTTATTCAAATTTATTAATAATTAATATTAATCTTCTAGTTAAACTTAGATTTAATCTGTACCTATAAAACTGGCCCTTAGTAATTTTTAGGTTGGAAATGGAAAAAATTTTTGAATTTGAATTGTTTAATAAACCCGGCCATTTCGGAGTGCCAGACCTTCCATTTCGTGTTTAGTGTGTTAAGAAGGGTATGCCCACTCATTCTTATGACTACTGAAATAACATAAGTAAATCCGTTGCTGGTTCTTAGTCTATTAGCTATTATAGCTACAATAAAACAAAACTTTTTTCTCAATAAATTCTTGGTGTTGCATTTTTTATTGGAACCAGTATATAATAACAACTGAAAACATATTAACATAAATAATTGAAAATGAATCTGAAAATCAACCAATTATCAATTAAGGTAAAACATATGAATGGATTTTCAAATTTTATGTAGCTCAACATCAACCGTGGCTGCACAATATTCTGATTTCCAAACAAATATAATAATGATGTGTATATTGCACAGGGGAGGCATGTTTATTAAATCAATTCACTAAAGGCTGAAGATTGATTTACACTATAACATAGTGGATCTGACTCAACACTGCGCTCTGCTTGCTATCTCTATTTTGTGTGAATGTGTAAAACCGATTATTGTGCTGATGTCATTAATGCGATCACAATTTTCAGCTAGCAGTAGGAGTAGGACGTCACTCCTATGGATCAAGTTTAATTTCTATTATTATACTTATTGGGCAAGCAGAATATAGTCACAATTTTAAAAATTAATACAAATTAGTACCTCGTCATCTGAAGCTTCTGGTTTACCATACCTAATATTCTCAATAATAGATGTGCCAAAAAGTATTGGCTCCTGGCTTATTAGACCAAGCACCCTCCTCCTAAGCCATGATGAGTTTAAATCTCTAATGTCATATCCATCTATGTTTATTGAACCTTCATTTACTTCGTAAAATCTAAAATTACACACTGTTTTAGTGTTACAAATGTGAAATTTAACAATTGCAATATATAATATCATGTATAGCAGAAAGATGTTAGTATTCTTCATTTCTTCATTAATTTTTTAGAAAGGGTATCTGGATCTGGATTGTTTGGCGGGGGGTGAGCTTACGCTCACGTGCACTCAGGCCTCATAAGCGGGCCCATTGTGCTGCCCCCGTAAGTGGTGGCATGTCCACCGAGCCTCTCATTCCTCAAGCCAACCAACACTTGTGATGTATTTGAGGAGAAGACCAGGTGAGACGCCACCTATGCTGGCCATACTGGGCCAGAAGACCCCCAGTATGGATCCTCTTTTCGTTGAGAGAGCAGGGCAGTGACAGAGCACATGCTCGGCGGTCTCGTCATCCAGGTTACACCCCCTACACTTGGGGTTGTCTATAACTCCCAGTGTATGGAGGTGTTTGTTTAGTCTGCAGTGTCCTGTTAGCAATCCTACATAAATGCGCAGATTACTCCTGGACATCTGGAGACAGTGTTTGCCTAGCTTACGACTGGGTGTGGCCAAAGCCATTCTGCTATGTCTGCAGCTGCTCAGACCACCCCAACAGTCCGCATGGCGTTTAAGTGTATAGTTCTTTAGCAGGGAACTGTGGACTGAATCTGAGAGCGCTATTGCAGGTTCTGGACCATGCAGGGCGCTCTCAGATCCCTTGCGGGCTAAAGCGTCCGCTTCTTCGTTACCCTGAATTCCGTCATGTCCTTTTACCCAATGGAGCTGGACACTATTATTTTGTGCGAGCACATCTAGGGCCTTTCTAATATCCAGAACCAGCCCCGAGCCTGTCCTACAATTGTTTAGGGCAAGCAGGGCTGCTCTGCTGTCCGTTAATATGCGCACCATTTTACCACTGACGTTTGCCTTCGTGGTTTCTATTACCGCTTGCAGGATCCCTACTAGTTCCGCCTGGAAGATAGTGGCATGTGTGCCTAGCGGTATTATCGAGTGTAGATCTAGGTCTTCTGAGTAAACCCCAGCTCCTGATCCACAGTCCATTTTTGAACCATCAGTATAGATTGATATGTCCGGCTCGTCATTACCGGACACGTTCAAACTCACCTCAAAGTTCTTGTTGAAGTTATATATAGGGGGGATACGGTCAGTTCCCATTCCCAGAAGAGGAATTTGTTTTGTAGCCTCTTCTAGGATGCGGGCATGTCTCGTAGCCGTGCCCTTAATATACCATTGGCCTACAGATTGCAATCTCAGAGCAGTCCTCAACGCCACCTCCTCTATATACAGATTTAGAGGGGGGATGCAGAGTATAGTCTCCATTGCAGCTGTAGGCGTCGTTTTCATCGCACCAGTAACGCAGAGACATGCCAGTCTTTGAACATGCTCCAGTTGAGATGCTGCTGTTTTTTGCCTTACTCTGGGCCACCAGACTATGGCTGCGTAACAAAGCATGCGTCTTATGCTTTGTGCTAGAAAGGGCATACATCTCAGCAATAGGGATACACGTATTAAATTAACCTGATCAGTGTTGCACATAATTAATTGGTTTTTATTGTCAAGCTCACAATACAGTGCTAACAGATGCAGTATTTGTTTTTATTTAAAAACTTGATAACTACAAAAAACACAAAAAAAATTACCAGCATATTTCTACTCATCTACTTCCTTTATATCATGAATATTATTTATTATTTCATACATTTTTTAAAAATAGGTCTCAAAAACATTTCATCTTCTAAAAATTTCAAATAAAACTTATTTCTTAAATTGATTTGTTACCTTTCTAGAAGAGCCACAATTGTTGATTTGCCATTACCAGATGCTCCTACAATAGCTATGGTCTTCCCAGCTGGTACAGTCAAATAGAAATTCTCTAATATGTTCTGAAAGAAAATACATTTTGTCATATTTATACTTAACACACATTCACCTACAAAAATAAATATGCAGACCTACATCAATTTATAGAAGAGAAAACTATAAAAAAATTAGAATAAGACGGTGCAAAATTTGATATATAACACACTACAGCAAACATTTTTGTTAAAATTAGCTCCAACTCGACTCGGTAAAGGAGGAATACATATACTTATTTATGTAATTATGACGTAAAATTGACTGAAAAAATTCACTTGCGATAAAAATTTACCAATTGGTCTAAATTTAGATTTCAGTTTGAGTAAATAATACCAATTAATTTACCTCATACACAATTTTTTTTTAAAGTAAATTTAATGAAAACAGCGAGTGAAAAATTACTAAAAAAATATACCAAAAATGACATCAAGGATTAAGTTCCAATAAGACCGAAATAGCTAAAATAATTAGGTAGTATTTACCTTTTTAGCGACTAAAAATATTCCTAATAGTCGAATATTTTACGGTAAATTTTGTTGGAAATCCTAGGTAAAGTATACCTAAATAACAACCTATTGGGTCACTAACATTAGGTCAACAAAGTCGATAAATTCTACCTAGGTTATCTGCCTGATTTCAACCATTAAGTCTTGTAGTTACCCAGGTAGCAAGGTGACGTCATTATGACGTCTTTTAAAGGTGATTTTTCGTCGCCGACGTCATTGTCCCAATAAATGACGTACCAGAGACGTGATATTTATAACGTACTTCTGACGTCATCATGAAGATGTCAAATACACGTTTCTTTTAGGTCATTATTTTGACGTCATTAATAAATGACGTACCAGAGACGTGATATTTAATACGTACTTCTGATGTCATCATGAAGACGTCAAATACACGTTTCTTTTAGGTCATTATTTTGACGTCATTAAAATGACGTGAAATAAATCATTATAAAATAAAAATAAATAGAAGTATTTAGTGACTAGTTCAATTTTTGTCACATAGTAATAATAATTTTGTTTTACTATTTCTAACTAGGTATACAGCTTTTAAACATATTGAAATAAAGATGTTCAATGGTTCAGTGAGTTAAATGTTATTAAGTTTTCCCATATGGACAACAAGATTTTGTTCATAAATTTAATGCGCGCGTGCGACAGTGCGCGTGTGTTAAAAATGCAATTGTTTCTTCGTAGTTTTAGCTATTTCTAAGTATTTTAATATCTTCCCGGATTATTGTTCAACGAAATTGTTAGGTTTAAGTTTTTTATATATGTTAAACAGGAGCCCAACGCCCAATTGCATCTGTCGTTACAGCCGAAGCTAAACCCCTCCACCCGATCACCTACTTACCGCGACGTTGCACGCCGCGGTGGGGTGATTGGCTCTAGACTGGACCCAGCTGAGGTGCATTCATATCTTTAAACTTTAATAAATATCTTTGATTTGATTTGATTTTGAGTTAAATGTTAGGTTGCGAGGCAAAAGGTCCGCGGTTCGATCCCTGCACGTTCCGGTTTTTTTTTTTTCGTCAAAAACTTTATTAATAATTGTGGAAAAATATTATAATGAGAGGTTTCCATCCCTTATCGCAAAATTCACTGATTACCAATACGTCATATTGGCATCATATATATGAGGTCATTGGGCTGTGACATTGTGCCGTCTATTTCACGTCATTTTTACGTCATGCTGAAGGTGAAATTGACGTAATTAATGCCGAAAAAACGACGTCACAATGACGGCACCTTGCTGCCTGGGTACATTTTCAAAGGCAGCTAACTTTAAGGTTAGATTAGTTCAAGACGCCATATTTTCTTAGCACAGCTGGATATGATTCCAAATTGGAATTTTTTAAATGAGTGTATGGAAATGAACTGACGAAAAGGTAAAAAAATACATAATTATACCTGTAAACTCATATTTAACAACTATAGCATATTTTTGTCTCAAACTATTACTACATATTTTTCATTTGACAATAGGGATTTCGTTATAGATGAATATTTGGAAGCGCATTATTATTTTACGAAGTACAGCTGCTATTATGCACAAAAAAATTTTTGACGCATTGATTTCAACAAGCGAGAACTGCAAATGCTTTACTTATAAATAGGATTTATTTTAGTTACACAGACATTCATTTTGTCTCGTTATTGTAAGTTAGGTATGTCTTCAATTTTGTAGGTGACTATCAATGATATTTCGACTACTTATAGAGAAAAATACCAAATAAGTATAAAAATCCGACTTTTTTCCTCTTGGTGTCATTTTCCAATTTTACACACGTCCGTAGATTCTACCTAAAGCTAGTTAACTCGATGTCGAATTTATGTAAAATTCTCCTAAACGGGTATTTTACCCATCTTAGTCCATATTTGAAGTTATCTTAATCTCCACTTATGTGGTTAGTTCGCAAATTGCGACTAAATTTATCATACATAATATTGGTAGTTGTGAGGTCAAATAATACCTAAATGTTTGCTGGGCATATTAAAGCCAACACTGTCCGGAAGGAGGTTACACATTTGAAAAAATACAGACATCCATTACTCATCAACATTGTCAGTGTCGGAGCTGGGGATTGAGCCTAGAGCAAGATAGAGAGTGCGACCACACAACACACCTTAGTCCGCTGCGCTACCGGCACAGTATGAATAGATTAGAAATTAGAAATTAAAAATAATTTGTAACTTTGTCAAGTACTTACTATCTACGCATCTATCTACTAAATCTAATTAAGTACGGGTTTGGTTTCTGATCAGTTTAACATAAAATCAGATTTAATTCAGCCAATTACAACTTAAACCACAGTTAAGATGATAATAGTTTGAAATTAAAAAATATGGTAAATACCTGTTGTGGTCTGGTAGGGTATGCAAATGTTACATTTTCAAATTTTATATGTCCAGTTAAATCTGTAAGAGGTATTATAGTTCCTCCTCCCAGAGGCATTTTTGGTTCCATGTTCATAAACTAAAACAAAAAGATATTAATTAAAAGTATATTGTTTATACAAACACTGTATACTTGTAGCTCTCACAATGCTATATTTAAATTTTTTATTTTTTAGTTTTTACCAATCCTAAATCGTTAACTTATTTTATAATATATAATATATAAAAAAATATGAAATTTTTTTTTATAAAGTGATGGGCCTGAAATTATATTCGGTTATCAAAACTGCCCTGTACATTTTCAATTTTACTTCAACCGGACAATTTTTAGAGAAGGTAATTTGCTTGAATATAAAGAAAACTGCATGAAAATTGGTTGACGCAATGGAGAGCTATAAGGGAACGCTGAAACATTCAAACAAATATATGGATAAAGCACATAACTCCTCTCTTCTGGTCAGAAGTTAAAAAGTAAAGAAGACAGCAATAATTTAACTCACAACACACTAATCTTTACTAATATTTTTATTACAATTTATATTTTTAAAGGGTAAGGGATATCATAATTTGGTTGACGACATAATAGCCTAATGTTAATGGAATCTCAACTATTAGAATACAGCAAGAATTTTTATTTCCATCGCAGTTATTATTATTATTTTCATCGAATACATTTTTAGCTTATGGTGTGCTTTATTTAATTTACAAAAATACTTGCACTTACAGAATATTGTACCATATTCATTAAAGTTTATGTATTTTAAGCCTAGCTTATTACTGTATTGTTTTGGCAGCTATCACAGCTATCAATGACTAGAGATTTAAGAAAAAAGGAAAATAAACATAATTTAATTTAGAATTTTGGCCAGTAAAACATGCAGACATTCACTTGATGTTGCTTTAACAGTGAACAATTTAAAGGAAGCTAAATGTTAAGATAACGGGTTTCTCTATAAGTAACATTTATACTTCCAAAGTTTTTCAAATGTTAAGTTTCATTTTTATGACACTAATACCAATACAGTCAGCATAACTTTTAGTAGTATTTATCTCATAATTATTGGTAAAAATACACTACCTCAAAGATCCTGGCACCAGCAGCTACCCCACGTACGACTGATCCAAATAGGAGTGATATTTGTGCCAATGATCGCTGTATTGTTTGCGAAGCCATTAAATAAGCCATTACATTACCAGCCGACAATTTGTTCGTTGAAAGCAGATAACCACCCATGCAAAGTGTTGTCAAAACCATACTGGAAAGCAATGTCTTTATTAATTTTAAATACATTTAATATACAAAAAATGACATGACAGTATATTACAAACACAACTTCTGGTCATAACAGTATATTTTCATTTATAGCAATTTTTGACTAACCTCTTATATTTTAATCATATAACACATTTTCAGATAATACCTTCCATCACAAATTCAGCAAGATAAAATGTTTTACTAGGGAAAGGCAGACGGGCAAAAAGACAGTCATATGGGGATAGACAAACAAACTGGGTGGTAGTGGGGTGGTAGTGGATGAAGTAAAAACAATTTTTGAGGCCTTTGGTTCTTGTACACACATTAAATCACAATTTTATTTTTTTCACCCCCTTTAATAAGTGGGGGGGGTAATGCCAAAAAATTTTTTGAAACCATAGCTTTCCTTATATAAACTAAATACCAGTTTTATGGACTTTTACTTGCTTGATTTACCTATTTACCCCAATTCACCTCTCAACCCTTCAACGGAATAAAATCAAAATATCATCATCAAACCAAATTTCAAGTCAATATCTTAAACAGTTGAGTAATCGTGCACACAAAAAAGTTACAGAAGACAGACCGACAGACAGACAGCTCAAACTTAAAATCTCGTTGAACAATAAAAATTTTGAATTTTTTTTTTCATTACTATACTTCCACTAGACGTGGAAGTAAAATTATGTTAACAAATATATTGATATATATATCAGAAAGTTTTTTGTATGATATCAAAAATCAATTTTTATAAGGTTGAGTATTCCAACAGATATTATTATGAAATTATATGATTATGATCAAAGTGGATGTTGCTTCAACCGTACCTGTTTAAGAACATATTTGTACCAGCTTGGAATAAACCAATTCCAAATCCTAATTTCTGATTTAACTGCATGGCAAGCTCAGCTTCATTGGCAAACAAATCCATTTCCTGATATTCCATCGCAAAAGCTCGAACAGTTCTGATATTCCCTATTGCTTCATCAGCAACTGCTGTTGTTTTTTCCCCCTAAAAAACATTAGGTAAATTATTTGAATATATCTATTACTTAATTATTAATATTTATGAAAATCATCAATTACAAAAAAATATGAGCTATCCTTGGTGGACAGGCAAAAATAAATGTTAAAATAAAATGGGAAATTATAAAAATAAAGGAAATAAAACGAATTGGGAAAATCCATGATTTTTTTTTTAATTTCACAGATAGGCTACTGAAAAATACGTCCGGTCGTATTTTATGGTTTTTTATTCGTTCGACTTAGGAGTTAAAGTTCATTTAGAATTTAAATGCATTTAGGAGATCTGCTCCTAGAGATGAGTTGCTATTTAACAACCTGTTATTTTATAACTGTTATTTGTAAATAGCATTAGCAGACTGTTATTTCTGTACGAAAATAACAGGTGAGAAAACAACAGATAAGAAACACGACGTAGTAAAAATGTTCTTGCTGACTGCTGTTAAACTGTTATTCAGAAAACAGCAGTAGCAGATAATGAAATCGCAACGCAACCGCTAATGTAGTGAAGTTGAATATTATTGTGGGTATCTTGAGTCATCGGCTTTATGTATACACTTCTTAGTTGCTTTTTAATCATAACATATTCAAATCTTTTCGATTTTCTTCTCCGTGTGTATATTTTCGATTACCCACATACCAAGTTTAAAAATGAAGGAATGCCAAAGTTGAGTTGAATATTTTTGTAGAAATCTTGAGCCATCCGCTTTATGTACTGACTTTTAGCTGTTTTTTAAATCATAATATGTTCAGAGCTTTTATATTTTCTTCTCCATATGTATATTTTCGTTTACCTGCATCTCCAATATTGTCATTGCATACGCTGTGTTTGGCGTGTTTCTATGCTGGTATTTCTTTATTAATTTAACATAAAATAATAATAATTAAAAGTTGAGGCTTAAAAAATGATTTATGTAAATAAAATTATTTATATTTTATATGTATATGAACGTAAAAAAAATCAATTAATACCTCTATAAAACATAAAAATCAAAGAATTTTTCCTGCCCGTCAGCCAGCGGCATAATGTATGATATAACGTCTATGAAATAACAGTTGCAAACTGCACGCTGCGGTATACCAATGTCAGTACTTCTCAGCGATCTGTTATTTTTAAACAGTTACTTTAAACTGTTATTTCAAAATAACAGTAGCAGTTTAAACCTGTTATTAAAAAATAATAGCTTTTACCCATCACTATCTGCTCCTAACAAGAGATGTCACGTCACTAATGTTGAAATGCCATTATTCATAGATCAATATAGGCTATACAAAGACTCTACCCAACATTTTAACCAATAAATAATGATAAGATTAAAAATAATGAGGTAAATTAGTTTTCAACTTCGTGCCAATATTTACCTAAAAAATCGAATTTTTATAAAAGGGCATAGCCGGGTAAGCATGGTGTGACTGCCCCCAAGCGTCTGGCACTTATATTTGTGCAGTAGGAAGCAATCTTGGAAAGTAGCAATTTCACAAAATATTAGCCCGAAAAAGGGACCGGTTTGGGGTGAGTAAGGGAGGGTTGATTTTAGCAAAACTATTTTTTTTCTAAGAAACGGCGCATTCAATCGTTTTGTAAAAAATATATGTTAAAGACCTACTGAGAAAGTACTAAATAAAAAATCATGCTCAAATTCCGAAAACAGATACAGTAAAAAAAACATATATATTATTTTCAAATTTTTTTTAGGGTAACTTATCCCTGGGGTACCAGCCTGAATTTTTTTCTGTAGCATGTCTATGGACTCACTTATGTTATATTTTTTTCCCAGTCTTGTCCGAAGATTACGCCATACTTAAAAAAAATGCCGAAGTGTGCAGTGCCGTATGCATATTTTGTGGACAATTAACTCCTTGCAAGTAAAAAAGGCCAAACTGCAAAGTAAATATGGATATCTGAGTAGTGTATACATATTAGTGACTAGTGATTATGAAGATGGTGAACGTTGTAAGAGAAACCAACATAAAGCTGCAACGCTGAAAGTTAATTAGGTGCTCAATAGAGTTGACTCTTGCGCCGCAAAAATCAGTTTATAGCCGTAATGTTAAATATCATTAAGGGTAAAACCTAAAGTCAGCGGTACTATGGAGTACCTTGTCAAAGACTGTCATTATTCACATATCACCGTCGGTGGGGATAAGAGCTTGGTTGTTAGCAATTTGCACTAAATCGTAGCATTACTAACCTGAGAAGGATATAGGTGTTAATCTTCCTCACTGTCATCTGCAATCACTGTACTCATGCTATCCTTCTGGAACAATAGGGAGAGAACTTCTGCCGGTTTAGGTATGCTTGCTAGATATCATCCGTACGAAAGGTCCAACAGTTGATACCCATACCCATACCCATTGGCACATTCACAGAAATGTCTTCTAACGCCGACACTGTGGGGAATATAGTCGAGGAAACATCGGTAAACCTTCGTTTTGATATGACGTGAACAAACTTGTATTTTGAGTACATTGGACTGGTCCTTAGCGTACTGAAGATTAAGTGTTCCGTCTTCATTTATGACTTCGAGGTACGAAATCGTTTGTTTATATTGATACGATCCGGTAAAAAACAGTTTTAAATCCGTCATTTCTGGGAAGTCCAGTACATCTTTGCTGGAAATATCTACAAAAAGCAGTTTTGCAATTTCTTTGAATGTGCCAGTGGGAATCGAACTGTTGGATGTTGTTCCCATGTAGCTGCTGTCGTGCATTATCTTTCGCAAGGACGATATCTATCAAGCATACCTAAACCGGCGGAAGTTCTTTCTCTATTGTTTCAGAAGGATAGCATGAGTGCAGTGATTGCAGATGACAGTGAGGAAGATTAACATCCATATCCATCACAGGTTAGTAATGCTACGATTTAGTGCTGCAAATTACCTATTAACAACACATGACTGTTAAGACCAAGCTCTTATCCCCGCTGACGGTAATATCGATAGTACCGCTGACTTTAGTTTTTACCCTTAATGATATTTAACATTCCGGCCATAAACTGATTTTTCCGGCGCAAGAGAGTTAAACTCTATTGATCACCTAATTAACTGTCAGCGTTGCAGCGTTATATTGGTTTCTCTTACAACGTTCACCATTTCCATAATCACTAATCACTAGTATGTATACACTACTCAGGTATCCATATTTACTTTGCATTTTGGCCTTCTTTACGTGCAAGGGGTTAATTGTTGACAAAAAAATATGCATACGACACTGCACACTTCGGCATTTTTTTTAAGTATGGCGTAATATTCGCACAAGACTGGGAAAAAAACATAACATAAGTGAGTCCCCAGACATGCTACAGAAAAAAATTCAGGCTGGTACCCCAGGGATAAGTTACCCTAAAAAAATTTGAAAATAATATATATGTTTTTTTTACTGTATCTGTTTTCGGAATTTGAGCATGATTTTTTATTTAGTACTTTCTCAGTAGGTCTTTAACATATATTTTTTACAAAACGATTGAATGCGCCGTTTCTTAGAAAAAAAATAGTTTTGCTAAAATCAACCCTCCCTTACTCACCCCAAACCGGTCCCTTTTTCGGGCTAATATTTTGTGAAATTGCTACTTTCCAAGATTGCTTCCTACTGCACAAATATAAGCGCCAGACGCTTGGGGGCAGTCACACCATGCTTACCCGGCTATGCCCTTTATGTATTTTCAAAGTTCCCATATCTACCCTCTTTTTCATAAATTGCCTTCTTCTTTTTCATAAATTGCCTTCTTCTTTTTCGCAAGCTTATACTGTCCACTGCTGAACGAAATCCTCTCTCAAATTTTGCCATCTTTTCCTGTCTTGAGCAACTTGTGTCCAGTATCTAGCGAGCCTTTTTATGGCATCACTCCAACGGCTAGGCGGTCTTCCTCTGTTTCTAAATGTCTCGAATCTTGACCTCCAATCTAGGATCTTTTTTGTCCATCTACTGTCGTTCATTCTAGCGATGTGACCTGCCCAGTTCCATTTCAGAACCAAGATATCTTCGACAGCATCTCGTACTCCTGTATTTCGCCTAATATTTTGGTTAGGGATTCTGTTTCGCAGAGTAATTCCTAACATTGACCTCTTCATCCTGCGTTGCATTACCTGTATTTTGTTGATATTTTTTTTTGTCAATGTTAGTGTCTCCGCGCCATATGTTAGTACAGGGAGCACGCATTGGTTAAAGACCTTCCTCTTTCAACATATTGGGAGGTCAGACTTGAATGTAGGTTTTAGTTTACCAAATGCTGCCTAAGCTAGGACTACTCTGTGCTGGATTTCATGTGTCTGGTTATCTCGCCCAATATTGATCTCATGGCCTAGGTATTTATATGTTTGTTTGATCTATATTTCCGTTATCAATTTTTATAGTATCACTTAGGACAAGATTTGTCATGAACTGGGTTTTTGATAGATTTATTTTCAAACCTACCTTTCCCGCCGCCTCATGTAGCGTCTGCAACATATGCTGCGCCTCTTGCATGCTGTCCGCTATTAAGACAATTTCATCGGCAAAGCAAATGTGTTGCAGTTGCTGTTGCAGTTTTATAAATATATTTAATTGCTGTCGAGTAACGGTGGTCAATGCGACATTCTGCGAGTGCTTCTAGAAGTTTTTGTTGGCCTACAGTCAAACGCCTTTTCGAAGTCCACAAATATCAGCACTAGTAGTTTGTTGTACTCAATACATTTTTCATAAATGGAACACCGGTGATAAATACAGATAATAAATCGCTATTTCAATAAATTCAATAAATCACTATTTCAATATTTGTATATTAGCAACAGCAATTTGAAAATATACTACAGTGTTTAGAAAATATCACTGAGGGTGAAAAGCATAAAGAAAGAAAGATCAGAGTGATGTGTTTGACCATATGTTTATATTAAAATGTACCTTCAATTTTTTCAATCTGTGGTAAATAAAGACATTATTATTATTATTATTATTATTATTATTATTATTATGTTAGTTTTAGAAAGAGATGGTTGGACTGTTCCTATTCCGTGTACAATCTGTAACACCTAGCGTTATTCAGATTTAAATCAAAATAGATATTTTAAATTGAACTGAATCTGCAGCAGGTTCTTGATGAAACATATTAAATAGATTAAGTATTAAGAACACTTGGTATTACTGTTTCACAATTTTTATTCAGTTTACTCCTTTCAGTCTCACGATCATTATCAAAGAGTCATAATAACTAGCCTAAAAGTGACCGCGTACAAATTATATTACAACATTATAAGATTTATATTTCATTGCTTATTTTTAATATCATACTACATGCTACTAGGAGCTTATTTTCTCTTCATTTAAGGCCTTATTCTTGATCTGTAGAATTTCAAGCATAATGATAATTGTAATTTGACATGGCGAAAATAGATAACTATGATTTTATTGTTTTAAGTTGATGAATAGAAGGCTAATCATCTGAGAGGAAAGTTCAAATGAGAAAGTTATACGTATTAAAAAAAACCTATAAAATGAACCCCGGAACATTAAGATAGCTTTATTAGGTCAGTAAATTAAAAAAAACGGAAATATTGAAAAAAAAAATTTTAATTTCAGCAAAATTTTAGAAAAATTTTGAAATTTTACTAAAGTATGTGTTATATAGGAGGGAACATCTGGTAAAAATTTCAGATTTGTATTATTTTTCGATAAATTAAATTTTTGGAAAAAAAAAAGGGTCTTCGAAAATGGCTATAAGTACTTCACTTTCTGTTAGATTTTTATTTGCTGTGAGAAGAAAAATTATATTCTTCGAGAGTTGTTGAACAATTATAAATGTTTTCTATGTGGTCATTATTCAGAAAAAAGTGGTGAAAATTGAACTTGAAAGAAAAAGATTTTTTGCACAAAAAATTCCAATTAAAGCTAAAATATTTTGAATGGAATGCAGTGTCAAAAATCATGTGTACCATTTTGAAGTGCTATTTCTTCAATTTACTTAAGAAAAAAACAGTATGAATAGAATAGAATAGAATAGAATAGAATAGTATATTTCTCATGTTGGATATACATAGTATATATATGATAATATATATGATAATTGGTTTTCGAAAAATATGAAAAAGTAGTGTGCGCGAGTGTAACGGTGCATAGACCAAAATCATTTTTTCAACAGTATTATTGTTAAACTTTTACACAATGTCAATAAAGGAAATATGTGAGGAGGATCATTACAAAATGAGTCTTATCCACTTTTAGTTGCATTCTAGTTAGCGATATGAATTAATTCTTTACATCGCTTTTTAGTCATATCTGCGTGTTTTGTTCTGCCAAATCGATTCTCATCCAATATAAAATATGTCTAAAAATTCATTGTTTTTCGTTAATGCGCCTTCAACTGTGAAATTTCAAACTGAATCTGATCCAAGTGGACCAATCGTAAGGATGTATTTTGATCATGCGATTCAGCATATGCAGGGAGTGCAAATTAATTAGTTTCAAATCTAAAAACTTTGTTAGACTTATTATGGATTGGATTGGAAAAACAATCCCGAACGTGATTGTTACAAATTCATGGAGAATTTTAAAGCTACGAATGATTTTATTTAATGTAATTCTCTGGAAGAAGAAATTTCATGAGTGTTTTAGAGAATCCAAAGATCTTAGAATTTAAAGCATTTTATTTTTATTATATTGCTCTTCATATCATTTTTACGATAAAGTTTAGTTGTATAAGAGTTTCAGACATATTTTATATTCTGACAAACTTTGTTTCTATACTTACAAATAGTTTTTTCAAAATGTGGAGCATAAATGATTTAAGACTTGTGTTTTACTGATCTATTAATAATACTCTTTTATGGCAAAATCTAGCTAGAAAAAAAAAAGATGTGTTAATAACGGAACATGTTTTTTTTTCGACTTCCTGTAATTTTCGTCTAGTAGGCGAGGCACATTTTGAAATGACCCTCGTCATGTTAGATAGGCTTGAAATTTTAGAGATCACGAGGGCCTTAAATAGACAGAAAAATGTTACAAATACACAAACTAAATTTCAAAATATCCCAACAACAGACATCGTATTAAAATCAAAATTAAGTGCACTTAGAAATTAAAATGAAGTTCCTAGCAGGTTGTGTTATATTAGAAATAACCAATAAAATGTAAATTTAAATCTTATAATGTTGTAATATATATTTTGTAATTAGAGTATATTATTTAGGTATTATGCAAATCACAACTTACATACTTTTTATTTATTATGAAAATACCTACTTTCTGTATATTGTTGCCCTAATCTGGGCACGCTAATATACCAGTTAGGTAAATATTTTAAAACACTCATTATTGGAGAACCAATCAAAACAACTACTCTTCTAGCTAATACTGACGATGTATTGAATTACATGATAGGATTCTTAGCATTTTAAGGGAAAGAATATATATTAAAAATATTTAAATCATTTATTTAAATTCAGTCATTCACACATTTCTATTCAACATGAAACTATAATAAATAAAAAGTGTGTAAGTTGTGATTTGCATAATACCTAAATAATATTCTCTAATCATAATGAAAGCAAATAAATAAAACATAATTAATTGTAAAAATATATTTTATATGCGGTCACTTTCTGTGTAAGTACTGAATATAAACATAAACATAAACACACCACACATAATAGACTCAATCCAAAGGGTTATACATTTGAAAAAACGCAGACATACATCCATGCCTATTGACCTTGATAGTGCCAGGGATGGAGCTGAACACAGTAGTACATGTTAGACAATGCAACCCGTACACAATATGCCTTAGCAATTGAGCTACCACGTATTTGCTACATTACGCTCTAAAAATTTTAGATCCGGGTCACGAGTTCGAACCACATATAAAGTTGTATCTATTTTTTTTTTCATTATTTATTTTATTTTGTACTAACAAATGTTTCACCAACTAAGTTAGTTAGAAATGTCTAAAATTAACATTATTTTCAAAAAAACTGTGAAGAGTATCTCACAGAATGTGTAACGATTATATAAAAAAAAATCAATAAAACATTAATTCCCAATTATTTCATTCAATTGTTACTATTAGTGCTAGGTTTTTGATAGGCCGTTTCATCAAAGACATGATACTAGTATAGCTTGTATAAAAATTTTCATGATGAAAAAGATGGACGGTATATATCACGCGGCCGGATCTTAGACTACCGTAGTATATAAATATGTTTTTCTACACCTATTTAATTATATGACAATTATTAGCATTTTTTTGGTGAAAAATTGTGCCTATAATTCACTGTAGTGAATTATCGATTCATAATTCACTGCATCTGGCCAATCACAAATACAAATTCAAAAATCATTGTTTCGCTGATTCAATGATATTTTAAATCGACCGCGATCAACTCTTGCTGCTGCGGCTGACAATCAACTCGTGTGACAGTGACAAGTGTACCGCCATATTGTTTGTTTACGTTTTCGATTTATTACGAATAGGTACCGAATAATGCTGTCAAATTTCAGTCTAATTTATTTGTTTAATAGGTGTAGAAAAAGCATAGTATTACATTCGCGATTATGGCCATTATTCACTCAGATGATTTGCACCACTCACCTACGGCTCATGGGCTCAAACGTCATCTTCGTGAATAATGGCTATCATAATCGCTCATATAATAATATACTATATATTATTGTTATTTTAATCTGTATTGTTGTAAATTGTTGTTTCGTTACAACAGTGTGAATTTACATTGAATAAATCTCTATAAATCAACATATCTATTTAAATTAAATTAAAATTTCCAATTAAATAATCTATTTCATACAAAAGAGACGACATTCTGGTAGTTAATTTTTTAATGCCTAAACCACATAGCTGAAAAGATGACACGTTTTCATTATCATCTTCTATTAAAATATAAAAAACACACATGTGAAACAAGCATTACCAACACAAGCACACAGGAATTTTTCATTTTTGGTCTGTTAGAATTCTTTGAGAATAATACATCTCATCTATATTACATAAATGTTTTATGTAAACCAGAAGCAAATCACACAAATAATTACCAATCACCAGTACATACAGAACCAAATATAGAAGCGGCACTGCTGTGAAAGGGAAAAAAGCATGAACACACAAACATTTCCTACCAACATTGCCACATGTCAGAGTTAGAACCTGAACCTAAGGGCACAACAGACAGTGATAGATCATGTTTGTTATAAACCATGTTCCTATGAACTGTTCTACCATTGTCAGTAAATAAATTAGTTTTAGAGGACTGAACAAACAATAAATCTATAAATGGAATAGATCTCTACCTGGGCCTGGGCTCTCCTTGACGTTGATCGCAACAGTGCTCCAAAAATAGTTCCAACAGCAATAACAGAGGGAACACACAAGAGTGTAACTAAGGTCATTTGTGGGGAAATCATCACTAAAGACACAGAACAACCAATGATTTGGGTAGTGGCTCTTAGACCTCCAGAAACGATCTGTTTAAAACTACTTTTAAAATCTTGAACGTCAGAAGTAAGTCTAGAAGAAAAAAAATTGTAATTAGGTACTTAAGTAGAAGGAAAAAAAAGCAAGATTTTTTCAGTAAGTTTTGAGTATTTAAATTTTCTTCAGAATTGTTTAACTTCATTTTTTTTTTTAAGCACAGCATTACTAAAATCACAACAATATAAAACGCCAGAACAAACTAACAATTAAATTGGTATAACATAAGAGATTTACTCAAATTGGTGGAAAATTTCTATCAAAATATCTAATAAGTAGGAAAAGTGAGGTGTAAAATTTGATTCCTTTCCAATTAGTGCAGAGGGGAAGGGGAGGGGGGTCAGACACTAGAACCTCTTTTTTTTTTTTTGTTTCTCTAAAGAGGAACCATTGTAGTGGTGTACAGAAAAAAATGTATCGTGAACTAAATAAACACCTATTATTGTGCAAACATAAAACTATATCGTTTAAGTATTTCATCAAGAATTTATTTAGTTAAAAATATTTTAAAAACTGTTTAAATCTATTTTTAAAGAACTCATGATTACAATAGTTCCTTTTTAAACAACAAAAAAGTTCAGTTAGCTCAGGATGGTGGAGCAGGTACAAGAGTGTTAACACAAAAAATTATAAGGAGTTTGATTGATTGATTGATTGATTGATTTACCAGCGTGCGGTAGGCATTGCTGCCACTCCCAGGGTTATACAGCTGGGCCTGCTACGTCCATGCTGGGTTCGACTAAGGTCATGCTTGTTGCCAGCAGCGAGAGCCCCATGGCGCATGGTAAAGGAACATGGGATGGGAGGTGTAGGTATTTATGAGATGCGTTACCGCATTGTGTCGTGAGGGAGCGTTTAAGCTCCCTTTTTTGTGTTTTTGGTTCTGGGCATCTGCCTCTTCTGAATCTTCATGTGAAATATGTGCTGTGTCTTGATATGGAGTGTTAATGCTCCTCTTTTTGTGTTTCTGCTTCTTCAAATCTTCTTTTGCTGAGTCTTCTGATTCCTCGGTTTCCGATGCTGGGTTGGATTTTGGTCATGTTTGTTGTCGGCAGCGACAGCCACAGGACGCATGTTTTTTCCTCGCTTTTCTTTCCTAGTTTATTTTTTTATCCTCTCGATTGTTGTTTTCCACATGTAACATGGTTTCCCTATTTTTAGTTTGCTGCTGTTCAGTGTTAGCGCTTTCTTCTGCTGCCCTTTTTGCTTTAACCTTCTTGATCCTTGCCCTTATCTCTCTGCTTACCAGGGTATGGTCTATTTGTGTGATTGAGCTTCCATTACTCCAGGTGTCAATGCAGGTTTGACTTTTGCTCCATGCATTTCTTATTGTTGAGTCAAACATGTGTGCTAGGTTTTTCAGCACGTTTCCATTTTCGTTAGGCCATGTGTGGAGTATATGTGCATTGAAGTCTCCTAATAGTATAATGGACATTTTTCTTGATTTTTCATAGTGTTAGTGTGTGCCGGTTTTCTTTTTCTAATTGATGGCTTAGTGCTCCATATAGACAGTCCTCTCTTCGGTTATTACTGATTTCTTTCTCCTCTTTGCTGCCTGGCATGATTTCACTGCACTATATATACCATTATTTACTGCGTTAGAGGGGAAGCACTGTGTAAAGTTTTGGTTTGTATACCTAATTAAACACTATCTAATATTTCTTATCAATTACTGAAAATGTTCCGAGATATGTATTATTTTACAAACACATCCACTTATACTTTTTTTAACTATATTTTTTTACACGTCACTATTTAACTTTTATAAGCTTTTATGGGTATCCATTGGTGACAGAGCATTATAAAGCAGGTCTGGTCGCCTCGACAGCAAGATGACAAGTCCAATGTGTTGTCGCATTGTGTTCGTTATTTAATGTTTATGCTCCTCTTTTTGTGTTTCTGTTTCTACAAATTTTCTTCTTCTCCTTCTGAGATTTCTGATGCCTCGGTTTCTGGCTCTGGTAGGGTATATCGCTGCGATTTCTTTGTGGAGTTCATTTTTCCCACTCGCTTTCTTTTCCAGTATATTTGGTCGCTTCTCAGTTTGTTCATGATCCTCTTAGTTGTTGTTTTCCACATGTAACCCGGTTTCCCCATTTTTTCTTTTTTCGTTTCTTCTGGTTTCTTGAGTCAGTTGGATGAATACCCTTCCTGATGTCTTGTCTGATTGATCAATAATCAATGGTCTTGATCATTTTGTATGATTGCCGTGGCTATGTTTTCGTTTATATTTTCCGTCCTTATTTCGATGGAGCTCTCTCGTCTGGTTACCTATGCAACTCCTCTACTGGTCTTTTCATAATGTTGGCATGTGCTGGGGTTATTATGTTTTCTCCTTCTAACTGATTAGTGCTCCATATAGACAGTTCCCGTCGCCGTCAATTTTTGTACCAGTAGCTGATGTGTCTTCGTTGTTATGTTTTGTAGTGGATACATTATTTTTATATTCTCTGCAGAGTTATTATTTCTTGCTTACTTTTTGCGTATTCTTACGGACCTAAACCTTTTTAATAAAATTCCTTAACCTTACCAGAGCCATACCAGATGTGAAGTGTAGACAGTCAGTATGTTCTTATAGCATGCATGAGATTTTTTAAATTTTAATGGCACTGAAACCAAGCTAATAATGGGCAACAATTTTATCCAAGTTTTTATTATTTTCGAATTGATTTAATTTGGCGTGGTGTACTGTTACTCTAATGGTACGCCCCTGGTAGTATTTGCTGGAAGAGAATTGTTTATTAACTTATTTCTAATTTATTTCATTTCAGGTCTGTTTATGAAATTCTTTAAGTTGTCTACAAGTACTTAAGACATAAATATTTTGGGGGTAAAGTGAACTTATCTTGATTGATTTATGGCCTTTCCTTCCTTCGGGTCGGGTACCTACTCGATATTTGTCGACTGTTTTCACTTTTTTACGCTGCACTGAAAGATTTAATCACTCGTATTAATTAATTGTTGCTATTCGGACACTACCACCGCATGCACAATTTTTCGTATCACAACGAATGTACTTTTGACCTACTTGGGCCAGCTTATTGCCGGTTTTTCTTCCGATTTAAAGGGACGTTATCTAATAGGCGTCTATTCACCGTAACGTCTCTAGATAGACCCATAAAAAATTATAAGGAGTTTAAACCTAAAATTTTTTAACAGATAAGGTACATCACAGCCTATGTTCAGACATCTACCATCAGTCTGGAAGCAAATAAGCTTTAAGAATTAAATACGTATCATCAACTATGGAATACTCATAAAATCCACTCATGGTGCAAGAGTTTTTTTTTACTATGCAAAGTCAGAATCTTACTCAGTCTAAATTTTAGAGATGTAAAAAAATCATTTTATTAGCCTTGGCCTGTTCCAAGTTCATACATTCTTCATTGCTAGTTTTATGTCAACAATAACATTCATGAATATGTAAATATCTTTAATATTCATACAAACATTATATGCAATAACATACTAGTTCATTTATTGAATATCTTATCTTTAAACTGGAGCCTAAAGATCAATTTAAAATAAAAATTAAAAAAAAAATTCTTATTTCTAAAGCATTCTACATCTTAGATTAACTTCAAAATTATGATCTTATTCACAATGTTTTGCCAGACGATTTATGATTCATGAAAATTATTCTAATAATTAATTTTTTTCGATTCGTTACCGAATAATAACATTTTTTAGAAATACCTTTGTTATCATATTAAGATCACTCAGTATTACATTATCTAATACCTGGCTGTATGCAACAGAAATTTTCTTAGGTAATGGCAAATATGAAACTCGTCACATTAGAGTACCTTTTGAAATTATGCCGTAACTTTTTTAAAGGCGGCGCAAGTCCGGTAATCGACTACAATAACAATATTGTAATATGTTGCAACCCCTTAAAATTTAAGGTTATGTTGGGTACATGATGCACTAAAAAGTAGGCCCAAATTCAATTAGTTCGGATGTCTGAATGTGGATTTGCACCTACTAGAGAAAGAACCTACTAGAAGCTCTAGAAATAGTCAAGGACTGTTAACTAAACAGGACAGCTCATCTCCACGGATTTATTCCCCCAAGGTCATACGCGATTAGCCAGGTTGTGACGTCGACAACAGTCCCGGTCTGCTAGCGGCTCGCACCAGCGGTCCTTTTTACAATAGATACTACCTTTTGTGGGATGCTGTTTTATGTTATTTTTTTAGGTAAATAGATCTCGATCATTTATGAAGAGTAAACTAAAAATTCCTAGTTTTTTTTCTAACACAGTTATCATATAGACATGTATATATTATGTAACAGTCCATGGCCGTAGAGCCCGTGGCGCAATCAACTACCGTCGCACCGAGAAATGAACAGCTTAACACGTCACAAACGGTCCAAAAAGAGTGGGGGAATGGACAATGTTACGCTTATGGAGATGAGCTATCCTGTGTAGTTAACAATCCTTGAGAAATAGTAAAGAACTTGCTAGATATATCTGGATAATGGTGACGTCATCACAGAAGCATCGAGATCTGTCATCTTAAGGTATATAAGGCATGGAGTAAACTAGAGTGGACACGTAAGAACAGTTCTAATGGTCAGTTGAGATGGTCAGAGAGTAAGGAGTAAACACAGTGATAAAGTGACTGAATAATTGAATTGTTACTACAATTCAATTATTCAGTCACTTTATCAGTGTATTATTAGTCAAGTAATTAATTGTTGTTGTAATTAGTAAGTTAATAAATTAGTGTTTAGTGTTACCTGACTGAATAATTGAATTGTAGTACACAGTGTATAATTAGTCAAGTAATTAATTGTTGTTGTAATTAGTAAGTTAATAAATTAGTGTTTAGTGTTATCCTGCTGTTATAATTTCCGAACCCACGATACAGGGAGTTTACAAAAAGGGTGTAAGCACATCACAATTGGTGTCAGAAGCGGAATTATAACAGAAGATTTCTGGACTGTTCGAGAAGGTTTCTACAGTGTTCTTCTCGGGAATTAGTGGCGACACTGAGAATTGACTTACGGGACATTGTTTAAGGACTATTTTTGGACTCAAAACTGTGAATAAGTGCGTTTTCGGGAAAGTGACAGAGACACTGAAAAAAAACTCATTTGTGTTAGTGCGTGAAAATTTCTAGAACTTTTCTATTTGGACATTAGTGGAGATTATTAAATTCTCTGAACTGGATAGTGACAAAAGATTCTGGATAAGACTTTTTCGTGCTGTTTCGAGATTTTTCTGGAAAAATCCATTACCGATATTGACATTTACTTTATTTTATTTTAACCTAATCTTATGCCTATAGAAACCAGAAGCATGGCAGCAGAAAAACAAATACAGGACATGCTTGCGGAGTTTAAGAGGATGATGGCGAGCAACGAGACGAACAAGAAAAGCAACGTCAAAAAGAAAAAGAAGAGCAAGAAAGAAGACGTCAAGAGGAAAAAGAAGACGTCAAGAGGAAAAAGAAGAGCAAGAAAGAAGACGACAAGAGGAAAGAGATGAATTGAAAAAAATTATGGAAGACCTGGAAATAAGACGCTAAGAAGAGAAAGAACAACAAGAAAGACGACATCAAGAGGAGAAAGAGGAACAAGAAAGACGACGTGAAGAAGAAAAAGCCGAACTGAGAAAAATGATGGAAAACCTGAAAATACGACAGCGGGCGGAGAAAGAAGAACAAGAAAGACAACGTCAAGAGGAAAAAGAAGAGCAAGAGAAGCGCCAGGAAGAATTAAGGAAAATTCTGAACGACCAAATAAAAATTCAACAGGATGCTATCATTTCCGCCAATGAAGTATTAAAATGTGAAGTCAAAGAAGAGATAAACAAGGTAGAAGAAAAAGTAGATAACGTCGAAGATAAAGTAGGAGTAGTCGAGACAGAAGTCAGTCAAGTAAAATGAGAAGTAATTGAAGTTAAAGAGAAAGTAAACAAGTTCGAAGAAGTCAAAGGAGAAATAGACCAGATTAAACCACAATTGAGAGAGAAAGGAGGCCAGCTAGTAACATCGTCAGGTCCTCGATTAAAACCTCCCTCGTTTGATGGACGATGTACAAGAGCCAATTTGAGGCAGCAGCGTGTGCAAACAACTGGAATAACGAGAAAAAGGCTATGGCATTAGTCCTAGCGCTAAGGGGCCAAGCTTCAGAATTACTTCATACCATCCCAGTGGAAAAACAGAGGGACTTCAAAGTCTTGGAAGCTGCATTAGATTTGAGATATGGCGACCAACACCTCGCTCAAGTATACCAGGCTCAGCTAAAGTCACGTGTTCAAAAAGCTTGAGAAAGTCTGCAAGAATTTGAAGCTGCAGTAGAGAGACTGGCACACCTGGCACATCCAAGTGCTCCCAGAGAATTCCAAGAACAATTAGCTGTGGGGGCCTTTTTAGATGGCATAAGGGACGATGAGGTCAGATGAGTTCTAAGGTTAACGCGGCACCAAAGTATTAGCGAGGCTCTGGTGCGTGCCCTCGAAGTAGAAGCTGTCTTTAAAGACACCCCACGGTCAGAAGTGCGTGCTGTGACCGTTGAAAGGCACATGCGGGCCAAGAGAACATGGGCACTCTTCTGAAGGATATGCAGAAAATGATGAGTCAATTACTGGCCAAGTCGGATTCTCCAATGAGACAGGACAAGCAACAAAGTGGAGCAAAACCAAACGGACGTATCCAGTGCTATCAGTGCGGCAAGTTAGGGCATATTAAGAGAGATTGTCGACTTGGCGAAGAGTCGTATTGGGACAAAAAGAATCTGGAGACTTTACTGAGAGACTTGCACAGAATGGTAAAGCAATTGCTGGAGAGTTCTTCAGGGAAGCAAAGCAAGCAACCAAGCAGTGGGGAGCTAAGTGGGGGTATTTGTTGTTATAGCTGTGGAAAATTGGGGCATGTAAGACGAGATTGTCGACATTGGAACCCTGAGGGTGTACATGCCACTGGAGAAGTGCTGGCTGGTGAAAGTGATGCCCCCAGGGAAATAAAGCTTTGCCAGCTTCGAAGAATCCCAAGTAGTTTACCATCACAAACCCGTGTAAGCGAAACGAAAGAATTGGACAAAGGAAGCTTTAAGACAAGAGCAACTGGATGATGCAGAAATTGGACCTATGTTGAAAGCAGTAGAAAGAGGAACACGCCCAGAGTGGAAGGATGTTTCAGACAAAGGAGTGGGGCAGAAGGCTTTATGGTCATAATGGGGTTCACTTACGGTTGTAGATGGGCTGTTGAGGAGAGCATGGGAAAGCCCGGATGGGAAGCAGGTTGTCATGCGTCTAGTGATTCCCAGGTGTCGTGTACCAGAAGTACTCCAGGAAGCGCATAATGAAACGTCCGGCGGACACCTTGGCAGAAACAAGACGTTGAGTAAAGTACGAGAACGATTCTATTGGGTCAATAGTCGCCAGGATGTGGAGGCTTGGTGTCGCAAATGTAAGAATTGTGCTGCCAATGGGAAACCGTTTTCAGGGAGCAACAATGTGAATGAAAGTCTAGGACAGCCGAAGAACATTCAAGAGCAGATCACCAAGGCTAGCAACCGAATGAAGGCTCGTTATGATCGGATGCTAGTACAGGAGGATTCAAGGTGGGGGATCTGGTTTGGCTGTACAACCCGCAGCGGAAAGAATGGAGATCCCCAAAGACTCAACCACCTTGGGATGGATCGTATTCCGTCACCACCCGAATCAATGACGTTGTTTATCGAATACAAAGGAGTAAAAAGTCGAAGATGAAAACCGTACACTTGGATAGGCTGGCAAAGTATGTGAAGGAGACTGAATTGCCTGACCGGGACGTTCAGGCTTAAGGAGTGCAGTGTAATTATTTCGGATGTCTGAATGTGGATTTGCACTTACTAGAGAAAGAACCTACTAGAAGCTCTAGAAATAGTAAAGAACTTGCTAGATATATCTGGATAATGGTGACGTCATCACAGAAGCATTGAGATCTGTCATCTTTAGGTATATAAGGCATGGAGTAAACTAGAGTGGACACTTAAGTAAGAACAGTTCTAATGGTCAGTTGAGATGGTCAGAGAGTAAAGGAGTAAACACAGTGATAAAGTGACTGAATAATTGAATTGTAGTACGCAGTGTATTATTAGTCAAGTAATTAATTGTTGTTGTAATTAGTAAGTTAATAAATTAGTGTTTAGTGTTACCCTGCTGTTATAATTTCCGAACCCACGATACAGGGTGTTTATAAAAAGGGTGTAAGCACGTCACAATATAATTTGAAACACTAAATTACCTATATTTGTGAAGCATTGTTTCATGGGGTAATATCTCAATTTTTACAATATGGAATAAAATTACATGGCAAAGTCACATAATAGACTACAGCTCAAATTTTAGATTACATAAAATAATACTTTTATAACAAAACGCCCTCATAAAATGGTATGCATTTTAAATTGACAACTTGTTTTGTTTTTATTATTAGCAAATTGATATCAAGTAGTGCATGGGAAAAATTTATTTGGATTCCTTGTATATTTGCTGTAAACAAGAATGTATTTACTTAGATTACATAAAGAATAGAGTCAATCAATAAACACATTAGGGATGTCAATTCAATATAATTACATAAAAAATTTATTGATAGATAAACTTTATATAAAACAAAACATACATTTAAATGTTTTATACTTATACTGAGTAAGTTCTGTTCTATCTATGTACATACCTGTTGATTAGCTCCCCGGTTCTTTGTTTGTCAAAAAATGCTATATCCTGTTTTAGAATAGAAGCAAACAAGTCATATTTCATTCTATATGCAATTTTCTCCCCCAAGTTCGAAAGCATAAATATATAGAAAAAAGTACAACAGCTCTGAAAAAAAAATTACATTGAAATAATATTTATTTTATTAGATGTTTTCAAGCAGCAGTTTCATACCGTCAACTGTATGTAGAACGAGAGTAATAAAAATTTTGCTGCAGAATAACCAATATTCAAAATTTTGATCATGTTCTCGAAGTTGTTCTTGTAATATTAATAATATAATAATAACCTTTATTAAATAATACCATAACTCGAAAACTTGGATCTACGTTGTTAGATCCAAGTTTTCGAGTTTGGGGGAGGCGCGAGCTGTCATATTGATTGAAAAGTGCAAAAAACTGTTTTTTCCAAAATAATTCAGCAACACTTGCTCCTACGAGGAAAATGTTCCAGACAAAGTTTCCTACATTTTTTGTATATACATTTTTATTGTAAGTCTAATGTGTAACGAGAAAAGATAGATTTAAGAAAAAAAATTTTTTTTTTTATATAATGAACATTTACAACATAACACATTTTATATTATTTATATTATTATAATAAGGATCTACTTGTATTGAATCTAAAAAAATATGAAATTGACAAGGTAGATAACAGTGGTTTATACATCATAAGTTCCTCGAAAATAGGAAACGAATTATTAAATTTAATGTCAGTTATTGAGAAAAATTGGTTATAAAACATGGAATACCTTAAGGGTCGGCTCCCATACTCTTTTTATTATACATTAACGAGATTTGTAATTGTTAAAAGAAATTTAACCTCAAATTGTTTGCGGATCATACAAGGTAAAGTAGAATATACTGAAATTAAATTAAATGGACATTTGAAAAACATATATAAATGGAAATGTGACAATAATGGTCTAAAGCTGAACTTGGACAAAACTAAATTCATAATTGTAGCATCTAATAGTAATTAAAAAAAAAAATAAAACAATAATTACAAATATGAGCAAATTGAAAACACACTGCTCACTAAGCCTATGCATATTAAAGCAGGACCGTACGTGTGAGGCGGGGAATGCTCTGTGCTGCTCTCTCTAAAAAGGGAGGAAAGGGACGTCCTTTTTGACCATTACAAAAGAAACAAAGAAACACGAGGGATGCTCTGTACCTGCTCTAAGAAACATCTACTACAAAAAACAGAATGAAACTTGAAATTCACTCCACCGTGGCCATAATAAAATGCATATACAACAAGAAAAAATCACTGAAATTTGAAATAAGTTCCCTATAAATTCTCACTGTGATGTGGAAAAACATTGAAAATAATAAAAAGTAATTTGTTCACAGATAATTTACAAATTTACAAAAATTGAATTCGAAGGTCGAAAACTTGTATTTCTCATCAGGGCTTTGACTTAAACAACATATATCAAAATTATTACTACTCTGTAAGACAAAGGTCATTTTTTGTTCTTACTGACTGGATTATAAAATATTCTAAAGTTTTCAGCTTTAGTTTAAAATCTTTTATCGATAGGTTCTGACATTCCCATTGTATTTTAGTGTAACTTTTATCAAGTGTGTCAGCACATTACGTTGCACTTAAGCGAAATTGGTTCGTGGTATAACTCTGATCTTACACAACATCTGGTATTAAACGTATTAGTGGTTTCATATCTGCTAAATAATTAGTGGTAATATCCTTTAACCAAGCACGCAATATATACAAACATAGTGCGGTAAGTATATTTTTCTCTTTAAATACTTCACTATACAGGTGAGGTCTCATTATTTTTTAGATGAAAAATATTTTTACCGCAAGATTTTTGAAAATTCTACAAGAATCAGAACATAGTTTCCCCAATAAATAATTTAATGTTTTATTCTGGAACTTTTTTTTTTTTTGGCAAGGAGAAGAAACCCACACGGGCTGCTCATCCCTACTTGGAATGGGTTAGTCTCCAACTCCTAGGGCTCGTCTGTAAAGAATACTCCAAGGGCACTGCAGGCTCTCCCTGTTTTTAGTTTACACTGTCCATTTTAATATTCCTGTATCATTGACAAGGTGATACAGGTCTGAAAATGGACAAGTTTAGATGGTTTCCGGGTCTGTTTGTGTTTGCCCGTAGATATTATACCTTCTGCGGACCAACGCCTCACAGTCATGTATAATATGTTGTACAGTCTGCAGTTAAGGTTGCCAGCAAACTTTCCAATTAAATGCAGGTACTTCTTAATGGGAAAATATCCCGTCAAAAGACCTGTAATGGTTCTCAACTGGATCCTGTTCCTTCTTCAGTTTGTTTTGAACATGGTCCATTGAAGTGTTTTCCCATGTCGATTTCCTGTAATATTTCTTCAGTAGAGGTTGTGTTTACTCCTGACCCAGTCTTTAGTTACCCTTCTGGCTGAACCTTTTGTGATACCCAGCGCGGATTCTGGGCCTTATAATATATCAGCTGCTCCTTGTCTAGCAAGTTCGTCAGCTTTCTCTCTCTGAAACTTACATAGGAATAATGCAATGACAATGATGCCACCTGAACTTTCTATGATACAGTGCATATGTAAATGAACTTTTTTTCAGTGAAACAGTGTACATGTGTACCGTGCAGTGTCGGACTGGACCGGCGGGCAACTGAGTAAATGCCTGCGGAGTTCGTAAGCAAGAAGTCACGACAAAGGATTAAGTTTTGTTTTTCCATCTATTATTAT
This sequence comes from Rutpela maculata, assembly GCA_936432065.2. NCBI lineage: Eukaryota > Metazoa > Arthropoda > Insecta > Coleoptera > Cerambycidae > Rutpela > Rutpela maculata. Next base: position 154,273,699 of record OW386287.2, read on the forward strand.
TATACTTAATGTTTATATTTAGTTCGAGGAAAAATATAGGTACCTACTGTATTTTTTTATACTTAATAAAACATTTTTTATTGGTATTTTATATTTTTATGTCTCGCACCCACCAAACCTAGGTACTTCTCGAAGATAATATACCCAATTTTAAGCCAAATTTCCATCTTTTAACTTGAGGTTGTTTGACTTTGAAAAATTTAAGAATTTCGCCTGCGGCGCATTTTGGATTCCCGTCACCTTCACCTACAAATAAGAGCAGGGCTGGCTCTAGGAGGGGGCGAAGCAGGCGGCAAAATTCTAGGGGTGGCAAATTCTTCAAATCCACAGTTAACCAAAAAATATAAAAAAGCTAGGAAACAATTGTTTCACTAATATAGTAATAGTAATGTTAACTTTATATAAATAATTTGTTATTGTTTGTTTTTTTTGTATATAAAGTAGGTTACATGCATACATTCTGTTTCTTATATGTGATTTTATTTCTTGCCTAATTTCTGTGGTGGGGTATTTTTTTTTAAGTCTCAATACGGTTAATTTTTTCAATTATTTTATTTTACCCTTTTAAATACAGTAATCATATTGCTGAAAATCTAAAAATTGCTGTAAACCTTATAACTAAAAAAACAAACCATCAAGAATATTCAATAGGAGACTCTTAAAATGTTATAAAAAATGACGGACTGAAAAGACAGGGTCAGGCGGGGTAAAAATGAGACAGACAGGTAGCGGGGTAAAAAAAAGACAAGGTGATATCCAACCTAGATTGAAATAAATTAAACTTAATTTTTTATTCAAGTTTGTTTTGTACATTCAGAATTGTTTTATGTTATCCAATCAGGTCCTATGCCTACTACTGTTAATGAGGGAAAAAATATGATTCAGTAAACTCTTTAAATCACTTTTTTAAAATTTTTGAACGCACGTTAGTACTTTTTTGGGGATTTTATAGTTTCTCTATTTGCATTGTCCGTATTTGGCAGACGTCAACTAGAAGTGTCATACGTCATACTTCACATTTTGTGATCAAGTTTATTAATCTGCTACTTTTAAATAATCAAAAATTTGATTTTAACGAAAAAATTAAAAGCGGAGTAAAAAAAAGACTAAAGAGACCAAATGGGCAGACTGAAGCAGGCACATTTCAGCTTCCTAATTTAGGAGAAGCTAGCCCTTCTGTAAGCCCCTTCTTGTTTAGTAAAAAATCTGAATAAATTACATATATATTGCACTTCCATTCGCACGACGTCAATAAGAATGGGAATAAATCACGTGTCTTTTATTTACCCTCCACTGTCTTTTTTTTACCCCACTTGGAGGGTAAAAATGAGACACTGTTTATTTTTTTTTTCAATTAACGGTACTTTTTAGTAAAAAAAATATAGTTTTTCCTGTCCTTTTTACATATGATACCAATATTTCATTAAATATGACTCGATTCTAAGCAACCCAAAAATTGAAAGATGTCATTTTGTCTCATTTTTACCCCGCCTTACCCTAATGTTATTTGGCGGCAAGATAAAACTGTGCCTGGGGCGGCAAAATACCTGGAGCCAGCCCTGAATAAGAGAGCACAAATATTTCATTTGCCTAAGGGCGCACCAATCCTCATTCAAGCCCTGGCATGAACCAAAAAATTTTGAATTTTTATATCCAATAGTTTAGCATTTTAGTATGATTAATTTTAGATACTTTCACTCAAAAGGCTTGGCATGGCCCTGGCTACTTATGGGATGTTTTCATGGTCCTTTATATGTGTATTAACACGTTCACTGCCGATGGGATTTTGTTAAGTATTGCCAGATACTGAATAGGTTTTTGACAACAGAATATACATACCTACTATCAGATTGCCATATGGCGACATCGGCAGTGAACGTGTTAATAATATGGAGACAACTATACATTACTATTTTCTTATTATTTTTGTTGTGTAAATAGGTACTGTATAGATACAAAATTTGTATATACTATTAAGTTATTTTATTGCTTTATCTTTAATAAAGTGATTTTCTCTGTGGTGCAATAAATATTTTTTGACGTCACAAGAGTTCGAATAAAAATCCTTTAGGCAACATATACCTATTCATTTTCTCAATTTTCGTATCGACAAAAACCAAATACAAATTAAAAAGAAATACGATTTGCCCGGGGGGCCATTTAGATCCAGCCCGACACTGGTAGTGTATATTTATCTTGTTTCCAATTTAATTCAATTTCAATACATAAGAATTTTGTTTGCAGAGTGGTTGTAAGGATCTGGTTGTCATTTACCCGCATAGACATAATTTTAAATTTTGAGGTTTTTACTCGGGTTTTTATTTCTTGTACACACACTAAATCACCATTTTTATTCACCGTCTTTAATAATAGGGTGGGGGTGGTAATGGGGGTGGCTAATGCCAAAAAATTTTTTTGACACATTAGCTCCTCTTGTACATACTAAATCCTAACAATTTTATGGACTCTTTTGCTTGATTTACCTATTTACCCCCATTTACTTCTATTTACCTACCAACCCTTCAACAGAATAAGATGAAAATATATTCTCCAGATCTCGTTAAAATAATTCTCGTTAAAATAATTAAATACACATGTGTAACAAAGGAGGATGTTAGAAAGTGGCTAATTTTGGCCTAAGCTAAACAACGGAAAATGAACACGGTTTTTGACAGCATTTTTTCCGTAGAATGCAATGATGTATTCGGTTTTGCGAAAATATGGCGGGAAAATGCGGAAAAGTTAAGAAAATGCTTCAGAATTTACAAAGTCCTGTCAGAGATATTCACAAGTTAAACTTCTAAGATCCATTATATTTTACTTTAGATTACGGTGGTTTCTTTAGTATTTTTCTAGTAGAATATGATTCTCTACTTTGCCTTGTCGAAAAATGTAGGAAAATGCGGAAAAATTTAGAGAATGCCCAAATATTTACAAATTCGAGTCTGTAATATTCAAAATTTAAACTTTTTAAAATCCATAGCTTATTATGAGAGATTCAGGTTGTTTCTTGTAATATTTTTTCCGTAAGATATTTTTGCGGGGAAATGTTGGGAAAAGGCATAAATATTAAAAAGATGCTTGAAAACTCACAAAATCTAGCCTAAGATAGTCATAATTTTAACCTTTTAAGATGCAGAGTATCTCGCAGAGTATATAAGGGTGTTTCTCTACTAACGGAAAATCTGCCCATACAAGTTTGTCCGAGGACTTTTTTTTAATTAATAGAGGATAACACTACTTTAATATAAAGGTACAGTCTAACTCTTCCTCTATTATGAAGGGCCAGTCAAGTTATGCAGCAGTATTCATTTTATTTACGATTTACTAAAATATGATTCCAGGGTACTGAGACCCTTGCCCATTAAGTTGACTTTGTAGAACAAAAATTAAAGAAATTATAGTAAATTATTATATTTAAAGTTGTCTATTATTCTCTAGAGTAACATAAATCAACAAAACTCTTTTGAAATAAAAATGAAAATTCTCAAAAACAGAAAATAATTCTAAATCAAAAAGAAGATGAAAATCTAATATCTGGTTCTTAAGAATTTAAGAATATCTTCAGAAAATCAATTTTTGCGTCGATTTTTATATTAATTATTCTAAAAACTAGGTAATTATTAATTTATTATTATTTTTTGGCAGGGGGCTGACGACAGAGTACTGACAAATTCGTTAAGAATCGATCGTTATTAAAAAAGTTACAATAATTACGCAATCCACTAGTGGCAATAGTAGTATATTTTTGTTTATAAAATGTATAATAACTGAACAATAATTCAAATCGAGAAAATTAAACCCAAAAAAGCTAACCAGAGAACTGATTTATTGAGTGGTCCAGACACGTCTGCTTAGTACCAAAGACCGATTCACTACTAAACAAAATAGTGCCAAAACGTCATGTTTCATTTGTACAAACTTCATGTTGGATGCGTTCAGTTTAGCATACCTACGTGGTTATTCCAAACGTAGATTCGCTTCCAATAGATTTTTAAATGTGGCTGGGGACTGACGTCAAAAAGTGTAGGACAATGTTTTATGCAGTATTTTATTTTGAGACGATAATTTTCAAAAAAGATCATATAACAATGTACATTGCCAACAACCATTATCATAAAATAGTTTGAGTAATAATAAAAATGAATAAAAAGAAAATGTAATATTTACACCAGTTGGTATCTTTGATTTCAGGTTTGGGACACACCAGGGTACTGACAATTTAACTCTATTTCCATAAAATTTGAAAATTTCGGCAACTTGTAGTTATACCTTAGAATATAGCGTCGACATAACCAATCATTTACTTTAATTTGAATGAAAAAAATATTAGTATTTTGTATTTTTTGACATTTAGTTTCCTCTGGACACAAATTTTCCCATTAGTAGAGAAACACCCATAACTAAAAATTGAGGTGGCATTTCACAGTATTTTTCCTTTGGAATACGATGTTCCACTCTGTTTGAGTTAGAATGCCGGAAAAATGTAGAAAATCAAGGAAATGTCCGATGATTCAACATATCTAGTCTGTATCATTCCTAAATGAAATATATTAGGAATCAACATTAATAACTTGAGATTATAGTGGTTTCTCGTACTTATTCAGTGAAAAGAGAAGGTTAACATGGCTATGCGGGAAAACCCCGGAAAAATTTGGAAAACTTAAAAAAGTGCATAATAACTTACAATATTTAGCCTGTAACAACCACAAGTTAAACCCATTAAGATCCAGAGATTTCAAGTTAGATATAAAACCACTATAATCTCAAGTTAATAATGTTGGTTCATAATAGGTATATTTCACTTGGGAATGACGCAGATTAGATTTTGAAAGTTTTCAAACATTTTCTTAATTTTTTCGCATTTTCCTAACATTTTCCTGCAAAATAGAGTAGACCCTCATATTCCACGGGAAAAATTATACAAGAAACCACCTGAATTTCGAGTAATAAGCTCTGAATCTTAAAAAGTTTACATTTTGAATATTACAAGCTCGGATTTGTAAATTTTTCAGCATTTTCTTAATATAGGTATCCACTTTTTCTCGACATTTTTCTTAAAGCGAAGTAGAGCATCATACTCTATAAGAAAAATACTAGAAGAAATAACCACCATAATCTAAAGTAAAATATTATAGATATTAAAAGTTTAACTCTCGGTTTAACTTGAGAATATCTCAGACAGGACTTGGTAAATTCTCAAGTATTTTCTTAACTCTTCCACATTTTCCCATAAAACCGAATACCTCATCGCATTCTAGGGGAAAAATGCTATCAAAAACCATGTTCATTTTTTGTTGTTCAGCTTAGGCCAAAATTAGTCACCTTGTAACATCCTCCTTTCAAGTTAATATCTTAAATGGTTCCAGAGTAATCGTGCGCAGAAAAAAGTTAGACAGACTGATAAACAGGCAGAAATTTTTTTTTGCTCAAATTTAAAATCTCGACGTTTCATGACATTCTAAGCCTAGGTTCTTGAACAATAAAAATTTTCAATTTTTTTTTTTTCTAAGTAAACAACTGCATTCGTGCAGTAGCAAATCTGAACTAACTTGAAATTAATGTTCAATGGCTCACACAAATTGTCTGCTCAAAAAAAACCTACCTAGCTATTTGTTTTTTAGACTAATTTACTAACCTGCGCTAGATACATAGCTACTAATTTAATAGCAGGTGCCTTCATATCTTTAATAAATAATTCACTATCTTTACTCTCACTAAACTTCGCTAATACATCTATGACTCCTCCCATGATTTGGGGTATTTCAATATTTAATATAGCCACAACCAGAGCTCCCTAAAAATTACATAGATTACTGATCGGTTTACTTTTATTTTTACTTCATTATCAACACTTACCACAACTGCGGCTAAAAAATACCACATATTAGGTTTTAAATATGACCAAAATCTTTTCCAATCAAATTTTGAATATTGGTCAGACGATCTTTGGTAACCAGCAAGTCTAGTTTTTGCAGGTTCGCAAAAAACTTTGTTCTTATTTATTACTATTTGTATCGCAGCACCACCTGTTAATGCTATTCCGACTATTATTTTTGGAAATATCAACTGATGACGTTCTGATTTACAGTTATTTTTGGGAACATTTGTAAAATGTTTTCTTGCCGACTGTAAATAATTTGAACGTATGGGACTAGGAATTTTGAAAAATGAATATCTAAAATATATAATATATATGAATATTTTACACACAACCAAAACAATGCCACTATTACCTACCTAAAAGTGTTATGAATATTGGAAGCATGTTGTATTAATTTCCACATAGCTATTAAATTTAATTGTTACATCTATACATAAATAAATAGGCGTAGTCTAAAATTAATTAGGTACTTCAGTTAAATGTCAATTAACCTCACATTTATGATGTACTGACAGTTCTCAGGTAGGTCAAACATATAGTAGATCTAATTGCACGTATTTACATTTGGATCTACTCACCTTCCTACTCACAACACACCAAGGACTGTAAGAGTTAAGAGGGATAAGGATCAGCTGATCGAACCTATCAAAGCCACCAATACTCCCCGCGCGTCGCAGATTTCCCATAGTTACATTTACGTTATCACAGAAATACGTAATTAGAGTCCGTTGCTCTCAGAGTTCAGCCAGAGAATGTGATGCAACTAATAGGGAATGTCGAGTATTAATCGTACCTTTATTCCGTCAAAATATAGCTGGCAACATTGCCTTCTGCAATGAGTGGTTATTTTATTATCGTCAAATGTGAATATTTGAATTGTTTTAGTTTATAATGATTTTTGGATTACAAATAAACTGATTATTTAATGAAAAATTTTATGTTAAAGTTTTTATCGTATATTTTTCAGGCCAAGTGAAATGAACGATATTACGTTATTTTTCATCTTCGAGGACAATCAAAACATAACCTATAAGGTGGCAAGAATTTTGTTTTGAGTCATATTTGCAGTATTTTCCTACCTACATTTTTTAAAATTTGTAAGTGTTGTTAAAGACCTAATGCTGTGTTTAGTGTTTGCGACTCTCATTTGTTATTTGGATCATTTTTAAAATAGTACATGAGAAATTTTTTTTATAATTAAGGAAAGCGTATAGTGATTCATTTAATAAAGTATTACCAGTGTAGCATTAAATTAAATAATTTCGCAAAAGTAATGTACCCAGAAGAGGTAGATTACTTTAATCGTTGAATATTTTGTTTGTCTACTGGTTCTTTACGTGTATCAAAATATAGTTAAAGAGGATTATAAACTAATTTAAAATGTTTTTTAGTCGAGGACAAACGACGAACAGTACAAGAGATCTGTTGACAATGTGTTACGTTCGCCATTTGTCCTCGTCTCAAAAACATTTTAAAGTAGCTTTTCAACAACTGTCTTCGAAATTGACAAATAACGCACAATAACCGAAATGACTCGAAACTGTTTCTTTTCACACATGTGTGCAATAATCCAAAAAAAAAATAACATGTTTTTCACACCGTTCTGTCGAAAACAGAACAGACACCTTTTATTTGTATTTTTTAATGTAGGCTAGCCTATTCAAATTCATAGCAACTGACTTGTTTAACTACTCCAGTTTTACATTAAAGAACATAGCACAATTTTAAGGTATTTTGGCCCTCAGTAGAAAATTTTGAAATTTTAACATATAGTTTATATTAAAGGAAGTAATTTTATCATTGAAAGAAAGTCCTAAGTGTACAGGGTGTATCTGAAAAGTTAAATTAAAAATAGTGATTTTAAGATATCGCATATTTATTACTGGCGTCAGAAATAAAAACGAATAACTATTTCAATTATTTATTTTCATTATACAACGTGTAGTACAGTTTAAAACATGTATAGTTGCTAAACCATACAGTGTTCCAAAATTATTATCATCATAGGTTTTTAGTTTTCTTATAACAGAAAAATTAAATATATTTTAATTAATATTTAATTAGTGGTATTTAGTTGTATTTGGGTCCTATGTATTTATGTGGTGTATTTTATGTTATTTTATGTTTAGACAAAAATCATACAGTGTTCCAAAAATATAATGATTACCTAATAAGCACGTTTAGAAAAATATATTTTTATCCGAGGAACATTCTGGTGATGAAAAACAATGCAAAATAGTCCAAAAGAGTAATTGTTATTAAGTATTTATTAATGGCCGTTTTTGGCTGAAAAAAAAAAAACAATCTTGTCATTAACGGTGGCGGTCCCAAGCGCAAAAATGCGTAAAAACAAGGCATTATACTTCGATAATTTCTCTCTTATCCCTGATCCGATTTAAAGACTGTTTCAACAGTTTTATAGAAAAAACTTCATAGAATGGTACCTGCCTAGCCTATTAAAAAATCCAACAAAAAATAAAAAATGACATAGGCGCAGCCAGGGGGGGAGCCATGGGGCCCGGGCCCCCCCCAAGCCGTCTCCCTTGAGCCAAAAAATAAAGAAGCAGTGCAGAGCAGTATCTAAATTATCCCTTGAAATAAACATTTTTTAATTAATGCCAATATTATCTAATAGAGGAATCTACATACACATCCGTTTTCAACCATTTTCTGAAAAATTTTTCTCATCCTCTGGGGAGGCCGGTTCTATTGGCCCCCCCCCCCCCAGATGAATTTTCTGGCTGCGCCACTGAAAAATGAACAATAATTTTTATTTTTTGTAAAGTTTTTAATAGGCAGGTACCATTCTATGAAGTTTTTTCTATAAAACTTTCGAAACAGTTTTATAAAAAAGAAGTTTCCTCGATCAGGTATAAGGGAGAAATTATCGAGCTATGATGCCTTGTTTTTACGCATTTTTGCGCTCGGGACCGCCACCGTTAATGACAATGATGAGAATTTTATTGCAACTTTCAAGATTGTTTTTTTTTTATTTTTCAGCCAAACGGCCATTAGTAAATACTTAATAATAATTACTTTTTTGGACTATTTAATGTCCTGTATAATTTTTGTCTAAACATAACATAAAACACACCACCACATAAATAGATAGGACTCAAATCCAACTAAATACCACTAATTAAATAGTAATTAAAATATATTTCCTTTTTATCTATTATAAGAATACTAAAAACCTGATGATAATAATTTTGGAACACTCTGTATGGTATAGCAACTATACATGTCTTAATCTGTACTGCACGTTGTATAATAAAAAGAAATAATTGAAATGACGCCAGTAATAAATATGCGATATCTTAAAATCACTATTTTTTACTTAACTTTTCAGATACACCCTGTACACTTAGGACTTTCTTTCAATAATAAATTTCTTTCAATAATGAAATTACTTCTTATAATATAAACTATAATCTGTTAAAATTTCAAAATTTTCTACTGAGGGTCAAAATACCTTAAAATTGTGCCATATATGTCCTTTAAATTTTTAGTGTTTTGTTAAATAAATAATACCTGTTTACTTATGGAATTGTTTGTTTTTCTTGCAGTCGTAGAAAAAATATTGTGAACAACACATTTGAAAACATCTTTTCACACTCATTGGACTTGTGGAACTTGCCTTCGGCTCTTTCCACCAAACTGTCACTCGTGTGAAAAGATTGGTTTTCGGAACTTGTTTAAAATACTGTTATAGTACTTTATTAAGTATATCTTACATAAGTAGACTACAAATTTCCAATTATACTATGTTGTACAATGTTTTTCTTGACAAACCTTGTCAATTTTATTGAAAAATTCTTCTTGCCCGAGCATGTAAAGCAAAATTTTGTTCACGAAACCAATAGCAAAATAAAGAATTTAACTGTGAGTAAAGTCTTTTGGTTTTCTTTCATAATGATTTTTTTTCTGAAGTAAAATAAGTAACCATCAACAAAATGATATTTCTTTATTTTCTATGTACAAAATTTACATAATTTATTCAATTATTCATCGATTTAAAGAATATTATAAAAACACAAGTTTGGGAATTAAACTCACTAAAGAGAAGTTTTTAAGCAACCAGAATATAGATGAATAATGTTTTGTTGGCTTGAAACTTAAAGCTATATTTTAGTAAGGGCTTCCTGTAGAAACGGGGTTGCCAGTCGTGAACTGAGCTCTTAAGCGCACCTCATTCGATATTTTTGAAGAAAACAAAGTTTCAAAGCAAAAACCTTATAAAATAAGTGAATAATAAACAAATACATAAACTTAAAAAAAATAATAGAAGAAAAATAAATATGATTTTCCTAAACTAAAATAAATAAAATGAAAATATTTCTACACGTCCATAAGTAAATAAAATAAATATTATTTTAAATGAAGACATTTCCAAAATAAATTAATAAATAACTCAAGATAATAATTATTAACTATGTACTTAATTAATGGGATAATAAGAAAGTTTAGGTTCTCATATGCCTTCTATCGGGGTTTCTAATCGAGTAGCCTCTATTTATGCATATTCAATATGAGTAAAATAGGTACACGTACCAAAATGACTGTTTTTGTTGAGGAAAAACTGATCATTTGTTTTCCTTGTTTTCATTTCGCTTCTTTTTCAAAGACTTATTAAACAAAAGTAATATATTATATATTTTACATTGACGACTATTTTGTTAAATGTTTTCATATAAATCCCTCATCCCCTTAATTGCATCTGCACCCATGCAATGGAAAAAAAATAATAAAAGGTAGGTACGGCAATACAAAAATTCGCGCTCACTCCAAACTTCTCTTCATTTATTTTTTCTTAACTATACATGCGATGTAATATATGTTAAACTCTGTTACTTAGTATAATTTACCTCAAAATGGAAAGTTTTCGATTTTTTCTTATTGCGTACCTATAACGCTTTTGTTCAAAATTTTAAATTTTGTTGCTTTTCTTCTATAACCCATATATTGTACAATATTTTGTTCAAAATATACATACCTCTATAACTAAAAATAAAAATTTAATTTGCAATTTTTTCTTAAAGGTAATATTAAATAACATGCTGGATTATAGCTAAAAAGTATTATCTATAGGCATTAAACCTGCCTTTCTTCCTTTAAAATTTAACAAACGCAAAGTCGAGTGTCCTATCACAAAAATTTCTAACAAGTACACCACAATAAATATATAAATTAAAAATGTTTTTCCACATTACGCCAAGTTATAATACACTTGCTAGAAACATGAGTTTAAACTAAACAACTTCTTGAATAAACTGAAATATAACGGGCACTCAAAAAGTCAGAACTATAAAATAATTTAAAATTTTGACCGTCTATTCTGTTTTAAGGAATATTTCGCTCCATCTTTCTCAGCTAAGAGCTCCTGTCTTTGTCTTTCGAGCGCTTGCTTCCGAGATTTTAACAATTTACTTACATTTTTATTTATTAGGCTTATTAGGTCATCAACAATGTTGCCAAACTGTTTTAGTTAAGAAATCGGGCCGCAGATGCCGCTACATACCAGAGTAGAAATTCCAAAACATCGGGGTATAGATTTGGGCTTTTAATATTGATTATTTTTAAATGCTGTATTTAGAAAAAGTTTTGGTATTCAACCAAAGAATTTCGCTAACTCCGTATTTTTCTCGGTAAATCAAATTATGATTTTTTTTTTCTTCATTAACGGTTTTATAACAATTTCACTGAGTTTCCGGAATACAAAACATTATTATAGACAGATCCCCATTCATACTTTTTTAATTAATGCCTTCTAAGGAACGTAATTCTATACCCAGTATTTCGGCAATATGGCGGACATCCTTAGCCCTCTTAACAGTCCTTGACAACACACCACAGATACCACAAATGTTAGACATTGGCGGTCCAGTTCCTTTAGTGGATTCGGTCCGTTTGAAACCGTTCCGCTTATGGACCCGTTCAGCTGGATTCGTTCCATCGGATCCACTTCAAAATGTTTACGCAATTAGGTAGGAAACTAAAAATTGTCCAATCACTTTTTCCTATTATTTTTATATAGGTAAGAGATAGGTACCTATCGGCAGTTATCTATTATCTATCAATATTAAGTTAACGGATATTTTTATTATCAACTATCATCGAATCTTATTATTAATTATTGTATTATATTATACTACCTCATTTTCTTGATAAGTCATAGGTATTGTAGTAAAATACTTTTTCAATAACACGAATTCGTTTGGATAAACAGTAAATAAAACCTTTAAATCACGAAGCAGGTACTTCGTAAGTATTGTGTATGCACGTGCGGTATTTACTATTTATGACGCGATGAGCTGACAGTCAACTCAAACTTCAAATCTATGCAAGCACTCAGATCGTAGCAGATCAACGGACCCGTGGACCGAGGACCCGGTTCGATAGACATCGTGGATTTGGTCGAACCCGTTCCACCTCCAGATTCGTTCATTTGGAACGGGTCCGCCCGCCAGGTAGCTAACTATCTCATAGAGTACCTACCTAACGATCTCTTGTTGTTGGCACATTTTAGTACACTACGGTTGATGAAATTACTTGCATTAATTTCCCATTTTCTCGATACCGAAAAATAATTATTCGATGACATTCAATTCAGCTCGATAAATATACTATTTGTAACTACTTTTTTAAGGCCTCCCAATTTGTATAAACAATTTAAAAAAATTGTTGAAATTTCGATGACGCTGTTTTTTTTTACTTTTCACCGCTTATATAGTGAGAACGGTAATAGATGGGACAAATATTCACTAAACCTTTTTATCACATCATCGAATTATCTACAAAATAGCCCACGAGATCAGGACTTTTACCTAATTATTAAAGTTGTGGCGCTGAGCTAACCCACACAGCACAGGATGGCCACGGGATATCCTAAAATGATCCCGTATATCCTATAAATGGATTGTTCATTTGGGATGTCGATAGGAACACTGGTTATCCTTTGGTCCTAATAACAGCCAAAATAGGGATATCCATTGGATAACCTACATGACTATCTATAGGATAGCCTTTAGGGTTATTGATGTCCTATTTAAAACCTATATAGGGATAACCAAAGGCTGTCCCTAGGGGCATCCTTAGGTCAACTTGTTGGGCTAATAGTAGGTCCCAAATTCATGATAATTGATAAATTCACCTAAGGTACAAATGAGAATTTTTTTATTTAGTTTATATTTGCATTATATTTTCATTGTGACGAATGCATTTTATTGACGGAAGACATTACTTATAAAATATGGTCCTACCCAGGCAGCAGAGTCACGTCTATTTACGTAATTTTCACGTAGAAATTTGGTGACTTACGTCATCGACGTTGATCGACCAAAATTAGACGTGACATTTACGTCGCTATTAGACGTCATTTAATTTCGTGAAGTCGACGTGAATTTCACGTAGATAATTCTATAATAAAATATAATAAATATATTATATGATACTAAAAAACTATACTACAAAAGTGTTTTATTTGATGCTGAAGTTTATTTTACATAACTTGTGTGCACTGTATGATAAATAGAGCAGGAACAAAAACGTCAAAAATCTGGGTACCTATATATAATTATGTTTAATAATAAAATATTTCGCAGCGGTTGTCTCTGGTTTCCCAATGATGGATATAAATTATAAGACACAAAATGATAAAAATATTATTACATAATACAAAAAAAGTCGTTTATTGTTTTGGAACATATCCGGCTCGGCTCTCGGCTCAAGTCGGCTGACGTCGGTGTCACGCTTTACAATCAGACAATTCGGCCGACATGCGGGCATGCGCCATGATGCCATGCATTTGCCTTCTTTCTATTCACGCGGCCATGCACGATCAAGAAGTGTTGAATTTCTGTTAGTGTCACAATGTTGTTTGTGGTTATAGTGATTTCTGTTTAAATTATTTATCAGGTAGGTAACCAATTTTATTGTTTTGATTCATTATCAGTGATATATTTATTAAGTGATCTTTTATAACTAGTACATGTACAAGGTCATTTCGTTATTACTTTTTGTGGCGTGTCAAATGAAAATGGCTGCACATGATTTGCAAACTTGGGCAGGTCTCTCCGGTGTTTGCAATGTAAAATATGTCGTGGATCATTGACTGACAGTATACAAAAGGTTTGGCATTTCTATAAAAAACGTTAAATTTTAGAGCCTTTTAAAAAAGCGTTTCTAATCATTTATTTCAGTTGTAACATATTATAAAGGCATTTGTGAACTTATCCCAGACAGCACACAATATCCTCAGGATATCCTAGTATAGTCCCGCTGTCCCAGATTTGGGATTATCCCATAGACATATCCCTAGGTCATCCCAGGGATGACCTGACTGGATATTAATATCCTGTAGAGATCCAAATTATGGATACCCTAGGGATATCCGCAACTGATTTCCTACGGATATCCCGACGGGATGTCGGTATCCTATAGGTGTACAAAATATCTATATCCTACGGATGTAATACAATTGATATCCATGGGTTATCTTGTCCAGTTTGCCCACGGATATCCAAACACAGGATCATTTTTGCCATCTTTCTTAAGAAATGTGTTAAAGTGTTAAGTGTTAAAACATGAAATTATATTTATATACCTATTATTAAACAAATTTAACAAAAAAAAAACTAAAACTAAACGGCGGACTTCTTTAATCATAGTTTAAAAATTTCCCGTTAGTGGCGCTTCAATCGAAGTTCGGTATCCATCCTCTGCTCTCACAATCAGCTGTTTACAGTTTATTAGTGACCGTGAATTGATTTGATTTTCTGTTCTAAAAAAAGCTAAAATCAGCAAATATGGGTATTTTACAATTGAAAAAGGAGTTGACTTTGTGTGGTGCTAAAAAGAAACAACTTGAAAGGTGGCAAGTATAAATATTTTTTACCTAACCTTATACTTTTCATTTGTGCAGCTTAATTTTGTAGAAAGATAATATATTAAATGAATCTTTGTTAAAGATTACACTGATGGAGACGCAAATTTATTTCAGCCTTTAGGTAAATTGAAAAGTGAAAAAGTACTACATTATGGTTGGTTGCAAGGAAGATTTTTGCAATAAAAATGAGGCAAAAAAAAGGGAAAAAGAAAGGAAGAATATTGGTTAGGAAGTTTTTCATCAGATATACAGTGGCTTTTAAAAATTATAATTACTAAAATATTCAAGCGAGTGTTGTGCCGTACAAAAAAAGTCAGTTAGGAAATTATATTTAAGAATAATGTTTCTTTTTCTGAAATAATGCAGTCATCCTGTTCGTGTCTACAGCGGGCACTGATGGTTATTCCGCTGCCTGTAAACATATTTGGACTTGATATTGTTTAGAATATTTCTCAATTACAGGTTAGTATTTTCAAAATGTCATGTATTTTCTCAATAGGTATCTTCTCTTTCTGGAGTATATTTTATATAATTGCGATTTTTGCTCATTTCTCAATATGTTTTTTTTTTATTTTGATTTTTATACACGGCAAAGGGCACTTGTTTATTATATTATTATTGTGTTAGAAAGTAAAGTTTACAACATATCGCAAAACTAAATTGCTACCTGCTTTCGCTCATAATTGGGCCATTTTTCGAAGTAAAGCTACCACTACCCAACCAGGGCACACAGACAACAACACAACAACCACTCTCTTCGACATTGCCATCTGCCGCAGCTGAGACTCGAACTTAGGAGAGATAAACTTAAGCCTTGAAATTTTAAAATTCATTGTGAAACTTGGCATCAAAGTTATTAAAACTATATCATTTAGAAAAAAATAGTTTAAATCGGCCAACAAATAAAAATTTTAGAGAGTGCCCCGCTTTCAAATGGGTCACTCTGTATCTAGTATATTTTTGTGAAACAGAAAGCAAGATTCTTAAACTTACAAAACTACTGGATGAAATTTAAAAAAAACATTTAGTGAATTGTTTTATACCTAGATAATATCCATTGATATATATTTTTGTTTTATTTTGTTTCATTTATTTTAAAATAATAAAAATATTGATGATAACCAGTCTACTATTTTTTATATATTACTGTAATTACCCTCTATAGCTATTCAATAAGTTTTTAAGTTCTCTGGGTATTTATATCACCAACATCTGTTTAATTAATGTAAAATGAAAAAAGTGATGTGGGATACTTCACGAGTTTTACAGAGGTGAGTCATCGCCAGCATACAGGGTGCGCCACTTAAAACTCCCCGGGCTTGTAACTTTCTTATTTTTTAAGCGACGACCATGTTGGGCATATCAAATTTTAGATATTTTTAAGGCATTTAAACATGTGTACAGATTGATTAAAAATTTTATTTAAAAAAATTGTTAAGAAAGAAAACTTAATTTCCTTGAATATTTTTTTACCTCACCCTGTACATGAACTGCGTTAATGTTTTCTTATAAAGGTTTTAATTAGCTTCAATTTATGTTATTACGTCATATTCGAAATTCTTTTTGCTTTTAGAGAAAAAAATTAAAAACACTTTCCGATTCCAAACTAAATTTTTTTAAAATAACTTTGAAAAGAATGTAAATAATAATTTTATGTTTTATTTGTAAAAGACATATCACAAAAAATATTCAACGTAACAAAACAGTAACAAGAAACAAAAGAAATAAATATTTTTAAAAACAAACTTATATTAAAATGTACTAAATAGGAAATTGCAAAATTTTTATTTTTAAAATTTTTTTATTTTAATAACATAAATTGAAGCTAATTAAAACCTTTATAAGAAAACATTAACACAGTTCATGTACAGGATGAGTTAAAAAAATATTCAAAGAAGTTAAGTTTCCTTTCTGAACAATTTTTTCCAAAAATTTTTTTTAAATCATTCTGTATGCATGTTTAAAGGCTTTAAAAATGTCTACAATTTGATGTGCCCAACATGGTCATCGCTTCAAAAATAAAAAAGTTACAAGTCTGGGGAGTTTTAAGTGGCGCAACTTGTATAGTGACTGATATCGACGAATTAAAGGACATCCTTGGGATGTCTGAAAGTTCTTCCTCAGGTTGTCCTAAGCTCAATTTGTACCTCCTGAGGATGGCCTAGGCAAATCTTACGATTCTGAAAATCTGCCTTTTAGCTCTCCATAGGATGTCTTTAGGTAATGCCTAGATATTGCCTAAATACATCCCAAGGATATAAGAAAGTGCATCCGCAGGCTGTTCTCGGGAGATCTGAAACAGTCTCACTTGGACTTCCTAGGGATGTCCTGTGGAAATCGGGGACATATCCTGAGGATATCTGTTCAAACCTAACTTCATATCCTGAGGATGTTCTGTGGATAACTTTGTGCTGACTGGGATTTCATTTAGTAGAATATAATTTGCAATATAATTTAAAGTTTCTTAAAGGACCCCGTTCAGATCTTATATGGCAAGTGACCCCCGGTGAAATAGCCTGAATGTTTAATATGTTGCAGATTTCGACTTTCTGATCAAGAGCTCTCATGGACCCAACTCGATCCTACGACTAGTTTCCGAGATACAACTATAAATTCTTCCAAAATTCCGTATCTTGTCGAACTTTTAATTTATTGATTTTTTCTTTTTTAAATTCCATATTTTGCCTCTTTAACCTATCTAGTAATAAAAATATTGTAAGTGTAATTTGATTGTGTATTATTTATTTCCCAAGCATAACATTTCAGGTCTTTACTAGTGAAAAAGTTACGTCTCTAATACGACAAATCCGGCGTCGACGCGACGTCGCTAAAATACGTCGATGCGACGTCACTAAAATAAGTCGACCCGACGTCTCTAAAACACGTCGACTCGACGTCACTAAAATACGTCGACGCGACGTCTCTAAAACACGTCGTATGGATGTGACAAATACACGTGTTAAACACGTTGCAACGACGTCTTTTATTAGGTGGTATAAACGTAAACTGTCACGAAAAAATCACGTCAATTAGACGTAACATGCTGCCTGGGTAATAACAGCCAGACTAGGGATATCCATTGGATAACCTATATGACTATCTCTAGGATAGCCTTTTTAGGGTTATTTAAAACCTATATAGGGATAACCAAAGGCTATCGCTAGGGCCATCCATAAGTCAACTTGTTGGGCTAATGTAGGTCCCAAATTCATGATAATTGATAAATTCACCTAAAGTACAAATGAGAATTTTTTTATTTAATTTATATTTGCATTATACTTTCATTGTGACGAATGAATTTTATTGACGGAAGACATATTACTTATAAAATATGGTCCTAATAACAGCCAAAATGGGGATATTGGCTAGCTCGTTCTTAGCGCTAGTTTCAATAATTCATGTTAGATGGCTCTCCTTGCAAGGTGCAAATTACTTCTGTTGCGATACTCACCTAGTAAGCCTGAAACTACAGGTTGTGTAATCTATCCACTACACAGGAAATGCACATATCTTGCAAATGCCTCTTTTACTAGAGTTAATTTTTTTGCAATATGAGATTTATTTATTACGCGAGGGTGAGTATACTCCAAATTTTAAATTGTCTACAGTAATCACGATTTTACACAAGATCAATTTTGATCCTGTGTAGATGCAACCAGATGCAACTATGTGTCCCAACAATCACCGAAGATCGGCCCATCTCTGGGCCAGAAGTTTCATTTCTGGCCCAGTAATGGCCCGCTGAAGGGCCAACTTTCGGTGTTTGTAGGGGTGGATGTCTATGGTTGTCCAGATTTTAACCTAAATTGGTCCCATTTTCTTCCAATGGACAACCATGGGCTATCCTATTGTGGACATCTGTAGGTTATCCCGATTTTAACCCAAATTGGTCCCTTTTTCTTCCTATGGACGACCATGGGCTATTGAAGACATCCATGGGCAAACCCGATTTGCACCAAAAGGATACCCTGCCAAAAATTCCACATAGAAACTTATAAAAAAAAAAGTGATGCGGTTTTATAGTTCCTATAAGTTATATTATTATTATACAGACAGGATTTTATCTGTTTTATTAAGTTTTAAATCGGTTATGAAACAGTAATTCCGAATGAGCTATTTGGAATTATCATGTTGCCCTTTCATGAGTACTTATATGAAATATACATCAACAAATCTACAGTTTAGTGTCTGCAAATGCACCCTTGCCCTTATATCTGTAAACATATGGAATTACAGATACAACTTTAAAGAGATTCTAAACTTTTCTATAAGTAATATCATAAGAGTCCAGTCCGTCCTTTCTCCAGTATCTATCGTATATAACACACCATTTATCAACATGTTTTTATTGTAAATTTCAACACTGTCTTTTTATTAGTATTAATGTGGATATACATGTCAACAAATGTACAGTTTCAATTGTATATTTTACAGATGTATTTTTATTGTAAACTTCCATTTTGCTTTTTTATTAGTATTAATTTGGATATGCATGCCGACAAATGTAGTTTAAATTGCATATTTCAAATAGAAATACTAATATTGTGGTAAACACAAAATACTGCAAAGTCCTTATTTCCTCGGGTGTTCTTGTTCTAGCCTAGAAGCAATGAATGAGTTGGCTGTGAAAGAGACTGCTTTACTTTTAATTTAACAAACACACGTCAGTTCCTTAGGTCACATTAGAGTAGATATGAATTAGCGACACGTATACAGCTCCCTCTACTGGAGCCTGGAGTAAAGCTGCTGCTGAAATTTCTATCAGTTTCTACCAGAATGGAGCAGCAAACATTTACTTATACCACATCAATGAGAATTTATGAGAACAGTATCTAAGGTAAAACGTGCGGCTTTCCGTGGTTAAATGGCAAGTGTTTCTATAAGAAACGAGCTGCATTAGGTTAGGACAGTTTTGACTTGCAATTGAAGATTACTAATTATAATGTTTGAATAGGGATTTATGAGATCAGTTTCTATGAGTATTAATGTTTTTTTTCAGTAATATATTAAATGTGTTTTCATTTGTTTGAATGGGTAAAAAGAAAGGTGAGTTTTCAACTGCAATTACAAATACAAGTTTAATCACTTTGAATGGGGTTATATGCGATTAATTTCTAAAAGTATTTATGCTGTTTTCCGAATATAATTGTGATGAGGTTTAATCAGTAACAAATTGTTCACTACTTGTTATGATATGGTCGGAAATTCCAAGTACACATTTAGTATTCCTTCAAAAGGATTGATGAGAGCAGTTTCTACGAGTATCTATTTGTTGTTCCTCTAGTAAATTATATAAGTCTTTACATTTACTTATACTATCTCAATGAGAATTTATGAGAACAGTATCTAATGTAAAACGTACGGCTTTCCGTGGTTAAATGGCAACTGTTTCTATAAGAAACGAGCTGCATTAGGTTAGAACAGTTTTGATTTGCAATTGAAGATTACAAATTATAATGTTTGAATAGGGATTTATGAGATCAGTTTCTATGAGTATTAATGTTTTTTTTTTTTTAGTAATATATTAAATGTGTTTTCATATGTTTGAATGGGTAAAAAGAAAGGTCAGTTTTCAACTGAAATTACAAATACAAATTTAATCACTTCGAATGGGGTTATACGCGATCAATTTCTAACAGTATTTATGCTGTTTTCCGAATATAATTGTGATGATGTTTGATCAGTAACAAATTGTTCACTACATGTTACGTGTGGAAATTCCAGGTACATATTTCGTATTACTTCGAAAGGATTGATGATAGCAGTTTCCACGAGTATGTATTTGTTGTGCCAATAGTAAATTATATAAGTATTTATCAGTATCCATTCGGATCTAATTTAAATATGAAAATTATATCAGAATAAAGCAACCAAATATTTTAAACTATCTATTTGTAAATCCAGACATTTACTTATACTATCTCAATGAGAATTTGTGAGGACAGTATCTAATGTAAAACGTGCGGCTTTCCGTGGTTAAATGGCAAGAGTTTCTATAAGAAACGAGCCGCTGCATTAGGTTAGAACAGTTTTTATCTATTTATTTATTTATTTATTTATTTATTTATTTATTTATTTATTTATTTATTTATTTATTTATTTATTTAGAAGAAGAAACAAACAGGTTACAAACCTAATTACATGTTTCTTGAGGGGAGACTACAGGCGATATAACCCGCCGGAGCCAATCCGGGCGACACGTTTCGAAGACCGGGTTTTGATTTGCTATTGAAGATTACAAATTATGATGTTTGAATAGGGATTTATGAGATGAGTTTCTATGAGTATTAATGTTATTTTTTTCAGTAATAAGTATATTAAATGTGTTTTCATTTGTTTGAATGGGTAAAAAGAAAGGTCAGTTTTCAACTGCAATTACAAATAGGTACAAGTTTAATCACTTCGAATGGGGTTATATGCGATCAGTATTTCGAATATAATTGTGATGAGGTTTGATAAGTAACAAATTGTTTACCACATGTTACGATATGGTCGGAAATTCCAGGTACACATTTAGTATTCCTTCGAAAGGATTGATGATAGCAGTTTCTATGAGTATGTATTTGTTGTTCCAATAGAAAATTTGTCTTTATCAGTATGCATTCGGATCTACTTTAAATACAAAAATTATATCAGAATGAAACAACTAAATATTTTAAACAGTATCCACTTGTAAATCCAAACATTTAAAGATATATTTTAATGAGAACCGATCAGAACAGTATCTAATGTAACGCGTGCGGCTTTCCGTGGCTAAATTTTAAAAGTATTTTTAATAAATAGCTTTAACGGATTTGAACAGTTTTAATTTGCAATTCCAGATGAATAGTTTTAATTGTTAAATAGGGATCTATGAGATCAGTGTCTTTGTGTAATGTTTTTTTTTTTAATAAAAACACATTTTATTGAAAAAAAAACCATTACACTGACCTCATAGATCCCTAACAATTAAAACTATTTATATGGAAATGCAAATGAAAACTGTTCGAATCCCTTAAAGCTTATTTATTGCAAATAATTTTAAAATTTAGCCACGGAAAACCGCACACGTTACATTAGATACTGTTCTGATGGACTCTCATTATAATATTATCTTTAAATGTTTGGATTTACAGGTGGACACTGTTTAAAATATTTGAGGTTTCATTCTGATATGATTTTTGCATTTAAATTAGATCCGAATGCATACTGATAAAGACTTATATAATTTACTGTAGGAACAACAAACAAATACTCGTAGAAACTGCTCTCATCAATCCTCTTGAAGGAATACTAAATATGTACCTGGAATTTCCGACCATATCGTAACATGTAGTGAACAATTTGTTACGGATCAAACCTCATCACAATTATATTCGGAAAACAGTATAAATACTGTTAGAAATTGATCGCATATAACCCCATTCGAAGTGATTAAACTTGTATTTGTAATTGCAGTTGAAAACTGACCTTCCTTTTTACCCATTCAAACAAATGAAAACACATTTAATATATTACTGAAAAAAAAACATTAATACTCATAGAAACTGATCTCATAAATTCCTATTTAAACATTATAATTTGTAATCTTCAATTGCAAATCAAAACTGTTCTAACCTAATGCAGCTCGTTTCTTATAGAAACACTTGCCATTTATCCACGAAAAGCCGCACGTTTTACATTAGATACTGTTCTCATAAATTCTCATTGAGATAGTATAAGTAAATGTCTGGATTTACAAATAGATACTGTTTAAAATATTTGGTTGCTTTATTCTGATATAATTTTCATATTTAAATTAGATCCGAATCTTTACTGATAAAGACTTATATAATTTACTAGAGGAACAACAAATAGATACTCGTAGAAACTGCTCTCATCAATCCTCTTGAAGGAATACTAAATGTGTACTTGGAATTTCCGACCATATCATAACAGGTAGTGAACAATTTGTTACTGATTAAACCTCATCACAATTATATCCGGAAAACAGCATAAATACTTTTAGAAATTGATCGCATATAACTCCATTCAAAGCGATTAAACTTGTATTTGTAATTGCAGTTGAAAACTGACCTTGCTTTTTACCCATTCAAACAAATGAAAACACATTTAATATATTACTGAAGAAAACACATTAATACTCATAGAAACTGATCTCATAAATCCCTATTCAAACATTATAATTTTGAATCTTCAATTACAAATCAAAACTGTTCTAACCTAATGCAACTCGTTTCTTATAGAAACTCTTGCCATTTAACCACGGAAAGCCGCACGTTTTACATTAGATACTGTTCTCATAAATTCTCATTGAGATAGTATAAGTAAATGTTTGGATTTACAAATAGATACTGTTTAAAATATTTGGTTGCTTTATTCTGATATAATTTTCATATTTAAATTAGATCCGAATCTGTACTGATAAAGACTTATATAATTTACTATAGGCACAACAAATAGATACTCGTAGAAACTGCTCTCATCAATCCTCTTGAAGGAATACTAAATGTGTACTTGGAATTTCCGACCATATCATAACAAGTAGTGAACAATTTGTTACTGATTAAACCTCATCACAATTATATTCGGAAAACAGCATAAATACTGTTAGAAATTGATCGCATATAACCCCATTCGAAGTGATTAAACTTGTATTTGTAATTGCAGTTGAAAACTGACCTTCCTTTTTACCCATTCAAACAAATGAAAACACATTTAATATATTACTGAAAAAAAAACATTAATACTCATAGAAACTGATCTCATAAATTCCTATTTAAACATTATAATTTGTAATCTTCAATTGCAAATCAAAACTGTTCTAACCTAATGCAGCTCGTTTCTTATAGAAACACTTGCCATTTATCCACGAAAAGCCGCACGTTTTACATTAGATACTGTTCTCATAAATTCTCATTGAGATAGTATAAGTAAATGTCTGGATTTACAAATAGATACTGTTTAAAATATTTGGTTGCTTTATTCTGATATAATTTTCATATTTAAATTAGATCCGAATCTGTACTGATAAAGACTTATATAATTTACTATAGGCACAACAAATAGATACTCGTAGAAACTGCTCTCATCAATCCTCTTGAAGGAATACTAAATGTGTACTTGGAATTTCCGACCATATCATAACAAATAATGAACAATTTGTTACTGATTAAACCTCATCACAATTATATTCGGAAAACAGCATAAATACTTTTAGAAATTGATCGCATATAACCCCATTCGAAGCGATTAAACTTGTATTTGTAATTGCAGTTGAAAACTGGCCTTTCTTTTTACCCATTCAAACAAATGAAAACACATTTAATATATTACTGAAAAAAAAACATTAATACTCATAGAAACTGATCTCATAAATCCCTATTCAAACATTGTAATTTGTAATCTTCAATTGCAAATCAAAACTGTTCTAACCTAATGCAGCTCGTTTCTTAAAGAAACACTTGTCTTTTAATCATGGAAAACCGCACGAATTACATTAGATACTGTGCTCATAAATTCCCATTGATGTGGTATAAGTAAATGTTTGGATTTACAAATGGATATGGCTTGACTCGTTTTGCTGGTCAATTCTGATATAAACTGATAACAATTACAACAGCAACTTTACCTAACTCTTATAGAAACTTATTGACCATATAGGTTCTCATAGATACTTATTAATTTTTGATAATTTTCAATACGGATTGATGAGATTTTTTTGACAGGGTATCTACAGGAGGTCCGAAATCGGGATTAACCCAGTTTAGGATGTCCCCTGGTTGTCCCGCTTATCCTCCAAGTATGGCCAGTGGTTGTCCTAAGGCTATCGAGTGCTGTCTCCCAGACAGCACTCGATAGCCTTAGGACAACCAATGGCCATACTTGGAGGATAAGCGGGACATTCTGGGGGCGTCCTAAACTGGGTTAATCCCGATTTCGGACCTCCTGTGGATATCCTTTTGGTGCAAATCGGGTTTGCCCATGGATGTCTTCAGTGGGATACCCCATGGTCGTTCATAGGAAGAAAAAGGGACCAATTTGGGTTGAAATCTGGACAACCTACAAACATCCACAATGATTGTCAATAGGAAGAAAAATGGACCAATTTAGGTTAAAATATGGACCACCTACAGACATCCACAATGGGATAGCCCATGGTTATCCCCATGGGAAGAAAAATGGACCAATTTAGGTTAAAATCTGGACAACCTAGACATTCACAAAACTTGCATCCGGTTATCCATAGGTATCTCTTTTTCTAAAATATTATGATTTCTGTTGACAACAATTTGAAATTCTGGGTATACTCACGTACCCTCCCTTGCCTTTGCAATATGTGCATTTTCTCGTGTAGTGGATAGACTACACTTTAATTTCTGACTTTGGCAGTAAACACTGCTGACTAGGACTAGGTGAGTATCGCAACAGAAGTAATTCGCAAATTGCAAGGAGAGCCATCTACCATGACTTATTGAAACTAGCGTTAAGAACAAGCTAGCCAATGTATAAATATTGGGGTTGTTGACGTCCTATGTAAAATATGGGACATCAACTAAATATATGTCACGATGAACATATAATGTAAATAAAAACTAAATAAAAATTTTCTTATTTGTACCTTACGTGAATTATGAATTATCATGTATTTGGAACCTACATTAGCCCAACAGGTTAACCTATGGATGGCCCTTGGGATAGCCTTTGATTATCCTTATATAGGTTTTATATAGGACATCAACAACTCTAAAGGTTATCCTATAGATATCCGCATAGGTTATCCAGTGGATATCCCTATTCTGGCTGTTATTAGGACCGAAGGATAACCATTGAACTTCCTATCGGCATCCCTAATGAACAATCCATTTATCGGATATATGGGATCAGTTTAGGATGTCATCCTGTGCTGTGTGGGCTGGGATTACTTGCATTAATTTCCCATTTTCTCGGTGCCGAAAAATAATTATTCGATGACATTCAATTCAGCTCGATAAATATAGTATTTGTAAGTACTTTTTTAAGGCCTCCCAATTTGTATAAACAATTTAAAAAAATTGTTGAAATTTCGATGACGCTGTTTTTTTTTACTTTTCACCGCTTATATAGTGAGAACGGTAATAGATGGGACAAATATTCACTGAACCTTTTTATCACATCATCGAATTATCTACAAAATAGCCCACGAGATCAGGACTTTTACCTAATTATTAAAGTTGTGGCGCTGAGCTAATGATTTATCAATAAATTAAAGCCAATATTGCGAGTACTTCTACTACTACTGCTACCTGTCCTATTAAAGTTTATAATATTAATATTATTAATATTTATTGCGATCGTCTACTTCAAAAGCCCATAAAACGATATGTCACAGTAGTGATGGTAGTGGGGATGGCTGATTTTAAATAAAAATGAGACCTTGGCTTCTCGTTTATACACTATAAATACCAGTTTTATGGACTCTTATTTGCTTGCTTTACTCGTTTAACCCCATTTTACTCTCAACCCTTCGATATAATAAAATTAAAATATGATCTAGTTCCAGATCTCACTCTAATGCATACCTATAGAGCGAAAGGCTAGTGTATACCCCCCCCCCCCCTCGTGGGAATTTCTGACTCACATATTATTTTTTTGTTGGTATAGCCATGTACTTTAAGGTTTTAGTTGTTTGCCCCTTGTCAATTACAGCATATCCCGAAAAAACATGGAGAACCACGGAAATACAGAGAAAATTATTTTTTACAGAAAAACTATTCTTTGCTCCTAATATTCCCATTTAACTTTCATTACTAAATTGATTTCTGTCTCAGGTAAACTGTAACCATATGTGTGATGATAAGCCTTTAAGTTTGAAGCGAGATGGAGAATCAACAACATCACAGGGGAAGAGGATGTATCATCCATTTTAATGAAAATAAATCAGACAATATTCTCCGATCATTTTCCGTCAAATCATTTCAGAAAGTTCGTGAGTGTGTTGAAGTGCGACTGAAGGAATTCACTAAAAGTAATAGATTTGAAAGTGTTTGTAGACAGGTGCCAGTGAATCTCGATGTAGATCGTGATTTTTACCATCGCTGGTGTTACCAAAAGTTTACGAACATATCAAAAATTACAAAAAGTGTGCGGCCATCGAGCAATGAAAGCGACACACCTAAGCGAAGCCACAGGGCATAGATCAGCTCCTACAGGAAATCTATTTCCGAGCGATAGCTGTATTTTTTGCCACAAGAATCGAAAATGGATTTCTTCGAAAAGAAAATACGAGTTGCCTACCAAATGTGTTACTGAAATCGCGGGATTGTCCATTATACAAGCTGCAGAAGCAAAAGCAGATGACAAATTGTTATGTAAACTGACCCAGTAAACATTAATGTAACTTTACCTCTCTGAGAGGTAAGATTAAGAGAACATTTTTATATAAAATATTATACATAATTTTACATAGCATATACGTAAAATTATATCATATTTAAGTCAACTTATTAACTTAATTACCTATACACAAGTTTACATATTTGCTACATAATTTTACTCAAAAATGTTTACCTATTTCATTTTAAGACATCATCGAAGTCGTAAAATGAAGTAGGTAAACATCACGCAGCACGCCAGTGTAAAATGATGTAAAATCTAACGTTTGTTTTTTGATCATTTTTGTGAAAAATTGTGGATGATGTCTTTTAATAATTTTGATGCAGAACTGTGAACCATAAAGCGTTGTGACTTTTTTAAATATTATTTTATTTGGACGTTTTATTAGTGTAGAGGTTAGGTGCGCAAACATTGCTCTTGTTTGCGAATTTGGTGTACATACCCATGTTAGAGGTGCACCATTTTCCAGAGAATGACCCAAAAGTAAGTTTGTGTTGTACCGTTTTTATAAAGATATTTATTTAAATGAAACGTAATCTTTTTATAGGTTAGAATTATTTCACGGGCAATCGTTATTCTCGACAGACAATTATATCATTACATGGATTTTGTTACACAAAAGCTGTGTGTTGGTGCTGTTCCCACATTATTAAGTTCAACTGAATCCAGCGTAAGAAGTTGTAATTCAAGGAAACCCAGATCTTAATAGTGACCAAAAGCTTTTGCGAAGTACTATGCATAGGTATGGTTATTGTTTACTGACATCTTATAGCACCTACTTTGTGTTCGTTATTGTATTGTACATATATTTCAAGGTTTTGTATGTGTAAAGTAGGCTAATATTTTCCTGCAATTTTTCTTTTGTCCAAAATTGGCTTCAGCACGTCAAAATACTTCAGAAAAATTAGATCAGAACCTTAGGACAAAACCATTGCCCCTTTTTAGGGGATAAAAGGGGTGGTAACCAAAAACTGATAAATTTTTTTTTAATATCAGAATCGGTTTCAATATGTTAATCAAACGCGCAGCTCTTTTTTTTTTGTTGTCTTGTGATTAATGATATTGCTTGTATCTTGTATCGCCATTAAAAAAAAATTAATTTGATCATTATAAAACTACGAAGAAAACTATAGAATTGTCTGAACCTTTATGGTTAATTTTGTTGCAATAAATTAAGACAATTAAGATTTGTCATTATTAAAAATATGCTTCTGGTACAATTAAATCATCTTGGTAAAGGACCCCGCACATTTTCTTATATCAAATGGCTCTCGGTGGATGTAATAGAGAAATATAATTTAATATCTATACAAAAAAAGCTTAAGAAAGAGTAACAAGTTCGAAAATTGAATCGTTGATTGTTTACTTTTCAGTGGCATTAATTTGTTTATATGACTGTTAAAGAAACTACTTTTATCATGGAATTCTCACAAGATTGATGCACTTGTCTACAACTTATGCATGAAAAAAGTACTGCTTTACACACTTGTTGCATAAATAAGTAGGTATTTTAAAATTATTTAAAACAATTTTTTGGCAATTATTTAACAAATGCATTTTGTTCACGCTTCACGGCTCCCAATTGGCGTAGAAAACCCCGTTTTTTAAAATTGTGTCCTTTTTTTGTGATCTTTTGAAGCATTCTAATAATTTTTAATTGTTTAATTCTGAGAAAAAAAATTCTTTATAAAAAATTTAAAATGATTTTAAATAGTTTAAAAAAATTGTATTAACACCACTGAAGAGGACGAGAAAAATCTACATTCTAAAACAAATTGTTCTATGACTTGATGCACTTAAACAGTCAACGGTTCAATTTTCGACTTTGTTATTGTTTTTTTGGCGTTGTTATAAACATTTCCACTTGAAATTTGGTGTGATGATTTAATAGGCTTATTTAGCATATTTTTTTATTACATTTTGCAAAAAAACCTCTTAATTTTAGAGCGAAATTCAGAAAACCAGGATATTCTAAGATCTCTAGAGGCTTTAAAATTAATCAAGAATATAGATGCTGCGTGAAGTCATTCACTCCTAGTTGCATTTTCATTCCCCTTTTTTTCGGCAGTTATATGCTGCATACTCTTATGTTGAAATACTCCAATAGTCCCCAAATCACCATCTCTGGCAGATTAGACAAATCTGATTTTAAATAGCTGGGTTTTAACAGTGTAAACTCAACTTTGAGGCAGACTTTCCGATTGAATGACAGCACTTTGAGCACATTGGTTCATTCCATTGGAAGCGTGTTTTCGTAAAGTTTTGTTAAAATATATACATTATTATTTAAGCTATCATAAATTGTTTAATAACTTAACAAATTGATCAAAATAGTTTGCATCTAGTTTTCTTCACAATTTAGTAAAGCTATATAACCAGATTTACTACACTATACAGAGTGCGCCACTTAAAACTCCCCAGATTTGTAATTTTTTTATTTTCGAAGTGATGACCATGTTGGGCACATCAACTTGTAGACATTTTTAAAGCCTTTAAATATCCATACAGAGTGATTATTTTTTTTTTGAATGGTTAAGAAAGGAAACTTAATTTCTTTGAATATTTTTTTACCTCACCCTGTACATGGACTGTGTTATTGTTTTCTTATAAAGGTTTTAATTAGCTTCAATTTATGTTATTAAAATAAAAAACTTAAAAAATTAAAAAATTGCAATTTTCTACTTTTCCTACTATTTTTTTTTTATTTTTTGTTGCTGTTTTATTGCGCTGAATATTGTTTGTGATCTTTTGTGAACTTTTATAAGAAAACATTAACGCAGTTATGAAATAGACTAATAGTTCAATTATTTTCACAGGTTGTGTAACTGATGTTCAAGTAGTAAATGTCAGAGTGACGAAGGCTGACCAAAGAACGAGTACAATCAGAAACGACCCGAGAAATGCTTAACACTTATTGTAGATACTTAGTTAACTTGAATATAGATTAGTTACACAAAAGGCACTAGTATTAATCTCTCCTAAATCAACAGTTAATAAAATAAATTAAATGAAATTTGAGCTTTACTAGGAATGCAAGGCAAGGTAGGTAGGTGGGTATACATCATTGGAGAAGAAAAAATATCGTATAGCTGCTTTCTAAAGAACATATAGATGAAAACGTCGAGGACAACGCCTAATGCCTGGTTTAGATACTGGGATATGCAGAGATTAAGATGGAATTGAAACTTTGTTGATACTAATTGACTTAGTTTAAACTGTCATTCAATTCGAGAATCTTTCCTAAGCTAATATATGTTGACAAATCAGACAACCATATCTTGCATTATATACTTTTTATCTCTTTTTGATGTAGCATGTATTTGTTTTATATACCTACTATAATGTTCAAAATAGCACCCTATAGTACTTTTTAAATATTGATACTAGAGAACTGGATGTTAAATATGTGAATATAAATTCCTCATGAATTGTCCAGAAAAAATTGATATTCTTTAGGAAATAACTGGAGGAGACATCAACTTTTATTTTTAAGTAGAATACCTCTGAGCATTTTTAGAAAGTTAGATAATTTTATATTTTAAATATAACCATTTTTTACAAAAAAATTTTCATTCAACATATAAAACTACTCGGCTCTCTGAATAAGGTATCCGACATAAAAATAAAACTTGGTGTCAACTTCGGTAATTTTCTAAAGAAATATATTTTTCTGTATAACTTATAATATATATAATATATTCATATATCTAACTTTAGAAATCCAATTGTGTAGTATCAATATTTAAGAAGTGCTGGGATATGCTATTTTGAACATACGGTAGATAGATAAAATATATACATGCTACATAATAAAGAGATAAAAAGTATATAAGTTAGGTAGCGTAAAGTCACTATCAAGTGGTTGAATATACATATCTGCTACATCATAAAGAGATAAAATTAGTTACGTATGCTTTACATAGCAAGTGGTTGAATATACATATACGCTACGTCATTTGTTCCATACCATGAGGTCACAGTGTTACCTCTTCACTATGTAAAAGTCATATGCGCATGTTGCTGACATTTCGCAGAGTATGCACATATGATTATGCGTCACATTTTACATAGCACGTTACTTCTGCGAAACTTAGTTTACGTAGCATTTACGTATATGCTATATATTTATGTTTGCTGGGGAAAGATGTAGATTTTATAGCTCGTGATGTGCACTACCATAATCAGTGTCGTAAGGAATACATAAGACATCCTGATAGGCGACCCCATGCCGCTCCAGAGAAAGTGAGTCACTTGCACAGCAAAAGGCGCACAAAGAAAGCATTTGATTTAACGAACTATGTTCAAGAAAGTATAATTGTTGGTGGTAATGTTGAACGCATGGCAATGCTGCGTGAGAGATATTTGTTATTCATGACGGAACATTCACCACAGTTTTATAATGAAAATTATAAAACTGATAAATTAAAAAAAAAAATTAAAAAAACATCATATATCATTTTGGCACCCAAACTGCAGAAGTGAACGTGTGTACGCATCATGGATAGAACCCGGATAAGCCGTAGAAGCCGCATTTGGAGCTGCTTCATCAGATATGCGAAAAATATAAGAGGCTGCAGTGATTTTGAGACGGCATGTCCAGCAGACATACGAAAATTCACCTGCAATGCCTTGGCCTCCTTCAGCCGAATTCCTGGCGTCAGATGAAACGAAGGCTCCTAATTTACTATGTGAATTTCTTTCGTATGTAACGAGCGGAAAACCACTGCGAGTTGCGAATGACAAAGTCAAACGCACAGTGAATTCCTATGCACAGGACTTATGCTATAGCATTACTAATGGTAAATGGAAACTGTCAAATCATTTGAGTTTAGCCCTTTCACGACGGGAGCCGCAAAAACGCGCAAATCTCTGATTGACATATGTGCGGGAGACGCATATTTTCGAACGCCGTGAATTACTACTTAAAATCGGGACGCGCAAGATTGTGGTCTGATATTCGCTTAAAAGCATCTTTAAGCTGTAGCTTGTTAGTTGCAGAAAAGCTGGGGTCTGAAAAACAGTTGTATTCTCGCAGTTTATTATTGAGTGTGTCAGGCAGTCTATTGTGTGTAAACAGCTGCAAATTTTTCTTAAAATAAATTGTATTTTTTACAAAATGAACAGGAAAAATAAATATTTAGCAGATGATGAGTTTAAAAAAATTTTTTTAGATTTAAAAAGGCTTGGATGTTATTATGGTGTGGGGAATATGTGGTGTTCGATTATTGATGCAACTTGCATTAGTTCTTCAGTATACAAATTCTGTATATACCAAATAAAAATGCACGCGAAGAATAATATATTATATATAAAAAAAAAGTTTTTTTTTTAGATTATTAATGAAGTAAGAACGTTGTATACTTTTAACAATTATATATTATATGTTTGCATACCTATTAAATAAAACGTTTATCTTCTATCTTCATTTATTTCAACTTGCGCATATAAGCGCGCGTGTCTTTGGAGTCGGGAAGCGCATTAATACGCGAAACTAATAAACGGGAGACGCACACGATTGCGCGAACGCAAAAAATCCCCGTTTGTGAGGCCAGTCGCCTAAAAAAACGCCCGATGCGAAAGGGTTAGGAATGACTATAAGGCACCTTACAGGAAGTGCAGAACTGGTAACTTTGGTAAATAGATATGGTCATTATGTGTCGTACTCACACTTGCTTGAGTTAGAGACTGCTATATGCAACAAAATAAAGTGCAATGATCAACTTCTCCCTTCAAATATATCTACAACAGGTAACATAGTGTCACACTTATGTTAGGATAATTTCGACCTAAATGAAGAAACTCCATCGGGTAGTGAGACAACTAATTCAAAACATGGGATTCTGATTCAAGAGAGAAGTACTGATATGCAATCATTGATTAGTGGCATTGATGTACCAAGAAATAAACAACGTTCTGCCAATATGTAACTAATAATTTTATTTTCCAGCTATTTTCCCGGAAAATCAAGAAAACCTGAGGAAAAAATTTCTGCACAACATATTGGTTATAAATATACTTTCTTTAACTTAAAATTGAAATGAAATGGGAATAAATTAAAAAAAAAGTCATTTTCTCCATATCTCTGTGGTTTTCCGGGCTTTTCCGGGATATGCTGTAATTGACAAAAGGCAAACAACTAAAACCTTAAACTAGATGCCAATATTACAAAAATATTGCAATTATCGTAGCCATATCAGATTCGCCATTCACTACTCCTAAAATACCTAACTGCCAATTTTAATGCAATTCCGACGACATTTTAAATTTTTTATCAAGAAAATTAAATATTCTATCACTACCGCCTTCGTCATATTTTCGACTAAAAAAATCTTTTTTCCAATTTTTGCACATCTCTTATACACTAGACGTAGCTTGATGGAATTATTACGGGACCACACCGTCGGATCATGGCTTGCAATATGAGACGATTTGATATAACTCGCTTAAGCTAATCTAGAGTAATGGTTGAACATATTTGAAGAAAAAAAAAAAAATCGAAAACCGAATTGAGAATCTCCTTTTTTAAATTTTATGAAGTTGTTCACAGATGGCGGTTCGCTGATGTTTACATGTTACCATAAATATTTTTAAACCTTAACTTCTTTTAAGACACTTTTGGACCTTATTATACATCGAAAATTTTAAATGCATGCAGAGGCTATTCAGAACTAGGGCCACAGTCAAGACTAGGCGTATTACCGCCGCAAGACAGGCCAGTTATCACCATGATAACCAAACGTGCCCCGGAACGAGAGCCCCCCAGTCCCCGCCACCACGGAGCGAAGCACACAGCCATGCTACACGACGACTCGCGGACTCTTTTCCCGAAGCGGCAATACGGCCCAAACTAACCTGCAACTCTATCATTACACGTATTTATCTGTTGACAATAGCGTATATGTTCTCACCTCCTTCTGGAATTTTCTAGTAGGCTCTCTACAACTTCTAGACTCTGACACCACTCGCCATCTCTGGGCCGATTGCTAAACTAACTAACTAATTCAGTTTCTGTTATTTATACATAGAACTTATAGGAAACTCACATGGATGTCTCTGGGGGTAGAACATGTAACACTGCCCCCTCATTAAGCCTGAACGTCCCGGTCAGGCAATTTAGTCTCCTCAACGTACTTAACCAATCTGTCTAAGTGTACGATTTTCATCTTCGAGTTCTTATTTCTTTGAATTCGATAGACGTAATTAATTCGGGTGACGGAAGAGTACGGTCCTTCTCAAGGCGGTTGAAGCCTCGGAGACCTTCCCTTCTTCCGCTGAGGGTTGTACCGCCAAACCAGATCTCCCACCTTGAATCCTCCTGAACTCGATTTACGGTCATAACGAGCTTTCATTCGGTCACTGGCTATGGTGATTTGGCCTCTAACCAATTCATGCACATTTCTTAACCGCTCTTTAATATCATCTGTAAATTTGTTCACTGAGAGGGGTTCCCTGCCTGGTGTTCCAAACATTTTAAGTCACACGGCAATCTGATTTCATGTTCAAATACCGCACAAGCCGGTGTCTGTTTCGTAGTCTCATGGATAGCAGCCCTGTATGCCATGAGGAAGAACGGCACGTGACGATTCCAATCTCGCTGATTTTTATGAACCACCTTAGAAAGGTATTCCTTCATAGTTTTGTTATGCCGCTCCATACCATTCCATCCTGATTGAGGATGAAGAGCTGTCGTCTGTGTCTTGTGGATTCCCTGTAATTTGAGATTTTCTGGAACACCCCCCAGATAGCACAATTTGATTCCTGGAATATTCATAGCATATACTTTTAAAAGATTTGATTATTCCTAAAAAAATTTTAAATATTCCAGACGTTACAGGAATATTCTTTTTTATCCAAATGGCACAGTTTATAGATATTCTACGATTATCCAAAACGCATATTATAGGAATAATCAAGTTACTCTAGGAATATTTTAAAAATATTATAATAATATTTCCCCTCAATAGAATATTCCTAGATTATTATTCCACTCTTTCATGAATATTATGGGTATAAGCTTATATTATTCTCACATACAGATTAATTCTTATTTTATTGGATTTTTATGTTGCATTACATAATATGTAATAATAAATTGACGAATTATAACCAATTTTAAACTGAAATGGCATTTACCAGTTATATATGATTATTTTCTTGACTTATTGTTTATTATACGAGAACGATACCAGAATGGACCGAAACTACAACAAGAGAAACGATAATTGCTTACAACTATCGATTTTTAACTGTTGGTTATCGTCAGAATCATCAGTGTAGCGCATATTGCATGTAAGATTCTGTCTCAAGTTATCACACCGGAGAATTATGTTAGATTGCCAATACGAATTATTAGGTGAATACTCATAGATCAGTAGTAGGACTAAGTCGGCGACTTATAACCAAATTTATCTACAAAAATCTATCGCAAACTTGGAAAGGCTTCGAAATGAGTCAAATACCAATAAATACGCGATTAATTCTAAATACACGTGACTTATAACAGTTAATTGCCTTCGCTGACATTATTACATAATTGGCATTTGACGCAATCTCTTACCTATAGTTCCAACCGACGTTTGAGTGTTTGATGGGAATATTCCTGTATTATTTTTCCTGGAATATTATTGTCTTCTTCTCAAAAATCATATATCTTCTAATAATATTAGACTATTGTTCAGAGAGAATATTCTTGTATTATTTTCTTGGAATATTATTGTTTCCTTCTCAAAAATTATATATATACTAAGAATATTATACTATTCAGAAAGAATATTATTTTATTATTCGTATGAAATATTCTAGTATCAACATGTTAAATTATATATATTCCTGGAACAATACAACATTATTTCGAATATATATACTCCGCAGAGGACATTTACAGATCATTCTTAGAATATCTTGTGCTATGTGGGCCTTGATTCAAAGTTCCTTGATCCTGAATGTAACTCCAGGGGTACACCAAATCGACATAACCAGTTTATCCACCAACACCTTAGCTACAGTAACAGCCTCTTTGGGTCTTTCTTGCTCCTCTTGACGTTTTATTTCCAAGTCTTTCATCATTTTTCTGAATTAATCTTTTTCTTCCTGATGTCTTTTTTTTTGTTCTTCTCTTTCTTCTTGTCGCCGTTTTTCTTCATCTTGACACGTCTTCTTTCTTGTTCTTCTTTTTCTTCTTGGCGCCTTGTTTCCAGGTCTTCCATAGTTTTTCTGAATTCGTCTATCTCTTCTTTATGTTTTCTTTCTTGCTCTTCTTTTTCAGCGAAACGCTTTTCGTCTTCTTCCTTTTCTTCTTGGTGTCTTATTTCCAGGTTTTCCATAATTTTTGTTAATTCGCCTTTTTCTTCTTGGCGCCGCTTTTCTTGTTCTTCATTTTCCTCTTGACCTCTTTTCTCCTGCTCTTCTTTGTCTTCCTGGCGTTGCTGCGCCATCATCCTCGAAAACTCCGCATAGAAGCCTATGAAACAATAAAGTGGGTATCGCGTAGCAAATGTGTGGTATTATTACTTTATCACATTCTCCATAAACAATAAACAAATCTAAAAGTCTTCGTGGCTGTAATTCAAACGTGCTAGCATCTTTTAACAAAAGCGAATAACTGACATTAATGATTGTTTCTAATCGTGGGTAAGTTGATGGCAATTTTTACTAAGAAATCTTGGACATTTAAGAAAATCGCCAATATTTCGAAAAGTTGTAACTTTAACCCCTACAATGCTTATACTAGAAAAAAGGGAATTTAATTTAGCATAATTTGATGTAAAAAAATACAGGGTTTTCCATTTGAAATTAAAAAGTTTTTGAGGTTTAAATTTGACAAAATATAACGTGAAAAATAAAACACTTGGTATACTATTATGGAATCTATTTTTTTTTGTAGAGAGTAGAGTAGCTCATCTTGTGTTCTGTCTACATACCAAAGAAGAAGAAAGGATCTCCTACACGAAGAAAGTTATAACGGTTCTTGCAAACCGTTGAACCTGTCAATTTTTTTATAAAATGTCCAATATCTCCGAAACTGCTCGGATTAGGTATAGGGTGTGCACATGTTTTGAATGTATGGTCATTTCGAAAAGTCGAAAATATATAGGGTGTTCCATTTAAAATAAGCAAGTTGGTATCGCCTTGCGGTATTTCCGGAAGTGCCGCCATTTTGAAATTATTATTTTCGGACTCGCAATGGTCGACTATGGTAGGGTACCAAATCTCAAATGTCTATCTCATCTGCAAGTGTTAAATATTCTAATGGCCGCTTAAAAGAATCACCCTGTATATCTCTAGAGGGGCTGCTTCAAGATGTAGATGAAAATGCCAGCGAAAACATCTGGTTCCAGCACGACGCGACGTGCGTCCTCATGTAACCATCGAAGATTAAAAAATTTCTTAACTAATCGGAGGGAAAACGAAAGGATTAGTCGTGGAGGATCCACAATAAGATGATCCCACAGGGTCTGAGGCCTACAACGAAGGAGGATATGCTATAATACGCTGTAGGATATTACTGCAGCGTTCTGCAATGTTTGCGTAGTTACACTAGCTTATGTCGAAAAATAACTGCAACTGGTTTATGGCTGTGTTTCAGGGAGAAAAGAAATATTTTCGAACATCTACTTTAATTTTAGTATCTCCACATGTTTTCTTTGCAAATAAAGCTTCCGTTTCCTCTTTTCCTTGATTTTTGTTATCAGCAGAAAATAGTACAAACAAAGCAATATTATTATTTTAGAAAATTTTTTACTGATGTGTCGAAAATTCATAAAAAAATTAAAAGACTAATCGTCATTCTTTAAGTAAATGTTCACTCAGATCAGGGTACCGATCCATAGCTGGCCTATCAAACGGTATATCGTTCGAAATGTTCTTTAAAAGGAAAATCCAAATACGTAATAACATGCCGGGTGTCTATTTAAGAAAACATAAGTTTATGGCGTCACACCTAAATAGATGACTGCATATTTGAAAATATTTTTATTTTACACCCCCTGTTTTTAAAAAAAAATCGAAATCTTTTATAGGAGAGCCAGGATATTTGAACGAGGCAAGGCTCAAACACTCGGTATATAAAAGGTCGTTTGAGTTGTTTGTGTTTGTTATAAAATTAGTTAAGAATTTCATATTAAAAACTATCATGATATACTGATCTGATACGTTTCTAGTTTGTTTAACTGTGGTAAAAATTTTTTTGTTGCATTTGCTTCTTGCACACACACACACTAAATCACAATTTTATTCTTATCACCCCCTTCAATAAAGGGTGGGTAATGAGGGTGGCTAATGCCAAAATTTTTTTTGGGACCTTAACTTCTCTTATATATACTAAATACCAATTTTATGGACCCTTACTTGCTCGATTTACCTATTTACCCCAATTTACCCCCCAACCTTTCAACGGAATAAAATATAATATAGTTCCAGATCTCGTTAAAATACATATGTGTAACAAATTTCAAGTCAATATCTTGAACGATTCCAGAGTAATCGTTCGCATAAAAAAAAGTTACAGACAGAACGACAGACAGACAATTTTTTTGCTCAAACTTAAAATCTCGACGTTTCATGGCATTCTAAGCCTATCTGGACAATAAAAATTTTCAAAAATTTTTTTTCCGTTACTATACTTCCACTGGATGGGGAAGTAATTTAAATGTGCGACTAATGCAATCAAAAGTTCAGGACCGGCGGAAGAGGTGGGTACGGTGGGTAGTACTACCCACCTGAAAAATTTGTAAGTGAGGAATTACCTACCTGAAAACTTATTATTCTACACTATTAACATGTTTCTTTAAGAATCCCTCTGCACTACCCATCTGGATTGATCACGTTTTACCCACATGGATTGATCACGTTTCGCCGGTCCTGCAAAATGATAGTTAAGAGAAAATGAAAACAATCTGCTTCATTCCAATTTAATTATAATTATTAATTATGGTGGCTGTAAATTACAAACAGGAAACGCCAAGAAGTTTTTCAAGATGTAATCCATTAATGTCGATACACTTCTGCACTTGCATAGCTGTATTCGAATAACTGAGACCAATTGCTGGGCTGATATACTATTTACTGCACGTAGTAGTGCGAGAACACAAAGAATCTCAACTTTAAACACACGTGTAGCACTGACACTTTTTTTTAATATAATTGAAATGCTGCTGCCAGGCGTTAGTCCGCCAACGAAGTGGCAGGAGTTTGTTTTATGGATGTTGGTTGCCTGATGCGATATTTCCAATTTTATTCATATTGTACAATATTTATATAGTTGTCTTCAAGTTTCGGAGGTACTC
This sequence comes from Rutpela maculata, assembly GCA_936432065.2. Lineage (NCBI taxonomy): Eukaryota > Metazoa > Arthropoda > Insecta > Coleoptera > Cerambycidae > Rutpela > Rutpela maculata. The sequence continues at coordinate 154,313,105 of OW386287.2, forward strand.
AAAAAATGTCGGCGCCTTTGACCATCAAACACGCCGCATCACACCGCCAAAGACGCCGACATTTTTTAAATGCCTAACAAGTGTGCACTCATATAAACACAACACATGCAGATGGACAATACACAGTATTCAGATAAATTAATTACAATAAAAAACACCATATACTTCAAATCAAAGCTGTCCGGAAGGGGTTCCATTGCTGAAAAAACGTAGACGTACAACCATTTCCTATGAATTATCATCTACTGTAACTGAGAATCGAACCTAAAAAAAATACGCACCGGACTTGTTATCACTTGACAAAAAACGCAGTCTTGCCTCCTGGCACCGTCAGGAAATTAGGTATTCCACTGCGTTATTTGACAGATAAACTGGTTTTTCCTTTTTTCATTCTTGAAAGTTTTTTCCACATTTATCAACATTCATCCTCTTCTAAAAACAATATACAGCGAATCTACAATATATTACTGGGAAATAACGTCTATGCCTATGTCTTGTACGTCAAAGTAACAGTATTGTTTAACAAATAATTAAAAAATACAAATAATGTTTCGTCAACATTTTGGAAAAGGACTTTGTTTCCTTCCACAAAGCTTACAAATCTTATACCGTGCGTGTAATTTCCCATTAGGCATGTACATTCACGTAGCGCGAGAGATTTGACAACACCGTCAGCCGTAAATTCGTCTGTCGATGGAGCATTCCAGCTCTCTTATTTCATTTCAGCCAGCTGGCACGCGCGATGTTGTAATTCTTCTCCCCATGCTTAGCCCGCGACTACACACACGGTATGTGCCGTGTATATTAAATACGGTGGGTCGAAAAAAATAAATATTTTTTTTTTCGAAACGCTTTAGAGCGGAAAAGTTGCCTATTGTAATAAAAAGAAAAACGGTATAAAGAAAATTAAAATCGGTTAACATCTGCATCGTATTTAGTTTATGAAAAATTACCAAAATCACGATATTTTTGTAATTTTTTTCTGTTAGTTAAAACTTTTAAAATAAACACGCTTTATTTTTTTCTACTTATTTTATGGTTTAAATAACCTAAATAAATTAAATTCTGATCACTAATCTAATTTTTTCCGTTCGCGCAACGTCTAAGAAAAAACAGAAATTTACCAATGTTTCGCAATTTTCACTGTGCAACTCTTCGCTCATGATGCTAGAATAAAACGACCCAAAATTCTACTCTACATTATATGTACAATTATTTACAAACATTTTCCATAGGTAAGCCAAAAATATGAGTACTATGAGTAGGATTTTTCGGCTTGCTGTGTTTTTTACTTTTTCTTTCTTATATCTACTACACATTTGAAGTCTGATTTTTTGGAGAAATTAATAACCGATCTAGACTTCAGTGTTGCTCGGATATAACCATATCTAGCTTCATGTCCACATACTTTATTCGAGGCCTCTGTCACAAGTTTGACGCACCTCTTCACAGCCTGGGTGTGACAGGGAAACTTTTATATTTCTCTTATGGGCTTAGTGTCAGAATTAATGAGTGATTTAATATCATCTTCTCTTAGGTTCCGCAGCATTGCGGGGGGATACAACACACAACAATTCTAATTAATAATTTCAGTGTAATCGGAAGCTTGAAAGTTTATCTTCATTGGTACGAAATGTCTAAGTCTTCTTCTTTGGGACGGTTTGTCTTGCTTTTAAGATTCTTCTGTAACCAAGCTCTCGAATATATTCTCTTTCATTGACAAGCATTGCCAACAGAACATTCTCTGGGTGCACATTTCTTTCTATTACTGGATCAACAACTTTAAGTAATTCGTCGGATAAATACCGTGATGTTTGGGTTGCTTGAAAGACATGTTTTGTCCGTCAGTAAAATATTTGCATATGCCTCCTGCATTTTAATGCGCTTCCTTTCCGCCACATTTTCCAACATATTGACGGTCAAACTGCAGGACCTAAATCTTTTAGTGGGCCAATCGGGCAGCAGCTGTGAAAAACTCCCTGTGGTCGATTATGAACCCATGGATTTATCACTTCCTGATATAGATAGGAATTTGTTGAGCAGAGACCAACAGTATTTGTTGGACATTTCAAATGCAGTCACCTTGGGACATTGTCCACAAGACTTGGCAGATCGGGACCCTGGTCTTTTGTTCCATTCCAGATGGCTAACTGTGGTCAACCGAGTTCTAGGTTGTATATAAGTTCATCAGATCCATCCGGAAACTTAAAAGAAATAGTTGGCTTCATCTTATAATCATACATACCTGTGCGGTTTGCCATAAGAAAGTGCAAATATTTTACTGACGAACCAAAACATGCCTTTCAAGCAATCCAAACATCACGGTATTTATCCGACGAATTACTTAATATTGTCGATATAATAATAGAACGAAATGCATCCTTTGCGCACCCAGATAATATTCTGTTGGCAATACTTGTCGATGAAAGAGAACATATTCGGGAACTTGGTTACAGACGGATCTTAAAAGCAAGACAAACCGTCCCAAAGAAGAAGATCGTTAGAAATTTCGTACCACCGATGATAAACTTTCAAGCTTCCGATTACACTGAAATTAATATTGGAATTCTTGTGTGTTGTATCCTCCCCCAATGCTGCGGCACCTAATTGAAAATTATATTAAATCACTGATCAATTCTGATACTAAGGCCCATCAGAGATATAAAAGTTTCCCTGTCACATCCAGGCTGTGGAGAGGTGCTTCAAACTTGTGACAGATGCCTCGAATAAAGTATGTGGACATGAAGCTAGAGATGACTATATCCGAGCAACACTGAAGTCTAGATCGGTTATGCCTCATTTCTCCAAAAAATCAGACTTTAAATGTGTAGTAGATATAAAAATGAAAAAGTAAATAAAAAACACAGTAATAATCCTACTCATAGTACCCATATCTTTGGCTTACCCTGTTACCGCTGGAAAATGTTTGTAAATAGTTGTAAATATAATGTAAATACGACACCCAACAATTGGATGGTTGGTTAGATAGGATGTGGGTGGAACTCGACGTCCAACCACCTCCACGTGGTGAGTTCGTTTTGTTCTAGCAACACAAGCGATGAGTTGCACAGTGAAGATATTAAAAAAATATCGTGATTTTTGTAATTTTTCATAAATTTTAAGTATGATTCGCGAACGGAAGATGTTAACCGATTTTAATTTTCTTTATGCCGTTTTTCTTTTTATTAGAATAGGCAACTTTTCCGCTCTAAAGCGTTCCGGAAAAAATACACAGCGTTAAGAACGTAGTAATTTAATGTCCATAGTTTCTCATAACACAACTGTTGATATGTTAATTTTGGAAACGTAAAACACTAATTTTTGTCCTCGACTTTTTACAGTCGCAAGTACTTCATTCAGGAAGGAAGCTTGCAGGCAATGGAATAGATAAAGAATTTGGAGCTATCCTAGATACCATAATATGTCCTTAGGTGGGCTTAAAGAGCTACTGTGCCAGGACCATTTTTACACTGAGAATAGTATCCTATCATGACATCTTGGTTATTGTCGATTAAAATATAAACCAAGCTCTTTGTGCTTCCTGAATAACGTGACTGCATTCGGATATGAATGAGGTTTTTCCTATCAGCAGGCTATACTCTTCAACTGGCAAATGTTTAGTATTAAATAGTAGAGTGCGATTACTTAAAGAAGATAACATTGTCATAAAATGTGCAGGTAACGATCCTATTTTACAGCTGCATTGGCGTCCCACCGCACTATCTACTACCATTAATATTTAAATAAAAAATGGATGGCACAGCACTGATATTATGCCAAATATTATACACGATGCGCGAAGCCTTGGCGTATGTTATCTTCTCTAAGTAACTTCACTCTACACCTGAAGTTCGAACTTGCGTTCGGCAATATTTAGAAATCAGTAGCCTAGGTAAAGTAGTATTACTATGAGAAGATGCCAGCAAAAAATATGAAACGAGTTTGTGCGCTCCATCATTTTAAGCCAATGAGAAAGAATTACTTGACATTCAATGTCAACACCAGTGGCGGCGGTGCCCTGCAGTAGAGCGGCGGCGACGGTAATAATAATAATAAAACAACTTTATTAGGCAAAGTTTAGTAGAACTTACTATTCTTACACTTCTCCTGAACAAAGGTTACTCGTTGGCAAGTTTTAATCTACTCCATTTTCACAGTTCCTTGACCACGAAACTTTTATTGCGATTACACATCCCTATACCCCAGATAAAGCTATGCCACTGGTAAAAATATTCGCACATTTTGGCTCCGCCCTGGCATCTTCTCATAGTAATACTAGTTCTACTAGTACTTAGTTTACTTAAAATTAAAGATTGTTGGCAGAACGCAATAGAATGAATAACAGGGTTTAAATTTAACATAACAATAAAAATATATATATACAATGTGTCCACGAATGGATTTCTTGATGAAAAAGTCTGTTTCACCAGCAACTCTCTTTTCGGTTATCGGATCCTTGCCAGCTCTACAGGGTTAGCCAAAAATCATGATTTGATTGTGAAAAATTTCCAAATATTTTGAATATATTCTCGAAATGATTTTAAAATGATGTTTTATACATTATATTGCGGAAAAAATAATTCTGATTTGATATATCCATATTAAAAATCTAGATTTTTCAATTTTAAATAAGAAAAATGATTTTTATGAAAAATTACACATTTTGGTAATAAAAATACCAACAGATCGGTAACTGGCACGGTAGTTCAGTCGGCTAAGGTGTATTGTGTGGCAGATACGCAGCACAGTGGTTCAGAGAGCGGATTTAGCTTATCAAAAGTGCTCAACTCATGTCGCGCCGGATGACGTCATTACCCACCATAAGCCTTTCGAAGACGATAGACTGTCGTACACAGGTAGAAGTATTTGCTTGTATTCGATACATAAGTAGTGGCCGAATAAAAACATAACTAGTTAAACTCGCCCATTTTCAACTCGTATCAATCACTTGTTTTTGGCTGCTGTTGTTACATGTGTTTAAAGAGAAAAGTGAAAACTTTTTATTGTGGACCCTTAGTCACGGTATGTACTAGTATACTGTATATTACTTGAGAAATCGGGTAATAACTGCAAACTGTTTGTAAGAAGATGGAAGCAATGTCACGCCAACATTAACTATTTTAAAATACTGATACTGCAAAATTGTACATAGAAAAGTATAACTGGTATTATATGCTAGTTACCTTACATAAAGTACTGATTCATGGATCGGAAATCATTAAAACTTCTATAGTGCCTATAAGAAGAATGTTTAAGGAGGCTCAAGAATTCCGCCATAAAGTTGCGAAAAGATTCAGAGAACATAGTACTCGGAAGACATCTCGAATTAACACCATGAAATATTTATACACGTTATTGGTAACAAGTGATCCATTGATCAATTTTTTCAGAACATTGCCAAAAAAATCTAAAGGATCACTTTCCCAGGAAGTTGTTAATTAGCTCGAAATTGATAAGTTTCAAAGTATGTGCTTTGATTAAGGCATAATCCTACATATGAGACATAAAAGACAATATGTACATACGATCATAAGTTTAGCTTATTATTCGCAAAAAAAAACCTTATTGTATAACAGAGTACTTCTTGTAGATTTTGTTTCGATCATGGTTTGGAATCCCAGGAGCACAGAACACTACAATAAAAAATAGAATTAAGGTATTTTTATTCATAACGAATATTTTTGATAAGCTAAATCCGCTCTCTGAACCACTGTGCGCTGATCGTACGGTATGTCGCGTAGTAGCAGTTACACTAATATGATAGAAAAATATATATACCAAGTTTAAACGAATAGCAACTAAAAGTGTCGCTGGCTCCCGTACTGCAGTAATGGGAGTTGTATAAACAAAATTTTTTAAATTATACTAAAGGAAAAAATCCACAAGAAATCGGCAGGTGACCTTGGAATCATCGTACAGGAACATGCGTTGCAAAAAACCATTTAATTGGAAGAAAATTAAATGTTTTAATTTCTGATAGTCAGAATTCCTTATTAATGGTTGTATTGAATGATACATTGGTACCAATATGGTTCCATTTGAAAAAAAAATTGAATCTCGTCCAAAAAAACCATTTGGAAGATTCTTGTTTACTCATAAATCACATAATTTAGTATTCTCGACTTGATTTCAATTTTTCTAACATTACATGAATTGATTGGAATAAATCAGAACGGTCATGGTACAAAAATAAAAATTGAATTTAAAAAAAATTGACATATAACATGTCACGTACGTGAAACAATTGTATTCAGAAAGTCATGTAGAATCAAAAATGTACTAATATACAGGGTGTTCCACTTGAAAATCAAAAGTTCGTATCACTTCCGCTGAAACCGGAAGTAAAAAAAATTCGTTTATACCTCAAAAGTGACATTTATCAAGTACAGCCGATGCACCAAATTTTAATTATTTTTCTGCAAAAATAAAGTAAACATTGGGGGTATATCATGCTCGTGTTACACCCGATATTTAAAATTAAACAATACTCCTCTGGAAGCAAATATTTTTATTGCTTTATAACTCTCAACTTTTATAACGGATATTATGGAAAAAAATATATACGTACAGGGTGTTTCAAAATTAAAGGTACATACGTTACTTGTGGATAGAGGGCACTTTGGCGGTTCCAAATTACCCAGCATTAATGCATCCATCGTTCTTACTTACTGAGATACAGGATGTTTTATTGATTTTGGCCAAATTTTTCTTTGGCCATAACTATTGAACCACCCTGTATAATCGATTTATACTTAGAATATATGTTTCACTTAGTATGCTTGATAGAACTTCATAAAAAACCAAAATAGAAATCCAGGTCCTGCTTAATAAGAAATTGACAATATGTTGTATGTCAAAATCAACACCCTATATGGCAAAATTTTGTAGATCTGTTTTGATATTCTAAAAGAGCGGAAAAAAATTGAATAGAGTAGCTCACTGAATTTGTTTGCGCATTTCATTCATCAACCTTGATTACTTGCCGTAAATCAAATTTCATTAAAGTGGTCGAGGCAGTTGGAACTTGAAAATTTATTTTGGGGTTTAACTAACAAAAAAATTTAACTTGCAGCAATGACAATTCTTACACTTCTACATACATAATCTAGTAAGTGAATTATTGTAAAATAATTTTAAAAACAAGGTAGAGCTGCACACATAAAGCAAAATACTACTTATTTTTGTTAGTCTACATTTAAAAATAATATTATTTTTAATGTATGTATGTACAATAATAATAAATAAGTGAAAGTAATATATACATAACTACTATAACTGTTCAAAGTGGCCTCCATTTCATCGAATACCTTTACTTGCCCTAGTAGTAATATTTCTAATTGCACGTCTAACCATATCTGGATTATTTCTAACTTCTACGGAAGTGTTATTAATACGTTCCAAAAGTTGCTCTCTACTATTAATAGCTACGTTATATACCTTTGCTTTTAAATGTCCCCAAAGATAATAATCAACAGGATTGAAATCCGGTGACCTTGAAGGCCAATGATGAGGTTCATTTCCTATCCACATATTTGGAAAACTCTCATTTAAGAAATTTCTCACATTATTCCTAAAATGGGGTGGAGCGCCATCATGCTGGAAATACATTCCCGCAATATTTTCATTTTTCAATCAAATGATTGTTGAAAACACCGCACCAAATATTAACAGCAAATCGATGTTGAGATTTATTCTGTCTTATAGCATGTGGATTCTCTTCTGCCCAAACATGTGAATTTCTTAAATTATAAACACCATATCTTGTAAATTGTGCCTCGTCTGTAAACAGACATCTGTTAAGAATTCTTCGATTCCGAATAATCCAGTTACTAAAATTTAACCGATGAACTGCATCCCCTTCCTCTAACCTTTGAACCTGGTGAACATGAAACGGATAGATATATTTTTTTTTAGTGTTCTCCAAACACTGACATGTGGACCACCTAAAAATAAAAAATTACTATTATTGGTATGCACTATAAGAACATTTTAAATTTATTTGAGAACGTGTTTTTTATTTTAACTAGACTAGAGTTTCTTATTACAGTCAATTGTACAGGGTGGTCGCGCGAAGGTTAGAACCTCCTTTGACTTTAACTTTTTGGAAAGTCGAATTTCGGAGTTATGAGCTTTACCTTGGTTTTTTTAAATGAAACACCCTATATATTTTTACACCATTTAAAAGATCATAGAAAAACCTTTTCAATGATGTATGACACATAGTATTTTTCTTAAAAACTAGAGTAGATATCAAGTTGTATATTTTCTTACATTAAGTCGTGGTAATCCGAAAAATATATATCAAGTATTGAAATTCTCCATTTTATTTAAAATAAAGTGAAATTAGATACTAACAGGTACATTGACAGAACTGACATATTGTTATAACTCATTACCCACCGGTTAGGACCAAGTTCATACTCATTAACTCAAAAGAGCAAAGCCAAAAGACGATTTAAAGTTCAAAAACATCGTGTATACCATAACTCAATTCAATGTCATGCAAATATCAGTCTGTCATTCACATGACTTCTTTGCATTTTAAAATTATAATCAGGCTCTTTACTATTTTGCACAAGTTTGAATTTATTGGATATTGGAGGCCTAGCTTCATTACACAAATGAAGCAACGCAGCAGGTGTTCCAATTATAAGCTTTAATTTATGGGGTGGTAGCCCAGGAGGTTGAAGGAACTGCAGAAATTCTGTTGAATAACTAACAGTCATTCTAAAAAATTTTATGTATGTGTACAGTTCAGAATTTCTTCCCCTGGTGATTGAATTTAATGCTAGTGCAGCCCAGTCAGTGGCGGATTTAGGGGGGGGCTACAGGGGCATAAAAATAAAAAATTACTATTATTAGTATGCACTATCAGAACATTTTTAATTTATTTGAGAACGTGTTTTTTATTTTAACTAGACTAGAGTTCCTTATTACAGTCAATTGTACAGGGTGGTCGCGCGAAAGTTAGAACCTCATTTAACTTTAACTTTTTGGAAAGTCGAATTTCGGAGATATGAGCTTTACCTTGTTTTTTTTAAATGAAACACCCTATATATTTTTACACCATTTAAAAGGTCATAGAAAAACCTTTTCAATGATGTATGACACATAGTATTTTTCTTAAAAACTAGAGTAGATATCAAGTTTTATATTTTCTTACATTAAGTCGTGCCAGTCCGAAAAATATATATCAAGTATTGAAATTCTCCATTTTATTTAAAATAAAGTGAAATTAGATACTAACAGGTAAATTGACAGAACTAGCATATTGTTTATTTTAATTTACATACTTTTGTTTCCCATGGCTAATTTGATAAATTGTAAATTTATAGTAAATTAGACAAACATTTTTTAAGATAAATACCATGTATTATATATAAATTAAAAGCTTTTTTTATGGCCTTTCAAATTATGTAAATATGTATGGAGTATTCCGTTTAAAAAAACCAAAGTAAAGTTTATATCTCCGAAATGAGACTTTCAATTGCTATTCTGAAATAATTTTGGGAAACTACATGTAATTTTCTGTAACTTTTATTTTTGTACTTTTTTACATACTTAACTCCAAAAATAACGAAGTTAAATGAGGTTCTAACGTTCGCGCGATTACCCTGTCCTGTACATTAAATTAGTAGGAGTTGTTTTGCTGACTGCTGATAAGCCTCTCTGGCGTAGGCCTATTTGGCCTATGTCTAAATGAATAACGTTTTAAATGCACACCAAAGTTTATTTCAAATTTTATTTTGTTATGAATTCTCATAGGATAAAATAATAGTATATTACGTATTAAGTGTTGTAAGAAGCATATTACGCACGAATGGAAAAGTTACGCACGATGCCGCGTAGCGGCGAGTGCGTATTTCCATGAGTGCGCAATTGCTTTACAACTCGAATTATGTACTATACTTTACCTACGATCATATTTATTTATTTATTTAGTAAAATTTGAATTTAGTTTACTAGTCAACAACATTATTCAACAAATATTATGTCCGTTTTGACAGCGTTTGAAAATTACATAGGCGCATTTGTTTTTTTAAACCCCGCATCAACGAACTAAGCCACCTATATTTGCGTATCCCGTGCGTTTTGTTTACCGTGCGATTTGTTTACAGTTCGTTTTGTTTACGATATGTAAAATTCAACTTACATAGATGACAGGTAGTGTGTTTTTTACTATTTACAGTAGTGGTCGTAGGTAAACAATATTATACAGCGTGATTTACCATGATATGCGGAAGATAAAATGGTGTACTAGTCTTCAACATGGGAAAGCCCTTGCAAAATTTTAGAGTGCTCCAAGGTAATTTAGTATATTATATTAAAAAGGGTTAAAACTTACGAAGATACGCTACTGTTACGTGTCTGTGGTCAGCAATAAGGCGATGAACTTGTGAAAGAACATATCAGAGATGTTTACATTTCCTTAATTGGCATAAAAAGTGAAGCTGGCGAGTGCGGTCAAAGTGCCGCGTTTTTTTGCTTTCGGTCGAACAATCAGGACACCGGCAGATACAAAGCACCGCCGAAGTTGGTGTTTTTGACGGGTTATTGGTGGGTTTAAGTAAATATCTTTTATATCTACTTATTGTTGTAGAGTTCACTAGCATAGGGTCAATGTCTTTTCGATTTATTTAGCTACTTTTGTAGTGTGATTTGATTAAAACCAAAAAGTCACTTCTACCCTCTCCACCTTTGCTGTCAATAGTGTCAATCCCAAGTCTCATAAAGTGATATGGTTGTATCGCGTTACGTCAGATTGGTTAACGTCATTGGCGGCGCATTTCTACAAAAAAAGTAAGGTAATTTTTCATTTTTTTAACTCCTGTCGGTGGGCACAACCTACTGATACATTTTCCGCATGCCATGGCAGATCACACTGTATATCTAACTGGTTTTAATTTATCCAAAACCACTGTTGCTAGTACTAATGATTTTCGGCTTCGTGCTACTCTGACAAACCTAAGGGGAAAAAGCGTGAAAGGGAGTGAGCGAGCACTTTAAAAGGGGAGGTGAGGTGTAGAGGGAATATCATTTTTTACTACTGAGGCAAGGAGCAGAGAGTAGGAAGAGGAAGGGGGCGGCAAATTTCCGATAGACCCTAGGCGGCAGAAGTATAAATCCGCCATTGAGCCCAGTTTAGTGTCGTTTACCTCCTTTTCCATTTCAGAAGAAAGTATGCATTGCGCCGGAAGTCGAGCAATTACCATATAAAGTTTTAAGATATTTTTACTTGCAGTAGATTTATGAATTGCCATGAAATCTTCCATTACTTACTCTCTGTCATGTCGCCAGAAAAGTTATTAAACAGTTATTTCACATACAGCCTAGTTTTTGAAAATGCATCAAATGATTCAAACTGTAGGATATGTTTATTCAAACATATAATCTGTTTGTAAGAGTAAATATTTCATTGTGCACCCTATCTAAAATAAATTTCAGTGTTGTTTGACAATTCCATATTAAAGAATGATTTATTCTCTCTCGAAAAACTCATAATATGTACCATGTACTAATATTAGGCAATATTTAATTACCGGATAGAATCATTGACAGTTAAAAATTGCCAATTTGACCATGTTCCCATCATTTTCGATAAAGGGCATAGCAGGATAAGCATGCAAAATCTGCCCCCAAACAAAATTTTGTTTGTTATCAACTATTTGAGGGGGCTTACTCTAAATATAATTTTCCCAAAATTTCAAGCCTACAGCCGCCATGCCATATTGGAGGAGTGGTGGGGAGTTTTTTGATTTTCGTTTTTTAAAATTTCCTCGGATACCGTTGTACGAAAAAATTCGAACTAAATTATTCGCATTTGTTACTTACATGTTGGACTATTTACCCAATTTTTTTCATAATTTTTAAATCTAAATTTCATATGCAAAAAAATTTTGCAAATTTTTGAACACATTTTTTTGGCATTTTAAGAAAGAAGACCACTCTGAATTTTTCATCGTAAATTACTAATTTATCAAGGCCTTTTCGCAAATTTGTTCATATTTTTAAAAGCTGTGGAAGATAGTTAAAAACACGAAAAACTGCATTACCGACAATTCTCTTATACGCGCCTCACTATCATTTGGACACATGTTAGTCTATGTAATGAAGGCAAAAATACTGTGCAAAGACGAAAGGTAATCTCGTGCAAAGACGAGATTACCTTTCCCCCCATTTTCGAGGATGTTGAACGCGATGCAAGTGGTGGGAGAAGTTTTTGACCGCCGCAACCCCCTGAAACGGCCAGCCCTTTTATGGATCCCTTTATGTTTTCAGATATAAACGGGTCTAGGAGTGATTTATCAACGATTTATACTTGAAATATCATGGAATGGGTTATAGAGTAAGTGGATTCAGGCAGCAGGCCTAGGGTTGATTAAAACCCTCCCGAGGGGTGGAAAATCATTTTTCTTTTCAAATGATTCCGTGCATATCCCCCCGTTTTCATGGTCGCTGATCACGGGAAAAATATTCATTTCCTTAAACGGTGAGTCAGGGGTGGTTTCTGGCGTTTCTACCCGGGGATTAATGCCTATACTACTATCGTCATACAATTAGAGTTTTCTATCCATCATTACAGAAGTTATTAATATTAACATGCCCCGATTTTTATGAACGTTATTTCTTGGAAACTGTTGATAACTGGTACTTACTAAACTTGTACGACTATCGGATAGTTAAATTGTAATGAATAAACCTTGTGATTTTCCATCGGACATTAATAGAAGAATAATTACTTCTACATCCACTGGAAGTACCGTAACGACAAAAAAATTTCGAAAATTTTTATTGATCAAATAGGCTTAGAATATCGTGAGACGAGATTTTAAGTCTGAGCGAAAAAAAATTCTGTCTGTCTGTTGGTCTCTGTAAATTTTTTGTGCGCACGATTACTCTAGAACCGTTTAAGATATTGATTTGAAATTTAGTATACGTATATAGTATAACGGGATCTGGAATTAGATTATATTTACATTTTATTGTAACCCGTCGAAGGGTTGGGGGTTAAATTGGGGTAAATAGGTAAATCAACCAGGTAAGAGTCCATAAATTTGGAATTTAATATATACAAGAGAAGTTAATGCCTCAAAAATTTTTTTGGCATTAGCTACCCCCATTACCACCCCCCCATTGTTTAAGGGGATGAAAAAAATTGTAATTTAGTGTGTTTACAAGAACCAAAAACGTCAAATTATTTTTTTACTTCATCCACCCCCACTATCACCCCCATCCCAGCATATTATATTATTGAAGTTCCATAAGCAATTATTTCCACATACAAAATGTTTCCGTTGTGATAGACTTGGTTAGAAAATCTAGATGTGGAAGTAGTGATTCGTTGGGCAGCGGTTTTTACACATAAACGGTAGATATTCTGAACAAACCTAGTCTTTCCGACGGTCCCGTGGAGGTCCCGCTGGAAAAGCGATGGAAAAACTGTATATATTTGTTAACAAGACATGAGTCCAAATGATAGTGAGGCGCGTATAAGAGAATGGTCGGTAATGCAGTTTTTCATTTTTTTAACCACATCTTTTAAAAATATGAGAAAATTTGGGAATAAGCCCTGATAAATGAGTAATTTACGATGAAAAATTCAAAGTGGCCCTCTTTATTAAAGTGCCGAAAAATTGTGTTCAAAAATTTGCAAATTTTTTTTGCATATGAAATTTGCATTTAAAAATTAGGAAAAAAATTTGGTAAAAAGTCTAACATGTAAGTAACAACTGTGAATTATTTCGGATTTTTTCGTACAGCGCCAGCGGTAGGTATCCGAGAAAATTTTAAAAAACTAAAATCAAAAAACCCCCCACCACTCCTCCAATATGGCGGCTGCATGCTTGAAATTTTAGGAAAATCATATTTAGGGTAAGCCCTTTCAAGTAGTTGATAACAAACAAAATTTTGTTTGGGGGCAGATTTTACATGCTTATCCTGCTATGCCCTTTTGATGCCAGAATCGTGTTCAGTGACAAAAATTAGTCGAAAAACAGTGTTTCTGCACTTTTGTCAGGATGGGTAAAAAAATGCCTATTTTTTACCATTGTTCTTTTATATTATAACTTTATCTAATTTTAAATTATATTTAACTTTAGATATGGATATAACTTGCATGTCAAGAAAATTCCATTAAAATATTATTTTTATTTTAACGCGCCATTTTGTTTAATTAAAATAATCATGGAATTAGTAGGTATATTTAACAGATTACACATCTTCCACCAATTAATGTAAATTATATTTATCATCATGATTCCATTCAGTGTACATAATTATTAATCTTAAAAATATTTGTTTTTTCAAAACACAAATCAATAATCTAATATAATTAACCATGTTTTAGTGACTTATGCTAAACCCATTTTTCGTGCCTTGTTTAAATCTGTTCGATACATCCAATATCACAAGTTGTTATTATTTCCTTAAATATATTAACAACGAATCAAACATGAAATTAATGAAAATGTGGCCCTCATTGAACACATTTCTGACCCCTGAGGTCAACTGATACCTCGCATGTCAGAGAGATCATTCTCATATTTGTTCATCTCATATATCAGTTGCTTTTCTTGTTAAAATTCTGACGGATCGGTGGATGTGAGTGGACAGTTATTCAAACGTAGTTATATTGACATTTGTGCTTTGTTTCCTTCAGGTTAGCAATCTCAATAACATAGGGCGACTTAATTAAAGGTATGTGTGAAATATTGTTTATTATCATTTTATGTGGCAATACAGGAAACACGTTGACTTATTTACTCTTATGTTTTGGTTTTTTCTTATGCAAAGTAGCGTGAGTAAGAGACATTATTTTTAAATTGTACTACCTATTCATTTTTATGCAACAGTTCTATTTTGCTGTTTCTGTATTATTTGGACAAGGTTACTAACGTTTAAAAACAACATAGTGAAATAAATAAGTTTTGTGTTTTGTAAAAATACATCGATAATAACATTGTAATAATATAAATAATGTACCTAATAAAAGAGGATTGCATTTTTTGCCAGGTGTAGTTTTAACTTCTGTACGCATAGTGAATGGTTCTTAAAAAACTTGCAAAGTCTGCTGTGTCATATTATGATTTTATGTAAAGGGGAACAATTTATAATAAAATAAACAAATATACAACAATGCAATGAAGAACAACAATGGACAAGAATAGGTATGTTAAAAAAAACTGATGGTACACTATTAGACTTCAGATTCAATTATATAGGTAAATCATATTTAGAAGAAATAAATATATAAATTAAAGCCAACAATATCTTCTTTTAAATTTAAACAATTCAATAATTCCTCTTCCTATTAAAAGAAAAATGCCAGAAATTGGATTTTTTCAAATATTTGACCTCTGTCGATGATAGTTATTTATGATACAAGTGTTAAAAGTGACGTTTTATTTTATGAGTGGGGAATACGAACAAAATATAAAGATATTTGCCTTGAACGTTATAGTATAGAAAAAGAAAGGGCATAGCAGGATAAGCATGTAAAATCTGCGCCCAAACAAAATTTTTTTTGTTATCAACTATTTGAAGGGGCTTACCCTAAATATGATTTTCCCAAAATTTTAAGCCTGCAGCCGCCATATTGGAGGAGTGGCGGGGAGTTTTTTGATTTCCGTTTTTTTAAATCTTCTCGGATACCGTTGTGCGAAAATCCGAAAAAATTCACAGTTGTTACTTACATGTTGGACTATTTACCCGATTTTTTTCATAATTTTTAAATGCAAATTTCGTATGCAAAAAAAATTTGCAAAGGGCATAGCAGGATAAGCATGTGTTAGGTGCCTCCGCACCAATCGGGTCGAAATTATTAGCACAAGTTGATAGTAGTGTTAGATGAAATTTCCCAAAATATTATTTTTGGAAAACCATTTTTACGGGAGTTATGGGGGTAAAAAGAAAAATGAAAAAAAATTTTTTTCTCGAGAACGGATAAACCGATTTTCATGAAAAAAAATATATGTTATGGCTCTTGATGGTGCAAATTATTGAACCCATTTGTCGAAAAAAAGTGGTGAAAAAATTCTTTCAAAATAAAAAAAAATTTTTTTAGGGGATGTTCCAGAGGCACACCCACCATTTTCTTCCAAATAAATGCTTATATGCCCCTTTAAATCATATCCAATTTTCAAAGCGATCGGAAGGGTACAACATACTCAAAATTGATAATCATTGGCAGACTGCCGGCGGCGCGTAGTCTATGTAATGAAGCATTATAAGACGACTTTTTTGTAAATATTTCGTGCAAAGACGAGATTACCTCCCCCCCTTCGTTTTCGAGGGTGCTGAACACGATGCAGGTGGTGGGAGCAGTTTTTGACCTCCGCAACCCCCTGAAACGGCCATCCCTCTTATGGATCCCTTTATGTTTTCATATATAAACGGGTTTGGGGAGTGATTTATCAACGGGTTATACTTGAAATAATATGGAAGGGGGTTATAGAGCAAGTAGAGTCCCGACAGCAGGCCTAGGGGGTTGATTAAACCCTCCCGAGAGGTGTAGTTTTTTTTTCAAATGATTCGGTTCAAATACGTATACCCCTTTTTTGGGGTCGCTGATCACGGGAAAAATATTTATTTTTAGCTCCAACCCCATCAAACGGGCAGAAATCACCTCTCACTCACCGTTTGAGAGATGAAGAGGGGTTGGAGCTAAAAATGAATATTTTTCCCATGATCAGCTCAAAAACGGAGGAAGCGCGTTTGAACCCGAATTATTTGATAAAAAATGATTTTCCACTCCTCGGAAGGGTTTAATTAACCCCCTAAACCTGCTGTCTGGACTCAACTTACTCTATAATCATCTTCCATGTTATTTCAAGTATAACCCGTTGATAAATGACTCTCCAGACCCGTATAGAAAATATAAAGAGATCCATAAGGAGGTTTTCGACGGTCAAAAACTTCTCCCACCACTTGCATCGTGTTCAACACTCTCAAAAACGGACGGAGGAAGGTAATTTCGTCTTTGCAAGAAATATTTACACTATTTCTGCCTTCATTACATAGACTAGCGGTTCATTACTACATCTTACTACATCTTACTACAACGGTCACTGGGGCCATTACAACCCTACCATTTAAATCAGTATCAAACTTCAAGAAGTGTGGTGCAAAAATTCTCTGACGTCAACTGTGGGGTCAAACAAAATCTAGTTTGAAAATCTGAAAATTTTGCAAGGATGACGTCCGCAGTCAGCCTACGAAAGAACTAGTTTTCAAAGTCCTCTACGAGGAGGTTACAGTGCCTTTCACTAGTGAAGGTGCCTGTTTATTGTGAGTCCCCTTGCCTCTCACGAGTCGGGGTGTTTATTTATCGTGAGTCTCCCTGCCTCTAAATAGTCGGGGCGCTTGTTTATTGTAAGTTCCCTTGCCTCTCATTAGTCGAGGCGCTTGGTTATTATGAGTCCCCTTGCCTCTCACAATTCGGGTTGACTTTTTTGCGTGAGTCCTCCTGCCTCTCACGAATCAGGTTACTCTATATTGATGAGACTTTTCTTAGTCTTCATTCTTCGAGAACATCCCATAAGAAAAATTTTATTTTGAAAAAATTTTTCAAAAAAGTTGCAGGGGGTTGCGGCGGTCAAAAGCTTCTCCCACCACTTGCATCGAAAACCCCTCGAAAACGAGGGGAAGAAGGTAATTTCGTCTTTGCACGAAATATTTACAAAAAGTCGTGCTTCATTACATAGACTACGCGCCGCCCGCAGTCTGCCAATGATTATCAATTTTGAGTATGTTGTACCCTTCCGATCGCTTTGAAAATTGGATATGTTTTAAAGGGGCATATAAGCATTTATTTGGAAGAAAATGGTGGGTGTGCCTCTGGAACATCCCTTAAAAAAAATTTTTTTTTTATTTTGAAAAAATTTTTTCACCACTTTTTTTCGACAAATGAGTTCAATAATTTTTTCCCACATTTGCACCATCAAAAGCCATAACATATATGTTTTTCATGAAAATCGGTTTATCCGTTCTCGAGAAAAAAATTTTTTTTATTTTTCTTTTTACCCCCATAACTCCCGTAAAAATGGTTTTCCAAAAATAATATTTTGGGAAATTTCATCCAACACTACTATCAACTTGTGCTAAAAATTCCGACCCGATTGGTGCGGGAGCACCTAACACATGCTTATCCTGCTATGCCCTTTTTGCATACAATTTTTTGGCACTTTAAGAAAGAAGGTCACTCTGAATTTTCCATCGTAAATTACTCATTTATCAAGGTCTATTCTCAAATTATTTTCATATTTTTAAAAAATGTGGAAGATAGTTAAAAAAACGAAAAACTGCCTTTCCCACCATTCTCTTATACGCGCCTCACTGTCATTTGGACGCATGTCTTGTTAACAAATGTACAGGATGTTTCATTAACAATTGGACATATGCTAACTGGAGAATCCTTATTCCAAAATATGAAGATAAACCTGAAACACTTAGATAAAATGTGCCTCCTTACTGAGATAGAGGGTGTCAAAGTTTTTTTCCTTTTTTTTGCAATATCTCAACTACCTCTTGACCGATTTTGGTAAGGAAACATTTTTTAAGCTAAGAAACAATAATTTATGTATTACATCACGCTAGCCCGTGGAGGGTGCCTCATGAGCTATACCTGATGATGAATATTTTTTCTCTTTTTTTTACCAAACGTAGTGGCGCTTTTGACTAGAAAATCTCTTGCAGGACTCATTTCTACGTAGAAAAGGTACACTTGATAGAACTTGATAATTCCAACCATTTTCGAGAAAACTGCCGCATTGATCTCAAAAATTCTTTGAAAACAAGCCCAATTTGAAGAGGAAAAATTGCTTGTTGCATTTGCAGAATTACGTAGACAAGGTTAGGTTGCCTGGTAACGGCTGATTGCAGCATGACATAGACAAGATTACTAAAGCTGTAGGTTTCCTGGTAACGGCTACGTTTTCAATGTCCCTCCCTGGTTGCGTCTTTGCGAAAGATTGAATTTTTATGCAAATAAAGTGAATTTAAATGCTTTTTTATCTTCAAGCATATAACAGTACCTTCATTATATAATGTAACACGTTTTGTAGAAAGAGCCTATTTTACTAGATTTTTTTTACTAGTATAAAAATAAAATAATGTATCATGCAACCAATTAAAGATCCATGTAACTATGACTTGTCATAAACTGTCAGTTTCAAATTTGACGTCGGGTCGTTTTTCACATTTAATATTCATGTTAGAGAATATTACTTAGGTATGAAGCAAATCACAACTTACGCAGTTTTTTTATTTATTATGAAATCACATATTTTCTGTATATTGTTGCCCTAATCAGGGCATGCTAATATACTAGTTAGATAAATACTTTAAAATACTCAACAAGTACTTTTTTAGCTAATACTGACCAAGTATTGAATTACATGATAGAATTCCTTGCATTATAAAGCAAAAAAATATATTGAAAATACTAAAACACTCATCATTGGAGAACCAATCAAAGCAACTACTCTTCTAGCTAATACTGACGAGGTACTGCATTACATGATGGGATTTCTAGCATTTTAAGTCAAAGAAATATATTGAAAAGAGTCATTCATGTAGAAGAACTTATTATTCTGCGCCTGAGTGATGCGACACCAATTTATTTATTAAGTAAATAAGTATTTTACTGAATATTCGTAATAAAGTAAAAATTTGTGGTTTTTTCCTGAAAATTGTAAAAAATATACTAATCTCAAATTCACATTTCTCGAAGTACAAATACGTTAGAAAAAATCTCTTCGGGCTGGTATAGCTGAGGTACCTATTATATTTAGCATTTTTCTTTAAAAATCATTTAAAAAATGTTTTTTTAGAATATTGTACGATTTTGATGTTTTTTGCAAATTATGCTTGTATTCAAATGTTTGTTCTAAGCTGTAATTGAAATAAATGGACGCCGTAGGAGGGCACTTGAAAGATGTCTTAAACTGTAGTTTGCAATGGAGATTTTGATAATCATTTGTTTAAACATATTTCTTTCAGGCGAACTATAAAAGAAGCTACTACTTTGGATGCCTCATGGAAAAATCAACAAAAATTTTCCGTCTTAATAACGTATTTTTGTTAAATCTAGTTGTGTACATCTAACTTTAATTTTTGTGACATTATCAGTTATTTGTCAAAATTAATTGCAAGTAAGAGATTTACATTAGAATAAAATAGTTCCTATTTTTTTTGCTCACGACAGTACAAACAACATTGAATTTTTATGAACATGCTCGATTTGAGAACCTCTAGCCATATTTTGGCTGATGTTGTGGACTTTATTACAATTTAAAAAAGAAGCTTCAGTCCGCTATACTGAAACTGCTATTTTGTATTGAAAATTATAATGTCAGATTCGTAATTGGTGACGTCTTAGTTCTGTCATTTACGCATAATCTCATTAGTTTGACATTTTGACAGAACTAGGACGTCAGCAAAGCACACTTTTCAATAAATACAATTTGTTCTTTTCAATAAATAAAATTTGTTCTTTTCAAATTAAGTTTGTTTTCAAAGAATTCTTGAAATATTTGCGGCAGTTTTCTCGAAAACGGTTGGAATTATCAAGTTCTATCGAGTGTGCCTTTTTTACGTAGAAATGACTCCTGCGTGAGATTTTCTAGTCAAAAGTGCCACTACGTTTCGTGAAAAAAAAAGAGAAAAAATATTCATCATCAGGTATAGCTCATGAGGCGCCCTCCACGGGCTAGCGTGATGTAATACATAAATTATTGTTTTTTAGCTTAAAAAATGTTTCCTTGCCAAATTGGGAGAAGATCGGTCAAGCAAATAAATAAAAATAATTAATGGTAAAAAAAGAAAAAAAACTTTTGTATCTGTATCTCAGTAAGGAGGCACATTTTATCTAAGTGTTTCAGGTTAAATCTTCATATTTTGGACTAACGATTCTCCAGTTAGCTTATGTCCAATTATTAATGAAACATCCTGTATATTTGTTAACAAGACATGCGTCCAAATGATAGTGAGGCGCGTATAAGAGAATGGTCGGTAATGCAGTTTTTGGTTTTTTTTAACTATTTTCCACATTTTTAAAAAATATGAAAATAATTTCAGAATAGGCCTTGATAATTGAGTAATTTACGATGAAAAATTCAGAGTGGCCTTCTTTCTTAAAGTGCCAAAAAATTGTATGCAAAAATTTGCAATTTTTTTGCATACGAAATTTGCATTTAAAAATTATGAAAAAAAATGGGTAAATAGTCCAACATATAAGTAACAACTGTGAATTTTTTCCGATTTTTTCGGATTTTTTCGTACAACGGTATCCGAGAAAATTAAAAAAAATGAAAATCAAGAAACCCCCCCACCACTCCTCCAATGTGGCGCGGCTGCTTGCTTGAAAGTTTGGGAAAATCATATTTAGAGTAAGCCCCTTTGAATATTTGATAACAAACAAAATTTTGTTTGGGGGCAGATTTTACATGCTTGTCATGCTATGCCCTTTGTAACAAAATATTGTCGATTTAAAGCCACCATTCGGTGGGTGATTTATCCTCTTTTTTTCTCGAAAAATCACCACCGTCGGAAACCCTGGCCTGGTTTTTAAATTTAGAATAGAATGGAATAAATAAAATTTATTTATCATAAACTATTTAGTAATATTTTTGGTAAATAACGAAACATACCGAGAGTTAGGAAACAGAACTATAGGTACAAAAGTTTTGATTTGACTGATGAAAAACATACATAAACCGGCCGTCTGCCTAAAGTGGCAGCATTGTTGCGAAGGCGGCACGGAAAACTGTTAAAAATGACCCAAGAATACGAAGTATACTATTTGATAGAGGAAATTCTTAATTACATTGGTTTATAACGACAGCCGACATTATTGGCGGCTTGATTTGTGTAGAAGCGAATGAAGTTGATAAAAATTACCCGAACTACAATAAGGTACAAGAAATATCACTACGCCAATCGATTCGCTCATTCAAGCACTTTTCAAATTTTTCACGACAGATGAAAAATTCGGCAATATAAACAACCCAGCAGATGTCAAAAAAAGGGAGAGCGTGAGTGAAATAAATAAATACGGAAGACCAGAGTGGAAGTGAGACAAACAGTTCCAAGATATTGTGCGGCGTTCTTGGTGACAAAAACGTCCCAATAGCTCTGCCTAATGAGTGATGTGGAGACGAACTAAAATAACACAAAAAAAAGAGGAAAAACTAATAAAAACTGTAAACAAAAAATGCGATACATGCACGTTATAGAGGAGATTACGCTCTCTAATTTTTCCCGCTAAATCGGAGATATTCGCTGTGAAAAACAGTGTTTGACTCTTTTTCAGTTACGCGCTCCAAACTACCCCCAATTTCAAACGTTTTTATGTTGAATTTAATGGCAAATACTTTCTTTCCTATACTCTTTTCGTCCGAAAGGCGATTAGGAGAAAAAATGAGAGAAACCAGCAGGAAGTCACCGCCGGTGGTGGTTTATTACGAAATGATCCACTGGGCAGATGGTAACTCTTCGGATCGTTATTTCAGTCCCTATTGAGAGTTCATATCAGGAAAAATGCCTACTTAAAAAATTTAATGTGTTCTTTAGTATAACTTCATATATATTTAATATGTCTATTACCACCTCGTCCCACCCTATTCCCACCCCTTTACCACCGCTTCCCCTGCCCTTTCCATCTCTCTTCACCTCTTTCCACCCTATTCCCACCTCTTCCCACCCGTTCCCACCTCTTCTCGCCCCTTCTCACCTCTTCCCATTCCTTCCCCACCTCTTCCCACACCTTCCCCACCTCTTCCCACCCCTTCCCCATCTCTTCCCACCCCTTCCCCACCTCTTCCCACCCCTTTCCCACCCTTCCCACCACTTCTCCACCTCTCCCACGTCCGCCATATTGAATTTAGAATGACGTCACACACTTTATCGTATTTTACTCGTCAAACCCTTTTATTCGACACCCATATCAACGGGGTTGTGACTAAAAAGCAGATCCGCCATCTTGGGACGTCCGCCATATTGGATTTAGAATTACGTCACATTGTTTATCGTATTTAACTCGCCAAACCCTTTCATTTGATACCCATATTAGGGGAGTTATGACTAAAAAGCCGAGCCGCCATCTTGGGACGTCCGCCATATTGGATTTAGAATGACGTCAAATTGTTTATCGTATTTTACTCGTCAAACCCTTTTCATTTGATACCCATATCAGGAGGGTTGTGACTAAAAAGCCGACCCGCCATCTTGGGACGTCCGCCATATTGAATTTAGACCGATAATGGCTATACTATGTTGCATTGTCACCGGACTTATGCACGTGTGCCAAATTTCAAAGCTCTAGCTTAATTAGAACTAGTCGAAATTCAGCTTGCAAGATTTTACCTAAACCAACAAACATACAAACCCACAAACAAACATTGCAAGTTAAATAAAAGCTTTTAAAAAAGGCATGATTTAAACATCAAATACGCTAAAAAGTCATACTGTGATAATATAATAAACGATGCTGAGAATAAGACTCAGGCCGTTGATTGAACTTTTCACTCAACGCTCAGGTGGTGTGGAAAGTAATTCACGAAAATTTAAACTGCTCTAACAAAAATCATAGTATACTTCCAATCATGCACGACCAAAATGGCGTGGCTTAATCCCTAAAATAAACAGTGATAATTTCCCTAGATACAACCAACCGACTAACCAAAATTTACATATACAATGTTCGTGTTAGAGATGAATGAACATGAGGTGTTTGATATCATTAATTTCTGTAGCAAAAAAAATATCCGAAAATGACGGAATACCTTGCTACTTATTAAAAGAAGTAGCAGAATATGTAGTAGCCCCACTGACATATTTAATAAATCTCTCATTGGTAAATAGTTATTTTTCAGATGAACTAAAAACAGCTGTAGTAGTTCCAGTGTATAAAAAGATGATGCCTGTAAAATTAAAAACTATAGATCAATTGCCTTATTGTCGATGTTCTCGAAAATATTTGAAAAAGACTTTTACAGTAAACTAATTTCATTCCTCGATAAGCATGAGCTACTGTCGACTAGACAGCTTGGATTTACCAAAGTTACGCAACAGGCAATACTTTCATTCTATGAAGAAATCCTAGACAACCTAAATAGTAGCTTAAAATTATGTGGAATTATCTATGACCTATCACGACCATTTGATACAATAAGCTACAAAATTCGAGTTTATGGAATTAGATTACCTGCCTTAGCGTGGCTAAATTCATACTTTACAAATAGATACCAACTAGTACGTGTTCATTCAACACAAAAACATTATACTCTAATAAAATTCTGATTACTTCTGGCATGCCTCAGGGCAGTATGCTAGGCAAACTCTTATTTATAACTTTTGTGAACGATATCTTTAAAGCCAATAATACCTTCTAAATCCTATTTTCTGAAGATTCGTCTGCAATTTTATCATCAAATAATTAACATCAACATAGTAACGAAGCAAACATGTATTTTCAAACTGTCTGACTGGTAGTAGTCAATGTAAGTAAAACTAATTTAATGACATTTTCTCAGATTGCAGCCTCCTGGAAAAAACGAATAGTAAAAGTCTAGCGCAACAAGATGAAGTTTTTCTGGGAGTTTGGTTAGAGTGTAACTTATTATGGAATAACCACATAAACATCCTTTACGAACTACGAACTAGTGTTATTAATTGAAAATTTAACAAACTTTTCTTATGCATCAATTTATTCAGTTATCGCATATGGCCCAATGTCTTGAAAAAACTCAGGTGGTGTTTCAAAAATATTTACCCTACAGAAAAAGATTCTTCGAAGTATGCATGGTCTATCTTACGGTACATCATACAGATTTCAATTTAAGTAACAAGGTATCCTTACTATTTATAACATGTATATTTATCAGTATCTGTAGTACATTGAACAGAACATTGAATCCTTCACCATAGTCAGAGATCCTCATAACTCTCGAAATCATGCATGCATACATCATCTCTGTACCAGCACCACAGTTCCAATATTCTTACCAGTGATATGAAAATAAATCTATTAATATTTTTTTCCTTATCACACTTATTGAGTGAGAATAGTAATAATATATAGATGTTACTAGTTTTAAACAATGGAGGAAAAAACAACAAACTCTTATTTTTAGTATCCAACTATAATCAGTGTTTTCATGTTGACTTCTCGAGCCAATTAAATCGTAGAACGTGTCTTCCTCTGTATATTATTCTTTTACAATACTATTATCGTTTGTTGACAACTGAGTTCCCACAGTAGCGCAGGGGAACTACGATCCTCCTTGTTCTCTCCACCTTACAATATTTACGGTATAAATAATGCCACTTGGAAAATTCTTGCGTAGTAATTTTATGAGAACTATTATTTTTCCTCGTATTATGCCGTATCTCCATGTCTTCAGACATTCGACATTTTGGGATGTAATCAATAATCACCTGAATTAGTGATTTAAATTTAATGATATTTTGTAGACACACGAATCAAACAGATAAACGACCTGCTACCAGAAGGTATCTTATATTATTTATACGTTTACATTCGAATAAGGAATAAGGGTAGAATTACTTTAAACCGCACTTATATAGAATGCCGACGTCCCGAGATATTGAAATTCCATTGCTCGAAAAGTTACTTATTTTGGCAGATTGGACTTATGAAACATAGCACATTAGATTTTGTGTTTTAAATATTTCTTCTTCCTATTATTCACAATATCTTGACAGATGTTTTGTGATCCATGCAAAATTCTAGTTGGCGTCCATTTGCTGTATGGCAGATCCATATATATTTTGCACTGTACTCCAGTAAAATATTAATCAAATAGGTATTCACAGTCGATCACGCTGGCCCAACAGCATCATGCTATCCGTCAGCAAAGCTCTTTCCCATCAGCTCTTTTGTGACATCAGTCCAATGTTTCTCAGGGCGTCTTCTTAGCCTCTTGCCATCTGATTTTCTCTGATCTATCAACCGTTCTATAATATCCTCACTCTGGTTAATGTGGCTAAATATGAAAGGATTCTGGAGAATACGTTGCTGAATAGTCTATTTTAGAGGGCGTCTTTCTTGGAGAATCGAATCGAATCGTTGGTGTAATGAGCTGTTCAAGGAATTCGTGACAAAAGTTTCCATACCCACATCTCGAAAGCATCAGTGCCTCCTACCTCTAAGATATATGCCTTTGCGCATCTCGATATGAATATTTCTTGCATGAATGATAAATATTTGCACTTTTACTTTAAACACGCCGGGCGTGATCGACTATAAATACCTTTTATTGGAGTAAGATACAATATAATCCAGACTGATTTGGGATTGCCACGAAGAGTTCAAAATTCTGGGTGAGCGGAACAGACCAAGACTACTCTGAGTGTCGGGACATACCAGTTTATAGGGCAACGAAAAAGCTGACGAACTTGCTAGACAAAGAGCAGCTGATATATTTTATGGCCCAGAACCAGCACTGGGCATCACAAAAGGCTCAGCCAGAAGGGTAATTAAAGACTGGGTCAAGAGTAAACACAACCACTACTGAAGAGATATTCCAGGAAATCGACATGGGAAAATGGGCCATATTCAAAACAAACTGAAGAACTACTCACAAATAATAGGATCCAGTTGAGGACAGGTCTTCTGACGGGATACTTTCCCATTAAGAAGTACCTGCATTTAATCGGAAAGTTTGCTGGCGACCTTAACTGCAGACTGTGCGGTAAGATACCAGAAACTGCAGAACATATTACACATGACTGCGAGGCGTTGGACCGCAGAAGATATAATATCTACGGGCAAACACAAACAGACCCGAAAACCGTCAAAACCCGCGCATTTTCAGACCTGCATCACCTTGTCAGTGATGCAGGAATATTAAAATGTAAACAGTGTAAACTACGACAGGAAGAGCATAATAAGCCCAGGAAGCTACAGTGCCCTCAGAGTATTCTTTACAGACGAGCCCCAGGAGGAGGGGTTTTAGTCAATTAGAATCTGACCTATTCCAGCTATGGGCAGCCCGTGTGGGTTTTCCCTCCTCGAAAAAAAAATGACCTGAGATAATAAGGAAAATAGCAGAAAATTTCTGTGTTGAAAAATAAATTGCTAAAATTTTACAAGAAGCCATGGACGCATGTTTTACAAAAATGCTCACTGCACTTGTTATATACCTACAACAATTTAAAGAAGTAAAATTGCTGTAACCAGAGAATTCCATTCAAATTTTATTTTGACTCTACTATTTATAGGTCTTAATGGGCCTAAATATGACTTTGTAAAGACAAATTTTATTGTCAATAGATAGCTTGCTGCGTTTGTTGATAAGTGAGTATAACTGGCTCAGGGCTGCATAGTTAGGCTTTGTTTATAACTCGTGTTACATGGTACTCAAATTATAGTCTGGTGTCAAGTGTCACTCCAAGTAGTTTTATTGTTTTTTGTTCTTTTATTATTTTATGTTCCTTTATTTGTATGTTGTCAAGTTTAAATTTTATTATTGTCTTAAATTTGGGATGAAATGTTATGATTTCCGATTTTTTATTGTTAATTTTAATTTTCTAACGTCGCGTGGTTAATAGCTGAGTAGTTTGTCTGTAGGGTATCATAATTTTTGGGTCGCTGTCTGTCCGTAGAAGTTGTTGGCATATATAGTTGTACTATCGTCGGCGTACAGTAGTAGGTTTGTAGTTGGATGGTTAGGGATATCGGAAATGTAAAGGCGTCGGG
This sequence comes from Rutpela maculata, assembly GCA_936432065.2. Classification (NCBI taxonomy): domain Eukaryota; kingdom Metazoa; phylum Arthropoda; class Insecta; order Coleoptera; family Cerambycidae; genus Rutpela; species Rutpela maculata. The sequence continues at coordinate 154,340,823 of OW386287.2, forward strand.
GAAAGGACTGGCCCTTGAAGGTCCCGCTGAAAGTCTAATAGTTAAGGTGGTATTTATTCTCACCATAAGTTGCCTATCCCAAAGTAGTTCTTAATGAGGGCTACCAAATACCTGGGCAGTCCATAAACATATTGCAGTTTGTAGACTTGTCCGTCATGCCACACGGTATCAAAAGCGCGTTCAATGTCCAAGAGCAACAGTGCACTGCTTTTTATTGTATAAGCCAATGACGTCCAGCACCTAGCGACAGCGACGTACTGTGCCCTGTCCTAAAACCAAACTGTTCCATCGGTAATAAGCGGTGTTTAGCTCTGAAGCCGCAGCACAACTATGCAGCACAACACTCTCAACCACTTTACCTGAAGTATTTAATAAACAGATAGGGCGGTAGCTGTTCGGATCAGCGACGGTTTTTTTGACGTAATGAGCTGTTTAAGGAATTCGTGACAAACGCTTCCATATCTACATCTCGAAAGCATCAGTTTCTCCTATGTCTGCCTCTCTAAGATGCCTTTGCGCATTTCGATTGGAATACTCTAATCTCTTACATGAATGATAAATATTTGCACTTTTGCATTAAACACATTTGCAGCCGGGCGGGATTGACTGTGAATACCTATTTGATTAACATTTTACTGGAGTACAGTGCAATATATATATATATATTTATAAGTGGTGCCACCGAGAATAAGTACAGAGTTAATATATTTTTTTTATTGCTCTATTAGATATTTGCAGTCGGCAATGCCTATCTGTGACTTTCATTCAATTTGTAATAGCCTTACCGAAATTACCCCGTTAATAACATTCTAAAGCAAAATTGATCAATTAATCCATCAATATATCAGTACCGGAAAAATATTACGAATATACCCCTGAGAAGGTTGTCGGTACCAACGACATCACAATTATGCGGGGCCTGTCGATTTTAACTGACAGAGAAATTCGCGCGAATCGACCAAACATCATCCGTCGTACATAATAAAAAGGAGAAATCATGTTTGCTGATCGATGTATCCATCTCGAATGACACTAATGTGATGCTCAATGAAACGGAGAAGTTCAGCAAATACAAATCAAGCGCGCAAGAAGTGCAGAAGGTTGCACTATTGAGAACAGCGTTTATTGGTTGATTTGATTGATTTACCAGCGTGCGGTAGGCATTGCTGCCACTCCCAGGATTATACAGCTGGGCCTGCTACGTCCACGTTGGGTTGGACTGAGGCCATGCTTGTTGCCAGCAGCGAAAGCCACATGGCGCATGGTAAAAGAATGTGGGATGGGACGTGTAGGTATTTGTGAGTTGCGTTACCGCATTGTGTCGTGAGGGAGCCCTTAAGCTCCCTTTTTCGTGTTTTTAGTTTTGGACTTCTGCCTCTTCTAAGTCTTCTTGTGAAATATATAGCCGCGTTGTGTCGTGGAGTGTTTATGCTCCTCTTTTTGTGTTTCTGCTTCTTCGAGTTTTCTTTTTCTGAGTCTTCCGATTCCTCGGTTTCCGATGTTGGATTGGACCTGGATCATGCTTGTTGTCAGCAGCGAGAGCCACATGGCGCATGGTACAGGAGTGGGGGATGGGCAGTGCAGGTGTTTGTGAAATGCTTGCCGCATTGTGTTCGTGATATTTAATATTTATTCTTCTCTTTTTTGTGTTTCTGCTTCTACAGATTTTCTTCTTCTCCCTCTGAGTCTTCTGATTCCTCAATTTCTGGTTCTGGTGAGTATATATCTGTAGGTATTTGTGAAATGTTTGGCCGCATTGTGCCGTGATGTGGAATGTTTGTGCTCCTCTTTTTGCATTTCTGCTTCTACAAGTCTTCCTCTTCTTCTAAGTCTTCTCATTCCTTGGTTTAGGTTCTGGCAGAGTATGTATCGCTGCGATTTCTTTGTGAAATTCATTTTCTCCCCTCTCTTTTCTTTCCCAGTATGTTTGATC